>CM060931.1:294689962-296025642 GCA_030765085.1 Allium cepa
AGAAACCCCTATCGATGACATGGCGTCCCACATATCGACCAGAATGCATAAACACTCAACCGATAAGTCAACACAATATATAAACAATTTTATATTCACTAACAAATACGCGCTCATATCTATTATTACACTCAAACTCATTTTAGAGTACTACGAACTCTATTTAATGAGTAATCCGCACCAGAGCCAAGGTTCTCGCTTAACCTTCATCTTTGATACCAAGTGGAACGACCCGCGGTTCCGTACCCCTTGAGTCGACACTATTCTCCATCAATCAACTCAAGATGAACGGAAATATGAACCATTTGGGTTAAAGAAGAAGAGGTAGAAGAAGAGAAAATAAAACAACATCAGAATCTAACGATCACAGTGGAATAAAATATAATAGTTAGTAATTGATCTTTACACAAAAGAAAACTATATCTGTTTTATACATACATCATCAGAATACATCATTAGAGTTCAACAACATCAATAACATACAACTGGACAATCATATAAACCTGTCCTCAAAACTGAATATACAGCTAATCAACACAGTGGAATATTTAAAACAAGTACGGAAGTACGTATCGTCATCCAGCTCGTTTCCTGGGCTCCACAGCTACATATCATGTATTCTATAATACTCGGTCTGACCCGAGCATTATAGTTAAATAACACCCGAATCAGTCTGAAATACCAGCGTGAGAAAATCACACTCAATTTGATTATTAAAGTTTCAAAATCCTTTCGAAAACAAAAGCATCTCGTAAGACCACGCCACAAATAAATATGTCGGGTTTTTACCTTACGATAGCTAATACATTTCTTATAACATCCTCTGATATTATAATAGGGTCTATTTACAAATACTTATTAAAATAGCTGAAATTGTTACATTTATTAAATTCCAGTTAATACGTATACAAACAAAACCGTAAAGGCATGTAGGGAAAATGAATTTCCAACTAATGACTAGGCACTGGGGTACCACCTGTCACAGTACGTGGCCTAGATCACCGTACCGAGGATTACTCCCAATCCCCTGCAACACAAGACCGGGACTATCTCTTACTGGATAATCTCGAGTAAGATCACCCCACGGTTGGGATCAGCAACTGCACCACTAAGCCGAATAAAGGGACATCTAGACAGGGATGACCTCACCCTAATGGGCGCTACCCACCTAGCCTTGCTGCATAACCCCTGATTTTCAGTCATTCCCGGTTGATGAGGCTTGAGGCTAAGTGTTACCTTTTAGAACGTTTCACTTAGAATGCTCATCGTCCACCTGACGATGTTCTGAAAGCATTCATCTATACAAGTCCGTCCCGGGTTCGAACGGAACCGAAGGCACTATTACTACTACATCCATTTGGAATCATCCTCAGGATTAGTAGTGACTAGCCCTTGCACTTCATTGCTCCATCTTCGACTCCGAACTCTTGTTTTCCACACGAAAACGTACAAACCGGATCGAAGTGGTTTTCGAGAGACTAATCCCGATCCCGGTCTCTTCGAAACGATCAGCGCATTGGCTAATATTGATAGTCGGTTATTTAACTATCAATTAACATTCACAAAGAACCATCAAACAATAAATAATCTCCCAAATTATTTATTAACCTCAAAATACCGTCGCAAGAAATATTTCCATTTTCAACCCTTTTTGAAAACGGTTTCAAACCACACTTTTCTCATGAAATAAATTTCCAAATATTTATTTCCACTGAAAACACCAAGCACAAAAACTTTAGATTTTTAAAATAATTTAAAACACTTTATTATAAAATATCCTTTAAAACATTTAAATTGAAAACTACTTCAATACTTTATTAAAAATATATACTTCAGGAGTATTTAAAATTAGGTTACTTTATAAAATATAAAACTAGATTTTCTCTTTTTAAATCAAAATACCAAGTCATCTTTAAATAATTACTACGAAATTGATTTGAAAAATACTTACTTTAGAATTTAAATATTTTAGAAATAATAAATTTTCCAAAACATGCTCTTTAAAACAACATTAAATTTTTAACTTATATTTAAAAATTTACTTTGAAAACGTACTTGGCTATCTAGGGAAATATACTTCTCTTCACATCCTTTAAAAATAAATCACAATTTATTTTTAAACAAATTTTCCAATTTCTTTAATAAATTCCCATCGTGAATTTATTCTTGAAATATCCACTGATATATCACTTCGCTTTTGTAAACCCAGTTTATAAATTTCATAGTCACATTCTCCTTTAAATTTCCAATTTCAAACACTTAAATCTATTTCCAAATTGATTTCAAATTTACTCCATTTTGAAATAAATCTCTTTACTTACTCACTTTTTTTCAAAATCCATTAACTTCAGATTTTATTTCTCCATTTTGATTTAAAATCTTTTAACTGAAACATACCAATTTCAGATTTCCAAAATTCCTTCTTTATCCTTTTAAGTAAATTTAAAACTTGAATTTTAAAGTAAATTCTTTATTCCTTTAAATAATATCACTTAAGTTTTACAATTCATTATTTTCAGTTTATTCAAAATCCCCTTTTCCCATACTCGAAATTATTTATTAGAATTTTAAAATCACTTTTATTCTTATCCAGTTCATTCCTAAATTTATTTAAATTCTCTATGATTATTTTTCTTAAAAATTCACTCTTTTATTTTCTTTCAAAAATCTAATTCTATATATTTTGATAACTCGGTGTACCGAAATATATTCAAGCAAACTATATCATTCAATATTCCAATATAATTCATCACAGAATATCAAATAATCATAACAGAGAATATTAAATAATCTAAATAAATGTTGAGGAATCCATTTAGATCCCTCCAACCTGTTTCCCTGCATCCACAGATGTTAGCATAATACCAATTCCACTTCGAGGTGGAATATCACGGTATATGGGATTAATATAATATCATTCGCTATTATGCGGCACGTAGGGTCTCATCCGCTATATAATGCGGGAAATTAATCACTCCAATATATACTATATATATAATACTATATATAATATAGCACATCAAATCAAATCAATCATTCAACCAATTATTTAAATTTAACCATTTAAATTTAAATAGCAATCCAAAAGAGTGAGATTAACTCACCTTTGCCCCTTAAATTTGCAAATCCACTTCATCCTCGGTTTGATTCCACGATTATTGACCTTGTATAAACATTATATAATTTATTAATATTTGAAATAATTGAGTAATTAATTTCAATTTAATAATTATTAAATTTAAAACTAAATTCTTTAATAAATTATCTTTAGTAACTAAAATAACTAAATAAGTTAATTTAACAATTTGATCTCCATTATTTTAAAAAAATTCTAGTAAATCAAAATGTATATATTTATTTTCTTTATTGTTTTCCCTTGAAACTACATATACTAAAAATAACCTACACACATTTAAAAATCTACCTTTATATAAACTCTATAAAAAATTTAAATTCCTATTTCTTTCAAACTTTTCAATATAAACTAATTCCTGTTTTCCTATATGAATTAAAATAGGTGTGTATACATATATTTATATAAAAAAAAGGATTAATTTATATCTTACTGTAAATATTTTTTTCTTCTGTTTTCTGTATAAAAAAAAACTTTATATACATCATTCACTGTAAAAATCCTACTTATATGTGCGTGTGTGTGTGTGTGTGTATATATATATTCAAATTAAAACGAAACTGGTTATAGCTCACAGCTCTTGCCATTTCGTTCGACCATCAGCTTGACGCGACTCGACCCCGCATCGCAAAACCCCCTTCCATCGTCGCCTCGCCACCGCTCTTCCAGAACTGCCTGCTCGAACAAGAACACATCATCGCGACAAGGCACTTGCTTGAACCCTCGAGCGCCATCAAATCTCGCGAGGCTCTCGCCTCTGCCTCCTAAACCCCATGATTTCGCATCCGAGTCTCGACTCGATTGATGGCTTCGAAATCTCACAAAGCTCGAGACGTGACAAAGAGATCTGCCCTAAATCAATCTCGAACGGAATCGTCATCTCTCCTATTTAATTAAAGGACGAATTCGAAATAGAAGAATGGAGCGGCCATTAATATTATACGAATTCGATTACCCTAGGCTAAATGATTTGAGGAGAGGCGGTTCTCTTTGGCAATGAACGAGGGTTCGCTTGCGTGAATTTGATTTTAAATATGTATAGTTCGGCCATTATTTCGATTTTGACGAGTTCTTTTTTTTCTGATGTTTTTTTTTCGATTTGTAAATGAAGAAGGGGAATGAGATATTTAAAAAAACGATGTGATTTGTAAAAGCAAACATAATTTTCAAAAAGAAAGTTGTGTGCTGGGATGAGTTACAATGCTTTGGAAAGTATTGGAAAAAGGTTTGATGTGAGATAACTTCAACTGCAGTTGACTAGTATAAATATTCAATTTAAATTCAAATTCAAACCGTTCCGATAAATGCAATCTTAAAAACTTGACCTCCTGTCAAGGCGTGCCGCTAGGCGTTTATAATGTTATACCCCTATTCCGAACGCAATGGAAAAGGTTTCGAGTCCTAATTCAATCGTATGGAGAAGATAGCTTTTTGAACCCAGTTATTATATTAAATTCAATTTAATTATCAGCGCGTTTACTTATCGTATGGCCAAACCGTCACTCCAAACACTGCGAAAATTGAAACCCAATAATAATACAATATTACGGATCCAATGGAACTAGTTTCGTCGAATTCCAAGACTGTGCCTTGGAAGGCTATTTTTAAACGTCAATTTAAACAATATATTTTCAAAACTTAAAAAAACATTCCCAAATTCAATTTTTAACACTTTTACCATCTTCAGTACTATCAGTATACAGTTTGCAAGTGTTCGAAATAATTCAATTCAGCTTAAATCTAAGATTTACCACTTAAACCAATTTCAAATGATTTAATATTTGAATTCAAGTTAGAAACTAACTATGAAATGTATTTAAAATCAATTAAATATTCCGATTTCAAACAATCAAAAATTCTGGGTCGTCACAGATCTGGGCATTATTTTTCTTGTAATGCTAGGATCAGCCCAAGCATATTTTCCAAATTAGATTGATGCTTTGGAGCTTTCAAGCAATGAGCTAGATTCTCCAAATGTATTCATGTACCTTACATTCTTCCATTGTTGTGTTTGTTTTGTTCTTGTATGTATATATCAGAATTATAAGGACCGGTTATTATAACTATCGAGACTGATACTAGGTTAATGTACTCTGATGTTGTGTGTAATAAAGATGATTTGTTTTTGTAAAGACTCGTTCATATTATATTGCTCATCCAAATTATAACCATCCAAATGTATTTCCTCTTTTTTTCTCCCGAAATGATCTGTCCTTTGGGCACTTAAATGATCAGCACGTGAATACTGAGAATGTATTAAGTGTCGTCCTTAGGTGCAAGAAAGGCGGATCATTAAAAAAGCAAATTGCATTTTGGCATTTTCTAGTGCTTTGCATGTACCCATTGCTTTGGTTGTTAAGGGGGAACCAAAGCAAATGATACTTTTTTGCTTCGGTTCTTAATAGAACCAAAGCAAATGAGACGATGCGATGGACATATTTTGTTCTAGTGCAGTATGATTTGTAATGGATGGAAATCGACATAAATAAATTTTGACCTTTCTACATCCATTCTAAGCATGTTTTCAAAATTGGATCTAAGTTTCAAAGCATTTTTTAAATCAAAATCATATTAAAAATCCCATTTTTACCATATTTATTAGCATAGAGTAGTTAGGGATGTTAAATCATTCACATAGTACCAAAATTACTCAAGAATCCCTCAAAATCTATAATGAAAAACAAGCCAATGCAACTAGTTGATCGATCTAAGATTCCTTTCGCTAATTACCTTCTAATTACGTGTTTAACCTAAACAAAGTATGAAAATAGAAGATTTTTGATAGAAAATGGATTAACAAAGATTTAGACTTGTTTTTTGAAGTGGAAAAAGTGATTAGATCTAACACATCATTCCTTATTAAGCACAAATCTCAAAATGGGTTGGTGGACTTAAGTATGGGCTTAACTAGTTACCCACTAATTTAGTTAGTAGCAGTCCAAACATAAAATGACTAGATCTCCTAAATGTTTAGTCTAAATTCCTATGACGACCAATCTACAAAAAGAGAAACCATCATCCTAATCAAATGGAAGTGGTTTTATACCTCTTATTCAGCTCCTATCAATAGTTATAGGCTCTATAAGATATTCAGTGTCAATAACATCTGATAAAAATTCGAAAGATGGAAAATGTCCATAGTAGTTATTTCCTAAGCAGAATCATGCGACCTCAAATAAATAAATAATAATATTATACGATCCTTTGATACATAAAGTAAAGATCGTTACTACCTTCCTGCTTCAGAAATTTCGCTTTCGATATCTCTAAATCAAAGAATAGTCAACCTAAGTTACCCCTCATGCCGAACAATCACATGCAACCATCAAACATAACAAACAGGTAGCCATGCAATAAATAATGTGGATATACATATCTTAGCGTGCAAGATACTAAACTATCCTATATGATATTAGAAGTGAAAGTAAATACTGTAAACAATAGGTCTTACCAATGCAAAGAGTTCTAAATATGCAAACTTCATACCCTCTTTCATTTTCCATGTGCAATCGTCTTCACTTTCACCCCATTTTCACTAACTCCGCTGTATTCCTCTTAAGTTGTTTCAATCATGCCCGATAATATGAATCGTCCTACAAGGTCTAGAAGCTTCTAGTTCTATCTCGTGATGGTGCAATCACCACGCTTGAGTCGACCACAAACTTCCATAAGTGAGAGAGGTGGAATACGTTGTGCATGGATACCATCTCCTGAGGTAGGTCGAACCTATATGTAAGGTTCCCAATCCTTTCTAATATCGAAAATGGGCCTATGAATCTCAGCGCCAACTTACCTTTATTACCAAATTGAACAATATTCTTCATTGGATAAATCTTCACAAACACGATATTGCCAAGAAAGAACTCCAAATCTCTACATCTCTTATCAACGTAGCTCTTTTGTTTATCTTGAGCAGCCTTCATTCATTGCCGAATGATTTCAATATTCTCCAAGGTCACGCTAATCATATTTGGCCTAAGGTATCACTTTCTTGGATGCTTCAAATGGTGTTATACTGATAGTAGACTAATAACTATTGTCGTATGCGAACTCCAACAAATGAAAATGATTGTCCACAAGCCTTCAAAACTGAGAGTGTAAGCTAGTAAGAGATCCTCCAATATATGATTCATCCACTTGCTCTATCCATCATTATGCAAGTGATAAGTTGTACTGAGATGCAGCTTCGTCCCTAATGCCTCTTTTATGCTTTTTCAAAACCCACTCATGAATACATGGTTTGGGTCACTCATATAGTTGTTTGGCACACCATGAATCGCACCATCTATTTTATATATACCTTGTCCAATTTGGATGCCTTTCATTATACTTAACAGATATGAAGCAATTACTCTTTTTCAATCTATCAACTATGACCCAAATTCCCTTTGGTCCTTGGTAATCCATTAATGAAATCCATCGATACTTCTTCCCATTTCCATTTGGTAACATCAAGTGGTCACATCAAGTGGTCACATCAACCACTTGGATTCTTCTGCTACTCCTTTACGCACTATAGTTAATGCACTTTGAGATGAATTCCATGTTATCCATCATCATCTCCTTCCAATAGTATGCCTACTTCATATCGCGATACATATTATCACCATCAAGATTTTAGTAAATCTAGAATGATGGCACTCACATAGTACCTCATCCTGTAATCTATCAACATCGGGAATAAACAACCTACCATCCTTATGGAGTCAACCAACTCGGTTGAGTCCGTAATGCTTTATCTCATCAGACTCTACCTCTTCTACTTTTGCTACGATCGCTGCTACTTTTGTAAAAATCTTTCTAGGCTCCGCCTAAGCACTAGTCGAGGCTTATTGCCTAGTGATTTACCTAGAACCACCCAGGAAAGGTTTATTGCCTCATGTAAGAATGTAAACATGTATTTAGGAAGTGGTTAGGGATTATTTAAGGTTCAATGCCACATACAAGCATCAATGTGCTAGTTTTACATGGTGTTTCCTCCTTGGCTACTCCAAACCACATCCAAAATCCCAAAATTTCAATTTATATTAATCGACATTAAATATAACACTAAAATTTTATCTAAAATATATGAGTTATCAAAAATTCCTAACTCTAATTAATCATTGATTAGTCCTTTCCTAAAGATTAGTCACTAATTCATACATACCACCTAGCATCCGTCTAGCAATTTTACAACCTTGATCACTGCTAGTCTAGAGTCTCTCTTCTGACCAGTGCTAATGCTTTCTATCAAAGTTGGTTTTATGGTCAAAATTTCCAACATCTTTGGCGCTAACTCGAAACGATGATTGAAGACATGATCAGCAATATGCTCTAACTATTTCACTCTGCTAGCATCACTCCTAAATGACATGTTTTCTACTCAAATGATTGGCGACTACTTTTCCTTTACCTAGCGCATAAGAAATGCTAAAGTCATAAAAGACTAAGAAATCTAAACGTCGCTGTTGATAAAGGTTGAGATCCTTTCGAGAGAATAAGTATTTTAGCGATTTATGGTTTCTGAACAAGTCTAACTTTTCTCTAAGTATATAATGCCTCCATATTTACAAGGAAAATACTATTGCTGCCTGCTCCAAATCATGGGTCGAGTACTTCCTCTTATGTGGTTCTAGCTACTAACTAGAACAGGAAGCAAATTTACCTCCTTGCATTAGTATCGCATCCAATCCTATACCATAAGCATATGTGTATACTGTTATCTCCTCATTATTGCTTGAAAGGTCAACACCGGTGCACTCGTCAACCTCTCCTTCAGACTTACGAATGCATGCTCACACTTCACATTCCAAATAATGATTTGATTCTTCTTTGTCAAATTGGTCAATGATTTGACTACTTTTTATAAGTCTTTGATAAAATGTATATAATATCCTATTAGCCTAAGGCAACTCCTCGTAGTATGGCGTTCTTGAGTTGGTTCCAATCATTAACCACTGCCACCATTGCAGGATCGACCACATTACCTTGCTTAGAGACAACATAACTCAAGAATCTCACTTTCCTCCTCCAGAAATGAAATTTTGAAACTTCACTATGAATATGTTCTTTCTCAACATTTCAAGCGCAATTCTCCAACGTGTCTTATATTCCCCTTCCAACCTATAGTTTGGAATATCATCCATTAACTCAAGCATGAACTTATTTAGTTGATCCATGAAGATACGGTTCATAAATAAATAAAGTATGCCATAACGTTGCTCAGTCCGAATGACATAACCAACCACTTATAAAATCCAGATGGCATGCAAAAGGCAGTGATTGGCACACTATCCTTTGTTACTCTTGGCGGGTGAAATCCCATCGCAAGGTCTAATTAGGAGACCACCTTCACACCGTGAAGTAGAGAAAATAATTCATTTATACATGGAAGTGGATAATCGTTCTTCTTCGTCACCTTATTGAGCTCATGGTAACCAACATGCAACTTTAGAGAGTCTTCTGCCTTAGTGGAGAGTACAACATATGCACACCACTTAGACATACTCCTGGGAATGAACCCTCTCCTCAACAGATCTTTCACTTACACCTCCTACCCCTTTCGCTTTTTGGGTATCATACGCCTCAAAGGCATAACTATCAGTCTGGCTTCACCACTAAGTTTATTTGGAACCTAATCTCTTAATGTGGCGGTTTGATCATCTCCTCGAATACGTCCCTCTAACGATAAGCACCGATGATAACTCATCCCGTGGGACCTTTAGTGAATATGGAAAGATAACCATAACCTCATCCTCTAGTAAGCCACCAATCTCAACCTTCCCTCCTCCGCCCCAATTATCACCAACGGCTTCTTGGAATCCACTAAAATCGCATACTTCCTTAGCTAGTCCATCCATAAGATAATACTGAACATAATGAAACCCCAAACAAAACAATCACAAACAAGAGAGCATACATGACTCAATAAGACCAAACCACTATGAACCATACAAAAACTAGTGGAGCCTCTAATAGGATTCGTTATTACTAAAGGTTAACTATTTCGGGTCTCAATCCCAATTTATCTACCAGGTCACTAGATATAAAGGAATGTGAATCCCTGGTATCTAACAAAGTAGGTATGGGAATGCCATAAATGGAAAGTGTACCTTAAATGGTGACGTCCTTCCTTTTCTATTTCATCATGGGAGCCCTCAATGAAGTTAGAACGACGTCCAAGACATATGGCTTCATCATCTTCTTCTGCTTCACCAGTTTTGGGCACTTCTTCTATTGATATCTTGCCATACCGTATTTATGACACTTCTTTCCTTCCTCGGACATGCAGTACTTACTCTGATGATCCCTTTAACGACCTCCCTAATCCACCGGTATCAAATATAAGTAAATAGTGTGTTATTGACGACCAACCGATGTAGGACGATTATTAAGGGTGGAAAAGGAATAAAACATCACAGAACCTATCGTGTACCTTATAACGCATCAAATAAAATTTAATAACCACCACAGATATAAAATATGAGAAACAGTAATTATTAAGTGAACCAAATATCATATAATGTTTTTCAGTCTTTGTCGAATGATCTCAATCTTCCCCGAAGTCACTATAATCATATTTGGCCCAGTTATCAGTTTCTCGTCCACTTCCTACCAACATGAAGGAGCATAACACGGTAGGCCATGCAATGCTTCGTAGTGCCACACTAATACTAGACTAATAGTTATTGTTGTATGCAAACTCCACCAAATGCAAATGATCATCCCATAAGCCTTCGATATCGAGAATTCGAGCTCGTAAGAGATTCTCCAATATCCTATTTACCCTCTCGATATGCCCATCAGTTTGTGGGTGATAAGCTGCACAGAGAAGCAGCTTTGTCCCTAATGCCTCTTGTAAGCTCTTCCAAAACCTAAAAGTGAATAAAAGCTCTTGATCACTTATAATGTTCTTTGGCACACCAGGGAATCGCACTACCTATTTCTTGTACAAATCGGTCATGGATGTTGTTTTACTAGACTTGACGGTTTTGAATCATGCACTCTTCGCCAATCCATCGACTATGACCCAAATACTATCATACCCTCTTCTGGTCCTTGTTAATCGATCAATGAAATCCATTAAAACTTATTACCACTTCCATTCTGGAATTTCGAGCGGTTGCTAAAAACCACTCAGCTTTATCTGCTCTGCCATTATCAACTGGTAGTTCATACACTTCTAAATAAATGTCCTAAAATTCCTCTTTATCCCCTTTCAACAATAGGTCTGCTTCATATCATACTGCATCTTACTACCGTCAAGTTGTATAGAAAATCCGGAGGGATGGCACTCTTGTAGCACCTTATCTCATAATCCATCATTATTATGAACCAAAAATCTCCCATCCTTATGGAGCCAACCACAAGTCCGTACTGCTTTATCTTCTCTGACTCTACCCCATCATCTATCTTCGCCATGATCTCCGCTAGTAAAGCATATCACCTTTGACTAATACTGATCTATTCAATCAAAGTAGGTGCGATTGTTAAGCTTGTTAACATCTCTGGCTCTAACTCACAATGGGGTTTGAAGTCATACCCAACATTAAATCCAACTGCTTCCATTTATAGAACATTGCTTTCAAACTGGTATGTCTTCTACTCAATGCATCAATGACTGCATTTCGCTTACAGATGTATAGCAAATATCAACGTCATAGGAGGCCGAGAATTCCAACCATCACTGTTAGCAAAGGTTGAGAACCTTTTTGGAGAAACGTACCTCAAGGATTTATGGTTCGTGAACAGCTCGAACCTTACTCCTAATAAATAATGCCTTCAAATCTTCAAAGAAAACACTATTTTCGCTAACTCCAATTGTGAGTCGGATACTTCTTCCCATGCGGTTTTAACTTTTTGACTAGCATAAGCGACAAAATTTTCCTTTTACATCAACGCCGTACCTAGTCCAGTACCTCGGACGTCTGTTTATACTAGCGCTCCTCTTTCCTGATTGGAATGATCAACACTAGCGCACTCGTCAACCTTTTCTTTAAACCCACAAATGCATGCTCATACTTCGCGTCCTAAAAAAGTCTGATTTTTCTTCGTCAAATTGATCAACCGCGCCGCTATCTTAGAGAAGTCCTTGATAAAACGTCGGTAGCTTTCTTGGGTTGGTTCCAATCCTGAATCGTCGCTAGCTTGGTTGGATCTACCATGACGCCCTGCATAGAGACAAGATGACCCAATAATCTCACCTTCCACCTCTAGAGGTGAAACTTTAAAAACTTTGCTTTCAATTTGTGCTTCCTTGGTATCTCAAGCACAATCCTTAAGTTAATCTTGCATTTCTCCTCCATCTTAGAATAGACCAGAATGTCATCCACGTACATAAGCATAAACTTTTTCAATTAATCCTTGAAAACATGGTGCATAAGATCAACAAAGTATGCTCGAGCATTGATTAGTCCAAACGGCATAACCAACCACTTATAGAAATCAGACGATGTAAGAAACATGGTAATCGGCACATTCTCCTTTGCTACTCTCAGCTAGGAAAAACATATCACAAGATCTAACTGAGAGAACACCTTCACACCATGTAGTTGATTGAATAAGTCATCAATACTCGGAGTGAATACTTATTCTTTCTCATTACCTTATTCAGCTCACAGTAATATACACACAACCTTAGAGAGCTATCTGCTTTACTGGTGAATACTACATTGTGCTCTGCTTAGATATGCTTCTACGAATGAACCCTTGTTAACAGGTCATTTACTTGCACCTCCAACTCCTTCTGCTCTCTTGCTGCCATAAGTCTCAAAGGCATAACAATCAGTCTTACATCCTTCACTAAGTCTCTGTAGAACCCAATCTCTTGGTATGGTTGTAATCCTGTCAACTCCTTGAATATGTTCGAATACTCTTTAATGGTAAGCACAAATAACAACTCATCCTGTGGAACCTCGAGAAAATATTGAAAGATAACCATAAGCCTATCCTCTAGCATGCAGCCAATCAATACTATCCGCCCTATGATAGCCCCGACTATCACTAATAGCTTCATATATTCCACCATTATTGCAACTTCATCGGCCAATCCATCCCGAAGATAATCCCGAGTTCAACAAAATTCAAATCAAAGCAATCACAAGCAAAAGAACATCCATGACTTGATAGGACTAAACCACGACAAACCATATAGAGACTAATGAGCCTCCAATAGGGTTCGTCATATTCAAAGGTTGGTTAACTATTATGGGTTTTAATCCCAATCTATCTACCAGATCACTAGAAATAAAGGAATATAAAGCCTCGGTATCGAATAAAACACGCATGGGAACATCATAAATGGAAAGCATACCTTGAATAAAGATACTCTTCCCTTTCTCCTTCATCAAGGGAGCACTCAAAAAAGTCGGGATAGTACCCAAAGTATATGCCTTCACTACTTGCTTCTGTTGTGATAGTTCTGGGTAATTCTTCTGCATATGTTTAAATTTGCCGTGGTTGTAACACTTCTTTCCATCAGCTTTGGAGTCTCTAATAAAGTTACCCTTGTCTCCATAGTCATAACAGATAGGATCCCACTTAGATTCTTCTGAGCATTCTTTCCTTGAAACTTCTTTCTCTTACCATTCCATTTATTCTTGCCTCCATCGTCTTGTTGCGCTTTTGGCTATTCCTTGATCACATCAACTGATTTTGGACTTGGGTACAAACTCTCCTGATGAAGAGCACTCTTGACAAGTCTTTTAAATGGCTCGTTGATATGACTCACTAGCTTATCCCCTAAATAGTCCTACAAACCCATAAAACTTTTCATTCTTCCTCAAATAGAGTATTGATGAAATACATCCCGTATTTTGACAAGGCGTTGAACTCAACAACATACTCAGATATAGACATATCTCCCTACTTCAAATTAGCAAACTTCCTAAATAACATCGACTCCTGAGTGATCTGAATAAAATTCTCCTTAAATCAAATTTTGAACTAGTCCCAAATAAACTAATCCTTGGGTGTGGAAACTCTAATAGCATTCCATAGTTCATAGCTCTCCCTTAAAGTTGTCAAGAACCCAACCTTCTCTTTTTTGCATCGTCCAGTTTGAGGTCATCAAAAATCCTTTCGCAAGCGTGCAACCAATCCTACAATTTCATAACCGATTCTGTTTCTTGGGAAGATTTACCACCAAGACTAGAAAAATTCTTATTTAGCTTCGCAACATCGACTATGGATGCTTGCACTTAAGAATCACCACTTACAACAACATTTAGAGTGGTCGCTTGGGCATTTTGCAGCATGGTCGCCATCATCATATTAAACATCATCTTCAAGTCAAGGTTAGCAGCCCTCGAACCTGCTCCTTCCTTAACTCTAGAAACGAAGTTCCTTGCAGCGTTTCTTGAATAATGGCTTATTCTTGATCTGTAACAAGAATGGTCGATCCCTTAGAAAGAAAATTGCATCAATAGCACTCATGTGTGCATGCAACTTATATACTACAAATACACTCTCTCTCAGATATATCTATACTCTTGAGATAGTCTAGGGTGGTAACTCCTTCCCAATCTCTAATGGAACACGGGATCAACTTAGGTTAATCATATAACCTAAGCTCTAATACCAAATGTAACGACCATCCTGCACATCGGCACCCAATATAACTAAATAGTGCACTGCTGATGTGCCGTGCTAATGTAGGATGATTATCAAGGATAGAAAAGAAATAAAACATCACCGAACTTGTCATATATCTCAAAATGCATCGAATAAAAATAAAATAACCATCATAGATATAAGGTAGGAGAGATGGTAATAACTAAGTGAACCACATATCAAAGTGCAAACCTACCAAGTTATACTGCATAGTAATATAGTTTATACAAATAGGAATAAACTCAATTTAAACTATCTCAAAAGTAAAACAAACACAACCTAGGCTCCACAGTGTTACATAGTGGAATAAGTGATAGAATATCCATATATAATACAAGGAAGCTCCATCTAGCCTATCCTTTGCACATCCACCGCATATCACTTAGACATGCTATGTAGTCCACTCATTTAAGAGTACTTAGGATAATAAAAAGCAAATAATAAAACCTTGAGTTAGACAACAATCTGGTGTGAGTGATAAATGAATATCAAAATACTATACAAATCGATATAGTAAGGAACAAGGGTAATAAACATATCTGGTATGTCTCTGCAACCAAAGAGTAAGCATATAACAAAAATAATATGCTACTTTATAAACATCATAAGGTGTACATCCACCTAAGTACTATGACATGTGTCCAGGTAACCCTATCCACAATGCCTATCCCAAATGACATCCCTACAGTGATAGAAAATGAAAGAAAATAGTCAAAGTAAACATAACATCCATCAAACAGTCCTCACTATCACCCATTCCACCGGTACAAGTTATAGGATCCATTCCATTGTTCTGAGGTTACCATTTCATATAAACACTGAGCATCCACAAAATACCCCTAATTTCGAGTACAATAGAAAACACTCTGAGTATTAACAATCCTTTAGCACGCGTATCTAAGTCAAATCTATGCATTATCTAGTTTCTATTACCTTTAAAAAGCCATTCCACATTCCTTCCTATGATAGAACATTCAATATTTTATCCATGGGTCACCCTTTCTAAAACCCATGCATTGTGTACAATCATTCCTAAAACTTCTTTCAACATTGAGCCATTATTATTAGAATCCAACTCCATTTATCATTAAGTTACCATCATTGAAGTCCCGAAGCTATAATCCTTCACAGTGCACTACATCTCCATTGAATACCAAGCGAATAAATAAGCACCTTCTACAAGACCTACAGAGTCAACACTTCTCCTCCTAGAAGTTTCATCACCCAAGGCCACCTAATTTCATGTCGTTACCCACCAAAAGAGGTCGGTACTGATATGATACCCTTCATTTATACTTGGCTAAAGTTGGCTAGGTATTTTTTACCTCGATGTTTTCTTTTTGGTATACTTATAACTCCATGGTTCATCCTTTAAGCTCCCCATGCTTTAAGCTTCACCCAGATGCCAAAAAGTCTACATAGCACCAATCTGAAGTGATTGGCACCGACCACCTTACTTAACCAAGTTTGCTGCTTTGACTTCTGAAACTCCTTCCTTACTCTAACTCAAAGCTTTCCCCGAGGTCATGTAGCCTAAGTCTTGATGCCTTGCCTTCTTGCCAAATAGATATGCAAATACTCCACCTAGCAACATCTAAATACCGATATGAATACCTACATCCAAACTTCGTGAAACTTGTATCATCGGCCTGTCCCATCCTCAAGTTTCATCCAATTTCAATCACTTTTGCCTTTGATTTGCCCAATTCCACTAACTCTCTCCTTACTGCCTAAAACACTTGCAACCCATATCAGCGAACAAAATACAAAACTGAAATATCACCCATAGGAATCCATACACACATATAGTTCATCAAAACATGATTATCATACAAATTTTAGTCTAAATCTATCTTTTATAATAGCATGTCAATATGATCAATGGGGTTACAATACTTTAAATCTTTTTAATTTCGGCCATAAACGTATATATAGATGTGACCGAAGTCAGAAAATGTTTTAACGATCAAAATCATGTTAAAGACATCTACTTTAACTATATGAACACAAACAAAATATTGAGAGATCAAGAACCACTCATGAAATATCCAAAATTCCAATTATTCTCCCTAGATCTGACATAAACAACATAGAAACATAAATCTCTAAGAACCAAAGTGATAAATATACAGTCTTATTTGCTAATTATCCTTTCAGTAATGATATAGGCAAAGGTTAGTAAGAAAAAGATGAGCTTGTTGATGAAAATAGAGCTAATGGAGATTTTGATCTAATTTGGGAAGAAGATAAATAATTTGTGGGCTTTTTCTTCAACCATAATTGGTTCAAATCCCAAGTTGTGCCTTAGGCCTAGTCCTTAAACCTCTTTAATTATCCATTAATCTATCCAATAGAAAATGGAATTTAAAATAACCATATCTCCTAAACGGCATGTCCATTTTCCTATTGTGACCACTCTACGGAAAAATAAACCATAGGCCCAATCTAGTGGAAGTGGTTTCAGACCCTAATTCAATTCCCACCATAATTATAGGCCTTACAAGAATTTCTAGGTCTAAAATATCCGATATAAATTCGAAGTATGAAAGAGGTAAATGAAATTTAATGACATTAATGAAATAAGAAGTAAGCTCATGTAAAATTAAATGAATACTAATAGTTGAACTTAGGATGCGTAATAATTCTCCAACTAAAATTATATAGCCTCAAGAATACATTTATCATGGGTTGAATTATTCGGCCTAGCAAATATGTAAACCAATTATAAATGATGTGATAATCAATAAGGGTTGGAATGCAAGGTCAATTGTGTTACACAACAAAGGTCTTCTCTCTGCAAGGGGCTACTGGCAGTTATGTGTACATTGTACTGATATGGGACATCTGCAACTATAGGGCCTATTAGGGATATATGTTCGTGTATAGGTGTGGGGAATATACCAAAGTGGGTTCTTCTCGGGTTTAAAGTATTAAATGGCCAATTAACTTCTGTTCAACCCGACATGGGGTACTAAGTAACTAGGTGGGCATTCCCTTGATTTGCATTAGACAATCTAAATTAGAATATGGATGTAACATCTGCACCATGTCAATAAGGTTGGTATCATATATTTAAGGATTAGGTCAAGAGCATAATTAGGCTTATAGCAATCATTAGAAAGACATTGGTTACGCCTATGGAAGGGCTACAACTACCACTAGTGTATGTTACGTATGGGATATGCAACTGCCTCAAAGTTGTCTCTTAGTTTGTTTGTCGTTAAAAAGCGAGATAGATAACCTTTATAAAAGTCTTTAAGATAAATTAATAATTCATCTAAATAGTTTTAATGTTATTATTAGGCACTAACGGGAGGTTCCTTAGTGTATACATGCAATTCAGGCTAGACACCGTTGGTAGATGCACGATTCGGTGCAAAGTCATAGATATTAGTAGGGAATGTATCCCAGTAAATGAGGGACTGTGATACTTATACACACACACTTGCATAGCAATTTTGTACCTCAAAGTAGGTTGAGTTTATCGTATGCGTATATGAAGTTAAAATGACCAAGCTTTGAATAATAGACATTTGGAAAACAATCGACACAAACTTAGTGTTATGGATAAAGTAATACCTATCATCAGAACATTTTTCTAACCCCATTCTCAAAACAACCCATAGGATAGAATTAGTGGGACAGGTGCAGGTACTGGTACAAGGAGGTAAAAGTGGAAGGACAAATTTCCTCATACATGCTTTGCACTAACAATGGCACTAGATACAAGAAGTATTAGCCTGAGTTAGTATATATGTTTTATTATACTTTATTATTCCATTGTGAGTTCTTATCAATATCTCTTTGAGATACTTCTATTTATTTATAGGATACTGCACCAATGATTCGTACCTTAATGGACTTTGGTTTTTGATTTAGCGAAAATTCGGGCCTACTACGGTACGGGTTGTCACGTTTGGTATTAAAGCTTAAGTCAGTTAATCATAGGAATTAAAATACGCTGAGTGAACATATTTGTAATTTTACCAATAAATTTATATATTATATGCCAAACTCTACAAAGCCAGATGTTAGGAGTATTTGCTACCGTATTCTGAAAAGTTGAATATGAGTCGGAACAATTAATAGAGTTAAAAATATACGCCTATCCTGAACACCCCATGGGAGATAGGTCATACTGGATGGCATTGACTGTATAAGAGGATGATGCAATAAATCAAAGGGTCCTTGAAGTTGGATAGTACTTGATTCCCTTGTTGAGCCTAGATTGCCCTATGGTTGTGGATCCTCATAGGAATTCAGATTGATTATGTACAGATAAAAGGGAAGTAAAGAATCCATATGTTGCAAATATCTAGAAATAAGAGTTGAGCTAGTTCTCGAAGGAAGGTGTGTAGTAATCACTCCAAGATGATAACTAGATTTTTTATTCTAAAAGAAGATAAGTCAAAAGTAAGTGGCAAAAAAGAAACGTCCAAAAGAAGAGGAAAATGAAATTTACTTTGAGTCCGACCATATATGAAATAATTTTATAAAAAGGTTTAAAGTTTCTTAAAAATATTTATTCAAATGATTTATCCAAAAGTAGAAAAACCCTATTTTGAAAAGAAAGTAAATATTAAAATTTTCCATGAAATAAAACATCTTTTTATATTTTATCTCATTTGAAATTCTAGTTGAAATGAAAATCATTTAGATCAAAAATTTCAGTTAAAAGGGTTTTAATAAAGAGACATTTCCTTTGTAATAAATATAAAATTGAGTGTATGTATAGCTCGATAGTTTTTCTGATTTTGTAAATCCAAAATTTCAAAAATCTTTTAAGGGGTGGATAGTAAGAAGTGGTACTGGTTTTAAATGAGGTAAAGAGAATGGAAGGGAACATGTACCAAATAGAGGAAGCGATAGAAATGCTTCGGTGTAGAGAAGTAGGCAGTCTTGAGTGGATAAGATTATTGTAGAGTAGTTACTAATGAATATAGGAAGAATATTTCTATATAAAGAAAATATGAAGAAAAATAACTAAAGTAGATTTATACATGAAAAGCAGACCATTTCATGTTAATACCGAAATGCCAAATGGCTAAAGTAGTAGACGAATGCACTATGATGATTCAATAAAGAAGATAGTCAATTGAAAGGAGAGCCATATAAAGAGAAGAAATTTAATTAGATAACAAGTTAGGGAGAAGGAATCTAAATAGCAACAACATTAGAAAACTTAAAATAGAAACAATGTTGAGGAATCTAGTTAGAAACAGTATTAGAAATTAGAAGCAGAAACAAAGGAAATTGGATATTTTTAGTAGTTGTCAACATTGATTGTACATTTGTTTTAAAAGTCCCCTTCATATGCTATCAGGGTCTCCATTATGGTTGAAAATGGAAATAACATTAGTGATGGTAAAATAAGAGAATGAAAGGTTTCTTTGTCTACTCTAGTTTTTAGTAAACGTTACAAATGATATTTTAAATACACTGTAAAGTGCGTTTTTGAAAAATAGTTTGATATAAAAATTGAGTTTTTAGAGTACAAAACTTATTAAAGGTTTGAGTTTAAAACTCTGCTTTTTAAGAAGTACATTCTTTCCTTTTAAAAGCTTTAAAGGAAAGGATCTTTTTAAATTGCTAATGTAGACATATGAAACTTAATAAATAATCTTGCTTCAGAAATACTACAAAATATAGTTTTAAAAAGTTCTAAGTTTATATTTTTTAAAGATAAAAGTTTTGGGTTAAGTACTATATGACCGTAAAGCTGAGGTGAAAACCAAACCTACATTGACATGGATTGTATAGGGATGACTTCCTAGGTAAGACCGGGTAAAGGTTAAGGCTATGAGTAAAATAGCTATGAATGCTCATAAAGTAGCAATAGGGAATTCTCATGGAATATAAGGAATATCGGTATGAACCTGGGAGCGTTTCATTAAACATGCGATAAAGCCATAAGAAGAGCCTACAAAAGACTGAGGAATGGTATCGAAGTACACTTTTATGAGCCCTAGAGTATACTCACATGAAACATCAAAGATAAAGGAATTAAATATCAAAATTTAAGAATACTATCAAGATATTTGGATAAAAAGAAGATAGTAATATAATTGAAAAAGATGATAATGAGATGGCAAACACACTTAGAGGACGTTGATTGACTCAAGAAGGCAAGATAGGTGATGGGAAGGTCATTCTCCCATGTTAATTTTTCGATTAGTTATTCTAAATCTACATAGTTATATTTTGTATCCACTACAGTGTGGAAATGCATAGTTTTTCCCATAATGGGTTTAATAATTAAAGTAATGATGGACCTTGTTTATTCAAAACCTAAATGGTAAGTTAAATCATGTGGGTTGTAGTAGTATGGCATACTAAAAGTGTTCATTTATTTGAGTAAGAAGTGACGGGGACACGACGTCATTAACACCGGTTGAGGTTGAAGGGTAGCTTCTAGCAATTATTTCCTTTAGGCTGTAAGCATTACTTGTCTCCATTTGTATAAAAATGCATGTGATATTTTATGATAAATGTTCCTTTTATTATTGTGTTGATTTTTCAGATTGAGTGCTATATAGATTGGAAAATGATATAAATAAGGAAATCTCATGAACACACTTAACTAATGCAAAGTAAGACTAAAAGTTTAAAAAATAAATTAGGAAATTTATTGAACTAGCCACTAAGAGTAAATAATGTTTAAGTCCCAAAAGCACTAAAATTTTGGGAAAATAAATTTTAGCAAGCGAAGGACGTGAAAAGGTTGTTACAAAACTATCACTATCCCTATGTCTTAAAAATTAAAATTTATAAATATACTTATGCGTTGATTGTTTTTCTAAAATAAAAGAAAAAACTTTTGAAATTTGAAATTCATCGTGTAATAGGCTAAGGTCAATCATAGGCGTTAACCCATTGATTGAATTTCGGTTACATTTGAATGTGGCTTTCTTTGTTTTGAAAAGTAAAAAACAAATACTTTTGGGAAAAAAATTGGTTCAAAAATCCTTGAATTTTAAGATATAATATATTTTTGAATTTTTTTCAAAAGTGAGTTTTATTTTTAAAAATTAAACTATTTCAATATTTTAATTGAAAATGATTTTTGAACGGAAAAGAGAAAATTATTATTCCTAAAACACCACGTGCTTAGCGCAGCAAAACTGGATGGAGTAGCAAATATGAATTTCACTGTCCAGCAGAAGTGACAGTATGTAAAATATAGTTACCCACCATGAATTTTTTTTAGCTTGGAACTTCTTTTTTTATACTTTACTGATAATAAAAAAACTTGTTTATAAGATATTTCTATTTTAAGACTTAAAAATAAATTTCCTTATGCAAACTGTACTTGGAAAAGTTGAAAAAAATTCAGGGAAAAAAGAAGGTTCCAAGGTACAACAGAATGGACAAACGAGAGAAGGATGAAAATGTGGAATTGTCTATCTGAATCCTTTTTCAGTGTAAGAGTAAAGATTTAGGAAAACTAAATTTTCAAAATTTTGAATGTTAGAAATTATGTGTTAGGTATTGGATAGTAGATATTAGATGAAAAAACTTGTTAAATCGTACTCCTATTTGAAGGAATGTGGGAAATTGTTCTGTGAAAATGGATTTTTGAATTTTTTAAAATTTACATACATATAGAACTTCCAGTATGTATAAGTTATTTATATCATATTTTCCAAATTATTTTAAAAAGAATGCATTCATATAGAGGCGCCAATTTAGTATTCTTCAGTGTATATATCATATGGATAGTTATACACCATGCAATTACACATGATTGACCATAAAATTGTTTGCATTCTAGTTGGTTGGATAGCTTAGAATGGTGAATAATATGTTACATGTTGACCTGAAAAATGGATCAACAATCTAGTTTAGATTTGAAAGCACCAAATCTGTTCTGACAGAGCAATATCATAGATAACAGACATAGAAAAAGAATGGTAAAAGAAAGAAGTCGGAGAATTTTTATAGCGATTCGGCTGTTAATGAAACCCACGTGCACTTTATAGTTTTACAACAGACAGATTGCTATTACAAGAGTTGTTTGATTAAAAGGCATTGATTATCTTTAGCTAGATTGCATCCCCAGAGTAGGAATCCACTAGAGAATCACATTGAATTCCGTTGGATATTGTTGTGAGGGAGGTAGAGAGTGAAGAATGTTTCCAGTAGAGCTTTAGCAACCAGTCTGGAGAAGATCCTCTTTATGTTGCAGGTATGAAGGTATTTATAGAGATTAGAGAGCTTCTAGGCTAGGCCACTTCATCAACTACTAGCAGGTAGGTAGGGAACGACCTAGGGAGGTCTAGCTCGCGATCTGAGCCAAAATCATGGGTTTGTAGTGACACATGGTCTATGGGTCGCTAGCGACCTATAGACTTGGTTCGTATGTGATCTAATGACTTGGTTGCCTTTTCCATTGCCTCCTTAGTTAGCTCACCGAAGAAAATCATGGAGAAGCATGGGACGCGAGCGACCCGTGGTCTATGGGTCACTAGCGACCCTTAGACTTAGCATTTTTTAGCATCCTTCTTCCTTCCTTCTCTTCTTCCCTGCATCACAGCGACCCTTCGTTTTGCATGGATCGCTAACGATCCATTGGGTATGGGTCGCTGGTCGTTGGCGATCCAAGTATTTAGGATATTTTATGGAGTTTGGAGTTTGGGATGTTTCCATGGTCTTGTGTCATCGTTGTTTACTAGATGTTTGCACTCAACTACTAATTGGGATGAAAGAATGCTGGTCTTTTGGTTTAGTCGATCCCATTCGTGGCCTTAGTAATATAGCTTGGGTCTCGTCAACTCCTTGCCTTAGCCTTTCTGGTTAAGTTCTAAACCATTCTAATAACACAAGATTGTTCTGTCTCCTATTGGGTCATGTTGGGTTAAAAATCCGGATAACATTTTCCCCCCAGAGTTTTCCTTCATTGAAAACAAGGCATGCTCTGGAAGAAACTTCTTATGAGTCTTCATTTTGTAAATTCTAGTTTACCGTGTCGTGGTTACCATGCAAATTTGGCTTTGACTGTTGAATTTTCATTGTGAATATTAGAGTGCACCTCAAGATGTTGTTCTCAATTGACTGACTTCTGAGAGCCATTCTTTTTTTGACTTCAATCTGAATTACAATTCCTAGTATTAACTATGCAATCTTTGCTCCGTATTTTACGCAAGGCTTTAAGTCGGTAAATTGGTGCATGATGTAGGTTTGGAGTTGTCCTATATAGTTTTAATTCAACCAACGGTGAAGCTATGTTTTGTCTCAAAAGATTGTGTGTTATTCTGGAACAAAGTCTTGCTCTTGGTCTTTAACTTCTTCTGTTCGAGAATTTGGCTAAGTTCCCGTCGATGTTTTTAAATTCCAATACGACGATTTGTTCCAAAATTGGATATAGTGGATGATTCAATCGTATCGCTCTTCCTATTTCTGTATTCCAGTGATCTTGAAAATAAAAGCTTCCCATATCGCTTAGGATAGCGTCTCCGTTATCGATAGTTGATCGATAATGGGTAAGTGTGGAAGAGATAATTTCAAAGGACGATATAGATTGTTTTTCAAATGTATGCAAGTTATCTACACTAGATTGTTTGTTCGCAGTATTCAGGATACTGGACTCTTCTTATGTAGATAACACACTACATCTGCCTCGGTCAATGCCTAGGACCCGATTCGTCAACATGTGGACTTTACTTGGATTTCGAGCGTTAATTATACGAGGATATTATTTAAAATAAAACATACCCGACAGGGTGGAATGCTAAGTTTTTTTGTTGAAAATGACTTTTCGGTCTTCCAATCTTTAGTCTGGCGGAGGGACTTCCACTCCTCTAGAAGTTGGGTCATTTGCAACTTAGGCTTTGCTTATATTCCTATCATATTGGTATGATTGGTCACAGTTTAATTACAGGGCATAATTGCTCTTGTGGAGTTGCATTTGAAGTTCGATCAGGCACAGTTTCACCCTTCGGAAACTAGTGCATGAGTTGTACGAGTGCGTTTGCCCTTCCTTTGCAATTGTGGAATCCAATGCACACCAGACTCTATCGTCGTGGACTGTTGGCTTAATTGCTCGATTTCGAGCATTGCTTTTTCTCATCATTACACTTCTTGGGCTCATGTGTAGTATACTGGTTTACTGTAATTCTATACATGTAAATAATACTTCTACGGTCATTTCAGTATATTCTGTTTCATAGATTTGTTTAAAACTACGAAGTAGCTTGGTCTAGCTAGTTTTATAACTAATCCTTACTTATGCTCAATTGAGTTTGTTTCAACAAAGTGTTGGTGTAAATGCCTTAGTCCATAAGGCTGATTACTTTGACTACTGAACTAACATGTTTTGGGGGACTAGTCTCTTAAGCAATAAGTTCAGTTGCCCTAGTTCGATTGACACAATAGCTCCCATCTTCGGGAATTGGGGACTTTGTTGCTATATCCCAAGATCTGATTTTTGTAATGATGTCGGCATGTATTAGAAAGATGCATTTCTGGCATATTTTGCTAAAGTGACTTCTTCTGAGTCCGACGTTGAGATCCTAATCATATTTTTCTATCTTCGAAAACTCATACATGGATGACTTAATACTATAGGTTCCTTGATGTTGTGAATCTTCAAATAACATGAGATTTTAGAAGGTAGGATTGAATATTCAATCAAACTCTTGCTTCTGTTTCCGAAAGCCAATGTATTGATAATTTCATTTGGGGCTTTCTTCCTAGCATCACCAAACTTCAGGCAATGGCATATTCCTGCAAGTTGGAACCAAAGATCCCGTTAGACTATAACTAGGTCATCGATCCCTCTCGTTATTGTCAGACTATGAGCGATGGTTGATTTCAAACATCAAATTGTTCATTTCCTTTATTGGCGATTTTGTTGCCAGAAAGCTCTGTTTTGTGATGCAGAACCGTTATCCAACCAACCTCGTGGTTATTCATGTTTGGACTTTTGAAACATTTCTTTTGATCAAGTATCTATGCTTCTATCCCTTCTTGAGGGAATAACTACGAATGCCTATATTTGGGCGATTGTGAGAGATGGAAATCCGTGGGGAAAATTGATCAATTTCCCCTAGTTTGGAACTTAATCCCATTAAGGAATTGAGGAAGTTTGAGGATTTTATTTTTGACCTTCCATGAGCTCCTGCTTGTCCTTGGCCATGCATGCTCTTCTTGGTTGCTGACGTTGTCAAAGAAGTTTTGGTCATATATCAACTCATGTATTTGAGAATTAATGACCTAGCTACTTGGTTGCAAACAACATTTCCTCTCGGTCGCCTATATTTCGGCCATGTCTAAATTCTTTCTAAGTTGAATTTTGGAAATTCAGTTGTGCACCAGCTTTCATCCTTAGAAATTATTTCATGGGAAATTCAATCGTGGGATTTCCTTTCGACACTGCTTTATTCATGTGCAGTGGCTGATTCCTATGATGAAAGGTCGAACCATCCGGTTGACCTATGAAAGGATATGACTTCCGGTCGTTGCTTGACATTGGGATAGTAGTTTTTTGAAAGGAAGGTAGAAACTCGGTTGAGGACAGACTTCTATCTTTAGAGGCTAGTGCGTCGATGGTTCGCTACGATGAGTGTTTATCATTAGCCCTATAGATTAAAGTTTCTTGGCATTGCCGAGGCAATAACGGAACTTAGTGAGTAAAACATTTCCTGGAGTTACCGGGGAAACACTGGTACTTATGAATAGGAAGTTTTCTAGCATTACCGGGGAAAAACTGGCACTTAGGAAATAGAAAATTTTCCCAGCATTGCTAGGGCAACACTAGTACTTAAAAGATAAAAGAAGACCTTGGCATTAGCGAGGCAACACCGACACTCAAAAGGTTGGGATCGATTTTCCCTATCGATTTGGCGGTGCTCTTAATTTAGTTGGGTACTATTTTCGGCCTTCGAAAACTAGCACTTCGAAGGTTGGATTGTAGAATTATTTCTTAGTGCTGCATATCCTCGGGCAGTGTTAAATTCATGTTAGTGAGGGTTGGATCATTCATCCGATCATTTAGAGTTTTGTAGATTCCTTTTAACCCAATGTGGTTGTTTTCTCAATGTTGCTTAAATCTAGGTGATGCCATGCTCTAGAAGGGTGAGAGTCTCAGGCGTTTCTATTGCCTAGCTTTGTTTATAACCATCAAGTATTACCCTTGGAGATGCAAGGCTGCTGCTTAACCAATTCCATAGTTATTCTTATTCATGAAAAATCGAACTTCCTTCCATCGGTTTTTGTTATGATCTTACAACTATCTATGGGACCCTCCATTTTTGGGTGGGACCCTTCACCTCTAGGTGTCAAAATCCAGGTCCTTATAGAAAATATGAAATTGTAGAGCAAGTCATCACATTACTCCTAGTACGGTCGCGTTCATTTCATACCTATCATAGACCGGTAGGGTTTGGTGGTGTTTGTCTTGAATCTATGACACTCAACCTTTCTTTTTTCAGGCCATATGCATTATGCTGGACTAATAGCATTGTTGTGGATATCGATCTTATTCGTTGGTTCCAATCTTCGGCAATTAATGGTTTAACAACTTGATTTTGAGCATTCTCTCCTTGCCATTGTCTACCTTCAGATAACAGTTGGGTTTTTTTGCAAGTTAGGATTTAAGACCTCATCTGAGCACCTGCTTCTATCTTTGGAAGCTGGTGCGTTGATGATTTGATTCTAGAAAGACTTCTGTCATCGTCTATCTCTGTATGATGGTAAGTTTCTCCTTTTAATACAAGTTGGAGCGTTCTTTTATCCTGACCATGTGTTATTGTGTAATGTGCCCCTCGGTCCAGAGGTCCGATTATTCTAGATAATTGATGTGAGACTTGATGTTCTGGGTGGCTCCGTGGATGCCCCAAGTCAAAGGTATATCACACTTCCTATCTCTGGAAACTCATGACTTGCGTGCCTTGAATTTTGACATTTTGTACATGAACTTTGGTCAAAGATCAGAACTCTTTGTTGACTTCATGGTTTGTGAGCTTTGCGGCACTACCAAAGCAATGCCGGTTCTTTTGGGCAGTGGGTGTCGATGCCTATTTAATCCTGCAATAGACAAATTTTCTGGTGTTGTCTGGACAACACCGGTACTTAGAAAATTTTAACCAATCGTCGATGATGCCAGAGCAAAATCAAGCAGTGTTTACATGGCTTATGAAAATGCACAGTTTACCAAGTGTGTCGCTTTTGAGAGCGCATGGCTTATGGGATTGATACGACCTATGAAACTTGAACGGTTTGGAATTTCTTGAAGTTGCCACTGAGGAGTTTGTTGATATTGCCTGTAGTGAGAACACTCCCAAAACAAGGCAGAAACTGCAAACAAAGGGCAGAAAGGGGAGCTGTGAAAGGAAGCACTGAGGAGCTTGTGTGGAGATTGATCTGACTTTTGTTCTTTTTGAGTCATTTTGTTCAAGGGTAGAGTCTGCACTTAGTGTTTTTGTCGTGGAGTCTATATTTCCTTTTTGTTGATCGGTGTTGTGCGGGTATGGCCCCCATGTTTTGACCCTGTATAAAATAAAATTATAAGCAATACATTGAAATTCTGACCGTATTCGTATTTGTTTGTTCATGTGTGTCCTACGCACTTGTGCTTGTTTTGTTTTCACTTATCCAATTTTTGTGATTGTCGCCAAAACTTTTATCTAGATTCTAGAGTAACCATCCTTTGTTTGGAGTAACAGAACTTGTGAACTTATTATTTTCAATTATTTTTATTTATGTACGGGTATATGCCCCTCCAGTTCACAGTGTTGTTTACTTCAAATGACCGGTAACTTATAGCTTAGATGATTTTCATATTAAACTTGAAATTTGGCTAATTCATAGCATGATTTTCCTTCTTTTAGAAGTTATGCAACTTTAGCATGTAATCCAAGTTTCTGATATTTTGGTTAGTATGCAATATATGCATGTTTGAGAGGTGCACATTGCACGGGTTAACTGAGGGCAGTTTTAGTCATTAAGTGTCATCAGTTGAAACCTTACTGTTGGTTTGTAGCACTCCAGTTTTTTTGGAGCCGTGCCCATTATTCCCAATTATGGAAGTGGTTGGTGTTGGTTATGATACACGCGATGTTCAAGATCGATATGGCCTATTGATATGATTCTGATGCTCCTCAATGATGCCTATCTTCAAGCAACGTGTTTGATATTCCTCTGTGTTGCCTATCTTCGGATAACGATGAGGAGTTTGTGTTTTGAAAGTTAGTGCACAGTTTATTAGATGTGTGGCTTTTAATTTTCCTCGGTGTTGCCTACCTTCGGTCAACATGGGGAGCTTAAGTTTTTTAAGATTTAGTGCACGACTTACGAAATGCATGGTTTTTGGTACTCAATGTTGCCTATCTTCGGGCAACGTGAGAAATGTATTTTTTGGCGTGTTTTATGAAATTAATGGCTTTTGGTACTCCTCGGTGTTGCCTACCTTCGGGCAACGTGAGAAATGTATTTTTTGGCGTGTTTTATGAAATGAATGGCTTTTGGTACTCCTCGGTGTTGCCTATCTTCGGGCAACGTGAGGAGTTGGCGATTTGAGTTGATTCACTTTCTTTGATTCGGCGAGTTGATGAAGCGTACTCGTGCGCAGTTTGACCAGTCCAAGTAGCTAAACAATGATTTTCGAGTCGATTTGACCCCGTCGACTTAGCAGATTGCTTACATGAACACAGTTTTATTTGGTTCAAGAAGCTAAATAGTTTTCGGTTCGGGTAATCATTGCTCAGATGATCCTTCCATGTCTCAGGAAGATGTACACATCCAAATAGATCAAGCTGCCATGGTGGAGAGATCTATAGCTGACCGCATGAAGATGGATTGAAGAAAGAGCCTATGGGAGTTTAAGGCATGACACTTAGCTCTTGGTCCAAAATACCTTTAGAGAATGGATCTTTAATTAGCATACGGTCTAAGAGGAAGAGGAATTGATCACCAAGAGCGGTAAAATAGCAGTTGGAAAGAAGTGGGCAAATATTATGCTAGTATTTCATTTATTGCACTAGCTAGCTCATTAAGTCCACGGTTGTCAGAATCCTTGAATTTTTGATCGGGTATAACAGAACTATGGTATGATTAGTCTTAGCCTTTCTTATAGCTATTCAAGTGTGTGAGTTGCCCCTCATGTCATAGTGCTATTGGTGCGCTTGAACTGTATCAATGGTCTCTCCATAACTCATTTGGTTGCCCCCGGTCTAGTGGGTGCGGATCTCCCAGGTGCCGAACCTTGGCTTGACTCGAGTTGGCCTCTGATTGATCACAAGGTCATTTCAGTTTTGGCTTAGTCTCTTTGAGCGACTTTGAAGCTTTGGAATATAGAATTGTTTGTCTCATTGGTTATTGGAGGTGATACCATTAATTTTGGGGAGTGTCTGGTATGATTGTTGATTTGTGGCCTCGGAGCATGACTTCATTGACTTGGGGAGCTCTGGATCAGATGATTGTTGGTCTACCGGTTTGCCTTCACGATGCTTAGGTTCATGAAAGATCTTCATGTTCGCAAAGGGTTTTGTGGATCAGATAACCGTTGATCTACCGATTCACCTTTATGATATTTTCGTTTGTGAAAGGCCTTCGCATTCGTGAAGGGTTTTTTGGATCAGATGATCGTTGTTCTACTGGTTTGCCTTCACGACGCTTTAGTTCATGAAAGACCTTCATGTTCGCGAAGGGTTTTTTGGATCAAATGACCGCTGATCTACTGATTCACCTTCATGATGCTTTAGTTCATGAAAGATCTTCACGTTCACGAAGGGTTTTTTGGATCAGATGACCGCTGATCTATCAGTTTGCCCTTATAATGCTTTAGTTCGCGAAATAACTTTACGTTCGTGAAGGGTTTTTAGGATTAGATGACAGCTAATCTACTGGTTCACCCTCACGATGCTTTACTTCGTGAAAGACCTTCATGTTTGTAAATGGTTTTTTTGATCAAATGACCGCTGATCTACTTGTTTGCCTTTTCCACGCTTTAGTTCATGAAATACCTTCACATTCGCGAAGGCTTTTTTGGATTAGATGATCGTTGATTTAATCAAATAACCACTGATCTACCGGTTTAACTTCAAGATGCTTTAGTTTGTGAAAGACCTTCACCTTCACAAAGGGTTTTTTGTGATCGAATGTACGGCGACCATACGGCCTTGGAATGATAATTTATCGATTCCAAGAGGAGTTTTGAATCGTATGTTCGACGGCCCAGCCGTTTTAAAGCAATGATTCATCGACTTTAAGAGGAGTTTTGGGACATATGTCCGATGGCCCAGCGGTCTTAAAGCGATGATTCATCGACTTCAAGAGGAGTTTTGGGTCGTATATCCAAGGGCTCGGCGGTCTTCAAGTAATGATCCATCGATTTCAAGAGGAATTTTGGATCGTATGTCTGATAGCTCGAGGGTCTTAAAGCAGTGATCCATCGACTTCAAGAGGAATTTTTCAGATTCACCTCGAAGGAACACATTTTTATCAGTTCCTATAGGCTAAGGTATTGGATCTGTTTGTTCGACGATCATTTGGACAAGACTTCTCAACGCCACCAGCAACACCGGTTCTCATAAGGGGGGTTGACATGACTCATCGACGACATAAAAGCATTTCTTTCGTCGTGCTGTCTGCAACACCCTAGTGTATCATTATGGCTTATTTACAAAAGGAGAGTAAACAAGGATGAATAAGAAGGCATCGCTTTAGGTTGTTATCCCATTCCTTAGTTACTAGCTAGCTAGAGAGTTATCTAATAATCATCTTTTCATCTGATTTCATCAGTTAGCTTAGGCGCTTTTCTATTGGGTCTTAGTAGCCTTGCTTAGGCAGAAGGCCCCTGAGGTTCTATAGCCCTTTACAGTTTGGTATTTTCTTTGGTGCACTGTCGGGTTTGCCTTCTTCTAATTGCACCACTTCTAGTCTTCGGACCCGGTATGCCTTCACATAGAATTCTTCCAGGGTAGTAGGCTATTTCATCCTTTGATGATTCTTGAGGGCCTTATAGTAGACTACATCCATTGCCCTCGCTTCGTCTGTATGCTAGTTTTTCTTGGAGTCCGACCCATGAAAGTTTTCCATTTGCTTGGATTCGTAGACTTTGAAGTGTTGGGTTGGTGAAAAATGTTGCTTGGAGCCATTTTCATTCTTGCTTGGAGAAAATCTTGGTTTTACCCGAGTCTGATTTTGGGTCGTAATTTCCTAGGTTTACTCTGGGTCAAATAGGTGATTACCCGAGTTTGACTTCGAGTCAGGACCTCCAGAATCTGCTTCAGGTCAAATAGGCGACTACTCAAGTTCGACTTCGAGTCAGCCTTGGAGTGAGTTTTTCAACAACTATTTTGATGATTTTCGACGACGACCATTTGTGATTCGACGATATGAGCTCCATGATGGGATTGGAAGCTGGTAGTTGGGAGTGGTCACATTATACCAGAGGAACTTGGCATTGTGATTGATCTCGGTTTGTATCATATCTTCTTGGTCCTTTAGCCTCTAGGATTACCGTCTGAGTAGCAATTCCTTGTCCATTGCTTGGCACTGTGCTACAACACGGGTTTAGAGCTTCTTCTAGCGTTTTGCACGTTGGCATTTTTATCTAATTTATCTTCCTCAAATTATTTTTCATCCTCAGAGTCGGAGAACCATCGTTATATCCTTCCGTGGTGTATTCACTCCTAAGTTCGGGTTTTTCGCCGGTGCTTTTGTAGTAGGTGGAGTGTTAATGTTTTCTTCTCTCATGATTCTTGGAGCTCCACCCATTGCTTCCTTTCGATTGTATCCCCTTTGAATGATCCAGACAATGGTCCATAGGCTATGGTCGCTAGCGACCCATAGCTCTTGGCTCGCTAGCGACCTAGAAAAATAGTATGAATCGCTGGCGATTCATAGTGCATGAATCACGAGCAATCCATGTACTTAACTAATTTCAGAGTTTGTAGCGACCTGGCAAAATAGGATGGATCGCTGGCGATCCTAGTTCATTATTGCTAGCGATATGTACTTAACTAATTTCAGATTTTGTAGCGACCTAGCAAAATTGTATGGATCGCTGGCGCTCCATAGTTCATGGATCGCTTGCAATCCATGTACTTAACTGATTTCATACTTTGTGGCGACCTAGCAAAATAGTATAGATTGCTGGCGTTCCATAGTACATGGATCAGTACCGATCCATGTACTTAATTGATTTTAGTACTTTGTCTTTTGGAGTTTATGGCGGTCAGGTGAAAAGGAATGGACCATTAGCGACCCATAGTGCATGGATCGCTAGTGACCCATGTGCTTAAGCAATTTCTAAGCTTTCCTTTAGGATCGCGTCTACTATCTCATATTGATGTTCTCTATCATCTTAGCATATGTTTGCTTACTCTTTCTCCGATCCTTCTTGGTTAGTACTTCTATTCTCAACAGCAAATCTTCTAAGTAGAAATTGAGTATCTAACTTCTGAACCTATCATATTCAAAGTAAATAGCTAGATCTAAGCCTGAGTTGGGTTCTCAGTGAAAGCACCAAAATATTGACCAAAAAATGGACCAACATCTTGGTTTGGATTTGGAAGCAGCAGCTCTGTTTTGATAGAGCAATATCACAAATAATGGATATAGAAAAACAACGGTAATAGAAAATGATGGTGAATTTTTATAGTGGTTCAGCTGTTAATGAAGCCTACGCCTTCTTTAAAGTTTTACTATTGACTAATTGTTGTTACAAGTGATGTTTGATTACATGGCTTTGATTATCTTTAGCTGGATTGGAGAATCACAGTGAATTCCATTGGAGGTTGTTGTGAGGGAGATAAAGAGTGAAGAATGTTTCCAGCAGAACTTCAGCAACCCGTCCGGAGAATATCCTCTTTATGTTGTAGGTAGGACGGTATCTATAGAGATCAGAGAGCTTTCGGGCTGGGCTACTTCATCAACTGCTCGTAGGTAGGTAGGGAATGACCTAGGGAGGTTTAGCTCGCGATCTAAGCCAAAATCATGGATCGCTAGTGACCCATAGACTTGATTCGTCTATGATCTAATGACTTGGTTTCGTTTTCCATTGCCTCCTCAGCTAGCTCATTGAAGATTCATGGAAAAGCATGGGTCGCTAGCTACCCATAGACTTAGCATTTTTTCAACATCCTTCTTCCTTCCTTCTCTTCTTCCCTGCATCATAGCACCCCTCCGTTTTGCATGGATCGCTAGCGATCCATAGGGTATGGGTCTCTGGCGATCCAAGCACTTAGGATATTTTCTGGAGTTTGGAGTTTGGGATGTTTTCATGGTCTTGTTTCGTCGTTGTTTACGTAGTCTTATTGCACATTGTTCTATTTTGATGACAATTTACTGGCTGTTTGCGCTCAGCTAGTGATTGGGCTGAAAGAATGTTGGTCTCTTGGTTTAGTCGATCCTAGTCGTGGCCTTAGTAATATAGCCTGCCTTGTTAACTCCTTGCCTTAGCCTTTCTAGTTAAGTTCTAAACCATTTTGATAACACAAGATTGTTCTGCCTCATATTGGATCTTGTTGGGTTAAAAACCCAAATAACATTACATGATTCGGTCCTTGAGAAATTTTGGGGACGAAATTCTTTTAAGGGGATAGAATGCAACACCCCGTAAATTAAACGTTAGTTAATTAAAAAGATTAATAAATAATAATTAATGCTAAAAAAATAGAATTAAACGATAGTTAATCACAGCGATTTTTTGATCTATTTTTGTATATAAAGTTTTACGATCGGAGTTCAAACAAAAATGTTATTAACGTTTGAAGATTTCAGATCGAAAACAAATAAATAAAAATATTAAGGAAATAATTATCGTTAACTTGATGTTAATGTAAACACTGAATGAACACTTAACGTAAATTAACCATTACCGTCGAATCAAATTAAATCAAATGCAAAAGGAAATAAAGCAAATGAAATCAAAAAATTAACATAAACATCGACCGTTTAACACCCTGATTGGGCCATATCGACCGGTTATTGACCGGCGGCTGATAACTAACCTTGGCCGAATGGCTTGGGTTTAATATAACTTAATCAAGCAGATAGAAAACTAGCCGATTAACAAGTTTTTGGCGCCGTTTGCAAGGAATTGCTTTGATTTTAATTTTGTTTTCTTCGAATTAGTTTGTTTGATTTTTATGTGATTTTGTTTTGTGTGATAGTATGCATTTAAAGAAAATCCAAAAAAATATAATATTGTTCCTTGTTGCATATTGTTCCACTGTTCATTTCAATATTTTCATTACATTCGCTCTCTTCTCTATGTCACTTTGTTTTGTTTTTCAGTTCTTTTAGTGTTTTTCATTTTCATTGCTACCGTGCATTCATCTCCAACCTTTGTGCATTTCAATCCTCTCATATACACACTTTCATTCTCTACAAACTTTCATCCTCTCTGTCATTTTTATTTTTTTCCCTTCTTCTCTTTTCTTTTCTTTTTCAGCATGTCATGTGTCTAAAAAGAAAGCAGCAGTTTCTGTCTAAAAAAATAAAAATAAATTTCATTTTGAACTTCATTTAGCATTCCCTTGTAATTAGTGTCTACATTCTATATAAAAAAAGAAAGCAAAAGGTGCTACAATATATGTAAATCATGAAATGAATATGCTTTTATGTTGTTTTGTTTAGTCCTACATCGTGAAATATGTTAAATCCTTAGCTCTGAAGCCTTTATATAAAGGAGGCTATGTAATGTAAATACATGTCTAATTTCAGGAATGAATAATATATCTTCTGCCTCTCTCTAATGACTTCTACTTTCTTCATTTTATAACATGTTATCAGCACGATCTCTAAACATTTTTTTTTATAGATTTGAGTTGTGATAATCTAGAAGACCCGATCTGATCTCAAGATGGTACGCAATTTTTTAGATTTAATCATATTAATCTTATCTTTTTCAGATCTAATTCTATTAATTTTATCTTCTTAGATCTCTTCAATCATAGATCTAATTTTTTGATCTCATTCTATTGTAGATCTTATGTTCTAATTTTTTAGATCGATCTTTATATCATGCTCAAATGAATTATCTTTGAGATCTTTATATTTTAGTCATCGGATCTATTCTTTTTCATGTTTATTCATCATTTTCTCTTATTTATTTATTGAAATCAAGTATGACTTCTGAGATTACTTATTACTACATATCTTTTAGTTGAAAGCAATTTTATTTATTCTTTCAGAATTTGTACTTAATAAATATTCAGTTTGAATTGATTCAAAATTTCTAACAAGTGGTATTAGATCCACTCATCTCTGATTTCATTATGAATTTTGATTTTTTTGAGTAAGTTTTGAATCGAATTAATTTATAAGTCATTGAATTCTTCTAATATCTTACTCAAATTTCATATCTATTTGACCTATGTATGAAAGATTTTTTTGTTGATAATTTTGGATTTGGTTTGAAGCTAAGTTGTTTTTCCTAGACCAAAAGGTAGCTTCTGATGTAGAAAGCAAGATCTAAATGATCTGTATATAATTTGTGTAATTAAATAAAATTCTAAAATGTTTTTATTTTTTGGAAATAATCTTAATTCCCCAAATTTACGAGACAACATTTAAAGATTTACATGTTTGTTTTGCTATATTTGGTAAAGAAATGATGTTAATTTTCTTATAAGGGAAATAATTTGGATCTTAGATGTATATTTATTTATGATTATGAATGACATGGATAGATCTGAGATGATAATGTTGTTTATTTTAGAAATTTTAATTATTGAGAATAAATTTTCTCTTTAAGATATCCATTATAATTTTATTATTGAGTAATCTCGAACTTATATCTGAGATGAAATTATGCTAATTTAACTATTGTTTGTTCAATTGATTCATATATATTTATAATGAATCATTTTGTTGTGATAGTAGTTATATCTTAGATCACATAAAGGTTGAATGCATTTATTTTTATCATAAATGTATTAAATGCATTGGTTATTATAAATTAAATAATATTTTATGTTTGTGTTTGGAATAAGAATTGACGCATGATGTACTATTTGAAGTATTTATTTTGACAAGTAATGTCTGGCATAATGGAAGAATTAGGTTTAACAACAACTTGAAGTTGTGTAAAGAAATTATTTTAGTAGAAGTTGTATAACTCAAAATCCAAGACATGAAGTCTTGAATTATGAAAAGAATTTCTGATAAAGTTTACAAGCTTGAATTATTATCAGTATATATATTTTAATTTGTCAAAATGTACAAGCTTCTAAAAAGGAAGTTTATACAAAATTTGAGAACCTGAAGTTTATAACAAATTAATGAACTTGAAGTTCATGAATTAGAAGCTCGAAGCTCTATTGAAATTGTGTAAAATGATAAGGTTGTACTCCTTGAAGAAGTTAAAGAAAATTAATAAATCATCCCAAAAGAGATGTTCAAGAGATTTATTTATATTCATATTGCAAAATCCAACATCCCAGAAGAGATGTTATAGGAATTTTATTTTTGTTATGCTGCAATTCCTTAAAAAGAAATACTATATTACCTGAAGGAATAATGATATAATTTTTTTTAAAGTAATAAAAATAATTTATCCAAAAAAATGATATTATATACCAATGCTACACTCCATAAGTAGTGGTTTTATCTCTTGCATCTTACTTTCAGTTGGTGAATCTAATTTTGTCATTGTATTTAAAGTTTGATATGTCATTTTAAAAGTAGTTAGAACAAAAATCTCCAGCATGGATATTTTATTCTACTATAAAAGTAGTAATTACGTAATTTATATAAATAAATATTGTATATTGATATGGCTTTCTAATAGTGCATATATACATCTCTAGAAGGGAAAGCTCACTCTATAAGTGGTGATACTAAAATATCTCTAGAAGAGATTTATAAATTTAAAAATGATGACATATCTCTAGAAGAGATTTATTTATATATTTGGTAATTTTATCAAACCAAATAAGTGTACATAAATATGATTATGAAGGATCCTAATTTAGTTTAGATTAGATCCAAAAGGTTAAGATTATCTCAAGAATACATTGTTCTATGTTCATATGTCTAATTATACCATAAAGATCATATTCCTAGTTATTATTTCATAAGAAATATTATATGCATAATCATTTCTTGAAGAAATATCTTTAGATATTCTCTTGAAGAGATGGTCTATAGTTCATATCATAATTTTCATGCAAGCTATGCACAATCTTTGATTATAATTCATCCCTTCTCCACCAATCAATCTATATAAAGGCCTTTCTATATTTTCAAGGGTAGTTTTGCATTTTCAAGGAAACTAATTAATGCAATTAATGAGATTGGATCTAGAGCTCTCAAAAGGATGTAAATAAGAAATTATAGTCGCTTTTATAGATTATATTTGGTTGTCTTTTACTATTTTGCAGTAATGTTTTTATTCTTTCGTTGTAACTACTATCATATATGAGTTCTTATTTTATGAAATGCATTAATTATATACCCATGAACAATATTTTGATGCTTATGCATTTTTATTTCCACTGATAGTTGGTAATATGATAAACATAGCCAAGCTCGAATTTAAAACTTTGGACTTATTAGGAGATAACTTTTTGTATGGATATTGGATGATGACATTCAATTACAATCTCAATGCTTAGAATATGCTATTGAATATGATAATATGTCCCGGTAGGATAAAACAAAGGCTCTTATATTTTTAGGGTGTCATGTTCATGACAATCTTAAAATAAGATATTTGACTAAAAAATGGATCATCTTTATTTATATAACTCCTCGAAGGAGCGTTATGACCACTAGAAGATGGTCACATTTCCAAACACAAGACAAGAATGGTTGAACCTGAAGTTTCAATAAATTGGAAGTTGGTGCTTGTATGTTTTTCCTTTTAGAACTGATTGAAATAACATACCGATGAATGTTGTGTTTTGATCAGTAGTCTATTTAAAAAAAATTTGGAAAGTATTAGCATTTATTTAATGCTTACACATTTTAATAGTTGACTAACTATATTGTCTTTAATTCTTAAGATATGGACCATCAATATTTGAGTGATAATATATGCCTATTAGATAGTGCAACTACTCATTTGATTTTGAAAAACCAGAAGTTTTTCTATGAACTATCTGAAAATATTTTAGCTAAAAATTTCAATCATAGCAAATTTGCTATATAATTGAAGGGTCCGGAAGAGCTCATATAGTATTACCAAATGGTACATATAATCTTAATTCAAAATACATTATACTCGAGCAAATTTAAAAGAAATTTGTTGAGTTTTGAGGATATATAAATGAATGGCTACCATATTGGAAATATAATGAAAACGTCAAAGAATATCTTTGCGTTATCTCTAGAAATTGAAAGTTGAAAGCATATTTTAGAAAAATTTGTACAATTTCAACTGGATTATATTTCACGAAATTTGGCATAATTGAATCCTCTATTTAAACATGAGCCAGAAGCTCAAAATATCACTTGAATGCATTTTATCAATTGATAAAAGGATCATCCTCCTATTATTAATATGTATGGTGTATTTACTAGTAGCAATATGACAATGGTTCAAAATGAGAATCCAAAGATGATTATTATTTAATGTGACAATGTTTGTCAACATTAAGGGGGAGGATAAAGGGATACAAGTTCATTTTGATCATCAATGTCAAATATTTGTTAACATGTATAATGATGCAAAATATTAAGTAGCTTGAATAAATTATTAATAATATTCCTAGTAGACTTTCTTCAATATAGATTTGAATCCCCAAAGGATCAAAATGTGTAAACCATATCTGAAACATGGTACAAAAATCGGTTCGAAATACTTTTGAAGTAAGTAATAAAGATGCCAAATAAAAGATGTGAGTGTTCTTGAAGAAACACTTAAGGTTGCGTTTGAAGAGACTAATGACGTGATTGTCAAATTACCATAGAAGTGGTTTAGGTACCTAAAACATGATATTCAAAGAGATTTCAATAAATCATGTCTAGAACTGACAAGAAATAATTATTGATAATAAATTTATAAACAATAAAGCGCTTATGTTTATAAATAGATTAAGAATCTTGAATTGGGGGAAAACATGACTGACCATCGTGAATCCTTTAATAGTAGATAAATATGGACATGTAGTCCGCAAAGTACCGAAAGTACTTGAAATGCTTAATATACCCCATAGGTATAAATGTGGTTTAAATCATATTAAATAATGAAAGTATATAAATTCCTGAAGAATATAAATAACTTTCATTATTATAAAGAATCCAAAGAACAAGGAGAGTTAGATTTCAACCTACTTTTAAGTATTGTTGTAATGAAAATCTTGATATAATTCATGATGAATATATTACTTTCTATTTTTAAGTATCGTTGTAATGAAACTCTTAATATCCATTAAAGTGATAGTTGCGATATGCAAATATATACTTATTAAAGTATACAAATTTCTAAAGAATATATATAACTTTTATAGTTATAAAGAATGAAAAAGACATGAAGTGTAGACTACAAATTTCTTCTAAGTATTGTTGCAATGAAAATCTTGATATGCTTCAAGATGAGTAGATTACTTCCTGCTTTCTAGTAATGTTATAATAAAACTTTTAATATTCATGAAAGATGTATAGTTGCAATGCGCAAAACTAATTTGAAGCACTAAAATGAAAGCACATGAAATGTTTTTCATAAAAGTAGCATACAAATGCATAAAATGCAAACCATATTTGGAAGAAACAATCTTAGAAAATTTGATTGTACCGAAGGAAACTATTAATAAATTGTATTATTAATGAGATTCATATTTATAGATCCAGAAGTATCTATGACCAATTTGAGTTATCAAAATACGAATATGAATTCAGAGGAAAATTTTAAATCACGGGAAGCATCCATAAGTATTTTATAATGTACTCTTTTTCCTTAACTAAGATTTCTCCCACCGGGTTTTTATTAGTAAGGTTTAATGAAGCATCACTTGATCCAGAAGTATTAACTTCCCAGTAACATTTGAAAATAAGTTACAATGTACTCTTTTTTATTATTTAAGATTTTTCCCACTGGGATTTTCTTACTAAGGTTTTAACAAGGCATTGTCTTGATCTAGAAGAACCAAACGTCTTTTCAAGAAATAACATCTCAAATATGTTATTTAAGTTAAATTGTATTTTTATCATTGACTAAGCTTTTTCCCATCGGGTTTTACTTTGTAAGGTTTTTAATGAAGTATTATATTAATCCAGAAGTATCAAACTCTATTGATTTTGCAAGTTACTGAAATATCTCATACTATATTGTACTCTTTTTCCTTTACTAAGATTTTTCCCATGGGGTTTTTCTTAGTAAAGTTTTAATGAGACATTAGTTTGATCCAGAAGTATCAAACTTCATTTGAAGAAATGAGAAAATAAGATATGTCATTGTACTTTTTTTCCTTCACTGTGATTTTTCCGATTGGGTTTTTCTTAGTAAGAGTTTTAATGAGACATTATATTGATCCCGAAGTATCAAACTCTTAGAATGAATATCATTATATGATATCTATGATTTCAAGTTGCACTATTTTCCTCGTTCAAGCTTTTTCCATTAGGTTTTCCTAATAGAGGTTTTTAACGAGGCAACAGACAATATTTATATCGACCGAATCGTTAAATGCAAGCAAGATAATAATGAGGGGGAGCAATCATCATACACGTTTCGAAACGGAAAATTTCAAGTTATCAGAGCATTCAAGATTTTGAAGACGCATATTCAAAGGGGAGCGCTACAATATATGTAAATCATGAAATGAATATGTTTTTATGTTGTTTTGTTTAGTCCCACATTGTGGAATATGTTAAATCCTTAGCTCTAAAGCCTTTATATAAAGAAGGCTATGTAATGTAAATACATGTCTAATTTCAGGAATGAATAATATATCTTATGCCTCTCTCTCTAATGACTTCTACTTTTTTCATTTTATAACAAAAAGAAATTTCTACAACATTTCTTGGTTCATTGCATTTGCTAAAACACATTTTCATTGTTCTTACATTCACTGTTTTCATTTTACATTCTGATCACTTTTACATTCAAAATTTTACCATTTGTTTTTACTTCCCTCACGCGTCCCTCCAATCCAATCACCAGTTCAACCTCCTAGCCTTACACCCAACCACATTGACTGGCCGCAACAACAACTGCCTAGCAAAACAACTTGCCTGCAACCCCACATTACAACTTTCATTTGCCAACGTTTCTCTTTACTTCAACAAACAGCCATCTCCTCACCAATAAACTTCTGTCTGCATTGCCTCCACATATTTCAAACAAGCTTGTCTTCATCACTGCATTGCTTTCCTATCTGACAACCTCCATAGCATATACTCCACTACTGTCAAACTTTTGCAACCCCATAATTCTACCACTGTTACAAATACTTCACTTGCCAGACTTCTGCCAAACATCCATCAACAGCAACTACCCCCCTGATCACTCCACTGCATCCACACCATGTTTCATACATTCCAAAGGCCGACCGTAAAAACTGCCACCATCCTCTTAACATCAGTCGCAACCACATTCATATCACAGCAAAACTTCTCACAACCCACACTCTACAATACTCACTGCTCATCAATTCATTGCTCAACAAGAAGTTCCACCAGCCTTGCCAGTACTCTACTTACAAACCATACAACACACACATCACGTCAGCTACATACCATCCTTCAAAACTGCTGTACTACAGCTGTCACTGTTCCACTGCTCCTCACCTTCAAATTCAACACAAACCACAGCATATCAAACATTACTTCCACAACTTCACTTCCACTGTCCACACATACTCAATCACTGCTCCTGATCAACCATATCGTCTCATTCACCATACTTCCACCTGCCTTCCTCTCCATCACTCCATAACCAGTCTCCCGACCATCACTGACTGCCATCAAACATTCTCATCAAGTTATCTCCGTCAGCAGCCATCATTCACCACTTCACTGTCCTGCATTGCAACTAACCCATTCTGCTCATTACTGCTGCATACAAACAATCTACCTGCTTGATAGTTCATCAACAAGTACCATCTAGCAGCCAACATCTTCACTGTTTCACTGCCACTTGCACTGCCGTTATCAATTAACACTCAACTGCCCCTGCCACTGCTCACACACCTCAAACAGCAATCACCTCAAACACACTACCAATGTTCGATCCCACTGCTCAACTACTGTCACACCTCTCCTTCCTTCAGCAAACGGCAATCACAGAGTGACCATCATCAACATCTGCCTCTTACCATTCAACAGCACTCCAATATCAAAACCCATAAAACTGCCGTTTGCTTTTCATCCTCAACCCAAACTACCTTCACGATGCAACAGGGAGCCACCAGGCAGCATTACCACCATCCTTGCTTGACCACTGCCTCTGTTCATATCACCTCCTCCCTCAACATCACAAGTTTAACTTCACAAACTGTATACCACCCCTACAGGCAACTTCACAGCATACATACATCACCAAACAACCGCAACTCCAAACAGCCACTCACCAACCCCTTCACTGCCAAGCTACTGAAAACTTCAAGAACATCTACGACCATCTGTAACAACCACACAATCATTTCAGCAAATAGTTTACATCAGGAAGTTCTAGGAGGCATTTCCACAAACAATTTACATCCACAATCACTGCTGAAGCCTTTTCCAGCACTAACGATGTTCCGGTAGCCATGGCAAAAAATACAGAGCACCAAACTAATGATGAAGATGAAGTTGGCCATCTATGCCCAGGATGTAACACTTCTTCTATGATAGCCATGGTACAAGTTGTAGGAAATAAAAAAAATTCAATTTTTGACCAATCACCCGAGTTCGGCCTTTAGATCATCATAGGTGGAGCTCATGGAAGTAAGTCATATGTCAGAGGTTGTAGATGGTGATGATGACGCAACTCAGGGAGGAAGATATTAACATAATCATTGTGTGCATGTGTGCACGTGCACACATAATGAAGGATGAATTCTTGCTATCGGTTGCTGTTGGCTTGTGCAGTTTGTTGATTAAATCATGTATAGTTGGTTGTATGTTGAATATGTCAAGGGGTTGTATTGGGCTATGTAATGAATTGAGTCCATTTAAGCATTTGCATGAACCTATATATATGATTGTACATGCACTTGTAAGTGGTGTGAAAGAAATAAAATCTGAACCATTTATCTTCTTCTTCATTCTTAGTTCTTACTTTCATTTTCCATTTTCTGTTCTATTGCAATTCTTTAATGCTTAGTACTTTCTTCTTCAATCTTATTACTTCGTTCTATCAATTACTAGTTATAGTTTTAATCTGATTCGAGTTCTTCTTCTTGTTCATTTTATTTGCAATCACCATTTCATGTTTTTACATTTCTGCATTTATTCAGTATCAGTTCTTGTTTCATTTACAGTAGCTTTACAACTCCAGTTCTTTTAATTCTTGCATTTTGATCTTGTACGTAGTTAGCTCCTTGTTAGTTTGATCTTATATCCATTCCCAGTTCAATTCTTGTTTTTTCTTGCTTTAGATTCTGCTCTTGTTGCTTCATAGTATCAGTTCTTCCTTATACTTGTTCATTAATTCCTGCAAATTTATACTTGCTAGTACATCTTGTTAATTCAGTTGTTCACTGTAACGACCCGCCGCCATATTTTTTTTTCTTCGTGATTTTTTTTTTTTGGTTTAGGGTTAATGAACGAGTGAATAACGAAATAAAGGGGATCGGATAAAAGAAAGGGCACTAGTATTCAAACGTGGGCCGGTATAAATTTCAAAGCCCAAACCATAAACAAGTTTTCCTCTTATTTTTTTTTATTTGTTTTGAATTTCAATAGGTTTTATTATTACTTTGTTTTGTTTTGTTTTTGTTTAAGTTATGTTGTTAAATTTTTTTACTAAGTGTATTTGTTTATTTTATTTTGTATTGATTTTTTTTTTTATTTAAGCTAAAGAAAAGAATGTTATTAAAATTTTAACCATCAATTTATTAATTTACATAAATAAAAATTCTTGTATCCAAATTATTTTCTTAAGTCATTAGTTTGAATTTCAATTACAAATTAAATATTCAATTTCAACTCCAAAGTCAAGTTTAAATTTTTCTTCAGCTTTGTATAGATTAAATTTTAAATATTTAATCACCAATTTCATTGTTATATCGGAAATTCAGTTTAAATTATCATTCAAATATTCAAAATTAATTAAATATTCACAATTTAAATTGTTCAAAATTTAGGATCGTTACAATCTCCCCTCCTTAAAAGAATTTCGTCCCGAAATTACAAGTAAGGAAAAATGATTGTTAAAATTTCACCGATATTTATATTTTACTCAATTTTATCAAGTTCAACACTTATTAAAGATGAATGAATATAGGATTCATTCTATTTGTTTTATCTCGCTAGCTTTGCTAATTAACTCTTTTGTTTATTATTTTCTACAATCAAGACACAAAAAAATCTTTACTAAAATTTTCAACTTACAAAACCCAAATTTTAAATTTGAAACACTACATTTAAGAAATTTTACATATTATAACTTTTCCAAAGCTGTGGATTTTTCAAAACATTTCAAAAATCCTCTTCCTTAATTCATTAGGTTGGAATTTACATCACTTTAATTTCAGATAAATGATTTGCTATTTAAAGTTTGAAAATACTTGCTAACTCGAAATTTAACAAGTCTACTGTCGTTCTTAAAGACATTAGGCACACGCTGGCCAGGCGCAAGTCTAACAATCTCCAAGTACTAAATATACTTGCTTCAATTCCCAGTGAAAATACTTTAAAAATTCTTTTAAAAATGGATATGGAAAGCACATTCCCCCATGGATCACAGTTTACTCGGCGGTTCCGCTACTATCCCAGTAGAGTCGCTTGTAACTGTGGATATCTCATCCCTTGAATTTCGCCATGGTTGTTGCCAAAGATCGCGGTTCACACGGCGGTTACGCTACTATCCCAGTAGAATCGCTTGTGACCGTAGGCATCTCGCCCCTCGAATTACGCTTTGGTTTGTAGATTGCAGTTTACTCAGCGGTTACGCCACTATCCCAGTGGAATCGCTTGTAACTGTAGGCATCACGCCCCTCAAATTACGCTACCACCCGAGTGTAACTAGATCGCGGTATACACGGCGGTTACGCCACTATCCCAGTGGAATCGCTTGTAACCGTAGGCATCTCGCCCCTCGAATTACGCTAGCACACTATACCAGTCCAAAAGGACATTCCAACTAATGGAAATACTACGTAGCTACGATTTTCAAATGGACACTCTTCTCGAGTTCCAACAACCTTCACAATTTTAAATGGAAGGTACTTTTCCATATCCTCAATTTGGAAAACATAATATTATACATACATATATAATATTTCATTTCACATTTAGTACATATCATACTCATGTACTTACATAAGTTTTCCACAACAATTACTTTTCCAAACTAATTGGTTTTCGAATTAATCGTATTCACAAATATACATTATGAAAACCACAACATTTCATACCCATAACAAATAGAGGTTTCACAAATTTCCATTTCATTATCCATTTAAAATTTTCCTCTAAGTCGATTTGGAAATTTAAGGTTATCTCAAACCTAATTCACATTCATAATCCAATTTATTATCGACTTCACACTCGATTTGGATTTCACGTTACATCGTCAATCCTCAACACATAATTGATGTCTATCGATATATAACCTCTGAGCTCGTACGTCTCAGAGAAGGGTGTTAAGCTAAGAGAATAAATTCTCCGCCACCGCAGATATATATTTAATAGAGATCAATTGATATGTCGTCAATTCACAATGTTAGACATACAATCCAAATCATCCATTTAAAATTCAAAGTTCAACTTACATTGTTTTTGTGTGTCAAAGTTAAACTCAATTTAACTCAAAATTCAATCACTTTGAAATTTTCCAAATTGAACTAATTGTTCAAATTTCCCAAAAATAATATCTTTACAAGATATAAAAATTTTCACACTTAACCATTTGAAACAAATTCAAATATTAACTTTTCAATTTATCTTTAAAAGATAAAATCTCTAAACATTCACTTTATACTTTATCTTGAAAAGATAAAATTTCAAACCTTTCATTTCATATCGGAAAATATTTCCATACTTATTCAATAATAAGTAATTTACAAATTCATTTATTTTCAACACTTTGAAAATATTCGATATACTTAAACCAAAATCAAGTATATATTTCATTCTTAAAAGAAATCATTCTTTTAAACACATTTATTTGAGTCAAAACGAATGTTGCGTAAAACATCGTTACGACGACCCAAAATCACTAGTATAGGGATTCGAATTTTAAGATAGATATATAAATCCCAATACTATATAAAAACATTTCCTTTCTTTCTCTCGAAAACGTCTATTTCAACAATAATGTTGAAATCTATGCTTTCGATTCTTAACACATTTCAAAACAACTTAAAATGGATTTACTTCATTTCATAGTGTTGCTTCCCAAAAATATTCTCATTTAAGTTTTCAACTTCAACTTAATTCATAGTTTGAATTCTGCATACATTTCAAAATATTGGTTTTAACCCAACTTCAAATTTCCAATATTAATTTTTCCACTTAACTTATTTCCATGCCCATTCAAATTCAAATTCTTCATTGCATCTATTTAAATCTCTTATAAATTTTCATTAGATTCATATCTCTTTTTATATCTTATTTATTGTCCAAAACCATAGATATAACTCCTTTAATAAGTTACAACAATTTACTTATCAAAATAAGTCATTTGCGGATTTTATAAACATCTTTAGAAATTCCATTTCTATTTATAAAACTTCGTTTTATAATCTCCTTTATTAATTTGATTCAATTCAATTCATATAACTCAGTTATATACCAAAAGTTCATATTATAAGTTAAATACTTATATCCCGTTGATTTACTAAATCGTTCTTCACAACATTTGAAATCAATTTCGAAAGAATTCAGAATCAAATTCTCAAGTTATAGTTCAATAATCCACTTGATTATAATCAAATTGACATATCATTTTATTTCCCAATTACTACTTTGGAGATATTCAAAATATTTGATTTAAACCAACTTAAACTAATTCATTAATCCACTTGACTTACATTTCATTTTCCATAACTCTCAAAGATTCGATAATGAGTTTCCGAACGATCGAAACTCAAGTCTAACGAGACCTCACCGAATATAAACTATCGCAAACCTAAATTTAGAGAGGGGAATCTCCGAAAATAATTCTAATTTTCAAAATACCTTTTATTTTGAAGAAAACAATTTTAAACTTCTTTAGATTTGAAAACACTTCATTTAAAGTGATTCTGGTAACTATTCATATTAAACGCCATAAACTAAGCTTTGTGTAAACCAAAGCTCTGATACCACTTTGTAACGACCCGCCGCCATATTTTTTTTTCTTCGTGATTTTTTTTTTTTTTTTGGTTTAGGGTTAATGAACGAGTGAATAACGAAATAAAGGGGATCGGATAAAAGAAAGGGCACTAGTATTCAAACGTGGGCCGGTATAAATTTCAAAGCCCAAACCATAAACAAGTTTTCCTCTTATTTTTTTTTATTTGTTTTGAATTTCAATAGGTTTTATTATTACTTTGTTTTGTTTTGTTTTTGTTTAAGTTATGTTGTTAAATTTTTTTACTAAGTGTATTTGTTTATTTTATTTTGTATTGATTTTTTTTTTATTTAAGCTAAAGAAAAGAATGTTATTAAAATTTTAACCATCAATTTATTAATTTACATAAATAAAAATTCTTGTATCCAAATTATTTTCTTAAGTCATTAGTTTGAATTTCAATTACAAATTAAATATTCAATTTCAACTCCAAAGTCAAGTTTAAATTTTTCTTCAGTTTTGTATAGATTAAATTTTAAATATTTAATCACCAATTTCATTGTTATATCGGAAATTCAGTTTAAATTATCATTCAAATATTCAAAATTAATTAAATATTCACAATTTAAATTGTTCAAAATTTAGGATCGTTACATTCACTTTCCTGAAATTTACAAAAATTCTGTCCTTATTTCATATAGCAATTTGTCCATATTCATAGTTCTTGCAACCTATCTTTCATCTGCAATTTAAGTCACAAGAACTGATCCTCTTTTCAACAAATTCTTGCTCCACTACAATACTTGGAAATCAACTTCTCTGAAAACAACCCATTTCCGCCACTTTCTTGTTTAAAAACCTTCACCTGCACATGTAACAGCCGCTATATCATCACACTTCATCAAATCATTACCCACCATCACCAGAAAATACAACCTGTCACCATGAACAAGGATGCAGTTCATCCTGCGCCTTACACCATCACTGCAAAACGCTCCTCAACTCAAACCACCGCAAATTGCCCGGTACAATCACCTAACCACCGCAAATTCGCCACTACCCTATACCACACCACTCTCGGCCTCTCTCGCCTGCTTGAAATCAATCACCAAAGTCGCTGACTCAAAACCCAACCACTGCACCAAATCAAACACCAGATATCGAATCTGCAATTGCCTTGAACATACGACTCTCTCCGCAACCAAAATCGAACAATTGCCGCAGCCCCTTCAACCGAAACACCGAACACCACAATCATCTTCTATTCCTCCCCTCGCCCAAGCCAGTAACTCAGCAACCACATTGCCCAATTACTGCAGCTTCACCTTCAACTCAATCGCCATGAATTCTAGCAACTAAAAGGGAGAACAAAATTTGTGTTTTAGCGAACGAATGTGAAAAGTTAGTGTTTTGCTTTGTTTTGGGGGGGAAAAAAAGAAAGAAAGAAAGGTTTTGGGTAGTTTCACATAATTGGGCCAGGTTATAAGGATTTGGTGGTGTAGTTTTGAGTTAATAAATTTTATTTTATTTTATTTCTTTTGTTTTGTTTTGATTGGTTTGTTTTAATTTTTTTAACCCATCCTTATCTTTAACAAAAAACGAGTTTGTTTGTTTAAAAAAAGGAGTTTGTTTATCCTTTTGTTTTGTTTTGTTTAATTAAAAAAATGAGAGAGAAAGAATATTGTTTCATTTTGCTTTAATCTATTTCAAGTTCCATCGATTGAAAAAAAAACTTGTATATATCTTTGTTTTAATTTCAGGTTGCCGAAGAAGAAAATCGCAAGGAAAAGAAGTGCTTGCTAAAATAAATTGCGTGCTTTGCTTAGCTAGCCAAGAAATAAATTGTTTGCTTATAACAAAAATTTGCATCCTTATCTATTGTTTTAATCGCTTTGCATTGTTGATTGCTTGCATTAACATTTATATAAAAAAATTCAAAATCCAATAAAAGAAAACATCTACAGTTTCATTTGCAAAAGAAAAAAAAATCCATTCCATTCTATTTTACATTTGCATTTGAATTTATTTCTACATTTTACATATTTGCACTTACATTGTGCATTTTTTTTCTTTTTGTAACGACCCGTGAATTTCGTGGATTTAATTTGGTTAAATTAATAAGTTTTGTAATAAAATTTAGTAGAAATAAAAACTTTATAAACAAATATTGAAATGAACGCTAAATTAAAATATATAAATGGTGACTTAAAACCTATTTACTAGCAATTTGAATAAATTTCAATAAATGAAATAGCGTAAGTATTATATCTGGATATAATTTGATATGAAGAATATAGGGTAGGCATTGAATTAGTTAATGTAAGAACACGTTGTTACAGTAACTGATTGTAAATTTAGGAAACGTGTTAATGTAAGTTAATAATTACCGACTTGAATGAAATTCCAATTCATAAAATAATTCAAATGTTATGACTTAGTAAATGGAATATGATAATAAGAACAATTGCAAATTTTGTATTTAGGGGCGAAATAAATTTTGATAGGTAGTAGTTGTTGTGAAGAATAAATATACAAGTATATTAAAGGTTATAATAGTGGGTTACTAGTAAATTCACTCATTTACCAATAAAGATAATTAGATGTGCCTTGATGAAAATTAATAACATAACGGAAAGAGTAAATGTATTCATTAGAATATTAATTGCAATTAGATAGGGAATTAAGTAACAATGTTTATGCAAGGTAAGTAATGCTAAATTTAAGTCAATAATAATGAGTAGTGATTAATTCAAAAATTGTAACATATATTTTAGATTACCTGCTTATTTGTTAATGGAATTAGAATTTGTAATAAGTAATAATAAAAAAAATGAATGTTACACTAATGGAAAATGAAATAACGTTCGCTTAAATGTTGAGTAATTATAGGGTCGTATTTTTTATAAGTGTTGCTTTAATAACTATGATTTATTTGTGAAATTAATATGAGAAGTATGTAAATAACTATGAAAATAACACGTTATAAATTGATTATGACCTAAACTTAAGTGTAAGTTAAAGGTTGAAATTGAATCTAATCCATTTAATTGGAAACTTATTAAATTAAATTGGATTCAAAGTGTAATAAAAGGATTATTTTAAGAAATTGAAATAAATACTATAATTGGTGAAATAATTTACATTTAAAATAAGGTGGGAATTGGTTTAAAGAATTATAAATTTATAAGTAAATCAAGATGATAAAATTTATGAGTTATAGAATTTGAATTTTATAGTGAGTTAATTTATTTAATTTATAATAGTTGGATTTATTTCAAATGAATGAAATCAAATATGTAATTATTACGTTAATTTAAAAATTAAGTTGAAAACGGGAAATATTATGTGATAATTTTAAATCCAATGGTAAACCCTTCTATTTGAAATTTTGAATAAAATAATTATGGGTAAAAATTCAATTTAATGGAAATTTTGGAAATTTATCTATAATTTTTGAATTTTATGAAATTGAAGATTTCTATTGATTAATCTTTAATAAATTGACCTTTAAAAATTGTTAAATCATTGTCAATGTTGAAAATTATAAAGTGATAAAGATTGCAAAGTTCAGAATTTTTAACACGAAATTTGATTTAATTAATTTATTTTAAATTTATTTAATTAATATAAAAATAGCCATTTTGGTCACGGACTCGGATTTCGACGAAACCAGTTTCATCGGATCCGTAACAGTGAATTATTTAGGTTTCAAGTTTCGTAGCGATCGGACTTGTCGTTTGATCGTACGAACGCGAAACGCCTTGAAATCGATAAATTGAAATCAATTTGAAAATATTGATTTCAGCATAACTTCTTCATACGATGGAATTTGGACATGAAACTTTTCCATCGCGTTCAGAATATTTTAAAATACCTATTGTGATATATAGGTTGACCCAATTTCGTTCCGGAGTCGAAACGGGCTTTTGGGCCAATTATCGTTCAACACGTTTGTTTATCGGATCCATCTACTCTATTTCTAACCTACCTATATAAACCCAGTTATAAACCCTAGCCTCCATCTATTCTCATTTGTTTGTGCATCCATTTCCACAACTCTTTCTCTTCCTCAATGGATGCAAACCATAGATCCAAACACAATTGCAAATCAAATCAAAAGCTAAAAATTCAAAGTCATCAGAAAAATCTCAAAAAAAAAATATGTTGATGCTCTCGGCGAGCGAAATTCAATGGTGTAATTCGTTTTTCAATCCGAGTTTCGGTGTGTCCGAAAATTGATGATCTATTTTTGGCCGTTCATCGTGCCGGAATCAACGGCGTCTGATCGGGAAACCCCTTCTAGGTATCGTAGAGAGCACCAAGGGAAGTCGATCGGTATGGTTCGTTGGTGATTTTGACGGTTGGATTTAGAGTTAAAATACGATTAGGGTTTAAAAGTGGCGGCGGCGCATCTCGTTAGGGATGGCCGGAGGCCTCGGCGTGGTGGCCGTAGGCACACGTGGTGGTGGCAGGGACGGCGGCGCTCTCGGTTTTGGGTGGTTCGACCTATAAACGCGGCGGTTCGATTTCTTTCGGTGGCAGCTCGTTTGGGCTAGGATTTCGAAACCCTATAGAAGCAAACGTGTGAGAAAGAGAGGGAAGAATGGGGTGACGTGGCTTTGAATAAGGGTTAGTTTTTTTTTTTTGGATTTCAAACGTTTTATTCGAATAACTTCTTCACACGATATCTGTTTCACGCGAATTTTTTTTGTTAGGATCATAATTAAATTCCAGATCTTTTGAAGTTGGTTTGGAAAGATTTGGAGACCGTCAATTTTTTTGGTTTAAATTGGATTTAAGTACAATTTAAATTCCAAAGGTGAGAGTTTTAACCCACTCACAACTTCCAAGTTTTCTTATGTTTGTTAAATTGATTTAAGATATGAGTAGAAATTTATTTATGACTGTTTTGCATATTTTATTCATCATCTCAGTTAAATCGCATTTATTTAATTTAACTGTTAATTAATTTTATTATTGCATATAAATTGACAGTTAAAATTTATTTATTTTGCATATAAACTGCTATTTAAACAGTTATTTATTTATTTATTTATTTATTTGAATATAAACTGTTCATTGATACCTGTTATATTTTATATGCTTTATTGATGTTTGTTTAAATTGATGATGATTGAAATAAATTGGTTGATGATTGATACTGGGTGAATGGATGATGTGTTCTATATTATATAAACTACAAGTTATTATGCATTTTCATTTCATTCGGGATTGCGGTTTGAAATGATATACAATCGCATTTTTTTAATTGCAGATTGAAATGATAAATATCTGTATCACTTGATCATAGGATAGAAAATTATATACAGGCACTGCGGTATATATATATATATAAAAATTGAAATGATTTTCATGGTTTGGATATGATACGGTTTAATGAATATTAAATTTGGATATTATATATGTATATATTTTATATATACATATATAGTTAAAATTTTGAATTTAAGCTATGTACCAATCTGTTAAATAAAAATGAATAAGTTGAAAAAAATGGAGTTTGATAATTTTTATTATATGATTAAGTACAGGTTTAAGATATTGTATACATAAAAAGTTTAAAATGGTTCAAATCAATTAAGATTTGAAGATAAATTGGAAATTTAATTGGAATTGAGCGTATTTTAGAATTTAACTCTATAAGTTGATGTAGAACCTTATTAAGCTTGAAAATTTTAAAGGTATGATATTTATAACTGAAATTTTATTTCAAGATAAATTAAATGAATATTTCTAGTATAAATAATTTGAAGGAAATATTTAGTTAAAGGAAATTTGAGTTTTATAAAAATAATTATGGATTTATCATGCAAATGTTCAAGACTAAATATTAGAACATTGAATTTGTTGAAAGAATAAATTCCAACCTTAGTTTTGAAATTTATTAATACTCAAATTGGATATATATTGAAATTGAAGTGGTTTCGGAAACTGAAGGTGAAATTTAAATTTATGGTTTAGATTACATCTAAAGAAATCCAAACATTTAAATTTAAATTGAATACCCAAACCATTCAAGTTTTAGAAGTTATGGTTTTAAAGCTATGAATTTCGAAGTATTGTGTTTTGAAAGCTATAATTCAAATGTTTGGTTTCCCGATATTATAAATTTTAAAGCAGTATGATTTTGGAAGAGAAATATATTTGAAATAAAATGATATTATTGATTTGGGTTTTATAAAAATAATATCAAAATGAGTTGTTTTGGAAATGGAAATAATATCGTACTTATGGGTTTTGAAATGGATAATTTTATTCTTTTTTTAAAATATAAACTATTTTAAAGACCGTGGTGTTATAATAACGTTTGGTTGTTAAAGAGATCAGGATCATAAGTTGTCATACTCTCTGCCAACTCCGAAAACCACTTTGACAACCGTGTACGCGGTGGAGATTCCAGAATGAAGTAGGTTGGCGGCGGCGTTTCCTTGAGGTAAATACGTGGACCCAACTCCTGTGAGTTGGCATAAGGTGGCTAAAACAGGAGCGATTCTCAGGCCAATGAGGTCATTCCTCTGATCGAACGCAATCCTTCGAAATTATACTCTGACTTTTGGATTGATTCGATGGCCACTTTTTATTTTGATTTGGGGGTGTTGTTCGAGGTCGGCGGTAGTAGCAGCTACGCGTTACCACCAGCCCGGATGTGTAATTGGTATATCTACCCTGGCATTGTCTAGTTGTGCCGTGTCACCTACCCTATCGCGCTTTGTACGAGTTTGGTTTTCTCCCATAGCCCGTTTGGTATTGTCTGGTGGATTCCCGATCAGGAGGAACTATGATATTGGATGGACTACTAGGACTATTATTGTGTTAAGGGGGAGATTGGGTAACTCCTTAACGCTATTTAAAAGTAAGTTTATTTTACAGTTAGACACTATTATGATAGCGAAATATACTACATAGTAAATAGTTTAATGGATCCTTAAGAGATGTGAATCCCGAGCATCTTTTAAGTTACTGCATTCATATTTATTTCTGATAATTTAACTCACATAAGATCTTTTAGTTCTGACTCGAGTGTTTTGTCTTTTCAATTCGCTCGGGTCAGTCCGAGCGTTTCAGGATTTGATGTTTTAGCTCTGTAGGACGAAGACGAAGATTTGTATTACTATCATATACTATTATTCCACTACACTATTTAATTCCACTGCATTGATATTTATTGGTATGTGAACTCTGATAATTATTGCATAAAGAAGAATCAATTATTTTGTAAACAGTTTTATGAACTGTATATTGATTATTATATTTTATCATTCCGCTGTGAGATTCTGTTTTATTTTATTTCTTCTCTGTTTTTCTTATTTACCCCATAACAATCCGCCCTTCCGTATGGTTTAAATTGGCACGTGTGTCGATTTGAAGCGTGCGAAAAGGCGGGACGTTACAACGTGGTATCAGAGCTTTGGTTTAGCGATAAACCTTAGCTTTGTGGGGTTTTAATATTGTGTTAATCTGTTCCGTTTTGTATTTATAAATTCTGGTTGATGCATGGGACGCTGTGACATCAAAGGGATTTCTAAACACTTAATAGGACGGACCGACATAATATTTGTTTTATATAGGTGAATGAAATAATTTTGCCTATTATATTTTCTATATATAAAATAATTTTTTTTTCAAATGATATCTATATTTGGCTGCAATAGGTTGGTTGTTAGGTAATAACGTGTATAAATAATAATAGAAATAAGATTTAAAAATAAAATAAATGAAATTTGGAAATTTAGAACTAAATTTTTGGGGTTTTTGAAATTTCTTTGAATGATTTTGAAATATAAATAATGATATTATTAAAGGAAATACTTTTCTGATACAAGTATTTCAATATAATTTGAAAGAAATGGTTTTAAAGGAATTCTGCAAAAAATAAGTGTACTCCCCTCTCTGTCGCTGGAAAATAATTTCGGTGATGGTGGCCGCATCATCGACATCCATTTTCGAGTTTCGAAGTGGGAAGGCTACCGTAGTAGTTTTACTGCAGATTTATTTTGATAAACAAATATAATTTTAATTTGTTTAAATATACTTGGATATAGGTAAGTTATAAGTATATTTAGCTATCATTTAAAATGATTTTGAATAAAAAAACCCGGTATTTAATTTCTTAAGTTTCCATTAATTAATAGTTTCAATTACTGTAGTGAATTGGAACGTTGGTAATTAATAAATTAACACCTCTAAAGGAAATAAGAGATTTAATGATAGGTTATAAATGGTATTAAATGAAATTTGAAATTGTAACCTATGAAATAAAGAATACTATTATCGAACATTAAATTAATCATAGGTAATGAGAAAATTTGTATAATTTTTCAATTACATTCTTAAAAGCATATATATAACTTACCAAATATTAAAAGTTGAAATATTAATAAGAGGATGTAATAGATATTATACAAGAAATAAACTTGAGGTAATGAAAGTAATTAATGAAATTCTTTAATAAACAAGGATTTGATGTTGTAATTGTTGTAAACTTAAGTTACAATTGGAATTTTACTATATTTAAATATAATTAAAGGTAAGTATCATAAATAGATGACTATAAACTTAAGTAAATGTCAAAGTTAATTATTTTAATAAACAGAAAGATGAATACTGTAAATAAATAAAGTTAAGCAGTGAATAAATGAATGTAAAATTATAAAAGGAAAATTCATGATATGAATAAGTGAAAAAATTTGGTAGAAATAAAGTGAATAATTGTAAGTAATAAATGAAAAAAAATTAAGTAATCACTGAATGAATGAAAGAAAGGAAATCAAACAACTAATGTATGAAATAAAATTAATAATAAGTTAATTTGATTGGTTAGTAGGAATTGTTGTTTGGTTATGGTTGTTTGGGTAGGATACTTTAAATTTGGATTAGGATAAATGAATAATCTATTTAGCTTTATCTAAGACTGTTGAGTAAATTATGCGCTAGTAGTTTATTCTTCATTTCGTACAATTTAAAAGTTTTGAACCCGAACAACTATTTGTTTGTTTGATTAAATGGTTGTTTTGTATTTGTTGTGTATGCTGTTTGTTGAAATTGATTTGTTGTTAATGATTGAAACCACTTAAATATTTCACTTTACATAAATTGTTAACCTTTTGGATTTTATAAGTGAAATGTAGGTTATGGAAGCAATTGCTACTGCTTTTGGTTCCATAAATTAAGCGTAAATGGCTCGACAAATAGGTACGTTTCGGATTACGGTTTATAGCGCTACTTTATATATTTTCCCGTGTAGGGATATATTAATTTGAAAAATATATGTTGTATATTGTTATATTTAATATTATATTTTCTCCCGAGCCTCTCCGTACAAAGGAGACTCTGTCAAAAAAATTCGTAAATTTTTGGATTTAGAAATTATTTTGAAAATGTTTTTCCAAACTTTATTTATTCAAGTATAAAAAGATATAATGATTATAAAATAGGTATATTTCATTTAAAGTAATAAATTTTGTAAATTATTGTTTATAAGTTAATATTTTGAATTTGATATATTGATCTCTTAATTCTTCCTTCTCCCTTCTTTTTCCTTTTCAGGGACGAAAAGTTTTGAGTGGGGGAGAGTGTAATGACCTGTGAATTTCGTGGATTTAATTTGGTTAAATTAATAAGTTTTGTAATAAAATTTAGTAGAAATAAAAACTTTATAAAAAAATATTGAAATGAACGCTAAATTAAAATATATAAATGGTGACTTAAAACCTATTTACTAGCAATTTGAATAAATTTCAATAAATGAAATAGCGTAAGTATTATATCTGGATATAATTTGAATATGAAGAATATAGGGTAGGCATTGAATTAGTTAATGTAAGAACACGTTGTTACAGTAATTGATTGTAAATTTAGGAAACGTGTTAATGTAAGTTAATAATTACGGACTTGAATGAAATTCCAATTCAATAAAATAATTCAAATGTTATGACTTAGTAAATGGAATATGATAATAAGAAAAATTGTAAATTTTGTTTTTGGGGCGAAATAAATTTTGATAGGTAGTAGTTGTTGTGAAGAATAAATATACAAGTATATTAAAGGTTATAATAGTGGGTTACTAGTAAATTCACTCATTTAGCAATAAAGATAATTAGATGTGCCTTGTTGATAATTAATAACATAACGGAAAAAGTAAATGTATTCATTAGAATATTAATTGCAATTAGATAGGGATATTAAGTAACAATGTTAATGCAAGGTAAGTAATGCTAAATTTAAGTCAATAATAATGAATAGTGATTAATTCAAAAATTGTAACATATATTTTAGATTACCTGCTTATTTGTTAATGGAATTAGAATTTGTCATAAGTAATAATAAAATAAATGAATGTTACACTAATGGAAAATGAAATAACGTTCGTTTAAATGTTGAGTAATTATAGGGTCGTATTTGTTATAAGCGTTACTTTAATAATTATGATTTATTTGTGAAATTAATACGAGAAGTATGTAAATAACTATGAAAGCAACACGTTATAAATTAATTATGACCTAAACTTAAGTTAAAGTTAAAGGTTGAAATTGGATCTAATCCATTTAATTGGAAACTTATTAAAATAAATTGGATTCAAAGTGTAATAAAGGGATTATTTTAAGAAATTGAAATAAATACTATAATTGGTGAAATAATTTACATTTAAAATTTGAGGTGGAATTGGTTTAAAGAATTATAAATTTATAAGTAAATCAAGATGATAAAATTTATGAATTATAGAATTTGAATTTTATAGTGAGTTAATTTATTTAATTTATAATAGTTGGATTTATTTCAAATGAATGAAATCAAATATGTAATTATTACGTTAATTTAAAAATTAAGTTGAAAACGGGAAATATTATGTGATAATTTTAAATCCAATGGTAAACCCTTATAATTGAAATTTTGAATAAAATAATTATGGGTAAAAATTCAATTTAACGGAAAATTTGAAAATTTATCTATAATTTTTGAATTTTATGAAATTGAAGATTTCTATTGATTAATATTTAATAAATTGACCTTTAAAAATTTTAAAATCATTGTAAATGTTGAAAATTATAAAGTGATAAAGATTGCAAAGTTCAGAATTTTTAACGCGAAATTTGATTTAATTAATTTATTTTAAATTTATTTAATTAATATAAAAATAGCCATTTTGGTCACGGACTCGGATTTCGACAAAACCAGTTTCATCGGATCCGTAACAGTGAATTATTGTAGGGTTTCAAGTTTCGTAGCGATCGGACTTGTCGTTTGATCGTACGAACGCGAAACGCCTTGAAATCGATAAATTGAAATCAATTCGAAATCAATTTGAAAATATTGATTTCAGCATAACTTCTTCATACGATGGAATTTGGATGTGGAACTTTTTCCATCGCGTTCAGAATATTTTAAAATACCTATTGTGATATATGGGTTGACCCAATTTCGTTCCGGAGTCGAAACGGGCTTTTTGGGCCAATTATCGTTCAGCACGTTTGTTTATCGGATCCATCTACTCTATTTCTAACCTACCTATATAAACCCAGTTATAAACCCTAGCCTCCATCTATTCTCTTTTTTTTATGCGTTCATTTCTTCAACTCTTTCTCTTCCTCAATGGACGCAAACCTTAGATCCAAACACAATTACAAATCAAATCTAAAGCTAAAAATTCAAAGTCATCAGAAAAATCTCAAAAAAATATATGTTGATGCTCTCGGCGAGCGAAATTCAATGGTGTAATTCGTTTTTCAATCCGAGTTTCAGTGTGGCCGGAAATTGATGATCTATTTACGGTCGTTCATCGTGCCGGAATCAACGGCGTCTGATCGGGAAACCCCTTTTGGGTATCGTAGAGAGCACCAAGGGAAGTCGATCGGTATGGTTCGTTAGTGATTTTGACGGTTGGATTTGGAGTTAAAATACGATTAGGGTTTAAAAGTGGCGGCGGCGCATCTCGTTAGGGATGGCCGGAGACCTCGGCGTGGTGGCCGTAGGCGCGCGTGGTGGTGGCAGGGACGGCGGCGCTCTCGGTTTTGGGTGGTTCGACCTGTAGACGCGGCGGTTCGATTTCTTTCGGTGGCGGCTCGTTTGGGCTAGGGTTTGGAAACCCTGTAGAAGCAAACGCGTGAGAAAGTGAGGGAAGAAAGGGGTGACGTGGCTTTGAATATGGGTTAGTTTATTTTATTTTTTATTTTTTATTTTTGGATTTCAAACGTTTTATTCGAATAACTTCTTCATACGATATCCGTTTCACGTGAAATTTTTTTGTTAGGATCGTAACTAAATTCCAGATATTTTGACGCTGGTTTGGACAGATTCGGAGACCGTCGAATTTTTGGGTTTAAATTGGATTTAAGTACAATTTAAATCCCAAAGGTGAGAGTTTTAACCCACTCACAACTTCTAAGTTTTCTTATGTTTGTTAAATTGATTTAAGATATGAGTAGAAATTTATTTATTACTGTTTTGCATATTTTATTCATCATCTCAGTTAAATCGCATTTATTTAATTTAACTGTTAATTAATTTTATTATTGCATATAAATTGACAGTTAAAATTTATTTATTTTGCATATAAACTGCTAGTTAAACAGTTATTTATTTATTTATTTATTTATTTATTTGAATATAAACTGTTCGTTGATACCTGTTATATTTTATATGCTCTATTGATGTTTGTTTAAATTGATGATGATTGAAATAAACTGGTTGTTGATTGATATTGGGTGAATGGATGATGTGTTCTATATTATATAAACTGCAAGTCATTATGCATTTTCATTTCATTCGGGATTGCGGTTTGAAATGATATACAATCGCATTTTTTTAATTGCGGATTGAAATGATAAATATCCGTATCACTTGACCATAGGATAGAAAATTATATACAGGCACCGCGGTATATATATAAATTTTTTTGAAATGATTTTCATGGTTTGGATATGATACGGTTTATTGAATATTAAATTTGGATATTATATATATATTACATATACATATATAGTTAAATTTTTGAATTTAAGCTATGTATAAATCTGTTAAATAAAAATGAATAAGTTGAAAAAAATGGAGTTTGATAATTTTTATTATATGATTAAGTACATGTTTAAGATATTGTTATATATAAAGTTTAAAATGGTTCAAATCAATTAAGATTTGAAGATAAATTGGAAATTTAATTGGAATTGAGCATATTTAAGAATTTAACTCTATAAGTTGATGTAGAACCTTATTAAGCTTGAAAATTTTAAAGGTATGATATTTATGACTGATATTTTATTTCAAGATAAATTAAATGAATATTCCTAGTATAAGTAATTTGAAGGAAATATTTAGTTATAGGAAATTTGAGTTTTATAAAAATAATTATGGATTTATCATGCAAATGTTCAAGACTAAATATTAGAACATTGAATTTGTTGAAAGAATAAATTCCAACCTTAGTTTTGAAATTTATTAATACTCAAATTGGATATATATTGAAATTGAAGTGGTTTTGGAAACTGAAGGTGAAATTTAAATTTATGGTTTACATCTAAAGAAAATATATTTATAAAGTCATGGAAATTATTTTACTTTGCAAAGTAAATTTAAATTTAACCATTTTATTCTATATACTGTTGAATATCCAAACCATTCAAGTTTAAGAAGTTATGGTTTTAAAGCTATGAATTTCGAGGTATTGTGTTTTGAAAGCTATAATTCAAATGTTTGGTTTCCCTATATTATAAATTTTAAAGCAGTATGATTTTGGAAGAGAAATATATTTGAAAGAAAATGATATTATTGATTTGGGTTTTATAAAAATAATATCAAAATGAGTTGTTTTGGAAAAGGAAATAATATCGTACTTATGGGTTTTGAAATGGATAATTTTATTATGGTTTTAAAATATAAACTATTTTAAAGACCGCGGTGTTATAATAACGTTTGGTTGTTAAAGAGATCGGGATCAGAAGTTGTCATACTCTCTGCCAACTTCGAAAACCACTTTGACAACCGCGTACGCGGTGGAGATTCCAGAATGAAGTAGGTTGGCGGCGGCGTTTCCTTGAGGTAAATACGTGGACCCAACTCCCGTGAGTTGTCATAAGGTGGCTAAAACAGGAGCGATTCTCAGGCCAATGAGGTCATTCCTCTGATCGAACGCACTCCTTCGATATTATACTCTGACTTTTGGATTGATTCGGTGGCCACTTTTTATTTTGATTTGGGGGTGTTGTTCGAGGCGGGCGGTAGTAGCAGCTACGCGTTACCACCAGCCCGGATGCGTAATTGATATATCTACCCTGGCATTGCAGGGTTGTGCCGTGTCACCTACCCTATCGTGCTTTGTACGAGTTTGGTTTTCTTCCGTAGCCCGTGTGGTATCCTCTGGTGGCTTCCCGATCAGGAGGAATTATGATATTGGATGGACTACTGGGACTATTATTGTGTTAAGGGGGAGATTGGGTAACTCCTTAAAACTATTTAAAAGTAAGTTTATTTTACAATTAGACACCATTATAATAGCGAAATATACTACATAGTAAATAGTTTAACGGATCCTTAAGAGATGTGAATCCCGAGTATCATTTAAGTTACTGCACACATATTTATTTCTGATAATTTAACTCACATAAGATCTTTTAGTTCTGACTCGAGTGTTTTGTCTTTTCAATTCGCTCAGGTCAGTCCGAGCATTTTAGGATTTGATGTTTTAGCTCTGGAGGACGAAGACGAAGATTTGTATTACTATCATCTACTATTATTCCACTACACTATTTAATTCCGCTGCATTGATATTTATTGGTATGTGAACTCTGATAATTATTGTATAAAGAAGAATCAATTGTTTTGTAAACAGTTTTATGAACTGTATATTGATTATTATATTTTATCCTTCCGCTGTGAGATTCTGTTTTATTTTATTTCTTCTCTGTTTTTCTTATTTACCCCATAACAATCCGCCCTTCCGTATGGTTTAAATTGGCACGTGTGTCGATTTGAAGCGTGCGAAAAGGCAGGACGTTACAACGTGGTATCAGAGCTTTGGTTTAGCGATAAACCTTAGCTTTGTGGGGTTTTAATATTGTGTTAATCTGTTCCGTTTTGTATTTATAAATTCTGGTTGATGCATGGGACGCTGTGACATCAAAGGGATTTCTAAACACTTAATAGGACGGACCGACATAATATTTGTTTTATATAGGTGAATGAAATAATTTTGCCTATTATATTTTCTATATATAAAATAAATTTTTTTTCAAATGATATCTATATTTGGCTGCAATAGGTTGGTTGTTAGGTAATAACGTGTATAAATAATAATAGAAATAAGATTTAAAAATAAAATAAATGAAATTTGGAAATTTAGAACTAAATTTTTGGGGTTTTTGAAATTTCTTTGAATGATTTTGAAATATAAATAATGATATTATTAAAGGAAATACTATTCTGATACAAGTATTTCAATATAATTTGAAAGAAATGGTTTTAAAGGAATTCTGGAAAAAATAAGTCTACTCCCCTCTCTGTCGCTGGAAAATAATTTCGGTGATGGTGGCCGCATCATCGACATTCATTTTCAAATTTCGAAGTGGGAAGGCTACCGTAGTAGTTTTACTGCAGATTTATTTTGATAAACAAATATAATTTTTAATTTGTTTAAATATACTTGGATATAGGTAAGTTGTAAGTATATTTAGCTATCATTTAAAATTATTTTGAATAAAAAGACCGGTATTTAATTTCTTAAGTTTCCATTAATTAATAGTTTCAATTACTGTAGTGAATTGGAACGTTGGTAATTAATAAATTAACACCTCTAAAGGAAATAAGAGATTTAATGATAGGTTATAAATGGTATTAAATGAAATTTGAAATTGTAACCTATGAAATAAAGAATATTATTATTGAACATTAAATTAATCATAGGTATTGAGAAAATTTGTATAATTTTTCAATTACATTCTTAAAAGCATATATATAACTTACCAAATATTAAAAGTTGAAATATTAATAAGAGGATGTAATAGATATTATACAAGAAATAAACTTGAGGTAATGAAAGTAATTAATGAAATTCTTTAATAAACAAGGATTTGATGTTGTAATTGTTGTAAACTTAAGTTACAATTGGAATTTTACTATATTTAAATATAATTAAAGGTAAGTATCATAAATAGATGACTATAAACTTAAGTAAATGTTAAAGTTAATTATTTTAATAAACAGAAAGATGAATACTGTAAATAAATAAAGTTAAGCAGTGAATAAATGAATGTAAAATGATAAAAGGAAAATTCATGATATGAATAAGTGAAAAATTTTGGTAGAAATAAAGTGAATAATTGTAAGTAATAAATGAAAAATATATTAAGTAACCACTGAATGAATGAAAGAAAGGAAATCAAACAACTAATGTATGAAATAAAATTAATAATAAGTTAATTTGATTTGTTAGTAGGAATTGTTGTTTGGTTATGGTTGTTTTGGTAGGATACTTTAAATTTGGATCAGGATAAATGAATAATCTATTTAGCTTTATCTAAGACTGTTGAGTAAATTATGCGCTAGTAGTTTATTCTTCATTCCGTACAATTTAAAAGTTTTGAACCCGAACAACTATTTGTTTGTTTGATTAAATGGTTGTTTTGTATTTGTTGTGTATGCTGTTTGTTGAAATTGATTTGTTGTTAATGATTGAAACCACTTAAATATTTCACTTTACATAAATTGTTAACCTTTTGGATTTTATAAGTGAAATGTAGGTTATGGAAGCAATTGCTACTGCTTTTGGTTCCATAAATTAAGCGTAAATTGCCCGACAAATAGGTACGTTTCGGATTACGGTTTATAGCGCTACTTTATATATTTTCCCGTGTAGGGATATATTAATTTGAAAAATATATGTTGTATATTGTTATATTTAATATTATATTTTCTCCCGAGCCTCTCTGTACAAAGGAGACTGTGCTAAAAAAATTCGTAAATTTTTGGACTTAGAAATTATTTTGAAAATGTTTTTCCAAACTTTATTTATTCAAGTATAAAAAGATATAATGATTATAAAATGGGTATATTTTATTTAAAGTAATAAATTTTGTAAATTATTGTTTATAAGTTAATATTTTGAATTTGATATATTGATTTCTTAATTCTTCCTTCTCCCTTCTTTTTCCTTTTCAGGGACGAAAAGTTTTGAGTGGGGGAGAGTGTAACGACCTGTGAATTTCATGGATTTAATTTGGCTAAATTAATAAGTTTTGTAATAAAATTTATTAGAAATAAAAACTTTATAAAAAAATATTGAAATGAACGCTAAATTAAAATATATAAATGGTGACTTAAAATCTATTTACTAGCAATTTGAATAAATTTCAATAAATGAAATAGCGTAAGTATTATATCTGGATATAATTTGAATATGAAGAATATAGGGTAGGCATTGAATTAGTTAATGTAAAAACATGTTGTTACAGTAATTGATTGTAAATTTAGGAAACGTGTTAATGTAAGTTAATAATTACTGACTTGAATGAAATTCCAATTCAATAAAATAATTCAAATGTTATGACTTAGTAAATGGAATATGATAATAAGAAAAATTGTACATTTTGTATTTACGGGCGAAATAAATTTTGATACGTAGTAGTTGTTGTGAAGAATAAATATACAAGTATATTAAAGGTTATAATAGTGGGTTACTAGTAAATTCACTCGTTTACCAATAAAGATAATTAGATGTGCCTTGATGATAATTAATAACATAATGGAAAGAGTAAATGTATTCATTAGAATGTTAATTGCAATTAGATAGGGATATTAAGTAACAATGTTAATGCAAGGTAAGTAATGCTAAATTTAAGTCAATAATAATGAATAGTGATTAATTCAAAAATTGTAACATATATTTTAGATTACCTGCTTATTTGTTAATGGAATTAGAATTTGTAATAAGTAATAATAAAATAAATGAATGTTACACTAATGGAAAATGAAATAACGTTCGTTTAAATGTTGAGTAATTATAGGGTCGTATTTATTATAAGCGTTACTTTAATAATTATGATTTATTTGTGAAATTAATACGAGAAGTATGTAAATAACTATGAAAGCAACACGTTATAAATTAATTATGACCTAAACTTAAGTTAAAGTTAAAGGTTGAAATTGAATCTAATCCATTTAATTGGAAACTTATTAAAATAAATTGGATTCAAAGTGTACTAAAGAGATTATTTTAAGAAATTGAAATAAATACTGTAATTGGTGAAAAATTTATATTTAAAATTTGAGGTGGGAATTGGTTTAAAGAATTATAAATTTATAAGTAAATCTAGATGATAAAATTTATGAATTATAGAATTTGAATTTTATAGTGAGTTAATTTATTTAATTTATAATAGTTGTATTTATTTCAAATGAATGAAATCAAATATGTAATTATTACGTTAATTTAAAAATTAAGTTGAAAACGGGAAATATTATGTGATAATTTTAAATCCAATGGTAAACCCTTCTATTTGAAATTTTGAATAAAATAATTATGGGTAAAAATTCAATTTAATGGAAATTTTGGAAATTTATCTATAATTTTTGAATTTTACGAAATTGAAGATTTCTATTGATAAATCTTTAATAAATTGACCTTTAAAAATTGTTAAATCATTGTAAATGTTGAAAATTATAAAGTGATAAAGATTGCAAAGTTCAGAATTTTTAACGCGAAATTTGATTTAATTAATTTATTTTAAATTTATTTAATTAATATAAAAATAGCCATTTTGGTCACGGACTCGGATTTCGACAAAACCACTTTCATCGGATCTGTACCAGTGAATTATTGTAGGGTTTCAAGTTTCGTAGCGATCGGACTTGTCGTTTGATCGTACGAACGCGAAACGCCTTGAAATCGATAAATTGAAATCAATTTGAAATCAATTTGAAAATATTGATTTCAGCATAACTTCTTCATACGATGGAATTTGGACTTGGAACTTTTTCCATCGCGTTCAGAATATTTTAATACCTAGTGTGATATATGGGTTGACCCAATTTCGTTCCGGAGTCGAAACGGTCTTTTTGGGCCAATTATCGTTCAACACGTTTGTTTATCGGATCCATCTACTCTATTTCTAACCTACCTATATAAACCCAGTTATACACCCTAGCCTCCATCTATTCTCATTTGTTTATGCATTCATTTCCTCAACTCTTTCTCTTCCTCAATGGATGCAAACCTTACATCCAAACACAATTACAAATCAAAAGCTAAAAATTCAATGTCATAAGAAAAATCTCAAAAAAATATATGTTGATGCTCTCGGCGAGCGAAATTCAATGGTGTAATTCGTTTTTCAATCCGAGTTTCAGTGTGGCCGGAAATTGATGATCTATTTACGGCCGTTCATCGTGCCAGAATCAACGACGTCTGATCGGGAAACCCCTTTTGGGTATCGTAGAGAGCACCAAGGGAAGTCGATCGGTATGGTTCGTTAGTGATTTTGACGGTTGGATTTGGAGTTAAAATACGATTAGGGTTTAAAAGTGGCGGCGGCGCATCTCGTTAGGGATGGCCGGAGGCCTCGGCGTGGTGGCCGTAGGCGCGCGTGGTGGTGGCAGGGACGACGACGCTCTCGGTTTTGGGTGGTTCGACCTGTAGACGCGACGGTTCGATTTCTTTCGGTAGCGGCTCGTTTGGGCTAGGGTTTCGAAACCCTGTAGAAGCAAATGCGTGAGAAAGAGAGGGAAGAAAGGGGTTACACGGCTTTGAATATGGGTTAGTTTATTTTATTTTTTATTTTTTATTTTTGGATTTCAAACGTTTTATTCGAATAACTTCTTCATACGATACCCGTTTCACGTGAATTTTTTTTTGTTAGGATCGTAACTAAATTCCAGATCTTTTGACGTTGGTTTGGACAGATTCGGAGACCGTCGAATTTTTGGGTTTAAATTGGATTTAAGTACAATTTAAATCCTAAAGGTGAGAGTTTTAACCCACTCACAACTTCTAAGTTTTCTTATGTTTGTTAAATTGATTTAAGATATGAGTAGAAATTTATTTATTAATGTTTTGCATATTTTATTCATCATCTCAGTTAAATCGCATTTATTTAATTTAACTGTTAATTAATTTTATTATTGCATATAAATTGACAGTTAAAATTTATTTATTTTGCATATAAACTGCTAGTTAAACAGTTATTTGTTAATTTATTTATTTATTTATTTGAATATAAACTATTCGTTGATACCTGTTATATTTTATATGCTCTATTGATGTTTGTTTAAATTGATGATGATTGAAATAAACTGGTTGATGATTGATATTGGGTGAATGGATGATGTGTTCTATATTATATAAACTGCGAGTTATTATGCATTTTCATTTCATTCGGGATTGCGGTTTGAAATGATATACAATCGCATTTTTTTAATTGCGGATTGAAATGATAAATATCCGTATCACTTGACCATAGGATAGAAAATTATATACAGGCACCTCGGTATATATATAATTTTTTTCGAAATGATTTTCATGGTTTGGATATGATACGGTTTATTGAATATTAAATTTGGATATTATATATATTATATATACATATATAGTTAAATTTTTGAATTTAAGCTATGTATAAATCTGTTAAATAAAAATGAATAAGTTGAAAAAAATGGAGTTTGATAATTTTTATTATATGATTAAGTACAGGTTTAAGATATTGTTATATATAAAGTTTAAAATGGTTCAAATCAATTAAGATTTGAAGATAAATTGGAAATTTAGTTGGAATTGAGCGTATTTAAGAATTTAACTCTATAAGTTGATGTAGAACCTTATTAAGCTTGAAAATTTTAAAGGTATGGTATTTATGACTGAAATTTTATTTCAAGATAAATTAAATGAATATTTCTAGTATAAATAATTTGAAGGAAATATTTAGTTATAGGAAATTTGAGTTTTATAAAAATAATTATGGATTTATCATGCAAATGTTCAAGACTAAATATTAGAACATTGAATTTGTCGAAAGAATAAATTCCAACCTTAGTTTTGAAATTTATTAATACTCAAATTTGATATATATTGAAATTGAAGTGGTTTTGGAAACTGAAGGTGAAATTTAAATTTATGGTTTAGACTACATCTAAAGAAAATATATTTATAAAGTCATGGAAATTATTTTACTTTACAAAGTAAATTTAAATTTAACCATTTTATTCTATATACTGTTGAATATCCAAACCATTCAAGTTTAAGAAGTTATGGTTTTAAAGCTATGAATTTCGAGGTATTGTGTTTTGAAAGCTATAATTCAAGTGTTTGGTTTCCCGATATTATAAATTTTAAAGCAGTATGATTTTGGAAGAGAAATATATTTGAAATAAAATGATATTATTGATTTGGGTTTTATAAAAATAATATCAAAATGAGTTGTTTTGGAAATGGAAATAATACCGTACTTATGGGTTTTGAAATGGATAATTTTATTATGGTTTTAAAATATAAACTATTTTAAAGACCGCGGTGTTATAATAACGTTTGGTTGTTAAAGAGATCGGGATCAGAAGTTGTCATACTCTCTGCCAACTCCGAAAACCACTTTGACAACCGTGTACGCGGTGGAGATTCCAGAATGAAGTAGGTTGGCGGCAGCGTTTCCTTGAGGTAAATACGTCGACCCAACTCCCGTGAGTTGGCATAAGGTGGCTAAAACAAGAGCGATTCTCAGGCCAATGAGGTCATTCCTCTGATCGAACGCACTCCTTCGATATTATACTCTGACTTTTGGATTGATTCGGTGGCCACTTTTTATTTTGATTTCGGGGTGTTGTTCGAGGTGGGCGGTAGTGGCAGCTACGCGTTACCACCAGCCCGGATGCGTAATTGGTATATCTACCCTGGCATTGTCTTGTTGTGCCGTGTCACCTACCCTATCGCGCTTTATACGAGTTTGGTTTTCTTCCGTAGCCCGTGTGGTATCCTCTGGTGGCTTCCCGATCAGGAGGAATAATGATATTGGATGGACTACTGGGACTATTATTGTGTTAAGGGGGAGATTAGGTAACTCCTTAACGCTATTTAAAAGTAAGTTTATTTTACAATTAGACACTATTATAATAGCGAAATATACTACATAGTAAATAGTTTAACGGATCCTTAAGAGATGTGAATCCCGAGCATCTTTTATGTTACTGCACACATATTTATTTCTGATAATTTAACTCACATAAGATCTTTTAGTTCTGACTGAAGTGTTTTGTCTTTTCAATTCGCTCGGGTCAGTCCGAGCGTTTTAGGATTTGAAGTTTTAGCTCTGGAGGACGAAGATGAAGATTTGTATTACTATCATCTACTATTATTCCACTACACTATTTAATTCCGCTGCATTGATATTTATTGGTATGTGAACTCTTATAATTATTTTATAAAGAAGAATCAATTGTTTTGTAAACAGTTTTATGAACTGTATATTGATTATTATATTTTATCCTTCCGTTGTGAGATTCTGTTTTATTTTATTTCTTCTCTATTTTTCTTATTTACCCCATAACAATCTGCCCTTCCGTATGATTTAAATTGGCACGTGTGTCGATTTGAAGCGTGCGAAAAGGCGGGGCGTTACACTTTTACTGTTCTATTTCAAACTGTTAACAAGCTTCTATTTCAAAACAACATTCACCACCGCTACTTTCCTTTGAAGCACTACTGCCAAACTCTGCTTTACTTCAACAAAACCTTCCACGAGATACAAATCACCACCTCCTTTCTCATCCCCATAAACTACTCCCCTCTATCATCATTTCTACCTGACCACATCAGCGCTTGTTCATTACCACATACTCCAACCATCTACTCCAAACTGCTGCCACAAGCATTTCGGCCAGCAACATAACAACACTTCCATTCACATACATCTACATACTGTCTAGCTTTCATTGCCATTAACACTTCATACTTCACTCGAAAGCCCAATCCACCATCATTCACGTCTTACAACCACAAAATCCCCACTGACATCTCTACATCACTGCCACTGTCAACTCTGCCATCCACTGTGCAATTGTGCACTTCAGTTCACCTTAGACAAACCAAAATCCTTTCTGCAATAGACGTCAACAAGTCAGTTCTCCTCTTCAACCATCAAACTTAACAACTCTTCCCACTGACTTACCATTCCCGCCACTCAATACAACAGTGTACCCTTTGCTTTTTGATTCAAATTCCCCTGACTTTCCCAACATTGTCTTCCATCAGACTCCAACATCCAAAACAGTCATCAACCCACACTTTTTACATCAACCATCTCTGTAACATCCCGCCTTTTCGCACACTTTAAAACGACACACATGCCGATTCAAAGCATACGCAAGGGCGGATTGTTATGGGGTAAATAAGAAAAACAGAGAAGGAATAAAACAAATAGAATCTCACAACGGAAGGATAAAATATAATAATAAATATACAGTTCAAAACAGTTTACAAAACAGTTATTTCACTTATACAATGAACATCAGAGTTACACATACCAATACAACAATGCAGCGGAATATAGAGAGTGTGTGGTGCAATACTATATATATAAAATAATGCTGAATCTTCGTCTTCGTCCTCCAAAGCTAAACCTGCTATCCTGAAATGCTCGGACTGACCCGAGCGAATTTGAAAGACAAAAACACTCGAGTCAGACTAGAATATCTTATGTGAGTTAAATAAACAGAAATAAATATGAGTACAGTAACTCAAGAGATGTTCGGGATTTACATCTCCTAAGGATCCGTTAAACTATTTACTATGTAGTATATTGCGCTATTATAATAGTGTCTATTTATAAAATAAACTTACTTTTTAATAGCGTTAAGGGGTTACCCATATAGCCCTTAACACATAATAGTCCCAGTAGTCCATCCAATATCATAGTCCCTCCTGATCGGGAAGCCACCAGAGGATACCATACGGGCTACGGGAGAAAACCAAACTCGTATAAGGCGCGATAGGGTAGGTGACACGGCACAACTAGGCAATGCCAGGGTAGATATACCAATTGCTATCCAGGCTGATGGTAATGCGCAGCGCGCAGCTGCCGCCCACCTCGAACTAACTCCCCCAAAAATCAAAATATAGAAGTGGCCACTGAATCAATCCAAGTCAAAGTATAATATCGAAGAGGAGCGTCCGATCAGAGGAATGACCTCATTGGCCTGAGAATCGCTCCTGTTTTAGCCACCTTATGCCAACTCACGGGAGTTGGGTCCACGTATTTACCTTACAGGAAAACGTCGCCACCACCTACTTCATTCTGGAATCTCCACCGCGTACACGGTTAGTCAAAGTGGTTTTCGGTATCGACAGAGAGTATGTCCATATCCGATCCCGGTCTTTTTGCCAACCAATCGTTATTATAACACCGCGGTTATTTAAAAACATTTTATACTTTTAAAACCAGAATAAAATTCATTTCAAAACCATAATATTACGATATCATTTCTTCTTTTAAACCCAACAATTCATTTTGATATTAATTTATGCAAACCCAAATCAATGATATCGTTTCCGAATATTTTCCTTTCCAAAATTTTGTCACCTTTTATTAATAAAATTCCTTGAACCAAATATTTGGAAATTTAACTCTTAATATAACACTTCGAAATCCATAGAATTTAAAACCATTACCTTCAAACTAAATGGTTTGGATATTCAACAGTATATAAAATAAGTGGTTTAACTTAAATGTTACTTTGAAAAGAAATATTTCTCGTGGCTTTACAATACATTTCTTTATTTAAAGTTAAAACCAAAATTTAATATCGCTTCAAGTTCCAAAACCATTTCAATAAATTCATATATATACGTATATCCATTTTGAGTATAAATATTTCCACTAAAGTTGGATTTTATTCTTTCAAATCAAATGTTCTATTAATTAGCCTTGAATATTCACATAAAATCCAAAATAATAAGACTTCAATTTCTAGTAAAATATATATATACTTCCAAATTCAAATTTTACTAGAATATTCATTTCAACATATTTTGGGAAAAATCCAATTATAAATATCATATCTTCAAAATTCCAACTTAATATTTAAACATAAGATATAAATTTATCAAACTCCATTTTCTAAATTTTCTTCCATTTTATATAAAGGAATTTATACACTTTTTAATTTCAAAAATTCCAACTTTACATGTATATAAATACGGAAGAAAAATATTTATACAGTATAAAATTTAAGATTTATAAACCGTATTCTATCCAACCCATAGAAATCACATTAAAATAGTTATATATAGACCGCGGTGCCTGTATATAATTTTCTATCCTATGGTCAAGTGATACGGATATTTATCATTTCAATCCGCAATTTAAAAATAAAAATTTGCGGTTATATATCATTTCAAACCACAATCCCGAATGAAATGTAAAATGTATGCTAACTTGCAGTTTAATGATATCAATAAACATCCATTCAACAACACGTCCAAAATCCAATCACAAACATCCATCATCCAATCACAAACATCCATCCATATCAATCAATAATAATATATGTTTGATAATATATAACAGGTAATAACTGGCAATTTTATTCAAATTAAATTTAACAACTATTACTCTAACAGTTTATATTCAGTAATAATTTATATAACTGTTAACTAGCAGTTCATACGCAACAATAATTTCTAACAGCCAATTTATACGCAATCAATCAATTTAATTAACAGCTAAATTCAATAAAATGCAATTCAACAGATATGGATGAAATAACATGCCAAAAGCTCATAAATAAATTTCTATTCATTTCTAAAATTTATTTAACAAACATAAAAGCTTCTAGTAATTGTGAGTGGGTTAAAACACTCACCTTTTGAATTTAAATCGAATTTAAACCCGATTTAAACCCAAAAATTCGCCCGTCTCAGAATTCATCCAAACTAGCGTCATCAAATCCGGAATTTAAATACGATCCTAACAAAAAAAACCGTTCGTAAAACGGGTATCGTATGAAAAAGTTATTTGATTTTATCGAGTTGAAATTCAAATATAAATTAATAAATATGAACCCACTTTTACCTCAACTCACACCCGCATGTCACGCGCGTACCATCTTCACGCGCTATCACCCAGACACGCAGTCAACTCCCCCACTCAAACCCTACCGGCCGCCAGACATATCCACCTTCATCCAAATTTTTCGCCAACGCACGAGCTCCAACACCAAGATCAGACAGCACCTCCTCCACGTGTACCTCGGGGCGCACCTTCTGGTGGTCGTGCGACCTGCTCTGGTGCCCCCAAACGGTCCGCCTCCATAACCCTAAAAGCCCTAATCACCGCTGAACTAGACCCCTTCCAAGTCGACTAAACCGTTGGATGCCCATAGCTCGACGAGCTTAACAATCCCTTACCTTCCGATCGAACTTATGACGAAGATCCACCGTTAAATTCAACGATCTCCTATGGATGGCCGAAAATAAAAGCTTGAATTCTGGAAAAACGTCGACTCAGATCGACAAACGAATTTCACCACTGAATTGCGCTCATCGAGAGCATCAATATATATTTTTTCTGGAATTTTCTGAAATTTTTGAGTTTTGACTTTTGATTTTGAACTGTGGATGGATCTGGAATTGGATCTGAGATGTATACATTTGGGAAAGAGAAAAGAGTGAAGAAATGAACTTACATCAAATGAAAAAGAAAGGAGCTAGGGTTTATAGATGTATATTTATAGATAGGCTAGAGGTAGGGTAGCTAGACTGGATACGCGAACGTGCGTGACAAACCATGGTCCAAAAAGCCCGCTATGCCTCCGGAGTCGAATTTGTTAAAACTATATATCCAAATAGGTGTTTTAAAATATTCTGAACGCAATGGAAAAAGTTTCACGACCAAATTCGATCGTATGAAGAAGTTATGCTGAAAACAAAATTTCCAAATTGATTTCAAATTGATTTTAATAAAATTGATTTCAAGGCGTTTCGTGTCCGTACGATCAAACGACAAGTCCGATCGATACGAAATTTGAAATCTTATAATAATTCACCGATACGGATCCGATGAAACTGGTTTCGTCGAAATCCGAGTCCGTGACAAAAATGGCTATATTTAATATTATTAAATCAATTAAATAAATCATAAAAAATCAATTTTTATGTTTCAACTCCTATTATTGGCCAAATTTCATTACTTAGATAGTTCAATTAATCCCAATAAATTTAACAAGCTTGGATGTGAATAAAAATTTATAGGTATATAAATTTGCAATTTTAATTTCTGCACTTTCTTATTAATTGGGAATTATAAATTTATTCTCACAAATTACCTAATCTTATACTTATACACTCTCATCTTAAACCAAATTAAATAAATAACTTGATTTCCATCTCAACTTACTTTTAATTGCAGTTAACCCTTTTCACCGTAATTAAAATTCCAAATTATAAATAAATTTTTATTCCCATTCCCTTAATTTTCTTAACTATTTATTTATTCAAATTTTCAATATTCAACATAAATAGTTTGGTTAAGTTCATTTATTTTACCTTCTTCCTATGATTCACAGTTATGGATGTCAATATGATGAAGTTTACATTAGTTAAGATTTCACTCAATTGTTCTCTAAGTCAAATGTTTACAGCTTTCATTTAACTTTAATAACGTACTAATTTACGTTAAATTCCATTTTTAAATGAAGTAATTACCATTCGTTGAATCAAATACTCAATTCATAAATAAAGTCTTGTTTTCAAAAAGTTATATCACAAATGGTAAACTAAAATTTGAATAAGCTTTACTAAATTCTATGGTATTAAATGTTGCAATAAATCCAAATTGCCATGTCTTAAATCCAAATTACTAATTAAGTCTTGATTCCTTTATTATTCCTTTGGTTTTCAAATAAGTTTTTATGATGAATGTGAATTCAAATGAACAATGGAAACCCATTCCCATTTGATTTCACTATTCCATTAAATATCTTCATATTCCAGCTAAATCAACTAACGTATGAATTTGCTATTTCAATCTTCATTAAATTGCGGTTTTTATACAATAGAAATTAAATCCCATTAACATATAAATAAAGGTTGATATCCATCTATTTACATTATATCACACTTGTGCTTCTATTTAGCTTTGTATAAATGTATGAATGCGGAGTCTTGCCTATTAACGTATTAAATAAGCCTTAAAATCAATTAATGCCCCTCCTTAGTTTAACCTCTTTTTATCCGTATTTATTTTTAGAGTAACCCTTGGATTAAATTCCCAAATCACCAATTCAATTAATTATACCTTTCAATCCAAATGTAAATCTTCCACCTTTGAATTCTTATATTAAATGAATTTTATTCTAGGCAATATTTTTTACAAATGTTTACTGATTCCACATTTATAGGTTTCTTAAATTTTACTCCATCTAAATGTGACACATTTTTATTTCATTTCAAATCAATATATATATTCATTCCTATTCAATATATATATTCATTCCTATTCCTTTCATTTGGTTACTGCATTGAAATCTATTTATTAGCTAATACTACGTTACTATCATTAATTAAATTTTGGATTATATTCCAATTCCTATAACTAGGCCTTAAGTCACCATTTTACATAGTTTTAATTTAGCGTTTATTTAAATCTTCGTTTATCGTTTAGAATTTCTACTAAATTGAAATGCACAACTTATGAACTTTAACCAATTTAGTCCACCTAATAAATTTTTCAAATGTTTGTGTGTATGTAATCCAATTCAGTTATTGTTACATTAATACCATTAAACCAACAAATTAAGACTTATAACTACAACACAACTTTCAGTTATTTTCAAATCTATGTCATATAACCTTTTAAATCTCTACCTGTAATTACAGTTACTATCTAACTCCTACATTCATCCTTTTAAAATCCTAAGACTTTAATTTTATACTGGATTAAATTAGCAAACATATAAATTAAATTTATAAAAATATCATAAATTTATCAGGTCGTTACAATCTCAAACAACTTTACCATCCCATTACAAAAATTCACCACCCTATCACTGCTAACATCAAGCATACCAACAACATACCATTCCAGTCCATCACATCTACAGACAATCCCCTAGCACGTACCATTCACCTTAGCCGATCGACTATTTTACTTCATCTGATCACTCCATCCTTCAACAAACTACTACAATCACATACAAATACAACATCGCCCAGAACTCTTCATTCTCACCCCACCTCCGCCACTGATTGAAACTGCCTTTCACATATCCATCTGACAGCACATTACAACCAAGCATTCACCATCTCGAACAGCCGCATCCCACAGCGATTTGATTTAAAACTACCACCTGCAAATAAGCGCCACTACCAACAGACTTTCAACAAGACAGTCACACTTGCACAACTATTACACCGGCAAAAATACTTACTGCTCGTACAGACAACCAAGCTCACCTACGAATAGACCAAACTCTAACCTCCTACATCTAGATCGCATGCGACAGCGATACTACCACTCAACCCAATCAAAATCCAACATCACAGTCTATATGAACTCCTTCTGCTGCAACTCCATCCCCTCCAATCGCCGCAAATCAAATCGCCTTGCAACCCAATCAATGAATACCAAATTCGTGACTCGATCCAAATTGAACACTCTGTGAACCTCTCCTCTCCTTGGCAACGGTGCCAAAAACTTGTTAATCGACCAGTTTTCTATCGAGTTAGAAAATAGTCAAAAAATTTCAAATTAAAATATCCACAAGCGCACGGAGTACAATAGTTAGTACGTGGCGAGTACGGGTCGATCCGTAGAAAATTGTTAGAGTTTAAAAATCTATTCAATCAAACTAGACCAAATGGAGGATAAATTGTTAAATACAAAAATGAAGCTAAAGCTAGAATTGAAATGTGATTTAAAAACTATTGAACTAGAGAACAATTTAAGGATAAATTTACTCTCATATTTTTGTAAATCAACAAACAATAATTTATGATCTCTAGCTTTTATATTAAGTGAAATAATTACTGTATTTATCATAAGTATGGTTTGTTTATGTTATTAATTAACATAACTCAAACCATCAAACTGTAATATAATAAATAAACCACTTATCAATTCTCATGAAAATGAAGCCAGAGCAAAAGTTATTTTAAGTATGATCTATTTACTATTGTAACTAGTAATATAGATCATCAAATTTCATTTTTACTTTCATTTCAAAATCAAAAATGGATTAGCAAATGATGATGCAAATTGTATTTATGTTGAATAAGAATAGCTCATTTTTAAAAGCAATATAAGCTATCAAACCCACTTGTATAAACTTGCATCAAAATTCCCTCTCATGAAGCATAAACAAAAAGAGATCATAAATCATAGAAATGTTGAAATTACATAATATTTGAGAGATTCATTACCCCTAAATTAAAGGGGTTTAGCTACTAATTTGTGTTATCATATCAACACATGTAAGTTTCAACATTGAAAATGAAAGAAAGTAGAGAATAAACAAAGAAAAAAGAAGATTAACTACTAGAAGGAAATGGATAACACTAGTGCATAAATGTAAAGTAAGCTATGAACATAAAAAGAAAGAGAGCATAGAACTAAACATTAACAATAAAACAAAGAAAAACATGTAGAAAAGAAAAGTGGAAGAGGATTGGAAGCCATTTTTATTTCATTCAACATAGAGCTTACAACTTACTTTCTTAATTTCCTAACAAATACGAAAGAGTAGAATATGAGTTCACGTACATAAGAGGACTATTTATACATGCATAAAAGCCTAATTCTATTTTTAGAAAGCTTTCCAAAATTCCCTTTAAGAAGTGTGGCCACCAGGTAACCATCAGCCACTAATTAATCCCTCATTAAAAGTGCATGAAGCTTTAACTTGCACATAGTTGTCCATTAGCTTCTAATTGTAGATTTAGGCAAGCGGGTGGGGTCTTTCATGTTCATGGTCTTGAATTATTTCCCTCTTTTTTCTTTTGTATTCATTTGTGCATGCATGTATCTTCATATAAGCCTCTTCCATATGCATCCAAATTCCTATACAAATTATCAAAAATGTCCAAGTAAAAATTCTCAAATTCACACATGCACAAAAATGACCATTTTGCCCATGAATGAAGATGGATATATGATGATTTGAAAATAATTGAACTATGGTTTTAAACATGTTAAAATTCCCAAATATGACTTTTATTTAAATAAAAATAGATAAACTATGGATGTAAATATATGCATATTTACGTGCACATCAGCTGGATTTAATATAATTTAATCTAGTAGATAGAATTGATTCGAGAGCCTATAAATACATGTCTAGCCCCTCGCTTTTAGTCCCATATTTTTTGAATTAAAGAACGAAGCTTTGTCCTTTTTCTCTTCTCCACAAATTCAAAGGATTGTAGAAATTATAAATTATTATATGTGTGTGTGTGTATGGAGAATGACGGAAAACAAAAATAAGAAGAATAAGGTCGAATTGATTCTCCAAAGAAAAAGGTAAATAACAAATCTAAATCTACTTCAATACAAATCTCTTCTTGGATCTATAATTCTAATAAATATACATATACCTTTGATACATATTTTGGTAGAAGAAAGAAAGTCATATATGAATAACGGACTTATAACTGGAGATTTGGAGGCTTAGAGATGAGTGAGAAATTATATATTCTTATATAATATTGGATTTTTATTGTTGTGAATTTGTTTCTTTTTGCCTACAGGTAAACTTTGGAATCATAAGCTCAAATATATACATACAATGAACTTGGGACCCTTACCAACATATTATGTTAATTGTTAACTTTGACTAAATATGTATATATGCAATTCTGGAATGTAAGTGTGAAAGTAGTTCCTAAAGTTATGAAATAAGCAATTGATAAGATTGTACGTTAATTCTAGATTTTTGTTATTTAAATGTTAATTGTTATCAAACTTAAATTGAAAATTGTTTCTGGTTTGATTGAGATTTAAGTTTATATTTTAATTCATTAGAACAAAAAAATTATATGAATTTCTTTAAATTTTCTAATTTTACTATTATATATAAAAGTGTGGCATTTGAAAAAATAAGGAAGATGCCCATAAGAAAGAGATGTGTAAACTATGGATGCTTACCGTATTTTGTATTGCCTATTTCAATAAAAGAAAAAAAAAAGATAATTCCTTATAATTCCAAATATAACATAAAATTTTGTTAGAAATTCATGGAAAATTACAGTTTTAACATTTCCTTTCGAGAAAATATTGTTCCAACGCATTGAAATGTGAAAATCCCTAGATGTAAAACCAAAGTACTGTAAATAGAAATAGTAATAATAATTCTATTGTCGATTTAATATATGTGATTTAAAATATGTTAGAAAATAAACAATAAGTGATGAAAGTATGAATAAGACAACGGAGTATTGAAATAGGAAAGTTATAGTAATCAAGAAAGGTATCAGTTAATGGAAAGGAATCGATGAACTATATTTAATTGTAATAGTTAAAAAGGAGCAACGAATTATATCTAATTGTATTAATTTAAAATGAAGCAGCAAAAGGTATATAACCTATTAAATTAGAAAGAAGCGATATATTACATTTATTGACATTAATGGAATAAGAAGTAAGTTCACGTAAAAGTAAATGAACACTGATAATTGACTTTAGGAGGCATAATAATCCTCTAACTAAAATTATACAGCCTCAAAAATACATTTATGAGGATTAAATTATTGGACTTATCAAATATTTAGGTTAATTATAAATGACGCGATTATTAATAAGGGTTGGAATGCAAGGTCAGTGATGTTACACAACAGAAATATGACCTCCGCAAGGAGCCACCAACAGTTGTGTATGCACTATACTAATGTGGGACACCTCCAACTATAGGACCAATAAGGATACATGTTAAAGTATTGGTGTAGGGAATATACCAAAGGGGGTTCTCCTCTGGTTTAAGGTATTAAATGGCCAATTAGGATCTGGTTCAATCCCAACATGGGGTGCAAATAACCACTTAGACATTCCCTTGATTTGCATTAGCAATGTAAATTAGACGATGGGTGTAACCTCACACTATGTCAATAAGGTTGGTACCATATATTTAAGGAGTAGGGGTGGTGCACATAGGTCGAGAGTGTCAACAGTCCTATAGCAATCAATAGAATGACTTGGGTTACTCCTAGAGATAGGCTACACCTACTACTAATGTAGGTTCTATGCAATTGCCTTAAAGTTGTTTGCTAGTTTATTTGTCATTAATAGGAAGGCAAGATAATCCATAGGTAAGTCTTTGAGAAAAATTAGTAATATATCTAAATAGTTGTAATGCTGCTATTAAGCATTAATGGGAGGTTCCTTAGTGTATGCGTGCAATTTGGCCTAGGCATTGTTGGTGGATGCCCGACGCAGTTCTGCGTTACAGATATTAGCAGGGAATGTATCCTAGTCCATGGGGGGCGGTGATACTTATACACACATGCACACACATGCATAGTTATTTTATACCTCGGATTAGGCTGAGTTTATCGTACGCGTATATGATGTCAAATGACTAAGCTTTGATAATGTACATAACATGTAATGGAAACAATAGGCATAAACTAATGTTACGGGTAAAGTATGTAATTTACCTATTACCAAAATATTGTTCTAACACTCTCCTCATTACAACCTATATGATAGGTTTAGAGAGACATATATTGGTACACGGTGGGAACGATGGAAAGACAGATTTCCTCATGCATGCTTTATGTAACAACCCGATTAAATTGCCCAAATTAATTAATGCTTATTTAATTAAACGTTTGGATTTTTCTTGGAAATAAGTATCTAAATTATTAATAAAGAAAAATTTGAATTTTTGTGAGTTTGGAAAATTGTGAAAATCTAATAATTGTGTAAAATAATAGATTATAATATTTTAAAGATCTAATAATGATTTTAGAATGTTAAAAATTATTTTTGAAGGTTTATTATAAATGAGAGTTGAAGAAATTAAATAAAGTATGCATTTTCTATTAATGAGAGCTAGAGAAAATATTATATAAATATAAATATTACTGTTTACCTTGTTTAATAAGAGTTTGAAAATATGATTTTTGGTGTTGATTTAATCTCTAGTTTTGTTTTGTTTTGAGGTTTTGAGAAAAATAGAAAATCACCTCATGTGTGTGGTTTAGCTTGAATATATTAAAGAAAAGATGATATATGTAGAAAATACATGTTTATTTTGGCTTTGGACTTGGCTATGGAATCTAGCCCACTTAAGTGTAAAATAGAGATAATTTTATCTCATTCCCTAAGCTAAAGAAAATTTGTAGGTTCACTATTTTCAGTGGAACCAAATTCTTCTTTATGTCTTTCTCAAACCTAAAAAAGAAAACCCTAAACCTAGAGCAAAATCAATCAAATCAATTCAGCAAAATCCTTAGGAAATCCAAGATAAATAAAGTAAGTATCCTAAACCATATCTCTACCTTACTAGACCCACAAAAGTATGATTTTGATCACGTTTTTGATATGTATATTGCTATTTGGATTTTGGTTTTGAGCTTTTAGGTGTATTTGGAATTAGCAAAGAGGTTGCAAGGTAGTAGCAAGGCTTTTGAGAAGATTTAGCAAGCAATAGGAGGTTATAAAGGTGAGTAAACCTCACCAACTATCTCTAATGTGGCTGCATGTGCTTTAATTATTGAAATGATCCCTGTTTAGATTAGATATAATTATAATTTCATGTTGAATGGATGCTAAGTTATTGAATGATCTTTGGTTGTTTAATGTTTGTTGATTGTGAATATCTTTGGTGTTAATTTACGTTCCTTAAGCTAACCGTTGCTAGTAATTTGGTTGTATCTTTCTTGTTTCTTGTCAAAATTTGATATTTTTTGATTTGCTAGAAAGAATAGACTCTTAACTATAAGTTTGATGCTTTATGTTTTGTAAAATTCTGAGATTATAATGTTTGAAAATTATGTTTTGTCACTGCCATAAGAATAAAACAGGAATTAAGTAATTTAAACCTGAGAATTGTTTCGGCCATAACTTTTGAACCATAAGTCCAAATTTGATGATCTTTTTATTTTTTGAAATCTTAGACTTTTATTTACAATTTTTGTCTTTGACTTTTGCAAAATTTTGATGTTTAAGTAGTCGAAATCATATTTCTTTTTCGCTGGCCTTAGAATAAAAAATAGGGTTAGTAAATTTAAACTTGAAAATTAATTTGATCATAACTTTTGAACAACAAGTCCAAATTTGATGACCATTTTCTTCTTTGTAAATTAAGAATTTTATCTACACCTTTTATGTTTTGTATTTTGCATAATTTTGAGGTTTAAATAGTCGAAATCGTATTTCTTTGTTACTGGCTTGAGAAAAACAGACAGGGTTAGTAAATTTAAACCTGAAATTTCATTTCATCATAATTTTTGAATCGTAAATCCAAATTTGATTATCTTTTTCTTCTTTCAAAGCATAGAATTTTATTTACAACTTTATTGTTTTTAGTTTTGCAAAATTTTAAGGTTTAAATAGATGAAATCGTATTTCATTGTCGCTAGGCTGAGAATAAGAGACAAGGTTAATAAATTTAATCCTAAAACTTAATTTGATCATAACTTTTGAACCGTAAGCCCAAATTTGATGATCTTTTTCTTATTTGAAATCATTTACTTTTACCTACAACTCTGAGTTTGGCAAAGTTTTGAGATGTGAAGGTTCAAAACTGCATATTTTGTAGTTGACTTGGGAGTGTTTCAGATCGTGCCAGTAAACCTTCCTTTTGCTCTTGTTTTTTTGTTGATTGCTCGATTGAATTTCGATGTTTTGGCATATGAATTTGATGCCTATTTTCTAATGATATCCAATTTTTATTTCCAGGTTTTAAATCTTGAGAATAAATTTTAAGAGTCTTAATTCTATAATATGAGGAGTACTAGTGATCGATTTAATGTTATTGATTGGTTTAAATGCTCTCAATTATCACTTCATCAAATATTGTATAACTCATTGAATATAATGTTTGAGTGGAATTTACTAACCCACTAGTGAATTCTTGAATTTTACCTGGTAGTATGACCTACATTGGTTAAGTTCTTGTGATTGCCATTAGGGAAGTATTTAGCACTTAGGGTTGTATTCTCTTTTGGTGTTTGGCATTTGTAGGCTAGTAGATCCTTAAGAGATATAAATTTGGTTCTCCAGTTATATCCGTAATGAATGAGACTTATTAGCTTCTAGTGAATACTTTAATTTCACCTAGTGGTATGGAACGTTTTGGTTAAGTTCTCGTGATTACTGAAGTGGTAGTATTTTGTACTTCAGAGATTACTCTCTTTTGATGTTTGGATTTCAGGCCGATATATCCTTATGACTCATGGATTTTTTTATGATCCTTGTGATCAGTATGAGTTGTGTCTTCTAACATCTTTGAGTTATGTTTCTACGATCATCTTGATTGGTATGGACGATCCTTGAGATCGATTGGGATTTTGTTTTCATGCTATTTACTGTCTTTGGTATCATATTGGTAAGGATTAGGATTTTGTTTTCCATGGTATGGACAACAATTGTGATTGGTATTGACCATCATTATGATCGGTATGGATTGAGTTTTCTTGGATTTTGAGATATTATTCTTTATTATGGAATTCTGGACTTTGTGACTTATTTTGTGTTTCATGATTTGAATACTCCTATGTCTTAAGATGGATTCCGAGTTAAATAATTCTAGTACTTGGTTATGTCTACGACATCTATATTTAAATTATAATGTCATATACCCTTGTATTATATCTTGTCCTCATCCTTTTATTTAGATACATCCTAACCATTTTATTATTTTAAATAATACTCAAGTCAGGCTGATACATTTTAGGTTACAGGACGTGCCAAATTTTAGGTAGGTATGCTAGAATGTAGATAAACTATTTTTTACTTTCTAGTTTATCTCATGTAGGATTATATGTATGTAGATGGATGCATAATTTGAGACAGTGACTTGTACTTGATGTATATTATGTGGGTTAAGTATTATATTTTGTAGGCTCACAATATGTATTTGTATATAATGTATATTATTCTACTATGATGCGTGACTATTGTTTTATATGATATAATATTTTGATTTTAAGAAACCGATGTGTTTATTGCTTTAAACAGAGACAATATATGTCAAATTTTATTATAAACATTCAGTAAAACAGTAAGTATGATGTGTTAGTGTTAGTTTAAAGATATATTCACATTTGGTCGTCCTTAACAAGTTGTATTCTCCGTGTTATTAGATGATACTATTTATAATATCCTTTAATAAAATAGGTATAGCAGTGGGTTCATTACAGCTTGGTAGCAATGCTGAGTCAGCACATTATAGAATATAATGTCATAGGTCTAAGAAATGATTTCTTGATCGTATTTATTTATATTGCATGTATGTATGCTATTAATGATAAAATAGGTATAACAAAGGAAAACTTGTGGCTTTTATTGTGTTGACATGTCCAGAAAATGTTTAAGGATTTTGATCGATATATGGGACGCCATGTTATAGATAGGAGTTCATAAACATCGAACGAGGCATTTTGAAATGAGGAATAATTATTTTAGTAAATGGAAAAATAATAATTTTGGGAAATGAATTTTTTTTCTAAGTTTAAAATGATTTGAAATAATATTTCAGCCATGAAATAATTGTGTGAAGTGGAGAGACTTTATAAGACACCTTTGATAGCATATAAGATTAACTTTGTAAGTAATGAAGTGAATCACAAGAATAAGTGGCTTAATATTATTTATACAATGAGATATTTATAATTCCTAATTTAATGAATTGGTTGAAATTTTAAAAGAGTTCCTTAAAAATAAGAGGATAGAGTATTTTAAATTTCCTTGAGTGTTTGATAAACAAGAGATAAAATGTTTTAGTTCTTTTTGTGAATAAGAAGAAATTGATGAAATAATTATTTATAAGGAACTAGACTTAGATTAATTTCTTAAGTTACTAAAGTTACAAATTAAATAGACTTAAGTTAAACAGAGTAATCTTTTTGAATGGAAGTTTTAAAATTATGAAAGATCGTCTTTTATATTTTGGAAAATTATGTTTTTGAGTTGATAATTTAAAATTTTCAAATGATAAACATTAGAAATACTATATATAAAGTGTAGGATTAATGAGAATAAAAGATAAGTAAGATTAAGTAACGCATTGAATAAGTTTGAAATTCTTGAAATTTCCATTGATAAACTTTTTGGGTATTAAAAATAGTAGTAAAGGTTTACATAGGAGATAAATTATGAATTTTTTTTATTTACATAGGTTTTTTTTATTTTAAACCTTGGTTTAGTGAAGTAAAGATTAAAAATTTCTTGAGATTGTGTATGTGATGAAATTTTACTAAAAAGAAACCTGTAATAAAAAAATTACGTTGTAAATTTTTTTAGTGAGTTTGAAGATATAATTTTAGAATTTACAAACTTTTTGGAAGAAAGGTTATGAGTAAATAGGACAACTCTTATATGGAAAATGTGAAATTGTTGACAGTATGTTTTAAAATTATAAATTTGAAAGTACATATGAATTATTAAAATTTCTAAAGAAAATGGAATATTTGATAATTTTGCAAAGATGAGGAATACTTTGATTTAAATTATACAGAGATTTTAAATTTGGTATGCAATTGAAAATGGAAGTATAAAAATTGCTTCGAGGAATTTTGTTATGGATTCCTTTTATATTAAGAAAATTGAGGGGATGCAATTTCTTTAAAGGGAGATTCTATAACAAATTGATTAAATTACCTAAATTAATTAATATTTATTGAATTAAACATTTGGATTTTTCTTGGAAATAAGGATTTAGATTATTAACAAGTAAAAATTTGGATTTTTGTGAGTTTGGAAAATTGTTAAAATCTTATAACTGTACAAAATAATGAGTTGTAATCTTGTTAAAGATTTAATAATGACTTTGGAATGTTAGAAATCATTATCAAAGGTCTATTAGGTAGAGATTTGAAGTAAATTAAATAAAGTATGTATTTTCTCTTAATTAAGAGTTAAAGAAAATATCATGTAAATGGAAATATTATCATTTAAACTTTATTTAATAAGATTTTGAAAATATGATTTTTGGTATTGATTTAATCTCTAGTTTAGTTTTGGGGCTTTGACGAAAATAGTAAATCATCTCATGTGTGTGATTTGGCTTGAATATAATAAACAAAAGATGATATATGAAGAAAATACATGTTTATTTTGGCTTTGGTCTTGGGCATGAAATCTAGCCCACCTAAATGTAAAATAGAGAAGCCAAAACAAATTTATACGTTCATTATTTTCAGCTGAACCATACTCCTCATTATCTCCTTCTCAAACTTAAAAAAGCATACCCTAAACCTATAGCAAAATCAACCAAATTAATTCGGCAAAATCCTTAGAAAATCCAAGATAAATAGAGTAAGTATTCTAAACCATATCTCTATCTTCTAGACCCACAAAAGTATGATTTTGATCTTGTTTTTTGATATGTTTGTTGCAGGTTGGATTTTGGTTTTGAGCTTTTAGGTGTATTTGGGTTAGCAAAGAGGTTGCAAGGTAGTAGCAAGGCTTTGGGGAAAATTTATCAAGCTATAGAAGGTTATAAAAGTGAGTTTCTATTTCCAATGGGCTTCATGTGCTTTAGTTATTGAAATGATCTCTGTTTGGACTAGATATAATTATAATTTCATGTTGAATGGATGATAAGTTATTAAATGATCTTTGGTTGTTTCACGTTTGTTGACTGTGAATATCTTGGATGTTCATTTACATTCATTGAGCTAATCACTATTAGTAATTTGGCTATATCTTTCTCATTTCTTGTCGTAATTTTATATTTTCTGATTTTTTGCAAAGAATAACTCTGATCTACAAGATTCATATTTTGAATATTGTAAAATTATGAGATTACGATGGTTGAAAATTGTGTTTTGTTTCGCTTCCTTGAGAATGAAACAGGAATTAAGTAATTTGAACCTGAGAATTATTTCGGCCATAATTTTTGAACCGTAAGTCCAAATTTTGGTCTTTTCTATTTTAAAATATTAGACTTTTATTTACAGCTTTCTTTTTTGACTTTTGTAAAATTTTGAGGTTTAAGTAGTCAAAATTATATTTCTTTGTCTTTGACCAGAGAATAAAAGGCAAGGTTAGTACGTTTAAACTTGAAATTTAATTTGAGCATAACTTTTGAACCGTAAGTATAAATTTGATGAACATTTCTTTGTTTGAAAACTTAGATTTTTATGTACAACTTTCTTGTTTTAATTTTTGCTAAATTTTAAGATTTAAATAGTCGAAATTGTATTTCTTTGTCGCTAGCTTGAGAATATAGGGTTAGTAAATTTAATCTCGAAACTTAATTTGATCATAACTTTTGAACTGTAAGTTCAAATTTGATTATTTTCTCTTGTTATAAAACTTAGCCTTTTATCTACAACTTTTTTATTATGAGTTTTGCATAGTTTTGAGGTTTATATAGTCAAAATCATATCTTTTATTGTCACTGGCTTGAGAATAAAAAACAGGGTTAATAAATTTAAACTTGAAATTTAATTTGATGATGATTATTGAACCATAAGGCTAAATTTTATGATCTTTTTCTTACTTGAAAGCAATGACTTTTATCCACAATTTTTATGTTTTGAGTTTTGCAAAATCATGGAATGTAAAGGATCGAACTGCACATTTTGTCATCGACCTAGGACTATTTCAGATCGTGCTAGTAAACCCTCCCTTTGCTCTTGTTTTCTTGTTGATTGCTTGATTGAATTTTGATGTTTTGATGTATGATTTTTATGTCTGTTTTTTGATTATTTCCAACTTTTGTTTTTGCTTTTTAAATCTTAAAAATAAATTTTGAGAGCCTTCATTCTATAATATGAGAATACTAATAATCGACTTAGTGTTATTGATTGGTTTAGATGCTCTCAAGTAACACTTCATGGAATATTGTATAACTCCTTGAATATAATGTTCATGTGGAATTTACTAACCCATTAGTGAATAACTGAATTTCATCAGGTTGTATGGATTGCTTTGGTTAAGTTCTTGTTATTACCTTTGCTAAAGTATTTAACAATTTAGGGTTGTATTCTCTTTTGTTGTTCAGTATTTATGAAGGCTAATAGATCCTTTAGAGAAATAGTCCGGGTTCTCCAATTATTGCTGTAATAAGTGAGACTTACTAACTTCTAATGAATACTCGAATTTCACCCAATGGTATGGGATGTTCTGGTTAAGTTCTCGCGATTACTGAAATGATAGTATTTGGCACTTTAGAAATTACTCTCTTTGGGAAAAGAGAAGCTAAGGGAAAAAACTATACCTAAATCAAAACATGGCTTTATAATTTCTAAAAATGAACCTTTTTCTTCATTCGCTCATTTTCTATTCTTCTCAAAGGAAGAAATTTAAATTTCATATTTTAAATTCTTTATAACTTATTTATTTCTTAATATAAAATACAAATTAATATAATAAATTCAAGTTAGAAGATTCTCTATAAATTCAATTGTTCAAGATGGCATTTTGGTAAGGATTAATCTCAAAATCTTGAAATAAAGAGAGCTTGAAGAGCGTGTTACCTTAAAGTTTGGATCTCTTTGGATTTTGTGAGTAGGAATTACCTTCTCTACTCTTGGATCACAATTTATGCTATATATTTTTGTTAAATTTCAAATGTTGGCATATCGCCAAATGAATGAACTAGAATTAAAATTTTATAGATGAGAATCATATTAAACGAGTATCTTTTAATGTTTAATCAAAAAATGAACATTTTGAAAGCTTTATAATGAATGTAGTACATTGTTATGATTTGTTATTGATAAAAAAAATTGTTGTTTGGTTTGGAAATAATAGAATGAGTAAAGAATTGGTTGGAAAACTTAAGACTGACATTATTGGATGAATATAGAAGTTAGACCGAAAGTAAAGTAGTTATACTAGAATGATGTTTGAAATGGTATTCCCCACCTCAAAGTAGTTTGTCGACTACGAAGTAGTACTCTTTCGAATGGCAACAATTTCTAACAAGTGCACAAATCTAATTGGAGAGACGTTACTGTGAAGTGTCTCAGTGGCATGAAGTAAAACATCTAGGATAAGAGAAGAAAAACAAATAGGAGAAAAAGTGGAATGAATTTCCAACAAGGGAAATTCACCCACAAAAATTAACTCTTGACCATAACAAACATTCAGATGTTTGAATGCTAATTCAAAGGTCTTGATTGCAAAAATCGTGTTTCTTGCAATATTTCAGTGTAAATGCGAGGAATTCAAATGTATGGATGACTGCTCCAAATGTCTAAAATAAAAATTTAATGTCTAACTCCCCTGTATCGAATGTTTGCACAAGTGATGAAATAAAAAATTAAAGTATGTTTTAGTATTTTTTGATTTTAAAAGTTTCGGTTCATTTTGTGGATTGGGGGGGCGACGCTCAGAGAGTCCGAGTGAATAAGTAGCAATATGACGAGTTTGAGAATGGTACAGTAAGTTTTGGAAAATATGCAGTCAATGCTAGGCGATATAGAGACTATGGTGAGGGATCAAGATTTGTTTCAATTCATATAAAGGTTTTATAGAGATCCGATGGTTTTGAGATGAGATGACTAGGGTATTGTGATATACAATTCCATGTGGGGTGCTTTTATCAAATGAACAGTGTTGTTTTATGTCGTTATTGTCAAGGGAACTGTATGGGGTTATTTATTTTTGCAGGAATGACTAAACACTTTTATCAAATGTCTTCTAAGTCAAGACAAAGTAGGATGGATAGGGGGATCTAGAGAATTGGAAAATGATGGTTAAGGAAAGACATGAGAGGCGAGATGAGAATTTATGTCGCAATGCTCTTATGTGGCGATATGGTCGTCTGAATGGAGTGGCATGAAGAAGTCGTTTATGAGACTTCAAGTTCCCCGTCGACTGTGGTGATTTGTAGAGAGATGAGAGAAATCAGAGAGTATATGAAAGAGAACCAAACTAGTAATGATTGAATTTGTTTCTGATTGAATTTTAGTAGAGTTTCGATAAAAATTGCTTTATAAATCAATAAAGGGAAAAGTGGAGAGAAAAATAATAAAGTAGTAGACGAAAATTTGTTTGGAAGATTGGTATACATAAGGAACAATGGTCATGTCCATTCATGAAGAGATATGACGAAAAGGCACTTCCATTTAAATTTGAATTTTGAAAAATATGGCCAGTATGTCGACATACTTGCAGAGATATGTCGACATATCCCTTTGTATTTTGAAAAATTACTTAATAAAAATTGTTTTAGAAGTATTAAGTTTCGTAAACTATTTTGAAACTTTGTAAAAACATTTAAACATAGTTTATACATATTTTAGTCATATTAAAACTTAACACTTTATAAAATAATATTTAAAAATTTATAATAATATTTAATATAATGTAAATAATATATGTAAAATCAATATCGCTATAAATTATTAAAGTATAAACAATATATCAATATATATAAATTGAAAAACACTAAAATAATATTTTTATAAGTCTAAGAGATCTGAAAATCATTTTGGAAATATTTTGAAAATATTATTTTAACAATAGGATATTTGAAAAAGAATTGAATTTTTTTAGAGAAAGCAAGAGAGATTAAGAAAGTGCTATTAAGGCTTTAACATAAATCCTATAACTCTATAACTTATCTGGAATATATTGAAATCTTGAACTCTTCAATACCCACGAGCCTTCATTCTTGAACTCTTGAAACTTTAGATCAGCATCTTGAATCTACTCTTGATATTAGTATCCTTATACCATATAATCTTCTTAATCAATACCTATCTAATATCCTGCACAATATATATCTTAATAAAACATTAGTATCTATATTTTATATAATGCTTATAGCTGTTATCATCAAAACCAATACCTAAGGCATCAACAATCTCCTCCTTTTTGTCGTTGACAACTCTATATAAAAAATATATTATGACCCCCCTTGAGTTACACACCCCCCTTAATCTATGCCTAGATTTTATATATTCCCCCCTAATCGCCATCAATAGAAATAGTTAAATAATATTATAACTTTAATACTAACTTTTACTATAATCCCAACTCTAACTTTCCTAAATAAAGTAATAATCAATCTATATAGGTATTATAATGATTGTGAAAAAGATTATATATAATAATAAGTGATATGTAAAATGAAACAATTAATCAAAATACTCATCCAATCAAACAAAGTTTATGTCATACAGCATTCAAACAAACCCACATACAGCAAAACCAATCAAATCCAAACCATACTAAGTATAAAAATTTATATATAATCAACCCTATTTAAACTAGATATTTCGAGGAATTCAACCCATCCAGCAGCACTAAAGATTGGATCTGCTTTGATATCATCCCAATCTTCATCATCTTTATTGATGGTACACTCTAGATTGGTAGTTGGTTCTTCTTTATTCAAGGAAGAAATCATCCACTGAATCATGTCGAAATGTCTTTCTTGCTTCTTGATCATCCGCGTTTGACTTAATTCTAAGTGTCGCTGATTTCTTAAGATGAAAGTAAGAATTTCTTGAATGATTCAAGAGTTTTTTCAAGGTTTTCGGTTAGTTTTTGGATAGGAGAAGCTATTATTTGGGTTTTAGAGTTCAGGAATACAAAGGAAGAAGAAAGATAGTAGAAAATAATGATTCTGTAGTCTCAACAGATATTTAAAGGGTGGAAATTCAATGAAAGTGAATACACATTTGATGTCTATTCAATTTTCAAAATTGATTTTTTTTTTAAATTTATCATTGTACGTCGATATACATACCTAGGGTATGTCGACATATATGCAGAATTTTTCAAAACAACTTTGTTTTGATATTTTAATGTATTTAGTTTACACTATTATACTTTTACGTTTTTAGAGATGATAAAAAATGTATAATAGCAAGGAAATAAGTTTTCATTAATACTTATATAGAGATTACATAGAACACAAAGAAATGAAAAGATACATAAGATTCAACATAAACTAAAACTAGAAAATCCAAATACAGGATAGTTTAAACGACTAGAAAGATATGGAATGAAGACGGTGAAGAACCACCAAGATTGCTGATGATCTTTCCAAAGAATTTATCCATTTTGTTGAAAATTGAAGTAAATTTCTTTGAAAATGATTTCTCAAGCTTTCTTTGGTTATGGAAGATCTTCTTTTGATTTTTGAGAAAATCTTTGTTGGATGAATTTGGTGGCATATTTATACTTTCTAAAGAAGTATCATCCTTCTCTTCTTGTTCTTCCTCCTCACTTTCATTTCATCTCCTTCCTCTTCCTCCTTTTCCTCCTCTTCTTTTATTTCATGATCTTCTTCCCAAGTCAACCTTTGCTCCTTTTCCGCAAGCATTGCATAAGGGTCGAAAAAGGGTGAAATATGCATAAGTGAAATGTTGACCTTGTCAAAAAAAATTTCGAGGAATTGTTTCCTTTCCTTTAAGGTCAACACAAAAATAGTTGAAAACACGAGTAAGATACACACCATAAAATAATGTGCTTTATAAAGATTCTTAGGAAAAAGTTAATCCAAAATGACTTGAGACCAATTTATGTTGCATCGACCATAAATTATGAAAAGAGCTTTGGAAACCTTTTGTGTTGGGTTATTATAATTACCCGTTCTAGGAGTGATACTTTGTTGCAAATGAAGGCTTAAAATTTTTTCTTTTGGATGCAAGTTTTTATTTTTGAATTCGAAATCATCATAACTTTTGAAAATATCATAAATTACTTAAAGATTCCGAAAATCAATCTGAAAAGATGAAATGTCCATTCCACTAGATTTGCATCCAAGATTATGACCCAAAAGTTCATAATTTAAAACAATTTGTTTCCCTTTAACACTACTTCAACCTTCTTCCTCTCTACCATCATAAAGCTTTCCTTTTACATTTGTATACAACATCTTTACTAACTTTGGGTAACAAAGAAAATCATTTTGAGAAACATTGATTAAACCAAGAATTTCATTTTGAAACAAAGACTCAAAGGATCATAAGTAGGAAAATCTTCTAAAATAGAAAATCTTCTGGGAAAGACTTTTTTGAAATATAAATTCTCTATATAGGCTTGAATGGCTCTTGATCATTGAAAAGATATTCTTTTATTTTCTTAGAAAGCCTCATGGTTGCATTAGTATTGCTTGAGAATTTAATTGAAGAACAGTTTGAAGTGGTAAACGAGTTTATGATTTTTGAATTTGAAAAAGAAATTAGGAAATTAATGGACGGAGATAGAGTAAGTAAATAGAGAATCAAGGACATGTTCTCTAGTCAAAAGGCAACTTTTCAGAATATAGGAGTTAATGAAAAGGTGGAGGGAAATTTTGGATTTGAAACTGAAATTGAAATTTTGTCTACATATGTCGACATATACTCCTGGCGTATTTCGACATATAGGTCGAATTTTAAAAAAATGATTTTTGCTTAACTATTTCCTATTTTATTATATAGATCTATTCATAGTTATTCTATTCTAACAAAAATTATTTTAAAAATTATTTTAAATATTTTATATTACCATTATATTATTAAAATATATAAATTATTTAAAATATAATCACACAATATTCAACTAATATTATTATTAATCTGTAGCATATTCTTAACGACCAATAAAGTTACCAAAAGAAAGAAATATTCATTCAAGAAATTAAAAAACTTTTGATATATTAAATGCATACCTTTTTCTATTCTAATTCACCATTTTGTTCTAAATTATGTATTATTGTGAAGTATATGTTAACAATTGTAATTCATTATCTGTGATGATCCGACTTTTTCTCCACAAAAAGTCGTATCATCTTTAAGAAAGAAAGGGATAGAAAAGAGAAAAGAAAGAAGAGAAAGAAGAAACAACACCAGAATCTCAACAGAGGAACGAATAAATTATACTAATAACATAAGTATTACATAATATACAACACCAATCAAAGTTACAAAGATAATACATCACATATTTGGCAGTTATAAACACCTGTCCAGTTATTACAACTCAATACAAACACGACACAGAGATACCAACACAGCGGAACACTATATATATCTACAACGCGGAAGCCTCTTGCTCCATTGCTCCTCCATAATTCGTCAAAGCTAACTTGAATCCCTTGGCTACTCGTAAAAATTTGAGTACCCAAGAGTTTAAGAAAATAGAAGATAAACTCCGGGTCAGACATGGGTCTGATGTGAGTAACAGGTTAAGGTTGCTTAACTTTAAAAACTTTTGAAATAAAAGGTATCACGTAAGACTCCCTACACATAAACTTGGGTAAGTTTTTACCTTACGCTAACCAAAATATTTGATAGGAAATCCAGTGATATTATAATAGGGTCTAGGGTTTTCAAATAAATAAGAAATAGCTGAAATTGTTACATAATTAAATTCCAGCTACTAGCCACAAAGTGGGTAATACAATCAAAACTGTAAAGGCACGTAGGAAGAATGGGTTTACATCAATGGCAGGGCTACTGGGGTACCGCCCGTCACAGTACGTGGCCTAGATCACCGTACCGAAGATCCACCCTAAATCCCCTGCAACACAAGGCCGGAACCATTCCTTACTGAATAGTTCCGAACAAGACAACCCCGCAGTTGCTTGCAACCACTGCCCACACAGCCGAATATAAAGGGACTTCTACAGGGATAAATCTCGTCCTACTTGGGCATGCCACTTAACCTTGTTGCACATCCCCTGTTTTAGCCATTCCCGGTTGATGAGGCTTGAGGCTGCGATTACCTTTAGAGAACACATCTCTTAGAATGCTCATCGTCCACCTGACGATGTTCTGAAAGCATTCAATCCATACAAGTTCGTTCCGGGTTCGAACGAAATCGAAGGCTCATTACACTCATTTTGGAATCACTCTCAGAGTTAACGACGATAACCCTTACACTCTGAATCTTCATCTTCACTTGAGATTCATGACCTATCGTTAATTTGGATCGATGTGGTTTTCGGATATCCAAATCTGGAAACCCGATCCCGGTCTCATCGAAATCCAAAACGCCATCTTTTAGGTCCAAGTTGCTTTAAAGTTAAAACAATTCAATTCATTATCTATTTACACACAGATAGATCATTCACATATCACAATAGATAATCTACATTATCATCACAAACAGATAATTCACATTATCATCATAAACAGATAATTCACATTATCATCGCACTTCCACCAAAGCATCCATATCACACAGCATCACTTATCTAAAATCTGAGATCTCAAACCATCCAAGGCATTCAATAGCATCCATCCATACATAAGCAAGGATTTAATTAATCACACTATAATTAATTTAAGATGAATTAAATTAATTACTTCATCTCTAATTAATTTAAAATAAATTAAATTAATTACTTAAATCACATAAATCTTGCTTATATAACCATTAATTAATTATAAATTAATTAATTAATCATCCTCTAATTATCCACCTTAATTAATCATCTCTGATTAATTACACTTTTAATTACATTCAAGCAATTAGCCTTTAATTAATTTCACAAATTAATTATTCTTAACCAAATATAGTAATTAACCTTTAATTACTTCATTAATTAATTAACTATAATTAATTACATTAATCCTTAATTAATTATAATTAATTAAATACTTTATAATCACTTATTATTAATTAATTAATCTTATTTAATCAACCCTTAATTACATCATTAATTACATTAATTAATGATCCCTTAATTACTTCTTTAATTAATTATTAACCATAATAATTAATCATTCTTGATTAATCACAAACATTAATTAACTACCCCCAATTACTTCATTTAGTTAATTATTTACTCCTTAATTAATTATATTTAATAATTAATCTTTAATTAATTATATTTATTAATCATCCTAGATTAATCTCATTAAGTAATTAATTACCCTTAATTAATTACTCCTCTTAATTATCTTCAAATAACATTATTAATTAAAATATTAAATTAATTACACTAAGTAATTAATTATTAATTACTTACATTAAGTAATTATTCTTCATGTTAATTACACTAAGTAATTAAACCCAAATCACTTCCATACTTCAATTAATTACATCCTGTAATTACCATCACTAATTACATCACTAAGTAATTACACTTTATTAATTACATCAAGTAATTATGCATAACCAATTATCCACTAATTATTTTAAATTAATTAAACTTAATTAATTAACTTAAACTACTCACACAACTATAATTAATTACATTGAGTAATTAATTCCTTTAATTACTTCATTAAGTAATCATACTTAACAATTCACAAATGATTATCTTTAATTAATTAAGATAATTATTCATTAAAATTAATCACTAAGTAATCATCACTAAGTAATTACACTTTATTAATTACATCAAGTAATTATGCATAACCAATTATCCACTAATTATTTTAAATTAATTAAACTTAATTAATTAACTTAAACTAATCACACAACTATAATTAATTACATTGAGTAATTAATTCCTTTAATTACTTCATTAAGTAATCATACTTAACAATTCACAAATGGTTATCTTTAATTAATTAAGATAATTATTCATTAAAATTAATCACATTAATTAATTATTTAATAATCCCTAGTTAATGATCTACATTAACTATTAACAATTCTTTAGTTACTTTTCTAAAGTAATTAAACTTAGATTAATCATTATTAATTACAAATTAATTAATCTTTATTAACCAATTAATTAGTCTCTAATTATTTAATTAATTAAGTGCTTAACTGTAACTTAATTAATCTTTAATTAAGTGATTAATTAATTTCAAATCATTAATTTAAAATCAAATCTTATCTAATTATTGATTTCTTAATTACAATTTTTAATTAATTTACTTAACCTTTAATTAATTAAATTAAACCCTTAACTACTCAATTAATTGATCCAAATCATAAATTAATTAAATTAATTACTTATCCATCTTATTTACCTTAATAATTTTAATAAATTATAAATCATTAAATTTTAATTATCTTTAAGATAAAACTTTATTCTTATTAATAATTAAATTATCATTATCAAAGCATTTTAAAAACAATTTGTTTAAAATTTACTTTTAAATTCCATTTTAAATTTAAGATTTTAAAATGAAAACAATTTTAACTTTAAAAATGTTTAAAAACATTTAAAAACCCTTTAAAATCTCATGTTAAAGAAATACATGCCTTATAAAAGAAATATAAAATTTTTTAAAACCAAATTCATTTTAAAATTCAAACCATATTTAAAACATTTAAAGTTGTTTTTAAAACTTTTTAAATTCAAAAGCTTTATTTTATTTCAAACTAGGATTCAAATTAAACTTGAATCCAGATTTAAACTTAAATTTAAAATTCTGTTTAAATCTTTATTTTCAAATTTTAAAACCATTTTATAAAGTACCTTAACAATTTAAAGTTGTTAAAACATTTCATTTTATAAAACTAATTTATTTTAAAAACTAGGATTCAAATTCATTTTTAAATCCATACTTTAAATCTGCTTCAAAATTGTGATTTAAAACTTGCTTTCCATATTTAATTTTAGTTTAAATTTAAAAACTTAAAACACTGTCAGGTTTTTTAAAAAAAACTGTAATCTAAAAATGACTCGAGCCAGGCCTAAACTGCTTCGAGTCCAAAACTCCAATGCTTTGAGTAAAATACTCGAATTACTCGAGACAAACTCGAGTACAACTCTGCCTCCACCCAAACTCAACTTCACCAAAATACAAAGTGCATCGTGCACATGCATGGTGACTTTGATCGCCTCCGACCATCTCCGATGGTCTTCCCACAACGGCAAGCAACTTCAGCCCTAACCATGATCATCAGATCTCTTACCAAAACTCGAAATTGAATTCGAGCTCTCCAAAACCCAACCTGGAATAGAAGATAGGAACCACCATCAAACTTGGAGCAACCCTAATCTCCTTCCTCCGATCATCTGAACATCTGCGATTTCGGCTACACCATCACCTACCTCCATGCTTTAATCCCCTCGAGTTTGGTTACGCTCGATCAAAAGAGCAGACTGCCAAACCAAAACATTCAACCTAGATAAACTAGGGTTACATGAAATCTCGATCTCCTGTCGTCGCCATAGTGCAATGATCAACTGCTTGGCATTTTTCCCAAACTCCTCTATCACTCCACTACCGTCAGTGATGACCCCATCCTCTCCGATCACGGAGATCACCAGATACTACCCAATTTCCAATTTCTGTTCAACTCAGAAATGCATACCCAAAACTAAATTAAAAATTATGATTTCTCTTCCAAAAATCATGGTTTTCGATTATGTTCCAGATCATATGCCTGAAACAAGAAAATAGGATGTTTGGGTTTTTACTCATCTTGAGCTTGAACTGTTGTTTTGAATTCTAGAGCACATTTTAATTTTAATTTATTTAAATCAAATTCTAAACTTTACTTCTTGATCAAACAAAAAAATTTTATTTAGATCTTAAGTCCTAACAAAAATGGGTTCAGGTGAATATGAATTTTGATCATAAAACTTGAGCATGAAACTGTAAACAGAGATACACAAATACAACAACCATGCACTCATAAATACATCCAGATAATTTACTTATAAAATCACACAAACATATTTGGCTTCAGATATTTATCATGCAACTTTATTTCATATGCTTAAAATTTTAAAAATAATGTTACTCACCTGATTTAAAACGGAGACAGAGCCTTGATTTTTGAAATGTTGAATTGTCTTTAAAACTGGAAACTGGAATGGCCTTAGCTTTATCGATTTCTTTGAAAACTGGTTGTTATTGAATCTTGCTTTTGATTTTGCTTTGCTTTATAAAACTGCATGCACTCTTCCATATTTGAAAAGAAATGTAGGCTTTGATTACTTGCTTCAAATTTATTTTTGATCTGAGGATGACAGATTTGTTTTTGAAAATTTGAAAGTGGTATGCATGCTTGATTTAGAAAGTGGATTACAGGCTTTTGATTAACATATTTTTAGATTTGAAACTTTGAAATTTGAATTTGATTTCTGGTTTTACTTTTGAGGAGTGAATCACAGATTTTTTTCTTCTGATTTTAGTTTGAGATTTATCTTAACTTTTGATTTTAGAAAGATAGGAAAAAGAAAGGGAGATTAGAAAATGTTTATATATAGGCTGAAAATAATTTAACAAAATAAAAGAAAAGAAAATCGAAATTAAATGACACTTGTCATAAACCTTTGTTCATTAATTAACACATGTTGTTTAGATTACTTAATATATTAACACATGTCTTATGTATTCTTTTATTATTGTTTTAAATGTTAATTAAAAAGCTTTACTTAATTTATTAATGCTTATGTAAACACATTATGGATTTCTTATGTAAAGAAAATGTAATAGAAACAAATTATAAATAAAAACTTATCCAACTATTTTAAGAATCTATTCTTTTGAATTTCAAAATAAATTCCAAATTCAAATTCAAATTAAACTTTTAAAATCCAAATTAAAGTCAACTTATTCAATTTGAAATGATAATTCCATTTTCTTATTTAATTCATTTTATATTTATATAGAAAAATAATTCATTATTAATGTTGTTTTGAAAATAATAAATTTGACAATTTTAAATAATTTATAAAAGTGATTACCTTATTATCAATAAATCACTTATATTACTTAAATGAATTGAAATATCATATTGATTAAGCAATATTAAAAATAAAATGAAATCAATCTTTTTATAAATCTTATTTAATATTCAAACTTAAGTTAAAATATAATTTAAACAATTAAACAATTAAACATTTATCTTAAATATTTTAAAACAACATGATTATTTATTTTAAAAATCTTTGAAAAGTTTTGTATTAGATTAAATCAAATTTCCAAATTACCAAAATGTATATTAGAATTTGAAAACATAATTGCATTTGTTAAATTCAAACCAAAGTTCTTCTATTTACAATATATACAAATATATATATATATACACACACACACACACATATATTATAAATAGAAAATATTTTATTAGCTTTAAAAAGATAAAATTCACCAATTAAATATTTATTTAATTGGATTATTAAATCAATTCAAATTTATTAACAAAGATTGTCAAATCAATTTAATTTTTAATACAGATTATTAAATTTATATTGCCCAAAATTCCAGGTCATCACATTCCTCCCTCCTTAAAAGAATGTCGTCCCCGAAATTTAAAAGCAAAGATAATTTAATAACCCATCTAAGATTTAATTTTAAACCACAACATATATTATCAACCATATGCTAATAACCATAGCAACCAATTCACTCAAACAAACAAATCTAACTATCCAGACAAAATTCTGGATAGAACTTCCTAGAGTTTCCCAAGTATAAATACCAGGATACTCACTCTACAGAATCCAAACAATCTATACTACTAAGCTACGGAGCTCCTACTCATCTAGATCTACAGAACTAACTGGATATCAGACCATAGACAACTCTGACTCAACAACCAAATCTTCCTAATCAGATGGTTCCAAAACCATATATAGATCAAACACGTACTCCCTCAAAGATACGTGAAACACAATGAATCCCAGTTATCCAAACTGGCAATTCAACCCTGAAGACCAAAACACTTATCCTCACAAGAACACAGAAATATCCAAAACACCTCGGAGCTAGCTTCCCAGTCTTACCAATCTTATAGCTACTAAAACCGTAGAAAACCTATCCAAAATCAGATCTTCGATTTTGATCCACAAGACTCTAACGATCCTAGGCTGCCTTCATCCTTCCTGATTAGCTCAACCTTCACTGATGCCTCTAGATACAAACGGAACCAAAAACAACCCAACAAAAATGATCCTCTCACGATCAACCAAAACCAAGATCAACTCTACTATAATCAGTAGATTGATCCTACTTCTTCCATCCGAAAAAGACAGAACAAAAGCACTCCCAAACTGCTTCCGCTGCACAACTCTGATCTGGAGTAGATGAGAATGCTGACGAAGAACACGAGCACAAACCGGACTACACATCCCAGAAAATATCTGATAACCAAGAGAACATTCAGTTATCACAAGTCACTTTTGTGATCAACCCATCCTAATATCCAAATAAACTGCTCTCTCTTTACCAATCAGAATATATTACACTTATCTAGACAATCCATTGAAGAAATGGATCCACTGTGCTGCTTCTAAACTTCATCTCTAGAAAACTGCTAAGCTAGAAGATTTCCTTGCCGGCACGCAGAACACTCCGAGCTGCACTGCTGACACAGATGCCAAAGACTTCCTAAACCAAAGCTCTTTGTGAAACTCGGACCTCAAAGCAACACAAACATCTTGCTGAACTCAGCCACAACACCGAAGCAGACACACTTCCTTAAACTTGTTCCAAAGAAACATCTTTGGGAACATCCATAGTCACTGCGTCTCATCACGCAGCTACTACTTCCTGAAGTTACCAAGATATCATCACTTGCTTCTGCCCAACCGACAAATCCAAACCCAACTCATCTACCAACTTCAAAGATGGGCTCCGAACCTTAACATGTTGCCTTCAGAGATCGATGAAATCCATACACCACAGCGAAGATCACTCGAGACGGTATTAGGTCTACATTCTCGACAGATACACTTCCAACCTCAAACATTCAAACTCTAACCAATGGTAGTCGTCGTGTTACACACACCACTACCTCATCTACCTTTATATCTTATATTGGAAAACCTGTACGGTAACCCAACAAATAGGTAGTAATAAATATATATATCAAAATTACAAATATGCTCTCCCAAGAAAGAAATCAATCCAAAGCCTAGGTATTCACTCAACCTAGCGCTCTGATACCAACTGTGACGACCCGACTTTTTCTCCATAAAAAGTCGTATCATCTTTAAGAAAGAAAGGGATAGAAAAGAGAAAAGAAAGAAGAAAAAGAAGAAACAACACCAGAATCTCAACAGCGGAATGAATAAATTATATTAATAACATAAGTATTACATAATATACAACACCAATCAGAGTTACACAGATAATACATCACATACTAGGCAGTTATAAACACCTGTCTAGTTATTACAACTCAATACAAACACAACACAGAGATACCAATACAGCGGAACACTATATATATCTACAATGTAGAAGCTTCCTGCTCCATTGCTCCTCCACAATTCGTCAAAGCTAACCTGAATCCCTTGGTTACTCGTAAAAATTTGAGTACCCAAGAGTTTAAGAAAACAGAAGATGAACTCCGAGTCAGACATGGGTCTGGTATGAGTAACAGGTTAAGGTTGCTTAACGTTAAAAACTTTTGAAAGAAAAGGTATCACGTAAGACTCCCCACACATAAACATGGGTAAGTTTTTACCTTACGCTAACCAAAACATTTGATAGGAAATCCGGTGATATTATAATAGGGTCTAGGGTTTTCAGATAAATAAAAAATAGCTGAAATTGTTACATGATTAAATTCCAGCTACTAGCCACAAAGTGGGTAATACAATGAAAACCGTAAGGGCACGTAGGAAGAATGGGTTTCCATCAATGGAAGAGCTACTGGGGTACCGTCCTTCATAGTACGTGGCGTAGATCACCGTACCGAGGATCCACCCTAAATCCCCTACAACATAAGGCCGGAACCATTCCTTACTGAACAGTCCCGAACAAGACAACCCAGCAGTTGTTTGCAACCAACTGCCCACACAGCCGAATATAAAGGGGATTCTAAACAGGGGTAAATCTCGTCTACTAGGGCATGACCCACTTAACCTTATTGCACCTCCCCTGTTTTAGCCATTCTCGATTGATGAGGCTTGAGGCTACGATTACCTTTAGAGAACACATCTCTTAGAACGCTCAACGTCCACCTGACGATGTTCTGAAAGCATTCAATCCATCTGGATTCGAACGAAACCGAAGGTATTATCTCGTTACACTCATTTTGGAATCACCCTCAGAGTTAACGACGATAACCCTTGCACTCTGAATCTTCATCTTCACTTGAGATTCACGACCTATCGTTAATTTGGATCGATGTGGTTTTTGGATATACAGATCTGGAAACCCGATCCCGGTCTCATCGAAATCCAAAACGCCATCTTTTAGGTTCAAGTTGTTTTAAAGTTAAAACAACTCAATTCATTATCTATTTACACACAGATAGATAATTCACATATCACAATAGATAATCTACATTATCATCATAAATAGATAATTCACATTATCATCGTAAACAGATAATTCACATTATCATCACACTTCAACCAAAGCATCCATATCACACAACATCACTTATCTCAAATCTGAGATCTCAATCCATCCAAGGCATTCAATCGCATCCATCCATACATAAGCAAGGATTTAATTAATCGCACTATAATTATTTTAAAATGAATTAAATTAATTACTTCATCTCTAATTAATTTAAAATAAATTAAACTAATTACTTAAATCACATAAATCTTGCTTATATAACCATTAATTAATTATAAATTAATTAATTAATCATCCTCTAATTATCAACCTTAATTAATCATCCCTGATTAATTATACTTTTAATTACATTCAAGTAATTAGCCTTTAATTAATTTCACAAATTAATTATTCTTAACCAAATATAGCAATTAACCTTTAATTACTTCATTAACTAATTAACTATAATTAATTACATTAATCCTTAATTAATTATAATTAATTAAATACTTTATAATCACTTACTATCGATTAGTTAATCTTAATTAATCAAACCTTAATTACATCATTAATTACATTAATTAATGATCCCTTAATTACTTCTTTAATTAATTATTAACCATAATTATTAATCATTCTTGATTAATCACAAACAGTAATTTACTACCTACAATTACTTCATTAAATAAATTAATTACTCCTTAATTAATTATATTTAATAATTAATCTTTAATTAATTATATTTATTAATCATCCTAGATTAATCTCATTAAGTAATTAGTTACCCTTAATTAATTACTCCTCTTAATTATCTTCAAATAACATTACTAATCAAATCTTAAATTAATTACACTAAGTAATTAAATATTAATTACTTACATTAAGTAATTATTCTTCATGTTAATTACACTAAGTAATTCAACCCAAATCACTTCCATACTTCAATTAATTACATCCTATAATTACCATCACTAATTACTTCACTAAGTAATTACACTTCATTAATTACATCAAGTAATTATTCTTAACCAATTATCCAGTAATTATTTTAAATTAATTAAACTTAATTAATTAACTTAAACTAATCATATTACTATAATTAATTACATGAGTAATTAATTACTTTAATTACTTCATTAAGTAATCATACTTAAATAATTCACTAATGATTATCTTTAATTAATTAATATAAGTATTTATTAAATTAATCACATTAATTAATTATTTAATAATCCCTAGTTAATGATCTTCATTAACTATTAACAATTCTTTAATTACTTTTCTAAAGTAATTAAACTTAGATTAATCATTATTAATTATAAATTAATTAATCTTTATTAACCAATTAATTATTCTCTAACTATTTAATTAATTAAGTGCTTAACTGTAACTTAATTAATCTTTAATTACTTGATTAATTAATTTCAAATCATTAATTTAAAATCAAATCTTATCTAATTAATGATTTCTTAATTACAAATTAATTAGTTCTTAATTAATTTACTTAACCTTCAATTAATTAAATTAAACCCTTAATTACTTAATTAATTGATCCAAATCATAAATTAATTAAATTAGTTACTTATCCATCTTAATTACCTTAATAATTTTAATGAATTATGAATCATTAAATTTTAATTATCTTTGAGATAAAACTTTATTCTTATTAATAATTAAATTATCATTATCAAAGCATTTTAAAAACAATTTATTTAAAATTTACTTTCAAATTCAATTTTAAATTTAAGATTCTAAAATGAAAACAATTTTAACTTTAACAATGTTTAAAAACATTTAAAAACCCTTTAAAATCTCATATTCACGAAATACATGCCTTATAAAAGAAATTTAAAGAATTTTAAAACCAAATTCATTTTAAAATTCAAACCATATTTAAAGATTCAAAGTTGTTTTTAAAACTTTTTAAATTCAAAATCTTTATTTTATTTCAAACTAGGAATCAAATAAAACTTGAATCCAAATTTAAACTTAAATTTAAAATTCTGTTTAAAGCTTTATTTTCAGATTTTAAAACCATTTTATAAAATACCTTAACAATCTAAAGTTGTTAAAACATTTCATTTTATAAAACTTATTTATTTTAAAAACTAGGATTCAAATTCATTTTTGAATCCATACTTTAAATCTGCTTCAAAACTGTGATTTAAAACCTGCTTTCCATATTTAAATTTAGTTTAAATTTAAAAACTTAAAACACCGTCAGCTTTTTTTAAAAAACCTGTAATCTAAAAATGACTCGAGCCAGGCCTAAACTGCTTCGAGTCCAAAACTCCAGTGCTTTGAGTAAAATACTCGAATTACTCGAGACAAACTCAAGTACAACTCTGCCTCCACCCAAACTCAACTTCACCAGAATACAAAGTGCATCGTGCACATGCACGGTGACTTTGATCGCCTCCGACCATCTTCATGGTCTTCCCATAACGACAAGCAACTTCACCCCTTACCACGGTCATCAGATCTCTTACCAAAACTCGAAATTGAATTCGAGCTTTCTAAAACCTAACCCGGAACAAAAGATAGGAACCACCATCAAACCTGGAACAACCCCAATCTCCTTCCTCCAATCATCTGAATATCTGCTATTTCGGCCACACCATCACCTATCTCCATGCTTTCATCCCCTCGAGTTTGGTTACGCTTGATCAAACAGAGCAGACATGCCAAACCATGACATTTAGCCTAGATAAACAAGGGTTACAAACATTCTCGATCTCCTGTCGTCGCCATAGTGCAATGATCAACTGCTTGGCATTTTTCCCAAACTCCTATATCACTCCACTACCATCAGTGATGACCCCATCCTCTCCGATCACGGAGATCACCAGATACTACCCAATTTCCAATTTCTGTTCAACTCAGAAATGCATACCCAAAACTAAATTAAAAATTATGATTTCTCTTACAAAAATCATGGTTTTCGATTATGTTTCAGATCATATGCCTGAAATAAGAAAATAGGATGTTTGGGTTTTTACTCATCTTGAGCTTGAACTGTTGTTTTGAATTCCAGAGCACATTTAAATACTAACTTATTTAAATCAAATTTTAAACTTTACTTCTTGATTAAACAAACAAATTTTATTTAGATCTTAAGTCCTAACAACAATGTGTTCAGGTGAATATGAATTTTGATCACAAAACCTGAGCATGAAACTGTAAACAGAGATACACAAATACAACAACCATGCACTCATAAATACATCCAGATAATTCACTTATAAAATCACACAAACATATTTGGCTTCAGATATTTATCATGCAACCTTATTTCATATACTTAAAATTTTAAAAATGATGTTACTCACCTGATTTAAAACGGAGACAGAGCTTTGATTTTTGGAATATTGAATTGTCTTTAAAACTGGAAACTGGAATGGCCTTACTTTATTGATTTCTTTGAAAACTGGTTCTTATTTGTAACGTTTGCGATTTTTCGTTGCCGAAAAACCGAAAGGTTAGGGTTTAAGAAGAAGAAAAAGGTAGAAGAAGAGAGAAAAAGATAGAACATAACAGAAACAACAGAACAATATCAGAATCTCACAATTCGCAGCGGAACAACATATAATAGATAAATGAATAATCTTTAAACAAAGAACTATATAAGTTATTACATCACATCGTATTACATTACATTACATCATCAGAGTGTACAACAACATGCAGCGGAAAAGAAATATAATATACTAGTAATACGCCATGCCATCCAGCTTGCTTCCAGCAACCCCTAAATTCCAGAATATCCTGATAAACCTAACTCTTGACTGCCCGTGTGGAAATTGGTGGGCACCCAGAGTTTAGGAAGGAAAACAATAAACTCCGAGTCAGTCATGTGACTGGTGTGAGAACTAAAACAGTTTATTTTTCTTTTAAAAATCAAAATAGAGGAATATTTTTAAAGTCAATTCGCAATACTTTTTAAAAATGAGACTACCATAAGGCCTCCCGCACACGCACACAATGCAAACGCAGAATCGGAGGAGATTTCTCCTTATGATAGTCAAAGATGCTTGATACGCATTAAAAAGAAACATTGGATATTATTACTAGAGCATAGTGTAGGAAAAATTCATTTCGAAAGTAAAAATATAAATCTTAGCCAGCATAGACATTTCGCACTTATGCCTACTATAGCTACCATGTTCAATAGCAGGTTACCGCCACATTCCATGGCAGTTTCTACAACTAAAACCGTACAAGATCGTATTGTTTCTTTGGATTTCCAACAAATGGTCAGGCCAAGGAACTTCCCATTGCCACATAGGTACGCCTCTAGAAAGACGACCCGAGAACCAAACCGGATCTCTGCCAACACAAGGCCGGGTTACCCCTAACTGGGCAACTACTGACACGAATATGTCATCCCCCGATCGTAACCGATCTATCCGAGGATCCTCGATTTCCAACAACCACAAAATATGCAGCAACAACATAGGTTAAATATTTGGGCTCCATACCATGATACCACCTCTATCCAGAAGGAATGACATACACTAAAGGGGTGCTACCCCCTAATAACCTTGCCGCATCCTTCCTGTTTTGACCATTTCCGGGGTGTGAGGTCCGACGAAGTCTCGTCCACAAAGCTACACTTTATACAAAAGCCGTGCTTTGGGTCAATCAAATGATCATAGAAATGATCACCAAGATAAATGATCAAATAAATGATCCTATCACAAATGATCAAACAATGATCATTTCACAGCAACACTCAGCATGCCACACTACCAAATTGGGAGTATATCACTAATAACCTTCAACTACATAACCTCTGAGCTCGTACGTCTCAGAGAAGGGTGTTAAGCTAAGAGAATAAATTCTCCGCCATCAACAGAAATATATTTGAAAGAAATCAGCTTTATATCTTAATTTGTAATGTCAGACATACAGTCCATACAAGTCTGTTCCGGGATCGAACAGAACCGAAGGCACTTACAAAGAAGTCCTTGCATTCCGGATATTCACTAATCACGACCGGACTTCCCGTCACTAAGGGTGATAAAACCTCTATATCGGAGATCAGCCGAGGTAGAGTAACTCGACGGTAATCCTTCCGTTTTCACAAATATCCGGTCTTCAACACCGGTCATCAAATGCAATCCATAACGAAGTATCACATATTCGGGATGGGTTATACGACTCCAAGGCCCTTTCCCGGTTAACCCTAATAGTGAGCGCTTATTCAAAAATAAGTGTGGCATTCAAATTCAAACAATCACACAAATACCTATTTAAAGGTAAATATTGATAGTCGGATTATTTAACTATCAATAGGCATGCTCAACATCACCAAATTCCAAATAATTTCCCAAATTATTTACTTTCCAAAATATCTTTTCTAGATATAAAATTTCCCACACTTCAAACATTTGAAAACTAATTTTCAAATCACTTTTCAATCCTTTACCATTTTTGAAAACAAATTTCAATCATTTTCCTTTCTCGGAAATACTTTCATTTCAAAATGGTTTATTTAAACCAATTAAATAAATCCTTAACGATTTACTTTATATTTACGTTCCAAATCCGTAAATTAATTCCCACACTTCAAAAATGAATCAACATTTATTTTTAAACTAATTCCCCTTTCTTTTATAAATTCCATAGTGAATTTATAATTCCAAAATATCTATGATGTACGATTTTTAATCGATTTTCAATATTCACTTTCAATTTATCTTACAAGGATAAATTCTAAAACGTTCATTTCACATTGGAAAAATATTTCCATACTTATTTATTAATAAGTAGTTCCCAAATCCATTTATTTTCAACACTTGGAAAATATTCAATATACTTAAATCGAAATTAAGTATATATTTCATTCTTTAAGGAAATCATTCGTTTAAACATATTTATTTGGGCCAAAACGAATGTTGTGTAAAACACCGTTACAACGACCCAAAATCACTAGTATAGGGATTCAAAATTTGAAATAGATATATAAATCCCAATACTATACAAAATATTTTCTTTCGGAAATCATTTACTATAACAACAGTGTTATAGTCCACCATTTCCTTCTTTCTCGAAAACGTCTATTTCAACAACAATGTTGAAATCTATGGTTTCGATTCATAATACATTTTAAAACATCTTTAAAATAATTAACTTCATTCTATAATATTCCTTTTGCCAAACATGACTATTTCATTCAATAATGTATTCACTGTCCAAAATCGTGAATATATTTCCTTTAATAAACTTCACTATTCAATTTGTCAAATTAAATTGATTTCGAATTTATAAACAATGTTTATAAATTCCATTTCTATTTATAAGCTTCGATTTATAAATCTCATTATTAACAAATTCCATTTATATCTTATTTAAATGCCAAAATATGATTTATAAGATAATTACTTATAAATCTTCTATTTTACAAAATCAATTTATTTTTATAACTTCACAATTTATAAATCTATAAATTCCGTTCACCTATGAAATCCATCTTTATTTCACCTTTAACACTTATAAAAGCTCGTTTTATAATTCCAATATTTTTAACTTATAAAAATAAATTTAAAAATCTTTTATAATGATTCAAAATTACAAATTAAACCATTTTATAAATTAATCACTATTTATTTTGAAAATCTCAAATTTGGTTATATTTTACAAAAACAGTAATTTTCATAACATAAAAATTTGTAACGTTTTAATTATTTAAAATGAATCAACTCAAAATTTTATAAAAACATATACTTTGAAAAATCACTTTAAAATCCTTTTAAAACCAAAAATCATTATTTTAAAACTTCAGAAATGGATCTGATGATGCAGCAGCACCAAATAGTCAATCACGACATCCAAATATCATATATCGATATGATAATCAACAAATATCAAAATATCTGTAAATAAATCAATACAGTTGAGGAATCCAGTTGGATCCCTCCAACCTGTTTCACTGCATCCACAAACATTAGCACAATACCAATTCCGTTCCAGTACGGAATTATCGCGGTATATGGGATTTATAAAATATTATCCGCTTAATAGACGGTGCAATAGAGTCTCATCCGCTATATAATGCGGGAAAATCAACAACTGCAATATATACATATGCCAATATATATATATATATATATTGTTATTATATATAATACCAATTTCACTGTTTATGAAATATTCGCGGTATATGTTTTTAATAAATAACATCCGCTTACTAACGGCGCATAATGTCTATTTTAACAATCAATAGATAACAATCATCATTCAACATTCAATCAACAATTTTAAATCTAACTATTTAAAATTAAAATCGAAATTGGTTCGATTGAGTGAGAAGTTCTCACCTTGATTTCAATTTCGTTTTAGCGATTTATTTCGAATAAAATTAAACGTGCGTTTAATTTTACTCGAAATTCTCACTAACTCCAAATGACTCCAATCCAATTCCATAGCGTAATGCTCGTCCATATGATTCCAACGCAACTGGTTTCGCGCGTTTTCGACCTCGTATGAAAAAGATACGTATTTTTGAAGTTACACGAATTTTTATTCACAAATTTTACAACATAATTTATAATTTTAAACCTAGGCCGTTGGATCTGGGCCGCATGCATCTAGGCCGTCCCAAGCTTCTTCCCCTCTCACGCAATCTCCTACAGGCAACAGCCGTATACTTGAACCCATATGCACGATATTAGGGTTTGAAACCATCCCCTCCTCGAACGTTTATAATTCGATCAGGCACCTCCATTTTGAAGAGCATCTCTCCCTCTACCTTCGGCCACCACCCTATGCAACTCGGCCTCTCCTTTCTCCTTGATTTGCGTGCGCAACACGCAGCCATTGGCCCCCTCTTTTCTCCCCCTCTGATGCTCCAAACACGATCATATCCGTATGGATCCAAAGTTCTCACGAATCTCTACAACTTTCATGCTGAACACTTCGCGTAATTGTTGATGGATTGAGAGCAATTGAGGGGAGAAGGATATTAATTTCTGGCCTTTGAATTTGTTGATGGCGGCCTGCAGTTTTCAAAACCCTAGGGTTGTGTAATTTGTGAAAAAAATGAATATTGGGGGCTTTTATAGAAAATTCGCGCGACACTATTCATCTCGGAATTTTCGAACTCCAAACGAAGCGTGCCGGTTGGCGTTCCTAAGGTTTACCCCGCGTTCCGAACACAATGGAACGTGTTTCGGGAGCTAATTCAGTCATCTGTGCGAGTTATGGCAATAAACGTTCAATTTAAAATTAAACCGATTAAACGATTTTCTAGGCGTTTTAGCTTGCACCGGACAAACGATAAATCCGATTGACATGAAATTTGAAACCATACAATAATATCACATTACGGATCCGATGAAACTGGTTTCGTCGAAATTCGAGTCTATTTGAAAAATGACTATTTTAACTCGCCAAATTAATATTAAAAACAATTTCGATGCGTTTCGAGCTGCCACGGTCAAACGACAACTCCGATTGCTACGAAATTTGAAATTCGATAATAACTAACCATTACGGATCCAATGGAACTGGTCTCGTCTAATTCTGAGACTGTTCGAAAATTGGCTATTTTTCAGTCGATAATTAAATATTAAAATATTCAATTTTCACTGATTAACTTTTAATTCGATTTTAAAAGTTCTAAAACATCATTCTAACTCCAATATGATAAAATAAAATTTTACAAATCATTTTCAATCATATTTAAACTCAATTTCAATTATTTCTGTATTTTCACATTTTAAATTATCGCTTTAATTATTCAATTAAATCCAATTATTCGAAATAAAATTATTCGACTTAAAAATTTCACTTATAAAATTTTAAAATTAATTAAATATTCAAATTTTAATTAATAAAAATTCTGGGTCGTTACATTATTGAATCTTCCTTTTGATTTTGCTTTGCTTTATAAAACTACATGCACTCTTCCAGATTTGAAAACAAATGCAGGCTTTGGTTACTTGCTTCAAATTTAGTTTTGATCTCAGGATGACAGATTTGTTTCTGGAAATTTGAAAGTGGTATGCATGCTTGATTTAGAAAGTGGATTACAGGCTTTTGATTAACAGATTTTTGGATCTGAAACTTTGAAGTTTGAATTTGATTTCTGGTTTTACTTTTGAGGAGCGAATTACAGATTTTTGTTTTTTGATTTTATTTTGAGTTTTATCTTAACTTTTGATGTTAGAAAGATAGGAAAAAGAAAGGGAGATGAGATTAATGTTTATATATAGGCTGAAAATAATTTAGCAAGATAAAATAAAAGAAAATGGAAATTAAATGACACTTGTCATAAACCTTTGTTCATTAATTAACGCATGTTGTTTAGCTTACTTAATATATTAACACATGTCTTATGTATTATTTTATTATTTTTTTAAATGTTAATTAAAAAGCTTTACTTAATTTATTAATGCTTATGTAAATACATTATGGATTTCTTATGTAAAGAAAATGTAATAGAAACAAATTATAAATTAAAACTTATCCAAATATTTTAAGAATCTATTCTTTTGAATTTCAAAATATACTCCAAATTCAAATTCAAATTAAAATTTTAAAATCCAAATTAAATTCAGCTTATTCAATTTGAAATGATAATTCCATTTTCTTATTTAACTCTTTTTATATTTATATAGAAAAATAATTCATTATTAATATTGTTTGAAAATAACAAATTTTTCAATTTTAAATAATTTATAAAAGAGATTACCTTATTATTAATAAATCACTTATATTACTTAAATGAATTGAAATATCATATTGATTAAGTAATATTAAAAATAAAATGAAATCAACCTTTTTATAAATCTTATTTAATATTCTTGCTTAAGCTAAAATATAATTTAAACAATTAAACAATTAAACATTTATCTTAAATATTTTAATACAACATGATTATTTATTTTAAAAATCTTTGAAAGGTTTTGCATTAGATTAAATCAAATTTCCAAATTACCAAAATGTATAGTAGAATTTGAAAACATAATTTCATTTGTTAAATTCAGACCAAAGTTCTTCTATTTACAATATATATAAATATATATACATTATAAATAGAAAATATTTTATTAGCTTTAAAAAGATAAAATTCACCAATTAAATATTTATTTAATTGGATTATTAAATCAATTCAATTTTTATTAACAAAGATTATCAAATCAATTTAATTTTTAGTACAAATTATTAAATTTATATTGCCTAAAATTACGGGTCTTTACATTATCACTTGTGGAGGTATCTGAGTTGTCTAATGTTGTAGTATATGCTCTTTTTCGTTTTCTGGATGAATGAGTGTTTGGTTTAATTTTCAGTTTATCGGGATGTGGTCAGTCTCATTTTAAATGACCAGGGTCATCGCAGTTATAACATCTAATGCCATTTTTGTTTCCACTTTCGCTTCCTGGACTTTTGTTGTCTTTTTTGAAATAGTTCACTTCCTATATTTTAAAAAAATTCTGAAATTCCTTGTCATGAAAGCAATTTCTTCATCTTCATCGCTGTCTGAATCCGAATTATCTGTCATTACATTAAATCTATAGATTTCTTCTCTATTGTTTTGCCTTCTCTCCTGCCCTACATTTATGCTTCAAAAGACACTAAATTGCCAATTAACTCTTTAAATGTTAGGGTGTTAATGACATTAGCCTCTTCGATTGCAAGAGTCTTTTGATCCAATTCAAGTATATGTGAATTAAGGATTTTTCTAACGAGATCCTCTTCAGCTTTTACTTAGTGCAATAAGTGAGTGTACTATATCTTGGAATCTACTATACATATCAGATATGGACTCATTTTGAATAATTAAAACTAGTTTGTTAGCATAGAAATTTTGGTCAATTTGATCTTACTTGTCGCTTCACGTGTAACTTGCAAATTTCTCAAAATTTCGAATGCAGACTTACATATAGACACTCTATTAATACATTTTTATTTAGTGAACAAAATAGTATATTCATAGCCTTAGAGTTACTTTGTGCAACTGCTTTCATTCAGCAGTCCACTATGCAAAAGTTGTCTCGGATTCAATGTACTTAGTTTGTGCGATATTCCAAGTGTCTAAACCAATTGACTGTAAATAAATTGTCATTCTACATGACCAATACATGTCATTACTGCCATTAAAAATTGGAGGTCTAGCAATGGATTGTCCTTCGACAAATGAGTTGTTAACAAGTGTATTAACAGTATCACTAATGATACTCTTACCAATATTGGTAGAAAATTTAAACTTTTTCAAAAATTAGATGATGAATACTTTGAAAATTAATGCTCTGATACCGAATGTGAGTCAACGGAATAGGGATCTTAAGGCTAAATTAACACTAGGGATGAATAGTGTTCAATAGATTGTATGAATATTATTCAAATTCTTTAAGATTTTACTTGGAATGATGGAATTAACACTCGTAGAATCAAAGTACAGATAAAAGTAAATGTAGTAAATGCAAACACAATCTCGATTTCAAAGCTACAAGACACACTCTCTAAATCTCTGCCTTTGGGTCAAGCCACAAGAACATACACTAGATTTACGGGATACTAAGGCACCCAATTGATTAAATCAGGTTACAATCACACCTACTTGGATTTTATGGATATTGAGCACACCACAGAGTATAAGAGTATGATTTGATAGAGTTCACAGACTCAGATCTTCGATCTTGATTATAATTGATCCTATAACTCTTGAAGAACACTTGATCTTAAGAGAGATAAGAGAAATTAGAGAGTATATGAAAGAGAATCAAACTAGTAATGACCGAATTTCATTCTGATTGAATTTCAGCAGAGTTTTGATAGAAATTGCTTTAGAAATCAAGAGAATGAAAAGTGGAAAGAAAAATAAGCAAGTAGTAACAAAAATTCATTTGGAAGATTGGTATTTATAGGGAAACAATGATCATGTCCACTCGCGAAGAGATATGACGAAAAGATACTTCAATTCAAATTTGAATTTTGAAAAATATAGCTAGTATATCAAAATACTTGCAAAGGATATGTCGACATATCCTTTTGTATTTTGAAAAATTAATTAATAAAAATTGTTTTGAAAATATTAAGCTTTGTAAAATATTTGAAACTTCGTAAAAACATTTAAACATAGTTTATACATATTTTAATCATATTAAAACTTATTAAAACTTTATAAAATAATTTTTAAAGATTTAATAAGAATATTTAATATAATGTAAATAATATATATAAAATCAGTATAGTTATAAATTATTAAAGTATAAACAATAATTCAATATATATGTGAACTTAAAAACACTAAAATAATACCTTTATAAGTGTAAGAGACTTAAAAATCATTTTGGAAATATTTTAAAAATATTATTTTAAAAAGAGTAGTTGAAAAACAATATAAAACAAAATTAGATAAGGTAAGAGAGATCAGGAAAGTGCTATCAAGGTTTTAACATTAATTTTTTGAATCTATAACTTATGTTGAATATCTTGAAATCTTAAACTCTTTAATACTCATGAATCTTCATTCTTTAACTCTTGAAACATTATATCAATATCTTGAATCTACTCTTGATATCTGCATCCTGATACTGTATATTCTTCTTAATCAATACCTGTCTATTATCATGCATTATATACTATATATATCTTGATAAAACATTAGTATCTATATTTTATATAATGTCCTATAGTCATTATCTTCAAAATCAATACTTAAGGTACAAACAATTATGTGCTGTGAAAAAGTCGAAACAAAAGTATAGGAATGTCGGATTTATCTTTATAATTTTCCCATCTTTAATAGGTAGTAGCTAACGGGTAGCATCAACTACTTTTGTGTATGCCCTTAAGTGGTCATGAAACTTGTCCCTGTATTTTATGATACTCTTTAGCTCATAATTTTTTTAACTTGCATGAGGGATGTGTTACTTGATGTCGAACCCCATTATGGTGGAGCTACTATGGCAAAAGGAGTGGTTAAGAGTTAGATGGCCTAGCCAGATCTAGTTGCAGCCAATCCAACCTCATAGACAAGGAAGCATTGTGGATACATGAATCTAGACTACCGCATAGGTAGTTGCACCTATCTTTGAACCAATGCCATGTTCTGCTCTTGGTGGAATAGCCAACATCACGGATGAAGGGGTTGGGGATACTACGTGGGTGGTTGCACCATCGATTTGCCGATGTCCCTAACATTGGACAAGAGCGTTATATGGATTATGCATCCTCACAACGTAGCATATCACAGATGCATGAATTGGGATCACATTATGGGTGATATTGCCATCTATGTATCGGTGTCCCATGTATGGAAAAGAGCATTATTTGGCTTGTGCATCCTCATAGAGCAACATGCCAGGACACATGAATCGGGATTACCTCATGGATGATCTCACCATCTATGTGCATATGTCCTAAGTAATGACAACAATAATGTTATGTTAGGCATATGCATTCTTATGAGGTAGGTGGTTTCCTGGCTCATCCTCGACATGGACAGAGGTGCTGAATGCTCATATCTATCAAGGAAGCCGCTTATGTTTTCATCTTGGGGGCAGATTGATGGTTCAAATGTATAAGCACCATGTTTATTTATACAAAGGAGAAACATTTCAATAACTGATAGAATTATAATGTGGTGTACATGTTTCTTTGTGCCTTTTAATTTTGTCTTACAAAGAGTTACTAAATTTGGTAGGCCATGAGGTACTCATATTCCATATTAGGGGAATGTGGATAGTACCCAGGTGAGTGTGGTAGTATGCACTGCTAGTTAGGATGGTGCCAACAATATTCAACCCTCCATAATTAGGTCTTAGAACTCTATCAGCAAAGTTCTGTATGTTGGCAAAGTCCAGTAGGATGAGATCACCGACCTTGAAGTTCCACCATATGACATGTGCATTATCTTATTTCACAACCTATATTTTATAGGCCTCTATTTTAAGCTCTATCTTTGCTCATCTAGGGCTTTGATACTTAGTCGTGACAACTTTTTGTTTCGCTTATCATCTAGTAAGGTTAATTGGGGGGACGTCCATTTCCTTAGGCAGCATAGCTTTATATCCATAGGCCAAAGAGGAAAAAAAATGTCTTATTGAGGTTCCATAATCGAGTAAAATCAAAGGATGAGGGGTAGGACTTCGACCCAGTTCACTTTGCCTTTGGTGTGACAATTCTTAAAGGTTAGATTGATTATTCCATTGACTACTTCTTCCTACTCATTGGATAAGGGATGGGCGATGGAGAAGAAGCATTTCATGATTCCATTTCTTTTGTAAAACTTTGGGAAACGACTACTCTGAATTGGGCGTCGTTATATATGATGGTCTTTTTTAAGAGACCAAAACGACCAGTGATATTCTTAATTATTAAATTGAATTTTTTAGGAGCAGCAACCCTAATAAGGTGTTCCGCTTTGACCCATTTAGGGAAGTAGTCTATAGCAACTATGGCATGTTATATCAACCCTTTGCATTTTAGAATTTTCCAATCAATTTAATTCCCCACATGTTGAATGGCTATTGAGATGTCATGGGATTTAAGAAGTTAGGGAAAGCTCTAGGAATGTTAGTAAATTGTTAAAAACTATCACATTGCTTGACATGATCAATGGAGTCTTTGATCATTGCTGGCCAGTAGTATCCTTGCCAAGTTGCTTTCTTAGTTAGGCTTTGCTACTCAGCATGGTCCACGTAGATGCCCTCATGTTATTCTTTAAGGATCTAAATGACTTCCTCCTTAGTGACGTATCACTCAAAAGGGGTAGAGTAGCCCTTCTAGTAGAACTTACCATCCATGATTGTGTAGTATAGTGCTTGATAAAAGTTCTTCTAGCTTTCTTCCATTCAAAAAGATGTTCCTCGCTCATAAGAGATTTCAAGTCCCTAACTATGTGTGATCTGCTGTAAATAAATAGGGTCTTGGTGTTGATCACAACCACACTATTTACATTTACCCATTAAGGTGGAGAGGGAAGGTCTTTGATACTTATGTCTTTGTTTGACATATTGAGTTACATACTACAGAAATACACCTTCGTAGATTAACCACTCTTTCTCGTCCTTTAGGTTGTCGAACTCATTGGTGGAGTAACCATTAAATTGATGGAATTTGAAATATTTCCATTACCATTGACCTCCTTCTTTCCTACTAAGAGGATGGGAGGGTTTCTTTGGTACGGATGCAATCCCTGGTAGTAAGATAGATGGTTGCCATATCACAAGTTAATGAGTCATAGTTTGCGTACTTGGATTTAAATTGGTAGCTATCCTCATTACACTTTTTTATGCTCCTAATAGTTATTCTTCATGTGGTTTCTCTTATTATGCAAGTTTTTCTTATTACCGTGCCTTCCCTTCTTATCGATGTTAGTCAAGTCGGCTTCCTCTACTCACAAAATGCCATTAGCTCTTTGGAAGAAGTTCGTTAAGGATGAGGTTAGTTACTTTTATTATTCTATCAACATTTTGGACTAGCATTTTACCCCCGAGCTAACGGTGCTTATTAGGTTATTCTTATTTGCCCCTTGCACGGGTGGACTTGTTATTGAAGCGATTGATGTAACAATAGATTGACTCGGTCGGTCCCTACTGTATGTTACATAATTCAGATGCAATCATACTCTACTTTACAAGTTAAAGAAATGGGTTTTCAAATCAATACATAGCTAGGCTCAACACTGTATACTACTCACCTGTAGATGTAAGAGGCAGAAGAAGGCCGCTCTATCAAGGTGGTTGGGAACATGTAACACTTTTCACTGCTGGAGTGGTGTATGGCTCAAGTAATGGAGTTGAAAGCTTTGACATTGTTAGAAGGATGAACAATTCTATCATAGTTCTCAAAGGGAGATAAAGCACACCTCTAGTGTATATAAGTTCTCAGCATCCCTTTAGAAAATGGCTCTCCATATTCATCACTAAAGAACCCTCTCCATCATGATTTCTATATTGGATTCTAAGCATTTGCTGCCTAACTGATGCTATATCCTTCCAGGACCCATGCCCACCTCTTGTGGGTGACGTGAGGCCATTGTTAAAGAGAGGATTCTATGGTACCTTATAGGAGAAGGAGATCCGTTGTGGTTGTATAGGGACGACTACCGACGATGGTGAATGGGATAGGCAAACATTTTTTCCTCTTCATTAAAGAAGATCTAGAGTATTGACCTCGTCTCTTACAAGGTCATAGGATTTCTAGTTGAGGTCGGGAATGGATAGAAAATTCCCAGTGTTCGTTGTTCCTTACTCGCACTTCATCGCTCAAGTGATTAATGCATAGAAAATTCCTATCGCCCGCTGCTCGAAGTCAATCAAACGCAAAAAGTTTTTCATGGGAAGGGGAGTGGAAAGAAAGCACGAGTTCCTTGGTGAGGGATAGGATTGATCATGGGAGCATCATGGGTGAAATCTTAAGTGTGCATGGCATGTGCATTCCTATTACGGCTAGGAGCAACCCAAATATGGGTTTCTAGTATGACTCTTTCATGGGCTTCAAGCATGATGCTAAATGTACTAGGGACATTGGGCTGGATGTGGGTCCTATCTGCTATAATTGGGATCTCTGTAGTATAAATAATGGTTTCTTTAGCATCCACTTAAACCTAGAGTTCGTTTAAGTCATAGGCTATTTGTCTTGCTTATGATCCTATTTACTAAGTCGAGCCATATATCATTCATCATGCTAAAAATGAGACTAACGATGCTAGTTCCTGTGCATGTCATTTGTGCTGTGCCTATTAGAATTGTCGACCTCATTTTATTCATTTGGTTGAATGGTGGACATTTTCGAGTAGAACGGATTTTGAGGAGGAGAAAAGTGATGAAAAGTGAGTGCTTTTAGAGGATGCCTCTTCTAGTGTCAAAATGTTAACTAGATTTCTAACTAACCTTGGAATTGTGACTATCGATGGATTTTTCTAGAGTAACTCACAAAAATCATGTTTAAAAATATAAAACATGGGATTAAGCAAGAGAATTACAACTAATGATAATAAGGTAAATAACATAACACATAAATTGGTTCGATCTTAGCAAACATCTATATCCACTATGGTTGATGATATTATTGCTAGATATTTCAATTACAAATGAATTATTGCAAGAGCTTTAACTAGATTATATTGCTTGTAAAACTGGAACATTATATCCTTGTCGAGTGCGTGGGGATCTTCATTTATATCTGTAGAGATCATGCTTCGAATGACTCGATTTGAAGTTTTGGATGTCTGGTATCCTAGTAACTATAGATGTTGATACGGGGTCCGGATTATGGCCAGCTCGGATACTAGATGGAAAGAATGGTGTTGATGAAAGCCAACTTGCAGGCCATACCATGACGTGTTTGTGTCAGAAAGGTGACATCATAGAGGAAGTGGTTGAAAAAAGTGGCACTTTTGCTAGGTGCATTGTGAAATTCAGAGAATTATTGGTGTAAGATAATGCCTTTTGCTGGATAAATAGTGCCATTTTATGTCGTTCTTTTCCAGGGAAAAGTATGAGGTTGTCATTGCTTTTTCTAGGGACAACCAGAGGCTTTTAACAAATATATGGTGCATTATGGCAATGTAGAGCGAATAGAGGAGTCAAGGACTTGGAGAGCGATGAACAAGGAATCATACGAGAGATGAGAAGAGAATTTGGGAGGTGAGACTCTTGTGTGACCGCCCATTCATCTAAATGGTAGGGCATGGGGAAGTTGCTCTTAGGGCTTCAAGCTCCTTAGTAACATTGTTAGTTTGACTGGAAGAAACTTTAATTCAAAAAATAAGGGGGAAACCATGTCTTTGTACATTGAGATTTTGGAGGCAACTAGGTGATTCAGGCTAGCACTTTCTCATATCAGGCTGCATGATGCGAGCTTACATCGACGACCATTGAATTGATGGGCCTACTCACACTTTTGCGAGAAACTAAGCAACATCCTTGTTTCTCTTCCTCTTCACTACGAGGACATTTCAAATTGTTGTAGCACTTTAAATACATCCCTACAAACCTAAGTAAACCCCCAACCACCCATATTAGAGTTTAACCAATTTATTCGAAGTCTATACATACCTTTCAATATTTTTTATGATCTATTTGCAAATAATATCAAATCATTTCAATAAGGACTATGACTAGTGATCATTCGATTCCACAACCCAGATTCCAATTAAATAGATCTCTTAGCCTCTATACCATTGCTATAGTCATTTGCGTCGGTTATATGAGAATTGCACTTTAGTTTCGACAAAACGTTCTGCTCAGAGACAAGTTAGTATGTCATTGAATGTTTAGGGAGTCCTATGAGGTGTCCAAACAGTTATGTAAAATCAAGTTTAAGAAGTTCTGACATTTATGGAAACATGTTCCTTTAAGTGAAGTAAATGTTATTTAGTGAAAATTCCAGATGGAGTTCAAGGACCGGAAGTAGGATGAGAGATCCAAAATAGTATAAATAGATTATGTGGTTACTTAGCTTATTTTGTTTCATTTAATTTTATATTCTCTAATTATATACATTCAACCATATTCGATCCAACCACCCCAGTTTATAATTGATCTTTAAACCTGGTTCCTATGGATCATAACAACACCCTAACCATGGCCAACAAAAGATAAAGGTCCAGTTTATGTATACCTAACATTAAAGATGTCACTAATGTTACACTGCTACTACATTGTTAATAGCTGTGACAACTAAGTACCAAAAGTTGATTTTGATGATTTTATTAAATTATAGTAGTTATATGCATAATCAATATAGAAACATTAAGAAAATAAATGTTATATTAGGAAAATTAAGTACTACTAAATTAGAAATAGTTATGTTAAAAAGCAAAAAAGGGGATTTTTAGTGGAAAAATTGTCAAAATAACAAAACTCATGTGAAATTTTGAACACTCAACTCTAAGAGATCAACAAGAAAATTAAAAACATTAGAGAATAGAATGTCAAATTATTACAAATGATTTATGAAATCACTTCAAAATCAAATAAGTGAATTTACCGCAAATATAAATAATTTTGAAAACTGATTTTGAATTTACTTTAAATAATTCAAGTTCACAAATATTTGTTCTTGAAAAACAGAATTGTGTATTAAATAAATTGAAAATGGAATTATTTCGAGAAATTAATATTTTGAAAAAAAAACGATATCTTTGAAAAGGAAGTTTGTGACAATAGAGGAATTCCTGCTAAAATTAATGAAAAGGTTGCAAATTTTAATAAAGGTCAAAGTGATTTATATTTGATTTTATCTAATTCTTGACTTTTTAATAATAAATGTGGCTTGGGGTATAATAAATAAAAAATAAGAAATTGTACTGGAAATGTGATACTATTTTGCAACAACCCATATTTTAACGCTTAGTAACTAGAGATAAATTGGCTAAATTAAATTAAACGACTTAATCAAATGAATATACTAAAAGTGTTTTTTAAATATAGATGAATTAGGACTAGAGACCTATTCTTTTGAGTTTTCAAAAAATTAGGCAGGCATTCCAATCAATTTTTCACAGTAAACTAAGTGGAGAATTAAAAGCAAGAAAAATAAAGTATAGTAGGGTTTATAGTGGTATAATTACAGGCTTATATCCACTGTTCATTTTTATCCTTTTCTATTATATTTCGAATATTACATGTAATTAAATAATACAATGATTTATAATAGAAAACGGTGATCCAAATGTTCTATGCAATTGACTTTGTAGCTTGGAGTCTTGCAGATCCAAAAGTCCTCCCTGAAAATGTCAGATGATATTTATATGGGCGATGTGAGGTGTGGTTAATCCAGGGCGAATGTGAGGTGTGGTTAATCCGAAAAAATATGATATTTCCATGTATATCTCACTCAAAAAGGAATACTTGTGAATATGAAAAATGTAGTTATTCATTTCTTGATATATGCTTATTTCCTTCCATACTTGCATTGTTAGGACCTGCTGAGAACATGGTTCAGTGGGCTTTGGTTCGACTTGGATGGATGTGGATGAGTTATTGGCTAATTTTGTACACTCCTTCTCAGCTCGGCTCCTCTTGGTTCGTAGGCTCATGGCTCGGTGGGTTATCTATATATGCAGTCCGGTTTGTGCTTATTCCCTCTGTTCGGCACCTTCCTTGCTCATGAAAAAGTCCTTGGTTCGGCCTATATGAGGTACTGATCAAGATATCATGGTCGATACGTTGGGGTACCGACCAAGGAATCCTGGTTGGTACCATAGGTATCGATCATGGGAGGGGGTAGTGGAATATTACCTTACCTTCTATCCATACCTCCCATTTGCTTCGACCTAACTTTAATTTCATGGGCAAAAATGTCCAAAACACTTGCCCTCCAATGCCTAGCTCGTAGATTATGAGGTAAGCTTTGTTGAATAGTAGAAGTGCGTCTCTCTCTCCAGCATGTGTCGATATTCCTGGGTACGGTGGGTAGCAGTGGTTCGGTGTCACTCGGTCTGACCCTTAGGTCCTTCCCCTATATAAGCTGATGCACCCCTTTTACCGAACATATCACTCACTTCCCAGCCTTCCATGAAAACTGCAACCCTTCATCTCCCAAGCCGACATTGCCATCCCTACCTGCTTAAGCACCCAATCTAGTTCTGGTTTTCAATCCGAGTCACTCTAAAATCAAGTGAGTCTCACACTCTACCTCAATATTGATTCCATCGATTCCATGTTGTTATTCTCTTGGGTCGCCATTCCATGGGGCTGTTTTGGCTTGGCTCTCAAATGAATATCAACTTGAGAATTTAGTATTCGGCTGAACAGAGGCATTGGATTTTTTTAGTAAGCATGCATACACATACGCATACATGTAAACACTCCCAACTTTTGTGATAACGTGCGAGGGAATTAAGCATGTTAGATAAGTATGTCGGGACATTGCCTCACCTGTTCTTTCACTGCCTTGGGGATCAGGCTCCTTCCACTTCCGCCCCTGCTCGGCCGATTCGTCGCTCCAACCAACCAGTCCACTAACTTTATCATCCATGGATATACACTACAACAAACAGGGCCTTTAACAGCGTTTTAAAAACGCTATAAAAACTTTTAACAGCGTTTTTATGTATGCCGTATATCGACATGCAGTTAAAAGTCAGGGATATACAATGACAAGAAATAAACGCTGTTAAAACTTTCAACAGCGTTTTATAAACGCTATGGAAGGTTTTAACAGCGTTTTAAAAACGCTATAAAAACTTTTAACAGCGTTTTTATGTATGCTGTATATCGACATGCAGTTAAAAGTCAGGGATATACAATGACAAGAAATAAACGCTGTTAAAACTTTCAACAGCGTTTTATAAACGCTATGGAAGGTTTTAACAGCGTTTTAAAAACGCTATTAAAACTTTTAACAGCGTTTTTATGCATGCTGTATATCGACATGCAGTTAAAAGTCAGGGATATACAATGACAAGAAATAAACGCTGTTAAAACTTTCAACAGCGTTTTATAAACGCTATGGAAGGTTTTAACAGCGTTTTAAAAACGCTGTTAAATGTTTAAGTCCATTTCACCAACCATCAACCATAATGTGTGTATATACACATTTCAAAATTAGCATATTATATCAGTATCACATTTCAAAACATATTATATCAATATCACAATTCAAAATCAACATATTATATCAATACCACATTTTGGACACATATTTGATAACCAACGTATGAAATTTCATATTCAAAATATACAATATTCTTACACCAAACATAAATAGTTTGTCGTCAATAGCTCAAAAAAATATATAAGTATCAAATTCAAACTGCTACGCTCACAACATTCCTGCCTGCACATCTCCTGTGCAACTGTGCACCTTCATAAAAAACAAAGGCCTCGTTTCACACATCTTCTACCAAACCACAGCAACCACTTCGACATATACAAATATCACTTCAAACAACTGCCAAACTATAAGCTTTGCCATTCCACTTGTCTCCATACAAACAGCAGCTCCACTGTTACCCACTGTCTCTTCCACCACAGCCCCTGCCTTCCATCACTTTCCTACCCCGCAAATGTCAACCAGTGCCAAATCACCAACCCCTTCATACCAAACAACCCATGCAACCATCTACGACTTCCCTCACCTCACAACTCATACACCCATAACAAACAACCCAAACAACTCATTACTGCAATCATACAACCATGCTTCCACTTCACATCTTTGTGCCATTGCCATAACAAACACTTAATCACACAACCACTATAATACAACATATCCATCATACTGCCTTTAAAAGCCACTCATTTGTATGATTACAGATACTACACTTTGTATTTGATTATATGAACCATGGAAAACTGCAACTGTGCCCTGTTCACATTCATCTACCCACTGTGCACTGTGCACATTAACACCATCCCAAAGTTCATCAGCAAATATCACTTCTGCCAATGCTACACACTCACAATACATTACATTCCTCTGACCATCTGCTTTCCATACCCTCCGTAATCCCCTCCACCAACAGGTCATCAAACACCATGCTATCAGACCATCCAACCCCGACCATCGAACCACACAACTCCCCAAGTTCAGACCCAAAAAAAACTGTGCCACAAACCTATAAAAACCACCCAATCGAACTCACCTGAATCTCAACAGCAATCACCAAACTGCTTAGCCAGTCGCCTAAACCACCAATCACCATCCATACAACCACATACCCCTCTAACTTCATCTCCTCCACTGACATCCCATTGCAACAATCCTTAACACAGCAAGCTACACAATTGAATAATTCGGCTATTCACTTCCACTTCCTTAACACAGCAAGACAAGACTGTCACTGCTCTATCACACTCCACCATCACTACAGACTTCATCACTTCCCAACCACTTCATATCACCACCTCTGTCGGACCATCAGCAGCTATCAAACATTCCTTCACCTCCCACAAACCTGTCGCAAACATAACTGCCTTATTCATTCTCCACACTACCCATACTTCACCCGACTTCATTGTTTGCCTGACCTCCACAAAACAGTCAACCCATCTACATCACCCACTGATAAACACACAACAACCATCCCCGACTGTTGCATTTCTGCCACTACAATACCTCATCATGACTTCAGACCTGACCACAATCACAACAAAAGCAAAACTCCACCCCTCCTCTTATTGCGCCTACACCCCTGCCTTCATACAACCCTGCCACTGTCACACTGCTTCCTCACAACAATTTTTTTACTAAAATTATTGCCTGCCTTCCTCTTCTCCATTGTAACATTTTTCAAACTACAATCTCATACTCACACATACCTCACTGCCTGACATCTTCAATCAAACACAACTGCTGTGTCAAAAAAAAAAAACTGTGAATTAACTGTCGAAGATGCATAATTTAGCATATATTGCATCAAAGAATATCAACTAGCATTTATAATAAATCAAGAGGAATCAAAGTAACACAACATCTAATGCTTTTGGTTATGGCAACATACATGCTGGGTTCAACAGCTACCTCACAGAACTAAAGCATAATAATAATTCAAACAGAGATTGTGAACCTATATTCATAGAGTTCAAGTGGTATCCCCATATCCAGAGACTGTCTCGGTTTAACATTGTCTCTTGCATTCTATCTCAGTTTAACATTGATACTGTATTCAGTTTACTGCCTACTTAAAACTGCAAGGAAAGGTAATAACTCATAATATTTACCATCAAACCTTGTATGAAAAAGAGCGCCAGTCACCAATAAGAAGGTCAAACTCAGCTTCAGGTTTACCAAATGGCACAACAATGACAAATCGATTATTGACCCTAATCGGACCGTAACCTCCTACTGCTTTTTGAAAGTTGATCGAAGGGAAATAAAAGAAGCTACCAATTTGGTCTTTAACTTGAAATGCATATGTCCAATTTGACCCTGACTGAATTGGACAGTTTGTGCCTGATACACCATCTTGCCATGAGTTCAGTCTTTGTTGAATTCCATTCCTAAAGCAAGTTTTCACAAACAATCGTTATAAACAAAAGACAAAACTTTAATTATAGTTTCAAGTCTTAAGCAAGCATTCATACATCTCTAAATATATATGTCATACACAATGAGCATTTGAAGAAGTAAGCAATTTGTCTAGGTTGCTTTTTATACCAATAAAGTGATAAACCATTCATATCAAAGACTAGCTTTATTTACTAAAGCAGGAAGGATGAAGCTGTTTTCTGATTGATGATCATACATGCTACTCTATAAGTGCAGTATTAAGATGCTGGAAGATTTCAAATAGGAAGGAAGGAAAACAGTTTCATTTATAATTCTTGCACAGTTACCGAAGTATCTTCTACACGTCTCAATTTTCTATACATTGGTTTTTTTCATTGAACTGGTGCTATACATGGTCAACTAGCCATTCTAATCAAGTTAACTTTACAAATAGCTATAAAGATATGAATTCACAACTTTTATACATGGTGATATACAAGTCAGTTTTATTGACAGTTTACTTTTCAAAAACATGTTCTATTTCTCAACTTTTATACACTATATGTCCAATCCATTTGCAAAAATGATACGAATTCACAAAAAGTATTGTACAGAGTTGAACAAAGTCATCCATTATTTTTATTTCACACTGAAAAACATGAGCTACCTATTCCATTTAGTCTTTAACTGATTGTTTTTTATTTAATTTTTATTTAAAGTATCAATGTACTAACTTCATGCGTTAGATAATCCGGATACTTGAGAATTAACCAAGACTTACTACTTATTTTCTCAGCTTTCCCTTGTGTAGATTTATAGGGCTGATAGAACCATGGCATGTTTCACATATCATATTTGAAATAAATGACAGATCATGTGAGCCTGTGATTATATGGTTGTTAATAATGGAATTCTAATATGCCTTAGTGATCATATGCCTCAAAATTTGAAGCTAAGACAAATGGCTAATTACATGCATGCACAAATACACACAATGAAGCAAATCACCTTGATCAAACTAGCTAAACAATGAACGTCAATCCCATCAAGGACAATGCCATGATTTAATTGATCTCTCACATGCTCTTCCTGCCCATTTTCTGCATTAATTCTAAAAATGCCTTCAGCCTGCTCAATATTTTTTTATCAAGATTAAGTTTCAAAATTCAAAATTAATTCGAAGGTATACATGTTTTCATTACTTGCATTGTACATACCCGAAGACCACCTAGTTCATAGAGACGTCCTTGCATCAACGAGATTATTGTTGGAACACCATTTCATCTTGAATCGAAGGAACACTGCATAGATTCAGCTGATACACCAAATATAGTCACACTGCGGTAAGAAATAGGAGTATTAAAGTTTGCATATGCCTTAGTTACAAAAATACAAACATAGCCAGCTGATTACAACGAAAACTCTTGAACCAAAGGAAGTCTTAACCCTTATACACTGGGTTTCATCCTTTCTTTGTAATACATACAAATATTTTTTCAGGTCTGGTGAAATTAAAATATTTATGTAACCAACATCGTTCTAATTTGTTTAGTACTAAGCACATCAGACAGTATTGACCATGATATAAATTAACAATTATTACGAAAATCATGTCTATCAAAATATCTGCTAGAATGTAATTAAAGCACCAGTGCATTAATATAAACAAGAATTTTTTGTACTGTGATTAAGACATTTTGTTCAAAATGCAACACGATATGCATTTTATGTACCAAAAAACCAGTTGGAATTAGAAACATTGTTTAACATAGAATTCAATGAAGTGATGGTACTTTTGTACTAATTATTGTAGATTCTTTAAAGAAATTTGAAGTTCCATTCAACACAGATGCCCTATGTGCTTTGGACATGTCTGCATGACTCAGTTGAAATATTTATTCAAAAGATGACCGTTAACATGGTATAGTACTGATGTTAGGTACCCAACTCACTTTCTAATGACAATATATAATAATCTTCAACAATCTATTTACTGTTTTCCATAGTCCTTATCTGTTCAGGAGATGAATGAGTTAAAACTTGTAAGTTTAACGTTCAATATTTGTCCAGGTTTATTGAGCTCAGGATGTGATCTATGATTTACACGCTGACAATATCTTAATAAACGATGAATTTTATATAATTATGCACTTGACTAAATGATACAACCAATATGATTGCATATTCATTCAGTATATAAAAAATTCTTCTTTGTTTCAAGTATGGATTATGACATCCTAGTTAACAAGATGGATGTATAATAGATTTGGAATCCTTATTTGAATTTTAAATAATTCATACGACATGCTCAAATTTATACTCCACGAGACAAATATACGATATTCGTCTTTGGAAACTCCTACATACACTTTAGCTTTCGCCAGTAAGCAAACTGCATGACAGCCTGAGCAAAATTGCTAATAAATACACCATCAAAACACTTCCTAATCAATTAAAAAATGGGCACCGAGTTTGTTAATATCTAAACTAAAGTTTTCTCTTTCCTTTTGTTCTTGTTTCCCTATCATCCAAAAACAAAAATAGTAATTAATTACTAGTTAACAAAATAACACAAGACCTAAAAATAAAACTTTTTATTTTTTGTGACAAAAAAAATGTTGAACCCGTGACCTCAAGGTTATGAGCCTTGCGAGCTACCAAACTGCTCTACTCCGCGCTAAAGAACTAGGAACTAACGGGTCAAGAAAGATTGGATATGCCCTCTACCATATCTATACAAATAGAATAGTCTATTTATACAAAATGGTAAAGAGGGCCCCTCTATGATCTATCTATCTAACCTGATAGATATTTTCCTTATAATTTTATTTTCAATGCAAGCATACTCAGATGGTTATGCTTCCAGCCCTCACACATTTACATATAGTGAAGTGTACAGTAACAACGTGGATCATGTAAGTGATGGGGTCATATCTATATCGGATTGGACATTGATGAAACCATACCTAACCCTAATAATAATCGAATCGGGGTTGATTTTAAGCTCAAGCAATCAAAGCCATTGGTGGTCTGAGGTAAGTTAAGAGCAATATTGTGAATATTATACAAATATGAGCAGAGAGGAGAGTTTTACCTTGATGGAGACTGCAACTACGATGGAAGTTAGGGTTTCTCATTGCTGTCGATGAAAACTGAAGCATCAAGTTGAAGAATGAGATACAATTTATTGGTTACTCAAATCAAACTCAAAACGAAAATAAATAAGCTAGGTCATGTAGGCGATCCAAGGAGAAAAATGGAAAAGGCAAGAGGTGGACGATCGACATAGAGACAAATAATTTTATCATTTCATTTGATTTGATTTAGAAAATTGGGGATGAAAACGTGAACAATGGTTTGATTGAATTTTTTGGGTTCCCGCCTGTAAAATTGCATACCGAGTTATTTATGGCGCATAAATACGTTGTATTTTCTTTATTTTCATCTAGCTAATTGGACAAATAGCAAGCAGCAGCAAAACGCTATTTTATAGTGTTTCTTGATGCTATAATTGACAAAATTTCTTGTAGTGACATCTTCTTATTATGAATCTGAAGTTTATATTGACTGAAAACCATTGCTTCTTATATCACTCTAATAAAATGAGGACACTTCTGTTAGGTACAACATAACATACTGTATAAAATTTGCTTGAATTAGGCCCATACGATACATAAAAATGAAATACAAAATCTAGTTACCTGGTTATCAAATCCAACTCCAATGAAACACAAGACTATAAGGTTGGAGTCTAATCGGTCATCTAAAGTTGACAAAACAAAATGAGAAACAACAAGGTTTTGATTCATATTTTAGTGTAAAAGCCAAGTTCACGAAATATACAGTAGAAACTTATACACGGTAAGAATATAAATTTACAACATGCATGACAGTAATATAAACAAAATCATATAATTACTATTCTAGGATCAAATACTTACATAGCTACATTGTGAAATGGGAACAAATTACTGTGACCAGCCATAGACGTGCTTATTTTCTAGCTCAAGCAAAGGCATCACCTGAAAATATTTACTCAAAAATATAAATGTTAATCCAATTATATTACTAAAATCATAAGAATACAGGAACAAACTTCTCAAAATCATAAGAATACAGGAACAAACTATCGACCACAGCGGTAGAGCTAAAAGTCGCTTCCACTGACAAGCCTGCAATAGGGATGGGGTCGAGGAAAACCGGAGACGAGCCTGTAATCTGGATGACTGCGACGAGGATGGAGACAACGACGAATGGAAACAAGCCTGCAACGAGGCCAATCGACTGCTGCGGGAACTAGGGCTACTCGCGATGAATTTTTTTCAAAGGAGGAATATTTTATACTTAATTTTGGATCGAGGAATTGAAATTTTGGGAAATTTTTTGTTTAATGGGAGTTCATAGAAATGGGGGGAAGGAAATAAAATTTAGCGCCTTTGATTTCTAACAGCGTACGCAACATAGGGTTTAAGTAATTTAGCGTCAAATTATCATTTCTCACGGCAACGCACTCAAAAACGCTGTACTCTTATGCTGAGAAAACAAACTTTTCTTGTAGTGATACCATCGGAGCTGCTAATAAAGCCTATAGAGTCTAAGGCTTCAACCTTGACAGCTAAGCAGCTCGATCTTGTTGTGGCCACCTATGGCATCCCCAAGGAAGATCTTCTTCTGCCTACTCCAGAACAACATGCACACGCTCCCATTTAGGGATACATGGACTACACCCGCTACCACTGCATTGCTAGGGCTCCAAATCCTCTCCCTTAATGGATTATGGGGTTTCTTGTATAACTAAAGATCACTCCATTCCAATTGAATTTGAATGGTTACGCCATCCTCACTAGTTTATGCACCATCTTCATGAGCGAGTTCCAAGAGTCTCCACTCATCACCCCATTAGATTCCAATATGCAATAAAGAGCAAGCAAGTTCCTCCTTTATTTTTCTCGAGGCGGGGAGCAAGTTTAGCCAGTTGAGGACTTGTACTTCAAAGACAACATGTTCAAAAAGAAGCATTTTTTCAAGAAAGTTCTCTATGTTTTCACCAGTGGCACTTTGGATTTAAGTTCAATTCTTTAATCTCATGAATCAACCTCGCACAGAAAGTGTGACAACCCACATCTCTTAACATGCCAAACATCGCCATTTTAAGAAACACAAATCCTTGGTTTAAGGAAAAAGTAGTATCACAAAGACTAAGATATCAGCGAAGAAATCATATATTTAATCCAAACGTCATCACAGTGGAAACATAATATCAGATATATGAATAATCTCATAATAAAAGTAGTAATAATCTCAAAAGAATCAAAATATCCAGGTCATAAAATATCATAAATCGTAGGCTTAGAAAACCATTTGTACATATCAAATATCAAATTATCATAAAATAATCCCTCGTAGGCAAACTACTGAAAGAGAAAATGTACTGATAGGAAATACACGATAAATGATAAAATAGAACTAGACTCCAGACATGATAATCCGAAGATAGCAACGAATTTTTCAATGGCTACTCTATCGACCTATGGTGAGGGTAAAATAGAATGAGTCAAATATAAAATTTTGTGAATAAGAAAATGACTAACAAGGAAATAAATACAACTGACTTCAAATCTACTCTAAGTGATATAGGGTGTGTGTATAGTGTCTGTGCACCTAAGGGCACAATCCTAAGGTCACTAGCCTAACAGTCTTCAATCTATCAATCATCAGCCCAACATCATGGGGATAATAAAAGACTGCATCTCACCAAACGACCGTCTAGTTTTGAAGAAACTACTTCCCCACTTTAACTCACACTAGGCTTGGAGAGAATGAACATGTATGTAAACTCGCATAGTGACTCATCGTATGCACCCATGCCCAAACGATCCAAGCAGCAAAATACCTCTTATGCACCTCAAAAAGTTACTAAGCTTATCTCCGACCCTCGTATTGGGCACCACCTATGGGCCTATAGGAATGTCCATGATCTAGTCTATGATCCCAACACCCCGACTAATGACTTGGATATCCGACCCCAACTTGTGTGCACCTTTTGCAACATAAGTTGAACGTCTTAAGACACTCTCCATCCTACTCTACAATCGAAAACATGAACTAAATTCACCAACTCAAATAAGAACACCTAAATGTGTCATTTAATAAAGAAATTGAGAGAGCAGCAGGGTTCATATTCCTATTGGCTCAAGGCTCCTAGCAGTCTACTAAGTCTAAAGTGACTAACGACCGTCGACCTACATTAGTCTTAGGTCGATTGCCTACCATCTAAACATCTTTCGATTTACTTGTTTTAAGTAGGTAAATCATTTTATTTTATTTTTAGACTTAATTCAGACATCTTTCAATTTACTTGTTTTAAGTAAATTGATCCATTTCATTTAATTATCAGACATTATCTATTTCAATTATCAGACCTAATCCATTTTAATTATCAAACATAATCCATTTAACTTCTATTTCAATTGGGCTAACTTGATTGTCCTATTTTTATTACAGTCGTTGCAACATCTACATTATTCCAATTAGCAATTTATAGGTATCAAATCCAATTTTAACATATGGTTTAGGTTTTACAACTTACATATGTCAGTTGCAATTAGATAAAAGATCCATTATTTTAAATTTCCAATTTAACAAACTAATGGATTAATAACAGAATTAACAGTCTAATTAGCTAGGATAGAAATTAAAATTAATTAATTAAATTGAATTGTTAAATCTGTGCCCACTCACCTCTGTCCTAAGATTTTAGGTTTGCCTCAGACGCCGCAAGCTTTCTCCCCTAAATCTACTTAGATATCTTCTCTAATTTCTAGATCTTCTTTGATTTTAATTTAGATTGAGATTTAAAATAGAATTGGGGTTTAGAAATTGATTTGGAAAATTAGGGTTTAGGGTTTTATTTTGGTAGAGCTTCATTGTAATTGAGAGAATTAGGTTAGTCTTAGCTATCAATTTATAGGGGAACACCTCAACTCACTACCGTCAAATCCATCCCAAAATCATCTCGCTCAACCCTGAGACTGTGGCCATCATGCAACGATCTTGCATGACAAAAATAATAGTCTCCCGATCGTAATGACCCTACGATCGATCATGGGTCGGGTCGATCACTCTTGGGCTAGGTTGACCACATATGATCGACCTGGATCTAGTTGATTTTTTTTCTTTATTTTCTATATTTCTTTCCAATTCCTTATTTATTCAATCCTTTAAAAAAGTCATTTAGCTCGGATTTCAACATGTTATATATGAAAGTTGTCTAGAAAATTACTATAGACACAATGGTACAAGGCCCATAGTCTGTAACGACACATTTATTCGACTTTCGAAAGTCGACATTTATACGTCCACTGTATCAAATGCCGCGCAATCGAATGCCGTAAAACTGAACCGTTAGGGTTTAAAGAATGAAGAGGTAGAAGAAAAACAGAAAACAATAACAGAATCTCACATTTCGCAGCAGAACAAATATAATAGATAAATAAATATCTTTAAACAGAATCACTATATCAGTTATAACATTACATCATATTATATTATCAGAGTGTACAACAACAAACAGCAGAAGAAAATATAATATATACTAGTAATACGCTTCGCCATCCAGCTTCAATTCCTGATCTCCACAGCAACTCCTGAATTCCAGAATGACCTGATAACCTGACTCTAGGCTGCCCGTGTGGAAATTGGTAGGCACCCAGAGTTTAGAAAGGAAACAATAAACTCCAGGTCAGTCATGGGACTAGTGTGAGATCATAAAACAGTTATTCTTTAACAAAAGAAAAACAAAGGAATTTAAAAGAAATCCGCAATGCTTTTTAGAAAATGAAACTACCATAAGGCCTCCCGCCACACACACAATGCAAACGCAGAATTGGAGGAGATTTCTCCTTATGATAGTCAAACATGCTTAATACGCAAAATCTTTTGATATTATTATTAGTGCATAGTGGAAACATTTCGAAAGTATAATATTAATCTTAGCCAACATAGGTACCATTATATTATGCCCGCTATAGCTACCTCTTGAGGAGGCAGGTTATACAATCGCAATCGTAAAGGGCTCGTATTGTTTCTTTGGATTTCCAACAAATGGTCAGGCCAAGGAACTTCCCGTTGCCACATGGGCAAGCCTCTGGATGGACGCCCCGAGAACCTAACCGGATCTCTGCCAACACAAGGCCGGGTTACCTCTGCAAAAATTGGTAACTACTGACACGAGTATGCCATCCCCCGGTTGTAAACAACGTTTATCCGAGGATCCTCAACAACAACAATCATAAAGTAATATATATTTGCAATATTCACATAAGTTAAGTATCTGGGCTCCATAGCATGATACCACTTCTATCCAGAAGGAAATGTACATACCCTAAGGGGCGCTACCCCTTATAACCTTGTTGCATTCTTCCTGTTTTGACCATTCCGGGGTGTGAGGTCCGACGAAGTCTCGTCCACAAAGCTACGCTTTTCACAAAAGCCAAGCTTCGAACAACAAATGATCAGCAGCACTTCGTATGCCACATTACCAAATTGGGAATGTATCGCTAGTAACCATCAACTGCATAACCTCTAAGCTCGTACGTCTCAGAGAAGGGTGTTAAGCTAAGAGAATAAATTCTCCGCCACCAACAGAAATGTATTTGATAGAAACCAGCTTTACATCTCAAAGTGTAACGTCAGACACACATCCATACAAGTCCGTTCCGGGATCGAACGGAACCGAAGGCACTTCCACGGAACCGAAGGCACTTCCAAAGAAGCCCTTGCAATCAGGATATTCACTAATCACGTCCGGAATCTCCATCACAAAATGTGATAAAATCTCTATACCAGAGCAACCCGGTGCAGAGTCATTCGACAGGTATCCTTTCGCTTTCGAAAATACCCGGTCTTCAACACCATCTTCAAATGCAATCCCATTTCGTCGTATCGTTATTCGGAATGGGTTTTATGACACAAGGCCCTCTCCCGGCTAATCCGAATAACGAGCGCTTATTTTAAAAAATAAGTGTTCATTCAGATTCAAACAATTCACAATAATTTCATTTTGATATTTTAAACAAAAATATCCATCACAATCACAAAGGTTCGATGTGGGTTTCGAATATCCATTTTGAAATTCGACTCCCGGTCGCATCGAAATTCAAATGCCGATTAAAGGCCAATACTGATAGTCGGTTATTTAACTATCAATCATCATTCACAACAGTCACTGGATTTCAAAAAATCTTTCCCCAATTATTACTATTTTCAATATATCTTTGCAAGATAAATTTTCACATTTCAATCCTTTGAAAATAAATTCCAAATCAATTTTCTTCCTTACGCGGAAAACATTTCCAAATATGTATTCATTTCCACTGAAAATCCGCCGATTTCAAATATTTTAAAATAATATAAAATACTTATTCAAAATATACTTGGAAACATTTAAAATAAACTATTTTAGAATATTTGCTTAAATATTAGTTATGAAAAATATTATACTAACATCTCATATAAAAATTCAGGTCCAAAACTAATTTTAAAATAAAATCAGTAGATAGGTATAAATATTTAATTAACTATTTTCTAAATCAAATATCAATTTAAATCTTTAAAATAATCCCTTATATAATTAATTAAATACATTTTTACTTTAAAACAATTTCCAAAACTAATTTCTTTAACAATATTATTTTAAAACAAAATCTAAAACTTTTAAATTTTATTCAAAAGCTATTTAAAAAAAATATACTCGGCTTTCCAAGGAAGAATTTCTTTTTCCATTACAAAATGGTCCATTCAAATAAATTTATAAATCCTCTCGATTTATTTTAATTTACATTGCAAATCTGTAAATTCCTTTCCACACTTTAAAAATAAACCAATATTTATTTTTACACAATTTCCCTTTTCTTTACAAATTTCCCATTGTGAATTTACATTTCCAAATATCAACTGATATATGAATTTTAAATCGATTCTCAAATATCATCTTTAACCCAAATCAAAGCCCAAATTGAATTCCACTTTATTTCAAACACAAAATCAAATTCCAATTTGATTTCCCAAATTAGTTTTCAAATATCAAATCAAATCAACCTCAAATTAATTTCCCAAATTATTTCCCAAACATCTAACCAAATTTCCAAATCGATTTCTAAGATTCATTCTAACTCCAATTTTATTCCCGAATCGATTTCTAAAGTTAATTTCAATTCTAAATTAAATTCCAAATTTAATTTCTAAATTTATTTCCTTTTGAAATAAATTTCTTTATCTCTTTCAAATATTTAAAATACGTATCTTAAATAATTTCTTCAACCATTAAATAATATTACTCGAAATTCCTTTGTTAAAATATTTTCCCATATTTTTGGAATCAATTCGATGGGATTATAAAAATCAACTTTAATACTTTAATTGTAACGGTCTAGGCTCTTCTACTTTAATTTTCAAAAATCCAATTTCATATTTCTAGTATCCTACGATACCAAAAATATATTTGGCTAAATTACAGCCTTCACGGTTTCAATCACAAACATTCACACGAATTAAAAATAATCAACACACAACATATGCAACAAATTAAATATTTGAGGAATCCTGTTGGATCCCTCCAACCTGTTTCCCCTGCATCCACAGACGTTAGCACAATAATTAAATACCCATTCCACTTCAAGGTGGAATATCGCGGTATATGGGATTTATAAAATATTATCCGCTATTATGCGACGCAATAGGGTCTCATCCGCTATATAATGCAGGAAATCAACAACTCCAAATACATATATAATACCAATTCCACTTCGAGGTGGAATATCGCGGTATATGGGTTTAATATAATAATGCGCATAGGGTCTAAACTAATATATCTAATAATAAATAAATTATCCAAACACACAATCAATCAATTTTTAATTTAACTATCACAATTCCACAACCAATCAATAACTGGAATTTCAATAAAATTTTGAGTGAGAAGATCTCACCTTTGCTTTTATGAGCAATCCATTTCCATCTTGACTCGATTTTCTCGATTTAAGACCTTGCATAACAATTATAAAATTTTATTAATATTCAAACAAATTTTGAACACTTATTTTCTTTTAATAAATTTATTTAACTAATTATTAAATTTCGTTTTAAATAAATTGATTAACTAAAAACTACATTTTAAACTAATAATCCTGGTTTAAACTAATTTTTTTAATAGATTAATAAAACAATTAAATGGATTAACAAAACAAATAATTCACTATTAAATTAATAAAAAGGAGATTGTCAATACATATATTGATTTTAAAACTTAACAGTGCTTTTAAAATATGTATCTGTATATTTTATTTTTATTCTTTTCTTTGGAAACAATCTATCAGCATTTTATAATTTTAATTCAACTAATAATTTAATTTTATACTTGGGATTTAATTTAGTCAACTAATAATTTAGTTTAAACAAATCTTCCCTTTAAAATGCCTTTTGGTATCAAAAATAAATTTAATAAGTTAATTACCCAAATACATTTAGGTACTCTTCAATACTTTATAACAGAATGTACATATAAATATATTTCGTAGAAACGGAATCCCCTTTTCATATAATTGCAAAAGCTGATCCTAAAATTACTTTCTTCTTTATACATCTTTGGAAAAGAAAATAAAAACAGTGGTTTCTTTTCAAACTATATATTTTTATGTATATATAAAAAAACAGAATTGTTTTTCTGTAAATACTTTTCCTGTATGTATATAATTTAAACATATAAATTTAATAAATAAACCATTTTAAATTTAACCGTTTAAATAAATAAACAAACAACATTTATACCTCATGAACAAAAAATCGAGCACGAGAAGAAACCCACCGATGCTAATGAACATCACGACCCCCACAATAGCCTGCCGCGAGCACCCAGGCATCGCGCTCCTCTTCTCCACGCGAGCACCACCACTGCAAGAATTGCCTTCAACCCTAGATGCATGTGAACGATTGCCACAAACGACGCTCTCGGTTGAAGTCGCCTTCGACTTGCTCGAATCAAATGGAATCACGACCGTCGCCGCGCTATCCTCCTGTCGCGCTCGAGCTTGCTATATGAACGAGATGCCACTCGATTTTCTTAAGGATTTGTGGATCTTGATTTTGAGCCGATCGATTCTAGTTCGAAATCGAATTTGATTTCATAGTTTCCCCCTTTAGTCACGGAATTTGTTTTTGAAGCTGGGCATTCGACATGGAGATATAAAAGGGGAATGGGGAAAAGAAATTGCTCGGCTATGGATTTAATTTTTTTTGAAGAGGGAATCGATTTTCTTTTATTCATTTTGCTCAATACATTTTCTTTTGAACGAGGTATTCAATTTCTTAGAGGACGCGTGCTCAATTGGAATGACACGTGCTGAGAATTTCTCTACGTGTTGAAAAGCTCGCCACATTTTCGAATTGCAATAATATTATATTTTCAATTTTAAATTTAAATTTAAATCGTATAAATTTTGCAACTCTCAATCTCAATCTCCAATCGAGACATGCCGCCAGGCGTTTATAATGTTATACGCCTATTCCGAACGCAATGGAAAAGGTTCTGAGGCCAAATTCGATTGTATGGAGAAGATAACTTTTTGAACGAGTTGAAATATCGAATTTTCAATTTAATTTTCAGCGCGTTTATTTATCGTACGGACAAACGATCACTCCAAACACTACGAAAATTGAAATCCGATAATAATACAATATTACGGATCCAATGGAACTGGTTTCGTCGAATTCTGAGATTGTGCCTCGGAAAGCTATTTTTAAATATCGATTTAAACGATAAAATTCAATACTGAACAAATCATTCCCAAATTAAATTCTGAAGCTTCTATTAACCTCAGTATTATCAATATGAATTTTATAAGCCTTTAAAATATTTTTATTCAGTTTAAAACTGAAGATTCAATTTTTTATCCAACTTCAATAAATTAAATTCAATAATTTAATCGCCAAATTCATAATTATATTTAAAATTCAATGTTAAAATAACTTCCAAATATTTAAAATAAATTAAATATTTCGATTTCAAATGTTTGAAATTTTTGGGTCGTCACATAGTCAAATTTGAACGTTTATGAAAATTCACATTTTAGGTTAATTCTTATCTTTTAATTATACTTTCTTATTTATTTTTGAAAAATCTCGGGATGTTACATTCTCCCCTCTTAAAGGATTTCTTCCCGAAATCTCTAAGGACAGAAGAATGCAAATAACAACTGGCCATCAAATTTTACATCCATCTACTCATCCATAATCCATAGCAACCATATTCCTTAATAATTCTAATGCAATTATGTAATTATGCAATGTGCAATGTATATAAACCTGAACTAATGCAAAAGAGTAGTCTCTCTCCTTGTTCAGTCGATCTCCTACTTATGAAAATATACACATGCTTTCATCCAAATGTACGCAAGATCCTAAAAGATATGATACTTCCATGTATACTCAGCCATACGTCCAAATGCAACATCCAAATGCAAAAGTCATCCATAGATAACAACCAAAATCAGTAAAAAAATATACATAACCTATGAATGTGTGTACCTAAGGGACTCGATATCCTAGTGCATGCAAACGACCACTTGCATCTATAAAAACCATGTACATCAATAGCATCCATCAACCATAACATGTCTCATTAACATGTTTACAAATATACCTATCATCCTAAGGTTTCTACCAAATATGTTCTGCCCTTCCTTCCAAGGTTCTACCTAAGGGTTCTAACTAAAGAAAGATCATAATGTGGGATGTGCTAGAAAAGTGATGTGGGTGAAAAGCTTGAATCCTCTCCTCAAACTCCTAAGTACTCTCAACTGGATCATCTCCCCACTGAACCTTAACTAATATAATCTCCTTAATACGGAGCCACTTAGTGGCTTGCTCTAAAATGCGGGTAGACATATGACGAACAAGTGACTCACGCTCTACCTCAAGCCCCTCTAAACTGCTAGGTTCTACTAAAATAGTTGAATCATGCAAGCACTTTTGCAAGTGCAAAACATGGAAAGCATCATGAACTCTAGCCAACTTCTTCAGAATTCTAACTCTATAAGCCAATCTCCTAATCCTAGCCATAATCGAAAAGGGTCCAACAAACCTCGGAGCTAGCTTCCCCAAACTTCCAAATCTCGTCACACGTCCTATGGGTGAGATCATCACAAATACCATATCCTCAATCGCAAACTCCAACTCATAGTGCCTTCTATCTACATAAGACCTCTATCGGTCCTGAGCTGTCTTCATCCTCTTATAAATCAAGACCACCCTTCTAAAGTCTCCCTAACCATATTAAGCCCAAAGGTAATTCTATTTGTAATGTCCCACCAACAAGATGGCAATCTATATGGTCTACCACATAAAGCCTCGAATGGTGCCATCCCTATGCTAGCCTGGTAGCTTTTATTATTGTCAAACTTTACTATGGCCAATGATCCTCACAAGAGCTACTAAAATCAATGATATAAATCCTAAATAAATCCTCCAGAGTTTAGTCTATGGATGGTATGCTTTACTCAAGCTCAACTCAGTCCCTAAAGCCTTCTGTAGACTCCTCCAAAACTCCTAGTGAAGAGTGGTTCTCTATCACTAACTATATTGGTAGGTATTCCATGAAGTCTAACCACCCCCTAACATATATATCTACTAATGAAGCTACCATCCTAGTGCTCCTCACAGGTATGAAATGGGTGAATTTGTTAGTTTATCGATGATGACCTAAATGCCCACATTCTGTCTCCTAGATCTAGATAACTTATCTATGGAGTCCATAGAAATGCTTTCCCGCTTCCACGGTGGGATGTCTAATGGTTGCAACAATCCTTTAGGCTTCTTCTATCCCCCCTTCATCCCCTGGTAGTCATACACTTTGCGACATGCTCTAGCACTTGTCTCTTCATTTCAGACCAAAAGAAAACTCTCCTAATTTCCCAGTACATCTTATCTTCACCTAGATGAATGGTCATCCTAGAGCGGTGAGATTCTGCCAATACTGCATCCACCAAATTCGCAAACTATGAAGGACACATAGATTACCATCCCTCCTCAACCATCACCTTGGATCTATAGCATAATGCCTAAGATGACTCGATGACTCCCCTCTACCTAACCTATCCAAAAGCCCTACCAGCTCACCGTCCTCTCTCTGCCTTGCCCCAATCTACGCCATTAAGGTGGACTTAACATCTAGAACTGCTAATAATCCAGGGGTAATATCGGATGATAAACGAAAGTCAAAGGTGGAAATATACTTTAAATGTCTCCTCTCTAGAAATAAAGGGCTCAATGTAGCTCTCTGTTTACTCAATGCATCAACTATAACATTCCCTTTGCCTAGGGTATAAGAAATCTAAAAGTTGTATGAGGCTAAGAACTTCATTCATCTCAACTGCCTCAAATTCAAGTTCTTTTAGGAGAACAAGAACAAGTACCTCAAGGACTTGTGGTTTGTAAAAAGCTCAATTCTCTCACCTAGAAGATAATGTCTCCAAGACTTAGGAGAAAAGACTATAGTTGCCAACTCAAGATTATGTATTGGGTAATTCCTCTCATGAGTCTTCAACTGCCTTTTAGCATGACATATCACTCTACCATCCTGCATCAACACTGCTTCTAGTCCCATTCCACAAGCATCGGCATAAACTGTAAATGGTTTACTCCCATCAAGTAACACTAGTACAAGTGCACTAGTCAAAGCCTCCTTTAACCAAACAAAATCATCCAAACATTTAGCATACCATGCAAAAGCTAGATTCTTCCTGGTGACGCGAGTCAATGCGGCAGATATCCTAGCAAAGTCCTTAATGAACTTCCAATAATAATCCGCAAGACCAAGAAAACTCCTCACTTTAGTGGCATTCTTTGGAACATGCCAATCTTGCATTGCCGCCGCCTTACTAGGATCCACAACCAAACCAACCTCTGAAACAATGTGTCCCAAAAAGTTGATCCCATCTCTCCAAAAGTAGCAATTAGAAAACTTAACTTTAAGCTTATATGCTCGTAGGGTCCTAAGAACCTCCTCCAAATGCAAAGAATTCTCCTTCCTACTCCTCGAGTATACGAAGATATCATCCACAAATATTACCACAAACTTATTCAGCAACTCCTTAAATGATCGGCTCATCAAATCACCAAAATAAACAAAATAAGAGAGAGCATTTATTAGTCTAAAAGGCATGATTAACCACTCATTTAACCCATCAAAAGTCCTAAATGCGATCTTCTAAATACTACTCAACTACTCTCAACTGAAGGAAACATGTAGTGAAGTTAAGCTAGAAGAACACTCTCGCTCCAACCAACTAATCAAAGAGATCATCTATGAAGGGAAAATAATAGCGATTCTTCTTTATCAGCTTATTCAGATCTGATAATTGATGCAGAGTCTAAGGGAACCATCCACCTTGGTGGCAAAGACGATTGGCATCGCCCACTTTGAAATACTTCACTTGATGAAACCCTTCTCCAATAACTCATACACTTGTTCATTCAAATCATGTTCCTTCCTTTAGAGCCATATTCCTCAGAGGCAAAGCAATTGGTCGAGCATTCTTTAAAAGACAGATCCTGAACATGATCTCTGTGTGGGGCGGGAGACCAGTAATCTCAGAAAATACATTTGGAAAATCCCTAGCTATTGGGATAGAACAAGCCATCCCATAGTAGGTCTAAGGAATAAAGGTAGCTCAACATAACTGATCCTCATGGATCATAGAAAACCTCTAAGTTATACCCACTACAAAGTGTCAGTCTTCCTATCATAGTCCAGTATAGCCCCATACATGGACATCTAATCCATGCCTGGTATTAACCTAAAGCTGAAGAACCCCAGTACCTAGGCATCACACTCAAACTTGACTCCTAGAATCATCAAACACAAATCCCAACATAACATAGATAAAAAAGTCGATCCCTTACTGGATTTGATATAACTATTGAGTCAATCGCAATGCTAGTGTTTAAGTGCAATTCATCAACAAGTCTACTAGAGATAAAAGAATAAGATGCCTAAGTATCAAATAAAGTACGAAATAAAGACTAGACAGAGATAACACACCTACAATTACCACCTTCTTCCCCTTTATCCAGTGTTGGCTGGACATTAGCAGTGGAAACAGCCTCCACAACATATGCCAAGACCACTTGAGTAGAAGCCAAAGAAGTGGCTCGGGTGGTGTTGGACAATGTCTTTTAATATGCCTAACTTGATCACAATTTAAGCACTATGGCTTAGGTACGAACACTCCTTAACAAGATACCCTATCTTCCCACATCTATAACACTTTAACTCCTTTTGCTGATAGGTGGAGGTCCACCCTTCTTCTTCCCTCTCTAAAAATTCTTCACTTCAGCGTTTGGAGCTGCTTCCACCTTCTTTGCAGCAGAAGTAAACAATGTCGTCTCAACTAAACTCTCATAAGTAGCTCTCATAGGAATATGACTCACTATTAAGCCATATAGTGGCTGATGCAAACGTTTAGTAAACTTGTGTGCCTTCATATGCAGGGTATTAATCAACTCCATTCCAAACCTCACAAGCTTATTAAACCGATTAACATATTCTTTAACTAACAAATCACCCTACTTCAGATTTATAAACTTCTCTTACATAACTCCCCCATTAGCCTGCAACAAGAATTTCATCTCAAACCTCCATCTAAACTCTCCCCAAGTCACAATACCACCACCAGTCTCAGCCTCAACAACCTTCTACCAACTAAGAGCCTCTCCCATCAACTACCAGGTAGTAAGCTGCCTCCTAACCTCATCTGCCAAATCCGTAAGTCCAAATATCCGCTCACAGCTTTGGATCCAGGCACTATCATGAACAAAAGTCTTAGTGTCTAAGAATAGCTTGCCACCCAAGTCGAAAAAGTCCTTACATAGCTTATCAAAGTCATGAGTGATAGGTGGGTAGACAAGGACCCCACCAGCTACCTCCTTTGCATGCCCTCAATTTGAATGCTCAATCGATCCCCTAACCTGTAAGTAATTAAAGAATAAAATGGGCATGTTCATGCCCCCTAGCCTGTAAGTAACTACAGAACAAAATGGGCATGTTACTGCTCAGAATATCAAGGATGTCAGTAGAGCCAAATACTACGAGATTAGCCATCTCTATCTGTGAATAGTAAAGATTAAATCAATTATTTCCATGGATAACTCAAATAAGATTTAAGATAAGGGATAACACAAGCAGGAATTGAAATAGGCATAGGCATGAATTTGAGGGATTCTTGATTTGGAAACCCATATTAACATTAATTTCAGGTATCATTTCTCTTTTTAAAATCATAAATATATATGTATATAGATCAAATATGCTCTTATCCTAAGGAATATTGAACCTGAGCATTGATACCATATATGAAAACCTGCATCCCTTGACATGCCACATACTGCCATATCAAGAAACATGGATCAAAGGTCCAAGGAAAAAATAGTGCCATAAAGACTAAGATATCAATGAAGAAATAATCTATTTAATCCAAATGTCACTATCGTGGAAACATAATATAAAATATAAGGATAATCTCATAGTAACAGCAATAAAAATCTCAAAAGCATCAAAATATATAGGTCTTAAAATATCATAATATTGTAATCTCAGAAAATCATCAGTACATATCAAATATCATAGTATCATAAAATAATCCCTTATAAGAAAAATACTAAAAGAACAAATATACTATAAACAAATACATGATAAAGGATAAAATATAAATAGACCACGGGAACAATAGGCAACAATGGATCAGTCAATGGGTACTTTATCCATATGTGGCGGGGGGAAAAATAGAATGGGTCATACATAAAGTCTGGTGATTGAGAACAAGACTAACAAGGAAATTAAATACAACTGACTTAAAATCTACTCTAGGGGATATGGCATGTGTGTACAGTGTCCACTCACCTAAGGTCACAAGTCTAAGGTTACCGGCCTAACAGTCATCAATTTAACAGTCATCACTCTAATATCGAAGGGATAATAACAGACTGCATCTCACTGAATGACCGTTTAGTTTTTGAGAAACAACTTCCCCACTTTAACTCACACTAGGCCTAGAGAGGAAGGACACGCATCGCATAGTGACTTATCGAAAGCATCCTTGCCTAACCCCTCGATCCTAGCAGCAAAATACCTCTTACGCACCACAAAGAGTTACTGTGCTTAACTCCACCTAATATTGGGCACCACCTGGATTCGTCCATGCCCATATGGGCCAATGGGAATGTCTATGATCCAGTCTCTGATCCCAACACCCTGAATAATGACCGAAAATTCGATCCTAACAGCCTGAACTAATGATCAGTAATTCAATCCCAACACTTGTATGCATCTTTCGCAACATAAGTTACACATCTTAACGTCACTTTGCATCCTACTCTACAGTACCAGAACACAAATTAAGTCCTATCTCAAATAAGAACACCTAAACGTGTCTATGCCAATCAAGCAATTTAAAGAGTAACAAGATTCATATCCCCATCGGCTCAAGGCCCCAAACAACCTACTTAGTCTAAAGTGACTTATGACAATCGAAATACGCCAGTATTAGGTCGATTTCCTACAATCCAGACATCTTTCGATTTATTTGTTTCAAGTAAGTTACTCATTTCATTATATTTTTAGACTAAATCCAGACATGTTTCAATTTACCTTTTTTTGGTAGCGATACATTTCATTCAATTATCAAACGTAATACATTTCAGTTATCTAACATAATCCATTTAATTCTTATTTCAATTGGGCTAATCTGTTTATCCTATTTTTGTTATAGGCATTGCAAAATTTACATTATTCATATTAGCAATTTATAGATATCAAATCCAATTTTAGCATATGATTTATGGTTTTACGGCTTACATATATCAATTGCGATTAGAAAAAAGATTCGTTATTCTACATTCCCAATTTAATAAATTATTGGATTAATAATAGAATTAATAATCAAACCAGCATAGGATAGAAATTAAAATCAATTAATTTAATTAACTATTTAAGTCTGTGCTCACTCACCTCCATACTAAGCTTTTAGGTTCGCCTCAAATGCTGCAAGCTTTATCCCCTAAATTCGCTTAGGTCCCTTCTCTAATTACTAGATCTCGCTTTTATTTTAATTTAAACAGAGATTTAGAATAGAGATGGGGTTTAGAAATTTATTTAGGAAATTAAGGTTTAGGGTTTTATTTTTTTAGAGCTTAGCTGTAATGGAGAGAATTATGTTTTAAGTTAACCCTAACTATTAATTTATAGGGTAACGCCTCAACTCATTACCATCAGATCTAGCCTAAAATTTTCTTGTTCGTTCCTGAAATCGTAACCAACATGCAACGATCTCGCACGATGAAAAGAATCGTCTTCAGGTTGCTGCGACCCTACAATCGACCATGGGTCGGGTTGACTGCCCTTGGGCTAGGTCGACTGCCCATCGTCAACCTGGGTCCATCTGGGTCAACTCGGCTCTAGCTTATTTTTCTTCTTCTCTATTTTTTGTTTTTCTCTTCAGCTTCTTATTTATTCAATTCTTTGTAATTTTTTCATTTTAGCTCAGATTTCAACAAGTTATATATGAAAGTTGTCCAGAAAATTACTACAGATACAATGGCACAAGTCCCGTAGTCAAATTTGAACATTTATGAAAATTATCCTTTTAGTTTAATTCTTATCTTTTTATTGTATTTATTATTTATTTTCGAAGAATCCCAAGGTGTCACAGAAAGCTAATGTTCCCTCCTTAGGGATTCTTTTCCGAGTGTTATATGAGTAGCTTCTAGAAAAGACTCTGATGATATGCTTCGAAGGCTTCAATGAATCCTCAACATGTTCAGGGTGGTTACTCGCTTCATTGCTGATGATGATCTATGGCATCTTAGATTGCTGGCGGTTGGTCGTTAGATTGGAAAAGGCATGCAGTCTTCTATTTATGAACTCGCCAAAGCCAAGAAGAAGAAAGACTTGACCACTGGTGAAACAAGCAAGGCGCCATCCTGCCAACCGTTGACCCATTAGGAATAATCCATTCTACTGTTATGGGTTCAGAGGAGCCAAAGTTAGATGCTTTTAAGATAGTTTGCAGCAAAAATGCTCAGTTGAAGAACTTGAGAGAGTAGGAAGATGATAGTATCCAAATGAGGATGAAGGAAGAGGTATGCTTCCATTCTCAGGATATTGATCATGCCGCTTCATAACATGATGAAGTCCGTTCTTTCAGGGTTTTCATTCAGCTACCCCACCTAATCCGAAGGTGGATAAAGGCTTACATCTTATTTTTCGTCCTAAAGAGTAGGGGGAGAGGGCTTTGTCCCTCGAGATATCGGTGTTTCTGGTTACCTTTTGGATGCAGATCTTGGAATGGGCTATGGGGACTCTATATCCATCGCAAAATCTAGCTAGTTAGAGCCCCATGAGGACCTTAAGGGTTCATGCCACAGTTACACACTTTCGCACTAACACCTAAATCATTACATGTCCTTGTCATGCTTATGCATTCTTTAATTATTAGTGTCATTCTTATTCAAATGCTTTTTTCTATTATAGGTGTCATAAGTTCACAAAGGGAGAAGTTAGCATCCAAGACGAAGTAGCTGGGACCGAAGGTGCCTCCAAAGTAGGTAAAGCAAGCCATGTCTTCATTCGGGCCAAGTAAAAATGTCAGGCAGCCAGCCACAAAACCGATGACTGGGTGGTTGTCCGTTATCGCTCAACTGAAGGTAAACATGACCAAGATCCTAATAATGGTTCATGGAAAAGGTCCCGCTATCCTGGAGGCAAACTAAGATCTCATACTCCAATTCTGCAATCCAAGTCACCTAGGTTCTCTCCCTTCTCTTTATCTATCTATGAAGCCTCCAAATAACAAGAGAAGACCAACAGAGGAGCAGAAACCTCTGCTCCTAAGAGAGAAGACAAAGGGAAGAAGTTAGTAGGAGCAACTATTGTTACCAATCCTTCTGACCGACACTTTGATGAGTTTCAGTAATCCCACCAACCTATGGATCCATTGGTCCGCCTGCTCATCGAAGCACCATACCTTCCCTTTTCTCGATCTATTGATCTTCTTGTGATGGGTTGGGCGGTGTCAAAACCCTTTCTGGATATCATGCCAAAGTTGTGAAGACAGGTAAAGAGATCAGCAAAAAAATTGTTGAGCATAACTTGAAAATCTTCTAATTGGGGAAGCAGCTACATGAAAAGGCATTGGACCATAAAAAGGTGGTGAGGGGCACTAGAGCGATCTCTGGCTAATGAGATCAAAAGACATGCTAAAGAGATCGAGGAGCTTAAAGCCGCTCACACTAGAGAATTGGAGCTAATAAACTCCACCAACAAGTGGAAGGCCAAGAGAGTTTCTTTTTAGGCTGAAATTAAGGCCTTGGCTGTGGGCAGAGCTATTGAAGCTCTCAATGTAGGAAAGTTATAGGCCAAATGTGACACACTGAAAGACCATCTAAATCAAGTGGAGGGGCTTTTGGACAAGATTTAGTACATGATGTTCATCGAAAAGAGGTTGACATGAATGGATGATCACCAGGAGGTCGTGGTCTTTATTCATAAGCGTTGATTAAAGAAGCAAAAATTGCCAACGTGCAAGATAGGCCACCATTTAGTCTTGAAGCCATCAAAGCCAACTAATTAATGGAGGAAATGAAGTGTTTTTGCCTGGGTAATATCAAGTTAGTTGAGATTGAGAAGGCCTAAAAGGAAGAGGCGAAGAAGGAAAAGAATGGTGATTCGCCTTTCGAAATGGCTTTATAGGGTTAGGCTTCTAAACCGATAATTTATTCCCCTATGCACGTTGTCCCACTAACTATTTCCTACGTTTATTTAGATCCCCCTACTAGAAGATAGCTCTCAAATGTTCCTCCCTTTCCAACTCAAACTCAGATTCTAAGTGCTGTGCCCCAGGTCTCCTCAGGGAGATAGGAATTTTCTTTACAGTCCAAGAGCTATAGCTTAATATGTTCAGGCATGTTTGAGAGATTCCATATCTGATAGTCTTCCTCACTCTCCCACATGTGATGTGTATATGGTGCATCTATCTGATGCTATGGTTACTTATGATGTTCCCTCCTCAGTCGTTGTGCCCCTATGTCCTACCAATCCCCCGGCTGACAAGGCACATGACAAGATGATAGTTACTCTTCAGGAGCTCATTCACATTGAGATTGTAGCCACTTTCGATCCTTTTGAGGAGTTCGTAGGGAGGAGGCTATGAAGAAGCAAGTTCTAGAAAAAATCCACATGGACATGGCCAAGATAAAGCTTAAGGCTATGGAGAAATTGAAACTCGTGCAAAAGAAACATGACGAGCTTGACGCAGCCAAAAAGGAGAAGGATGAGGAGGGTAAGCGCGTGGACTCGCATGAGCCTAAGGTTTCGAAGTATTGCCATAAGAAGGGTGTTTCTAAGTCCAAATCATCCAAGTCCAGACCTAAATGATGGCTATGCCTGCTATTTTTCCACGTTTTCTTTTCTATTAGGATCCATCTCATTACATAAGCGGGATTCATTTTTGTACTAAATATTCTCACTCGCACTTAGCCAGTTTTAATTGTTAAGGTGCAGTGTTCTCTGATGCTTTATGACTATTGCTTTGCGAACACTTACATATATGAAAAATATGATTAGTATCCGAGGTTTAATTGCTTTTGTGAGTTTTGTTTGTCCTTTATTTAAATATAATGTAGTGCCTAATGCATTCTAGATAGCTTTATATTGCCTATGATTGTCTATTATTATCAAACTTATCTTCTAGCCAAGGGAGAACTAACGAGGCGGCCATTATGTCTTAACGGTCAATATTGGTTCTCTTTTTGGTGTTCCATAAGTTTTGAATCCATTTGTCAATGGCGAATGCCTGAGTAGTGTTAATTCGGCTTTCCATTACAAAAAGAGGGAATGTGGGCCAACCGTTAGTTGTGGTCACGTGAGTGTAGATCCTTCCCATCCACTAATGGTTGAGTAGTCTGAGCTGATCATCAAGGATGAGTTCCCACTTAGCATTCATGTCCTGACCATTGACTGAATGGGGTCATCATTGTCGGTAAAGAAGTTTGGACCAATCGTCAACAATGATAGCCCATTTGGTGATCATGTCCTGACCATGGGTTGAATGGGTTCGCCTTTACTGACAAATAAGTTTGGGCCGATCGTCAATAATAAGCACCCATCTAACAATCATGTCCTCACCATGGGTTAAATGGGCTCGCTGTTGCAGGTAAAAAAGTTTAGGTCGATCATCAACAATGAGCACCCATTTGGCGGTCATGTCATGACCACAGGCTGAATAGGCTCGTTGTTACTAGCAAAGAAGTTTGAGCCCATCGTCAATGATGAGCACCCATTTGGCGGTCATGTCCTGACCATGGGTTGAATGGGCTCTCCGTTGCTGGAAAAGAAATTTGCGCCAATCATCAATGACGATCACCTATTTGGCCATCATGTCCTGACCAGGGGCTGAATGGGCTTGCCATTACCGGCAAAGAAGTTTGGATCAATTGTCAATAACGAGCACTAATTTGGCGGTCTTGTTCTAACCATGGGCTGAATGGGCTCGCTGTTGTTGATAAAGAAGTTTGAAGGGAAGATGACGTGATGATTGAGTATGGCTCGCGAACTAAGGAGTTAGGTCGTTTTCCTATGTGATACTCCCTCCAAGTGCCCATGTTAATCCAACGTATTCAGTTGGTAGCATGAAGTTACATTTCCTAGTAATGAGTTTAATTACAAAGATTCAATTCAATGATCATGACAAAAATTCAAGTAAAATAATGATGGAGAATGTGTGCGTTCCAAGCCTTCCTGAATATGGCTCCACCTATTGTACTGAGGATGAAAGCTCTGTTTCCTAAATCCTTGTGAATGACAAACAGTCCTTCCCAAGTTGGGTCCAATGCCCTCGGTCTAGGGAATATTCATTTCGGCACTAAGTCCCTTTCCTTAAGCGGCCAGTGTTTGACCTTAGAATTATACTAGGTAGCTCTTCTTCATTTGTGTGCTTCCGCCTTTAGAGCAGCTTCTTTGCATTTTTCATCAACCAAATCAAAGGACATGCTCAGCAACTCCTCGATCTCGTTGGGTCATAGTATATTCTTTGGTGTGAAGGTTTGGTTCTCTCAACTAGCAACATTGCTTCCAACCCATATGCTAATGAGAAAGGAGTATGACCTATGGTTGTCATGAAAGAGGTACGATATACCCATAATGCTAGAGGAAGTTCACCCACCCATGCTCCTTTTGCTTTCTCCAGTCGCTTCTTTATGAGAGTTTTCAGAACCTTATTATCCACTTCCACCTGCCCATTAGCTTATGTTTATGCTACAGTTGAAAAACACTTCTTTATACTATGATGTTCATAGAAGTCGGTGAACTCCTCACTGTCAAACTGCAGCTCATTATCTAAGATAATCTGAAGGGGAACTCCATACCTACATATCACATTTTCTATTAAGAAGTTTATGACCTTAGCAGTCGATACCTTTGTAAGGGCTCTGCTTCCACCCACTTAGTGAAGTAGTTGACTTCCGCTACAACATACTTAGCTCTGCCTCATACTATTGGAAGCAACCCGATCAGATTTATTCCCCAGACCATAAAGGGCCAAGAGTCGACCATGTGTATTAGTTCAGTTGGGGGTAGTATGGGAATCCTAGTGAACCGATGACACTTATCGCACCTCTTCTTGTACTTCGTTGCATTAGGATTCAAGGTCGAATAGAAGTATCCATACTGATGTACCTTTATTATCAAATTATGCCCATTGTTTGGTCTCTACAGCATCGATCTCTGGTGTATGTCTCTCGGTATCTATTCGGCCTCTTGTTCGGTGAAGCGTTTCGGCATCGGGTTTAAATATCCTCTTCGCTATAGTAGCCCATCCTAGATAACGATGTGGGGTTCCCTTTGCAGGATCTTCTTAGCCTCATTTGGGTGTCAGGCAGTTTTCCCTTACTCAAGTATTTTACCAACGGGGTCATCCAAGTCTCCTCGCCTCCGATAGCTGCAACCATGTTCAGTTTCTCAAAACTAGGACTATGTAAGGTTGTAATAAGTACTTATCCCAACAGTGACTCATCTCCCAAACTTGCCAGTTTAACAAGCTTGTCTGCATCCTGATTCTCTTCCCATGGAATATTCTTAACCATATAGTGTACCATCCCATTGAGCAAGTCCTTCACCTTTTCCATATAAGATTTCAAGCATACTCATTTGGCCTAAAATTCCCCAAGTACCTGATTCATCACCAGTTAAGAGTTGCTATGAACACACAGCGAATCGATCCTTAACACTTTTGCTAATTCCAACTGACCATCAACCCCTTATACTCCGCCTCTTTGTTTCTTGCCTTGAATCCCAGTCTAATCGCATAACTCGATTTCCTTCCTTTAGGGGGTCAGAAGTACTATCCCCATACCAAAGTAGTAATCATTTGATGCTCCATCAACACAGACTCACCACTTGAGGGCTTCCTCCTCTTAGGGTTTTATTTCATCATCCTAAATGGTAAACTTAGTAAGAATGTCCACGAGCACTTGTCTTTTGATTATAGTCCTTGGGTAATAGGTTATCTTATACTGACTCGACTCGATGCTCCATTTAGTAAGCCTTCTATAGTATTCAGCCTGTACAAAATCAACCTAAGAGTTGATCCATAAACACCCAGATAGGATGCAACTATATGTAATGCCTCAATTTTTTTGGATGCAATCAACAAACAATATGCTAACTTTTCCAATTTAGGATACCAGAACTCTGGCCCTATGAAACAGTTGCTTATGTAGTACACCAGATGTTATAACTGGTCTTCTTCCCAAACCAAAACTATGATTAGAGCATGATGTGACACTGCTAAGTAGATGTAAATAATCTCCCCTTCAACTGGTGTAGACAAGACCAGTGGCTTTAGCAAGTGTTCCAATAGATTTAAGAATGTAGCTAGACATTTATCTGTCTAAATGAACTCGCCTTTCTCCTTTCTGAGCATGTTAAAGAACAGAATGCACTTGTCTGTGGCTTTGGATATGAACTTGCATAAAGCTACTACTGTCCCATTTAAGCTCCGCATCTCATTTCAAGTTTCAGATTATTTATGTCTCATAGTGCCCAGATCTATTCCGAATTAGCCTCTGTCCCCTTTACATCCACGATGAATCCTAAGAACTTTCGAAATACCACTTTGAAAGAACATTTTAGCATGTTTATCTTCATCATGTACTTCTGCAGGATTTGAAACATTTCTAATTGAAAGATATGGTCTCCGGCCCTCCTTGACTTTACCAACATGTCGTCGACGAATACCTCCATGTTCTTGCTAATTTATTCGATGAACATCATGTTCACCAAACGTTAGTACATTGCCTTTATAATAGTAAAGTCTAAGGTTAGTGATGAAACGGGTATGCTCTGGGTCAAGGACATGCATCGGGGTCTGGTTATACATCGATTAGGATTGAGAAGTCTACACAGGTCCGCCATTTTCCATGTGACTTTTTAATTAGGACATGATTTTCTATCTACTCTGGGTATAATGATTCTTGAACGGTGCTGTCCAGCAGGTTTTTACTTCTTTATTTAATGTTTCTGATCATTCTGGGTCCACACTCCTTTTCTTCTGCTTCCAAGGAGGTTTCCTTAGGTCAAAGTTCAAATAGTGACAAAAACCCGAAGGAGAAATCCCAAACATGTCTATGTGGAACTAGGCAAACATGCTCTAGTTTTCTCGTAAAATACTAAGTAGCTGCATCTTTAGATCCCGCTATAAACTGGGTCCAATTTTCATAAGTTTCACGGGATCACTATCATCAACTTCTATAAACTCTAGAGCCTCCCCGAGCTCAGCTGCGGCCCTCTATCCTCCATCTCTCGTGCCATGTTTGTTGTGAGGATCACTTGTAAACTCGAGATGGAGCCTTCTTTAATTGCTATGAGAGGGAGTTCTTAGCACAGAAGGCAACTTCTACACCCTTCCTTTTCTCTCTCCATTTTTTTCTAAAGCTCTAAAACATAAAATTTTATGGTGGTGTCTTTGTTTCCTTCCACCAGCTTCTATTCCATTAGCTATTGGGAACTTCAGCATCAAACTCCATGAGACCACTACCATATGAAAGTCAAATAAGCCATAGTAAGCTGAGAATCCATCCACCAATACAAAAGTCTGCTTTTTCATGCCTAATCGGGGATGGGTTCATATCTCAACAAACAAATCCAACCTTCCTAAGGGCATAGTGTCTTATCATGTAAAACAATGCAACCATTGGTTGCATGGCGTAACATCTTCCATACACAGCCCCATTTTTTCAAATGCATCTTTAGACAATATGTTAACTAAACTTCCATTATCTACAAAAATCCTATGGAATTCCATATGGCTAAGCGTAGCTATAATACCATCGGATCCATGTAGGAGTGTTGCTTTCCCTATAAGTCGTTGTCATCGAAAGCTATCACCTTATTCTCCTATCGGGGAGTCTTAGCTCTTTGTTCCTCCATATTATGCTTACATAAGCATCCCTATTTTTTAAAGACTTTGCATATCTCTCCATTTGACTCCAGCTCCTGTCTAGCACATGGTCCCCTTGTTATAGTATTAACTACAAGCCTTTTGTTTTTTTCATGGTTGGTACTAGATCCTTCGCCTTAATCCCCTGGCAGAGGCTGCCTCAAAGCTTGTGTCTTAGGAGTGAGAAGTGCCTCTAATTCTTAACATATTGCTCCAGCTTCCTCTTCCTAATATGTTATTCAATTAAGTCCTGTAAATAGCAGCATTCGTTGGTATTATGTCGAAGCTTCTATTTCCTTCTTCAGAGCAGGCCAGTTGTATTTAAGCTTTGACTTGAGTGCCGAGTAGATGTTTTATATGGTATCATTTAGGTCTGTATAGGTATTGAATCTCATGACAAGCCTGAATTTCTTTTGATCTGTTTTCTTCCCACCAAAATTGCAAGGGTTATTATTTTTCTTCATCTTCATGCCACTGCCTTCATCATTCTCAACCATAGCATGCACACTGTTAGAAGCTTCTGACGATTTGGCAGTTGTTACAGTCTATCTCCCTAACACGGTTTTCTCCAATTGTATGTACTTTGCAGCTTTATAAAAGAAGTCTTGAAGAGTATATGACTTCTCCTTAGTTAATCTCCAAGCCATCTTCATGTCTAGAGTAACATCACCGCATAAGACTATAAAGGTTAAGTGCTCATCAACAATCTAGACGCTAGTGGTCGTAGTGTTAAAACGGGTCAAGTATTACCATGGAGTTTTGTCCTCCCTTTATTTTGCATCTAACAAAGAATATGGGTCCTTGGGTTTCTCTATATGAACCTAAAACCAGATAATGAAATTCTCCTTCAACGTTTCCCATGATTGGATCAGGCTGTGTGAAAGATGGTAGAATCACATAGTTGCCAAAAACGATAAGAAAATGGAGAAACTTACATATAACTTCTTCAGATGCCTTGCTCATGAGCATATGCTATGTATATCATTACACATGCACTATAGGATGAGTTAGGATTTAGTAAGGATCCATGATAGGCAACTTAAAGCTCCAAGGGTTTCAGGCAGTCTCTATCTCTACAGAAACAAGATGCCAACTCTTCCACCAATTACTCGTTTGATTTGCTCGTGGTGGACACATTCCCTGATAAGTCATGCCATACGGTCTTACAGTTTGTGGGACGAGTGGAGCTGGATTGACCTACCTTATCAGGGCGAAAGGCTTCTTTCGTACCTTCTGTGATGGCTCGCTCTGTGACCCTGGCTTCATTCCTAACTTTAGGATCATTCATGAAGCTGCCTAGGTCGAAAAGGTTCAACCGTGGTTGCCCCTGGTTCATTACCTCCCTTGCGCAATTCGGTACCGAACCGATCCTTAGGTGCAATGTATGGTTGACCCCTTACTTGACCTATTTCCTCAAAATTTGCTGGTCCAGCTCCTTGATTCTCCTGATTTGAATCACTGCTAGAGTGTGATCTTCTTAGTCTCTTAGACCCGAGGACTGGGCTCTCCCTTTGTTTTTAGTGTTATGTGCAATTGGCTATGTTTACCCAGCGTGTCATGATTTGATCAACAAAGGCTTGCTATTGGACAACGTGACGAGTATCAAAATCCACCATAACTCTATCTAAGTTACCCTTAGTGATGGAATCTAGTGCCAGAGTACTAGAAGAATGGTTATCCTTTTCTATCGTGTCATAGTTGACACCGCTGTTGGTGGCGCCTGCCTTGCTCTTAGTAGCAGGCATATTGAGGATAGATTTTGTTCCTAGTGAAAGCATCAATAATGTGTGAAGAAAAATTGGACAAACACTTCCAATCCAATTTTCATAGTAGACTAAATGAAGAATAAAAAGCAGGAGAAGTAAAGTACACCCTGGTTTATAGTGGTTCAGCCATAACGGGCCTACATCCACTGTTAATTTTTATTCTTTTCTATTATATACTGGATATTACAAGTAATTGAAGAATGCAATGATTTATAATAGCAAATGGTGATTTGGATGTTCAATGCAATTGACTTTATAGCTTGGTGTCTTGCAGATTCAAAAGTCCCCTCGAAAATCCAAATGCTTAGATATTAATAGGGGTGAATATAACGTGTGGTTAATCCGGAAAATTATGATATTTCCATGTATATCTCACACAAAAAGGAATATTCCCTAACATGCCAAATATAATTATCTACTTCCTGATATATGCAGATTTCCTTCGATACTTGCACTGTTGGACCCCATTGAGAACTTGGTTCGAAGGGCATTGGTTTGGCTTGGATGGAGGTGGTTGAGTTATTGGCTAAGTTTGTACACTCTTGCTCAACTCGCCTCCTCTGGGTTTGGTGGGTTCATGGCTCAGTAGGAAATTGTGTATGCGGTCCAGTTCATGCTTATCCCCTCGGTTCGTATCCTTCCTTGCTCAAGCAAAAGCCCTTTGTTAGGCTCTTATGAGGTACCGATCAAGATATGTTGAACGGCACCCAGGGTATTGACCAAGGTATCCTAATCGGTACCTTTGGATACCAACCATGGAATCTTAGTTGGTATCCAAGGATATCAACTAGGATTCCTTGGTCGGTACCCAAGGGTACCGATCAAGGAATCCTGGTCGGTACTCTGGGGTACCGAGCATAGGAGGGGGTAGTGGAACATTGCCTTATCTTCTTGCCTCCAATCCATACCTCCCATTTGCTTCCACCAAACTCAATTTCATGGGCAAAAATGCCTATAACACTTTGCATTAGTAATATAATTTATACATGAAAAATATATGAAGTTTTTTAAAATAGGATAACATGACGCAAAGAGATGAAAAGTGAAGTTATGGGGAAAACTACAGTTAAATCAAAGCTGGACTTATAATTTCTAAAAATCAACCTTTTTCCTTCGTTCACTCATTTCCTCTTACTTCTCAAAAGAAGAAATTTAGTTTTCAAATATGATAATTGACATGACTTCTCTTTTTATTAATACGAAAGTGCAAATAAATATACTAAATTCAAGTTAGAAGATTCCTACAAATCTTATTATTCAAGCTGATATTTAGTGAGGGTTGATCCGATATTTCTAAAATAAAGGGAGCTTCAAGAGTGTATTGAATTGAAGTTTGGATATCATTAGATTTGATGAGTGGGAATTATCTTCTATACTCTTTAATCACAACGCATGCTATATATTATTGTTAAATATCAAATGTTGGTTAGGGCTGAATGAATGAACTTGAATTGGGATTTTATTGATGAGAACCATATTGAATGAGTATTTATGAATGTTAAATCATAAAATGAATGCATTGAAAGCTTACAAATGAATATAGTATATTTTATGATTGATTATTGATAGAGTTGATTGTGATTTGGTTTGGAAATGATAAAATGAGTGGAGTTTGGATTAGGACACTTGAGAATGACATTGCCGGATGAATATAGAAGTTGGAATGAAATTAGAGTAATCATACTCGAAATATAGTTGAAATGGAATTCACGACTTCAAATTTGTTCGTCGTGTATAAAGAAATACTCTTTCTAATGGTAAACAACTTATAAGAAGAAGGTGAGGTCGTATGGAAAGATGTTAGTGCGAAGTAACATCAATGACATGGAGCAAAACATCAAAGAGAAGAGAAGAAAACTAAATAAGAGAAAGAGAAGAAGGTGGGATGAATTTCCACCAAAGGAAGTTTTCCCATAAAAATTAACTCTCGACCATAACAGACATTAAGACATTTGTTAATTCGAATTTTTAAATTTCAAAACTCTAGTTTCTTGCAATATTTTAGTGTAAATACAGGGCATTCAAACATCTAGATGACTTCTTAATCGAATGTCTGAACACCTGATGAAATACACAAAACAAAATTATATTTTGAGATTTTTGGATTTTGAAGGTTTGGGTTCATTTTATGGACTAGGAGATGCTCGAAGAGTCCAGAGTGAATGAATAGCAACATGATAAGTTCAAGAATGGTACGCCAAGTCTTACAAAATATGCGATCAACGCTAAGGATATAGAGTCCGTAGTAAGGGTTTTGTAATGACCCACATATCCACATATCAACGGGCCATAAATATATTATTTTTATAACCAACTTGGGTCTAAATTAAATATAACTTTGTGGAATGTCGAATATTGACATTTTGATCCCTAAAACAAATATTGGACATTTTGACCCTGAAAACTTTGTAAGACCTATAACTTTTAATATGTACCAAATAAGGGTCTGAAACCACTTCAAAATGAATGGTATAATGGTTTATTATTCCATAGAGTGATCATAACAGATTTTTGGACTTATGATCAAGGAGAATTATTACTTTAAGTTTGGATAATCTTTAGGTAGACTAGTGGTTAATTAACTAAAGTTCATTATTAGGCCGGCTAATTATTTCAGGATTAAGGTTACGAGCAACCTCTACAATAGCAACTAATTGCTATTTCTCATCTCTAATATATCTCCTAACCTTCGTTGACGTTCGTCTACCAAAAAAACATAATTTTCTTAAAAAATTTATCCTAAATCACTTAATTAGAGGATGATTAGCTTGGATTAGAAAAGAGCTTTAAGGATTTCAAATTTTGTGCATTGGATGGTATGTTGCTGCTGCCAAACTCAGATCTGCACTTATTTGTTAACTTTTGTTGATTCTACACTATGTGAGTGATTTTATTACCTTGCTTTGCTTTAAAAGTTGACACATGAATTTCTTTACATTTCAAACACTTTTTAGTGTTAAAAATGTGGTTTTCCCTTTATCTAGACATACACATATTTTGCAAATGAATTTTAAAAGATTTAAAATTGATTTTAATTGGATTTAGTTATGTGTTCTTATCGATACACCCTTTTCGATAATAGGATACATTTGGATGATATATCTTTTAATTCAGATTTGTTTATGTGGATGTACCTTATAGTTGTGTTATATTTATGTATTACCTTGTTCGTATTTTTTATATGTATTTTCATGTATTTTTGGTTAAAAATGTTGACCGAAGTCGAAATACAATTAGGATTGTCCTAAGAAATTGGACCTTGTCCATATGGGTTGGCCAAAGGATGGGTCGTCCAAGATGATTGCATAAAGGATGGGAGACGCAAATCGATAGAACCAAAATTGTTGGAGTCGGTTATAGAGGTAAAGATTGAGGTATCGATCGAACCTAGAGATAGCATGCAAAACAATGCAGCAGAGTGGATTGGAGTCGACGCAAAAAGTCAGAGAATGAAATAGCCAAGTTTTTAGCTCAGTCATTTTGATTGGTACCAATCCATATAGGTTTGTACGGACCGATGATGTGGAAAGTTGGGCTATGGTGAAATAAAGGGATGGTTTGGCTTGGCTTGGAGTCTTGCACAGTGAAGACTTTGAGCTACTTATAAGGAAACATAGCAATTCTCTACCACCAAATGATGGAAGTTTCTACTAAACAATCAAAAGTGCAATAATTTGGATAGTGATTCGGGCTATGGAATCGACAATGCAGAGGGAACTTCGACAAGTTAGGAAGAGGGTTTGGGGTTAAAGTACTTATCCAGTTTTAAGTTATGTACAAATCAGCATGGGTCGGCCTGACCCATATGGGTTGGTATCAGACTGTGCAATTATCGGCACGTTGAAGGGGCCTAGGGAAGTGTGCCATCGAACGGTAGCCAATTGGATGAAGAGGCATTGAGTTATAGCCTAGGACTGATCAATTTATCAATGAAGAAGATGACTAGATCTACTTTGGAATTCTACAGTTCTGTTTCAAGCATGACCTAGGGAATTAGTGTGATGACTTTGAAGCTGAGATAAGGAGACTCTGAAAATTTAGGTTGGTGTCGAAAGATGTTCCAAACTTTAACAACTCATGGATGGGATTTGTTTTGATGATCCATAAGGGTAAGTTCATCGATGTGGGTGTAATATCCCTCATTTTAAAGTCCAAAACTAAGCACTAAGATGTTGCACTCATCTATAGCATTAATTTTTGGTGAAAAAATGCAGTCATGTTAATGATATCTATAATATCAGAAGCACAAGAATATGAAATAATTTTAAACACAATTTCTAAAGAAAACCTTCACATTTCATTTCAAAGTTATATTTCATATCCATTACATAATCTTAAATGCTGCCTGGGTTTAGATAAAATGTAATTATTATAAAATACTCCAAGAGCAACATATGAAGATGCCCCTTTGGTTGATTAGAGTTACTAAATAGATAGACATATTTACTGTCAATACGTTCATATAACCACTGCCATAACACAACGGATAACAGAAATAGACAAACTCATACATAGTTAGCTTTGCCTCCTGCATGTCTTCGGAAGTTTTATTCGCCACTTGTAATGCCCTTACTCGCGGCCTACTCAAATCAAATTTTGAGCACTCGAGAGTTAAGGGAAAAACATAAACTTTGAGTCGGACAAAATGCCCGGTGTGAATAATTATATGCCATCTCGGGTTATAGATACTAAGTGAGACTATTCCTTTGAGCAGAACTGTTTCCCCCTTACTAATATCCCTTTCTAAATATGTCTTTTGCAAATTAATTCCTATAAGCAACTGATTAAAATGAACAATATAATAATAATGTGCATGCATGCTACATAGGTAATCATGACTACCTATCAAATCAATGGACTACCCATCCTAATATTTAGTTTTCATAAGGTAACTACTAACCTATATGGTTGACTCGGGCCTACCAGATATACCAAATGTTCTATCTGACTGTTAAAAGAAAACTGGACGGTCTGTCCAAATAAACTTATATTATAAGTGTTTACCGACTACCCGTCAATCCTATAGTTTCGCTAGGCTTACTATGAACCCAAAGGTTTTGCAAGACAACCTATAACCTATCTTATCTTTATGTATTCAATTTTGTGCATAAACCTACTTTTTTGTCTTACTCTTGACAAAGCCTTACACATTGGAATTTTGGATTAATATCAGTTATGGGATAACAGCTGAAGTATAGGGCGCCACCCTACACCAGCCCTACCTGGTTTTCTAATCTTTGAGTCAATTCATCCTATCATAATCTATCCAAAAGTGATAAGAACATTAATTTCATTAGTAAAATTCTAGGAATTTCTATTTCCTTGAAAATATTTTCTTTATAAACGATTTAACCCTTGAAATCATAGTTTCAAAACAAGGAAAATATAGTCATTTACTATATCCAAAATAACTATGCTATGTTATATGCTTTTATAAATTAACATTGATGAAGTTCAAAGTCATTTAAGGTCGTCACCTTAAAAAACCATAGGCTATAAAGCCAAAGCAATATGAAGTCTATATTGATAAAACATGGCAACGACATGTCGGGGAGGGTCTTTGCCCCTCAAAACATAAGCCAAAAAAATAAAAATTTATATTTTGATAAACCTCGGCGTCATTATCGCGGTTAGGGTCATCGCCCTTCTTCAATATAAAATATGTTAAAGCCTTTAACATTTACAACATAAGGCCATAAAGCCATAAGGCCGATAACATGGATGTCACACTTCATAAAACATTGATGTCGTAAGGTATAAAACTTGGTCTGCATATGTCCTAAAAATAAGGTCAACATTGTTGAATCTCAACATTATTGACTTAAGGAAAATTAGCAGCTTTACTGGAGTCGAAGTCATTAGAAGTGGCACGTTAGCCGTCTTTGAAAACATATAATTTTGAATCAAGGCAGCATTATCATCAACAATGTCGACATAGCTAAAAGCAACATAGTTGCCTGTATTATTGAAGTCAATAGGTATAAAACATGCGGTATCATTATCATCGTATAAACCACTTTGAAATGAGTAGGTTCGAAGATGTCACAGACAATAGGCGGCATAGTAAAATGAGACATCAATCAATTAAACAAAACAACCTCATCCACTTCAAAGATCACGATGTCAACATTGTTGTTGGCTTCGTACTTTGACCAAGCCGATGCATTCCTTATCAACCTAAGTTGATATCCTATACATTGCTCTTGATCAACGTCAAAGACCATAGAGGTGATAAGATAGGGGCGACATCATGAACATCGGCATGGCAATGTCATAATTAATGGAAAAGCTGTTTTATTACCATTAAAAGTAGTTTCTTTTCATCAAACCCCAATTATTTGTCAAAATCTTATTGGAAAACACTTCCTTTACCAAAATCTTTTCCAAAAATTGCTAAGGTGTAGATTTTTCAGGTTCAAAGTACTTAGCAAATCTTGCATTTTATATTAATATTTAAATGTACTAATTAAGCCTTTTTAGTTCAAATTATTCATATTAAATCATAAACACTCAGAAAAAATTCCCAAAAATCATGATAAATCCAATTTATTATCTTCTTTAACATATACAAATTTCGAGGTCAGAAACCTAATTTAATTATTTTTGATAATTAACCCCAAAATAAACCATTTTCCTACTTTAGGAAAATCACTAATTAATCTAGTTAAAATCGAAAATTACGAAATTAAAAATCCACTTTCAAAATAATGTTTCTAACATGACATCAAAATCTCAAGTCATTTGGGTATCATATGATAGGTTTTCTAACTCAAACTTATCAAATTTCATAAAATAAATTCACCAATAAGCATAAAATCCTTCAAACTATCGTAGCATGACATAATATAAGCAAAAAATTGTATCTATACATAAACACGCAAATAATGCTTAAAATATGAGATGTATATCTTATTATTTACCTTGAATGGTTTAAGAAGGTTGAGATTTTTTTTAATTTGATTCGCTTAAGGATTGCTCATGTTTTCCCTAGCTCTACTTTCCTAAAAACCCTTATTAATAGCCGGCCTTGACTCCTTGTTTTCGTTTGTATTGAATTGAATAAAGGAGGAAATAAGAGTATATTTGTTAAGGAAACATGCTCCTTTCCCACTTTTCCCACCTCATATACCCTTCTTCTTATTAATGTTCTAATTATTTCTAATAGTTTATTAATTAAGGCTCGACCCATTCTAATTACCGAATCCCAATCTCCATATCTATTTACATTATGTCATTTAATTTATCCAATTAAATATCCTAAATAACGCTATAGGTTTATTACATACTCCTTCCTTAAAGAATTTCGTCCTTGAAATTTTGATAAGGTACACACACACACCGAACATAAAAGCACAGATGTAAAATATACCATCAAACGGGTCAGGATAAGTGTCCCTAGTCCTGATCTCCATTTCCCAAGTACATTCTCCCTCATCGTTACTCTATTGGACTTTTACTAATCTGACTATCTTGTTCCTTAACTTTTTCTCATCCTTAGTCAAAATACGAACTACATGTCTAATTATAGTCATGTCCAGTTCTACTACAAAATCTTCCAATGCAGTTGGAGTTATAGTAGTCTCTAGATCTCGAACGCACTTCCTTAAATGGGAAATATGGAAGACGTTATGGATTTGATATAATCCTGGGTCATTTTTGGATTATGAAAAGATCACAATAATAATCATCCAAATCTGCTCGAAATGAAATGTCAAATTTTAGGTTGGAATCTTAATTGTTTTGTATTAAAATAACGGAGTATTTGTGGATTTTGCAATAAATATGTTTTACCATTTATTCCACTTCTTGTTCTTTTTTTGGATTTGATTAAGAAATGGTGTGTGAGGTATGAATTCTTATTCATAGTTTGCATTGCATATTTCTACAAATTGAATAGAAATTCCTTTGTCTAATCTCATGTGAAAAGGAGATAAATAGAGCATAAAATTAATTAAATTGTAGGTTTTCACTTATTTGAACCAAAAATGACACAAACATCCAAATGAGTATATAGGGAAAAGAGTAAAGAAACTAAACAAAAACACATAGAAATATGACACCATAGTTTTATTGTAGTTCGGCTAATAGTTGCCTACGTCCACTTGACTTTGTCGATGGTTTGTAGTGTTGTATACACTTCTATTCTTATATATTGGTATGAATACGTGAGAGTACAAGAAATTTATTAAAAAGTTGTAGAGTAGTGAAAAGGATCCCAAAAAATGAGTCATCGACCTCCTACTTATAGTTGTAGGTTGCTGAAACTCATCCCATGACCTCCACCTCATTCTACATGCCTAAGACTTTGAGAAAATGGTGGATGCCTCATCGATATGCATGGATCGCTACCAATCCATAGGCTTTGATCATTACCGATCCATAAGTTAGCCAAATAGATCATCTTTAGGCTTCGATCATTACCGATCCATAAGTTGGCCAAATAGATCATCTTGAACTCTTTGTTTAGGCTCGATTTGTGGGTTAGCTTCTTGATTCCAAACTTGCTTCCATCGTTATTAGCCTGTTTCATAGTCCAAACGATAGATCGGTAGAAGAATGGAGTTGCTGATTCAGGTGTGAGAATTGCATGGGAGAAGTGAAATGTAATTTAAACTAGGCTGTTGGAGCCGTTACTTGGAAGTAGTAGGAGTGGAGGCAGGATTGGATGAAGAATCGTGGATCGATACCAATCCAAGTTGTTGGATCGGTATCGATTCACTACTTTGGTGGAATTTTTATCCATGTTTCTTGTGGTGGATTGGTATTTATCCCGTAACTCTGTTTGCACTTAGTTTATAGACTCTTGGGCTACCTTTCTGGGCTGCTTGCCTCTATAACTCTCAAGTTCGATTCGTCCGGCCCATCTAAATATTATCTGGTCAAAAGGATGGAGAACATTATTATTATTTTATTCTATTGCTTTAATATAACATAAGTTGGAGTTGGATTCTAAGTACAAGTCTATTGATTTGATTTTGGAATATTAGATTTATGCTAAAAATGCTACTGTGGAAATGAGACTTATATAATGTTGGAAGATTTGATATTTGAATATTAGTTTAGAGCGTAACCTCCGCATATATAAAAATTAATAAATGCATCTAAGTTTATGCTATTATATATGAATAGATAAATAGCTCCATATTGTTCTTTTTACCAACCAACAACCAGCATCGAAATGGGTCTATGTTTCGATGGGCCTTTTTTGGATCGAGATTTAGGCTTGTTTCGAGGTGGGTTAATACATTTGGTAGCAGAGCCTAGGTTACCCGATCAACATGAAAAGTATACTATGAGTGGCATGTTTGTTATTTTTGAAAATATTTTTCAAAAAACACTACTAAATATACATACTATTTTTGAACATATATACACACACTAGGCAAATCTTTCTTTCAGCATATAATACTATCTCACATTAAAAGTCATAGCTAAAAGTTCAAATGATAGATAGTTGATATGGCTAATAATCATTCTTCTTCTGAGGCTGAGAATCTTTCCCAAGGTAGACCTGCCATTTGAGGGATGCTCGAATGGTTTAAACAATACCTTAGGCAAGTAGGTGAAGTCTCTATTCCCAATGTTGCACCTGCAGCACCCTTGCCCTGCTTGCCGATGCAACATCCCATCCCATTGACTTTCCCAAGATGTGCAAGGACTTTCTTAATATAGGAGAAAGAGTATATTCTTGAACAAAGGTTTTTGTAGAGTCAAAGACTCAGATAAATAATTGTGAGAAGATATTTTGAGAGCTCAGTTGGGAGGATCATCTGAAGAGGAGAATGGCAGTTTGACGCCTCAAAAGAGATGCCCAAGACTGCTGGAGTATTGTGCCGAGAAGAATGTTGGTAGGATTTTCACCTGGGATGAATTCAAGAACAGACTCGATTCAAGGTTTACGTCAAGGATAAAAGCAAGTTTACAACCGGAGAAATCTATATAGCTTAGGCAGGGAGGCTCCACTTTGGAAGAGTACATTAGTGAGTATACAGAGTTGGCTAAGTTCAGGATAAGCTTGATCGATACACCTATGAAAAGGTCATGAAGTTTGTGAAGGGCCTGAACTCACTGCTTAGAGAATTTTTGTTAACCCAAGTGCTCGCTGGTTCCATATATGAGATCTTAGTTAAGATGGCTTTGCTATAGATGGCTAGTAAAGAAAAAAAGAGGAGAAGGCAAGATTTACTCAAAATCAGACCAAGAAGGGGAACTTTTGGGAAAATAAGAAGTCAAAAGGAAAGTTTAAGAAAGATGGTAAGGTATGTAAGAGATGCCAAAAGAAAGGTTATGTAGCCAAAGATTGTAGGGTAAATCTGATGAAGGAAGCTTTTAAAGGAAAGTGTTATCACTGCTACGAGGAAGGGCACCTCAAGGACCACTGTTTGAAGCTGGAAAGGAAGGGCCGAATGGACAAGCCTATCCATTGAGGCTGCCCCTATTTCAAGTAGATCACCCACTATAGACCAAGGGAAGTCAGCATTAGAAGGCATAACTCTTATTTTTTTGGGCTACAATCCATACCCTATTTGATTCTGGAGCATCGCATTCCTTTATAACTAGAAATGTAGTTGAACCTTAAATCTTCAAACCTAATTTGTTACCATCCTAATGTAGTCTCTAATCCTATTTTACGATCGACAAATCTCTCTTTAATTTGCGAAGATGTAGTTATGGACATATATGATGTTGTTTTCAAATGTAATGCATACGTCTTAAATTTGAGTGGTATGGACTTATCATGGAGATGGACTGGTTATCATACTATAGGGAAATTTTAGATTATGATAGGAAGGTTGTATGTTAAAGAGTTGTAGAGGATGAGACTTAGAGGTCCACTGTACACTCCAAGACTCGGTCGAGTTAAGTTATTTATACTTGTTAAGCCTATCTCATATTGAGCTTTCAACTGTACCAATAGTTCGCGAATTTCACAATGTCTTTGAGGAAGTCTCAGGTCTCCCATCCCAAAGGAGATCGAGTTTTGAATTGATTTGGAGAAGGATGCTAGACCAGTAGCTCTTCCATTAAGGCACGTGGCCCTTAAAGAAAGATGTGAGTTGGACAAGCAAATCTCGGAGCTGTTGCAAAAAGGATTCATCCAGCGAAGTACTTCAAAATAGGGAGTTCCTGTTGTTTTCACCACTAAGGCAGACGGCTCATTTAGACTATGCATCGACTATATGGAACTTAACAAGTTGACAATAAAGAATAGGTATCCATTACCTAAGATAGACGACTTGTTCAATCAACTGGTAGAAGACAAAGCCTTTTCCCAATCAGACTTGGCAATTAGATTTCATTAGTTAAGGATCTTAGGGGATAGCAAGTCAAAGACCGCATTTCGCGCACTATATGGACTCTATAAGTGGGAGTTTGTACTTTTGAATTGAAAAATTCAACCACATACTTTGTAGATTTGATGAGTAGAGTGTTTAGGGGATAGCTTAATAAGTTCATTATAGTGTTTGTTGATGATATTTTAGTATTTTCCAAGAGTGAAGGAGAGCATGATAATTACTTAAGGGAAATACTATGGGCCTTGAGGAGGTAACAACTTAGAGCCAAATTTGCAAAATGCCACTGTTGGAAAAACGAGGTAAGGTTTCTTGGACATATTGTTTATGAACATGCATTGGCGGTTTTTTGAACCAAAAATGTCACAAACACCCAATAGATTGAGTAGAGAAATAAAATTTAAGAAAATAAATGAAAAATTGGTAATAAACGTACTTCGGCCTACGTCCACTTTAAGTTTCCTTTTTATTATACTGTGTTTTTCAACTACAGTTCTTATGGATTAGTATAAATCCATTTCGAATCTGTATAAATCCATCAGCGATTGTAAAAAATCATAGTAAATGAGCCCTGCCCCTCTATTTATATATGTAAGAATCTTAAAATCTTGTCCATGTGATCTCCATACCGTTCTCCACGCAAAAGACTAGCTCCCTTGAAAATTTGGTTGCCACATCATCAAACATTATGGATCGGTACCGATCCATGGTCTTTAATCTGTACCGATCCATAAGTTTGACTTATGGATAACTTTAAATTCTTTGCATAGGCACAACACTTGGTTAGCTTTATGATTCCAATCTTTTTTGTGTCTTTAATAGTTTTTTTGGATCCAAATGATGGATATGTAGAAGAGTGGAGCCATTGATTCAAGCGCTCATGGAGATCAATAGAGAATTGCATACGATCAATGAAATGGAACTTAGAGTAGGCTCCTTGCACGATTGATATGAGTAATAGGATCGAGGAAAAAAATTAGCCAAGTTGTGTGGATCGGTACCGAACTATGGTGTTGGATCGGTAACGACCCAACATTTTGTTGGAATCGGCTTTGTCGATTCTCAGAGTGAACTGTATTTGCTTTCGGTCTCGGTTACACTTGAATTTTGGGCTTTGTAATCAACTCTCCAGGATTCTTGCCTTGATAAATTTGAGATTTAACTTGTAAAACTCGTTTGTGTACTGCTTGGTCAAAAGACAGGATAAGACTGTCCTCCCAAAAGCACGCCTTGCGAACGGAAGGTATGCTTTGCTCAAGAACAAATGCTGAAGTTGATGGGATATTAGTAATTGAATCTTTTGGTAATCAAGAAATTGGGCTATTATGGATCATCATGTTCCTTTGGATTTTATTTTCAATCATGGGTCTTTCCAAACCTGTTACAGCCCAAGACTCTAGACTCTGCCTAAGTAGTCTATACATCATCATCATTCCAATTTCAGTCAGAATTATTACATCACGTATCAAAATTGTCCCATGTTCATTCATGATTTGTTGGTTCTACTCTAATTACAAGGAATTCAATTCCTTTTATCAAATCTATATTTGTTCTGAGGAACGACTCATCGAATTGTTTTATATTTAGCATAATGCAATATCTCTCTAAATTGGTTTGTCTTTAGTTTAGTGTATTATCTCTTGGGATCATTTAATGTGTAAGTTAAGGGGATGATTTATCCGAATCATTAATCACATTCGTGGCCGTTTAGGGCCGATAGTTAAACCCACGATCTCTTTAGATTGTTATTTGAAGTTGTGGTGTTTGGTGATGATAAATATATTTGTGGTCTTGCTAGACTATTATTCAAATTCATCATCGCTCAAGGCCGATATTAAAGCTATGATCTCTCAATACCTTTAATCAAATCCATAGCCATTCGAGGCCGAAAATCAAATCCATGGTCTTTCCAGACCTTTAAACAAACCCATAGCCATTCAAGGCCAATAATCAAACCCATGGTCTCTTTGGACCTTTAGTCAAACCTAGGGCCGTTTGAGTCAGATATCAAATCCATGGTCTCTTTAGATCTTTAATCAGATCTATGGTCGTTTTAAGGCCGATAATCAGCTCCATGGCCCCTTCGGACCTTTAAACAAATCCATGACATCTCCGAACTGTTGATCACTTTCATGACCATTTGGGGATAATAATCAAATTCATGGTCTCTTCGGACCCTTGCCGAGCCCAATTCGCTCGCTCTTTGGCAAGAGGACTCGATGACGAGCAAGCTCATCAGCTCAATCTTCGGTAAGGGGACTTACTTCTTGCACTTAGATACATATTTCGGATGAGACTCAAAGCGATCGATATTAGTCATCACATTTAATGTAGATTTAATAATCATAAGTTCATTTAATGGAATCAAATTAAAAAATTGAAATACTAGAATCAAATTCAAAAATTGAAAAACATAAAAACCAAACATCACGATAAATGCCTCATCGGGCGCTGCAACCTAGCATCCAACTCAGAGTGTGCCTAGGAACCGATCAAGATCCTATACATGAGAAAGTGGCTAGACGATGGTACTGCCTCGTTTATTGAAAAGAGAGATAGGGTGCGAGAACCGAACCTGGTTCCCTGCTATACAGATTAAGTGATGACTATCTATCTAGGGCCATTTCCATTCACTATGGTTGATGGTTGCTTTTGTTCCGTCACCACAGTTCGACTTCTCACATATTGTTGTAATTGGTTATTCTTTGATCAGGTCCCGTAAGTGTCTACAATCATTTATGTCATGCCCATATAGGTCATGAAATAGGCAATATTTTCCAAACATCCTTTCATGGTTCACGGCCTCTCTTCTTGCCGGCTTCCGATAGGAGATCCGTCTACTGGCATCCAGATAAATTCACTCTAGGGTTTCATTTAAATCCATGTAAGAAGAGAATTTCGGTTCCCTCTTTTGTCGCTTTTATCCTTCAAAGCCCTCATCCATGTTTCGTTTTTCTTTGCCTATGTTGGATCCTTCTCCGGGCGGTCCTCCACCATCCACAACATTGATTCTTCCTGATCAGTCTCAGCGTCCTCTTGACGTCGATATCTCTCAGCTTCATTGTAAAATTCTATGAGATCCCTTAGAGGATCCTATTCCAAAGCAATCTTGAAATCCTTCTTAGTTGCTATCCCTGAAACCGCTACCACCAAACCATTGAAGGGTCTGGTTTATCAATCGCGGCACCTGTTGCATTAAATCTTGTAGATAAACTCCTAAGGGCTCTTCGACCCTCTGCTCCATGCTTGCTAATGTCATTACACTCTTGGGTCGTGAGATATGGAACCAAAACAACTTTACAAATATGTTACTAACTTGGTCCATTGCTAATGGAACCATTTTTCAGCTGTCTAAACCATAACGCTACTAAATCTATCAAGTACAATGGGAAACACCATCCTATGACCTATTCAGATGCACCCAACACTTACACGAGTCGGATGTATCTCATCAAATGAACTATTGGATCAGTCTTTCCATCATAGTTTTCAACATAGGCAGCTTGAAATCAAGCAGATTTCTAACGTACTGAACATTCAAAGTGAATGGACTCTTGTTCACATTCTCCAAGCTCTGATTAGGAAGTCTACCCTTTATATCTTGTCTTACCATCTCAGCAAGTCTGTTGTTGTCATCCAAATGAACACCCCAATTTGCATTCTCATCCTGCCTCCCGACTCTGGAAGGGAATTCTGGCATGTACTTCTTCGATCATGCTTCTGAATTTTGATTCACATTCAAACGCTCCGCATCATTCCCAGGATGCATAACACTTCTTCTTAGACTAGCATGACCCATGCCCTCGAGCTCTTGTAGAATATACTAGTGTATGATTTTTGTTTGATGATAATAAACATATATATTTGTTTAAATGTATTTGTTATTGTACTATTTTATTTTTCCACATATTTAAAAAAATATTTGTTGAATAAAGTAAATAACTTGGAATTCTTATTTAAACAAATATTTTATTAAAAATTCAAATAGTACAAATTTGAGCTCTCACTACATTTACACATTTTCAATTACAATAAAACTTCAATTACAACATAATTTTCACATTACAATTTTACCTCACTACATAATTCACTCATCACTCGTATTTATCTTCAACTTTATTCCAGCCTGTATCTAGCATCTGAACTATCTGCAAAATAAACATTGACGTTGTAAAACTGAAAAATAAATATTTTGTAGTACACAATGAAGTGTGCTTTTTGAAAATATAGTTTACCTTGGTTATTTGGGTTATTCGTCATCATTTTTTTAATTCATCTTACACATACAACTTGTGACATGCATAGTGTATCACTATACATGCCACAAGGTCGCACACACCGATATACACTTTCTTGTTAAAATTGCAAGGACAGGTGAGCAAAAGGTCAAACCCAAGTCAAGACTAGATTCAACTAGGTGCAAATGAAAATACAAACCAAAACTAACCATGGTCAGTCAAAGCAATCATGTAAGAGCCTACATATGTACAAACATGCAAATAAATCAACACAGCAACGGTTAGTCCAACCAACATATAAACAGACCAGATATGTATAAAGAATAAAGCAATGGCCAGTATAAGGCAGTTCTCTAAATCAATGCAGACACATGAAGATCCACATGAAAACTTACAACCAGACCAGAATCAAGAGGAACAAGACTAGAACCAAGCAACAAAGCTTCAAACATGCTCAAGTTAAATGGATTAACATGAATACGTGCATGATTTTCAAAGTCAATGAACAAATGTAGACAAACACAACAGTGCATAGGGATTCAGAGGAAAACAGGCATGTACATGCACGAAGACTTCAATGGAACCAGTCAACATGAAAATAAATATGTTTAAACATATATCGGTTCAGGCAAGAACACACATAATTGAGGCCACAGAATACAAGTGCAACAAATGTCCAAGCAAAATCAGTCATTCAGGCATGTGGAATGACCAGTGAATAAGGAAGGTAAAAGTATGTGCACACACATAAACATAGACATAGGTATTTCACAAGCCAAAATCAGAAATATGCAACTCAAAGGTAGAGCACGTGTACAAGACCACAAACAAAAGTAAACATGCATGTGCCAAGGATTGAAAGATCAAGTCAGCTCTAAAAGATCGAATGCACATGTACCAGATGCAAAGAACCAAACTCAAGACAAGATCAAGTGATTAGCATGCACTCACGGATCTTACCAGAAAATATACATCATTGTTCAAACAAACTGCTAAAATGTGCAAGGAGAGAAATACATGCACATTGGATAGATCCAAGCATAAGTTCAACAAAGGAATGTGGAGTGCACAAACGTTCTCAATTAAGCAAACAGCCAAGTACATGCATATACATATGCATCGGGTATCAATTTCGAGCAATAGAGTAATAGACACAACAAACAACTTAAACCAGAAACATCAAGCAAGATACAACATGAACAGAGTTCATCATCATTGGAAAACCAACAAACAGAAATGCACATAGAGGCAACTCAGAGATACAAACACCAATAAAACAGTTCGACAAGTTAACATACACACAAGCATCCAGGTCGCAAATGATCCAGGTAAAGGAAACAAGCATCTGCAATACCAAAGACGAAGTCAATAAGTTAAGGCCGAGATAAAAATCAATAGGGTCAAACATATTTGAAGATATTTCAGATAAATCGATATATTCATACGTATATCTAAACAAAGAACAAATCAAGCACTGAATAATCATTCGATCAAATAATCCATGGCTAAAGAAAAATTCGTTCATAAAGTCATGAAAAATATATGGAGTAACATGTATACAAAGAACAAGTCAAGATCAGCAAACTATTTGATTACAAATGATGTAGGAACTAGAATATTGTAAAATTCAAACCAAAATATACGAATGAAATAATAGGGTTTCGGTCCTTATAAATTAACCCAATATCATCATCGGCAGATCATTCGAGTTCGAGCCAAAAATTCAGAGAGCTTACTTAGAACAAATCACAAATAAATCCAAAACCCAAATCAAAGTCAAGTTAAAAACAACAGAATCTAAATCAAAAAATTCAAAACCATACCAAAGCCTCAATTGAAGAATTACTCGACTTAGTAAAGCGGCCGCAACCACCAGACGCCGGCAAACTGAAGAGTGCAATCAACGAAGAAGTAATGGTGATTTGAAGCTTCAAATTCAAAATGGCGGCCTTAATTTCCAAAAAACCCTAATTTTGAAGAACGAAGAGAAAGGAACGGACGGCATGGACTAAAAGGAGATACAGGCTGAAGGTAAAAAAGGGAAAACATATAATTTATTTCGGCTGTTGTTTACTTTTACTTGAGAAGAATTGAACTAGAATTCATACATAGGGTTCCATTTTTTTAATTGTAATTTGATTTTTTTTAATTGTTAAACTCTCTTGTTGACTAGGTTATGAGCTATGGGGCGTAGTTCGAGAATTTGCAACTCAGTGGTTGAGTTGTGGTAGAGTTTTGAGCTTAGAGTTAGGTTAATCAAGTTAGCAAGTATTGTAAGTTTACGTGTTTTTGTAAGCGTCTAATTACTTAATTTCTAGTAGAAACCTTGGGGGTAGCACATTGGCAAGTTTTTGCCGAAGTTGGGTAAAACTGTGTGTGATCTTTACTGCATTACTTTTTGTTTTTGTTTTTATTTCTGCAATAATTTTTAGTAGACCCTATTTACCCCTCCCCCCTTTAGGGTGAAAACGATCCTACAAGTGGCATCAGAGCTAGGACCAAAAACCATTTTTTATTAAAAAAAATTGATTTTTTCTTTCAATGGCTTCTTTTAATAATGCTTTTACTGAAGGTCAGTCCATAACTAGACCACCCATGTTCAATAGTGAATATGCATATTGGAAAACTAGAATGAATTTTTTGAAAACCATAAATGCATGGAATATTATTGAAATATGATATAGCACACCAACAGTAATGCTAGGTAATCAAGAAGTTGAAAAATCTATGGATCAATGGTCAGATTTTGATAATAAACTGCTAACGCTAAAGCTATGAATTCTTTTATTTGCTCATTAGATCAAAGTGGATTTAATCGTGTCTCACACTGCCTAACTACGCAAGAAATCTAGCACATGCTTGAAGTGATTCAAAAAGGAACCTACCGGGTTAAAAATCTTTCTTTGTCATGCTTAGTAGCAAGTACAAGAACTTCACAATGGCAAAGGATGAAAGTGTCAAAGAAATGTATGGACAACTTTCTAATCTTGTATACAAATCAAAATCCCTAGGAAGACCATACACAGAACTGAAAATAGTCTGAAAGATCCTCAGAATTCTTCCATAAAATTTTGAAGCAAAGGTGACTGCCATCCAAGAATCAAAGGATCTGAAACAGGTTAAAGTTGAAGAACACATTAGAAACCTCACCACTTATTAGCTAGAAATCAAATTCAAGAAAGAATGTGAAGGAGGAGATATGCATAAGAAATCAATAGCTCTCAAAGGGATAATAGAAAGTGATGATGATGATGATGATGATGATGATGATGATGAAGGAGCGGCTGAATTGGCATGGATAGTAAAGAGATTCAAAAGGTGGAACCGCAAGTATGGAAATCCAGCCCTAAATCAACAACTAAAAAGCAGAATCATCAAAGTTATAGAAAACTTAGAAAAGAAGGAGATCATTTGTCACAAGTGTAATGAACCTGGTAATATCAAGCCAAATTTTCCTCAAAATCAATTCGACAAAGGAAAGAAACCAAAAAGGAGAAGTTTTGCAGCAACTTGGAATGAAAGCAATAAAGATGATAGTGAAAGCACTGGCAGTGAGAATGAAAAAGCAAATCCATGTCTTCTAGAAGAAACAAGTGACAAAGATGACAACAAGCCAAGCGAGGTATCAAAACTTACCCATTCGCGATTACTTATATATTTTCATGAAGTAAATGGCTGTTTTGAAAGACTTAGGAAGAAGTACGCTAAAATTGAATCACAAAAGGATAGTTTGATAGAACTAAATATGCAGCTTGATCAAATTGTTCAAAACAATAGAAATAAGAGCCCTAAGTTAAATATGTGTCCATCATTAGAAGAGGAAATAAAAAAATCGAAAACTAAAATTAAATCGCTTTAAAATGAAATTCAGATTTTGAAAGAAAGTGAAAATACTAGGAGAGAAAATTCTATTAAAAGTGAACTTTATTATTGAATGAAAATGAATCACTCAAATCACAAGTCCAACAATTATCTACAACTTTAGGAAAAGGAGGAAAATCAGTAAATATGCTATTAAGGAAACAAACTGTTAATACTGTTAGACAAGGACTTGGTTACTCTCAATCTGAAAATGGTAGAAATGAAACTAATCATGTCTACTCCAAGTGCTTGACTTGTGAAAAAATTGGACACAATCAAAACAATCGTTGGTATAGACCCAAACACATGAAAACCATATCAATTTGGGTTCCTAAAGGAACGGATGTAAAATTCCTTAAAATCAAACAAATTTGAGTGCCAAAACAAATAAACATAGAATTTCTTTTTCTATGCAAACTTGTTTTTCAAAAATTTTTGTCACTAACAATCATGGACCTACGAAAACAAATAGGTCAAAAACTCTTTTCTTGTATAGGTGTGTTGGCAGGCTAAGGAACAACAAGAGTGGTACCTGGATTCTGGCTGTTCTAGGCACATGGCGGGGCGACAAATAAAAGTTCCTTAGCCTAAATAAATGCAAAGGTGGCAGAGTCACAATAGGAAACTACGATAAACGTAAAATTATCGTAAAGGTGATCAATTGGGAAAATTTGAGCCAAAAGCTGATGAAGGCATGTTTATGGGATATTCTTCTAGAAGCAAAGCTTATAGAGTATAAAAAAAAGAACGAGAATAATCGTGGAGTCAATCAATGTGAAATTTGATGAAGGAATTGATGATCAAAGCAAGGAAACAATCAAAAGCAATGGCAAAAAGGAGAATGAAAAAATGAAAGTGAAAATACAAAAGAAACTGCAACAGCGGAAGAAGTCCACAGAAATCTGGAACCAGAAAGATTGAAATTCATCTTCCAGAATTGGTTATAGGTAATCCTACCGTAGGTATTCAAACTCGTTCCTCCTTTAGAAATTTATATTATTTGTGCCTATACAGTGGATTTATTTTAGAAATTGAACCCAAAGACATAGATACAGCTCTCAATGATGAGAGTTGGTTTATAGCTATGTAAGAAGAGCTAAATCAATCTGAATGAAATGATATTTGGATTCTAGAATCTAGACCTAATGATTATCCAGTTGTAGGAACCAAATGGATTTCTAAAAATAAATTTGATGAATCTGGAAATGTGATGAGGAACAAAGCTAGGTTAGTTGCTAAAGGTTATAATCAAAATGAAGGAATTAATTTCGATGAAACTTTTGCACCTAGCAAGACTAGAATCTATTAGAATCTTGTTAGCATTTGCTTGATACAAAAGATTTAAACTAAGACAAATGGATATTAAAAGTGCTTTTCTTAATGGAATTTTGAAAGAGGATGTATTCGTTGAACATCCTAAAGGATTTGAAAGTCAAGAATACCCTAACCATATATATAAACTTAAAAAGGCACTATATGGATTAAATAATCCCCTAGGGCTTGGTATGAATGTCTTAGAACTTATCTCCTTGAAAATGGGTTCAAAAAGGGATATGTAGACACCACATTATTTCTATTGCACGAAAATGATAACCTATTGATTGTTCAAATATATATTGATGACATTATTTATGGTATCACCAATAACCTTTTGCATGAAAAACTTGAAAAAGTAATGCTGGAAAAGTTTAAAATGAGCTTGGTAGGAGAGTTAAAATTCTTTTTGGGATTTCAAATCAAACAAAGCGAAAATGGTACATTCATCTCTCAAACAAAATATATCAGAGAGTTTGTCAACAAATTTGGATTAAAAGATGCTAAACCTGTAAAAAAATCCCATGAGCACAACAATTAAACTTGACAAGGATGAAAAAGGTAAAGTAGTTGATCACAAGAAATATCGAGGTATGATTGGATCACTTCTTTATCTTACTGCTTCTAGACCAGATTATATTCTCTGTTTGTTTATATGCACACTTTCAATCAAATCCAAAAGAATCCCATTTAAAAGCTATAAAAAGGATTATAAGATATCTACTGCATACCCCACGTTTCGGTTTATGGTATCCAACTAATGATAACTTTGAGTTAAAAGGATATTTAGATGCAGACTATGTTGGTAGTCGGTTGATAGAAAAAGTAGTGGAACGTGTTTTATGTCGGGACATTTGTTAGTTGCGTGGTCAAGTCGAAAACAAAATTATACTACATTATCTACCATTGAGGCAGAGTATATTGCTCTAAGTGGCTGCTTTGCTCAAACTTTATGGATGATACAAACTTTTCAAGATTATGGTCTAAATTTTAAATGGGTTCCACTTATGTGTGACAGAAAAAGTGCAATTGATCTCACAAATAATCTTGCACATCATTCTCGCACGTATAGATGTTAAACATCATTTCATTAGAGATCACATTTTCAAAGAAAATATCTGCATAAACTTCATTTCAACTGATTGTCAATTGGCAGACATTTTTACAAAACCCCTTCCAGAAAATATTTTTTGTCGACTTCATCTCAGTTTAGGCATTTTAGAAATGTGATTTTGTATTTTTTGGATTTGATCTTAAATTTCTATGTTAACTAATCTGACTCCTTGTTGATTATCGAAAAGATGGATAGTGACTGAAAAAAGTAATGAGTGTTGATTTCGATCATACATCATGTCTTGAGAGAGTATATTTAGAAAATTTCATTAAAAATTTAAACAAAATCTGTAATAACTTTAGTTGGTAAAAATTCCATAACCATCTCTATTCCTATCATATTTCTACGACTATCACTCATCAAAATCCAATATACTATGTCAAAATGTGGTATTTAAATGGGAAATCATTCATTTTTTAATTAGCAATAAAATCATCCAAAAGTACTCACTCTCATTTAAAGTCCTCACGGTTATGCATGGGTGAACTACTTGAAATCTTTGATTATGTGCTTTCAAGCTCATTTAAAAGTCCTCACGGTTATGCATGTATGGAACATATATCAAAATTGGATGAAATTGGAGAATTGATTCTAACTCCATTAAAAAGTTCTCAGGGTTATGCGTGGTTAGAAGATGCTTGGAATTAATTTTGTAATAATAATAGGGAATACTACTAATCTCATTTAAAAGTCTTAACAGTTATGCAAGGTTAGTAAGTATTTAAAAAAATTCTTTCATAAATATACCACAAATAGACACTACTATATGGTTTTCTATGCCAACATCACCCCTATCACTCTAGGATTATGCGCCTAACAGAGTATTTATGATTTTTTTTATTTTTTATTTGAAATCTAATATTTATACTTGATAAGGTATTAATGTTGTATTAATGTCAATAACTTTATCACTCTTATCTAACATTGTTACTCTTTTGTTGATAATAAAAGGGAGGGAGAAGTTAAGATTTTGGCAAATAAGTCAAAATTTTCTATTTGCATATTCTAATCTAGGTACATTGCATTTTTACTGTTTTTTTATCTATTTGCATATTCTTTTTTATTCTCATGCATATACAAAGGGGAGCTTCGTTGAGGGGGGGTATTCAAATAGGGGGAGAAAATAGAATTCATCAAGACCGAATACATTTAATAGAGTCAAAACCTTAATATATGTTTGTTATCATCAAAAAGAGAGATTGTAGAATATACTAGTGTATGATTTTTGTTCGATGATAATAAACATATATATATTCGTTTAAATGTATTTGTTATTGTACTATTTTATTTTTCACATAATTAAATAAATATTTGTTGAATAAAATTAATAACTCGGAATTCTTATTTAAACAAATATTTTATTCAAACAAATATTTTATTTGAAATTCAAATAGTACAAATTTGAGTGCTCGCTACATTTACACATTTTCAATTACAATACAACTTCAATTACAACACAATTTTCACTTTACAATTTTACAACATGACATAATTCACTCATCACTCGTATTTGATCTTCAACTCTGTTCCAGCCTGTATCCAGCATCTAGACAATATGCAAAATAAACATTGACAAAGTAAAATTGAAAAAGAAATATTTTGCAGTATACAATGAAGTGTGTGTTCTAAAAATATTGTTTGCCTCAGTTATTTGGGTTGTTCATCATCATTTTTTTTAATTCTTCTTACACGAACAACTTGTGATGCACGGTGTATCACTGTACATGCCACAAGGTCATGCACACCGATATACACTTGCTTGGTAAAATTGCAGGGAAAGGTGAGCACAAGGTCAAACCCAAGTCAAGACTGGATTCAACTCAGGTGCAAATGAAAATACAAATCAAAACTAACCATGGTCAGTCATAGCAATCATTTAAGAGACTGCATCTGTACAAACATGCAAATAACTCAACACAACAATGGCCAGTCCAACCAACATACAACTAGACCGCCAAATATGTACAAAGAATAAAGCAATGGTCGGTACAAGGCAGTTCTTTAAATCAATGCATACATATGAAGATCCACAAGAAAACATACAACCAGACCAAACATCAAGAGAAACAAGACCACAATAACAAAACCAGACCAGAACCAAGCAACAAAGCTTCAAACACTTTGCATGATTTTCAAAATCACTGAGCAAATGTAGACAAACACAACGATGCAGAAGGCTTCAGAGGCAAATGGGCATGTACATACATGAAGATTTCAATGGAAACGGTCAATATGAAAATAAATATGTTTACACATATATCGGTTCAGGTATGAAAACACATAATTGAGGCCAGAGAATACAAGTGCAACAAATGTCCAAGCAAAATCAGTCATTCGGGCATGTGGAATGACCAGTGCACAAGCAAGGTAAAAGAAGGTGCACACACATAAATATAGACATAGGTATTTCACAAGCCAAAATCAAAAATATGCAACTCAAAGGTAAAGCATGTGTACAAGACCACAAACAAAAGTAAACATGCATGTGCCAATGACTAAAGATCAAGTCAGCTCTAAAAGATCGAATGCACAAGTACCAGATGCAAGGAACCAAACTCAAGACAAGATCAAGTTTACTAGCATGCACTCATGGATCTTACCAGAAAATATACATTATTTGTCAAACAAACTGCTAAAATATGCAAGGAGAAATACATGCACATTGGATAGATCCAAGTGTAAGTTCAACAAAGGAATGTGGAGTGCACATAAATTCTCAACTAAGCAAACAACCATGTGATATCCCGGAATTTTTGACAATATCAATTTAATAATCTTTATATAAAATTAAATTGATTTGATAATATTGATCAATAAAATATGATTTGGTTTAATAATCTGAATAAATAAATATTTAATTAGTGATTTATCTTTTAAAAAAAACAGTTAAAATAAATGTTATTAATTATAATGTGTATATGTATATTTGTATATATATTATAGATAATCTTTGTTTTATAATTTAATAAATAAATAAAGTTTTGTTTTTAAATTCTAATAATATATTGAGTAATTGGGAAATTATGTTTTAAATTAATTTTAAGTTTTTTAAAGTTATTTAAATTAATAACTATATGGTTAGTAAATACTCAAAATAAATGTTAAATTTGTTTAAAATTTATCTTAGCTTAATTTTTGTTTTAAATTTACATAAAAAGTTTGTTTTATTTCTTTTTAAATATTATTTGATTAGTATGATTTGGAAATATTATATATAAGTTTAAAATACAAATAGCATATGGTTTAAATTTATTTATTAATAAAAGTAATTTATAATCTCTTTATAAATCATTTAAAATTTGTTAAATTGTTATTTTCAAGCCATATTAAAAAATGTATTATTTTCCCATAAATATAAAAGGAATTAAAATAAGAAAATAGAATCTTCATTTTAAATTGAATAAATTGATTTTAATTTGGAATTCAAAGGATTAATTTGAATTAGGAATTTTATTTTGAAATTCAAATTAATAAATTCTTTAAAAATTTGAATAAGTTTTAATTTATAATTTGTTATATTTACATTTTCTTTAAATAAGTAATTCACATGTATATTTACATAAATATAAATAAATTAAGTTTAAAGCTTTATCTAACATTTAAATAAAAAGAAAATTTAACAAGACATGTGTTAACTTATGAAATAATCAAATTACAAGTGTTAACATATTAGTAATATTAAATACATGTGTTAAGTAGTAAAATAAACAAAATGACAAGTGTCATTTGTATTTGATCTTTTCTTTATTTTAATTAAAATTATTTTAGCCTTTATAAACCATGTTTTTTTTCCTTCACTCTCTTTTTCCTATCTTTTATTCTAAGCTAAGAAAAACATAAACAAATCTGAAATGGCACTACTCAAATAAAAATTGCAAAATCAAGAACATGTAACAAGATTTTCAATATAAAACCTGCATTTGAAACTTGTAATTCAGTTTCAAAATCAAAAATCTGAAACTCAAAACCCCCTCAAAAGCAAATTCTGCAACTCAAACCAAAATTCCAAACAAAAGCAAATTCCTGCAAATTTTTGTTCCTCTGGAAATGACCATCAACTTAGCAAATCATAAAGGGCTGCATGCATCTAATTTTGGTTAGAGTTTCAAATGCAAGCAATCTCAAGTCTGTATCTTTATCAAGAATTAAAGAATCATAGAACCTGCAACATTAAATCAAGGACAGGGTTCAGTAGCTTTTCTAAAATCAGGTGGCTCTGATAAAATCAGGTGAGTAACATTTTGAAATTTTATTTAGTTAACTTTGGTTGCCTAATTTATCTCTAAAAAAATTGATTTTTATGAACATTTGATGAATGTGTGTATATTTACTATAATACTGCAATTTCTCTGTTCCCAAGATTCAAGTTTTTATTTATTTAATTCCTGATCACTTGATTCTAATTAGTGTTAGTAATTAAGTTACAAACAAATTTGTTTATGTGATCCTAAATTAAGTTTGAAATTTTAATTAAGTTAAAATAAAATCAAACGTGCTCTGGAAACAAAAAGGATCAGGAAACATGAATTTGTTTAAAAACATAAATTCCTTAATTTTTTGAATTTAGATTGTGATCTGAAACCATTCAAGAAAACAAGATTTTTAAATCAGTAAACACAATTTATAGCTTAAGATTTTGGGAGCAATTCAAATTTATTTGGAAATGGAGTTTGGGGTGTTTTTTGGCGAACGAGGTGATTTGGAGGGTCAGGGTTCACAATGGTAGAAGTAGAGGGATCTGGTATCTTGGAAAAAATGTCAAGTGGTGGTTTAAGCCGTCGTGGTGGTGGCAGGAGGTTGATTTCGCCTGTAGCCCTAGTTTTTGGGTTGGGTTTTTAAAGGGGTCGTTCATCGCCTCTAGTGGATCGAGCTCCACCAGAGATTGGAAATTGGATGAGGGGTTGTGGAAGAGGATATGGACAGAGGCATTACCGTTCTGGTGATCGGCAATGGGAGAACGACGTGATGTTTTAGGTATGGGTTTTGAGTTGCTCTGTGTTCCAGGTTTGGAGTGGGGACTGGATTTTTATTTCAGGTGAATGGAGATGATCTGGTGGACGTAGGTTGGAGCGGGGGTGGTTGCCGATGAGATGGAGGTTTGGTGAGGCGACGAGGTTGATCGGCGTCACGGTGCACGTGCACCGTGCACTTCTATTTTCTGGTGATATGGGTTAGTTTTGGTGTTGATGTTCTCGTGTTTGGCTCGGGAAGTTCGAGTATTTACTCGAAGGAAATTAGGGTATGACTCGAAGGATGTTTTGATGTGCTCAAGTAGTTTGTTGTTTACAGGTTTTGTTCAGGAAAACCTAACAGTTTCTGGTTTTTGTAAAATTTAAACAAAATTTAAACAAAAGGGAAGCAAAGCAAGATTTGAACTGGAGTTGAATCAAGTTTAAATATGAATTCAAAATGAAATTTAAATTCTTGTTTCAAAATAAATAAACTTTATAAAATGAAAAGTTTAACAACTAAAACTTGTTTACAGTATTTATAATAAGGTTTTAAAATCTGGAAATGAGATTTTAAAACAAGATTTAAAATTTAAGTTAAAATCTGGATTTGAAATCCTGAATTCAAATTTGAAATTGAATCTGAAAGTTTTAAAAAGGAAATAAGTTTATAGATTATAATGTTATAATCAAGTCTGAATATTTTAGTATTTATAACATGTGTTTTTATAAATCTGAAATGAAATTTAAAACAGGATTTTAAATTTAAATTTTTGAATCTGAATCTGAAACATGATTTGAATTCTAGTTTGTAATGAAATAAGATTTTGAATTTAAATGTTTCAAAATCACTTGAATATATTTAAAGTTTATTTTAAAATTATTTAAAATGATTATGGGTTAAACTATTTTTTTTTAAACTTACCTTGGAAGGTAAGTAATTCTTTAAAAATGAAATTGAAGGGTTTTTAAAATACTTAAACCTTGTTTAAGTTTAAACTTGATTTCATTTTAATTTAAAATGGAATTTAGAGAAAGTTTAAAAACAAGTTGTTTTAAAATTTCTTTGAAATAATAATTAAATCATTAATGAGATTAATGATTATCATTAAGTTGATTTGAACTTAGTAATTTATAATCTATTAATTGATCAAGGTAATTAAGTTTTGTAATTAATTAATTTAATTAATTAATAATTAGGTTAATTAACTAAATAATTAAGGGTTTTATTTAATTAATTAAAGGATTAGTATGTTAATTAAAATTGATTTAAATAGTAATTAAGAAATCAATTAATTAAATAAGATTTGATTTAATTAATGATTTGAATTTATTAATCAAGTAATTAATAATTAATTAATTTTTTGAATTATCACTTGATTAATTAAATAATTAGAGATTAATTAGTGAGCTTTATAGATAATTAAATTTGTAATTAATATTTATTAATTTCAGTTAATTACTTTAGAAAAGTAATTAAAGATTTATTATTGGTTAATGAAGGTCATTAACTTAATATTATTTTATAATTAATTAGTGTGATTAATTTTAATGATTAATTGAATTAATTAATTTAAAGATAATCATTTGAGAATTGTTTAAGTATAATTACTTAATGAAAGTAATTAAAGAAATTAATTACTAATTGTAATTAATTAATTTTATTGGATTAATTAAGTTAATTAATTAAGTTTAATTAATTTAAATTAATCACTGGTTGATTTGAGAAGTAATTACCAATGTAATTAAAAACGAATAATTACTTAGCGAAGTAATTAAAAAAAGATAAATTACTTGATGTAATTTAATTGAAGGATACTTGGATAATGAAGGAGTTTTGGAATTCAATTACTTTATGTAATTAATATGTAATTAGTATGCAGAAAAATTACTTAAGAAAGTAATTAATAATTAATTACTTAGTGTAATTAATTTAGGTTTTGATAATTGAGATATTTAAAGATAATTAAAGATAAAATTGATTAAGTTAATTACTTAATGTGATTGATCATGAGTGATTAATCAATATGAATAATTGATAATTAATTTAATAGGGTAATTATTAATAAATAATTATAGATCGTTAATTTATATAATTAATGATGAAAATTAAGGATGGATTAATTAAGAACAATTAATCAATGAACGAATTAATTAATGTAATTAATTAAGGATTAATGTAATTAATTATAATTAATTAATTAATGAAGTTATTGCAGGTTAATTACTGATTTGGTTTGGAATAATTAATTTGTGAAATTAATTAGAGGTTAATTACTTGAATGTAATTAAAAATATAATTAATCAAGATGATTAATTAGGGTAATTTATTTAAGGGTAATTAATTAATTGATTTATAATTAATTAAGGGATATGTAAGCAAGATTTATATGGATGAGTAATTAATTTAATTTATTTTAAATTAATTATAATAGAAGTAATTAATTTAATTCATTTTAAATTAATTATAGAATGGATTAATAAGTCATTGCTTGTGGATATTGTTTAATACTGATTACCCTGAATAGTTGAGATCTCAGTTATGAGATAAGTGATGTTGTGTGATTTGGATGTTATGGTTGCATTGAGTTGATATATGAATTATCTGTTTGGAATAATAATATGGATTATCTGTTGTGATGATAATGATGATTACTTATTATGATGTTGTGTATTATCTATCTGTGTGTATATAGATAATATTGAATTAAATTGTTTTAAACATATAAAACAACTTGGACTTAAAAGACACGTTTTAGATTTCGATGAGACCGAGATCGGGTTTCCATATTTGGATATCCGAAAACCACATCGATCCAAATTAATGATAGGTCGTGAATCTCAAGTGAAGATAAAGATTCAGAGTGCAAGGGTTATCGTCGTTAACTCTGAGGGTGATTCCAAAATGAGTGTAACGAGATAATGCCTTCGGTTTCGTTCGAACTCGGAACGAACTTGTATGGATTGAATGCTTTCTGAACATCGTCAGGTGGACGATGAGCATTCTAAGAGATGTGTTCTCTAAAGGTAATCGTAGCCTCAAGCCTCATCAACCGAGAATGGCTAAAACATGGGAGGTGCAGCAAGGCTTCGTGGGTAGCCCCCACTTGAGAGTGAGATTTACCTCTATCTAGAAGTCCCTTTATATTCGGCTGTGTGGGCAGTTGGTTGCAAACAACTGCGGGGTTGTCTTGTTCGGAACTATTCAGTAAGGAATGGTTCCGGCCTTATGTTGCAGGGGATTTAGGGTGGCTCCTCGATACGGTGATCTAGGCCACGTACTGTGACGGGCGGTACCCCAGTAGCCCTGCCATTGTATGGAATCCAAAATCCAATAAGTGCCAACGGTTTTGATTGTATTACCCACTTTTGTGGCTAGTAGCTGGAATTTAATAGATGTAACAATTTCGGCTATTTCATATTTACTTGAAAACCCTAGACACTATTATAATATCACGGGATTTTCTATCAAATGTTTTGGTTGGCGTAAGGTAAAAACTTTTCTATTTTTATATGTGGGAAGTCTTACGTGATACCTTTCTTTCAAGAGGTTTTTAAAGTTAAGCAACCTTAACCTGTTACTCACACCAGACCCATGTCTGACCCGGAGTTTATCTTTGTTTTCTTAAACTCTTGGGTACTCAAATTTTTACGAGTAGCGAAGGGATTTAGGTTGGCTTTGACGAATATTGGAGGAGCAATGGAGCAGGAGGCTTCTGCGTTATAGATATATAGTTTTCCGCTGTGTGTTCTCTGTGTTGTGTTTGTATTAAGTTGTAAATACTAGACAGGTGTTTATAACTATCTAGTATATGTGATGTGTATGCCGTGTATCTCTGTTTATATTGTATATTATGTAAATACTTATGTTAATATAATTTATTCGTTCCGCCGTTGAGATTCTAGTGTTGTTTCTTCTTCTCTTCTTTCTTTTCTTCTTCTATCCCTTTCTTTCATAATAGATGATGCGATTTTCTGTGGTGAGAAAGTCGGGTCGTCACATTTGGTGTCAAAGCGTTAGGTTGAGTGAATACCTAGGCTCTGGAGTGGTGTCTATCTTGAGGGAGCATATTTGTAATTTTTAATATATTACTGTATATATATTTATTCTACCTATCTGTTGGGTTACCTGTTCGGGTTTTCCAATATAGGTTATAAAGGTAGATTAAGGTAGTGGTGTGTGTAACACGACTACCATTGGTTGGAGTTTGTATGTTTGAGGTTGGAAGTGTATTTGTCGAGATTGTAGACCAAATACCGTCTCGAATAAGCTTTGCAGTAGTGCAAGGACTTCATTGATCTCTGAAGGTAACATGTTAAGGTTCGGAGTTTATCTTTGAAGTTGGATGAGTAGAGTTTGGATCTGTTGGCTGAGCAGAATCGAGTGATGGTACCTTGTTATCTCGGGAAGTAGTAGCTGCGTGATGAGATGCAGTGACTATGGATGTTTCCGAAGATATTTCTTTGGAACAAGTTTAAGGAAGTAGGTCTGCTTCGGTATTGTGGCTGAGTTCAGCAAGGTGTTTCTGTTTGGTTTGAAGTCCGAGTTTCTCGAAGAGCTTTGGAATTCTTGGGAATTGGTGTCAGCAGTGCAGCTCGGTGTGTTCAGTGTGTCGGCAAAATTTTCCGGCTTAGCAATTTTCTGGAGATGGAGTTCAGAAGCTGCTGAGTGAATCCATTTCTTCGATGGATTGGCAAGACCAGCATAAGCTGTTCTGATTGGTAAAGAGAGAATGGTTTTTTTTGGATTTTAGTTTGGATTGATCGCAAAAGTGACTTACGATGATTGAGTATTCTCTTGGATTGTTGGGGATTTTTCTGAATGATTTCAGGGAAGTCAGAGGTTGTCCGCATCTAGGGATTCCGTTTTCTTATCAACCAGGATTCCAAGAAGTGGTACCGGTGGTTCAACTAGTTGAAGGTTGGTTCCTTGAGATGGAGTTTGTTGAAGCAACTCAGGATTGGAGGAACTTCTGAGTTTTCTCTTGGTTATCAGAGATCTTCTTGGTTTTGTTGTCCAGTAATGCTTGAGTTCTTCATCAGCATTCTTTTCTACTCCAGATCAGAGTTGTGCAGCGGAAGCAGTTTGGGAGTGCATCTACTTTTCTTTTCCGGATAAGAGAAGTTTGTTTTCTTCTGATGGTTGTGAGTGGAGTTTGTTCTTGATCTTGGTTGATCATGGAGGATCATTCTGGTGGATTGGGTTTGGTCTAGTTTGTTTCTTGAAACGTCGGCAAGGATTGAGATGATCAGATAGGATGTAGGCAGCCTAAGATCGACCGAAGAGTTTTGGGGATTTGAAGTCGGAAATCTGATTTTGGATAAGTTTCTCAGTTTTAGGAGCTATAAATTTTTGTAAGGTTGGGTAACCTAGCACCGAGATGTTTTGGATTTCTTCTGTGTTCTGTTATGGATAAGTGTTTAATTTTGTGGATTGAATTGCCAGTTTGGACAACTGGAATTTGATGTGTTTCACGTATCTTTGAGGAATACGTTTATGATCAATTTCTGGTTTTGGAATCAGCTGTTCTGGGAGATTTGGTTGTTAAGTCAGACTTGTCTTTAGTCTGATATCTTGTTCAGTTGAAGATCTAGATGAGTAGGAGTTCTGTAGCTAGCTTGGTAATGTTGATTGTTTAGGTTTTATAGAGCGAGTAACCCGGTGTCTACTTGGGAAACTCGAGGAAACTCTATCCAGAATTTTGTCTGGATAGTTAATTTTGTTTGATTGGATGAATTGATTGCTATGGTTGTTAGCATATGTTTGATATATGCTTGGTTTTAAAATTAAAATCTTGGATAGGTTATTAAATTACCTTTGTTTTAAATTTCGGGGACGAAATTCTTATAAAGGGGAAGGAATGTGATATCCCGGATTTTTTGACAATATCAATTTAATAATCTTTATATAAAATTAAATTGATTTGATAACATTGATCAATAAAATAAGATTTGGTTTAATAATCTGAATAAATAAATATTTAATTAGTGATTTATCTTTTTAAAAAAAGTTAAAATAAATGTTTTTAATTATAATGTGTATATATATTTGTGTATATATTATAGATAATCTTTGTTTTAGAATTTAATAAATAAATAAAGTTTTGTTTAAAAATTCTAATAATATATTGAGTAATTGGGAAATTATGTTTTAAATTAATTTTAAGTTTTTTAAAGTTATTTAAATTAATAACTATATGGTTAGTAAATTCTCAAAATAAATGTTAAATTTGTTTAAAATTTATCTTAGCTTAATTTTTGTTTTAAATTTACATAAAAAGTTTGTTTTATTTCTTTTTAAATATTATTTGATTAGTATGATTTGGAAATATTATATATAAGTTTAAAATACAAATAGCATATGGTTTAAATTTATTTATTAATAAAAGTAATTTATAATCTCTTTATAAACCATTTAAAATTTGTTAAATTGTTATTTTCAAGCCATGCTAATAAATGTATTATTTTCCCATAAATATAAAAGGAATTAAAATAAGAAAATAGAATCTTCATTTTAAATTGAATAAATTGATTTTAATTTGGAATTCAAAGGATTAATTTGAATTTGGAATTTTATTTTGAAATTCAAATTAATAAATTCTTTAAAAATTTGAATAAGTTTTAATTTATAATTTGTTATATTTACATTTTCTTTAAATAAGTAATTCACATGTATATTTACATAAATATAAATAAATTAAGTTTAAAGCTTTACCTAACATTTAAATAAAAAGAAAATTTAACAAGACATGTGTTAACTTATGAAATAATCAAATTACAAGTGTTAACATATTAGTAATCTTAAATAAATGTGTTAAGTAGTAAAATAAACAAAATGACAAGTGTCATTCGTATTTTGATCTTTTCTTTACTTTAATTAAAATTATTTCAGCCTTTATAAACCATGTTTTTTCCCTTCACTCTCTTTTTCCTATCTTTTATTCTAAGCTAAGAAAAACATAAGCAAATCTGAAATGGCACTCCTCAAATAAAAATTGCAAAATCAAGAACACGTGACAAGATTTTCAATATACAACCTGCATTTGAAACTTGTAATTCAGTTTCAAAATCAAAAATCTAAAAATCAAAACCCCCTCAAAAGCAAATTCTGCAACCCAAACCAAAATTCCAAACTAAAGCAAATTCCTGCAAATTTTTGTTCCTCTGGAAATGACCATCAGCTTAGCAAATCATAAAGGGCTGCATGCATCTAATTTTGGTTAGAGTTTCAAATGCAAGCAATCTCAAGTCTGTATCTTTATCAAGAATTAAAGAATCATAGAACCTGCAACATTAAATCAAGGACAGCGTTCAGTAGCTTTTCTAAAATCAGGTGGCTCTGATAAAATCAGGTGAATAACAATTTGAAAATTTATTTAGTTAACTTTGGTTGCCTAATTTGTCTCTAAAAAAATTGATTTTTATGAACATTTGATGAATGTGTGTATATTTACAGTAATACTGCAATTTCTCTGTTCCCAGGTTCAAGTTTTTATTTATTTAATTCGTGATCACTTGATTCTAATTAGTGTTAGTAATTAAGTTACAAACAAATTTGTTTATGTGATCCTAAATTAAGTTTGAAATTTTAATCAGGTTAAAATAAAATCAAACCTGCTCTGGAAACAAAAAGGATCAGGAAACATGAATTTGTTTGAAAACATAAATTCCTTAATTTTTTGAATTTAGATTATCTGAAACCATTCAAGAAAACAAGATTTTTAAATCATAAAACACAATTTATAGCTTAAGATTTTGGGAGCAGTTCAAATTTATTTGGAAATGGAGTTTGGGGCGTTTTCTGGCGAACGAGGTGATTTGGAGGGTCAGGGTTCACAATGGTGGAAGTAGAGGGATCTGGTATCTTGGCAAAAAAAGTCAAGTTGTGGTTTAACCCGTCGTGGTGGTGGCAGGAGGTTGATTTCGCATGTAGCCCTAGTTTTTGGGTTGGGTTTTTAAAGGGGTCGTTCATCGCCTCTGGTGGATCGAGCTCCACCAGAGTTTGGAAATTGGATGAGGGGTTGTGGAAGAGGATATGGCCGGAGGCATTGCCATTCTGGTGATCGGCATTGGGAGAACGAGGTGATGTTTTAGGTATGGGTTTTGAGTTGCTCTGTGTTCCAGGTTTGGAGTGGGGACTGGATTTTTATTTCAGGTGAATGGAGATGATCTGGTGGAAGTAGGTTGGAGCAGGGGTGGTTACCGATGAGATGGAGGTTTGGTGAGGTGCCAGGGTTGATCGGCGTCACGGTGCACGTGCACCGTGCACTTCTATTTTCTGGTGATGTGGATTAGTTTTGGTGTTGTTGTTCTCGCGTTTGGCTCGGGAAGTTCGAGTATTTACTCGAAGGAAATTAGGTTAAGACTCGAAGGATGTTTTGATGTGCTCGAGTAGTTTGTTGTTTACAGGTTTTGTTCAGGAAACCTGATAGTTTCAGGTTTTTGTAAAATTTAAATAAAAGGGAAGCAAAGCAAGATTTGAACTGGAGTTGAATCAAGTTTAAATATGAATTCAAAATGAAATTTAAATTCTTGTTTCAAAATAAATAAATTTTATAAAATGAAAAGTTTAACAACTGAAACTTGTTTACAGTATTTATAATAAAGTTTTAAAATCTGGAAATGAGATTTTAAAACAAGATTTAAAATTTAAGTTAAAATCTAGATTTGAAATCCTGAATTCAAATTTGAAATTTGAATCTGAAAGTTTTAAAAAGGAAATAAGTTAATAAATTCTAATGTTATAATCAAGTTTGAATATTTTAGTATTTATAACATGTGTTTTTATAAATCTGAAATGAAATTTAAAACAAGATTTTAAATTTAAATTTTTGAATCTGAATCTGAAACATGATTTGAATTCTAGTTTGAAATGAAACAAGATTTTGAATTTAAATGTTTCAAAATGACTTGAATATATTTAAAGTTTATTTTAAAATTATTTAAAATGATTATGGGTTAAAATACTTTTTTTTAAAAACTTACCTTGGAAGGTAAGCAATTCTTTAAAAATGAAATTGAAGGGTTTCTAAAATACTTAAACCTTGTTTAAGTTTAAACTTGATTTCATTTTAATTTAAAATGGAATTTAGAGAAAATTTAAAAACAAGTTGTTTTAAAATTTCTTTGAAATATTAATTAAATCATTAATGAGATTAATGATTATCATTAAGTTGATTTGAACTTAGTAATTTATAACTATTAATTGATCAAGGTAATTAAGTTTTGTAATTAATTAATTTAATTAATTAATAATTACGTTAAGTAACTAAATAATTAAGGGTTTTATTTAATTAATTAAAGGATTAGTAAGTTAATTAAAATTGATTTAAATAGTACTTAAGAAATCAATTAATTGAATAAGATTTGATTTAATTTAATTAATGATTTGAATTTATTAATCAATTACTTAATAATTAATTAAATTTTTGAATTATCACTTGATTAATTAAATAATTAGAGATTAATTAGTGAGTTTTATATATAATTAAATTTGTAATTAATATTTATTAATTTCAGTTAATTACTTTAGAAAAGTAATTAAAGATTTGTTATTGGTTAGTGAAGGTCATTAACTTAATATTATTTTATAATTAATTAATGTGATTAATTTTAATGATTAATTGAATTAATTAATTTAAAGATAATCATTTGAGAATTGTTTAAGTATAATTACTTAATGAAAGTAATTAAAGAAATTAATTACTAATTGTAATTAATTAATTTTATTGGATTAATTAAGTTAATTAATTAAGTTTAATTAATTTAAATTAATCACTGGCTGATTTGAGAAGTAATTACCAATGTAATTAAAAACGAATAATTACTTAGCGAAGTAATTAAAAAAAAGATAAATTACTTGACGTAATTTAATTGAAGGATACTTGGATAATGAAGGAGTTTTGGAATTCAATTACTTTATGTAATTAATATGTAATTAGTATGCAGAAAAATTACTTAAGAAAGTAATTAATAATTAATTACTTAGTGTAATTAATTTAGGTTTTGATAATTGAGTTATTTAAAGATAATTAAAGTTGAAATTGATTAAGTTAATTACTTAATGTGATTGATCATGAGTGATTAATCAATATGGATAATTGATAATTAATTTAATAGGGTAATTATTAATAATAATTATAGATCATTAATTTATATAATTAATGATGAAAATTAAGGATGGATTAATTAAGAACAATTAATCAATGAAGGGGTTAATTAATGTAATTAATTAAGGATTAATGTAATTAATTATAATTAATTAATTAATGAAGTAATTACAGGTTAATTACTGATTTGGTTTGGAATAATTAATTTGTGAAATTAATTGGATATTAATTACTTGAATGTAATTAAAAATATAATTAATCAAGATGATTAATTAGGGTAATTTATTTAAGGGTAATTAATTAATTGATTTATAATTAATTAAGGGATATGTAAGCAAGATTTATATGGATGAGTAATTAATTTAATTTATTTTAAATTAATTATAATAGAAGTAATTAATTTAATTCATTTTAAATTAATTATAGAATGGATTAATAAGTCATTGCTTGTGAATATTGTTTAATACTGATTACCCTGAATAGTTGAGATCTCAGTTATGAGATAAGTGATGTTGTGTGATTTGGATGCTATGGTTGCATTGAGTTGATGATATGAATTATCTGTTTGGAAAGATAATATGGATTATCTGTTGTGATGATAATGATGATTACTTATTGTGATGTTTTGTATTATCTATCTGTGTGTATATAGATAATATTGAATTAAATTGTTTTAAACATTTAAAACAACTTGGACCTCAAAGACATGTTTTGGATTTCGATGAGACCGGGATCGGGTTTCCATATTTGGATATCCGAAAACCACATCGATCCAAATTAACGATGGGTCGTGAATCTCAAGTGAAGATGAAGATTCAGAGTGCATGGGTTATCATCGTTAACTCTGAGGGTGATTCCAAAATGAGTGTAACGAGATAATGCCTTCGGTTTCGTTCGAACCCGGAACGAACTTGTATGGATTGAATGCTTTCAGAACATCGTCAGGTGGACGATGATCATTCTAAGAGATGTGTTCTCTAAAGGTAATCGTAGCCTCAAGCCTCATCAACCGGGAATGGATAAAACAGGGGAGGTGCAGCAAGGCTTTGTGGGTAGCCCCCACTTGAGAGTGAGATTTACCCCTGTCTAGAAGTCCCTTTATATTCGGCTGTGTGGGCAATTGGTTGCAAACAACTGCGGGGTTGTCTTGTTCGGAACTGTTCAGTAAGGAATGGTTCCGGCCTTGTGTTGCAGGGGAGTTAGGGTGGCTCCTCGGTACGGTGATCTAGGCCACGTACTGTGACGGACGGTACCCCAGTAGCCCTGCCATTGTATGGAATCCAAAATCCAATAAGTGCCAACGGTTTTGATTGTATTACCCACTTTTGTGGCCAGTAGCTGGAATTTAATAGATGTAACAATTTCGGCTATTTCATATTTACTTGAAAACCCTAGACACTATTATAATATCACGGGATTTCCTATCAAATGTTTTGGTTAGCGTATGGTAAAAACTTTTCCATGTTTATGTGTGGGAAGTCTTACGTGATACCTTTCTTTCAAGAGGTTTTTAAAGTTAAGCAACCTTAACCTTTTACTCACACCTGACCTATGTCTGACCTGGAGTTTATCTTTGTTTTCTTAAACTCTTGGGTACTTAATTTTTTACGAGTAGCCAAGGGATTTAGGTTGGCTTTGACGAATATTGGAGGAGCAATGGAGCAGGAGGCTTCTGCGTTATAGATATATAGTTTTCCGCTGTGTGTTCTCTATGTTGTGTTTGTATTAAGTTGTAAATACTAGACGGGTGTTTATAACTGTCTGGTATATGTGATGTGTATGCTGTGTATCTCGGATTTATATTGTATATTATGTAAATACTTATGTTATTAATATAATTTATTCGTTCCGCTGTTGAGATTCTAGTGTTTTTCTTCTTCTCTTCTTTCTTTTCTTCTTCTATCCCTTTCTTTCATAATAGATGATGCGATTTTCTTTGGTGAGAAAGTCGGATCATCACAAACCAAGTACATGGATATACATGCACATCGGCTATCAGTTTCGAGCAATAGAGCAATGGATACAACAAACAACTCAAACCAAAAACATCAAGCAAGACACAACATGAATAGAGTTCATCATCATTGGACAACCAAAAAAGGCAAGCGCGCAGAGGCAACTCAGAGATACAAACACTAACAAAATAGTTCGACAAGTTAACATACACACAAGCACCCAGGTTGCAAATGTTCCAGGTAAAGTAAACAAGCATCAGCAATACCAAAGACGAAGTCAACAAGTCAAGGCCGAGATAAAAATCAACAAGGTCAACATATTTAAAGATATTTCATAGAAATCTATATATTCGTATGTATATCTAAATGAAGAACGAGTCAAGCACAAAATAATCATTCGATCAAATAATCCAAGGCCAAAGCAAAAGTCTTCCAGAAATTCATGCATATATGGAGTAACATGTATTCAAAGAACAGTCAAAGATCAGCAAACTATTCGATTACAAATCGATGCAGGAACTAGAATACTATAAAATTCAAACCAAAATATAAAAAAAATAGGGTTTCGATCCCTATAAATTGATCCAATATCATCATCAGTAGATCGTTCGAGTTTGAGCCAAAAATTCAGAGAGCTTACTTAGAACAAATCACAAAAAAAATTCAAAACTCGAATCAAAGTCGAGTTAAAAACAACATAATCTAAATCAGAAAGTTCAAAACCATACCAAAGCCTCAATTGAAAAATTACTTGACTTAGCAAAGCGACCATAACCTCCAAACGCTATCAAAGGGAAGAGTGCAATCAACGAATAAGTAAAGGCGATTCAATTCAAAATGGCAGCTTCAATTTCTAGAAACCCTAATTTTGAAGAACAAAGAGAAAGATGAATGTACGACGTAGGCTAAAAGGAGATATAGGGTGAAGATAAAAAAGGGGCAAACGCATAATTTATTTGGGCCGTTGTTTACTTTTACTTGAGAAGAATTGAATTAGAATTTGTATTTAGGGTTTCCATTTTTTTAATTTTATTTTTTAAATTGTTAAACTCTATTGTTTACTACGTTACAAGCTATGGGACGCGTTTCGAGAATTCGCAACTCAGTGGCTGAGTTGTGGCAGGGTTTTGAGCTTAGAGTTTGGTTAATCAAATTAGCTGGTATCGCAAGTTTACTTGTTTTTGTAAGCGTCTGATTACTTAAAGTCTAGTAGAAACCTTGAGGCAGCACGTAGGAGAGTTTTTGCTGAAGCTGGGTAAAACTATGTGTGATCTCTACTACATTACTTTCTATTTTTATTTGTATTTCCGCATTAATTTTTAGTATACCCTATTCACCCTCCTCCCCCTCTAGGGTGAAAACGATCCTACATCCTTATGGATCGGTATCGATCCGTGCTTAATGATCGATACTAATCAGTATGATCGGCTCGAGGTTTGCTCGGTTTGTTATATTCCACTTCTAGGTACATTGGCTTTAGCTTTCGGCGTTGATTCTAGTTTGCAGTGACTTTGGCTGTTCTTATTTGTCCCATTCTTCTGAAGAAACTCTCCATCATTTCCTAACGAGCCATCCTTTCTTGCAATCCATTCACCATGGTTTCCATCGCATCCTTGGTTTTGTAGATAGAAGGGGGTTTTCTCTTGAGGATGCCTTTTGGCTACCCTTCGTTTGTTTCCTCCAAAAGTCCTTCCTAGTTGATTGTCTTATCTTTTTGAATCTTTCCTAATTTCAAATCAATGAATTCATGTGTTTTTCAGTGAAAGCACCAAAATATTTAAACCAAAAATGGCATAGACACCTAATAGATTGAGGAGAGAAATAAAAGTGAAAATAAATAAATAAAAAGGAGTAAAAAAATATAGAACACACAAGACTTATAGTGATTCGGTGTACTCTGGCCTACATCCACTTCAAGTTTCCTTCTTATTATACTGTGCTTTAAAAGTACAATTCTTACAGATAGGTAAAAATGCATTTTAGATTGGTATACATATGCGAGTTATTATAAAAAAATTAGACTAAGAGAAAGGAAGAGCCAAAATATCCTTAAAAATGACCTACACCTCTATTTATAGACCAAAGAAGCCTAAAATCCCGTTTCCATGATCTCCACACCGTTCCATGCAAAAGATAAGTTCTCTTTAAAATTTGATTACCACATCATCAAACATTATGGATCGGTACCGATCCATCGTCTTGAATAGATACTAATACAAAGTTTGACTTATGGATCGTTTTGAGTTCATTTCCTAGGTGCCACTCATCGTTAGATTCGCGATTCCAATCTTTTTTGTATCGTTAATTACTTATTCCTAGGTTCAAAATATGGACCTATGGAAGAATAGAGTTGTTAATTCAAGTGCTCATGGAGATTGATAGAAATTTGCGTAGGATCGATGAAATAAACTTAGAGTAGGCTACTGGCACCATTGATTGTGAGTAATAGGATCAAGGGCAAAAACTGGACAAGTTTTGTGGATCAACCTGATCCATAGTGTTGGATCGATATCGATCCAACACTTTGTTGGAATTGGGTTGTCAATTCTTGGAGTGAACTTGTATTTGCTTTGCGATCTTGCTTACACTTGAATTTCAGGCTTCGCAGTCATCTCTTTTGGGCTTCTTTCCTTGATAACTTTGAAAGTTAACTTGTCAAGCTCATCGGTATACTACTTGGTCTAAAGGCAGGATACTATGATAGACCTCACAAAAGTGGAAGTTATTCAAGTGTAGAGAGTTCTAAAGAGTGCACGAAAGTTAGGAGCTTTCTCGGGTTAGTAGGCTATTATAGGAAGTTCATAAAGAACTTTGCCAAAATAAAAGTCCCTTTAATATGCTTGACTAAGAAGAATCTAGTCTTTACTTAGGATGATAAATGTAGTGAAGCATTTTAGAAACTTAAGGAACTAATGATAAGTGTAGGATATGATTAGGAGAAATTCTCATGCAAGAAGGAAGGATAGTTGGTTATGCTAGTTGGTAATTGAAGGACCATGAGAAGAGATACCCAGTTCATGACTTGGAGTTGGAGGTTATTTTCTTTTCCTTGAAGATACGAAGACACTATCTTTTAGGAGAAAGGTTTGAGTAGTTTACTGACCATAAATCACTGAAATACTTATTTGCCAAAAAAATATTTAAAATTAGACGGCAAAGGTGGATGGATATGTAGCATCATTCGACTTTGGTATACAATATACCCCTGAAAAAATGAACATCATCGTCGACGCCCTCAATTGGAGACATGCTACCTTAGATGCTATATGTGAATGAAGGCAGTTGGAGTTCCACTCAAGTTTTAATTTCCAACGCCTATATAACCCATCCAAGGCTTTTTGGCAGTGACGGAGGTTAGGCTAGCTCTGATGGACCATATTAGGCTTGAGAAAAATATGAATAAGAAGATAGTAGAGATTCTGGATAAGTTGAGAAGAGAACTTTTTCCATATGTTGGTGATATGCAATTGACGAGAGAGGATATTTAAGAAGGGATCAATGCCTTTATGTCCCAATGATTGATAGTGTGTTGGAGGAAGTGCTTATAAAGTGTCACTACTCAAAGATGACCATTCACTCCAGAAAAGACAAGATGTATAGGGATACAAAGAGAATTTTCTTTTGGTCGAGAATGAAGAAGAGAGCAGTTGAGTTTGTTTCTAGATGTTTATCATGTTAAAGAATAAAGGCCGAGCAAGGGAAATACGAAGGATTGTTGTTACCGTTAAAGATTCCGACTTGGAAATGGGAGTATATTTCGATGGACTTAGTAAAAGGATTGCCTAGAAGTCAGAGCGGCAGTGAAGCTATTTGGATCATAGTAGACAAACTCACTAAGAGTGCCCATTTTATTCCTGTTAGGAACAATATGACCACAACGTCTCTAGCATAGATTTATATTAAGAAGGTAGTTTGATTACATGGAATTCTGGTGAGTATTGTTAGTGATAGGGACTTTTCATTCACTAGTGAGTTTTTGAGGAATTTGCAGGTTGCATTGGGAAATTCATTGAATCTTAATATTGCTTACACCTATAGATCGATGGTTAAACAGAAAGGGTGAATAGAATCTTGGAAGACTTGTTCAAGATTGGATCATGGACTTTGAAGGACACTGGGAGAAAAATCTACCATTGGTTTAGTTCGCGTATAAAAATAGTTACCAAGTGAAGATTGGTATGGATCCCTTTAAAACGCTTAATAGACAGAAATCCTACGTCGATAAGAGAAGGAAAGAGTTAGAGTTTAAGGTTGGATACTCAGTATTTATCAAAGCCTCCCCTTTTAGAAAAGTTGTAAGGTTTGGTAAGTTTGGAAAATTAGCAGCAGGATTTATTGGACTTTTCGAATTTTGGAAAGGATAGGAGACTTGCTTATCACATTGAGCTACTAGATAGATTGGCAGGAGTCCACGACGTTTTTCACATCTCACATTTGAGGAAACGCCTTCATGACACATCCGTTGTGGTTGATCCCGATCAATCGGGGGATATCGAGACAGCATGTGCCACCTCACGCTTTGTATAGCACTGAACTAGGAAGTCCCACAATAAAGAAATTAGGATGGTCCGAATACAATGAGGAGACAACCCTGGGGAAAGCATATGGGAACTGAAGAAAAATAAGGATCACTCATCTTGAGTTATTCACTGGTAAACGTCTCTCTCCAAAATTAGGTTTTTGGTTGCATCGTGATTGCTATATTGGATAATAGGAGATGTTTGCTACACTTTTCACTACTACATTACACTTATGTAGAAATCTTTATGCATGCTTAGGGTATTTGCATATACACTTATACGTTATGATCATAGGCTCATGCTTGGATTGAGCTCACTTATAGTATGTCTACAGTACATAATTACATTGTACTTTTAGTTGAGTAAATGGTTGTATAGATAACTTGGTTGTATAAAGTGGATGTTTAATGCATTTCATGCTGTTTTCCCCTTGGGATGATTTTAGGGATGAAATTCTTTTAACGGGAAATAATGTAATAGTCGTACAATCAGCCATAAATAAATAGATTGGATAAAATAATTTAAATAAGATAAGGGTAAAAAAAATAAAATTTTGCAAAATTTGAAATTTAACCACGAAAGTTATGTCATTGCATTTGTGGTGAAACTCTGATTAATGTCCATATATAATATGTAGAAAACGGAGCTCAAATGAAGAAGTTATGGACGTTTGAAGTTTTCGAATTTAAAATAATTTAAATATAACTCAAATTCAAATAAATATTCCCAAATTTAAAATGCAAAAGTTAATGGTAATCATACTTTTGGAGTTAACTAAATGTTAAAATTAATGTTGATTTTAAATAAAAATTATGGAAGAAAATAAATTAACAGCGACAACAATTTTAACATTTCCAAAATAGGGGAGCGATCGCCGCTTGACCATAACTGGCCGACTGCTAGCGACCGACTAGTGGAAGGTGGCAGTTGACTGCAGCCTATAAGTGGCGGCTAGGGTTTTAGTTACTATAACGTACCGGATTTACTATTTTTAACCGACCTTCGTTCGACGGTTCTGGTGCGTTCCAACCACTATAAACAAGAGCCCAACTCCTCATTTTTATTCATAAAATATTTTGGAAACATTAACGAAACTCTGTTAGTTCACTCTTCATAGATTCAAAAAACTGCATTAAGATTTTGGGTAAAAAATCATATATATCTATCTTTGTTTATTGTTTATTTTCTCAAACTTTTCTCCTCCAAATCTCTAATTTTCTAAGTCTAATGTATATACAAATTTCTTGCTGTATATATCAAAAACAAGAGAACTAAATGGGTTCATTAAGGGCATTTCAAATCCAAGAGAAGGCAAAACTAAGGACCTCTATGAGTGGAAATCATAGTTTTTCAATTTTAGTAATTGAATAATGTAGTTTGGATTTGATATACGCCTTGAGAAGTTTCGAATTACAAAAACATCACAATAAAAGTCCCATAAATTCCCCCAAAGTAAAATGTCAATTCTTGGGTTGGAATCTTAATTGTTTTGTATTAAAATAATAGAGTTTTTTTATATATTTTGCAATATATGTGTTTTACGTTATGTTCCAATTTTTATTTTTTTTCTTTGGATCCGATTAAGGGACTTAATTAAGAAATTGTGTATAAGGTATGAATTCTTTTTTGTAGTTTGCACTACCTTTCTACAAATTGAATAGAAATTCCCTTGTCTAATCTCATGTAAAAAGGAGTTCAATAGAGCGTTAAATTAATTAAATCATAAGATTCCATTATTATTGTTTTATTGTTTAATATAATAAAGTTAGAATTGTATTCTAAGTACAAGTGTAACAGCCCGCAAATCCGTACCCCTTGAGTCAACACTATTCTACAACAATCAACTCAAGTTGCACAGAAATACGAACCATTTTGGTTAAAGAAGAAGAGATAGGAGAAAAGAAATCTAAAACAATATCAGAATCTAACCATCGCAGCGGAATAAAATATAATAGATAATATATAAACTTTACTCAACATCAAATATTTCTGTTTACATATATTACATCATCAGAGTACAACAGTCACAGCTCACATCAATAACATACAATGAGTACACAACAACTCAACAGCGGAATATATATATAACAAGTACGACTATACGTATCGTCATCCAGCTCGTCTCCTGAGCTCCACAGCATCAATCCTGTATTCTATAATACTCGGTCTGACCCGAGCATTACAGTTAAATAATACCCGAGTCAGTCTGGAATACCAGAGTGAGAAAATCACACCCAATTGATTATTAAAGTTTCAAAAATCCTTTGAAAAACAAAAGCATCTCGTAAGACCACGCCACAAATAAACATGTCGGGTTTTTACCTTACGATAGCTAAAACAATTTTTATAGAAATCCTCTGATATTATAATAGGGTCTATATACAAATACTTATAAAATAGCCGAAATTGTTACATCTATTAAATTCCAGCTACTAGCCACAAAAGTGGGTAATACAAACAAAACTCGTACAAGGCTCGTAGGGAGAATGGATTTCCAACAATGACTAGGCACTGGGGTACCACCTGTCACAGTACGGGGCCTAGATCACCGTACCGAGGACTACTCCCTTCATCCCCTGCAACACAAGGCCGGGACCATTCCTTACTGAACAGTCCCGAACAAGATAAACCCCGTGGTTGGCGCGACCAACCACCCACTAAGCCGAAATAAATAAGGGACATCTAGACAGGGGAATTATCTTGTCCTGCTTGGGCATGACCCACCTAACCTTGCTGCATATCCCCTGATTTTCAGTCATTCCCGGTTGATGAGGCTTGAGGCTAAGCGTTACCTTTTAGAACGTTTTCACTTAGAATGCCCATCGTCCACCTGACGATGTTTCGCAAGCATTCATCCATACAAGTCCGTCCCGGGTTCGAACGGAACCGAAGGCACTACTCCTACTACATCCATTTTGGAAATATCCTCAGGATTAGTAGCGACTAGCCCTTGCACTTCACCACTCCTTCTTCGAATCCAAAATCGTTTTCACGAAACGTCCAAACCGGATCGAAGTGGTTTTCGAGAAATAAATCTCGATCCCGGTCTCTTCGAAACGATCAGCGCAGTTGGCCAATATTGATAGTCGGTTATTTAACTATCAATTATATTCACAAAACAACCATCAACCAATAAATAATTTTCCAAATTATTTATTAATCTCAAAAATATCTTCACAAGATATGTTTCTATTTTCAATCCTTTGAAAATAGTTTCAAAACCATCCTTCTTTTCAGAATCAACTTTCCCAGATCTTTTCTATCTCCTCTGAAATTACCAAGCACAAAAATAGATTTTTAAAATAAATTTTAAAAATCTTTACTTTGAAATATATACTTTAAAACATTTAAGTTAAATTACTTAAATAAATTTGTTAAAAATACATACTATAGGAATATTTGAAAATAAGGTTACTTGATAAAACATAAAACCAGATTTAAACTTTTTAAAACAAATACTAAATTACTCTGTAAATAATTATTGCTATAATATATTAAAAGGAAATACTTGTTTTAGAAATTAAATACTAGAAATAATAAATTTTACAAAACTTGCTTTCTTTAAAAAAAACAACTTTAAAGCATTTAATTTATATTTACAAATTTACTTTTGAAACGTGTACTTGGTCATCCAGAGAGAATTCCAACTTCAAGCACTTAAATCAATTTCCCGAATTGATTCCCAATTCATTCGATTTGAAATAAATTTCCTTACTTGCTCGGTTTATTTCAAAAATTTCATTAATTATAGATTTATTTCTATTGTCATTACCTTCCGTTTGATTTTAAATTTCTTACCTGAAATATATAAATTCAGGTCTTTCCCAATTCTTCTTTATTCCTTCCAATAATTTAAATCTTTAATTTTAGATAAATGTTTAGTTCTCTTAAATAATAACACTACAGTTTAAAATTTCATTAACTTCCTGTCATTCAAAATTTCCTTTCTATATTCTAGCTTTATTTATTAAAATTTTAAAGGCACTTTATTTTATTTTTCCCATTCATTCTTAACCTATTTTAAATTTTCTATAATTATTTCTCTTACACATCCTCTTCATTTTATTTCCAAAAATCCAATTCTTCGTATGTTGATAACTTAGTGCACAGGAATGTGTTCTAGTAAACCATAACATCCAATATCCCAATTATCAATAATATCAATGATATTCACCACAGAATATAAAATGATCACAACAGGGAGTATTGAATAATTTATATAAATGGTGAGGGGTCCAGTTGGATCCCTCCAACCTGTTTTCCCTGCATCCACAGACATTAGCACAACAAATATGCTACTTTCTGAATATAACATACTATAGCACATCCATCAATTCCAATCATTCAAACAATCATTTAAATTTAATCATCTAAACTTAAATTTAAACTGAGTGAGATTAACTCACCTTTGATTTTGCAATCAAAATCCAACCTCAACTTGCTTCCTTTCAGATTTTAACCTTGAATAAATATTAGATGGTTTTATTAATATTTGAAATAAAAATTGAACCATTATGCACCACTTAATAATTCAATTGGTTAACAATGTAAATTTGCACTTAATTTCTTAAACTTACTAGAAATGAAAATAGGTGTTTATGTATATTTACTGTTTCAATCCTATTTTCAGTGAATAAAAATTAACTTTCTATTTATCTAAGTTTATTAAAACACGTAAGTGTATTTATATATATTTATTCATATTTACATTCCTTCTGTAAACAGCAAAAACAATTGAAATTTTCGGTGAGTGTACGAATTTCCTCTTTAATACATAAAGAAAAATCTGATTTGTAAAACCTTCCCTTACTGTAATTTTTAAATTTAAATTTTTTTTTTTATATCATACGAAGTTATAGAGATAAATTAAACTTAAATCAAATATACCTCGCTGCAGGCTCAAGATCGCGCCTTCGTTTTCCCCCAAACCACCATTGCCATGAGCTACTCCTTCCCCTCACTCACGCACGCCACCAGCCATCATCAAGACACCACCGACGCCTATCAACGAACTGCGACCACCAAATCGACCACGCCATCGCCTCTTCCATGTGTGCTCAAGCTACACGAGTCTCCTCTCTCACCCCTCGCGCAACCGCGGAGCTGCTGCAACAGGCGACGACGATGCCCCTTCCTATCCCCTGCCCTTCATGCCTCCACGCGTATGCGAGGAATTGGATTGAATTTGGGAACAGCAAGATGCGAACACGAAACCCTTACCAAAATGCGATTTCGAAATCCCCTCAATATGATTTCGATCGCCATTAATTTGAGAAGGCTTCGGCCGAAATTATTATATTTTTTTGTTTTAGAAATTTCGTTTAACAGGGTTCGACTAAAAAGGAAGAAGGGAAAGTGTTTAATTTGGACGAGAATGGCTTCACCGAAAAGATTGATACGTGAATTCGTGAAGAAGGCTCGCTTAGAAATAAAAGAAAAGGAAGCGTATAGAAGAAGATTTAACTGTAGAGGAAGATTTGACTTCAGAATTGATTTTTCTTCTATAAGTATATTTTATTTCGATTAATATCAATTAATTTTCAGCGCGTTTATATAACGTACGCTCACAAACAACTCTGATCGCTACGAAATTTGAAATCCGACAATAATTCAATATTACGGATCCAATGGCACTGGTTTCGTCGAATTCCGAGACTGTGCCTCGGAAGGCTATTTTTAATTTCAATTCAAACTATAAAAAAAAATTTAAAATTGAACAAACCAATTTTACAACCTCTATTATGCTCAGTGTTATCAATATAAATTCTACAAGCCTTCAAATCATTTTTAACAGGTTTAAAATTCAAGATTCAACATTTTATTCAAATTCAAGTTATTTTATTCGATAATTTATTATCAAATAAATTATAATATTCGAAATTCAAGTTAAAATTACTCTATTGAATATTTAAAATCGATTTAATATTCCGATTTAAACTGCTTAAAAATTCCGGGTCGTCACAACAAGTCTATTGATTTGATTTTAGAATATTGGATTTATGGTAAAAAAATGCTATTGTGGAAATGAGATTTGTATAACACTAAATGATTTGACATTTAAACATTAGTTTAGGGCATAATCTCCACACGTAGAAATTAATAAATGTGTATTATATATATCATTAATTGCATAGTTAATAATTGTCGTTTAAATCCCCCTTAGGAAAATAATTAATTAAGCTAAATAAAGAGTTTCTTATAAGGCCTAAATAATGAATACTGTGATATCTGTGATAATACATGTAGAGAGTATTATGAAATATGACTAAATTATAGGATGCGAGGTTAGTCAAAAGCACACAATAGTCTACGCAACTAATCTGGCTACCGGCAAAATGACTTTGTCGCTGATGTAAGACATCAATAAGTAACTATGGATAACGCAAGGTTAGTCCCAATTCTATAGGGTAAATCTATCCAGCTAATCTAGCTACTAGTTCCTACGAATAGTCGGACTAATGTGAGACTCTCAGTGGGGTATTGTTCATAATACGAAGGCCTGCTTTGGGGAATTGAAGGTATTAAGTAGTTGTTTGAGGGTCCACCTCATTTTCTTATATGAATTATTAAATGGTGGAGATTGTGGTTTAGGCACGATTGATGATATCTTATAAAGGTCCTCTTCAGTTGAAGTATTATGTGTCCCAAGAGATTTCCATGTAATGTCAGCTAGATAGAGACTTGTGTGGAGTACGATTTGGGAATATGTACTAAACGATGGGGGCCTACCTCAATTAAGGTCTTAAATGGTTAGAGTCTACCTATTTTCCATTAAAAGATATTAAGTGGCTTGGGTTTTGTCTCTCACATTGGTAGACAATAATAATAATGGTTATGGGTTATTGATTATGGGAGAACTTGCTTCGGGGATTGAAGGTATTAAGTGGTGTTTGAGGGCCCTCACCTTTCCCTTATATAAAGCGTTAAATGGTTTTGAATATAGTTTAAAATGCGAAAGACATATCCTTATTTAAATTACACTGTCTAAGTACTGATATTAAAAGGCTTAAGATTTTTAACTCACCAGACATTGTTGTTTTGACTTCCTCCTTATTACAACATAGGTTAGGGAAGGAGACGATGATCAAGATGGAGTGACGATAAGAAGAGCTTATAGCAGTAGTCTATTTATCTATTTATGTTATTTTTTGATGTACCCATTTAAAGTTAAAAATGTAGTTTTGAACAAAATGTGTAATAGTTATTCTTGACATCATGTTATGGTTTTATTTTGTGACATTTGGAATTTGAAATAAAATGGGCATTGTTTATGTTGTATATTTTATTGTTCCGCTATGAGTTCTAAATGAATAGATAAATAGCTTTGTATTGTTCTTTTTACTAACCAATGGCCACCTTTGGAATAGATCTAATTTTTGATGGGCCTTTTTTGGGTCAGGATTAGGCTTGTTTCAGGGCGGATTATTATAGTGATGTATGCAACCTTTACGTTGAATCAACCATGACATTTGTTTGGAAAATTTTCAATTTAAAGCTTCTTGACTTGAACTTATTATTGACATATTATACTTAATATTACTTATAAATTTTGGATCCAACACTCCTTCGTAAGGATTTTTTTGTTTTGGAAAATAATTTCCTAGTATTTCATAAATACACAAGAACACCTCAAACAACCATTCAGTGACATCAATTTGGATTTGATATTTTATTCATGTATCAAATACATAAACAAGCCATGATATTGTAAACAACATAACATGCATGCCAATTTCTATTGCCAATGCATAAGGAATCCATTTCACATGTTCCTTATTAAATACTTTAATAAGGTGTTTGTGCATATTATTTGGGACATTCCTATTGTCCTTTATGCTTTTATGAAAGACATCGTTTGCAAATCCAACATTAAGTATTAAAACAAGCTGATTTTAAGACAAGTACATCGTTAACAATCAACAATGTGTTGTTTACTTATGGTTTAGAAATATCTATGTACCTTTTAACTTTCTTTTTTATGAACATATGCTTCTCCTGCATTTTGACCAACATCAAACTATTTGATACTTCTATCAAAAAACTTGTTCAATTTTGATGCATGTCGAACGACACTTTCATATATGTTTTTGAATCATATCCAAAAAATACGAACTCAATATCTCTCCCACTAACTTCGAGATACTTTGGTGTTATATAAAAATGGTCAATTCTAAATCATTATTTAGAATTTTCCATTTCGACACATTTGCACCAAAACACAAAGTCATACCAAGCGATACTTTTGTGAATAAATCCGAATTAACTTGAACATATGGAATAACGAATCTATTACGCTAATTTCAACAATTGAGATTTATGAGACTATTCTCATCATCATTTCTCATTAAATTCCAGCTGCTTTAATCTTGCTCTTAAATACACAATCATGACCGATGGATCACATCCTTTCAGGTACAACAATTAAAATCATATTTTGAAACTGAACATGGAGTCCATTTTGAATTTCCGCATCATATCTTATCGTAGGGTTAATACTCACTACAACAAAATGTGCCTAAACCTTTAACAGTGTTTTTAACTATGCTATATATTAACAAGCCATTATAGGTCGGACATATACCATAGCAAGGCAGAAAACGTGTAAAATCTATGTATTTATAGCGTTTTTTGATATCATTAATACATTTTACGGCGTTTTTGTTGATGATTTTACAGCGTTTCTTCTGTTGCTATGATGTTTATTTACAGCATTTTCTAGAATGCTTGGGTGCTATTTTATAGCGTTTCTATAGCGTATCGAAAGCTCTGTTAAAACTTTCTATAGCATTTCGAATAGGCTGTTAAATAGTTTCATAACATTTTATAAATGCTTTCGTATTTTGCTCAGTTCATACCCAATATATAGTAGGTTCCAATTCTGTATGCAGCCATAATTTATGTATAACACGGCTTCTATAACCACATATATTTTGTAACAAACATATATTGTATTAATCACACATATTATAATCAACATATTATATTAATCACACATCTTACAATTAACATGAAACATAATATAATAAACATACGTAATATTCTATGACGACCAGGAATTTTAGGCAATATCAATTTAATAATCTGTATTAATAATTAAATTGATTTAATAATTTTCCTTTATAATTTTAATTTAATTTGGTAAATTTAATCTTTTAAAGGTTAATAAATATTTAATCTAGCAATATTGATCAATATCTTTCTAATAATTTAAAATTGATAAGAACTATTTTTCCAAGCAAATAAAATTATATTCTATTTATAATATATATATATATATATATTTGATATATATATATATATTGTGAATAAGAAGATCTTTTGTTTTAGATAAAAAAAAATGAATTTTCAAATTGTAATATATATGTATGTATATGTTATGATTTGAAGTCGTTTTGAAATTTAATATAATCTATTGATAATATATATATGTATGAATACATTGTGATTTGAAGCTTTGTTTTAAATTTAATATTTTTCAAAAGTTAATTTAATATTAATTCAATTATTTTCAAAGTATAAGATAATTATTTATTTTTAAATGTGATTGTTTAAATAAGATTTAATCAAAGTTTTATTTTGTTTTCTTTAAAATGCTTAAATTAAAATGGTTATAAATATATATATAAAGTTAGAAATAAACTTTTGTTTTTAAAATAATCTCTTAAATTAGAATAATTTGTAAACATAAGTAATAAATAAATAAATTACTAAATTCACATTTACATAAATATAGATACAAATTCATATTTCACAATTTATAGGGAAACATATAATACATTTATTTGATTTAAAACATAAGCTATTTATAAAACAAATGTTTACAAAGATTTCACACTTATATATTTATTAAAAATTCAAAAGCATATAAGAAGACAAACATTTCTTTTACACATAAAAGTGCTTTATAAATACATATGTGACTTAAATGAATTAATAAAAAAAAAAGGTTAACACTTGTGAATCATTCAAGCTAGCTTTTGACATTTGTTTAAATTAATGAACAAGTGGCAACATTTTTACTTATTTTAATTTTTAAATACATGTTTAAAGAAGAAAACTAGTTTTTTTTACAAACACTTTCATTCCTCGGTTCAAATTCTTTTCTTTCCCAAGCATTATCTTCTTTTTCTTAACTAAAATCTACAAACAAGTTCTTCATATCAACTAAATCTACTGCAACTCAAATGGAAGATCAACAGCAAGTTTCTGCATTTAAAATCAAAAGTTTAGGGGCATGCAAAGGATTCAATTTCAGCAGCAAAGTCTGGAAAAAGAAAAAATTAAAAAACCTGCTCTCTACCTTTTCAAAAAAGGTGAGTAAACTATTTTTTTAAAACAGACTAGTTTGTAATTATGTACAATGCATGCGATGATCAGTGGAATGATGTTAGTTTTGCATGAAAGATTTTCAGTTTGTTTATGTTGGATTGATATATATATATATATATATATATATATATATATATATATATATATATATATCTTTGCAGGAATTTGTTAGCATATATGTAAATATTAAGACCCTATCCATATTTCAGAGTTATTGCTCTGCTTTGGAAATTCAAAGCTCTAAATCAAATCAATATTTGATTTCGAAATTTAAATAAAAGTTGTTTGTTAATGAATGATGATGGTTTTTAAAATAATTCCAGGATTTTAATTTCAGCAAATAAGTTTAAAAATTAGGAAAAACAGTAAATTATTGATTCATGTCAAAAATCAATAACTTTAATTCCTACTTTGGATTGTATACATGAATTAGTGGTTAAAAATTATGATTTTTAACATGCATTTCAAAAAATTTAATTTGTTATTCAATTGGGAATTTTGAGATGATCATTTTCAGCAATTTGATGAATTGTCGATGATCAACTCGATGATTGGAGCTGAATTCTTGGTCGAAGCTAGCTATTGTGATGTTGATGTAGGGAAAAATACACTTGAATTTTTCCTATGGCCGAGATGATCAAATTCGTTCGAACTAGGGTTTAAGCTTGTATTTTGTTTGTCTTGGTTGTCGAGGCAATTTCGACATGGGTAATGGATCGGACGCGATCGCAAGATGAGGGATGGTGGCGTGGTGATACGACGGTGCTCTAAAAGAGGTTCTGGAATTTTCGGTCAACGTGGTCGACGGCGTTGGGAGGTTTTGTGGGTCGAGTTTGGGTTCAGTTTTCGATCAGTGATCGAAATTTTGATTCGCGTAACTATTGTGTGATCTGAGTGTTCGAAGAGGCTCAATTGGGTTCGTATGGTCGTCGAAGATAGTCGCGATGGCCTACGGTGGTCAGAGCCAATGGGGCACGTACACGCGTGTACGGTTGTGCACTGGGAAAATGGCGTTTGGGGAAGATGGAAGTCGACTTAAAGTGGAGCTCGTGGTTTCCTGTTGTCGACTCGAAGCAGTTGGGTTTGGTGTGTGTCACGAGGCTTGCTCGAGTTTTTATAGTGTTCGACTCGGGTTTAACCCGAGACGATTTCCTATACTAATCGAAAGCTTAAGTTTTTACAAAAGGAAATAAATTTACAAAGTTAAACTTGTTCTTTTGAAGTAAAAGTTAATCAAACTTTTAAAAGTGTTAATTGAATATATTTTCAAATTTAAATTGTTAGGATAATTGCTTTTGGAAGTAATTAACTTAATTAAATTTGAATTTTAATTCAAAAAGGGGTGTTTTCAATTTAAAATATTAAATCAAAGTTTTTAAGTAATGTTTTAAAAATTAAGTTTTCAAATTTTATTGAAATGGATAAGTTTTAAAGATAAGATAATTAAGCTTCCAGAGATAAATGTTTGTACAATCTAAATTAAACGGTTTGAAAAGTTTTAAAGATTTTAATGTTTAAATTAGATGCTTAAATTGTTTTAAATTTCAAATTAATTTGTAAATGCTTTATTTTCAAATATGGTTATTATTATAATTTTGTAAACCAATAAAATAATTTGTCTTTAAGTTATTAAGATTTGATTAATTCAAATAATTAATTTGTGAAAATAAATATGGTTAAATTATTATTGTTATGAATTTAAGAATACTTAATTAATAAGATTTGTTTATAAGTAAAAGTTTGATTTTGGTAAATGATTTTCTTAATTAATTTAGGAATTTTAAATATAAGAAGTTGACTAATTATTTAATTAATTTTAAATGATTAGTAAATTGTGTGTTTAATTTTAAATAATCACTTAATTATGAATCAATTAAGTGTAATTATTTAATGATGAATAATTACTCAAAGTAATTAGAAAGAGAAATTACTTATGGAAGTAATTAGAGAAAATTACTTATGGAAGTAATTGAGTGAAAGTGATTAAGAGATAATCACTTGATGTTATTAATTTAAGGATTAATTAAATTAATTAATTTGAATTTAATTAATTAAAGAGTAACTAATTAATTAAGAATTAAGGATTATTTAATGATGGGATTAATTACTTGTTAAGGTAATTAATTAAGAGAATAATTAACTAGAGAATAATTACTTATGTAAGTAATTAAGGGTTAATTACTTAGTTAATTTAGTTAATTAATGAATGTGATTGATTAATTAATTAATGTGATTACTTTAATACTAATTAGTAAGTGTAATTAATTAAAAATGTGATTAATCAATAAAGTAATTAATTAAGGGTTGGTACTTAATGAAGTAATTAAAGATTAATTAATTAGTATAATAAATCAAAGGATTAATATAATTAATTAAGAAGTTAATTAATTAAGATAAGTAATTACAAGTTTGTTAATTACTGTTTATGATTAATTAAGACTAATTAATGAGATGGTTAATTACAAATTATTTATGTAATTAATAAAGGGATTATTGATTAATAAGGATCATTAGTTAATATAAGTAATGAAATTAATCAAGGCTGATAAATGAGTGATTAATTAAAGTATGGTTAATTGCAATTAATAAAAGATTAATGTAATTAATAATAGTTGATTAATTAAGGAAAGCAAATGAAGGATCATTAATTAATGTAATTAATGATAGTAATTAAAGGTTAATTTCTGTATATGGTTAAGGATAATTAATTTGTGGAACTAATTAAAGAATTAAAGGTTAATTACTTAAATGTAATTTAAAGGTAATTAATCAAGGAAGATTAATTAAGCAAGATCATTAAGAGATGATTAATAAATTAATTTATAATTAATTAATGAAGAAGGATTAAGGTAATCCAATTGATTAAGAGTTAATCAAACCTGCTTATGGGTGATGGATTGATATTGGATGATTAATATTGGATGATTGATATTGATGTTTGAATGATATTGGATGATTTGGGTGTGATATCTCTGATATGTGATATGTGCTGAGATAATTGGTTAATATGAATTATCTATTGTGATAATGTGATTCATCTATCTGTTTATGTTATCCTGAATTTAAGTTTAAATATTTAAACCCTTAAACAACTTGGACATTAAAATGGCGTTTGGATTTCGGTAAGACCAGGATCGGGTTTCCATATTTGGATATCCGAAAACCACAACGATCCAAATTAAACGTTAGGTCGTGAATGTAAGTGGAGTTCAAGTGAAGACTCGATGTGTAAGAACTATTCATCGTTATAAACTCTGAGGGTGATTCTAAGATGAGTTTGATGGAAATAGTACTTACAGGTTCGAGATGATGATTCAGAGTGCAGGGGCTATGGTCGTTGACTTCGAGGGTGATTCCAAAATGAGTGCAACGAGATAGTGCCTTCGGTTTCGTTCGAACCCGGAACGAACTTGTATGGATTGAATGCTTTCAGAACATCGTCAGGTGGACGATGAGCATTCTAAGATAGATGTGTTCTATTAAGGTAATTGCAGCCTCAAGCCTCATCAACCGGGAATGGCTAAAGCAGGGGTGGTGCAGCAAGGCTAGGTGGGTAGCACCCATTTCAGGGTAAGGTCATCCCTGTCTAGATGTCCCTTTTTATTTCGACTTAGTGGGTGGTTGGTCGCGCCAACCACGGGGTGATCTTACTCGGGACTGTCCAGTAAGGGACGATTCCGGTCTTATGTTGCAGTGGAGTTAGGGTGGCTCCTCGGTACGGTGATATAGGTCACGTACTGTGACGGGTGGTACCCCAGTAGCCCTGCCATTGATGGAAATCCATTCTTCCTACGAGACCCTACGGTTTTGATTGTATTACCCACTTTTGTGGCTAGTAGCTGGAATTTAATAATGTAACAATTTTGGCTATTTCTTATTTACTTGAAAACCCTAGACACTATTATAATATCACTGGATTTCCTATCAAATGTTTTAGTTAGCGTAAGGTAAAAACTTTCCCATGTTTATGTGTGGGAAGTCTTACGTGATACCTTTCTTTTCAAAAGATTTTCTAAAGTTAAGCAATTTTAACCCGTTTACTCACACCAGACCCCTGTCTGACCCGAGTGTTTATTTTCTGCTTTATTAAACTCTTGGGTACTCATATTATGTATGAGTAGTTGAGGGGTTCAGGTTAGCTTGACGAATTCTGGAGGGGATTTGGAGCATGAGGCTTCCGCGTGTAGATATATTATGGTTCCGCTGTGTTTGTGTGGTATCTGTATCTTGTGATATCTTGAGTTGTATAGTTAGATAGATGTTTATAACTGTCTAATATGTGTTGTATAGATTGTGTAACTCTGATGTATATGAAACTATGTAATATTTTATGTGATATATTATATTCCATTCGTTCCGCTTTGGGTATCTATTGTTGTTGAGTTTCTTCTTTCTTATCTTTTCTTCTTCTATCCCTTTCTTTCTTAAATCATAATGTATTTTTCTGGAGATAGAAAGACGGGTCGTGACAGTTGGTATCAGAGCATTAGGTTGAGGGAATATCTAGGCTCTGGAGTGGTGTCTTTCTTGAGAGCGCGTACTTGTAATTTATTATATAACTATATATATCTATATCTACCTGATTTGTTGGGTTACCTGTTCGGGTTTTCCAACATAAGTTTTAGAGGTAGATGGAGCAAGTGGTGTGTGTGTAACACAACTGCCACTAATGGAAGAGGCCCATATGTTTGAGGTTGGATGTATATTTGTCGAGACTATAGGCCCAATACCATCTCGAGTGAGCTTTGCAGCTTGGAGTAAGGATTTCTCTGATCTTCGAAGGAATCTATTTAAAAGATTCGGAGTCCATCTTTGAAGTGTAAGTTTGGATTGCGCTCAGGTGAGCAGATTTTTTTAAGTTTGGATCTGTCGGAAATGCAGAAGCAAGTGATGGTATCTTGATAACTGCATGGTGAGATGCAGTATCCATGGGTATTTCCGAAGGTGTTTTCTCTTGAAGCAGTTTTAGAAGTAGTTGAGGAGCAGTCTTTACATACCGCAGGGAAGACTCGACTGTGTAGAAGTTATCTGGATCTTTAGCAAGGAGGTTGGCTGTTTTGCAATATGAGACTAAGGTCTATGAGTTGCTTCGCTTCGGCATAGTCTCATTGTCATCCCTTAAGGAGAGCGAGATGTTGATGCTTGGTTTGGAGCCCGAGTTTCTTTTGGGATGTCTGTCCATATCGTGGAGTCATGTGAGAAGTTAGCTAGTGATTTTGGGGTTCGAGGAGTCTTTGGATTAGAAGTCTTTGGTTAGCTGTGGTAGCAATGCAGCTCGAAGTGTTCGGTGTGCTGACAAGAAGGTCTTTTGGCTTTGCAGTATCATTGAGATAGAGTTTGGAAGCAGCAGAGTGAGTCGTTTATCCAATGGTTCAGGAATCTTTGTGGATCTTCTTTCAGCAGTCCGGGCAGATGGTGAAGGTTTCCTTGAAGGGCTAACCTGATTTGGAAAAGCTTAAGGCTGTTCTAATTGGTAAAGAGATGACAGTTTCTTTGGAATTTGAACTAGGTCAGATCGCAAAAGTGACTTGCGATTAGTTTGGGAATTTATCTTGGGCAATCTTTTGTTGAGACTGAGGGTTCTCATGTGGAGTAGGAGCTACTGAAGTAATCAGAAGTTTGTATGCATCTGGAGTGGAGTTTCGTATCGATTGGTTCCAGAAGCAATACTGATAGTTAGCTTGGTAGTAGGATGGTTCTTGGAGAAAGAAGAGTTGGTGTAGCGGCTCAGAAATTTTTGGAATTTCGATTGGTCAGATCTAGTTTTTGAGTTGGATTCTGCTATAAGGATGTGTGGCCGAGTCAGATGGGTCACTAAGATTTTATGAATTTGATGAACAAAGTTTCCCGGATATATTGGATAAGTTTGTACTCGTGATCATCAACAGTATTCTCATCTATTTCAGAATCAGAGTTGTGCAGCGGAAGCAAGGTAGCAGCTGTGCGAGGAAGGAAGTAAGTTCAGTTTGCTATTGCTTGGGAAGTAGAGCTTGTGTTTTGGATTTCGATGGATCTTCGAAGACCATTTTTTATTGAGTAGGATCCAGAAACTGGTTTGCTTTGGTCTAGTTGTTACTGGAAGCATCAGCATAGGTTAAGCTGATCAAGAAAATGGGCAGCCCAGGATTGTCTGTTGAGTTATGCAGATATAAGATAAGGAGTTTGGAATTCGAAGTTGGAGACTTCATTGTTGTTAAGGTTTCTCTGGTTGAGAGAGCAGTAACTGGATAAAATTGAAAAGCTGGTTCTGAGGTATTTGGGATTTCTTATCTGTGTTCTTGATAGGATAAGTTCTTCTGTCTAGAAGATTGAATTGCCAGTTTGGTAACTGGGATTCATTGTATTTCACGTATCTTTGAGGGAATACGTGTATGATTCATCGTTGGTTGTAGAATCTGCAGTTCGGTTGGATTTGAAGTTGTGCTAGATTTGAGTACAGTCTGATGTTCTGTTCAGATTGATGGATCAAGAAATGAGATGAGCTCGGGATTTTGGTGATGTAGTTAGTTGAGCTTCTGTAGGGCGAGTCCCCCAGTGATTTATACTTGGGAAACTCTAGATAGTGTTATGAAGATCTATCCTAATTTGTTCAGGATAATTGGTTAGGTTTGTTTGCTTGATTGATTGCTATGATTGTTAGTTACTGGATGATAGGAATGCTTTGCTGTTTAAAATTAAAAAAATTGTTGGGTTATTAAATTATCCGTGCTTTTAAATTTCGAGGACGAAATTCTTTTAAGGGGGGAGGAATGTGACGACCCAGAATTTTAGGCAATATCAATTTAATAATCTATATTAATAATTAAATTGATTTAATAATTTTCCTTTATAATTTTAATTAAATTTGGTAAATTTAATCTTTTAAAGGTTAATAAATATTTAATCTGGCAATATTGATCAATATCTTTCTAATAATTTAAAATTGATAAGAATTATTTTTCCAAGCTAATAAAATTATATTCTATTTATAATATATATATTTGATATATATATTATGAATAAGAAGATCTTTGTTTAAGATAAAAAAAAATGAATTTTCAAATTGTAATATATATGTATGTATATGTTATGATTTGAAGTCGTTTTGAAATTTAATATAATCTATTGATAATATATATATGTACGAATATATTGTGATTTGAAGCTTTGTTTTAAATTTAATATTTTTCAAAAGTTAATTTAAGATTAATTCAATTATTTTCAAAGTATAAGATAATTATTTATTTTTAAATGTGATAGTTTAAATAAGATTTAATCAACATTTATTTTGTTTTCTTTAAAATGCTTAAATTAAAATGGTTATAAATATATACATAAAGTTATAAATAAACTTTTTTTTTTTAAATAATCTCTTAAATTAGAATAATTTGTAAACGTAAGTAATAAATAAATTTCTAAATTCATATTCACATAAATATAGACAAAATTCATATTTCACAATTTATAGGGAAACATATAATACATTTATTTGATTTAAAACATAAGCTATTTATAAAACAAATGTTTACAAAGATTTCACACTTATATATTTATTAAAAATTCAAAAGCTTATAAGAAGACAAACATTTCTTTTACACATAAAAGTAGTTTATAAATACATATGTGACTTAAATGAATTAATATAAAAAAAGGTTAACACTTGTGAATCATTCAAGCTAGCTTTTGACATTTGTTTAAATTAATAAACATTTGTTTAAACTAGTTTTTTTAACAAACACTTTCATTCCTCAGTTTAAATTCTTTTCTTTCCCAAGCATTGTCTTCTTTTTCTTAACTAAAATCTGAAATTAAAATATGCAAACAAGTTCTTCATATCAGCTAAATCTACTGCAACTCAAATGGAAGATCAACAACAAGTTTCTGCATTTAAAATCAAAAGTTTAGGGGCATGCAAAGGATTCAATTTCAGAAGCAAAGCCTGGAAAAAGAAAAAAAAATAAAAACCTGCTCTCTGCCTTTTTAGAAAGGTGAGTAAACTATTTTTTTAAAAGCAGACTAGTTTGTAATTTTGTACAATGCATGTGATGATCAGTGGAATGATGTTAGTTTTGCATGAAAGATTTTTAGTTTGTTTATGTTGGATTGATATATATATATATATATATATATATATATATCTTTGCAGGAATTTGTTAGCATACCTGTAAATATGAAGACCCTGTCCATATTTCAGAGTTATTGCTCTGCTTTGGAAATTCAAAGCTCTAAATCAAATCAATATTTGATTTCGAAATTTAAATAAAAGTTGTTTGTTAATGGATGATGATGGTTTTTAAAATAATTCTAGGATTTTAATTTCAGCAAATAAGTTTAACAATTAGGAAAAATAGTAAATTATTGGTTCGTGTCAAAAATCAATAACTTTAATTCCTGCTTTAGATTGTATAGATGAATTAGTGGTTAAAAATTATGATTTTTAACATGCATTTCAAAAAAATTAATTTGTTATTCAATTGGGAATTTTGAGATGATCATTTTCGGCAATTTGATGAATTGCCGATGATCAGCTCGATGATTGGAGCCGAATTCTTGGTCGAAGCTAGCTATTGTGATGTTGATGTAGGGAAAAATACACTTGAATTTTTCCTATGGCCGAGATGATCAAATTCGTTCGAACTAGGGTTTAAGCTTGTATTGTGTTTGTCTTGGCTGTCGAGGCAATTTCGACATGGGTAATGGATTGAACGCGATCGCAAGATGAGGGATGGTGGCGTGGTGATAAGGCGGTGCTCTGGAAGAGGTTCTGGGATTTTCGGTCAACGTGGTCGACGGTGTTGGGAGGTTTTGCGGGTCAAGTTTGGGTTCAGTTTTCGATCAGTGATCGAAATTTTTATTCGTGTAACTATTGTGTGATCTGAGTGTTCGAAGAGGCTGGCGTGAGTTCGTATGGTCGTCGAAGATAGTCGCGATGGCCTACGGTGGTCGGAGCCGATGGGGCACGTACACGCGTGTACGGTTGTGCACTGGGAAAATGGAGTTTGGGGAAGATGGAAGTCGACTCGAAGTGGAGCTCGTGATTTCCTGTTGTCGACTCGAAGCAGTTGGGTTTGGTGTGTGTCACGAGCCTTGCTCGAGTTTTTGTAGTGTTCGACTCGAGTTTGACCCGAGACGATTTCCTATGCTAATCGAAAGCTTAAGTTTTTACAAAAGGAAATAAATTTACAAAGTTAAACTTGTTCTTTTGAAGTAAAAGTTAATCAAACTTTTAAAAGTGTTAATTGAATATATTTTCAAATTTAAATTGTTAGGATAATTGCTTTTGGAAGTAATTAACTTAATTAAATTTGAATTTTAATTCAAAAAGGGGTGTTTTCAATTTAAAATATTAAATCAAAGTTTTTAAGTAATGTTTTAAAAACTAAGTTTTCAAATTTTATTGAAATGGATAAGTTTTAAAGATACGATAATTAAGCTTCCAGAGATAAATGTTTGTACAATCTAAATTAAACAGTTTGAAAAGTTCCAAAGATTTTAATGTTTAGATTAGATGATTAAATTGTTTTAAATTTCAAATTAATTTGTAAATGCTTTATTTTCAAATATGGTTATTGTTATAATTTTCTAAACCAATAAAATAATTTATCTTTAAGTTATTAAGATTTGATTAATTCAAATAATTAATTTGTGAAAATAAATATGGTTAAATTATTATTGTTATGAATTTAAGAATACTTAATTAGTATGATTTGTTTATAAGTAAAAGTTTAATTTAGGTAAATGATTTTCTTAATTAATTTAGGATTTTTAAATATAAAAAGTTAACTAATTATTTAATTAATTTTAAATGATTAGTAAATTGTGTGTTTAATTTTAAATAATCACTTAATTATGAATCAATTAAGTGTAATTATTTAATGATGAATAATTACTCAAAGTAATTAGAAAGAGAAATTACTTGTGGAAGTAATTAGAGAAAATTACTTATGGAAGTAATTGAGTGAAAGTGATTAAGAGATAATCACTTGATGTTATTAATTTAAGGATTAATTAAATTAATTAATTTGAATTTAATTAATTAAAGAGTAATTAATTAATTAAGAATTAAGGATTATTTAATGATGGGATTAATTACTTGTTAAGGTAATTAATTAAGAGAATAATTAACTAGAGAATAATTACTTATGTAAGTAATTAAGGGTTAATTACTTAGTTAATTTAGTTAATTAATTAATGTGATTAATTAATTAATTAATGTGATTAATTTAAGATTAATTACTAAGTGTAATTAATTAAAAATGTGATTAATCAATAAAGTAATTAATTAAGGGTTGGTACTTAATGAAGTAATTAAAGATTAATTAATTAGTATAATAAATCAAAGGATTAATATAATTAATTAAGAAGTTAATTAATTAAGATAAGTAATTACAAGTTTGTTAATTACTGTTTATGATTAATTAAGACTAATTAACGAGATGGTTAATTACAAATTAATTATGTAATTAATTAAAGGGATTATTGGTTAATAAGGATCATTAGTTAATATAAGTAATGAAATTAATCAAGGATGATAAATGAGTGATTAATTAAAGTATGGTTAATTGTAATTAATAAAAGATTAATGTAATTAATCATAGTTGATTAATTAAGGAAAGAAAATGAAGGATCATTAATTAATGTAATTAATGATAGTAATTAAAGGTTTATTTCTGTATATGGTTAAGGATAATTAATTTGTGGAATTAATTAAAGAATTAAAGGTTAATTACTTAAATGTAATTTAAAGGTAATTAATCAAGGAAGATTAATTAAGGAAGATCATTAAGAGATGATTAATAAATTAATTCGTAATTAATTAATGAAGAAGGATTAAGGTAATCCAATTGATTAAGAGTTAATCAAACCTGCTTATGGGTGATGGATTGATATTGGATGATTAATATTGGATGATTGATATTAATGTTTGAATGATATTGGATGATTTGGGTGTGATATCTCTGATATGTGATATGTTCTGAGATAATTGGTTAGTATGAATTATCTATTGTGATAATGTGATTCATCTATCTGTTTATGTTATCCTGAATATAAGTTTTAAATTTTTAAACCCTTAAACAACTTGGACATTAAAATGGCGTTTGGATTTTGGTGAGACCGGGATCGGGTTTCCATATTTGGATATCCGGAAACCACATCAATCCAAACTAAACATTAGGTCGTGAATCTAAGTGGAGTTCAAGTGAAGACTCGAGGTGTAAGAACTATTCATCGTTATAAACTCTGAGGGTGATTCTGAGATGAGTTTGATGGAAATAGTACTTACAGGTTCGAGATGATGATTCAGAGTGAAAGGGCTATGGTCGTTGACTTTGAGGGTGATTCCAAAATGAGTGCAACGAGATAGTGCCTTCGGTTTCGTTCAAACCCGAAACGAACTTGTATGGATTGAATCCTTTCAGAACATCGTCAGGTGGACGATGAGCATTCTAAGACAGATGTGTTCTATTAAGGTAATCGCAACCTCAAGCCTCATCAACCGGGGAATGGGTAAAACAGGGGAGGTGCAGCAAGGCTAGGTGGGTAGAACCCATTTCAGGGTGAGGTCATCCCTATCTAGATGTCCCTTTTTATTTCGGCTTAGTGGGTGGTTGGTCGCGCCAACCACGGGGTGATCTTACTCGGGACTGTCCAGTAAGGGATTGTTCCGGTCTTGTGTTGTAGGGGAGTTAGGGTGGCTCCTCGGTACGGTGATCTAGGCCACGTACTGTGACGGGCGGTACCCCAGTAGCACTGCCATTGATGGAAATCCATTCTTCCTACGAGACCCTACAGTTTTGATTGTATTACCCACTTTTGTGGCTAGTAGCTGGAATTTAATAATGTAACAATTTCGGCTATTTCTTATTTACTTGAAAATCCTAGACATTGTTATAATATCACTGGATTTCCTATCAAATGTTTTGGTTAGCGTAAGGTAAAAACTTTTCCATGTTTATGTGTGGGAAGTCTTACGTGATTCCTTTCTTTTCAAAAGATTTTCTAAAGTTAAGAAATTTTAACCCATTTACTCACACCAGACCCCTGTCTGACCCGAGTGTTTATTTTCTGTTTTTTTAAACTCTTGGGTACTCATATTATGTATGAGTAGTCGAGGGATTCAGGTTAGCTTGACGAATTCTGGAGGAGATTTGGAGCAGGAGGCTTTCGCGTGTAGATATATTATGGTTCCGTTGTGTTTGTGTGGTATCTGTGTCTTGTGATATCTTGAGTTGTATAGTTAGACAGATGTTTATAACTGTCTAATATGTGTTGTATAGATTGTGTAACTCTGATGTATATGAAACTATGTAATATTTTATGTGATATATTATATTTCATTTGTTCCGCTGTGGGTATCTGTTGTTGTTGAGTTTCTTCTTTCTTATCTTTTCTTCTTCTGTCCCTTTCTTTCTTAAATCATGATGCGTTTTTCTGGAGATAGAAAGATGGGTCGTGACATATTCTTACATCAAAATAAATAATAAGTTCATAATATTTCAATGTAGAACATGCTAAAACTAGTGACCAAAAGTAGTAATACATACAAGCATACAAACCGAAATGTATGCTCTGCAACAGCATCCCATCTTTCTAACCACTTGGTAGCTTTCTACAAACACAAGATTAAGTTTTACACCAATTATGATACCAACATAACTTAAAGGTAAACGTCATGAATCAAAAGCAAACCATCTGAGCTAATGTAAGCAAAAGTTTCATCCTAGAATTCACGTCATGAATCAACCGGCATCAACACTCAACAGGAAACAAATGCATCTCCCTCTCAGTGAGAAGAAGCCATAACACTAAAGTTCAAATTTCATCACTGCATAGGTGTTCCAAAAGCAAGCCATCAAATTTTATAACAACTTATGATATTTTAGGGGCAGGTGTCAACCCATCCAATTTTATAAGATATACCAAAATAAATAAATATAACATTATCGTTATAACAAAACCTACCGGTTGCAATAAAGCATTGATTATCTTTGTACCACCAAGATACTGAACTAATGATGGCTGAAAAGAAGATATCAGTTGAATAAGATAAAAATCATTTGTAACGACCCACTATTTTGGACCATTCAAATCGACAATAATCCACACATGTCAGACTTGAATAATTCAAAATAATAGATTGTAATAAAATTTGAAGCAAATAAAATCATTCACAGAATCATAGACACAGAAATATCAGAATTCTCGCAGCGGAAATAAAATACCATAGTAGTTCATGAAGCTACTATATACAGACTCTCAAAACATATACAAAATATCATAGTTTAAAAATGGATATAATAGAAGTCTGGATACATAAATCAATAATACAGAGACAGATACCGAATAGGAACTAACTGGAAGAAGTAGACGAATAGATAGACAGATAAGCTTCAGCTAAACTCTAGCTCCAGAAAGTGAATCCGAAGCTGTCATTCTCAGACTGACCCGAGTGTAAAGTAAAACGCAACACTCGAGTCAAGACATACATACGTATACAATGTAAACCAACTCAAGTGAACTATAATAGCGCTGCACAATAACTTAAAGGATGCTTGGAATCGTCCATCCTTTAAGGATCAGTCAAACCATAAATTAAGTAGTGATAATCACTATCCTAGAAATATCCATATTAAAGTAAACAATGCAAATAACAGTGTTAATGTGACTAGGGTAACGTAGAGCTGCAGTAACCTCTCACCTCTAGCCACACTCTTAAAATCAAAGGTGTGCATCAAATAATCACAAGGAAATCACATGACACACAAAACATCGTACCCATGGTTATAAATTTCAAAATAATTTATAATCCCGATTTAAAATCATTTATTTAAACCATTAAAAAGTGAAGTCATTATTCCTTCAACTCAAATATTCAATTCCCAAAAATTTAGCCTTTTCTGAGTTTATTTATTTAGTTAAACACTTCAAATATTGAAATTTCAGCCACAAATGAACTTTGATTTTAACCCTTTAAACATTATAAACATTATTCAATTCCCTCCTTTCCATCCGTCCTTTTATCGTCCTCTCCCGTGTTTCTCGCTTCCACCCCCTCACCTCTTTTGTCATCTCCATCTTGTCTCCTTCGTCCTTCTTCAGACCCCCCTCCACCCCCTCTGCCAACCATACCTATCACCGGTGACCCATCCTCTTCTTCTATTCCATTGCCATCCTCTTCCTCCCTTCCACCTCTGCTTCCAAATCCTGCTCAACTGTCCTGGACTTCTCTTTTCAAGCGTAAGCCGAGCAACGCGGGGAAGTACATTCCAGTTGAGATGACCCCTGATTATATGAATGAGATTTTGATTCCTCCTCCCTCCGTTATTGATGCAGGAGCTCAAGTTTGGAGTAACTATCTCGTTGGGTTCTTCCTTGATAATCCATTATCTTACTCGTCTGTTATCAATTACTTGAAAAAATATTGGAAACTGAAAGGGTCGATTAAATTCGATCAAATGGGTTTTTGTTTCTCTTCCTTCTGTCCTGTGGTGAAGATCGAAACAAGATTCTGCAAGGTGACCCCATAGTTATGAAAAACAAACTCTTTATTGTTAAGCAGTGGGATCCTTTTGTGGGAAATGCGTGTGAGAGCATATCTTCTGTGCCAATATGGGTGAAATTCTCCAACATACCAATGTTTTCCTGGTCCCACATATGAATAAACTGGTTAGCCAGCAGATTGGGTAAGCTTATATGTATGGACGAATCAACAGAGAAGTTGGAGAGGCTTTCTTTTGCTAAGTGTTTAATTGAAATTAAGCCTGATTAGATTTTGATTGACTCCTTTCCTGTTCAGCTCCTTGATGGTGGAACTCAAATCATTCACATTGAATACCAATGGAAGCCTGATATATGTTCAAGTTGTTGTGTTTTTGGTCATTCTGTGTCTAATTGTGATAATTTTAATTCTGTTGTAGTGATTGAGAAGAATGAGAAGAAAACTAACTTGATGAAGTCAATGTTAATGAGATTAAAGCAACCAAGAGTGATGATGTTAAATCTTTGAGACAGAGGAAACATAAATGGCAAGTAGTTAATAAAACTAGAAGACAACGGATGAATTCTTCCTTTTCGAAAGTTAATAAGAATGATTCTCATGAACTTATCAATACTGGAAAAAAAATAGTAATTGAAAGTGGAGAGCTTAAGGAAGGGGAAATAGAAAATGAACTGTATTCTAAGTCAGTTATTGATGGAAAAATGGATAACCTTAATAGTAACACTTGTTTGCTGGAAGATAATGGATTTAATGTTCTATCTGAATTGGAAGTGTTAGACAATGAAGTGGATGCTTGTAATTTAAATGGTGCAGAGAATGTATCAAACCATGTGAACGGTCCTGCTAACAAGAAGGACAAGTGTGACAATTTTAAGCAAGCTTCTGAATGTAATATCAATAACAACTCCCCCCTACCTGTAAACATTTATGAGCAAATTATAGTTCCACCTTCTTCAACATGCAAAACAAGTTTGCTGCTCCCCTTTCCCCCTCAAACATTGTATCTGCTCCATCTCTACCCCTTCCTTTTTCCGGTACAAACTCGAGCTCTATATCATTATCCCCTTCTTGTTTAACCAATGTAAACACATCAGCTACTGAATCTAATCCCACTTCTTCTCAAACTATTTCTGCGCACGTATCTGCTATGCACGTGCACGACCTGAAAGAGACTTTTTGTAGCCCTGATGTTATCTCTCCTACAACTAATAATTCTGTTGTTCTCCTGGAATCTGATCAACCATACAAACATATTCAAGCTCCCTGTGCATGGAAACCCCTTCCTCCTCCTCCTCCTTCTCAACCCCTTCCTGTTGATAATCCTCCATCTACCACTGCAAAATTATTGCAACCAGTAGGTCTCATACCTTCTTGTAGCAGCAAAGCTCTCAAATCAGCTAAATTACATTCTGTTTTGGATCTCAATCCGTGTGGTGGTTCCACAACATCCCCTACCTTTCCTGGTGGTAATATCCAAACCACCCCTCTAACCAGGGGTAACAAAAAGAAACTCCTTCTTAACCAACTAGTTTATCAATGATGAACAACATTGGTGTGTGGAATACAAGAGGAGCCCATTCTGAGATTAAACTAAACCAATGTAAAAACTTAATTATCACTCATTCCCTTAGTATGCTTGCCATTTTAGAAACCAAGCTGAATGCTCCTCTTTCTTCCAAGGCTGCTACTTACAATAACTCGTCTTGGAAGATGATAAATAACCTATCTGAAGCGCCGTTTGGAAGAATTCTTGTTCTATTTAATCCATCAGTTTTTTTATTATCTCCAATAATTTCAACTTCTCAACTTATTCATATGCACTGTTTACATATTTCTTCCTCCACTTCTATCTACATAACTGTTATTTATGGTCTAAATTCTGTCTCTGCTAGACAGCCCTTACTTAATCTCCTCCCTTCATTTAGACAGGAAACACATCCCTAGATTTCTATAGGAGACTTCAACTGCTCTTATTAGTTATCTCATAGGCTTGGAGGTAATCCCATGTCCCTTCGTGAGATCAGACCCCTTAACGATTATATCTCTCAATCTAACCTTACTGAAATCAATTCTGTAGGTGCCCCTTCTCTTGGAATAATTCTAGAAGGTTTTCTCCTCGTACCTTCTCTAAGATTGATTTCTCCTTCTCTATCCAGTTTGCCCTAACTAAATGGCCTAATATGTCAAATCTCCTTCCTATGCCTGGCCAATTTGATCACTCTCCCCAAATCTTATCTTTTGGTGCTGCTATGAAGAAAAGAAATACAAATTTTAAATTTTTTAATGCATGGGTTCTTCACCCTGTTTTTTTCCAATTGTTAAGAAAGCATGGTCCTCTCATTCTTATGGTAATCCAATGTTTGTTTTGCAATGTAAGCTCAGAGCTGTTAAAACTGAACTGAAAGCATGGTCGTGTAGTAAATTTGGCTTTGGCAACTTGGTTTCTTCAACTCTCTCTCTCAAACTTCATCAAGTTCAAGAGGCTATGCTGTCTGACACCCTAAACTTAGATTTGGCTGCCCAGGAAGCTACCTTATCATCTGAACTTTTTGAAGCCTTTAAGTAGGAAGGTCTTATGGCTAAACAAAAGAATAGAATGGAGTGGTTCAAGGATGGTGATAGGAACACTTCATTCTACCTTTCCTCCCTAAAAGCTAAACAATCTAGAGAGCTAATTAGTACTCTTATTGATGATAATGGTGAATATATCACTGACCCTTCTAGTATTGCTAATATGTTTCTTGATTATGTCAGTAAGTTGCTTGGCAACAATAATGATTTTACTCCTTCACTTGAGCTGCTTGACTCGGTTAACCTTCCCAAAATATCTTCTGAAGAAAATGTCATGCTTTCTACAGCAATATCGGACTCTGAGATTAAATCTGCGTTGTTTTCTCTCAATACTAATTCAACTGGAGGTCCAGATGGATTCAATGCTTCCTTTTTTACTTCATGCTGGGAGATTGTTGTCCCATCTTTCTTGAAGGCTATTCATAACTTCTTTAACAAGTGCAAAATGATTAGTTCAGTTAATGCCACTAACATAGCTCTCATTCCTAAGGTGAAAAATGCCTTCCATGTCGCTGAATTTAGGCCTATATCTTGCTGTAACACTATATACAAATGTATATCTAAGATTATAGCTAACAGACTCAAGTTAGTTTTACCTAACATCATCTCCCCTAATCAAGCAGCCTTCCTTAGTGGTAGAAGTATCTTTGATAATGTTTTGATGTCTCACGAACTTCTGAAGGGTTACAACTCCTCTAACATTTCTCCCAGAGCCATGTTCAAGCTTGATATCTCTAAAGCATTTGACACCCTGCATTGGGACTCTGTTGCTAGAATCATGGGGCTAATGAGTTTTCCTCAACACTTTATGGCATGGGTTGAAGCTTGCATCTCCACTGCTAGGTTTTCTATAATGGTCAATAAATGCAATGAGGGATATTTTCGAAGTAAATAAGGTATACGGCAGGGTGATCCTATGTCTGCCTACTTATTCATTATGGTGATGGAAGTATTAACGCAAATTCTTAACCAGCAAGTTCATGATGGTCATTTCGCGGTTCACCCTAAGTGTAAGAATCCTCTAATTACTTCTTATATGTATGCTGATGACTTGGTTATCTTTTTCAAGCCAACAATGATGACTGTTACGTCTATTATGGATGGTCTTAACAAATTTTACAAAATTTCTGGCTTATCGATTAATTTATCTAAGTCTGATCTGATGATAGCTGGAGTGGGTTCTGAAGTGATTAACCAAATAACAAACTTTTCCTCTATCATGCAACGTTCTGATACTTCCATGTACCTTGGTATTCCCTTGGAAACTTCAAGAATTTCATACTCCCAATGTATCCCTCCGTATGAGAGGATTACTGCTCGACTTGCTTTGTGGACTAATAGGTTGCTTAGTCAGGCAGGAAGGCTAACCCTTATTAATTCCATTATATTCTCCATGACTGTGTATTGGGATAAATCATTCATTCTTCCTACTAAGCTGATTAATATGATTAGAAGTGCTATGTCCAAATTTTTCTGGCATGGTTCTATAACTCTAATAACTTATCTCCCTGTGCTTTCTCCAAGCTTGAATTGCTGAAGTCCAGAGGTGGTTTTGGAATCAAAAATATTCTGCAATGGAATCGTGCCGCTATGGTGAATCACATTGACAACTTTCTCAATCATAAAGATAATATTTGGGTGAAGTGGTCACGTAAGTATATTATTGGTAAAAAGAATTTCTAGACAATGGTAATTCCTCAATCTTGTAGTTGGATATGGCGCTGTATTCTGAAACTTAGATCAGTTATACTTCCATATGCTAAATGTAAGATTGGTACCAATGGTCGTGTGTCCTTCTGGCAAGACCCTTGGGTGAAGGCTGGTACTATTCTGTGTCACCATCTCTCCTTCAATGATCAAGTTCAATCTGGTATTTGCACTGATGCTCTGGCTAATGATTATCTTTCTGAGGGATGTATTGTCCTTCCTTTTTCGAGTAATCAATGTGTTCGACAGTGATGGAATCTTTTGCATGGTTGTCATGTTCCTTTTTCTCTGCATGATGGTACATCCTGGTCATTTAGTATGGAACGTTACAAGATTGGTGGTATGTACAAGCTTCTTGTTTGCCAAAGTAACACTGTAATATTCTGCTGGCATAAGAGAATCTGGCTTAGTCATAACTCGGAGAGGCAGAACCTGTTTCTATGGAAGACACTCGGTAATTGTTTGAAAACAAAAATTAAGTTGAGGCAGAGTGGTGTCATCATTGATACTACTTGTTGTTTCTGTCATGCAGTTGAAGAGGATACTTGGCACTTGTTTTTTAACTGCCCATTTGTCCACATGTTATGGTGCACTATTAACTCTATCGCCACTGGTAGAATTGTTTCCTTGATCAGTGAAGTTGAATGGGATCTAATTTACAAAGCAACGAGATGGAAATGTGAATCAACTTATGTTATTCTGTTCACTCTTAAATTATTCATCACTATGATCTGGGATGAGAGAAATGCTGTTATCTTTACTGGTAAAAGGAAAACATTCACCCAAATGAAATTTAGTATTGTGGAGGGATTGAGGAATGGAATTGGTGCTTCCGGCCATGTTTTTCCTCCTGCTTTCCTTAATTCTCTTCCCTGATGCAAGTGTGCCTGAGCCTGTGTGTCCCTGTGTTGATTGTTTTTTTTTAATTTTTTATTATTGATATGCTCGTCTTTCTTAGTTGTCTTGTGCCATTGTTTCTCGCTTGCCTTGTTGGTAGCTTTGTTCTCCTCATCTATGTAACTCTTCTTGGTATATTAATAAAAACGGTAGGGGGCCCATTTTTTAACCCCGCTGGCCTTGCCAGAAAAAAATCATATTTTAACACTCAAAATGTTCATTAAAATACCTTTAACTTATGATTTTTATAAAGTAAATTTCCTATAAATAAAAACAAATTTTCAACAATTCACTTAATAAATTCAAGTGTACAAATTCCTATTCTTCACATTTTAACAAATTTCTTAATACTTAAATTTTTATTACCATTTTCCAAACATAACTTAATTTCCATTTTATTTATATAACCTAAATTCCATTTTTAATTTCTTAACTTAACCTTTAATTTCAAACCAAATTTCACATTTCAAAGTTAAGTTAAATTCCAAAATTCCATTTAACTATCCATTTATTTAACATTTTAAACTAATTACATAAATTCAAAATACACTGTAAGTTGCTTAACTTTATTTTACAAATAACTTGATATTTTCTTTTACTTTATATTTATCCAATTCATACATCAATTATATTAATTACCAAGTTAAGCTTATAATTCCATTTTTTACTTAAATTCCATTATTAAGTTAAATCAACTTTAACACTACAAATTAAACCATCTATTTACTTATAACATTTAACCTTTTAGAAAATCACTGCTTAACCATTTAAATCAAATATAAGTCAAATTTCATATATTTTTTTCTTTCATTTACAATACATGAAATTTATAAGAAATCATATTCTGAAATCAACCACGGTTGTGGAAAATGTTTCACACCTAAATCAAGTGATACGGAAATTATCATTTAAATTCGTAATCAGTAAAATTTTCAGGTTTTGATTATTTCAAACTCGAAATCCCAAGACAAATACAAATAAATAAAAATTACTCAGGCCTACCATTTCAGACCATAATGATTTTCCCTATTCTAAAACCCAGTCGGGTATATATCATTTCAACCCATAGTGATTCTATTCTACAGGGAACTTGCAGTGTGAGAAACTGAAATAAATAAACAATATAACAGAATAGAATATAACAGATGATGTGACAAGTTAATAATAGGGTTTAACATCATATAAATGATATCACATGCAGGTATAACATAATATAAAAGTTTCTACACATTCACTTGGTGTCACTTCACAATTATATAGGCATATATGTCATGTATGAATTACTCACCTCTTTAAAGCTGGAGTTCGCAAACAACACACACAAAAGAGAATCCGGAAAGCACGATAGCACGATTTGATTCAAGTGGGAAGAGAGCCAAGATGTATGTCTTGTATGTAACAATAAAACAAGACCATACATAAATATAAATACAATGCCAAAATTATTGAAACAAATTGAAATAGAGATATACAAAGACATCACCAAGTTTCAAACAAATTTTGCTTGCTCTTGATTCAACATGTGCTCGGCTTTAAGGCTAAATTGGTTCAGCCATGACATGTTTCAGGTGGTAAAGGATCAGGTTTGGAGTGAATATAACAAGGCTTGGTCAAGGACAGGAAGGGTTTGGAAGTTACAAAGTGTGGAAGGTCAAAATGCAAGGCTAGAAAGGGTTTTAGTTCAACTTGGGCTCCGTCGAAGGCATATTTGGGCTCAGCCAGAGGCTACTACAGGTGAGATTAGAGGTTAGTAATGGTGTTCAGAGGTGGTGCTTGATGGTGGTGGCGGCTAAGGCGGTGGCTTGGCAAGCAATGAAGGTGGTGTTGCATATAGGGCTTGGTTAGCATGGTTTTGTGGAGTTTTTCACTATTTTTGTGAACTTTTGTTCAAGGGAGGCCCACTTTCAGGTCAGAGGATTATGGTGGTTAGGCCATGGATTAGGTAGGGAAGAAGTGGTGGTGGTCGGTGGAGGTGATGGTGAAGGGGTTAGGCCGAGAACCATATGTGAAGATCAAGCAAAATCAAGTGAAAAACAAGGCAAAACAAAGAAGAAAAGTGGAGAAAAGAGAAGGAAGCCATTACCTTTCTCTTCAGATCTAAAAATGGTGTGTATGATGAATGAGAAAGAGATGTTTTCTTTCACGTAATATACAAAATACAATGCTAGGGATCAAGGAAATAAACGACAACATATGGAGAAGTTATGGTATGAAATTAATGGATGGAAAGATAAAGAGGCAATAAATCAAACGTACGCATGCCTTTAATTAAAAAATAGGTAACGTATTTGATTTGTTTCCCATCTATTTACTAAAATATATGCTAAAGAAATAATTCAATAAATACATACCGTTTATATTAACACTATATAAATAAATAAGAGAACGGTTATAGAAACGTATAAATTATATTGATATTTAATCTTTGTATGTTACTTAATTTACAAAGTATATATCCAAATTAAATGAAACAAAAACAGACAAATGTTGTAAATATATACATAACATGTAATGTTACATATATATATACACACAATTATAACATGGTATATCAACCAAAAATATTACTTATATTAATTAAAATAAACGTTTAAAGGTATGCCTTTTAAAACAATAACGTGTGTGTGTGTATATATATATATATATATATATATATATATATATATATGAGATTTTTGTCCAAGAAATAAATAGGGAGCTAAATACTTATTCATTTAATTACTAATTGAATGTATAAATAAGAAAAATAAGGTAGAGATAGATATTATTAAGAATAAATAAATGGTTTTAGGAAAAGTAGGAAATAAATAAAGAAAATACTTTATTTAATGGAAACTAGAATTAAAGATTGAAAACAATATACAATCAACATTTGAACATTATAACTATACTTTAAAAATGTTTTAAAAATAAAATATATGCAAAACATATCATGTTACACAAATTAGAACATGATTTTACAAACAAAAATATTACTTATATAAATTAAAATAAACAAATTTGTTAAATAAAACAATTTACACACAATATTGCAAAAAGCATAACTTTCACAATATTAATCCGATTTCAATGAAACGAAAAGTGTATTCTTGAAATCAAATATATTTTCATAATAAGATAAAATTCAAAAATTCAAAAAATTAATTTTTAAATTTAAAAGTCAAAGTTTGGCCATTATGACCAAAATCCACTTTTTTGGAAATATTCCATTTATTCAGGTTTGGAATTATAATTCACACAAAAATCAAAATTTATCCATTTTAATAAATAAAATAAAGTTTTAAATCAGGAATTTCAGTTAAAATAATTAAAATATAAAATTAAAATAATCACAAAATACAAGGTTGTTACATCATTAGAACTAGAAATAACCAATTTGTGATTCAAATGTATTCATACAAATACATTATGTATCTAAAGTTGCTGTAGAAATCAAATTCCAAATTGGCTCCAATGTGCACTAATTGCAATAACATGCATTAACATGCTCACCACGGTATATAATAAGTCAGTAACCAACATTGAACTCAAACAAGTAACCAATTAGATAGTAGTTGATGTAATATCCAATCAACTAAAACATCACTTAGTTAAATTTGGTTTATTAGATAAAAATAAAATAGTTCGATTCATTATATAATGTCAGTTTTGGTTTTTTTTGCACTAAACCACAAATATTTACAGCAATATTCTATTTAAAACTCTCAATTCTCCTTCCACAACCCCACCAAAGTTTCTTAGCCTCTTCTTCCTTGTTTGCTTTACAAAATGAATCCATTGTTTTCATTTAAATGTGACTTTTAACAAAAAGACAAATAAATTCAGTTTACTAAAATCGTTCAATAAACTCATTGTTTAAAATTTCAAATTCAAACTTTAATTTCTGTTCAGGTGATGGACGAAAAGCAATTATCTGCAAATATTAGTTACTAAAACTATTCAAATCCTATAATAATCTCTTAAGTCGTTCACATTTCAATATAACACCGTAACATTTCAAACTTTAGTTACAACAATTATTTGAAACCAAATTGTATTCATCACAAATGCTTATATCAATATTTTCATGTATTTCAATAATTTAGATGAAGGAAGGCGTAAAGGCCGATAAATCTGTACCCCTTGAGTCGACCATAATTCACATCAGTCCAACCCAAATTCAATGGAAAATACGAATCTTTAGGATAAAGAAGAAAAAGAAACAATGTCACAGAATCTCACAGTCGCAGTGGAACAAAATATAATATATAACAACAGATTTTTAAACAAAAGAATCTGTAATATTTTATATTACTTACAATCATCAGAGTACAATAATCCATACATCAATCTGGACAGATATAGTAAGTTGTCCTCATACAGTGGAAATATAAGTCAATTACGGAAATAAGGCGCTGTCATCCAGCTCGTCTCCTTAGCTCCATAGCATCCTATCCTGAATTTGTAATACTTGGACTGACTCAAGGATTATAATAAAATAACACTCGAGTCAGCTAGGAAAATACACTCAATTTGAATTATTAACGTTGTCAAGCCCTTTGAAAACAAAGGTATCTCGTAAGACAGTGTCACATATAAACACGACGGGTTTTTACCTTACGATAACCAAAAAGATTTTTATCAAAATATATTTATGGTATTTAAATTATCAAAATTCAAGCTAGTGCTACAACAGCATCCAATAATTTCAATTTCAAACCTACTCACATCATTTATCACTATATATGAAAAATAAACAATATATATTTGAGGAATCTAGTTGAATCCTTCCAACCTATTTCTCTGCATCCACAAATATTAATACAATGTAAAATATACCAATCCCATTTCGAGTGGGATATCACGGTAAATAAGGCCATCCGCTATTATGCGGGACGCATAGGGTCTCATCCGCTATAATGTGCGGAATATCAATCCAACAACTAATATATATACTACTATATAAATATATAGGTACCATTCAACAGAAAATAATTAATAGATCAACCGACAACCAATAATTTTATTTTAACTATTTCAAAATTAATCTGAAAATCCAAATGAGTGAGAATTTCCTCACCTTGATTTTTGTTTGCAATCCATTCCATTTTTTATCCCACCTCGTAGAATTTTGCAATTATGAATCCATCATGATTTATTCCTTGATTTGGACCTCGCATTCAAAAAGTCATTCGATTTTAAAATTTTGATTTTAATAACTAAATTCATCATTTAATTTTTTTTAAATTAACTGAATATATAATTTAATTCAAATTTCAAAATCTTAATCACTAAAGAATACTCACCTAAACACGCGACAACACTACCTCCAGATTGTACGTGACCCATCCCAGCAGTGAACTGCGGCCGCCACCATTGAAAATCCTCACCAGCTGCCATGCCACGAACTATGCGCCTCCTCCCCAATCAGTCACGCCAATGTCGATTACGCCTCCACCATATGTACGCTCACCCCCATCTGGTGCCACCACCGCCTCCAATTGCCAACGCGACCCACGTCGCACCCTAACATCATGACCCAACCTCGCGACTCGCCCTTTCCTCCTACCTAACATCGATCGCAAGCTCCATCCCGCCGCTGCCCTAGCCGTGGCGCGTCTCGTGCTTTCACGATCCCCCCACACACACGTCGCCGTGCTCGAAATTCCAAACCGCGACAACATAGCGATTTCCCTTCTTTTGTTTTCAACAAGGATTCAATTCCGTTTATATATATACACACACACGCAAAAACCCGATTTCATGCTCGTTCCATTGAAAGGAAATGAGGAAGAGCGACGATGTCATTCGCTTTATTTTTTTCTTTTGCATCTGTTTTGAATTCACGTGGACAAGGAAATAAAGGCGGACGTGATTTAAAATTTGGAGAGGGGCGGCTGTGTGTTTTGGAAGGTAAGATGGCATGTTTGAATGGAGAAGGGAGCAGATTTGATTTTGATTTGAAATATATATATACACACACACATGTATATAACTTTATTTAATTGTAAATATCTCATATTGCATAACACAAAATGTTGAACCCCTATCGACATGTGCCGCTAGACATTCATAATGTTATACCCCAATTCCGAACGCAATGGAAAAGGTTTCGAGTTCTAATTCAGTCATGTGGAGAAGATAGCTTTTTGGACCCAATTATTATATTGAATTTCAATATTAATTTCAACGTGTTTGTATTTCGTACGATCAAATAATAACTCCAAACATAATGAAATTTAAAATCCGATAATAATACACTATTACGGATCCAATGAAACTGTTTTCGTCAAAGTTCGAGACTGTGTCCCGTATCGCTATTTTAACGCGTCGATTAAATCGACGATTCCAAAGTTACGAAATCACTTGAAATTTCAGTTTTAAAATCTTACTAACTCAATTATAATTCCAAATCTAATATTTAATATCATTTAAATATTTATAGTTAACCGTTGAAAAATCCGGATCGTTACATTCCTTCCTCCTTAAAGGAATTTCACCCAGAAGTTGCTATGTCGGGAAAAACGCTTCAAACCCATTAACTTATCAAAACCCACTAAGTGAAAACTCGAAATCCCACTTTTCTAATCTTTTCATTCCACCCAAAACAATTAGTTTTCAATTTTAATTCCAAACCCATTGTTCCAATTACAATTCGGAATCAAATTGTTGTTAACAAAAAATTTCCAAAATTTTTCTTGCACCCTAAATTTTCGAAATTTTTTTAGAATCTCCCTTGTACGGAGAGGCTTTTGCAATATGACAAGAAAGATAATTATATATACATCGACCACATGGTCGAAAAATAAAATATATAACAATATTTTATATTTTCGCAGTAATTAATCCGAAAACATACCTTATTTTTTCATTTTCAAGCATATTTATTTTGCAATTTGTGCAATCAACGTCAAGCAAAACGGCTCCAGGTACCGTACTTACTCGGTATAAACATGTAAGTACCAAAACATGAAATTAAATAACATTTCACTTATTTAAATGGTAAAACACAAGAATTTCATAAGCAAAGCATGCTAAACAATTGTTTATAAGCAACCATAAGGTTCCCACACCAATTTAATCACTTTCAATCGATCCATATACTATTTCATTCAACTTGAAACGATTTACACTCACTTTACATGCATTCAATTTTTTTTAAACCAAACAAACTCACATCCATTTCAAATTGATTAAAATCAATTTATATACTTCTATTAATTCATAGAATATTATTTACTTCATTTGTGCCAAACACAATTTTTCTACGCAAATTCGGGCGCTACTCAATTAATAAAATAACCATTTCCATTAATAGCTATTCTAAATTGATTTCACAACAATTTATATTCAATTTTATTTCATTCAAATTGATTCAAAATCAATTTGTTTTCATTCCATTAGTATCCACATTTATTACATCCATATCCATACCATTAAGCCTGAATCATTCCATGCTATTTTTATGAACCATTTCATAAATTTATTAAAGCCAAGCTTCCATTCAATATTTACTTAAGCTCATTCTATTTCAATCAAATTCCATTTATAATTTTAGATCGATTCCTCTTCGATCAGATTATATTCCCTTCATTAATTAATTTAATCAGTTCATTCACTTCGTCCATTTCAACCTTAATTCCATACTCAATCCTCTCTCGAATTCATTTAAATAATATCAAGGCCACATTCAATATATTTACACTTTAAATTGAATTTATGTATAACTTAGGTTATTGCTATTCCAATCCAATTCTATTTTATTCGACCCATTCCAATTTTATTTGATTCATTTACTTTTTAAGTCGAATTTAATTTATAACCCGAGTTCCACTTTTAATATCTACTTTAATCCACCCTCCAGTTTTATTCAACCAAGTTAAAATTCATTTCTATATTCAATTAACTAATTAATTATCTAATTAGTTCACTTCCATTTACAATTCAGTGTTTGATTTTTATTTCAAACATGACTTCATTTAATTTTTCTTGAGCTCCAACTCATTTTTATAATTCAAGTTAGATTTATTTCCCTTACCAAAATATCAAACAATCTTATTCTTGGGTTTTCTGTTTCACTTTTCAATTTTATAAGTCACAGGGCTTAATTTTCACATTTCCATCAGCTCCATACCCGAATATATCCGCATTTTATTATTAACTCGAGATTATACATTTATTTAGAGCCTAAGTATATTTTTATTTCATAAATTTAAATTTTTATAAGCTATTCCAATTTATTTATTCACAATTCCAATTTTCACTTAAATTTTATCTCATTCAAAATTTAAACCATATGGTTTTTATAATATTCCACAATTCAAAATTTATATTTACTTCAATTCGATATTATTTCTAATCCAATTCAAATTTTATAACTTATAGTTATATAGTCACTTTATAATTCTTATTTGCACATTTAATTCAATTTCAAATGATTCAAATCCAATTCACCTTCTATTTAAATTTTGATTACTTTTAACCAGCATTTCAAAACCATATTCGAATTTTCCGTACTTACATTAAATTTCACTCCAAGCAAATTTATTTTTACTTTATTCAATTTTATATCACCATATATTTCATTATATATTTCAATTTCTTTGCTTAGGTTAGCTCTCATTCATAAATACACAATATTAATTCAATACAAATCCAATCAATTTAATTTCTAAAATTTAATTTACTCAACGTAACTTAAATTGAATTGCATTTCAACTTTCTCAATTTAAATTTTATTCCAACTTAAATTTTCACACATCCCTCCTTATAAATATTATCTTCCACAAGATTCTAGAATTTTTAAACACCCGGTATTTATTTCGAATCACTTTGAAATCAAATATATATAATAATATATACTCTTTTTGGTTTAACAAACGACCCCTTCAAATTTCAAAATCGAACTGATTTTATCCAAAATAGTTCCCTTCGGAATTTTTAAACAAAACTTATTGGCCCAACAAATCTGAATCAAATCAATTTCGACAACAATATGTCACTTAGAAACTCAAAAATGAATACTGATAATGCGGCCGTCATCATCAGGATTATTTTCCAGCGACTGAAGTGAATTCAGTGCTATATCACTTCCAAAATCCATTTAAAACTATTTTCCATCCCAAAAATATCTCCAAAATAATAATAATTCTATTATTTTCTTTAAATGCTTGTGAAAATACTTCTAAAAATCTCCAAGATTTAATTTCTCCCAAACTCTAGTTTGAAACCATTTTTTAGTTTCTAACTCATTTGTACAATTCACTTCTACAATCTATTTTAGTCTGTTTTATAACCATTCCAAGTTTTTAAAATCTTACTTTGCATATAAGTAATAATCCAAACACACCACTATAATAATTTATAGGAAATTATTTTTATATCCAAATATAATTTGGGTAAAATTATTTCATTTACCCGCATCAAAACCATATTGCGTCTAATTATTCTATTCAAGTGTTTAGAAACTCGTATCGATTTAGTGGCGTCCCACAACTCGAACAGAATTTATATACCACTCAATAGATAAATTAACACAATATAAAACGATCTTTATATTCACTAACAAATACACGCTCATATAAATTATTACACTCAACTCATTCAAGAGTACTATTGTCTCTTTCTCTAATGAGTAACCCTACCGGAGCCAAGGTTCTTACTTAACCTTCATCTCTGATACCAAGTGTAAAGGCACATAAATCCATACCCCTTGAATCGACCATAATTCGCATCAGTCCAACTCAAATTGAATGGAAAATACGAATCATTAGGGTAAAGAAGAAAAAGAAACAACATCACAGAATCTCACAATCGCAGTGGAACAAATATAATATATAATAACATATTATTATACAAAAGAATCTATAACATTTTATATACTTGTAATCATTAAAGTACAACAATCCATACATCAATCTGGACAGTTATGGTAACTTGTCCTCATACATCGGAAATATAAATCAATAATGGAAATACGTCTCTGTCATCCAGCTCATCTCCTGAGCTCCATAGCATCCTATCCTGAATCTGTAATACTAGGTCTGACCCAAGCATTATAATGAAATAACACCCGAGTCAGTCCGGAAAACTAGCGTGAGAAAACAAACTCAATTTGAATTATTAACATTATCAAACCCTTTGAAAGCAAAGGTATCTCGAAAGACCGCGTCACACATAAACATGACTGGTTTTTACCTTACGATAACCACAACGATTTTTATTAAAATCATATGATATTATAACAGTGTATATAGAAAGTAAAAGAGAATAGTTGGAATGCTTATATCTCACGTTTCAGCATAGTTGGGCACAATCAAAACCATACGGCGCTTATTAAAGAATGGATTCCATCGAATAACTAGGCCACTAGAGTACCGTCCACCATAGTACACCTCAAGAACAATGTACCGAGGACCACGCCGGGAACCCCTGCTACATAAGACTGGCCTACTCCTAACCTAGATAGACCGAATATGTTATCACCCAGGGTGTTCCCACACTTACTATCGAGCTCTCTTTCTTTCATGCACAACCATATCCATAATAAATAGGTTTCCGAGGACATCTAGAAAAGTGATAACATACCCTAATTGGATGTGACCCATTTAGCCTTGTTGCATCTCCTTTGTTTTAGTAATTCCTGATTGATGAAGTTCGAGGATAAGCGTTACTCTTCAAGAACAATTTTACTTAGAATGCTCATCGTCCTCCAATGACGATGTTCTGATAGCATTCGTCCTACAAGTTGACTTGGGTCTATACCAAATCACCATCTTCACCATCTTCATGGTATTTATTCGTTACGTTCAAACCAGATCGAAGTGGTTTTCGGATAATTAAATGCGATCTCGGCCTTTTCGAAACGATTAACAAAAACGGCAAATATCGATAATCGATTATTTAACTATCAATAAAACATCCATAAGCAGTTATTAGGCCTATTTTATAAGCCTTTAAACATTTACTTCAAAATATCTTTCCCGAGATATATGCTCAATTTCTATCAATATTTCTATATTTTGGAAAATAGTTTCAGCACTTGTGTCCATAACAGGATATTTCACATTCTCAACACTTAGAAATGTTTCCAAACTTCCATTTTTATAACACTATAAATTGTTCCTATTCTAAATTATTTCCCACTAAAATATTTCCAAAACATTCCTTTCAATACTTAGGAAAATATTTATACGTATAATTTCCAAAACCATCTTAATGTTAAACTTGGAAATATTACCTAATTTTCCTCATAAGTCTCCGGAATTTTTAATAAATCATTTCTACGATTTCCAAACCAATTATACTTGTTTATAATCCCAACCCACCATTTATACTCCTTTAAAGGAATTCAAAATCTTCTCAAAGTTATCGCATCTAGACATTGGAACTTTTCTTAAGTCTCTAACATTCCATTTTTAAGATTTCCCTTATAAAATCTCATCCTTTAATAAACCCCGTCTACACATCTCGAGAGAATTTATATATAAATTTGCAATCATTTCAAAACTATATCTATATATATCGAGTATTTTTAAAGAATAGTAATTTATTTTTAAAATATGTTTTTAAGTTATTATTTAAAATATTAAAAACACTTTATAAACATCAATAACTCATTTTTAGATAAACCAATAAATTTTCAAAGCTGATTTTAAAAGTTCGAATTTATTAAATAAATACTTAATATTTGGAAGTCTACTTACCAAAGTATTCCAATCCCAACTAGTTTAAAATTCCATAGTTTTTTAAATAATAAAATTTTCGTTTTAAAACAAAATAACTTCTTAAAATTTCAAATATATTTTTAAAATCTCAATAACCAATTCATCTTATAAATTCCCCTCGATTTTCATCACATTGCTTCTGTTTCGATTATCTTAACCATTTTCACTTTCAAAAATAGTATTTACCATTTTTCCCACCCTATTTCAATATACTAATATAAATTCTCCTTGTAAATTTATATTCCCAATTCATTATACCGATATCGATTTTCTTCATTTATCAACATCGTTTATAAATTTTTATAACTCCTTTGAGTTTTATTTGTTTAAAAAAACAATCTTATTTATAAAATTTCATTTTTATAAATCCATCCCTTTATAAATCATATCTATAGCTTCCAATCTATTTTTAATATCGACTTCACTCCTTTTACATTTTCCTGGATATCACTTATAAATTCTTTTTAAATACTCCATTTTTAGAATCTCCATTTAAAAATTCTTAATATTTAAGTGTTACCCCAAAATCAATACATTTTTCTAACTCAATTCCTTTAAAATAACCCCTAATTCCGATATAAATATTTTTATATCAAAAATTCCCTTTTATCCCTTAATTTTTAAAAATATATTTATAGTATTTAAATTATCAAAATTCAGGCCAGTGCTACAATAACATCCAATAATTTCAATTCCACACCTATTCACATCATATATCACTATATATGAAAAATAAACAATATATATTTGAGGAATCCAGTTGGATCCCTCCAACATATTTCCTCCATCCATACATGTTAATATAATGTAAAATAATACCAATCCCACTACGAGGGGGATATCGCAGTAAATAGGGTCATCCGCTATTATGCGGGACGCATAGGGTCTCATCCGCTATAATGTGCGGGAATATCAATCCAACTACTAATATATATGCACTACTATATATACAGGGACATTTCACTAGAAGGACAAACTTTGCAGTCCAATTAGTTTCTAGGACACACGTCCACAAAAATTTATTTCAAGGCCAAAGTCAGCAGAATAATTACTTTTAAGGACAAAGTCAGCAGTCCAATTACTTTCAAGGACATAATTTCATGGGTTTTTAGGCCTTAGACACTAATTATTTTGCATTTTATCCTTAAAAGTAATTATTTCAGTTGTGTGTCCTAGAAACTAATTGCGCTTGCTAAAGAGGTCCTTGTGGCTAATTTCCACACACACACACAAACATATATATATTGTTCAACAGAAAATAATTAATACATCAATTGGCATCCAATAATTTTATTTTAACTATTTTCAAAATTAATCTAAAAATCCAAATGAGTGAGAATTTCCTCATCTTGTGTTTTGTTTGCAATCCATTCCATTATTTTTATCCCATTGCGTAGAATTTTGCAACTACGAATCCATCGTGATCTATTCCCTGATTTGGACCTCGCATTCAAAAAGTCACTCGATTTTAAACTTTTTATTTTAATAACTAATTCATCATATTTTTTAATTAACTGATTATATAATTTAACTCAAATTTCAAAATCTTAATCGCCAAAGAATACTCACCCAAACACGTGACAACACTGCCTCCAGATCGCACGTGACCCATCCCAGCGGTGAACTGCAGCCGCCACCACTGACAATCCTCTACAACTGCCACGACCGCGGCCTACGTGCCTCCCGCCAATCAGTCGTCGCCAATTTCGACTACGCCTCCACCATATGTACGCACACCTCCATCTCATGCCACCACCGCTTCTAATTGCCAACGCGACCCATGTTGCACCCTGACATCGCGACCCTACCTCGCGACTTGCCCTTTCCTCCTGCTTGACATCGATCGCAAGCTCCATCCCTCCACTGCCCTAGCCGTGGCGCGTCTCGTGCCTTCGCGATCTCCCCCTCACACGTCGCCACACTCGAAATTCTTTGTAATTTCCCCTCTTTTTTTTCAAAGAGGATTTGATTTCTTTATTAGTCAATTTATTTATTTATTTTATATATACTCGATTTCGTGCTCATTCTATTGAAAGGAGATGAGGAAGAGTGACGATGTCATTCACTTTATTTTTTTCATTTGCATCTGTTTTGAATTCTTGTGGATAAGGAAATGAAGGCAGACGTGATTCAAATCTGGAGAGGGGTGGCTACATGTTTTAGAAGGTAAGGTGGCATGTTTGAATGGAGAAGGGGACAGATTTGATTTTGATCTGATATATATATATATATATATATATATATATATATATAATTTTATTTAATTGTAAATATCTCATATTGCATAACATGAAATGTTGAACCTCTATCGAGGCATGCCGCTAGGCATTCATAATGTTATACCCAATTTCGAACGCAATGGAAAAGGTTTCGAGTCCTAATTCGGTCGTGTGGAGAAGATAGCTTTTTGGACTCAATTATAAAATTGAATTTCGATATTAATTTCGGTACGTTTGTATCTTGTACAATCAAAAAAAACTCTAAACACTAAGAAATTTGAAATCCGATAATAATAATACACTATTACGGATCCAATGCAACTGTTTTCATCAAATTCCGAGACTGTGTCCCAGATCGCTATTTTAACGCGCCGATTAAATCGATGATTCCAAAATTTACGAAATCGCTTGAAACTTCAGTTTTAAAATCTTACTAAATCAATTATAATTGCAAATCCAATATTTAAAATCATTTAAATATTCACAATTAACTGTCGAAAAACTCAAATAATTACAAAAAGAGAAGTTAAAGGTTTGATATGTCAAAAATTAGGTGTGTAAGTTGATTTGTTGGATTTAAATTATTGCGAAATGAAGCCGAAATTGGTTGCTAATAAGTCCCTATAATTTCACTTGCTTCAAACATATGTCTGTGCCTGCTCAGCTAAACTCTCCCTCACAGTAAAATGCCTTGTGAATGACATCACTAATAATGATATTGATTGATATACAACATTTAAGAAACACCAAATGTTCACAAAAAATATGATTTATGTATTAAATTAAAATACTTACGTGAATGGCACAAGTGGGGTGTAAACAATCCCAGGTTCCACGATCATTCCTAAAACTAATATCCCTCCACCATTACCAGATCATTTTTAGCTAGGTGAAAACCCTTTTGAGCAACGCCAGTAGATGAGATTTGCAAAATAACTTGTAACAGCCCGCAAATCCGTACCATTTGAGTCAACATTATTCTACGACAATCAACTCAAGTTGTGCAGAAATACGAACCATTTGGGTTAAAGACGAAGAGATAGAAGAAGAAAATAGAAAACATCAACAGAATCTAACCAACGCAGCGGAATAAATATAATAGATATTGAATGATCTTTACTCAAAATCAAATATATCTGTTTATATATTACATCATCATAGTACATCAATCACAGTTCAACAACAACACATACAAATGGATACACAACAACTCAACACAGCGGAATATATATATATATATAAAACAAGTACGGAAGTACGCATCGTCATCCAGCTAGTCTCCTGAGCTCCACAGTAACATATCCTGTATCATATAATACTCGGTCTGACCCGAGCATTACAGTTAAATAACACCCGAGTCAGTCTGGAATACCAGCGTGAGAAAATCACACTCAATTGATTATTAAAGTTTCAAAAATCTTTTGAAAACAAAAGCATCTCGTAAGACCATGCCACAAATAAACATGTCGGGTTTTTACCTTACGATGGCTAAAACAATTTTTTTAGAAATCCTCTGATATTATAATAGGGTCTATATACAAATACTTATAAAATAGCCGAAATTGTTACATTATTAAATTCCAGCTACTAGCCACAGAGTGGGTAATACAAACAAAACTCGTACAAGGCACGTAGGGATAATGGATTTTCAACTAATGACTAGGCACTTGGGTACCATCTGTCACAGTACGGGGCCTAGATCACCGTACCGAGGAGTACGCCCGCTCCCCTGCAACACAAAACCGGGACTATCCCTTACTGGATAATCCTGAGTGAGATTATCCCATGGTTGGGATCAGCAACCGTCCACTAAGCCGAAATAAAAAGGGACATCTAGATAGGGATGACCTCACCCTGCTTGGGTGCTACCCACCTAGCCTTGCTGCATAACCCCTGATTTTCAGTCTTTCCCATTTGATGAGGCTTGAGGCTAAGCTTTACCTTTTTAGAACATATTCCTTAGAATGCCCATCGTCCACCTGACGATGTTTCGCAAGCATTCATCCATACAAGTCCGTCCCAGGTTCGAACGGAACCGAATGCACTATTCCTACTACATCCATTTTGGAAATATCCTCAGAATTAGTAGCGACTAACCCTTGCACTTCACTGCTCCATCTTCGAATCCAAAATCGTTTTCCGCGAAACGTACAAACCGGATCGAAGTGGTTTTCGAGAAATAAATCTCGATCCCGGTCTCTTCGAAACGATCAACGCATTTGTCCAATATTGATAGTCGGTTATTTAACTATCAATTAATATTCACAAACAACCATCAAACAATAAATAATTTTCCAAATTATTTATTTATCCAAAATATCTTTACAAGATATATTTCAGATTTTTCCCCTTTTGAAAACAGTTTCAACCATATTCCTTTCCTGGAATAAATTCCCCAATATTTATTTTCACTGAAACACCAAGTATAAAATACTTTTAGATTGTAAAATAATTTAAAAGCACTTTATTATAAAATATATTTCATAGCCTTAAAATTTAAAACTACTTTAATACTTTATTAAAATATATACTTTAGGAATAATTAATAAATGAGGCCACTTTATACAATATAAAGCTAGATTTTTTTCCTTTAAAACAAATACCAAGTCATTTAATAATTACTACGATAATAGTTTTGAAAAATATTTATTTTAGAATTTAAACATTTAGAAATAATAAATTTTCTAAGATATGCTTTTAAAACAACATTAAAACCTTTAACTTATATTTAAAATTGCTTGAAAATCGTACTTGGCTATCCAGGGAACCACTCTTCTCTTTCACATCCTTTAAAATAAATCACTATTTATTTTTAAACGAATTTTCATTCCTTTATAAATTTCCACTTTGAATTCATATTTAAAATATCCACCGATATTTTATTTTACTTGATAACCCAGTTTAAAAATTCCAAAATCTCACTTCCCTTTTAAATTTCAAATCCCAAAACACTTTAATCAATTTACAATTTATTCCCAATTTACTTTGCTTGAAATAAATTTTCTTTCTTGCATTACTTATTTCAAATTTCATTAACATTTAGATTTTATTTCCTCATTTTGAGTAAAAAACATTTTTAACTGAAGATACCAATTCCAGATTCCCAAAATTCCTTCTTTAGCTCTTAATTAAATTTAATCCATACATTTTAAAAATAAATTCTTTACCCTTTCAAATAGTATCACTTGAGCTTTACAATTTATTATTACCCTTAATAATTCAAATTCCTCTTATTCCAAATTTGTTAGAGTTTTGCAATCACTTTTATTTTATTTTCAATTCATTATAAATTTATTTCAATTCACTAGAATTATTTTTACTTAAAAATTTACTCTTTTATGTTTTTTCAAAAATCCAATTCTAGAGGTTTGATAATTTATTTTACTGGGATATTCAATCCAACCATACCATTCAATACTTCAATTGTTCATAAAATCATCGTAGGATATCAAATATTCAGAACACAGAATATTAAATAATCTAAATAATTTCGAGGAATCCAGTTGGATCCCTCCAACCTGTTTTCCCTGCATCCAAAGATGTTAGCACAATAATATTCCAATTCCAGAATATAACATACTATAACTCATCAATCATTTTCAACCATTCAAACAATTATGTAAATTTAATCATTTAAATTTAAATCTAACTGAGTGAGATTAACTCGCCTTTGCATTTAATTTGCAATCCACTTCCAAACGCTTGTTTCCTTCACGACTTTAGACCTTGAATAGACGTTTTTACAATCTATGAATTTTCGAACCAATTAAACAATCAATCACTATAAATATTCATTTTAAACCTAAATCTATTAGGTAAATAAAATTTCAATTCTTATTTTATTGTTTAATCTTTGATAAATAACTTTAAAGGAATAGTTTGAAACTTACTTATCATCAGATTAAAATGTTTAAAATAATTTAATTAACTAATGATTTAATTAAACTAATAATTTGATAAAATATGTTTAGTGACTAATTTATTAAATAAGTTAATTAACAAACTAATTACCCTAAATACGTTTTCTAGATATTTTATTTATTTTTATTTTTATTTCTTTAAAAGAAACTCCCTGTACCTGAATATACACATTGATACAATTTAACAAATAATTACATGAAGAAAAACATCACCTGCCTAACGAATTGAAGCTCTGATTTCTGACCGCCCTGACATCAAGTGTGCACGCGATCAACTAGCTCTCCCCTCTCACGCGCGCGCTTCGGCCGTGCCTTCGAAGTCGATGACGTCGCCGACCCAACCCTAAGTCGCAGTCGCGAAGATGCCCCAAAATCTCGATTTCGATCGCGGTGCCGACCACAAGACCACCACGCAAAAATCCTAAACTTACTGCCTCCCTACAAACTGCAGCCAATACGAACTCCGCTCCCCATCCTCGGCCTCGAGCTCGCCGCCTTTCTTTGTTTTTTTATTTGTTGAGGGTCGAATTCGCTAAACAGGGAGGCGCGATTTTGGTTTCACCTTGACATTGAAAACGAAGCCAGAAAGGAAAGGCTTCGGCCATGGTTTGTTCTACTCTTAAATTTGGGAATAACGAGTTTTTCGAAGGAGCTCGGTTCGATTTCCCCTTCTCTTCCCCTCTTTTTTTTCGAACGAAAATAAATTTCATTCAGTTGATTTTCACGGCCATTTACCTATATATATTTTTTCGTTCTGAACTGAAAAGGATGGAAGGAAAAGGACGCGATACTGAGAAGGGGGAAAGAAAAGAAAGGAGAGTACGAGGGAGACAATAGGGTGGCGGGTCGTACGTATGGTCGGGTTAAAGAAAGCAAGTATGTTTTATTTAAATTAAATTTTGCCTCGGTAAAGATTCCAATGCGTTTATATATCGTACGCTCTCATAACAACTCCAAACACTACGAAAATTTAAATCCGGTCATAATACGCTATTACGGATCCAATGGGACTGTTTCCGTCGAATTCCGAGACTATGCCTGGGAAGGCTATTTTTTTTAAAACTCGGTTTAAACAATAAAATTTTAAAACTGAACAACCCACGGTTAATTCCAATTTTACAACTTCTATTATCTTCAGCGTTATCAATATAAATTTTACAAGCCTTCCAATTATTTTTAATAGGCTTAAAACTTCAGGTTCAACATTTTATCCAGCTTCAAATAATTTAATTTAATAATCAAATTACCCAGTAATTTGTGACATTTGAATTCAAGTTAAAATTATCCTATTGAATATTTAAATCAATTAAATATTCCAATTTTTAAAGGCTTAAAAATTCCGGGTTGTCACATTCCTCCCCCTTAAAAGAATTTCATCCCTGAAATTACTTATTAGGAAGAATGGTCTAATACCCGTTTATTATTTTCCCCAAATCCAAACAATTCAACATCTAACCAACCATTTTTATAAAAGACCATGATCATTCTTATAACTTTCTGCTCTCCCATAGTTTTCAAATATTATTACTTGCTCGATCATTCAAATTTCAATTTAAAATCAAATTTTGAATTATCAAAATTTTCTCAAAAATTTTTCTAACTCCCTAAATTTTCGAAAAATTTCGCCGGCGTCTCCTTTTCGCGGCTAGCTCGGTACAACTACAAAATGGCCCTACGACCTCCCAAATCCAAAAAGGAAACAAAAAGCCAAGTGGCTCGATCAAAATCCTAATCAAATTTCACACCAAATTTAAATACATACCTTTTTGTCGAGCTATTCAAATTTATCTTCTGAAATCAAAACCAATTTTCCTTTCTCTTTATAATACCTGCATATCCTGCTTAGCACTAATATCCAATCACAATATTCCAAAAACATTTTATCAACTTCCTTACCAAATATCAATATTTATTAATTCAAATATTAACTTAGATTATATTTATACTATTCAATTTCCAATTAAGAATTTACCATCCCTTATTTAAGTTTAGTATAAGCATTTCATATGCTCCTTTATTTATTTTCACTTCACCATTCTAGTTTATATCTATTTCTATTCAAATCAATTCTTTCATTTCCATATGAATTCAATTTATCTTTAGCTCTGAATATTTAAATTTTATTTTTCATTTATAACTAATTCATGTCTTTATTTTAAATTGGTTTCATTTACTAATTTATTTTAAATTTCCAGTTTGAAACTGTTTTGTCGTTAACAAAAATTTTCCAAAAAATTCCAAAAATTTTCTAACTCCCAAAATTTCCGAAAAATTTTGGTAGAGTCTCCTTTGCACGGAGGAGCTTTTGTAATTTGACAAAAGATATAAATATATATACATCGACCCACATGGTCGGAAAAACAAAAAACAGTTCATATTTCCTATTTTTATTGCGTAGGCGTACCTTATTTAGCATTTTTAAGCAAACAGCTTATGTTCTTAGCATCTAGCGTGACCGAAATCCAGCCAAACGGCTTCCCGGTACCTGTACTTACTCAATTTAAACACATAAGTAACATATCTATGAAATTTATAACATTTCATTCATTTAAACTGCTACAACATATCAACAACATAAGTAATGCATTATAAATACTTCCATAAGCAATTTGTATAGTTTCCAAACTAGTTCAATTTGCTTTTAACCGATTCATATACCATTTTCATTCATCACAAGTGAGTTACAACTCATTTACTTATCTTCAATTCATATTTATGTCTAAACAACTCATTTTCGATTTAATCGATTTCAAAAAAAAACAATCTCTGCTACTTCTATCAGTTTATAATAACAACAAGACTATATATATATATATATATATATATATATTATAAACAACCTCTGATTTATATTCTTGATTTGATTTTTATTTACTAAACTCATTTCACTTACTAACTTAACTCACTTTGTTTATTCCTGTATTCATTCGAAAAAATTTAGTTCACATTCACAGTTCATTTCCGAATTTATTTATTTAATTATAAGGCCAATTCAAAATTTTATTTCCACTCTCTTGAATTTATTTGTAATTCAATCCATAATCTAACTCTTTCATTCAATAATACTTCAATTTAGTTTACTGACAATATGCATTGAATATTATTTATAACTCAATCCTAGGTCATAATCAAAGTTTATTAACTCTCAATTCAACTTATTAAGTTATCCCAAATTAGTTTACTTCCATTTTCAATTAAATATTGATTTTATCACTAAATCACTTCATATTTTTTTTGAGTTCAATTCAAATTTTATAATTCAAGTTTGGATGTTTATTTCATTTCCAAGATACAAATATTTTATTTTGACTTATTTATTCCACCTCTAAAATTTTATAAGTCACGCACTCATTTATTTTCCCTCGCTTCCATTCATTTACACCCAATCACATTTATCTTTCACTTTTAACTCAAGATCTTACCTTTATTAAGCCAAACATACTTTCAATTCAAGCAATTAAATTTCTTTTGATAAGCAATCGAAGTTTATTTATTCAATTTAATCCTTATCCAACTATTTCTATTCGAATAAGGATTTTATTTCATTCAACTTAAATTATTCAAGCTTTTATTTAATAAATTTTCCACTTCCCTCGAAATCACCCTTCCATAAATTTTAATCTTAAGTTAATTTATTTATTCAACTTCATACTTAATTTCATTTCCAATTTATTTGATACTCGTGTAATCAAATTCCATTTACTTTAATTAGCCATTCTCATACATCCATTTAAATTTTGTTAGAATTATACCCAAGGCCATGTTTAATTCATTCTTTCTCGAATTGGATTCATTTGAAAATTCAAACTAGCTTTAAACTTAAGTTAATTTACTTCAATTCACCACCATTTCATAACTTAAGTTCATTCTCGTTTTACTTTATTCATACTCGAATTGGATTTATTTCATCATAAATCATTTTTATTTTAATCCAATTCCATACAACTCAAACTTTATTTCCAAACTCTATTACATATTTACAATCTTTGATTTGATTTTCCTTTGATCAAGTCCCCAACCATTTCACTAATTAATTCGATTAGTTTCTTCTTTTATCCATTTTAATCCAATTCATTCAACAACACTTCCAATTATAATCCAATTTAATTCAATTTAAATTTAAATTTTATTTAACTTATCTCAAGTTAAATTCATATATATTTTCTTCACTTTCATTCACTTAAGTTAAATTTAAATTGCCGGATTAAATTTTCAATCCCTTCTTATTAATATCAACTTTACTTTATCAGTTCAATAGTTGATTCGTTTATTCATTCACAAATTCATTTTCAACCAATGAATTTTGTTTTCAAACATTAATTATTTTTAGTCCATTTGAACTTATTCTGCTCCTTATTTTACACATTTAAATCAAACATCATCCAATTTCATTTAATTTCATTTGCATACCATATTAATTAATCGGTTACTTATAAATTTTAATCTTAAAACTTTGTTTATTTAATCCAACTTAACTAATTTTCTTTTCCAAACTTAAGTTCAACATTCAATTTTGAAAACATATATATATCTCACCAAATTATTCCTTTGCAATTTCAAAATCAACCAAATTCCTCCAACAAACATTAATCCAAAACATCCTGGTAGCAATTTCTCTTTTGGAAACTCGAAAATAAACATCGATGATGCTGCAGTCATCACCGAAATTATTTTCCAATGACCGTAAGAGTTCAATGCCTTTCTCTCCTTTAAAACCCTTCCAATATTTTTAAATTCCAAATATCTCTAGATTTCAAATCTGATTCAAAAATATTTCTCTCAGATATATTATTTCTCCCAACCTTTGGGAATCATTCCCAAATTCAAAGGAACTTAAATTTCCAAAATTTCCAATTCCAAACCCTTTAAATTTATTTTCAAACATTACTTTGAAATTTTATTTTATTTTAATTATTAATCACACTATAATTTACATTTAGTTTATCTTTACAAATTTCATTTGTATACAAATTGATTTCTTAGTTTTAATTATAGTTTCAATATCTTATTCATTATAAATCACATTTACAAATCCATTTATTATTAATTTCTTCCTAAATCCTTAGTTACTATTTCAATCTTTATTCAATTATCATACAATGATAATTATTTAATATTTATCACTTCTAACAACCAAGCATCCATATATAGCTATAATAATTAAGAAAATCATTTCCTTTATATACAAAATAATTTTGGGTAAAATTATTTCATTTACCCTATTTAAAACAATACTGTGTCGGTTTACCTTGTTTAAGAGTTTAGAAATCCCTATCGATGACATGACGTCCCATATATCGACCAGAATCCATAAACACTCAACCGATAAATCAACGCAATATAAAAAAATTTATATTCACTAACAAATACGCGCTCATAACTATTGATACTCTCAAACTCATTCTAGAGTACTACGGACTCTATTCTATGAGTAATTCCCACCAGAGCCAAGGTTATCACCAACCTAAGCTCTGATACCAACTGTAACAGCCGGCAAATCCGTACCCCTTGAGTCAACATTATTCTACAACAATCAACTCAAGTTGTGCAGAAATACGAACCATTTGGGTCAAAGAAGAAGAGGAAGAAGAAGAAAATAGAAAACATCAACAGAATATAACCAACGCAGCGGAATAAATATAATAGATATTGAATGATCTTTACTCAAAATCAAATATATCTGTTTATATATTACATCATCAGAGTACATCAATCACAGTTCAACAACAACACATACAAATGAGTACACAGCAACTCAACACAACAGAATATATATAAAACAAGTACGGAAGTACGCATCGTCATCCAGCTCGTCTCCTGAGCTCCACAGTATCATATCATGTATCCTATAATACTCGGTCTGACCCGAGCATTACAGTTAAATAACACCCGAGTCAGTCTGGAATACCAGCGTGAGAAAATCACACTCAATTGATTATTAAAGTTTCAAAAATCCTTTGAAAACAAAAGCATCTCGTAAAACCACGCCACAAATAAACATGTCGGGTTTTTACCTTACGATAGCTAAAACAATTTTTTTAGAAATCCTCTGATATTATAATAGGGTCTATATACAAATACTTATAAAATAGCCAAAATTGTTACATTATTAAATTCCAGCTACTAGCCACAGAGTGGGTAATACAAACAAAACTCGTACAAGGCACGTAGAGAGAATGGATTTTCAACTAATGACCAGGCATTGGGGTACCACCTGTCACAGTACGGGGCCTAGATCACCGTACCGAGGAGTACGCCTGCTCCCCTGCAACACAAGACCAGCACTACCCCTTATTGGATAATCCCGAGTGAGATCACCCCGCGGTTGGAATCAGCAACCGCCCTCTAAGCCGAAATAAAAAGGGACATCTAGACAGGGATGACCTCGCCCTGCTTGGGTGCTACCCACCTAGCCTTGTTGCATAACCTCTGATTTTTAGTCATTCCCATTTGATGAGGCTTGAGGCTAAGCGTTACCTTTTTAGAACATATTCCTTAGAATGCCCATCGTCCACCTGACGATGTTTCGCAAGCATTCATCATACAAGTCCGTCCCAGGTTCGAACGGAACTGAAGGCACTATTCCTACTACATCCGTTTTGGAAATATCCTCAGGATTAGTAGGGACTAGCCCTTGCAATTCACTGCTCCATCTTCGAATCCAAAATCGTTTTCCGCGAAACGTACAAACTGGATCGAAGTGGTTTTCGAGAAATAAATCTCGATCCCGGTCTCTTCGAAACGATCAACGCATTTGTCCAATATTGAAAGTCGGTTATTTAACTATCAATTAATATTCACAAACAACCATCAAACAATAAATAATTTTCCAAATTATTTATTTATCCAAAATATCTTTGCAAGATATATTTCAGATTTTTCCCCTTTTGAAACAGTTTCAACCATATTCCTTTCCTGGAATAAATTCCCCAATATTTATTTCCACTGAAACACCAAGTATAAAATACTTTTAGATTGTAAAACAATTTAAAAGCACTTTATTATAAAATATATTTCATAGCCTTAAAATTTAAAACTACTTTAATACTTTATTAAAATATATACTTTAGGAATATTTAATAAATGAGGCCACTTTATACAATATAAAGCTAGATTTTTTTCCTTTAAAACAAATACCAAGTCATTTAATAATTACTACGATAATAGTTTTGAAAAATATTTATTTTAGAATTTAAACATTTAGAAATAATAAATTTTCTAAGATATGCTTTTAAAACAACATTAAAACCTTTAACTTATATTTAAAATTGCTTGAAAATCGTACTTGGCTATCCAGGGAACCACTCTTCTCTTTCACATCCTTTAAAATAAATCACTATTTAATTTTAAACGAATTTTCATTCCTTTATAAATTTCCACTTTGAATTCATATTTAAAATATCCACCGATATTTTATTTTACTTGATAACCCAGTTTAAAAATTCCAAAATCTCACTTCCCTTTTAAATTTCAAATCCCAAAACACTTTAATCAATTTACAATTTATTTCCAATTTACTTTGCTTGAAATAAATTTTCTTTCTTGCTTTACTTATTTCAAATTTCATTAACATTTAGATTTTATTTCCTCATTTTGAGTAAAAAAACCTTGTTAACTGAAGATACCAATTCCAGATTCCCAAAATTCCTTCTTTAGCTCTTAATTAAATTTAATCCTTACATTTTAAAAATAAATTCTTTACCCTTTCAAATAATATTACTTGAGCTTTACAATTTATTATTACCCTTAATAATTCAAATTCCTCTTATTCCAAATTTGTTAGAGTTTTGCAATCACTTTTATTTTATTTTCAATTCATTATAAATTTATTTCAATTCACTAGAATTATTTTTAATTAAAAATTTACTCTTTTATTTTTTTTCAAAAATCCAATTCTAGAGGTTTGATAATTTATTTTACTGGGATATTCAATCCAACCATACCATTCAATACTTCAATTGTTCATAAAATCATCGCAGGATATCAAATATTCAGAACACAGAATATTAAATAATCTAAATAATTTCGAGGAATCCAATTGGATCCCTCCAACCTGTTTTACCTGCATCCAAAGATGTTAGGACAATAATATTCTAATTCCAGAATATAACATACTATAGCTCATCAATCAATTTCAACCATTCAAATAATTATTTAAATTTAATCATTTAAATTTAAATTTAAATCTAACTGAGTGAGATTAACTCACCTTTGCATTTAATTTGCAATCCACTTCCAAACGCTTGTTTCCTTCACGACTTTAGACCTTGAATAGACGTTTTTACAATCTATGAATTTTCGAACCAATTAAACAATCAATCACTATAAATATTCATTTTAAACCTAAATCTATTAGGTAAATAAAATTTCAATTCTTATTTTATTGTTTAATCTTTGATAAATAATTTTAAAGGAATAGTTTGAAACTTACTTATCATCAGATTAAAATGTTTAAAATAATTTAACTAACTAATGATTTAATTAAACTAATAATTTGATAAAATATGTTTAGTGACTAATTTATTAAATAAGTTAATTAACAAACTAATTACCCTAAATACGTTTTCTAGATATTTTATTTATTTTTATTTTTATTTCTTTAAAAGAAACTCCCTGTACCTGAATATACACGTTGATACAATTTAACAAATAATTACATGAAGTAAAACCTCACCTACCTAACAAATTGAAGCTCTGATTTCTGACCGCCCCGACATCAAGTGCGCACGCGATCAACTAGCTCTCCCCTCTCATGCATGCGCTTCGGCCGTGCCTTCGAAGTCGATGATGTCGACGACCCAACCCTAAGTCGCAGTCGCGAAGATGCCCCCAAATCTCGATTTCGATCACGGTGCCGACCACGAGACCACCATGCAAAAATCCTAAACTTACTGCCTCCCTACAAACTGCAGCCAATACGAACTCCGCTCCTCATCCTCGGCCTCGAGCTCGTCGCCTTTCTTTGTTTTTTTTTTATTTGTTGAGGGTCGAATTCGCTAAACAGGGAGGCGCGATTTTGATTTCACCTTGACATTGAAAACGAAGCCGGAAAGGAAAGGCTTCGGCCATGGTTTGTTCTACTCTTACATTTGGGAATAACGAGTTTTTCGAAGGAGCTCGGTTCGATTTCCCCTTCTTTTCCCCTCTTTTTTTTTCGAACGAAAATAAATTTCATTCAGTTGATTTCCACGGCCATTTACCTATTTATTTTTTTTCGTTCTGAACTGAAAAAGATGGAAGGAAAAGGACGTGATACTAAGAAGGGGGAAACAAAAGAAAGGAGAGTACGAGAGAGACAATAGGGTGGCGGGTCGTACGTATGGTCGGGTTAAAGAAAGCAAGTATGTTTTATTTAAATTAAATTTTGTCTCGGTAAAAATTCCAATGCGTTTATATATCGTATGCTCTCATAACAACTCCAAACACTACGAAAATTTAAATCCGGTCATAATACGCTATTACGGATCCAATGGGACTGTTTCCGTCGAATTCCGAGACTGTGCCTCGGAAGGCTATTTTTTTTAAAATTCAATTTAAATAATAAAATTTTAAAACTGAACAACCCACGGTTAATTCCAATTTTACAACTTCTATTATCTTCGGTGTTGTCAATATAAATTTTACAAGCATTCCAATTATTTTTAATAGACTTAGAACTTCAGATTCAACATTTTATCCAGCTTCAAATAATTTAATTTAATAATTAAATTACCCAGTAATTTGTGACATTTGAATTCAAGTTAAAATTATCCTATTGAATATTTAAATCAATTAAATATTCCAATTTTTGAAGGCTTAAAAATTCTGGGTCGTCACAAACTAATAGTTCATGTTGTCCAAATCCAAATATACTACCGACTGCTCTATCTAGTTTCATAAGATCACTAGACTGTAAATTGCTACATCTTGTTCAATGAAAACCCAATTGACACTTGCCAAATTTTGACAATGAAAATTGCTAGCCTTAAAAATTATTAAAATCAATAGTGGGGACTTCAATAAAGTAATTATAAAGAAATATAAATATAGATAATTAAATGAAAAATATATTAAGAAAGATAAGGAGAAGCTTTGAAATATTAAGAATTAAGGAAAGACATCTAAATTCTTATGTTTTACAATTATTTAATTAGTAACTTAGTAAATGATTATATAAGATTATATGTTTATTAATATTTCAATTTGTGACTATAAAAAAATCAAAGGACACAAGTATTGTAGATTATTTAATAATAGATAATATAGATTATTGATTTTTGTTAATATTTAATATGTAAAAGGTAAAATTAAAAATTGAGCCTTGAATGTAAACTATTATAGAAAGTTGTAAGATATAAATACTTAAATGTACAATTAGTTGAGAGAATAACCAAAAGCCTGAACTAAAATTATGGAGAGGTATACAAATTCTTCTATTTCAATATATAAAACTTATTACATTATAAAATTTACTATTCCCAGTATAACAATTTATTAGTATAAGCTTACACTAAATGAAAAAGTTTTTACAAAACCAATTATAATAATGAATATATAAAATGATAACATCTCATATAAAAGTTCAGTTCTCAAACTAAGAAGATTTACATTTTAGCAATTTGTTAAATACATAAAACACAATCATTATGGTAAGATTTTGGATCCAATCTACTACTATCAATAGCTTAGGAAACAACTATTTTGGAAAAAAAAGGGCATTTGAAAAAAATGGAGTATTAGTGTTTGCAAACTTAGTTATAATACAATGGATTTTAAGTTTCTATTCTCACATTTGAATAGACTTTGAATATAGATAATTAAATGTAAAATAAATGAAGAAAGACGAAAATATATCGATCTATACCAAAAGAGAGATTTTGTTACTTAATTTTCTTAATTTATGTATGTGAAGTTATGATAACATTACAAATCCATGGTAATGCTAACCAAAAGCAATGCAGTTTATGCAAAAAAGAGCAAGGACCACACATTCCACTTTCCTGTGTGTCGTAAGCATCGCTTATTTGCGTTTTCAGTATATATTTCAACATTTTACAGATATCATTAAAATTGTTTTTTAAACAATCAAATACTACAAATTCATAAAATAGTAACAACAAATCATCACATTATTGTTCTAATAATATTTTTATAACTTAATTTCAGAACGAAACTAAAACTAATTATAAGGATGTAGCAAAAATTTCTCAACATTAATTCAGTTTAATCCCAATGAACAATTTCCCTTTTTTGTAAATGATTAGTTTAAGAAATTGAGAAAATAAATTCTAATCCTCTTTTTTTCTATGACTCACATTAAAAATTAAAAAACATATATGGTACTAGAAAAAAATTTGCATTTTTTATTGTCAAATTACTAAAAAAAATTCTTTTTAAGATTAATCTATCAATTTACACCTGCCATTATCAGATTCAAAATCCATATTTATTAGGAAGAAAGATACTAAAGTTAATTTTGGTACAATTTTTTATTCCGCAATCAAAAGCAAAAAAAAAAACAATTATTAACCACTTACTAACCACCCTTCAACAGGATCTACTTCTTCTGAACATATTACAATCAAAGAGGCATTTGGTTCTTGTTAGGGTTCTTTTTAGCTCTTTTAGAATCTTTCACTATAAAAATGGGGAAACCCCACGGCAGCTAGAAATATTTTTCGCTTAAACTTTTCCATAACTTACATTCAAAGTTGTATTCATTTTCTTTTACAAAAATAATCAAATTCCAACCATTAATTATTCTTAGGAATTTACAGAGTAGGCGTTGATCCTGGGTATTTTTGAAATAAAGACAAAGGGTAACATAATTACGTAAGGTCAATAAAAGTATTCATTGACATGAAATAACCACTGTTTCCATAAATTAGTTTTTGGCTATTCATCCTTATCTTCAGTGCCAGAAAAAATATAAAAAGGGTAATAGATCAAACCAATTTCTAACAGTTGTATTAAGCATTAATTTGGATACAATAAAATAAGAACGATTAGCTAAGCTAGCAATAGAATTTTGCAGCTTTGCATGGAAATAGGAAACTTAAAGTGGGTTAACAGCAAATTCATGACTATTGGGTGAAATGATGAAATCAAAAAAGTATATGGTAAAATGGGCCACAAAGGAAGCCATTATGCTATAGATCTGAATATTCATAATCCAAAGAACAAACAGTATACTCATTACTCTAGCAAAGTAAAAGCCAAATGATTTATAGATTAGTTCATCTCGAGAATTAGTTCATCTTAGCTTATGAAATAGTTAGTTTATGAGAATATGGGTTTGGATCATTATGTTTATTTTCAATTGTTTGGTTGCTAAAATTAACAAACAAACAATGGAAAAGATGGATGCCTAATGCAGCAAACATGTCAGCTTATACATCCACCAGGCCTTTTAATGGACTATGGTCAAGGCTCTATAAAAACTGTATTGCCAAACATTATTATCGCTAACTAACTTATATTAAGAAAAATCTTATAAGTGAAAACATGGTTACTATAGTCAATGGAAGAACGAAAAACAAACACTGTTAACACTTAATATCATCTATGTTAATGATGATGCACTAATCTTTGTCATATGGATATCTGTTTGGGTGAGAACTCATTTTTATTGTGAATATTAAAGACAGTCTTATTGACTACAAACTTATGAGCGTTGGAAATAAGGTATATACTACCAGATCATAGCTTAACTTAGCAACTGGAAAAAAAATTTGAAATCAAGATATTGGTTAAAATGGAAGCATGTGCAATGTACAGGGAAAACAAAAGATTACAAAAAATACTAGGTTAGTGTACCCAAATATAAGAGAAAAAGCATCTTCCCAAAGTGGCAAGTGAAGCTTGCCTACGAGTTCAATATCTTTACAATTATAATGGTTAACTTAGTTCTAGATAGTACAAAAGAGACTTTGCGGTAATAAAGTCACAAAAAGTTATAGGAAAAGATAAAATGATATACATTTAGAAAAAAAAGCTTTAGTAGACATCAGAGACTACGTAGACATTCAGGAAGGACTAAAGGTTAATTTAACTTCAGGAAAAAATGTTACATGATAGACTCTACTCTATGCACTTGTAGAGTTGTTTTGGTTAATGAGGAAGGTTAAGTGAGAACATTTTATCTTTGCAATTTCTGTTCAACAAACGAAATAATACCCTTAAGGGAATCCAAACCTTTTGCATAATTAGTGCAACAACCAAAATGAATCAATCATCCATAGTACAAGGAAGGCCTAACTCAGCTACAAATCCCCAAAAATACTACAGAAAAATAATTCAGGCTTGAATTACCAAATCAAGATCAAATTTGTTGAGAAATACAATTAATATAAAGATTTAAATGTAGTATACATAAAGGTTAGGACATGACTTACCAGCTAAATCAATAGAGGAGAGGGAATGAGTGAGTGACTTAGCAGTTTGGTTGAAAGAAGTGATGGATTTCTTCTATAGGAGAGTAAGCAGATAGTCAAATAGAGATAATAAAGGCATAATAAAAAGTCAAAATAAGAAGTGCACGTACTTGGAACCATAAAACAAAAGCCTAGGCCACCTATGTAGAAAATGGAAACCGAGGAAATGAAATTATTGGGTTTTAGGTTTTTGCAAGCAGAATGAGGAGTGGTATGGATTCCATCAAACTGAAAGTAGAAATGAGATCTAGGGGAGAAGATAATGTGCAGTGAGAAATTGATTTCATGAGATCTTAAGAGAGGAAGAAAAAGAGGACCTATCTGTTTTGGGAGGAACATATTTATTTCAAGCGAGAATGAAAATAGAAAAGGAATATGCAAAAAAGAAGTGCCAACATAAAAATTAAGACCGCCCAAATGTTTATTTGTCTAAATGTTGTATCTTTATCAACTATACATTTTTTTTTTATATCATAGCATTGTAGGATGAAAAACTGTTTTGGACTACGGCATAATGATAACTTTCTTGTATTGACTCTTAATGACTTAATTGATAACCGAGAATTATCTATTCTTGACATTGATAAGAAACTCATAGTTTCTCTTTAATGTGTGAGAATACTTATTAGACACTTTAATACAATGTGTTAATTTTGGTTTGGTTAACTCCATTTCATCCCACGTAATCAGTTCTATCGTTGGATCGTAAACAAATCCATTTTAACACCAATAATTTCTCAAAGAATTTTCTTTGCTACTAAGTTAATATTTTATAATAACGGTTGTTTCTTGGTGCAACGAAATTGGTATTCATAAACATTATACTTCCTTACATATAAAATCGAATTGGTTTTTCGTTTACAAAACATATGTTCAAGACATGAATTGGTCATCCAATGACAGTCGTTTCCAAACTCCTTTTGGGGCGATTCATACAAGATCCCTCACGAATAATTATTACATGTAGTCTTTTGACTCACACAACTTGCCAACTCCATGTCCTAGGATATGTTGGGCTTTCTTATAACTCTTATCTTGTATAATTTTGTAAACCATTTTTTAGATGAAATTAATTTGGACCTTATGCACCACTCTTAAGTACATGACCTTATAAAAAGAAGTTTACCCAAATTCACCCAAAATTGATCGTACTTTGTTCAACAAAGTTCGATTTCTCCTTATCCATACATCATAATGCATTATAGGAAGGAGTAACTTTTGGGATTGAATCATTATTCATATTAGGTATGTTCAGAACTCCTTCCAATATACTCTCACCTATCTGATCAAATCGAATTATCTTATTTTCTTTTGCATGTTACTTAATTTACTTTTGACTTGTATTCTATGAGCTTATCATGGACATACTACATGTGTATCAAATATACATGTTCATGTTAATGATACCTCATAGGTGAGTACAATGAAATACATGGAACCATTTTGGAATTAATAGACTTTCGATTGCGCGCGCGCGCACACACACACACACACATATATAAATTCATATAGTTTGTCAACTTTTATGATCGCTCCCACTGAATGGGTGCACTGCCTTTTATTGTTTGAGTTATAATTTACTAGTACCATATGATTCGTAATTATATAATCAAATACTTATTTCTTCAAACTTTAGCTTAGTCCATAATTTCAAAACAATTGCAAATAATTTAAATACTTCTATATTTTCCAGTGTATCATAAATACCACTATTATAGTTTTATTTTATAATGAATATCCATAATATTTATACTGAAATAAAACTATGTCTATTTTTTAGTCAATACTGAAAAATATTTATTATTTCATAAATAATGTTCGTTATGCTTTACGAAAACAATTTTCGTAACTTGATACGATCGACAAGTGTTATATGGCGTGCTCCCACTATTATCGCCATTACTATAGCATCGTACAAAATATAAAACTTCATTCAACCACTTAATATAAGCTATTTATTTCATTACTGTAATTAGTTTACGGTCAAGAATTTTCAGATCAAATATCTTATAATAAAAGAAATAAATATCATAAAGAACAATTTTCTAATGAAAATAATTTTGGGATAGAAATTATATTTTTCATTCCAATATTAAGTATCTATAATTATTTTACAGTTCTCATTTTTGAATTTTTTTAAGAACCAGAAGTGACCGTTCACTGTCTTCATCCCAACCGTGCCTAGGCTATATCCACTCTTATTATATTCGATTTCCTTTCTAAATGATCGAACCATCAAAGAAAATCCTTACTATAATATCACAATGCTCTCTGTACAAAAGTGCACTCGGTCATCCTTTAACTTTTAAAAACATCAAATAAATTGCATTTTACATAAACCGATCACGTTGACGTTTCAGTGGTCGAATTCTTAGATTTGTTTTGTAGCCTTTGGTCTAGTGTTACATTTAACACAACAAGATTATTGTTATACTCAGTCATATTGAATGCACGATCCTACACTATAATTTACTTGCTTATTTCAATGATCAAATTTCATCGAGGTTTTGTACATTATAAACTGTGACCGTTCACCATGTAAAATTTATATGAGATGACATATGGATCAAATACCCATATTCTTGTATTGCTTTTAGACTCTTCAAACACACATTCTCAGACAAGTAAACTCGTAAATGACCGAATTACAAACGTATCTAGTGGTTGTATAATTAGGCGCTTACATAGGTTAACATGAAAATTTATTGAAAAATATATTTTATATTTATTTATCAATATTTAATTCAATTTCTCTGTATATTTTAATTGATAAATATTTTATCAGTTACATTTAATGCATAAATTTCTCGAAGTAGATTATTTTAATTATACATTTCAAATTTTCTTACTATGTTAGAAAGGTTAAATGTTACCATTTTATTTTTCTAATAAGGTTTCCACTAGTCTTTTATGTTTCTCTAAACCCCAAGGCAAAGCATAGAAGTCATTCGACTTCACTAGTGGGTGTTAGAACTCGTCTGTCTTGAGATTCCGACCTTTAGTTTACTCAACAAGTCATAGCTTTTCAAGCGATGGATAACTCCTTATCTGTTGTAACATATACAACTCCTAACCCATGGTTCATTGTTCTAATCTCATTTCAACATTGAGTTTTCTCAACAAATCAAAAGAAATTATTCATTCATACCTACCATTTTGCGATGGCCTAAATATAATATAAGTACCTTGAGTTTGCTCAACAAATACATATAGCTATCTTACCTCGTTTAATCAATTTATTAATAATACTACACGCGAAATCTCTAGCTTAAGTTTGTTCAACAATAGAAGAGTATGGAAGTAATTTACTAATATATAAATGGTAGATAATAACACTTATATTAAAGATTCATAATCTTCAATATATTTAATTGAGTGATATCAACTTACGGAATAATCTACTTTGTATGAAATGTCATTGTGATTCAAGTGTCAAACACATTAGAGATCACGGTATACGTACTGTACGCATGTTTTTATTCTTTAAGTCTAATTGGGTTTATTACAATTCCACCTTTAATTTATATACTCGTATTATATAAGTTTCATTATTATATCACTTTTATATTTTAAGTAACTTATACAACAATCTTATGTATAACACTATATTAATTAAATATTATTTAATTAATTTTATATTAGTATTCTAATACAGCTTTTATATTGGACATGTCTACTATAAGCTTTATAGTATATATCGTAACGTTTATAGTAATATATATATATATATCTTTAATTTAATTAATTAACCTTTAATCAATTTATTTAACTAAACACTTTTAACTAAATTACATTAATTTCTAAAGTCATTTTATATATACATACATGTATATTTATACTATCTTCAACATTTTAAGATAATATAACATATATCAATATATATAATACATGATATATATACATATTTAGTTAGCTTATTTAATTAATTTATTTTATTAATAAATTATTTTTTGAAATTAATGTTTAAATTTTAAATCTTTAAATTTCTCAAATACTTTGAAATTTTATTATCTTTTCAAGCATTTTAAAAACTTATGTTATATTATAACTTTTATAATAAACATGTTCCATTTTAAATTTAACTTTTAAATTCAAAATCTTTTCTTGATTTTCAAACAGTTTTGAAAATTAGATCAAAGCCCAATTCAAATTGGGCCTTTTCTATTAGAAGCAACATTTAGGTTCATTTCACCTTTTAGTCATGGCCGGTAACTAAGTAGGACATAATACTTAATCATCAAATTTCAATTCTAGACATTACCAATTCTAGATAGCATACTAAGTGGGCAAGCTTGATTAATTAGCTCTAACATGACTAATTTAGACTGCATATGCCATTGGGCTTTGAGATCATTGAAGGAACTGGACCAGCCTGCAGCGGAAGAAATCGGTGAATTTCAAAAATTTTACCATTTTGAAAATTTATTGGGCTTATGTAATCCACATGTGTATTAGATTCAATCTAATAAATTTTCAAATAAAATTTTATTTTGTTTAAATTATTACAATGGAGATTTAAATATAACTTAAATTTATATGTGTTAAAATGAATGTATCAACTACATTCATTTAAGTGTAAGTGTAGTATATACATAGTGTTTATATATGTAAAAGGAACTGTATAAATGAATTCAAAGAAGGAAACCTTTTGTTTCCTTTTCTTACCCTATGCAGTTAATAATGAGAAGATATGACATATGTTAAGGGAGAGAAACATTTTATTTCTTTCCCTCTTTAATTTTAATAATTAATATATTAAATTATATTTATGAATTAACAACCAAAATTACATGCATTTTTGTTGTTTAAGTTTTTAATTAATGAAGTATATACATACATTCATAGTAACTATAGATATGCACACGTGTATAAAGTGAAAATCTATTAGTTGTTTTAAAAAATTTGAAATCCAAAATTAACATTAACATGAAGATTTTAAGTAAAGAAAGGTTTGATGATAAATGTTACATTATCGCACAAAATTCTCTTACAAATTTGAATTAAACTAAACATGTATTTTTTCGTATACATGATTATTGCAATTTAATAATTTAGATCTAAACAACATGTATTTGCAAACATTATAGCATATGATATGTGAATATATACATTTATCAAAAGGATTTTGATCTTAAGGTTAAATGTTTTCATCAAACCTTTAACTATGAATTAAACAATACTTTAGATTTTATATGAGACTTCAAATATAGAAAACCACGAAGAATTTGTACTAAAGCCCATTCATTAATTTAAATCAAGGTTTATTTTTAAAACAAGGATTGCAATAATTATATACAATATTTACCATAGAAATTAAAGGTCAATTTAAGGAAGGGTAAATAACTTAACACATACAATTCGTTTGCATTTGAATAGGCATGTGTAAATTTGTTATAAAAGTTTGCATATCTAAACAATATAGAGAATGATAGCTAGTTATCAAAAGTAATATGAGATTCAAAATATATCAATTTATCATGAACATGTATCAAAGGAAAATTATGAACAAATGCAGATCTAAATCCAAATAATACAATAAATATGTTTTAATCAAATAGACATAAGGGAGGTTTAATTTACACGTGGTAAGAAGAATAACTAAAACATCAAATGAATATAAAAAAAGCTAATTATACCAATCATATAAATACATAGGTGAATTTTAAATTTTGAATAAGAAAATTACCTTTGGATGTAGAAAATAAATCACGCCTTGAACAATGAACCAAAACTCACAGATTCAAAAATCAGCATATGGATTTTGCAAGGATCAAGAGGGATAAAAAAAATTAATGAGTAGATTTGATTTGAAATTGATTTTGAAAATTTTTAAGCCATGAAAGCTCTCAAATTTACATCCATTAGAGAGGAAGGAGAGAATAGAAATGTCATGGAAAGGAACGAGTAGCCAAAATGTTATGAAAAGAATGAAATAAAGAAGATAATTAATGCCAAACTAAAGGAAGACTTTTTCCTTCTTCATATTATTCCTTTTTCCTTTATTAATTCTTTTGATAACTTATCCTCACTCTCTTATGTGGTCACCAAACATGGAGCAATTATGGGCCTTAAGCGATCCTAAACCCACTTAATATTTATTTTATTTTAATCTAGTTTAAAAAATCTATCAATGTCGTATATCGATATATGAGCTTATAACTTTTATTTATGCACTTTATTAAATGCTAATGGTATATAAACAAGTCAATTGAAATATAATAATCAATATTTCATAAATATTAATTAATTTACATGATTATAAATTAATTAAATCTTGTGGTTTATTCGAAGTATTCATCATTACGGTTGTGCGACTCAAAGATGTAAATTCAGTCAGCGATTAATATCGAACAATTTGAATATTAGCATTCACATGCCACCTTAGCTAGTGGTGTGATATTTTGGATGAATTTATCGCTTGCAAATCTTTTAAGTGAAATTCAATTTTACTTACCAAGCATTACGTGGTAGTGAAAATTATTTACGCCAATTCTCTTTGTCAAAACTATATCACTTTGGACTTATAGAATTTGATAACTGAAAAAATTCTAATATCGTCCATATTCAACTTTATAGTCTAAACACAAAGTTCTTAGTTCAATAATAACAATTACTATTAACTAAACTGCTCTGGCCAGAGACTTTTACTTTGAGTTGCAATTTACTGTGATACTAACCTCATATAATTGAGGAGACGAGTCCTCTCTTAATGGATTTCACTTCCAATGCTTCCATTCGACTCACCTATAAATCGATGACCGTCGTGCTATAATTTAACTATAATCAAAGCGGAGATTCCACATTGACATCAACAATATTCCCAAATAAAGAGAACTATATAATTTTGTCACATCAATATTACTTGTTCGACCTCGGTTATATTAACCAATATAAAACTATCGAGCGAGTCATTCTACGGTTATCCAGTAACCATCAGTATGTAACACCTTGGTGCCCCCACCAGTCATGTGTAATATACTGTCCAACATACGAAGAGCGTTACATACTATAGTTTCAATGGATGTATAGATATCCAATCTCGATACATCTTGATCAGGAGCATTTAAAACTGTTTTTTTAATTTCATTCTGATAAATTACTCATGGTTACAACACCTTGTAACTATTATTACAAAACACACCAATTATTGATTTTCTATTAAATATACTTTAAATTAAATTAATTAATTAATATAACTCATTATATCAAGTATATAATAGCAAGAAAACATATTTTATTTTGAACAAGATTGATTATCGAGTTAGATATATATAACAAATTACATAACTACACTTAAGGCATATCCCTAACTTTATTACCACAGTCATTCCATACGATAGTTTGAATCAGTTGCAAAGGTGCAGCTACGGTCGGTCAGAGAGAATCAATTTTCGACCATATTTTTCTCGGAAAATGATTTACTGCAACTCTCAGCATCCATTCATTCACTTAAATGAATGGAGATGATAAATAACGTCTTAAAGAAAGCGTCATCGAGGTGTCTTGGAGTGATCCCTATAGATCTCACTGCTATTGCTAGTACGTCACCTCACCAGAATCCAAAAATATATACCAACACAAACTAAGAGTTGATCGATACCTTATGTAGAATACACTAGGAATTAATTAAAACTTAGTTTATTTCACACTAGGAATTAACTAAAACCACGTTAAACCAACGTGATATTAAGTTCAAACAACAACATAATCTTGTAACGGTAAATGAAAAAGGTAATTCATGAGTGTAAAATTTATTTAGAAGACACCAGGGGAGAGAAAAGAGATAATTGACGTGTTAATAGATTTAGCCCAATGAATATTTTGAATTGTTAATTTGAACGGAAGGTGATTTTTTTTAAGAAGGTGAGCTGAAATTTAAATAGAGCTGCCTCAAAGTTACACATATTTTGACAAAAATAAACTGATAAATACAAAGAAAATTATAATCTTTCAGTTTGAACATAGGTTCGAACTTGTATCATTGTTTACATTTCAAAAATTTTATTTGAAAATAGCTGTTAATTTTGTTTCTTAAGGATTCAAACATCCGATCGCTTATTTGCATATAAGGGTACTTTTTAAACTTCGCGATCGGACCTAAAATTTGTGCGTATATTTCAACTATTAATAAAGATTTTCAAGGATTCGAATTTCTGACATCTTATTTGCATATCTTCTTTAATAATAGTTGTAATACCTTTGGTGTCACACTTTTTTGCTGTAAACGTAAACTACTAAATATGTCCCTTTACAGATATCATAAAATTCTCACCATCACTTGAAATTAGGATCTAACAAATAAACTTATTTAACCAATTCAAAAACAACCCGCTACAAATATTACCAAGTCAAATAATAATTTCACTTAAAAATAAGATCTTATAAATATTTAAAAAAAAATTCAAAATGCCCTTTATAAATATTATCAAATCTTAATCAATTATAAATATGATATAACAAATAAACTTTTTTCACAAATTCAAAACGCCTCTCTATAAATATTACAAAATCAAGCTATATCACTTAAAAATAGAATCTAACAAATAAATTTCTTTTAAAAATTCATTCTTCATTAACTAATAATAGAAATAAAAATCGAAATAAACAAAAAATCAAACCCGACAACTTGGAAATAAAAACTAAAACTAACTTCGCTTAGTTTCAACATAAAAATATGATTGAACATATACAATTTCTAGAAAACAATTCACGCGTGAAGCGCGTATCGTAATGCCCCTCTATTTTAATATCACTTATTTATCTAACTTCTTTTACAAATTCTAATTTTTCCTATACATATACTATTAAATCTTAATCTCACTTAAATACAAGATCTAACAAATAAACCTCTATAAATATTATTAAACTTTAGTGTCACTTAAACAAAAGCATAAAATATAATAAGTAAACTTTCTTTATAAATTCAAAACTTCCTCTACAAATATTAATAATTCGTTATATTACTAAAAATAAGATCTAACAAATAAAACTTCTTTATAAATTGATAGGAATAAAAATTTAAACTAATGAAAAAATTAGATGTTGCAACAAAGAAATAAAAATTCAAACTAACTACATTTGATTTCAACATAAAAATATGAATTAATTTTTATGCAAATCATTTTTCTTAAATATGTTAAACATATTCAATTTATATAAAAACAAGTCACACAAAATACGCTTGTCATCGTTACGCACGAAGCGCGTGCCTACGCTTGTAAAGATATTTTTGAAACTTCTGCATAAATTTTGTGTTTCTATTTTAAATCTTAATAATGGTGGGTATATTTTCGGCAATTTTTGATTCCGTTGTTCCGCAATACTAATAATCCTTCTAATTAGTGAGTTAGATATACGTAACAAATTACATAACTGCACTTAAGGCATATCCCCAACTTTATTACCACAGTCATTCCATACGATAGTTTGAATCAGTTGCAAAGGTGTAGCTACGGTCGGTCAGAGAGAATCAATTTTCGACCATATTTTTTCTTGGAAAATGATTTACTGCAACTCTCAACATCCGTTCATTCACTTAAATGAATGGAGATGGTAAATAACGTTTTAAAGAAAGCGTCATCGAGGTTGGAGTGATCCCTACAGATCTCACTGCTATTGCTACTATGTCACCTCACCAAAATCCAAAAATATATACCAACACAAACGAAGAGTTGATCAATACCTTGTGCACAATACACTATGAATTAATTGAAACTTATTTTATTTCACACTAGGAATTAACTAAAACCACGTTAAACCAACGTGATATTAAGTTTAAACAACAACATAATCTTGTAACGGTAAATGAAAAAAGGTACAAGAGTGTAAAATTTATTTAGAAAACACCAGGGGAGAGAAAGGAGATAATTGAAGTGTTAACAGATTTAGCCTAATGAACATTTTGAATTGTTAATTTGAACGGAAGATGATTTTTTTTAAGAAGATGAGCTGAAATTTAAATAGAGTTGCCTCAAAGTTACACATATTTTGACAAAAATAAACCGAAAAATACAAAGAAAATTATAATCTTTTAGTTTGAACATAGTTTCGAACTTGTAACATTGTTTACATTTCAAAAAATTTATTTGAAAATAGCCGTTAATTTTGTTTTTTAAGGATTCGAACTTCCGATCGCTTATTTGCATATAAGGGTACTTTTTAAACTTCACGATCAGACCAAAAATTTGTGTGTATATTTCAACTATTAATAAAGATTTTTAAGGATTCGAATTTCCGACATCTTATTTGCATATCTTCTTTAATAATAGTTGTAATATCTTTGGTGTCACACTTTTTTGCTGTAAACGTAAACTATTAAAAATGTCTCTCTACAGATATTATAAAATTCTCACCATCACTTAAAGTTAGGATCTAACAAATAAACTTACTTAACCAATTCAAAAACAACCCGCTACAAATATTACCAAGTCAAATCATAATTTCACTTAAAATAAGATCTTATAAATATATTTTTTAACAAATTAAAAATGCCCTCTATAAATTTTATCAAATCTTAATCAATTATAAATATGATATAACAAATAAACTTTTTTCACAAATTCAAAACGCCTCTCTATAAATATTACAAAATCAAGCCATATCACTTAAAAATAGAATGTAACAAGTAAATTTCTTTTGAAAATTCATTCTTCATTAATTAATAATAGAAATAAAAATCGAAATAAACAAAAAATCAAACCTGGCAACTTGAAAATAAAAACTAAAACTAACTTCGCTTAATTTCAACACAAAAATATGATTGAACATATACAATTTCTAGAAAACAATTCACGCGTGAAGCGCGTACCGTAATGCCCCTCTATTTTAATATCACTTATTTATCTAACTTCTTTTACAAATTCTAATTTTTCCTATACATATATATTATTAAATCTTAATATCACTTAAACACAAGATCTAACAAATAAACCTCTATAAATATTATTAAACTTTAGTGTCACTTAAACAAAAGCATAAGATATAATAAGTAAACTTTCTTTATAAATTCAAAACTTCCTCTACAAATATTAATAATTCGTTATATTATTTAAAAATAAAATCTAACAAATAAAACTTTTTTAGAAATTGATAGGAATAAAAATTTAAACCAATGAAAAAAAAATTAGATGTTGCAACAAAAAAATAAAAATTCAAATTAACTACATATGATTTCAACGTAAAAATATGAATTAATTTTTATGCAAATCATTTTTCTTAAATATGTTAAACATATTCAATTTATATATAAAAACAAGTTTCACAAAAAGTGTTTGTCATCGTTACGCATGAAGCGCATGCCGTAACGCTTGTAAAAATATTTTTGATCGTGTTTATATTTTAAATTTCAATAATGGCGTGTACATTTTCGGCAATTTTTGATTCCGTTGTTCCGCAATACTAGTAATCCTTCTAATAGTGCTCATACGGTCGCGTTCGCAAGGCCGCAAAAGGTACAGAATTATAGATGCACGCGAAATTCATTATTCAAAGCCACAGCTCATTAACGATACAGCAAATGCCCCGCGGACTTCTTAAGGAAAGCTAGTCAAAAGTCAAAACCAAAATAAAAGGATCGATTAAAACTGAAAAGTGGAAATTGGTGATAATGGCAGCGAAAAGAGCGGGTGACGAGTATGATTACTTATTCAAAGTGGTTCTGATCGGCGATTCCGGCGTTGGAAAATCCAATCTGCTGTCGAGATTCACGCGAAACGAGTTCACTTTGGACTCTAAATCCACTATCGGAGTTGAATTCGCAACTCGTACTCTTCAGGTCTTAACCACTTCTCTTCCTCATTTTTCCTGTTTACTTTTCCTTTCTTTCCTCTTTTTCTTTAATTTACTATAGATCTGCGATGAAGCATGATAGTTATAATTTTGTCTGCTAACTTCATATAACAATCAATTGCTATACTCGAATGTGTTAGCTTTATGCTGGCTTTATTTTCCAAAAAAAAAAAAAAATACTAAATGACACAGCTCGGATTCTTAACTGACGTTAGTTGCATATTTACAAAACATGAGCACTTAATAGTAAACAATTTTGGAGTTTGAAATGATCTTCTCTTACTTGTGCAATGATACTAGAGACAAGGGGTGTATAGTCTGCTAATTATTCTCACCTGTCACCGCAATTAGAGTTCACAGGGGTTTGTAGTACTTCCTGATCTTACGGTTTCAACTCGTCAACTTAGGTACCATAAATTTTAGAGTATCACTTTAGGAATAATGTTCTTTAGAATCAATAAACCATGAAACTAAAGTATTATTATATACAGGGCCGGTTCTAGCCTATTGGTTGCCCTAGGCGAGCATAATTTTTTTTATGTTTTACATAAGAAATTGAATTGTTGCTGTAGATATTTGAGTAAATTTCAACCTGAAAACCAAAAATATCTTCTTTGAACACACTACCTCTATAACAATTATCAAGTCTAAAGTAAAAAATCAGGAGATTTAAAAATTATCAGAGAACTTTTCATCCAAGTCAGACAAAACCCAAATAAGCAACCACAGTAACCTGCATATACTGAATGAACATAAAAGTTAATACTGCTGTTTATTTCAGTTCAGTTAGCCTTAGTGTTCGATGTGGCAGTACAAACATGGAGGAAGAAGAAGCAGAATCAAAAGACTACTATCAACTTCTAGAAAAAAATGACATTATAACATTGTAAATATTTTTCATTAATTTCACATAATAACAAAGTTTATCCAAAATACATATTTCATCCATTCTTCCAAAATATTTTCTCATTAACTTCATACGCATACTTTAATATGTTTAGCATATCAATCCCATTCAACGAAAACAACTTCTTCTTGAATTTTTGGAAGCAAATTCTTCAATTATATCATCATATTTTAAACTATCCAAATATCCATTTTCGATTGAAATCATTGCCAACCCACTTAGTCTTTCTTGCGACATAGTAGTTCGAAGATAAGTTTTTATCAACTTCAACTTAGAGAAGCTTCTTTCTGCCGAAGCAACCGTAACCGGTATAGTTAATAAAATTCGATATGCAACCCATACATTTAGAAATCCACTCACATCACGATAGGATTTTAAAAACTCAAGGATACTAATTGATTTCGTTGTTTTCGATGGCAATATTCTTTTCAATTGTCTAAGTTCAAGAAATAATCCTTTTCCACATATATCGCTCTCTTGATTATCTTCCAAAAAACTTTCTAGTTTCATGCATTGCTCTTTCAATTGTTTTTCTTCAATAGTTTTGAACTTTGCATTAAACAAAAATCCAAAAATCCTTTCATAAAGCTCAAATTGTTCAAACCGATCCTTAAGTGAAGAAAGAGCTTGGTCTATTATATGAAGAAAGTAAGTGGTTCTAAGATTATCTTCCAAAGATTGACTTTCATGACCATCAACATCCATATCCTCATCAAAATGTTTCTTTCTACGAATAATTCTTTTTTTAGCAAATTTAGGTTTAATGCCAACTTCATCCGCGAGTTCTTTAGCTTCAATTATCATGCTTGCAAATCCATCCTCTCTAAATTTCTCAAAAAATGCAATAAGCTCCTTTATTTTAATAATTGCATCTTCAATATCCATGTCTTCACGTTGAAGTATTTTGCTAACTCGATTAATACAATCCAATATAGTGTACCAAACACATAAACTAATCAAAAACTCATAATCTTCTAAAGCATTTTGACATAGACATTTAGCTTCCACCCTCATGATACTATCATCTTTATACTTATTTGCAATGTCAATTAAAGCATCTCTGAACTCCGCCGGTTGAAGTTTTATCGCTTTTACGCTTTCTATATGACTTTCCCATCGAGTTGCCGATAATGGTTTTGACGTTAAACCTTTTACATGTTGTCTAAGTATTTCCCACCGTTGAGTTGAACCGGAAAACAAAATATAGATTTTTTGGACATATGCAAAAAAATCTCTACCTTTCATGCATGATTTTGCCATATCACATAGGGCAAGATTTAAACTATGACACCCACACGAAATATAAAATGCTCTTGGATTTTGATCGATAAGTCTCTTTTGTACCCCTTGATGTTTACCTAATATCAAATTTAAGTTATTTATGACATGATATAATATAATAATACTAAACTAGTAAATTCATGTTATAAAATATAACATACCTTTCATATTTGATCCGTTATCATAACCTTGGCCCCTCACATCATCAATGTTAAGTTTAAGATCAATTAGAATATTTTGAAGCTTTTTAAATAAACCAAGTCCCGATGTATCATCAACCTCTATAAAGCCAAGAAAAAATTCCTCCACCTTGATAGCATCATCAATGTCACAACATCTTATAATAATTGACATTTGTTCTTTGTGGCTCAAATCCGGAGTACAATCAAGAATGATTGAATAATACTTTGCCTTTAATATTTTTGAAAGCATCGTCTCTTTAATCTTTTTTGCCAACAAAAGTATTAATTCATTTTGAATGCTATGGCTAAGATAATGATGATTTACTTCATTATTTACCACTCTTCTAAGATGCTCCTCCATGATTGGATCAAATTCGGCTACAAATTCCACAAGTTGGCAAAAAAGTCCATTATTCTTTTCATAAATTCTTTCATTAGTACCACGAAACGGTAAATTATTTCGAGAAAGAGTTTTCACAATGCCAATTATACGCACTAATACCTTTTTCCAACGTTGTCTCTCTTGATCGATTAAAGATTCCATTTTTTCATCAATTGTTGCCTTTTCTTGAAGACCTTTGTACAAATCAACCCACTTTATAAGATTTGCGGTATGCTCCGGATTACTTTCATGCTCCCTTAACTTGGTTGTAATGTTATGCCAATCATCCATTCCTTCTTCTCCTAATTTAAACTTTTTTTGTGGGTTTTTAAATAGCTTGCAACAAAAACAAAAGACTCTATTTACTTCATTTGAGTAAATTAGCCATTTTCTTTCATGTTTTTCTCCTCGTGGATAACAACTAAAATAATGTTTAGAAGAAAAATGTCTACCATCAATTTCATTTTTAGGAAAATCTTCATTTTCTTTCACAATTTTGATAGGCCCTCGTTTAACTAGCATTATTCTTTTACTATTGGTTATTCTTCCCCATAATCCCGGATCATAACTGACATCAACATCCTTTTCAAGATCAAGCACAATAAAATTCTCTTCTTCAATTACATTTTCTTCTTCATTTTCAATAGCCTCTTCATTGATATCAACATCAACATCTATTTCATGAATCTCAATATGATCGTTTTCATCCATCTCTTCAATTCTACTTGAAGTTGTAGATTGAGATTTTTGAATTTGTGCTTGAAATAAGTTAGAGATCGAACCAACGAGAGATTTTGCAAGTTCACCTTTCTTTTGCTTAACTTTTCTATTGTAAAATCCGGAGTTTTGTTTACGAAATCTAACTCGATTTTTGTCGTCTTCATTCTTCGTCATATTCCCTATAGATTTCCAATTCAATAGAAAAAGTGAAGTTTTAACATCGTACATAATTTATAAGAATATATTTCATTTGTTATAAGTCAAGCAATTGCATTGCAAAATGAATTCAAAATTTTCTGTTGTAAAATGAATTCAAAAACTCAAAATAGCAAACACATTTCTGTTACTGTCATACATGTTTCTATTACTATCATATATGATAGCATATATGTTTTTTTTACTAGCAAGCACAATAAAGTAGCAAACACATTTATGTAATTATCAAAAAAATGTTTCAGGCAAACACATTTTTGTAAACAAATTAGCAACCACTGAACCACATTCTTGTAAACACAATAAAATAGCAAACATTTTTGTACAGCCCATCTAATACTAGGTTGGGTTGATTATCAAAAAATTAACTGTTAAATTAGTAATTACCTTGTAATCAAATTGTTTCAGGCAGGAGACAGCTAATCACTGTAATCAAATTAGCAACCAGAGTCGAACTGTCGAAGCCGGAGGAGAATTTTGCGCGCGTTGTTACCTGTTGCAGCCTGCAGGCTTGGAGAGTTGCAGCCTACTGAATTTAGAGAACTTGGAGACTGCTGTGCTGAGTGCGGGCCGTGCGGTGCGGCTGTGCTGCCGGAGGAGAGATAGCAACCAGAGTGAGTTGGTGATGTTGGAGACTGCCGTCGTTGCAGAGGAGAAAGACTGAAAGTGTCGCCAGAGCCGGCCCTGAGTGTCGTGTGCAGAGGAGAATCGGAGAAAGGCTGAAGGAGACAATGCGATTTGAGATTTTGGAAATTTGGGGTTTTTTTTTTGCTGAAATGTTGCCCCATGTAGGGGGGTTGCCCTATTCAGTGGCCTATTGGGCCTTGCCCAAGAACCGGCCCTGATTATATATCACCCATATTGATTTAAAACGAAAGAAACAGTGGAATAGTCGAATCAAAATTGCGGAAAATATACCTAAATTTATGGAAAATGCCTGAAGGAAAAAAAAATGTTTGGCTTTCTTTTCCAAACTGGCAAAATCATATATTTGACGTTGTCTTCATAGAAGAAGTTTAGAGAATGATTAGCAGAAGGAAACTTGCTAAAGTGCACCGATTTCGGTAAAATACACTGAAATATAGGGGTCATTGACATTATATTCAGCGATTCTTTTAATCCGCTTTTTAACTAAGCAACGTTTAATTGGACTTAGAATATCAAAACAAGAACGAAATGATTCACGAACTTGAAAACACGATCAGGAGAAGAAGAAAAATGACCAGGAGAAGTTTCAACTGAATTGGAGCTAATTATATAGCTCGACACTGAGCTATATAAGTTGGCACCGACATATTATTTTCCTCCATTTCACTTCCCAAACTCCACATAACTCTTATACTACTCCAATAACTCGTAATCAAGTGGTTTTCGCAGTGTTTGGACAGCCAATTTCAAGGATTGATGAGAAGAAAGCATAGAATGCAGCTGTTAGAAAGATCAATAGAATCAACCAAAAGTCGATAGAAAAGAGCTTAAAAAACACATTGGACAGAAGATATAAGGGCAAAGTAAAATAATTCAACTTACACCAAGATCTATAGATCGGTACCAAGCTATCTTAGACCGGTATCAAGCTATGGTTTTGGGTCACGGGGCTTCGATCTCTCTTATGTGACATTTGGCTATCCCCTAGACATCCGTGCAAGCAGGCTTACGACTAGAACCTATATTTCTCTATAAATACCCACCTATCCGCAACTAAAAATGGATCTTCTCCTGCTCTCTAACTTTTGGATTTGGAACTTCTTCTTCTTTAGTCCTATCCTATCCTCTACCATAAAATTACTCTAGAAACTCCATTGTAAATCTGAGATCCATTAGATTGTGGTCAGATCTGATATAACTAGTTGGAATTCAAAGAGAAAACAACTAATAAAGAAGATTAAAATGGACGTAGGCCGGATGTTACGTCGAACCACTATAAAATTTGTGTCTTCTTTTACTACTTTTGTGTTTATTTTATTTGAATTGGTGCTTCGTTTGATATTTAGGTGTTGATCTATTTTCTTGGTTAATAGATCCAGATCTCATTGTATCCCCTTTACAAAATGCAGAATAGGCGGCCATGTTGAGTTTCGACGGTCGGACCAAACCCTCCATCTCTTCACATGACGTACAAATATGAGTTAACAAATACTAGTATAACAAAAATAATCTCCAATATTATATGTCTTCAACACATATTTATATACCACATTTCCAAGTTATTCAGCGATGTGAGACCATTCTAATTGCAAACTGCAGTTCTAGTCCGCAACATGCGAGACAGCTCTTATAATATTTCTTTTGACTCATATCCCCTTCGAGTACTTTGCGAGCAAAGTTTTCTTGTCCGCATAACTCAGTTCGTAACCTTCGATTTTGATATCATGTTGTGTTTCGACGGTTGGATCAAGATCGTTCATCTCCTTCACGTGACGTATGCATATGAGTTGGCAAACACTAGTGTAACAAAATGAATCTCCAATGTCACGTATCTTCAACTCATACTTATACACCATCTTCAAGTTATTTAACAATGTAGAACTATTACAATTCCAAATCGTTATTCCAATTCGCAACATGCGAGACAACCCTAATCGAACATTCTCCTATTCTTTGTTTCAAAGTTAGCCCGTGCATGTTTAAACATGGAAAGAGTACATTGTTTAACATGGTATCTCTTCAGAAAATATTTATATCCATTACAAATTTATTATAGTAAACAACATTATATGTTTGATCATAATGTAATTCACAATAACATTTGTTATAACATCATTTATCCAATTTTCACTTGTGTAATTTGGGAAAGAAGACCATTCTGTGCAACTTTATCATTTAAACTATAAATGCATTAATAATTTTTCAAGCATACATTGAATTCATGGTGTTTGTCTCAGTTGTTTGAATGAATAACCAACCGGCAAGTTCTCATTAACGTGAGCTCAAAATAGAGTTTATTGAAATAGAAGATCAATACCTAGATCCAAAAACAGCGAGGATTATTTTAAAGTGCCATGACTATAGTCTGAGGAAATGCAAAAAAGAGCTCTAACAAACTATAAAAGTGGTAACAATTAAAGTTTTCGAGTCCTTTTCCAAAATAGAAAAAAACAAAATGAAAATGGATCGATCAATCAATTAATAATCCTAAGTGCTTAAATGAACATAATAACCAAATGCGTAATTTCATTCAAATATCTTGTTAGTATAGTAATGATAAAAGCACACGTAAATAATATATCGTAACTTTTTAACATGTTCATTGATAAAATTATATGAGGAGTCTAGCAAGTGAGATATCATAGAATATTGATAACAACACATGATATTATGAAAAAATTACCATGACATAGTATTTTGCTTTATGACATGCTACTACAAAATTTAAAACTTTTTATAAAGCGAAAAACTTATTGGTGGATTCCAGGGTTGGGCGATTGAAGAGTTTACTGTGTTTTTTCCACTGAAGCTACAACCATGTCAAATTTGCAAAAACCTCTACAACTTAAAAGGAAGAAGGATACTGTGGACATTGTGCAATTACGATGGATCCAAATAACTTTGCAACCCATACTTACATAACAAATTTTACTAATAACAAATAGATATAGCATAGAACTTCAACTGGTTACATTTCAAGCTTTTCTGCACATCGGGCTTTGGTTTTCTGGGATTTATGCTAACATCGCATGTAATTTTTGATCTTGGTCTCATCAAACAAAATTTTAAGGTGCTTGCATTGTGATGAATCTATATGCATTTGACATCCGACCTAGCCAATTAGCAACAAAAGTGATCGTATTTCGCATGGCCACTTTTGATTTGGCTTGTTTGATCCGATACGTCGGCTTTTCTGCTGTTATGATTGGTTTCTTCAGTGTCGATCTTGATGGAAAACTCTTTCGCTTTTCTTCATCTTTTTTTTCTCAAAACTCTAACCCTACCGAATAAGTTTGAATTTTGTGATCCATTCACACATCCCTCCGTGGAAGTTTAGTCAATATCTTTCCAAAAAAAGAATATCTTGTTGTTACAAACGATCAAACTCATATATATACCACTCCACCTTCATTATTTTTTATAATGTAAGACTATTATTTTCAATTCTGATGTCCATTACCGACATACAATATGAGACACTCAAACAATTTCTATTTTTGAACAGATTAAAAGTTACAGAGTGATAAAAAGAACCAAAATTTTTAGAACAAAAACATTTGAAATTTTTGAGCGGTTTTGAAAATTCTATAGCCAGATTTAGAGAATCACTAGCCAAATTAAATGGCTTAGATTTAATTTTTGGGAATTACCAATTTAATTCAATGAGTGTTGTCTAATAGATTTAATCGATGAATTAATCAAACAAAAAACTAAATATTTATGGAAAAATACATTTTTATTATCGCGCTTATAAAAGTTATCTTTCAATACAAAATTGAATAGTGGGTTGAATTAAATGATATATGCACTTTTTATGTTGTAAATGTAACTACTTTATTTTGACATTAATTGACTGTTGTTTAATTGATTTATTTTATCTTATTGTTTTGATCAACAATCACTGTTATTATTGTTATGAATTTTGCTACATTTTTCTTTTCTTTTTTTGCAATTATTAATGTTTGTAAATAGATATTAAGATTAATAGTTGTACTAATTTTGATGCTTACGAAATGTGTAAAATTTGGCGATCGTCCAAAATTGGTCTGATGAGATTGTCATGATACATGAAAATATTACTATAATTTATTGTCATAATACAAAACCGTTATGTTCTTTTGCGCCCCCCTCTGGTAATACGTTTGCCTTGTGACAATTTCACAATCATCTTCCTTAGTTAGATGCCTTATAACAAAGCAGAATGGAAGAAACCATAAGTGTATGCATGACATTTTTGTCCTTATAGAGTTAGACTAACTTATAGAAAAAATGTGGACTGAAGTGGATCTTCTGCTTTCTTGACATTCAACATAGTTGGATTATAATGCCTTATGACCTCCAATTGTATTGTAGAAGGTGGTATATACAACGTTGTATTGTTGAGTTTCTGGATTTACTTATTGGGTAATGACAAGAATAAAAACCTACACATTGTCAAAAGTAGTAGCTATAGTAGGAACCAACGATAATTCCTACTCAAAGATAATGTCTTTTAGTTAATTTCTCCTCACACTCAACATCCTTAAAAAAATGTTATAGTTCCAAACTGAAAAATCTCCTTGGTGTGAAATAATGAAAATTAGTAAATCGTCTAGAATAATCCATAAAGTAGTTGCTCACCATTTTAAAGTTCAATTTTTCTGTATTTAGCCTATAAGATCCCAAATGTGAAAACGCTTTAGAGTATGCTTTTTTGTTTGTCCTAAGCTCATACGATGTTTTGACACATGTTATAGTAGATACTCTATTATGGATATAAATTGATATCTTTAATGTCTCTTTCCGAAATGATACTATAAAGGCTAAATGAATAATCATATTTCTCACCACAGCTTTATGAGTTTAGTTTCATCTATCAATAACGCCATTCATGCTAGGTGAATTTGACGTGGTGTACTATGCAGCGAATCCACATTGAATGCATCATTATAAGAGGTATTAAAATCAAACAACTATAAGTTACCATAAATATTAAGATGATCATTTCCACTAATATTTGAATTTGTTGTTGAACTAAAGTGATGATTTCAAACTGGACAACAATGATCTGATTTGTTCAATTTAAAAATTGAAAACTAATTATCGCAAAATGTCTGTATATTTGCCGACACTCCATCATCTATATAGATGCATCTTTTAGCATCAACGTGATAATTATAGCTTAAGCAACCCTTTATTGAGACACTTTTGTGGTGGGTAGAAACATCAAAATATAATTGTCAAGATTTTTTTATAGGTATTGAACTCAAATTTACATTAGAATAAACCAATTGAGAGGCATATCTTTATTGTTGCATGATATTTGGTATAATCCCTTTATACACGTCCGGTGATCATCTTTGTATTGTTTCTTTTGTGCTGGACCCTTAATAGCTTTTATATCCTTCATTTTATTAGCCTTTCCCCTTACAGACATATGTCAAATTAGTATTTTCTATTTTGTCATGTTTCAATCTGTCTTCTTCTTGAACACAACACAAAATGAGCTCTTTAAGAGACAGTTTCTTCTTAAGACAGTTCTACTTGATTTTGAATTGATTGTACCGTGCAGAAAGAATGATTAACGCCAACCGTATGAGCAAATAACCTAAAAGCTCAAACTTGAATCCTTTTAAGTTTTGAATTAATGTTTTGACATTTTCGTATTGTATTCTCTTATGTTTCCTTTGCTTCGATACATTATAAAAATAAGTATTGCAAGCATGCGTTTGTTTCCATCTTATCCTTTTTTTGGAAAACACTTTTCAAAAGCAATGAATTCTTTGCTTTGATTATCCCTTCAAATAACAAATCCTTGAATGCCTCCAAAATACCGCACTTTATGATTACTAGATTCATGCTAATCGAATTATCTCACCCTTTAAAGTTTTATACAACATTATATGAACTTTCAACCATAAGAGGGAAGGTGCATCCATTGTAAATGCTAGGTCTACATTCCTACAACTAAGAAAAAACAATATGTTCCCTTTTTAATCCTTAAAGTTGGTCCGAGGTAGAACATGGATGTTGTTCAGTTTGACAAATATCAAAGTCAGTTTAGCCAAAGAACAAAAAGATTGTTCAAATCAAAGATCAACCATAGTAAATTGAAGTGATTGGTAGGTTTCTTCTCAATATATCTAGTATAACATTAATATCAAGTTTTTGGACATTAACATTAACTATAAACGATATTATTACTCTCGTTTTAATAATCAAAATTGACAATAATTCAAGTTAACTAATAATGTCTTTTGATCGGTATATTACTCGCAGCTTAAGCCTTATTGTTGTTAAATATTTACCGTCACTCATTTCTACACATTTCAACTAAATATTATCTTTCATTTGAATCGTTTAACATTCGCATGAGAAACAATATACACAAGTGAGGTTGAGACATCTAGTTTTAGTTGGTTCACTTGGAATGTAAGATAACTATAATCAATTTATAAAGAGATACCAAAAAGAATATTCGATTTTATTCAAAATTATCCATGTATACACCACTGTTGTAAAAATCCTTCTAGACCTCCCCGCTTAAGTGCTAGGCGAGGATTATCGCCTAGCGATATGGTTAAACCTACCTAGACAGGGTTTACCATTTCTTGTAAGAATTAGAACATGTATCTAGACACTGGTTATGTATTATTTAAGGTTCTGTGCCATGTATAAGCATCAATGTGCAAGTTTTAGACAGTCTTGTCTCCTTGGGTACTCTAAGCACATTCAAAATCTCAAAATTTCAATATATATTAATCACCGCCTAAACGATTAATCCATAATCTGTACTAACCTCCTAGCGATTTTTACAACCTTGGTATACGCACGCATGCACGCATTGATTTATTAACCACATAATTATATTGTTAAGATTTTCATATATAGATGCCATAAATATTTTCAACCGTTAGATTTGTGATTTATGACGACTATCCATAAATGCATTTATGATAATTCTTAAACAAATAAATTCAAATTATACTTAATTTTATACGTGAATTTATTGAAAACATTTAATATAATACAGTAACCAACACATTTAATACATTTAAGATAATTCTTTAATAAATAAATTTAATGATGGTTACACAAATAATGATCTCATATATAAACTTGTTGATTGTATTTAATTCAAAAATTCAACTAGTACGTTTAATAAATTTATGATGTGGCTTTGCACACGGATCCATATTTTTGATGCAGTTGTAAGAAAAGTCCTTCTATCAATGGTTGTGTACTTTGATTTCTATTTTTTTTTAAAGGAAAACACAAATTAACTTGCAACTTTCTGATATAAAGTGCAAGTCAGCTTGCATTTTTTGAAAAATATTAAAAATCAAAAAACCGACTTTTTATTTGTTCGTAATTTGTAATTGTTATTCAAGTATATTTTTCTTGAATTGCTGCGTTTCTTCATCGTTGCCAAATTTTATAAAAAAAATTAAATTTTATTCAAAAAATGCTACCCAACTTGCATTTTCTATCAAAAAATTGTAAATTACCTTGCACTTTATGTTTTACAAAAATATGGATTAGTTTACAAATTCATACCTATATGGAATTTTCTTATAACAACATTAAACAGGGATCTATAACTTTTTTACTATTTATGATATGCCATTAGCAAATAAATCCAAATGATTGTTACATAATTTGACAATTGATGTCACCTTTAATTGATTTAATTTTAACAAACCCTATAGTCCAATACAGTTTTTTTTGCTAAGAAAAACAAAAAGAACTAATCGATTTTTAAAGTGATGCTTTTAGACGATTTGCTTACTTAATGGCGTTAGAAGAACTAGCAATTGTTTCTCAAATAAAACGAACATCTTTAGTCCAGCACCACTATTCCATGGTTAGATGCCCTGGTTTTGATCCATGAGGCTATATGCAAAGTTACCAAGGTACGCGTCTAAGCATCAGAAAGGTGTAGGCGCACCTGCTGCACCTTCCCACTGGTCGAAGCTCCTCCCGCTACTGGAGCGCACGAAAAGCGAATTAGCACGCTTTTTGATAAGTCGCCAAGGTGCAACAAAGCTTGCCAACCCAACAAATTGACCCAAACCCGACATGTTTTCTTTGTCGATATTGAAATCAACTTAGTCGATTTAATTTTAGGGTTTTGAAAGGTAGATCGAACAAAAAATAAGGGTTGAACCACCGCCACGTTCCTGCCGCCGTCTCCGCTGCCCAGCCACTGCCTCCGCTTTCTATTGTCGCCACTTCATTGTTATCAAAGGCGTACAAAAAAGCTCAAGACGTAAAAAAGCCCAAGGCGCAAGCCTTTGCCTTTTTGCGTCTTAACTATTTTGATCATAGATTTGAATTTGCGTAACACGTCATTCGAACCACTGAATATATGTTGATTTATAGTAACTATATATATCACCTAAGACTTGTAGTACAACATTATACTACCATTTAAGTAATTTTTTTTTAAAAAAGACAAAACTTTTCTGCAAAACAACACTTTTGGAAGATGGTTATCAAATTAATGCTCGAGTCTGCTTATAATATTTCCTTAAAACAGGCTCGCTCGCTCTCGATGATGCTGAGGGAGAACGAACAATTGTTTCTGAAAGTAAAACACAAATCTCTTTACAAACAAGTGCTTGTATTGTAGAGATCAGTTAACCTGAAAATCGATATTGCCAGAACACACTAGAGGAGATTATTTTATTTTTGAATATTTTGCTGTCAATTTTTTGGTTAGACTCTTTTTATATGGCCTAAAAATAGTTTTTTGTACCTATTATGTTACTCACAGGTTAATCTATACTCTTATGTTATTTTGATTATTTCTAGCATGGTTTAATATTTACTCAAAATAAAACATACCTCTCTACAAAGCAACATTTACAAATGTCGAGATTGACAAATTTAAGAATTTATGGAGAAGGATTTTTTTTTTTTTGGTCTTTATTTTTTTTCCCCTATTTTTTTAGTTGTTTCTTACTAGGACTACTCTTTTTGTATATGGATCGAAAACAATTCCTTTATTGCGATAATGTATTATTCCAGGTTAATAAACGGACTCACACTCTTGTCTTGTATTTATTTTTTCTGACGTGAGACTAATATTTAATATTGTACATAAATATCTTATCCATACAACGTCGAAATTGGTCATATGACTATACCATCTTGATCGCTCCCATCGAAGCTATAAAATGGATGTGAGATCTACCATATTTGGAGCATTTGTTCCTCTCAAAATCAGGCCCAAATGTTTCTACTCCAACAATCCCCCACATGAATGGTCTAGTAACCCTTTAGCTACGGTCTAATTTGGCGATTTGAAAAGTTACTACATAGATTTGTGAAATAGACTGCATATTACTCAACCGGTCAGCAATATATTACCGAGTGGCAATATATAACCGATCAATGGTATTATACCCATTGAAAAGTGAAATCATCAACGGCAATATAATGTCGAAAGACAACGCATTCGATTGGTCACACTGCCCCGATCGGCGGTAGTTCATCGGGTTAGTCGGGTAACATGTTTTCCTTTCCTAAAAAAAGAAAGAAAGAAAACAAAATGGGTTATGTGAATTAAGCTTTAGAATAGCATGAGTAAAATGAATATCAGATAATACGGAGTACAAAGTGAGATGCATTTAGCGCTACTCTAATTAATGGCCTCTTGTGAATTTCATCCATTGCACAATTTCATACTCCAAGTATTCTTTGTTCAATACTTGTTAAAGATTACCATAGAAATACAAAATGAGATTTGGAGAAGGGAGAACCTTATATCAGCAGGTTCTGAAGTGTGTAAAGATGCCACCTTGTTTCATGTAACCTTCAAATGTCGACAGGACAAGGGGGCTGCCATCAACTCAATGTAGCTTTCTGTTTTGTTGTGTATAGTCACCCATGGACATGTGTTTTGAACCTGTTGGCAATGGAAGAGTAAGCTGAAAAATAGGCATTTTGATTGGAGCTGATCTGACAATTAAAAATAACCATGTTCAAATCCAACTGCTGATGTATCTAGTGATTGTTTTAATAACCTAGCCTCCACCAATTAATTTAATCCAAGGAGTAGAAGTTCCACAATTTCAGACGGTTCAGATGGTGTATGAGTGGATTAGATGATCGGATGGTTCATATGTTGTTATGACGACGTTCAAACAGGTTCAAACAGATCCAACGATGTTTGGCTATGTTCAAATGGATAAGATGAATTACGAAAAATGCACAAATTAGTGAACAATTTAAACATACTTGCATATGAATAAACTTTGCATGAGTTTTCTACTAATTCTAACATTGTGTTATTCAATGGTTTAGCTGGGTCGGATCATGTGTAGAAAATTTAAGGGTTTGTTTGGCTTTGAAATTTAGGCCTAGTCCGGTTTGTTGTTTTTAGTTTTGTGTTTTCATCCAAAAAACGTGCACATGACGCATATATTTTCTGTTAAATAAGCAATTTGAAACTAACGTATAAAATGGAAACAAATTTATTTTGCTTTTCGTGTTTTGAGAAATAGCAAAAGAATGGAAACCAATCCATCCACTTCGCCGTCCCTTCATCTCTTTCGTCGTCCCTCCATCGTCGTTGTAATAGTCGAAAATTTTAAATTTCTCTTCCGTCATCCTTATATTTTATTATAAATGTTGGTAACGCAAAACACAAAACTTAAAATGAAACCAAATAGACCCTAACTTTTTGTGTTTTGGGTTTTCAATATCTATTTCAAAAAATGTGGAAGAGAAGTGGAAAATCCAAGCAGTTACAATAAAAGGGAGAATAGGAAGGGAAAATGTTTGATATTTACCGAAAGTTAGAAAATAAGAAAAATGCTGTTTTCAGTTAGTATGTCAAAAATATTGAATATCCAACTTAGATTGTTTTCCATTCCCCACTTCCTTATGCTTTCTGAAATACATTGAAAATGCAATATTTCAAACCCAAATTTCAAACCAAATGGATAAAATATTTATGAACAACAACAATCCAAACGTACTAGTATCCAAATGATGTTTAGTCGGATGGCAATGCAATATGAAATATGTCAACCGCTAACCCTTGGCAATTTTTGCCAAGGATTGTAAAATGCAATATTTCTTTAACAAATATTTCAAGAAAAGAAGACATTGTCAAAGGTATATCCAGTCTAAGGTTAATGCATTTTACAATCCTAGGCTTTTTTTTAAAGGTACTTTATATACAACACGTCACTGGGACAACATAGCACATGTCAATAAACGTTCGAATCACGCTTCGCAAGTTTCGAACTTGTGACCTCTCGCACCTCTCGCAGTTTTTTGTTATCATCGCTAACCGTGTCAAAGGAATGACATATACGAGACTTGGCAAAATAACGTTGTTTTAGTTTAATTAAGTAGATATCTAACTAGCTGATAGGTGTGACAAAATGGTTAATTCAATTTGAAATTGCCAAAAATAAAATAAAAAATAAATTCAAGATTTCCATTCTACAAACAAAAAATCAAACAGAATTAGTTGTTTTTTTTTCCTTCTCAAAGTCGGACCAATCAAACCAATAATTATTTGGTTTGGTTTGTTCAATTTAATTTGCTGGTTTTTAAATGAGTTGGATTTTCTTATTTCAAACGGAACGATATTAAAACTAATAAAGCCTATATCCATGTAAGAATGTAATGACGATATGATTTATAGAAACAAACTTCTCCTTTAAACATTGGCATGAATTGAAAGAATGACATCATGAAGGCAACAATATTAACATTGACATTATGTTCTTTAAGATAACTCAAGTTTTGCATTTAGTTAAGTCCCTAGGCATCATCTACATATGTTTCAAATTTTCTGAAAAATTGATGTTAAACCGAGGCAGTTATATAGTATAGGTAGAAGGGAAAACAATAAAAGCACAAGTATGGGACACAGCCGGCCAGGAGCGCTACAGAGCAATAACAAGCGCGTACTACCGAGGCGCCCTCGGGGCACTCCTGGTCTACGACGTGACCAAACCCACCACGTTCGAGAACACCACCCGCTGGCTGAAGGAACTGCGCGACCATGCAGACTCCAATATCGTGATCATGCTCATCGGAAACAAGACCGACCTCAAGCATCTGCAGGCCGTCAACTCCGAAGACGCTCAGAGTTTCGCCGAACGGGAAGGGCTGTCTTTCATCGAGACTTCCGCTTTGGAGTCCATGAACGTCGAGAAGGCGTTTCAGATCGTACTTGGAGAGATATACCGCGTATGCTGTAAGAAGAGCCTTGGAAGCGCTGGTGAGGCTGCTGCTCGTGCTGCAGTCAAGGAAGGGAAGCAGATTTTGGTCACTGCTAAGGAGGATGGCACTGCCAAGAAACCTTGCTGCTCTACGTGATAAAGGAATGAGGAATATTGTGTACATTTTTAACTGTCTTGTTTTTGTAATGTGTTTTGTGCTCTCACTTGCGGCTTTGTTGTAATGTTATTCTACTGAAATTGATATCTGAGTTAAAAAGTTTCTTTTTCCCTCTGTAGAAATGTAAATCTATACCTTTGTCGTGAAATTTGTGATTTTTCCCTTGTATTATACGTTGATATCACATAGCAGCTTCTTCAGCCATGTTTGTCACTTGATCAGGACTTGTCGCTGTGATATTATTAGGAAATGCTTGGCAATAATCTCCTGTTTCGACTTTTAAACCGCTATGTACAAATTCTGAAGTAACAAGTGGACAGCGCAAAGGACATGCAACGTTGGCATATAAGCTAGTTTTATGGATCTCTGAGAAAGAATTAAAATGTTACGATATACATCAATGTTTTTTTTTAATTTTAAAAAATCGATTAAAAACTTAAAATACATGCCTAATTAGTATAACCGCACAACGGTGGAGAAACCGACCGTTCGATTGTATAACTTTGATAAGAAATATACATTTAATTTTTTTTGTTAATATTACTTAAACATTAAGTGATAATATGTTGGAAAAGAATAAATTGAGATTTGAATCTGAAAATATGAATTTTAAATTTAAATATTAATCAAAGCATTCAAAATTGTCGATTGGAAATTGAAAATTTTGAATTTGGAATCTTTGATGCGCGAAATAAAATGAGGAAGTTTAGGAAAACCGCGATGAGACAAGATCCACGTTTTTAGGGAAAACGCGATGAGACAAGATTCACGTTTTTTTGGCTTCAGAAAAATTAATTTTGCCCAATGACAGTAAGCAAACCTCTCTAATGGTCGGTTTGATTATTTACAAGGCTGTCGGTCAAACATTGCTAAACAAATCCGATCTGAAATAACGAACACAGCGGGACGAAGACAGCTTTCAGCTTCGCGTTCTACCCTAACCCTAAAAAGAAATTATTATATAGTGCAAATACTTCATCAGATGAAAGGAAAAAAAAATCAGTACCAGAAGCATGGTTGGGTAAATTATTTATAAGATGATAAAACAGGTAAATAGACACAAGAAAGAAGTTGCAAAAAAATTTAGTATCAGAGACAACAAGTTTGCTTTTAAGTTTGAATAACACTTTTTAGTATAAACTGAACATGATAGTTACAACTATTATTCTGTGATTTACACTAAAAAGCGTCATTCGACTTAAAAAACCAAATTTATTGTCGTTGAAATTAATTTTTTTTCTAATTTTTACCTTCAGCCTTAAAACCACATAATAAAAAGGTTTAAACGTTTTTTCTTATTTTAGAAGAAGGGATAAAGACCAAATTTTAATTCAATTTTCTTTCTTTTCCAAATTAAATATTCATATGCTCCCTTTTAACACTGAATTTATGTCCACAAAAAATGTTTTAACTCTTTTTTGGCTTTCATCAAAGATTTTTTTCTGTTTAATTTGATGGCTTTTAACATTCAATTTTATATGCAAGCGCTAACCAAAGTCATGCTTTATAAATAAACATTTAGAACCTTACATTAATATGTTATTGAGGGAAGAATAAATTAATTAATTATAAACTTTAAAAAGCATAAAAAACCAGATGCTCAAATTTAGAAAAGAAAAGTAGCCATAACACAAATAAGTTTAAAGGATTGTTGGAACAAAAATGCTAATTGATTGGGTTTTTCATTTTGTCAATTTATGCGAAGGAGATAGTAAAAACGAGGGCCCATACAAAATGACCATATTGCTACCTGAATTCAGCTGTTTCAACTAATTCGTAGATTCTAATAAAAGTTCAACGGGCCAAGCTAGCATAGCCCTTGCTGGAGAAGTTATGGAAGACCCATGTAGGTGTCGTATCGCTCTCTGTATTACCATTTTATAAGTTAAATTACTAAAATTAGATCTGATAACGGATGCTTTCGGATGCGGATAGTGTCATATCCGCATCGCATCTGAAATCATTTTCAAATATTGGATATCCGCATTCGTGGATATGGATGGATGTCGAACAGTTATCATATTTGCTAACGGTCGAAAAATCAAAAAATATAAATGAAAAATTTTAGTTTAACATAATTTTTTTTTCAATCCCACTGATTATAAAAGTGTTAAAAATAAACAAATATAAGGATAATAAATAGTTTTGAACGGTTAAAATTTATTTAGTACGTATGATATAAACCTCCAACTTGATAAAACCATAAATAAATGTCTTTCATTGTACTAAAATACACATAATTTGAACTATAATCTTGTAAAATACCGAATGGATTATTTTCGCATGCGGATGTCTTTATATCCGCATCCGTTTATTCGGATACCAGATATTTATCCGCTTTTCGGATGTGGATGCGGACAATTTTCGAATTTTTCGGGTATCCATTGATAGCCCTAACTAAAATACCCTACGTTTTTAGTTAATTTACAATTAATGTATAACTTTGGTATTTTGTGATTGGTGTTTTGTTTACAATATTTTGATTACATGAGTAACCGTAGAATGCTAACTCATTTAACTAATAGTAACCATAGAATGCTAACTCATTTAACTAACTCGATCAAATGATTATCTTATCAACATTCGTGTAATCGTGAAGTTTTTCTATAAGAACGGACAAAAACCGTACAAACTAACACTTCACATAAACATGCAAACATTGATAATTTTAATACACAAAGCCTAAAAGATTCTAATCGATTCATTATTAAAGGTTGAAAAGATTTAGCTTACAATTTGTCTATAAACTTTCGACTTTAGATTTGATATTGCCCATAACAAAAGCAAAAGTTGAACAATATTTTTGAAAATAATGATGATGAGCATATACATCATAACCGTATGAGTGGTAAACCGTCGAATGATTTGACACTACAAATTAGAAACATGAAAATAGACATAGAGAAGAAGTTACAAAAAAATTTAGTCTCAAATACAGCAAATTGTTTTTCAGTCCAAATAACACTTTTTAGTGTAACCAGAAAATGATAATTGCAACTATCATTGTATGATTTAAGCTAAAAAGTGTTTTTCAATAAAAAACAAACTTCTTGTTCAAAAACTATATTTTTCGTCAACTTTTCTCTCTAAGCCTGCCTAAAAGCGCAGAAAATAGATTTTGTGGATTGTTGAATGAATAACCTTCAAAATGTTAAAACACCTGGATTTGCTATATCAAACACTTTTTTGATTTACTTTATTTTGTGCTCAATTTTTTCACAACATTTTTTTCAATTTTATTATCTTTTATCCCTTCTGAACGATGTTTATGGATCCGCCCTTGAGGAGTGAAGAAGAAACAAGTTGAAAATTATCGCGAAGTTGACGAAAAAGTGCGGCTACAACAGGCAATTGATCGACTGCTAAAAGCCCCAGATGACCAAAATTTGTAATTGTTAAAAAACGACAAGGTCTTACAGGTTACATTATTCCATTGGGCTTTGCACCGAAGGTACATATTTTCGATGTTGTTGTAAGAAAAGTACCTATGATAATAAGTATGTAAATTCAGTCCCTGTTTTTTGTAAATCAGAAAGCGTAAACTATCTTGCGCTTTTCTTATAAAAGTGCAAGTTAACTTGCGCTTTTTAAAAATTTAATTTTTTTTTGAAAATTTCAAAATTTTTAAAAAATTTCAAAATAAAAAAGCGCAAACCAGCTTGCGCTTTTCTGATAAAAGTTGCAAGTTAGATTGCATTTTCTATCAAAAAAGTGTAAAGCACCTTACGTTTTCTATTTTTCAAAAAAAAGGACTAAATTTACATACTTATATATACATGAACTTTATTTATAACAACATCAAAAATAGGGACCTGTAACTCGTTTCTTGTTATTCAATTAATCGATCGCGAGCGATGGATTTTGGTTGCATATTAGTTAGCGTTTAATGGTTTGAGTTTCAAATCTTCAATCAAATGTGTCTTATTAAGCATAGATTAAATCTTTAGACTTCTTCTTTATTAGACAAAAAGAAGCAAAAATTTCATCCAGCTTCTATTTGCGTAAAAGGCTCTTAGTTGTATTTAATTATATGATTTCTTCGTGTTGGACCATATGCATTGCAAATAAGGAAAAATGGGCAAAGCATAAAAAAATATTCTTTTATTAAATGTGCACTGAATCTTATCACTATTATCATGAATACTATAGTCACATTAAATCGTATCCAATGTATTTTTCACAAAGATTAAGTTCTGTGTTTCAAAGTTGATTTTATTTTAATTCCAACGTTGATACTTTATTCAATAGATTTTATTGATTTTAGTTTTAAATATATTCAATTTAATTTATTTGATTGATTTATGTTACTCGGTTGTTTGACCATGTAACAAGAGGCTCGGCATAGATACCTCGGTCAACACAGGTCTCGTTCAGCACAGCCCACCTCGCTTGATATGAAGCCTCGTTCGGCATAGAAGGGTCGTACGGCATGAATCCTTGTTTGGCATAGAAGGATCGCGCGGCATGAAGCCTCATTCGGCATAGAAAGGTCGATCGGCATAATGTCTCGTACGGCATAGAAGGGTCGGTCGGCACAAGGCCTCACTTTGCACAGATGAGTCGTTCGGCACGGGCCTCGTTCGGCGCACCTCCCCTCGTTCGACACAAGAGCCTCGCTCGGCCCAAGTATCTTGATCGGCACAATGCCTCGTCCGGCATAGAAGGGTCGCTCGGCATGAAGCCTCGTTCGGCATAGACGGCTCGCTCGGCACAATGCCTCGCTCGGCATAGATGAGTCATTCAGCACAGGTCTCGTTCGGCGCACTTTCTCTCGTTCGGCACAAGAGCTTCGCTCGGCCCAAGTACCTCGATCGGCACAACAACTCGTTCGGCATACGAGTGCAGTTCGACACACATCCCTCGCTCGGCATACGAACGTCGTTCGGCCTGGATGTGTGACTCGACATACGAGTGTCGTTTGGCATGGAGACCTTGTTTGGCATTCTCTGATTCGACCAACCTCGCTCGGCAATTACCGTTCGACATCTCTGGCTCGGTACGCAGAAGCTACTTACTACGGAACCTTGTTCCTAGGCCCATGAGGGAAGTCCAACCCATCATCGTCTATAAATAGAAGGGCAGGGTCACAGTGAAAGAGACTTTTTTTCGAGAACACTGGGAAGACTCTACTGTATTCGAGACTCATCATTTTTCACTTAGCACTTGTATTCAAGCCATTATTGTACGGATTGTATCTGTATTCAATCATTTGTGAAAGAAACAAAGATCAAAACTTAAAGTGGACATAGACAGTTATGCTGAACCACTATAAATCCAGTGTTCTTGTTTTTGCAATTAATTTAGCATACAATTCTCTGTTTTAATTTACGTTCTTCATTAATCTCTCTACACAATCTTTCTCAACGGTGTTAGTGATTAATTCTGATGCTAACATTTTGGTGCTTTCACTGAGAATCAAATTCTCAGGCTACTAGGATCAGCTTTATAGCTATTGTAGGATCGATTTCACCCTAGAGGAGGGGGGGGGGGTGAATAGGGTGATGGTATTAATTATAAAAATTAATTGCGGAAGCTTTTAAAATTATTTCAACACAGATCACAGATTAATAGCAGCACAGAAAAATAGCAGAATAATAAAATGCAGAAATAGAACGACACAGAATTTACCCAGTTTCGGCAAAACCCTGCCTACGTGCTGCCCCCAAGGTTTCTACTAGAAATTAGATAGTCAGACGCTTACACACGTAAACTCGCGACACACGCTATCGACTAAACCTAACTCTACGCTCAAAACCCTGTCACAACTCAGCCACTGAGTTGCGAATTCTCAAACTACGCCACGTAGTTTGTCCCCTAGTCACACGACTAGAAATCTAAACGGTTTAAAAAGAAATTACAAATTAAAAACAATTTAAATTAAAGACAACCCTAATTTAAAAAATAAAAAGCCTTTTATAATAAAAAGAAAAGCTCTTAAAAAATAAGGCCGGCCCCTTTTATATTTTGACTCGTTCCACTTTTATTTGCTTCGTTCGTTTATGTGAAGATGGCGGCCGTTCCTCTTTGCAATTAAATTAGGGCTTCGTCCTTTGATCCAAACTAGGGTTTCGTGATGAAGCTACCGATTATTCGATCAATCTGGTTGATACTTGAGTGATGATTTGTTCGTCTAATGCTTTCAGCTGCTTCTGGAGTTCGACTTCAATTTGGTATGTGATTTTCCTTTATGCTTTTCTGTTATGCTCGATTGAACTCCGATGGTTTGAAATTGCCGATAATGAATGATTTATATAGGATTTGAATTCCTAGATTTGCGTTCGTCTGATTTCTTCAACGTTTTAGCTTCAGCCATTCGATATTGTTTTGATGCTTGAGATTTCACTGACTTATTCAAATTCGTATATTTTCGTATACTTGCTTCCCACGGCTTTGATGTTTAACTTGGTCAATTACCTTTGCTACCACGGTTTCGAATTTGACTTGTTTTGTTTACTTGGCTATCATGGCACTGGATTGCTTTTGACTTCGGTCACTTGATTTTGGCCGTGGTTCGATACCTTTATTCCCAAGGTTCTGACTTGGTCATTTTATACTTTGATCGCTTGATTATCACGCTGTTGACTTGGTTTGTTTATTACGGTTTTGAACAGTTCGATTCCTTCTTGTTGACTTGCGGTATTTAAACTTAGCTAATTCGAATGCATGATTACCACAGCTTGATTTTTAGTTGAACATACATGCCATGTTCTTTTCTCTGTTATACTTGAACTCGAATCCTTTGTAGCAAACTTAACTCCGGTCAGTTGTTCACGGTGTCAATTTTGAGTTGTATTATTCCACAGCTCTGACTTTGTTTTGATAAATCGTTGCTTGGATTTTTTTGACCATGGCTTCTTCTGTCTTGTATATGTTGTATGAACTGCTGTGCCATTTTGGTTTTGCCGTGTTATCATATTACATGTATGTATACATGTGTATATACATATGTATATATATGTTTGTGATATTCGAGTCAGTTAGCATTTTTGACATGCTGTATTGATTTTGCTGTCACTTGAGACTGTATTGTTCATGTCATTCTGCTTTGTATTGCTCTTCGAGTTTAGAGTTGCATACTCTCTGGTGCATTCCTGTATATGCTTTGCTTTTCTTTGAAGTCTCTGTGCACTGCTGTTTGCTGTCATGCTGTCTTTGCCTGTTAAGGCTGCTGCTCGTATGCTCTAACATTGTGTCATTTGTTTCTATGACTTGAATGCGACTATGCACTGTATATACATGTGCCATTTCATTTTCTTCTCTGGTCTGTTGGCACTGCTGTATTATGATTTGTACATTGAGTTGAATCCAGCTTAAACGCTCGGTTTTGACCATGTGCTCGTGTCGAGATTTTATTTGTATTGCACCTGAGTTGAACCCGTCCTTTTATTTTGGGTTTGACATGTGCTCACCTGTCCCTGTAAATCAATCAAGTATATATCGGTGTGCACGGTCTTGTGGCATGTACAGTGATACACTGTGCATGTCACATTGTTCGTGTGTGATGAATTCAAATGTAAATGATGACGAATAACCCAAATAACTGAGGCAAATAATATTTTCAAAATCACATTTTATTTTATACTGCAAAAATATTTCTTTTTCAGTTTTACTGCGTCAATATTTATTTTTGCAGATTGCTTAGATGCTGGATTTTGTCTGGAATGAAGTTGAAGATAAAATACGAATTGAGTGAATGAGTGATGTGTAGTGAGGTTAAATGTAAATATGAAATTGTGACGTATTGTAATCAAAATTGTGTATGCATAGTGAGAGCTTGAATTTTTACTATTCAAAATTGTAATAAATATTTGTTTGAATAAAAAATTCTGTTTGAATTCAAATTCTGTGTTATTTATTTTTATTCAGCAAATATTCATTTAGTCTGTGAAAAATAAAATAGTACATTACCAAATACATTTACACGAATATATATATGTTTATTATCATCAAACAAAAATCATATAACCGCATATTCAAAAATCTCCCCCTTTTGATGATAACAAACATATATTTAAGATTTTGAATATGTTAAATGTATTTGATCATAGATATATCCTAATTGCTCCCCCTATTTAAATGCTTCCTCTCTACACAAAGCTCCCCCTACATATATGCATACAAATAAAAATATGCAAACGAGCCTAGATGCAAATGGAAAATTATTTGACCTTTGCTTGATTTTATTTGACAAAATCTTAACTTTTCTCTCCCCCTTTTGTTATCAGCAAAAGAATAATAGTGTTAGAGAAAATAGAGATAAGGTGATCGATATTAATTCAACATTAAAACTCAATTGAATATAAATATTAAATTTCAATAAAAAAATCAAACAAAAATCATAAATATTTTGTTAGGCGCATATTCCACTTTTAGAATGATGGGAATGATATCATCATATAAGACCATAAGTTGTGGCTATCTGCGGTATCTTTATATTAGGAATTTCAATATCTACTAACCATGCATAACCGTTAGGACTTTTAAATGAGATTAGTAGTATTCCAATTTTATTTTTAAAAAAATGAATTCAAGTATCTTCTAACCACGCATAACCGTGAGGAATTTTAAATGGGATTAGAATCAACTTGTTTATTATAAAAATCAACTTTTGATATGCGTTCCATACATGCATAACTGTGAGGACTTTTAAATGAGCATGGAAGCACATAACAAATTCCAAGTAATTCACCCATGCATAACCGTGAGGACTTTTAAATGAGAGCGAATACTTTGGTATTTATTTATTTTATTTTATTTTAAAAAAGGAATATAAAATGAAAACCGAATGATTCCTGTTTAAAGTACCACATATCGACAAACTATATTGAATTTTGATGAGTGATGGTCGTTAGAAATATGATAGAAATAGAGATGGTCATGGAATTTTTTTACCGACAAAAGTTTTATAACTCTTGTTTAAATTTCTAAAGAAATTTACTAATTATACCGTCTCTAATCATAATATATGATAAATATCAACACTCATCACTTTTTCAATCACTATTTATCTTTTTGATAATTATTAGAGAGTCAGATTAGTCAAAATAGTCATTTAAAATCAAATTCAAAAATAATTATGAAATCAATTTTTCAAAATGACTAATCTGAAAATATGGTCAAAAATAATTTTCTAGAAGGGGTTTTATAAGAAAAATTTCTGCTATTTGAAAATTATTTGAAATGAAAAATATGCAGATACTTTCTTTGATGCAGTTACGCAGTTACTAAATGTCTCAGCAAATCACGTTTCACTGGTAATTTTTCTATCAACTAGATTACCAGTGTAATCTGCATCTGAATTTCTCTTTCACTCAAAATTATCACTAATTGAATTTGATAGACCAAATCATGAAGTGTGCACCAAAAATTTCAAAATCAATTTTAACAGCATTTTAAATGGAATTCTTTTGAATTTGAATTGAAGCCGTGTAAATAATCAGAAAACCGTGAATATAGGTTAGCCGTATCATGATCAAATGTATTATCATTCAACAAAACACTATTTTTAATTCAAACTAATATATATGAAGTAATTCAAAGAATCTTAGAGATTTTTATAGTGTTTTTGGCATAAGAATATAATTGGCCAACAATTTTGAATAAGTCAGAATCAAAAATCATCATTATTTCATCATCTCATTATTGGCTGATTTAATTCAGAATATGGTGCAGATTATCACATTTAATATATCGTTCAAAATATACCATTACTATTTTACCTTTACGATATTTTTCGTTGTTTCCCATTGTGATTCTATCACCTTTGAACTAGGCTAAGGAACTTTACTTTGTCGCTCGATGTGCCCTTGGAACAGCCAAAATCCAGAGAACACTGCTGTTGTTACTTAGCTTGCCACCACACCTACACGTTGAAAGATTTTTGTGACCTATTTGTTTTTATAGGTCCATGATTGTTAGTGGCAGAATATTTTGAAAAATAATTTTGTGGAGACCCAAAATTATTTATAATTGTTCCCTTCGGCACCCAAATTTCTTTAACTTTGAGAGATTTTATATTTGTGCCTTTTGGAACCCAAATCGGTATAGTTTTCACATGTTTGGTTCTATACCAACAATTATTGTGATTGTGTCCATATTTTCTACAAATTGTGCACATTGAATTTTCTTGATTAATCTTGTTTTCAACAATTTTAGATTGATTATATCCAAGTCCTTTTCTAACCGTATTAACAGTTTGCTTTCCTAATAGCATATTCAACGATTTTTCACTTTTTGAAAATTTATCTAAAGTCGTTGACAATTGTTGGACTTGTGTTTTGAGAGATTCATTTTCATTTAATAATTGTGTGCACTTTTTAATAGAATTCTCTCTTCTAGTATTTTCATTCTCTTTTAAAATCGGAATTTCATTTTCAAGTGATTTTATATTAATTTCTGATTTTTTAATTTCTTCTTCAAATGTTGGACACTTATCACACTTAGGAATCCTACTTTGATAGTTTTAACTAATTGGTCAAGTTGTTCATTTAATTCTATCAAAGTGTCTTTTTGTGATTCAAGTTTAGCATATTTTTCCCTAAGTCATTCAAAACAGTCATTTACTTCGTGGAAATAAATGAGTAATTCAGAGTGAGTAAGTTTTGATACCTTGCTTGGCTCGTCATTGTCGCTATCAGTTATATTCCCTTGAAGGCACATATCTGCTTTCTCACTCTCACTGCTAGAACTTTGATTATCTTCATCACTAGTATTCCACGTGGCTGCAAAACTTTTCCTTTTTGATTTCTTTTTAAAGTCACGTTGATTTTTAGGACAATTGGGCTTGATGTGTCCGGGTTGGTTGCACTTGTGACAGATGATCTTCTGTTCTTCAGAGTAGTCTAGTGCTTTGGCTATTCTGCTTTTCGCTTTTTGAATTCGAGCTGAATTTCCATATTTGTAATTCCACCTTTTGAATTTCTTTATTAATAGCTCCAATTCTTCTGCTGCATCATCATCACCATCACCATCACTTTCTGTTGTTCCTTTAAAAGCTATTGATTTCTTTTGAGTGTCACTTCCTTCACGTTCTTCCTTGAATTTCATTTCTAGCTCATAAGTGGTGAGATTTCCAATGAGTTCTTCAACTTTCATTTGTTTTAAATCTTTCGATTCTTGAATGGCAGTCACTTTTGCTTCAAAACTTCGTGGAAGGACTCTGAGAATTTTTCGGACTATCTCCAACTCTGTGTATGATTTTCCAAGAGCTTTCGATTTGTATACGATATTGGAAAGTCGTCCATGCATCTCTTTAACATTTTCTTCCTTTGCCATTGTGAAATTCTCGTATTCGCTGCTTAGCATGGCAAGGCGAGATTCTTTGACTTGAGATGTTCCTTCGTGAGTCACTTCTAGTGTGTGCCATATTTCCTGTGCAGTTACACAATGTGAGACACGATTAAATTCAAATTGATCCAATGAACAGATAATAGAATTCATAGCTTTAGCATTAGTATTTTGTAATTTATTTTCTAGTTCTGTTCATTGTTCCTTTGGTTTATCTATTTCCTGATTATCTACAATTATAGTTAGTGCTCTATAACCTGTCTCAACAATATTCTAAGCGTCAATGGTTTTCAGAAATTTCCATCCTATTTTTCCAGTAAGCATATTCACCATTGAACATTGGTGGTCTAACTATGGATTGACCCTCAGCAAAAGCAGTATTAAAAGAAGCCATTTTAAAAATTCAACCCTTTTTAAAAAAAACTGGTTTTTTTGTAAAATCAAAATTTTAAAACAAAAACGGCTTTTGTTCCTAGCTCTGATACCACTTGTAGGATCGATTTCAACCTAAAGGGGGAGGGGGGGGTGAATAGGGTGATGGTATTAATTATAAAAATTAACCGCGGAAGCTTATAAAATTATTTCAACACAGATCACAGATTAATAGCAGCATAGAAATATAGCAGAATAATAAAATGCGGAAGTAGAACAACACAGAATTTACCCAGCTTCGGCAAAACCCTGCCTACATGCTGCCCCCAAGGTTTCTACTAGAAATTAGATAGTCAGACGCTTACATACGTAAACTCGCGACACCCGCTATCACCTAAACCTAACTCTACGCTCAAAACCCTGCCACAACTCAGCCACTGAGTTGCGAATTCTCAAACTACGCCACATAGTTTGTCCTCTAGTCACACGACTAGAAATTTAAACGGTTTAAAAAGAAATTACAAATTAAAAACAATTTAAATTAAAGACAACCCTAATTTAAAAAATAAAAAGCCCTTTATAATAAAAAGAAAAGCTCTTAAAAAATAAGGCCGGCACCTTTTATATTTTGACCCGTTCCACTTTTATTTGCTTCATTCGTTTATGTGAAGATGGCGGTCGTTCCTCTTTGTAATTAAATTAGGGCTTCGTCCTTCGATCCAAACTAGGGTTTCATGATGAAGCTGCCGATTGTTCGATCAATCTAGTTGACAATTGAGTGATGATTTGTTCGTCTAATGCTTTCGGCTGCTTCTGGAGTTCGACTTCAATTTGGTATGTGATTTTCCTTTATGCTTTTCTGTTATGCTCGATTGAACCCCGATGGTTAGAAATTTCCGATGCTGAATGGTTTATATAGGATTTGAATTCCTAGATTTGCGTTCGTCTGATTTCTTCAACGTTTTAGCTTCGGCCATTTGATATTGTTTTGATGCTTGAGATTTCACTGACTTATTCAAATTCGTATATTTTCGTTACTTGCTTCCCACGGCTTTGATGTTTAGCTCGGGTCAATTACCTTTGCTACCACGGTTTCGAATTTGACTTGTTTTGTTTACTTGGCTATCATGGCACTGGATTGCTTTTGACTTCGGTCACATGATTTTGACCGTGGTTCGATACCTTTAATCCAAGGTTCTGACTTGGTCATTTTATACTTTGATCGCTTGATTATCACGGTGTTGACTTGGTTTGTTTATTACGGTTTTGAACAGTTCGATTCCTTCTTGTTGACTTGCGGTATTTAAACTTAGCTAATTCGAATGCATGATTACCACAGCTTGATTTTTAGTTGAACCTACATGCTATGTTCTTTTCTCTGTTATACTTGAACTCGAATCCTTTGTAGCAAACTTAACTCCGGTCAGTTGTTCACGGTGTCGATTTTGAGTTGTATTATTCCACAGCTCTGACTTTGTTTTGATTAATTGTTGCTTGGATTTTTTTGACCATGGCTTCTTCTGTCTTGTATATGTTGTGTGAACTGCTGTGCCATTTTGGTTTTGCTGTGTTATCATATTTACTACATGTATATATACATGTGTATATACATATGTATATATATGTTTGTGATATTCGAGTCAGTTAGCATTTTTGACATGCTGTATTGAGTTTGCTCTCACTTGAGACTGTATTGTTCATGTCATTCTGCTTTGTATTGCTCTTCGAGTTCAGAGTTGCATATTCTCTGGTGCATTCCTGTATATGCTTTGCTTTTCTTTGAAGTCTCTGTGCACTGCTGTTTGCTGTCATGCTGTCTTTGCTTATTAAGGCTTCTGCTCGTATGCTCTAACATTGTGTCATTTGTTCCTATGACTTGAATGCGACTATGCACTGTATATACATGTGCCATTTCATTTTCTTCTCTGGTCGGTTGACACTGCTGTATTATGATTTGTACATTGAGTTGAATCCAGCTTAAACGCTCGGTTTTGACCTTGTGCTCGTGCCGAGATTTTATTTATATTGCACCTGAGTTGAACCCGTCCTTCTATTTTGGGTTTGACATGTGCTCACCTGTCCCTGTAAATCAATCAAGTATATATCGGTGTGCACGGCCTTGTGGCATGTACAGTGATACACTGTGCATGTCACATTGTTCGTGTGTGATGAATTCAAATGTAAATGATGACGAACAACCCAAATAACTGAGGCAAATAATATTTTCAAAATCACATTTTATTTTATACAGCAAAAATATTTCCTTTTCAGTTTTACTGCGTCAATATTTATTTTTGCAGATTGCTCAGATACTTGATTTTGTCTGGAATGAAGTTGAAGATAAAATACGAATTGAGTGAATGAGTGATGTGTAGTGAGGTTAAATGTAAATATGAAATTGTGATGTATTGTAATCAAAATTGTGTATGTATAATGAGAGCTTGAATTTCTACTATTCAAAATTATAATAAATATTTGTTTGAATAAAAAATTCTGTTTGAATTCAAATTCCGTGTTATTTATTTTTATTCAGCAAATATTCATTTAGTCTGTGAAAAATAAAATAGCACATTACCAAATACATTTACAGGAATATATATATGTTTATTATCATCAAACAAAATCATATAATCGCATATTCAACAGTCTCCCCCTTTTGATGATAACAAACATATATTTAAGATTTTGAATATGTTAAATGTATTTTATCATAGATATATCCTAATTGCTCCCCCTATTTAAATGCTTCCTCTCTACACAAAGCTGCCCTACATATATGCATACAAATAAAAATATGCAAACGAGCCTAGATGCAAATGGAAAATTATTTGACCTTTGCTTGATTTTATTTGACAAAATCTTAACTTTTCTCTCCCCCTTTTGTTATCAGCAAAAGAATAATAGTGTTAGAGAAAATAGAGATAAGGTGATCGATATTAATTCAACATTAAAACTCAATTGAATATAAATATTAAATTTTAATAAAAAAATCAAACAAAAATCATAAATATTTTTTTAGGCACATATTCCACTTTTATAATGATGGGAATGATGTCATCATATAAAACCATACAGTTGTGGCTATTTGCGGTATCTTTATATTAGGAATTTGAATATCTACTAACCATGCATAACCGTTAGGACTTTTAAATGAGATTAGTCGTATTCCAATTTTATTTAAAAAAAATGAATTCAAGTATCTTCTAACCACGCATAACCGTGAGGACTTTTAAATGGGATTAGAATCAACTTGTTTATTATAAAAATCAACTTTTGATATGCGTTCCATACATACATAACTGTGAGGACTTTTAAATGAGCATGGAAGCACATAACAAATTCCAAGTAATTCACCCATGCATAACCGTGAGGAATTTTAAATGAGAGTGAATACTTTGGTATTTGTTTATTTATTTTTATTTTTTTTATTTTAAAAAAGGAATATAAAATGAAAACCGAATGATCTCTGTTTAAAGTACCACATATCGACAAACTATATTGAATTTTGATGAGTGATGGTCGTTAGAAATATGATAGAAATAGAGATGGTCATGGAATTTTTTTTACCAACAAAAGTTTTATAACTCTTGTTTAAATTTCTAAAGAAATTTACTAATTATACCGTCTCGAATCATAATATATGATAAATATCAACACTGCTAGAACTTTGATTATCTTCATCACTAGTATTCCACGTGGCTGCAAAACTTTTCCTTTTGATTTCTTTTTAAAGTCGCGTTGATTTTTGGGACAATTGGGCTTGATGTGTCCGGGTTGGTTGTACTTGTGACAGATGATCTTCTGTTCTTCAGAGTACTCTAGTGCTTTGGCTATTCTGCTTTTCGCTTTTTGAATTCGAGCTGAATTTCCATATTTGTAATTCCACCTTTTGAATTTCTTTATTAATAGCTCCAATTCTGCTGCTGCATCATCATCATCATCACCATCACTTTCTGTTGTTCATTTAAGAGCTATTGATTTCTTTTGAGTGTCACTTCCTTCACGTTCTTCCTTGAATTTCATTTCTAGCTCATAAGTGGTGAGATTTCCAATGAGTTCTTCAGCTTTCATTTGTTTTAAATCTTTCGATTCTTGAATGGCAGTCACTTTTTCTTCAAAACTTCGTGGAAGGACTCTGAGAATTTTTCGGACTATCTCCAACTCTGTGTATGGTTTTCCAAGAGCTTTCGATTTGTATACGATATTGGAAAGTCGTCCATGCATCTCTTTAACATTTTCTTCCTTTGCCATTGTGAAATTCTCGTATTCGCTGCTTAGCATGGCAAGGCGAGATTCTTTGACTTGAGATGTTCCTTCGTGAGTCACTTCTAGTGTGTGCCATATTTTCTGCGCAGTTAGACAATGTGAGACACGATTAAATTCAAATTGATCCAATGAACAGATAATAGAATTCATAGCTTTAGCATTAGTATTTTGTAATTTATTTTCTAGTTCTGTCCATTGTTCCTTTGGTTCATCTATTTCCTGATTATCTACAGTTATAGTTGGTGCTCTATAACCTGTCTCAACAATATTCCAAGCGTCAATGGTTTTCAGAAAATTTCCATCCTATTTTTCCAGTAAGCATATTCACCATTGAACAATGGTGGTCTAACTATGGATTGACCCTCAGCAAAAGCAGTATTAAAAGAAGCCATTTTAAAAATTCAACCCTTTTTTTTGAAAAAAGTGGTTTTTTTTTGTAAAATCAAATTTTTAAAACAAAAACGGCTTTTGTTCCTAGCTCTGATACCACTTGTAGGATCGATTTCACCCTAGAGGGGAGGGGTGAATAGGGTGATGGTATTAATTATAAAAATTAATTGCGGAAGCTTATAAAATTATTTCAACACAGATCACAGATTAATAGCAGCACAGAAAAATAGCAGAATAATAAAATGCAGAAATAGAACGACACAGAATTTACCCAGCTTCGGCAAAACCCTGCCTACGTGCTGCCTCTAAGGTTTCTACTAGAAATTAGATAGTCAGACGCTTACACACGTAAACTCGCGACACCCGCTATCGAATAAACCTAACTCTACGCTCAAAACCCTGCCACAACTCAGCCACTGAGTTGCGAATTCTCAAACTACGCCACATAGTTTGTCCTCTAGTCATACGACTAGAAATTTAAACGGTTTAAAAAGAAATTACAAATTAAAAACAATTTAAATTAAAGACAACCCTAATTTAAAAAATAGAAAGCCCTTTATAATAAAAAGAAAAGCTCTTAAAAAGTAAGGCCGGCCCCTTTTATATTTTGACCCGTTTTACTTTTATTTGCTTCGTTCGTTTATGTGAAGATGGCGGCCGTTCCTCTTTGCAATTAAATTAGGGCTTCGTCCTTCGATCCAAACTAGGGTTTCGTGATGAAGCTGCCGATTGTTCGATCAATCTGGCTGACAATTGAGTGATGATTTGTTCGTCTAATGCTTTCGGCTGCTTCTAGAGTTCGACTTCAATTTGGTATGTGATTTTCCATTATGCTTTTCTGTTATGCTCGATTGAACTCCGATGGTTTGAAATTGCCGATGACGAATGGTTTATATAGGATTTGAATTCCTAGATTTGCGTTTGTCTGATTTCTTCAACGTTTTAGCTTCGACCGTTCGATATTGTTTTGATGCTTGAGATTTCACTGACTTATTCAAATTCGTATATTTTTGTATACTTGCTTCCCACGGCTTTGATGTTTAACTCGGTCAATTACCTTTGCTACCACGGTTTCGAATTTGACTTATTTTGTTTACTTGGCTATCATGGCACTGGATTGCTTTTGACTTCGGTCACTTGATTTTGACCGTGGTTCGATACCTTTATTCACAAGGTTCTGACTTGGTCATTTTATACTTTGATCGCTTGATTATCACGGTGTTGACTTGGTTTGTTTATTACGGTTTTGAACAGTTCGATTCCTTCTTGTTGACTTGCGGTATTTAAACTTAGCTAATTCGAATGCATGATTACCACAACTTGATTTTTAGTTGAACCTACATGCTATGTTCTTTTCTCTGTTATACTTGAACTCGAATCCTTTGTAGCAAACTTAACTCCGGTCAGTTGTTCACGGTGTCGATTTTGAGTTGTATTATTCCACAGCTCTGACTTTGTTTTGATAAATTGTTGCTTGGATTTTTTTGACCATGGCTTCTTCTGTCTTGTATATATTGTATGAACTGCTATGCCATTTTGGTTTTGCTGTGTTATCATATTTACTACATGTATGTATACATGTGTATATACATATGTATATATATGTTTGTGATATTCGAGTCAGTTAGCATTTTTGACATGCTGTATTGAGTTTGCTGTCACTTGAGACTGTATTGTTCATGTCATTCTGCTTTGTATTGCTCTTCGAGTTCAGAGTTGCATACTCTCTGGTGCATTCCTGTATATGCTTTGCTTTTCTTTGAAGTCTCTGCGCACTGCTGTTTGCTGTCATGCTGTCTTTGCTTGTTAAGGCTGCTGCTCGTATGCTCTAACATTGTGTCATTTGTTTCTATGACTTGAATGCGACTATGCACTGTATATACATGTGCCATTTCATTTTCTTCTCTGGTCTATTGGCACTGCTGTATTATGATTTGTACATTGAGTTGAATCCAGCTTAAACGCTCGGTTTTGACCCTGTGCTCGTGTCGAGATTTTATTTATATTGCACCTGAGTTGAACCCGTCCTTTTATTTTGGGTTTGACATGTGCTCACGTGTCCCTGTAAATCAATCAAGTATATATCGGTGTGCACGGCCTTGTGGCATGTACAGTGATACACTGTGCATGTCACATTGTTCGTGTGTGATGAATTCAAATGTAAATGATGACGAACAACCCAAATAACTGAGGCAAATAATATTTTCAAAATCACACTTTATTTTATATTGCAAAAATATTTCCTTTTCAGTTTTACTGCGTCAATATTTATTTTTGCAGATTACTCAGATGCTGGATTTTGTCTGGAATGAAGTTGAAGATAAAATACGAATTGAGTGAATGAGTGATGTGTAGTGAGGTTAAATGTAAATATGAAATTGTGACGTATTGTAATCAAAATTGTATATGTATAGTAAGAGCTTGAATTTTCGCTATTCAAAATTGTAATAAATATTTGTTTGAATAAAAAATTCTGTTTGAATTCAAATTCTGTGTTATTTATTTTTATTCAGCAAATATTCATTTAGTCTGTGAAAAATAAAGTAGTACATTACCAAATACATTTACATGAATATATATATGTTTATTATCATCAAACAAAAATCATATAATCGCATATTCAACAGCTACTAGATTGAATAAATCCTCCGAAGAAGATCCAAGTCATTCACAGGACATCCATTGATTCTACTTAGAGTTTCTATCAACAACTTAACTATGGAAAGACCACATATCAGATCAGCCTCTCATAACGCGGACGTCAACAAGACTGCTAGCGTACAACAAATAGGACCTAGCAATCAGCCAGTTAATCCTGGCGTAGGGACCGTCGGGGCCCATAGCCAGATGGAAGTTGTCACTAGGACGGAGTTTAACGACCTGATGAGAGAACTCGTGGAAAGTAGGAGACAACATAGCAAACAAATTCAAGCAACGCCAACCTTATGGCTCAGCTCGCTTAACAACAGCATCAGACTGCTGGTGGTAGTCCCGCTCTTACTCTTCATCTGATAGCTCGACTTCATCCGATGAACCTTCTAGGTGTAGAGGCCGCAAAACTGAAACTACAAAAGTAGGTGCCGCTGATCGATCAACTAGGGATCACTTACATATTGGATACCACACCCAAGCTGGAACAGGAAACTTAGGAGCTGGAGCACGTGTGGGAACTGGACGCTCGGCTCACCAAGACCATAATGAAGTTAGTCCCCAAGATATACGTTTGGCAGATCGCCAACAGAGGAGACATCAACCCGAGCGGTCCCGTAGAAAAGAGTCTAATCTTCCATCCTCCATACAAATTCCGGACTTATTGGCTATGGTCAAACGGTTGATGAGAGAAAATCAAGGCATGACCAATGAAGATTGGGGGATATCCAGGAGTCATACTCCATTCACAAATACTATTCTACAGGCCGAGTACCCCAGGAAGTTTAGCATGCCAACTATTCCGGCCTACGAAGGGAAGACTAATCCCAGACGGCATGTGATGAGGTATGAATGGATGATGGATTCGGCTAGAGTGAATGACGCAACCAAGTATAGATGCTTCCCAATTACTTTATCCAGAATCGCTACCATGTGGTTCACTCGACTTCCTCCGCGGTCTATAACCAACTTTGACGAATTGGCGACGAAATTTATAGAACTGTTCAGGATACATGCCACTCGTCCCAAGACGTGATGTCCCTATCTAGTGTAATCAAGGCCCCAGGGTAGTCATTGAAAGAGTACTTACATAGATTTCATGTTGCGGCTACCGAAGTTAGCAACCCTAATGACCATGCAATTCTGATGGCTGTAATGCGCGGAGTGGATCCGAATTCAGAGCTTGGAGATTGGTTGGCAGGTAAACCTCAACCTACGCTAGAGCGTTTTTATTCAAAGTCTCATCAGTTCATAAGAAGAGAGGAAGCCATATGGACAAGGCGAGATAAGACATCAGGGCCTGTTCAGGAGACTGTGAAAAGCAATATCACCGTAAAACAATCCGGTGAAAACTCGAAAAAGGTTCAAGTCAATGTTCAGAACAAGCCTGGGCAATCTAAAGGGTCAGAAGGAGGAAATCCCAGAAAGAAAAGGGAAGCAGAAAAATGGAAGCCAAGGATTCTAACTTACAACGAATATACTACTCTGAATGCATCTCTGGAGAATATTTACCTGTCAACTTGTAATACCTTTCAATATAGGAAGCCGCGTCTAAAGGAGTCAACAGAGGAAAAAAAGCGGACGGGGAAGTACTGTCACTTTCATGAGACTTACGGGCATAATACAGAAGAGTGTGGACACCTCCACGATGCCATAGAAAAGCTGATTAGACAAAAAAAGTTGCAAGAGTTTGTCAAGACCCCGCATGAAGGAAGGCAAGGAACGTCAGAACCCGGACGCGGGCCGGCTCCACGCCATCCAGAGGAACGTGCCCGAACTGTAGGTAGACTAGTCATAAACACAATAGTCGGTGGACCTCACCCTGCAGACAAGAACTGGCAGGAAATGGAGCGGTATGCTAACTTCTTAAGGCATGCAGATTATGAGTGTTGTTCGAATGTGAAGAATGGGACCCCCGCTAAACAGCAGCGCATGATGATAGATGATATATTGTTCAGGAGCCGAGATGTTGACTAGGTGGAGGCTCCTATCGTTGACCCGATGGTCATATCGACGACAATCGAGCTAGCATATGTGAAGAGAATTTTAATTGATTGTGGAAGTTCTGTTAACATCATCTTCAAAAAGGAATACGACCAAATAAAGATGGAGACGAAGGATTTGAAACCATCTAAAGCCCGTATCCATGGCTTTAATAGTGCAGCGACTGATGCAGTGGGGTATGTTGAATTGCAGTTGAACCGGGACATGGTGAGCGTAGGAGGGTGTGAATCCTACCTTTCATAGTTTTGAATGTTGATTCTTCATATAATGTGTTTCTAGGTCGACCGACCATGACAGGACCCATGGTGTTTGACTTTGAAATTTCCGACAGACAAAGGAGTTGGTGTGGTGCATGGTGATCAGGCGACTGGTCGTGCATGTTATGTGGCTGAGCTGAGAGAGGCCCAGCAGAGAGATAAAGGAAAGGTTATTGACAACTCCGTCCGCATCTGGAATACTGACAATTGACAAGTAGTGCCCGAGCCCTAGCTCGGGTAACGTTCTCGTATCTATAGAGACATAGATCCGAGAGATGATGATAGGGAACCCAGGGAAGCAAAAGCAGCACTGGCTGAACTGACAATTGACGTTCCAATCAGCCAAGATGATCCATCGCGAGCACTTGATTGGGTCATAACTCGACCCTTCGATGGTTGAGGATCTTACTGATTTCCTCCGAGCAAATCTGGATGTTTTTGCTTGGACGCATTCTGATATGTGCGGCACTTCTCCCTTAATTACGAGTCATATATTGAACATAGACCCAAGGTATGTACCAGTAAAGCAGAAGAGGAAAGGCATGGACCCGGAGAGGTCCGCTGCTCTCGGAGAGGAGGTAGACAAACTCAAAGCCAATGGGTTCGTCCGCGACGCCCTCTACCCTGAATGAGTGTCTAACCCTGTGCTAGTGAGGAAAGCAAATGGGAAATGGAGAACTTGCGTAGATTACTCTAATCTGAATAAAGCATGCCCCAAGGATAGTTTTCCTTTACCCAGATTGACCAACTGGTTGACTCAACAACGGGGCACGAGTTACTGTTATTTATGGATGCGTATTCGGGATATAATCAAATCCCGATGCACATTCCAGACCAAGAACACACCAGTTTTGTCACAGATGTCGGGCTATATTGCAATGTAGTGACGCCTTTCGGATTAAAAAATGTGGGAACGACTTATCAATATTTGGTGAATCGAATGTTTAAGGACCAGACATGCAAAACAATGGAAGTCTATGTGGATGACATGCTGGTGAAGTCACGGCAGTCAAACGACCACATTCAAGACTTAGTGGAGATGTTTGATATACTCAGATATTATAGAACAAAAACTAACCCTTTCAAGTGTTCCTTTAACGTTGCGTCAGGAAAGTTTTTGGGTTTCATTGTTAATGCGTGGGGAATTGAAGCTAACTTGGAAAAGATTCAAGCTATTCGGGACATACTAGTGCCCAAAACAATAAAGCAAGTACAAAGCCTGAATGGAAAAGTAGCCACGCTGAGTCGATTCATATCCAGAGCCACAAATAAATGTATTCCCTTCTTTGATGTCATAAAGAAAGGAAAGAGAAGTTTCGAATGGACATCCGACTGCGAGAAAGCATTCCGAGCTCTGGTAAGACATTTAGAAACTCCCCCGGTGCCATCGAAACCGGTAGACCATGAAATGTTGTACGTGTACTTGGCTGTATCCCAGCATGCTATCAGTACGGCTTTGGTTCGCAAGGAGGACCGAGTTCAAAAGCCAGTGTATTATGTCAGTAAACGTTTAAAGGGGGCAGAAACAAATTATCCCAAGATCGAGAAACAAGCCTACTGCTTGGTGATTGCATCATGCAAGCTTCGTCCGTACTTTCAGGCGCACTCAATCAGTGTTTATACCGATTAACCCTTGCGGCAGGTACTCCAATGACCAAAAACCTCTGGAAGGATATTAAAATGGAATATCGAGTTGAGTCAGTTCGATATTACCTACCTGCGACGAAGGGCCAAACAAGTACAAGCGCTAGCAGACTTCATCGTTGAATTCGCCGTGTCAGACGAATCAAACAGTCATAATGTCATACCACCTGTTTGATGGAAGCTGTACACCGATGTGGCATCTAACGACCGTTGCTCTGGAGCTGGTATAGTTCTTATGGCTCCTGAAAACCGATCAATTTGTTATGCTTTGAAGCTCGAATTCCCAGCAACAAATAACAAAGCCAAGTATGAAGCATTGATTGCTGGCTTGAAACTTATCAGGGAACTGGGGGTAAATACGGTTGAAATCTTTTATGACTCACAATTGGTGGTATACCCGGTGAGGAGGGATTATCAAGCGAAGGGACAGAGACTTGCCCCATACCTTGCACGGGTTCAAGAGCTGCTAGAAAATCTAGAATATTATGATATTTCACATGTCCCGCGTGAACAAAACAGAGAAGCCGATTCATCGGCAAAATTTGCAAGTACTAGCGATGCACAACAAATGGGATTGGTTCCCGTCGAAACCTTACATGCTCCGAGTATAAATATGATGGAGATAGATTTCGTGTTAGAAATAGAAATCGAGAAGGAATCATGGATGACCCTATTCAAGCAATACTTGCTACATGGGATCTTGCCCGAAAGAAAGAGCGAAAGGCGACAAGTCATTCGTAAGGCTTCACGATGCGTAAGGAAGGATGGAATAATATATCGAAAGAGGTTCTTGGCCCTCTTACTCTGTGCATTGCCCACAATGAGGTAAAATGAGTCCTGAAGGAAGTCCATGAAGGAGAATGTAGTGACCATAATGCAGGGCAGACGTTAGCAAAGAAGATCCTCCGCTATGGATATTATTGGCCAATTGTAAATCAGGATGTTGCAGACTACGTAAGGAGATGTGACAAATGCCAGAAGTATGCAAAAATCCCGAGAGCTCCGCCGACGGAGCTCACACAAATGGTTAGTCCCTGGCCGTTTGCAATGTGGGGATCGATATAATCGGTTCTCTATCCATATCCAAAGGTGGTGCGAAATACGTAATAGTTGCAGTCGATTACTTTACCAAGTGGGTAGAAGCAAAGCCCTTAGCCACGATCACCATCAAGAAGGTCATTAATTTCGTTGTACGAACCATTATATGCCATTTTGGCCTCCCACGGACTATCATTACAAACAATGGAACTCAATTTGAAAGTAGGGAGTTCAAAGAATTTTGTCAAAAGTATGGCATTGAGAAAAGGTTTGCAGTAGTTTCTCATCCGAAAGCCAATGGATAAGTAGAAGCCATGAACAAAATAATCAAGTCCATACTGAAAAAACGTTTGGAAAGAGCTAGAGACAAGTGGGTGGATGAACTTTCAACAACACTTTGGGCTTACAGAAGCACCCACAAGTCCACGACTAGCTATACTCCATTTGCATTGGCATATGGAACAAAAGCTGTTATACCCGTGGAACTTGAAGTTCCATCACATCGGGTAACTTATTACTACCATAAAAATGAATTGGGATCTTTTACTGGAATCATTGGACTTCGTTAATGAAAAGCGTGAAGAAGCTGATTTAAGGGCGGCTGCATATATGCACTGAGTCGCTCGATATTATAATGAAAAGATCCGACCAAGAACCTTTTATGTGGGCGATCTCGTTTTGAAACGAGTTTTTCCGGTCCCAACATATATGAACCCCACATGGGAAGGTCTATACGTCATTGAACGGAGGCTTGGACAGAGAACTTTCAAGCTAGCGACCACTGATGGCGCGAGACTCCCGCGAGCATAGAATAGCAAGCATCTGCGGCATTATTATACTTAGTCTATTCCTTTTGTATCTTTGTAACAATTATTTCCAGTATGTTTTTATTTTATTGATTCTTACTTTTAGGCATGTAATAAGACAATTTAGTTTGTTTTCATTAGTAAAGGCTTGAAGCCATATTTTCCGTGAATTATTGATGTTTCCGTGTATGATAATTCGTTGGCAAAAAGTAGAGTTACATTATTCTATCTGACGTATGAACACACACGAACGTTTAAAATCTCCAAGTCCCCGGAGTGCGGGCTGGAGTACTCTAAGTTCCTAGAGTGCGGACTAGAGTATAAACGACTTAAAATCTCCAAGTCCCCAGAGTGTGGACTGGAGTACTCTAAGTCTCCAGAGTGCGGACTAAAGTATAAATGATTTAAAATCTCTAAGTCCCCAGAGTGCGGACTGAAGTACTCTAAGTCCTCAGAGTGCAGACTAGAGTATAAACGACTTAAAATCTCCAAGTCCCTAGAGTGCGGACTGGAGTACTCTAAGTCCCTAGAGAGTATAAACGACTTAAAATCTCCAAGTCCCTAGAGTGTGGGCTGGAGTACTCTAAGTCCCCAGAGTGCAGACTAGAGTATAAACGACTTAAAATCTCCAAGTCCCCGGAGTGAGGACTGGAGTACTCTAAGTCCCCAGAGTGCGGACTAGAGTATAAACGACTTAAAATCTCCAAGTCCCCAGAGTGCGGGCTGGAGTACTCTAAGTCCCTAGAGTGCGGACTAGAGTATAAAAGACTTAAAATCTCCAAGTCCCCAGAGGGCAGACTAAGATATAAACGACTTAAAATCACCAAGTCCCCGAAGTGAGGACTGGAATACTCTAAGTCCCCGGAGTGCGGACTGGAGTACTCTAAATCCCTAGAATGCGGACTAGGGTATAAACGACTTATAATCACCAAGTCCTCAGGGTGCATACTGGAATACTCTAAGTTCCCAAAGTGCGGACTAAAGAGTATTCTAAGTACCCAAAGCATGAAACAAAGGATTTACGATTCTCAAAAAATTTCCGAGTCACATGGAGGTGAACAGGAGTTCGGGTAACTCGCCGAATGTCAAGTCATAGTAACAAGTTAGACAATAAGATGAATAATAAAAGTCGTTTGAGAGACAAAGAAACTAAATTTTATTTAACGATTCAAAATGAGGTCCTACTACAACTCCTCCAAAACTCGGAGTCAAAAGTCTATCCACATTAACTATGAAAATAAATAAAAATAATTACATAATCTAAGTTAATTCTCGCTGAATAAGAGTAGCAACTGCTTCTTTGGTTTCTTCTCCTTCCTTGTTTTCTCGGATGACTCCTCCCCTACGCATTTTTGTTTGGAAGCTTTGCTCACTGGGGAAGTAACATCTGAAGAAGGAAGAGGAACTTCCATTGGCCTGGACCCACCAAGGAGAATGACCTTCAAAGGCCTATTCAAGGGATCATCTTGATCCACAACTTGGGGCTCAACTTTAATTTCAACTTTCGTTTTCTTCTCCTTCGCAAGTTGCTCCTTCATGCTCACTTTCGAAGTGTGTCCGGAGGCGCCTAAATCTCAACTTCATAACTTTCTTCGACGGGTGGCGAAGTTTCAGATTTGTCCTCGTCAAGCGCCTCAATCACTTGAGCATCAGGACCGGGAGTCTCTCCCACTTGAGTAGCCTCGCTCGCCTTCTCCTTCTCCTCCTTGGCGTCATTGCTTCTTGGAGTTGGCTCAAGATCAAAGCGGCCTACGCAAAAACACAAGAGACAAACGTTAGAATATAATAACCTCTCGTTGAAAACGACGGCTTTTTGAACTTTAAGAAGAAGAGTTATTTACCGGTTTCTTGCTGACTCTCAACCGTCCTAGGAGTCTCACCCTCTGGAATGGGAGATAGAACATGGATGTCGAGGCCAGGGTCTTTCGGGTCATAACCAACGTGCTGCTCGAACAGATCAAGTACTGGCCGACCAGCCGATTAGGTAGGGAGAGGAGCTGGAGATTCGGTTCCAGACGGACCGGCAATGCCATCCTTTCCTTTTGACAAGGAAGAACCTTTTCTATAGAGAGCCTTCGCTGCAGACAAGTCTAAAGGCTCATTTCCCCTGAGAAATTCTTTTACTAAAGCCTCCTCGTCAATCTCCTTGGTGCCTAACTCAACCTTTCTGATCTTTATCAAAGTTTCCCATGCCTCAGCTAGAGATTCGAGGTAATCCTCGTCAAGAAAAGTTAAGTCCCGATGCATGAGGAACGAGCATTGTATTCCGCTATAAGCGAGTCAAATAAGCACTTGATCTCCTCCCTGCCAGCCTCCGTAGCCGCCTCGAGGCGAGAATCCATCTCCGTGGATGCTATTCTTTTGCCCTCGTCACGGGCTTCATCCTTCATCATCTCAACTCTAGAGAGTTCGTCGTCAAGCTTTGTCTTTAGGAGTCGCGTAGCAACAATTTCATCGCAATATCATTGCGACTCTTCTTGAGCAGCAGTTTTTTCCTCTTTCTCTTTGAGGAGTAGCTCTCCCAACTCTTTAACTCGCTAGATGAATGAATCCCTCTCTTTCTGAATGGAATCTTTCTCCAAAGCTAAGGCCCCGCAGCATTGGACCGCTTCGTCAATTTCTTTCTTATGTGTCACCTCCAGACGATTAACAACCTCCGCTGTGTCTTTAGCGCTTTTTTGGGTAGCCTCAAGCTGAGACTTTTATGAAGAGAGCTCTTCATCCTAAGCTTTAATGATGTCTTTGTCGTGAACAGCCTCGAGCTTCAAGCGATCCATTTCGTGTTGACGCTCAAAAGAGACTTCCGAGACTTTTTCAGCTAAGTGGAAAAACTCGTCATGTTGAACATAAATGTCGTTGTTACAGGCAATGACGCTTTGTTTGACGTGTCCCAAATGTGATGAATCGTCGGGAGAAATTTCAAACCATCGAAGCAAATTTTCGAGAATGTGGCCTTTAGCTCAATAAGTCTTTCCGCTACCGACAGATCATGTATAGGAGCGGGAGGTGTTTGCCTGGAGAATATAGATGTTTTGTGGGGTTCCCGATGTTGCCTGGTGCTAGATGAACCAGAATGTTGATCTCGGTGGGCCTTAGGCCGGGACCCCTTATGCGCAGACTTCTCCTTGCCTTGCTCTAATAGAGAAGGAGGATCACATGAGTAGGAAGACTGGATGTATGTTTTTCTTCGATAAGATGATTCTCGAGGGAGGTAGTCTCGATCGCCAGTGTCATCGGCTAAAATTTAAGTGCGAGGTAAAGTGCGCGTGTCTGTGTGTGTCCTAGTGTTTCTCCCCCGACGGACTAGTTTCTTTATCTTTACTTACAGGAGTTTTTTCTCCTTGATTTTGGGCTTGAGCGCCTGCATCGCCTCTCGTGGGCGAATGAAGCTTAAGGGCTTTAGGATCATCGAAGCCATAGTTAAGAAAATCATCAGGAATAGCGAGGTTCGACAAACCTTTCAAATAACCCTCTAAGTGTTGAGGAGAAGGCTCTCTCTCTACCAGAGTGATTGTGATCTTAGAGGATCCACCCACTGTCTTCTTCCTCAATTTGTAAGCCAATATTTTCTTTTCCTTCGCAGGGGAGGCGTTATTTCGATACCATGAACCTTAGTTACCGGCTTTCGAGCGGGACTAACGTTATCACCTGGTACTTTGAGCACTTTAGCTTCTCTAATCTCGCCCTCAACAGATGTGTCGGTGGCATCACATGTTGAAGGCCCCGCTGGCCTTTTGCCTTTGTCCAAGGCAGGCTTGGTTATAGTCACGCCATAAGGAAGACTTATCCGGCGACCTTCCGCCGGCAGCCCGAATCTAGAGAGCGATTCGTTGGAAATAATAGACCTAATGTCTCGGTCGTCCACGGGGACAGCCCAAATAGCTTCAACGGCCTCAGAATACCCAGAGCCTTCGGGATGTGGGATGATGCCTGTAAAAGTAGAAAAAGAGTTAGAAAAGATGTAATTTCCGCCGAATGCAAGTATTGATCCAGAAAGAGACTTACTCCCTTCCACCCATCTCCTTGCAAAGCCAGGGGGACAGTGCATATTGAACCATTCCTGCTTATACTAGGGAATTTGCTCTACGCCTTAGTCAAAATTTGACATTTGCTATGCGGCTCGAGGAATACAAAAGATGGGATGTCAAATCATCTCTTGAAATGATAAATATAGCGAATATCGCTAGGAGTCGGGAGTTTAAAAAGGACACTCACGAAGAGAATGCACGTGCAGTATACGAACGCGTGACTGTTTGGATGTAACTGTGATGGAGCGATCTCAATATACTGTAACAGGTTACGGAGGAAGGAGTTGAATGGTGGCACATTACCAACCCAGTACGTGAACTTGTTGCATGTCGTATTTCCGACTCGAGGCAAGTGAGGGCGATCTTGTCCCGATGGAACCGACACATCGTAAATGGAATCCCATGTATTGAGCATATGCGACGAAGAGCACTTTCGCTAATTCTCGAAGCTTGAGAATCGATCGGATTGTCTAGAAAGATCGCTACATCCAAGGCATCAGGAGCCAAGTCGACTGATGTGATTGTGGGACTCGGAATATCTTGTGCGGGAGCTATCAATGGGTTTGAGGTTCCGACCATTTCCTGTTGAGAAGATGGCTTGGGTCTATTTGAGACTGTGGCAGAACTGGATTTTCTAGACATCCCTAATGAGTGTTGGATCCGATGAAACAACTGTTTAGACTATACTTGAAAAACAATCAACATTAGATATAACAACAAAAATACTCCCCCCGTGTAGTGTGTGAACTAGTGCAGTCGTTCGAGTATAAGTGCCAAAGAATTAAAAGTCACAAAGCTGATAAAATAAATTTAGGCTTTGAACTATCATCTTCGAAGACCATCATCGCTGACCATCTCCGAGAGCTTGTCGTATGATGGTTTCAGTTTCTAACTCGACATCGATGCTATATGCAGAAGGTTGTAATCTGTTTTAATCGAGTTAAATTCAGATTTATAGTTGTCAAAACAGGGGAGTTATCAACCCGGATTGTTCGATATGCTTGATTGCTTAAGTCCTTGTCCTTGTTCACTGTCATATGTTTCGGGCATAGGAAGTTAAGTCAACATGCATTATGTTCGAGTTGGGATGGTTCTGACTGTTGGAGACTACTACCAAACTTAATGTCGAGCGACAGTGCAGAGACTCGACTATTATTGCCTACTTCACTCCCACACTCCCTCTCCACCATTCGGCATTCGACAAGTCATGCCGAGCCGCGGCCATGCCAAGCCGCATCGCTCGGCATGATGGACCCGACTCCAACTTCCTTCCTACACTCCCTCTCTACCGTTTGGCATTCGGAAAGTCATGCCTAGCCGCATTGCTTAGCACATTGCCCTCAGCTCTTACTTCTCTCCTGTCCCTTATCCTCATCGTTCGACGTGCGGGGGGGGGGGGGGGGGGGGGGAGGGGCATACCGAGCCGCATTCGCTTGGCATGCCGACCCGTTTGCAATCACTACTCCCTTGCTCCTTGTTCACCTAACGACCTCGATCGGCCAACATCTTTTGAAATCACCAACACTCGTCGAGTCATCACAACTTCCTCATCCCTCACTCACCGACCCAACAAGAACCTACATCTCAGCTACCTCTGGTATGTTTTTCCTTACTCCTCTCCATCTAATCCTAAGGCACATTTAAACCTCAGATCCATCTTCCTTATCTACACGATTTCCATTATTCGTGAGTTAAAGGAAGATCGTGAATTCGAATCTTGTACAAAACCCCTAATTGGAGAAAGTCGAACAAGTGAGAGGTTTATACCTAGAAGAAGGGGTCGAAGTCTAGTGAAGTACTCAATTTAGACATGGATCCACTCAGGCTTGTTATTGAGGGCAGTCGAGAGGTAGTGTATGGGACTCGGGAATCTAAAGAGAGGTTGAGATGTTAGCAAGAGTCTGGGAGAAGACGAGCTCGTAAGGGTGTTAGAGCGGAGGTAAAAAGTAAAGGGGAGAAAGATGAGAAGTGTTGGCTTTTATATTAGGAAAGAAAGAAGGTGAACAGACAGTGACCGATGGAACCGGTCAAAGCATCTCGATGGTTCGGCATTCAAGCCTCGTTCGGCATTCGAGCCTCGTTCAGGACAGATGGGTCACCCGACATCAGGGACTCGTTCGGCATCCGGGCCTCGTTCGGCAAACAAGGCCTCGTTCGGCACACAAGGCCTCGTTCGGCATTCAGGAGATCGTAAGAAATCACTATCGAGAAGACAAAAAAAGGGCTTAAATAAAAACATGGAGTGCTCATGGTTCAAAGCGCATCATGTTCATCCACACGATACACTTTGGAGGGTTAGTGTTACCCGGTTGTTTAACCATGTAACAAGAGGCTCGGCATAGATACCTCGGTCAGCGTATGCCTCGCTCGGCACATCTCTCCTCTCTTGGCATGAAGCCTCGTTCAACATAGATGGGTCGCTCAGCATGAAGCCTCGTTCGGCATAGATGGGTCGCTCGGCATGAAGCCTCGTTCGGCATAGAAGGGTCGATCGGCACAATGCCTCATTCGGCATAGAAGGGTCGATCGGCACAATGCCTCATTCGGCATAGAAGGGTCACTCGGCACAAGGCCTCGCTCGGCACAAGGCCTCGCTCGGCACAAGGCCTCGCTCGGCACAGATGAGTTGTTCAGCATAGGCCTTGTTCGGCGCACCTCCCCTTGTTCGGCACAAGAGCCTCACTCTGCCTAAGTACCTCGATCGGCCCAATGCCTCGTTCGGCATAGAAGGGTCGCTCGGCATGAAGCCTCGTTCGGCATAGAAGGGTCGCTCGGCATGAAGCCTCGTTCGGCATAGAAGGGTCGCTCGATATGAAGCCTCATTCGACATAGAAGGGTCGCTCAACACAAGGCCTCGCTCGACACAGATGAGGCGTTCGGCACAGGCCTCGTTTGGCGCACCTTCCCTCGTTCGGCACCAGAGCCTCGCTTGGCCCAAGTATCTCGATCGACACAACACCTCGTTCAGCATACGAGTGCAGTTCGATGCGCATCCCTCATTCGGCATATGAATGCCATTCGGCCTGGATGTATGGCTCGGCATAGGAGTGTCGTTCGGCATGGAGACCTCGTTCGGAATTCTCTGGTTCGACCAACCTCGCTCGGCAATTGCCGTTCGGCATCTCTGGCTTGGTGCGCAGAAGCTACTTACCACGGGCCGAGGTACCTTGTTCCTAGGCCCATGAGGGAAGTCCAACCCATCTTCGTCTATAAATAGAAGGGAAGGGGCACAATGAAATGGACCTTTTTTCAAGAACACTGGGGAGACTCTGCTGCATTCAAGACTCATTCTTTTTCACCTAGCGCTTGTATTCAAGCCATTATTGTATGGATTGTACCTATATTCAATCATTTATGAAAGCAATAAAGATCAAAACTCAAAGTGGACGCAGGCAGTTACGCTGAACCACTATAAATCCAGTGTTCTTGTTTTTGCAATTTAAGCATACAATTCTCTGTTTTAATTTACTTTCTTCATTAGTCTCTATACACAATCTTTCTCAAGGGTGTTAGTGACCAATTCTGGTGCTAAAAAATTATATGTATTTTATATTGAAGATTAAGTATACAATATAAGCGCTACGATATTGTATGCAAATTAAATATATTTTAATTTCAATTATTTATTTCATTGATCACCGGGTTTTACGACAACGTCATGTGTAATGTGTGTAGCTTATATATATATACATACATACATACATATATATTATTCACACACACACACACACACATATATATAAATAAATATATGTAACTAAATAAATATATGTAACTAAATAAATATATGTATATGCAAATAATAATTACTATTTTAAATTGTATGTATAAATAATAAGATTAGGTTCGACCATATATAAAAAATATTTTTTTAGGGTATCAAATCAAAGTTTTATGTCCTTATACATACATACATACATACATATATTAGATAATACGAGTGACACTTTATAAGCAGAGCTCTCTTTTTGATGTTCTGAGGGCTTGAACCTATAACATTTAGAACCTCTGTTAAAGGCGTCGCATCCCTAATCATTTGAGCTAGAGGTCCTTGACAAGTTATGTGTGTGTATGTTTGTGTACATATATATATTTGTGCTATATATTTAAATTTTTAATTTATAAATTAATAATACTATTAATTGTTATTTTATGTGTGTGTATATGTGTGCTATTTAATTTGAAGATTTTTTTTTGCGTTGCTTGAAAAGAAAAAACTATCATTCAATATTAAACATTGTTAATAAATATTTATTTTAGCTTATATAAAATAATTAATTTATATCTCTACATAAGCCTTTGGCTAATATATAGTTAGCATTTTTTTTTATCAAATGCATCTTTAAAAAATAAATAATTAAATTTGCTTAAACCGTTGGACCGAACTTTTTTTCATATATATTACATATAGTATAATATTTATACATATGTACTTTAAGATCTAAAATTTAACAATCAAATTTAATCTTAATTTTAATAATACATTTGTATAATTTTTTTTTAATTTAAAGATGAATTTTTTTATAAACCCGAGAATGTGTGGGTTTCTACATAATATGAATATCGAGATTCTAATGAGAACATGACGAGGTTGAAAATGACGAGAGACATCGAGCCTGAAGAAATTAAAGTTATCAAGCATTGAAAAGGATAACGAGCCTCTAGCGATAACAGGAAGGTATCTAACATCTAATAGCAAATGGTTGTCGAGCCTCAATAGCAATAAGGATGTCGAGCATTCAAGTGGTTAACAAGTAGTGAGGAGTCTAAGGATGTTGAACGTTCAAGTAGTTAACAAGTAGCGAAGGGGTACTGAGTCTCTAAGCGGAAATGAGTCTCTACAACAGTAATTGTTGTCGAGCACTTAATAAGTAGAAGGCGATGTCTAATATTAACAATAAGGAAAGATATCGAGCTTATCAAACCAATAAATTCTTAGAGATATCGAGCTTCTACTGACACAAAAGCTATCGAGCCAAAGATAGCTGGATGATCAAATACGTAAAAAGGGGATGTTGACCTTCAAAACCATCGAGCGATGTCGAGCATTGAACATATAAAGGATGCTGCACCATTAAAATATGTCCAACATCTAATAATAGAGGAGGATATCGAGTGGGATGATGAACCTATGATACATCAACTGTTATCGAGCCACTACAACAATAACTGGTATCAAGAATTTATAAACAACAAGTGATATCAAGGTTCTACAAAGAAGTGCTACTAAGTTTCAACAAACAAAAAGGGATAATAAACTCCAAATGAATGACGATCTTCAAATTAGCAAAGTGTGTGGAGCTTTTACAAGTGGCAAGCGATGCCGAGCCTTAGAAGACAAAAAAGTTGCCGAGTATCTACCATGTGACAAGATGGCGAAAGGACAGGTGTCAGCCATTCCTCCTATGGGAAAACTCTATATATAGATCCCCTCCGCTACCCTAAAGTGAGATCTTTTCTTTCTCAATTTCTCAATTTAAAGTTGTAAACCCTAAATCAATTTGGGGATTTTAGAGCCGATTATAACTCTTGAACTTTTTACATATAAAGTCTTGGACATTTAAATTTGCATATCATATTTGCCTTGAATTTGTATACTTGACTATTGTTGAATAATGACATGCATATGACTTATCTTTGGATTTGGACTTGAGCATAATGGACTTGGACTTGAACACCAATGGACTTGGACTTCCATATATTCCCAAGCTTACATTAGGCCACTTAAGATCTTATTCAAATTATCTCTAGCATGTTCTGTATATTAAGTTAGCAAAGAAATTTGCTAACGTTTTGGCGCTAGAAGAAGGGTCTGAACCTCCATCCACCGATATATCCCTATAAATGACTTTCTATATTCAGCATATCCTCACAGAGGACTTTCCATGTCCAATATATCCTTATAAAGGACTTTCCATATCTCACATCACATACTAAACAACATAATGACTATCTCCGAGCAAGGTGTAACATCTCCCTACTTAGAGGCTCAAAACTAACGGCTATGGATGTTGCAGTCATCCATAGTTATTAATCCTCAGTGACCAAATATGGTATTGTTAGATACATTGATGTAACAGAAACATATGGATATGGAAAATTTTAGAAATCATAAAACAACTTTCATATTCCATTTCAATATTCATTACATAATCCCATATTCGAGAACCACATTGAGAGAAAATATAATTATTACAACATATGCCAAGAGCGACATATGAAGATGCCCTCTTGAATGATCAAAGTATATAACTAGGCAATCAAACAACTTTTCCTTTACAATAAAATACAGCGGAATCAAAATAAAAAAGAACTCTCACTAGCCAGCTTGCCTTCTGCACGTCTTCGGAAGCTTATTCATGTAAAGAGATACCTGGAAACCTCAACTCTTAAACTACTCAAAATGAATTGAGTACCCGAGATTTTAAGGGGAAAACATAAACTTTGAGTCAGACATAAAGCGTAGTATGAATAATAATCTACCATCTCAAACCATTTAGATATCTAGTGAGACCATGCCGCTTAGCGAAATGGGTATTCCCCTCACTAGTATCTTATCTAAAACTTTATAAAAACCATATACTGTGCTCCTGCATTCATAATGGTTAAAAGATAATAATTAAAAATATTATGACGATATGCAATAAGTAAATCAATTCTGGATTTCCCATCCCCATTCATTTTGAATATTTGTCTCAGCTATAGTTTCTAGGGTCACTATTAACCTATTAGTTTTCATGGGCTTAGTAATAACATATTTAAAACTTAATTGGATTCCCTGTCTGATTTCATAGTTTTCATAAGATATTAAGAATCTATTGGCCTTCGCCAATAACTTTATTGTTTTATGGGTTCTCCTTGAATCTATTGGTATTTCCAATAACCTCTCTCATATCATAGTTTTCATGGACTAACTATGAACCTATTGACATCCGTCAATAACTTTATTCGGATATAGTTTTCATGAGTTCACTACAAACCTATTAGCCCCTGCCAATAACTCTTTCTAAACATAGTTTTCATGGGTTTACTATGAACCTGTCTATTTGACAATTTCTTTAATCAATATTTAGACATCCTATATTCTGCTCTTCATGGCCTCCTGAATGCAATTCTACTCATTCAGGAGTTAACTCAATTTATATTCACTACTAGGTCAACCTAACTGGTTATTCTGCCCTTTTCCCCCCCAAAAATACAGTTATGGATATATTATAATATGAATATATATATATATATATATATATATATATATTAAAAGTAGCAAATATATAACATGTTAACACCAACATCTGTGGTTTAATGTCCTTGAAAGCATTTTCATATAGAACTTAGTATTCCCTTCAACCTATTATTTTATCAAGAAAAGCTTCTTTAAAAACTCCATACTTTAAAGTCATTTTAAAACTCCTTTATTAATGCCATGGTTTTTCCTTTTAAAAATGAGATTGGGTTCTTTGTTTTGAAAACTAAGGCTTTCGAAACCTTAAACTTTTACTTTCGAAACAATTGGATAACTTCCTTCGGAAGCATTGAAATATTCTTTTCAAAACACTAAGCATATATCTTTCGAAACACTTTAAGTCATCTCTTTCAAAACCATCAAAACACACCTTTCAAAAGTATTAAAGCATTTCTTATTAACTCTTACAGGAATAGCTTCGAAACCCTTGAAAGTACCCATTTTGAAATCATTGGGTTTAACTTTAAAAATATCTTTAGGATCAAAGTGAATATAATCGAAAGTACCCCTTCCAAAACCATTACCTTCATATAAAAGAGTTCGGGAAAAACTGATGGCTTCGAAATCATCCTTTCGAAAGCATAAATCATTTAAATAAATTTTTTTGAAGGATAGCTTTGAAACCCCTTTCAAAGCAATTACCTTCAAAACCATTAACCCTTTCGAACGCTATAGGAAATGGCTTAATTCATTTATAAAAAAAATCTACCTTTATATCTAGTTAATGGCTCCAGTCCATTCGAAAGGCATAAGGTCGGTAGTAAGGTTTCAAATAGTTTCAAACTACCCTTTCGAATGCATTGATTTTGAAAGACAAGGCAACTCTTTCGAAAGATTCACTTTAAACAAAAAGGCGGCAACATATTCAAAAGCCATTTAAATGAGTTTCGACCTCTTCGAAAGCATCGTTTTGAAAACAAGGTAAGCGCATATCTTTGAAGAGTAAAGAAAGACTTCGACCCGTTCGAAAGCATTGGTTTTGACACCATGCCTTCCGCCGTTCTCCAATCCACTACATACCAACATATTAATATCTCGTGTATTGGTTTCGGCTCGGTTGGTTTCGACTTGATTGAGGCGGAAGCATAGGGTCGAAAGGTAGCCAATGAAAGCGGCGGAACAACATTTATGGGTAAAGGCTGTTTTAATGCCTTTTTAAGCAATTGCTTTTAAACCAACTTGCCTATTTGTAAACATATGATTAGTTTCCATAAACTTTTCAAAATTATTTTTATAACAACTACCGCAATTATTTCAGATCTAATTAAAATAATTTAACAAGTAAGCCATTTCTTAAGCAAAACAAATAAAACATTTAAGTCTAAAATAATTTAATTTCCATAGTAAATTACTTCGAAAAATCCCCAAAAAATCATAGAAATTCACTTTTAATATGTTATTTAACATATATAAATTTCAAATCCAAATTCCTTCATACAATAGCCAAAATAATTTTAAACCCAATTTATTCATTTCTTCCTTCAAAAATTCATAGTAGATTTTCCATAGCTTGGAAAGTTATAAAAAATTAAACCCATCTCCAAAATAACATTTTACATTACATATAAATTCCCCATGGTATTTTAAATCTAAAATAAATGATTTTAGTCTCAAAAATATAAACAAATTTGAAACAAATTTGTTTGAATATATCATATCATGAAATCCAAGCATATCATCATCACAAATCATCTTAATGGATTTAAAATTAAACCTAAAATCAAATGATCATTAAAAACAAAAATAGAGATGGTTTTGATTATTATTCACCTTGATTAAGATAAGTAATTTGAGATTTGATACTTGATTAATACCCTTAGCTTATTTCCTTAGCTTTAGATGAATTTCCCTTCTTTTCATCCCAAGTAATGGCTGATTTGAGCTTTAGGTTTTATATCTTGAGTCTTTGAAAAATAAATGTGAGAAAGAATGGGAATGTGGGTTTTAGGTATTAAGGAATTATGGTGCGACAATTCCCAACATGCCATTGTTTTAATTGTTTTCTTATTAATTAACATATAAAACCATTCATAAGCCCATTTATTTAATTAAGCTTGGCCTCTATATAAATTTTTGAATCTCAGTCCCCTTATCACTCTAATATTTACATTCTATTTAATTTATATAATTAAATCTATTGAATAATGTTATTAAAATTTAGGGATGTTACACAAGGATCCTTCGAGCCTCACCTTACTAAATCAGTGTATCAAGTCACCCATAACCTTCAATTCCAGGAGGAACAAGTACTAAAATTAAGGAACTTGGTAATGAAAACTCTAGCAGAAAAAGGCAGGTGATTCCTTATGATCCAGATAATTGGAGCATACATCCATTCCATATGGGACTCACCCCAATCTTTGCTTATTATCCTATCTGGATAGAGAGAGCAAAGAAGAAGTATCTATTCATAGAGATAAGAAAGGCTATACAACTTCAATCTAAAGGAACCATCTTAGAAGATGAAATAACACAGGATTTTAACAAATTTACTCAAAAGTGGTAGGACGTAATTGATCTCTTCTTGCACCAATCTGCACTCGAGAGTCTTCAAAGAGAAAGCTCGCTGTTAAAACTGATGAACCTACCCAACATCACAAAAAAGCCAAATGGGGACAAAAAACATAATTGCCTAGAAACCCCCGATCCACCAAAGCCTTTTCCCTTGCCATCTCATACGAGGATATCTATCTCGTAATGATAGAAAGGTTAGACTATCTGCCTTCAAATAAGAAGCTATAAGGAAATGAAAGAAATCCCAAAAATCCTATTGTTAGTACCACTAAATGAGAACACAATACCAATCACTACCGAGCCTTTAAAGGGATGATTGAGAATTTTTTGGAAAAGGGAGAACCCCAGGAGTTTAGCAGCAAAACTTGAGCAAAAGACCAATATACCTACGAAGATCTGGTGATTTATAAACAAAAATACTTCATGAAAAATACTAACAAAATAAAGGAAAAATCCTTTGATCCTACCACATGGGCCTGCTCAAAGCATTATAAGCCTTCAGTTCCGCCTATAAGGCCTGACCTCAGCACCGCCTAAAAGGAGGACGGAGTAAGCCTCTGGTCCTACCTATAAGGCCTGGCCAGAGCATCACAAGCCTTCAGTTCCACCTATGTCACCTAACTAGAGTGCCTCTTAGAAGGAAGATGGAGCAAGCCTTTGGTCTTACCTAAAATGGCTTGGCCAAAGCATCGACCGGGCTTCGATTTTTCCTATAAGGATTGAATGGAGTGCCTCCTAAAGGGAGGAAAAATTTGACTTTGGTCTCGCCTAAGATGGCCTAGCCAGAGTATTGACTAACAACCTTTGGTTCCGCCTATATGGCGTGACTAGAGCACCTTCTAGAAGGGGACGTGTTATACTTTGACCTCGCCTAAGATGGCTTGGCCAATGCACCGACCAGCCTAAAGCCTTACCTAAAATTTATAGAAGGGGAAACCTTGTATAAAGAAATCAATCAGGCAAGCCTAACTCCATCTTAAAGATAGACCAAAGTAATCAATTAGAGGAATAACAAGCAGACACGATCAATCTTTCCTCAAGGCAAAGTTAAAGCAACCTTCATAGGAAAGGCCAGGTAACTTTTCATGCTTGAATAAACATCTAAGAAAACCAAACTAAGGGAAAGAAGTTTACCTTTAAAAACTTGCCAGGGTAATAAGATTTAAGCAACAAAGATTCATTTATGAAGTCATTTTTCCTAGAAGGATAAGAAGGAAAATGTTATCCACATATTTTTTTGACAACCATGCTAGAAGATTTCTCAAGGAAATAAAGTGCAAATAAATCCATCTTAATCAAAGACCATGGACCATATTGAATCAAATTTAGGCTCTAAGGTGAGTCATGAATCTCAAACAACTTAACGAGTTTAAATATAAGACAAGAATAAGGAAGAAAATACAAGGTCTATTCAAAATATCAACTATTCAGGTGCAAAGTTATTTATCAATTTACATATAAAAACAAATCTCAAGAAAAGCCATTCAAGTCTTTCTATGGAGGAGGTTAAGGGAGCAGATAGTGTTGGTAGACTTTTTCTTTCTCTTTCCCCTCAACTTAAGAAGACATTGATGACTTTCTCTTGAAGAAGGGGCATATCTAAGAAAAAAGAAGGGCCTTCAATATTCTTGAGATGGCTGGCATATCCATATAAAAAGAAGTGCTGATCACGTTTGTATCCCACCCTTGCTGCTATGGTCAACCTTTGGTTCATTTCTAGACCTAAGAAGGAATAATCGATTTTTAAGCCCAAAGCTATTGTTATTTCAATCAAATTATCTGTAAGGGAATCAAATCGGGAGTTCTGAAACATCATTACCTCAATTATTTTTAGTTAAGACTCAAGGTCTTGCACTTTCCCCTTCATGACTTCAATGGCAGAGGAAGGTTTGGCAATATGATGAATCGCCACATCTAGTAGTTATTTAAGTTTCCTCTTCTTCTTTCGGATAATATTTGTATCATCAACAGAGCCAATTTGAATCTTTAATGTTCGAGCATTTAATTGGTCCTTTTAAAAGTTTTGACCTTGCTCTCCGATTTTGTAACCCTCTTCTCAAAAGTATATTTCTCGTGTCCTAGCTCCTCGACCAGACTTTGATAGAGATATTTTTAACCTTTTTTGTCCCGCTTTCCTTTTAGAAACTGGGTGACTTCATATTTATATTCTCGGCATCATCTGGTGATTTCATCATCATCCAAACCCTGAAGGTAGATTTTCCAAAAAAGAAAATTTCTCTTTACCACTTGAAGATTTGGACCTAGTTATCCTTATGGAAGTAGGAGTGGGAAGATTGGATTTTTCTCCATTTACAATAAGCTGTAGAGATTGGCATGATACTTGGTTTTTAGTAGGTCAACTTCAAGGTTCTCAATTTTCTGATACAGTCTAGCAATTTCTATATTAACCTCAATCCTTCGAGCTGAGGGTCTGGATCGACCAACTGTAGCTACGCTCTCTTTGATCTCTCTGTCTTTCTCTTTGATTTTCTCCTCTAAACTTGAGGTAATTTCATTCATACTACTTAAAGTTGACTTCAATTTATAATTTTTGTTATACCACCATTTACACACTTCCAAGTTGTTCAGAAAGATGGCATAATTGAAGCATCTTGAGAAGAGCGCTTCCTAATGTCTAACATCAATCTAGCTTTAAGTTTATCCAGTCGAGAGAGGAGGTCAGGACCGCTGGATGTAAACATTGTTGACCTTCCTAGTAAGAATAAATAAAAAGAAAAATCAACACTTAGGAAAAACATGTTTTTTCATTAACAACTACGAAACATTACAAGTACGAGCAAGTTCAAATTACATCAACAACTCAAGTTTTAAACATTCAATCCTTAATTTTGGAAGTCAGTCTTAGCTTTTTTGAGAGAACCCATGGACATAGGAAAAGTATAGTCAAATAGGACTCTAAATCCATAAGGAGTATCGACTGGGGGAAACTGGTAATAATCTCATCTCTTGGCAGGATGGCTAGTCTCCCCGCATAATAGTTTAGCATAATCAGACAAGATTTCTTTGAGTAAAATATCTTTCTCGTCACCTAAGAGTTCAAAATATAGGTAGGGAAGTTATGTGTAAACTTCTTGAAGGTCTTCAAGAAAGAAGTGTTTTGCTAATCGAGAGGTTTGGAGAATTAATGTTTTTCTCCTTGAAATCCCTTTTCATCTTGAAAATTTTATTTAAGAGTTCTTTTGAAACACAAATTCTCAATGGTTCCTTAACATGTGTATTTTAAGAAAATAAACTAAGCTGCAAAGAAATAAGAATGTTGAAACTCATAAATATTGTATAAATTACATAATACAACAACAAATTCACTTAAATTCATACAACATGGACCTTTTGTAAACTTCAAAGATAAATTTCTCTTTGTTGAACTTGACCCTCTCCAGAGGGAGAGTGTGGGAGGAAAGTAGAACGGTCTCAATCCTAGGAAGGTTCCAGTATTCTCCAGGATGAGGATCAATCCCATAATCATTCAAATACCTATTATGCAAATGCCGAAGTAAATTCCTGCACCCTTTTCCTAGAAAGGAAAAGTCAGTAAAAAGATTCCTATTATAGATTTTATAGAGGAATTCCATTAGGGTGCTGCTATCTTTGATAAACATCCAGAAAAGTGTGGTCAACTCCTCATTCTCCTTTAGAACTCTTTCCCGATGAAGGCGGGAGCTTTTCAAGAGTATGGCTACCTATTTTTCTTTAAAATATTTTAACCGTTTGACGTAAATGAGAAGGCTCGTATACTTTTCAGATAGACTGTTATGATCTCAAATTTTCTATTCAATCGCAAAACATCTTTCTCGCTCTTCTCATGTAAAATCTTAATGTGGTACTTGTTTCTTTTCCTTAGGTAAAATTGTAAGATAATAGATAATTTTAAGCATTTAAAGATAGTAAACTTTATACTTGTACCACAAAAGCTTGTGGGGGCAGAAACTCAAATTTTTACTTTGCTATGATGGCCGAGGGCATGAACATCCTTTGACAAAGTGTATTCTTAAGGAGCATTGGAGAATTTGGGAAGGTTAGGAAAGTACTCATCATGGGTAGATGGGCCCAAGTCATGCCACCCGATCCATTACCATAGCTTCTTGGTCCATCGATGTCCTTGTTGCCATTTCCCTCATCCTTCCTAGCATCTTCATCACCATCTTCATCACCATCTTCATCTTCTGCACCATCATCATTTCTTTTACTATCCCCACAATCATCATTCCTATCCCCATTAAGTAGGGGATCATCAAAAGATAGTAGTTTTTGAGGGTCGATGATTTCCTCTTCTGGGTACTCATCTTCTAGTGACCTAGAGACTCTCTCCAATTTGCGGTCAAATTTCCTCTTGGACTTGTCTTTTAATTTTGGTAGTGAAGGGAAGTCCAACTCTGGATAATTTTTGATATTATTGAAATATGCAATGAAAAGAACCTTTTCATAACATTGCTCTTTTATTCGAGGGAAGGCATATTTTATAAAGTAGGAGACTTTCATTTTAGCATCCTTAATGATGTTATTTGTATAAATAAGTGAAGCTTCCTTTCTTTCCAGTTTATCTTTTGAAATTGTAACTTGTGCAACCATTTCTGTATTTTCAGTGCTGACCCGCTCAATTTTCTTTTCAAGGGATTTCAGCCTCTCCTCAGCCACTAGTCTAGCTTTTCTTTCTTCATCCAAGATTGAGGCAATTTTATCCTTTTTATTAGTAACCTCATCCCTCTTTGTTGCGACTTCAAGGATTTGGCCCTCAAAGGACCTTACTTTATCTGTTAACAATGAAATTCGTTCTTTACAATTTGGGACTTGATTAATAGATTCATGAGAGGCTTGATGAAGAAAGAACATATTCTTTCCCACCTAAATAGAAAAATGATGAATGAAAAGTAAGTCAAAGTTTGTATTCAATTAAAAGATAAGATACGTACCACAAAAAGCTATTGATAAAAAATGTGAAGACGATCTTTGGAAAAGGTTGAAGGCTACAATGGTGTCAAAGAAGCCACAGAAGCAGATTAGATAACCAAATGAACAAAGTTAACAAAATCAGTTAGGCCGAAGCTTTATAGGGAAGATATTCGATAGGAGGAGGATTTAGGCCTAACTCCTGGTGCCAAAGTTGTAAGAAAGTTGCAGATAAGGGATTCATGCTATCTATAATAGGACTCGAGGTGTGTTCAACTTATATCTAATTCTAAGGATTTTGGTCTGGTAAGCTTAAATCAAGAACACTAGAATCTTGGTCGACGATGGCTGTACCTACGTTCGGTTCCTCAGTAATAGCAGCGAGCATTTTATTTCCTTCAAATATGGCATTTTTACCTAGAGGACGAGTCAAAGAACTAGATAGATTGTCAGAATCATTCTTCCTTTTGCGACTTCCAATTGCCTTAATAGTGTCAGCGATGGGGACGGCTTTAGCGGTCACAACGAGGAAGAGGTAGGAGTTTTAACTTCTTCGTCTTAGCAATTGGGTTGGTAAGATTTGAACCAAATTCAAAGAAAGAATATAAGAAATCCTAGTAGAGTCATGGCAAGAGATTACCAGAAGAATCACGCTAAATGGGAGAATATGGAGAAAAGGCGTTTTGATTGCTGATAACCAAAGCTTGGTTCCCATGAGTATCTTTCTTAACCATTAGGATTCCCCGAGCACTCTATGATTTTCTAGAATCAAGTAGTATTTTCGAAGGTTGGATTAAGTCAAAAGTTTAATCCTGTCCTCCATGGTATGAAATGTCAGGCTCAATGCACTGATTGTACTAACAACCGAAGGATTCATCCCCTTAAAAGCGGGTTTTGGATGAAGAATAACTATTATAAGAGAATGACATAATGTAGCATAAAAAATAGAGAAAAAGAAACAAGTCTTACTAGGGATAGAGAAGGAAATCTTAATTTTAGAGGTATGGCTCTTAATATAAAAGAAGTGGTTTTCTTAGTCCTTGGTTCTATTGATCAAATTAGCAATCAAGCTTTTTGGATGGGGAAGAAGGTGATATAGGGTACTCATTGACTAACTCCCCACTTTAATAAGGTTTACCAATGAGTGGAGAGTTTCAGCATTAAGTGTGAGGAGGTCAGCTTGCATGGCAAGTATTTCCAAGCAACTTAATAAGGTATAAGAGTTAGGAGGTAATTGCATTAGAGCAATTCCCAAATGATCCAAGAATTGTACAAGAAATTCTAGGAGGGAAAGTAACCCGATTGCCGAATATAAAATAAAAGAATCATTTTGAAGGATTATCTATCCTTCTGGATGGGCTACCCATCCTGACTTCTATGTTGATAATGCCAAACTATTGAAGGATGTTGTCTACTATACTTTGAGTAGTTATGGAAGATTGGATAAGCCCGTATTCTCCTTTCTCTGAAGTAGGAGATTTCAAGCATGCCTGAGAAGAAGAGGGTTTAGAAACTTTCTTGCCATCCATTTATTTATTAGATAATATCATGCAAAAGTCAAGAAAACATCATATACTTTACGAAAATTTATAATACATAAGAAAATGTTAAGAAAAATTTGAACCCTTAAGAATAGATATAAAAAAATAGACAATTAAATATCAAACTCATAAATAGTTAGTGAGTTCATAACTATTTGAGATTCCTTAACTAGTTATCGAGTTCATAACAAGATATCGAGCTCATAAATAGTTAGTGAGTTCATAACTAGTTGAAGATTTTTTAATTAGTTATCGAGTTAATAACAAGTTATCAAACTCATAAATAGTTAGGGAGTTCGTAATTATTCGAAGTCTCTTTAATTAGTTATCGCTTTTATGGCTAGATGTTGAACTTATAAAAGTTATCGAGTTTGCAACTAGTAAACAACTCTATAAAGGATTGTCGAGTTTGTAACTAGTTAATGATTCTTTAAGTATTTGTCGGGTTCATAACTAGTTATCAAGTTAATAGTTAGTTGTCAAATTTACAATTAGTTGGCGAGCCCATAACTAGTTATTAGGTCTCTAACTAGTTGTTGAGTCTCTAACTAATTGTTGAATTTATAACTAGTTAGCAAGTCTCTAGTTGGATATTGTGTCTCTACAGAGTCTATAAAAAGATGTCGAGTCTTTATCAACTATCAAAGCCCTAATTAATTGTCCAGTCTGTAGATCGTTATCAGGTTTTTAATAATTATCAAAACTCTATGAATTATCGGATTTCTGTTAAATCATTAGGGATATGAACTGCAAATGACATTCAGATTCAAACATAAAGATTCCTAAATCAGTGTTTGTGTCAAAATTGGGCACAACACTCTTCGGGAGTCGTTGAAGAGATAATAACTAAGAATGTAAATTCAAAACAGATATTATCTAACAAAAACTCCAATCAGCAGCAAAATAAATGCATAGACAAGCGATTTATAGTGGTTCGGCGTGTTGCCTATGTCCACTGTGAAGTGTTTTGATGTTTTATTGATTCTCTTTCAATGATTACAAGTTGTTGCAGCAATCAACAGCAAGTTACAACTAGAAATTCGAAATCAACAGTAAAATTATGATGTAGGATGATGGAGATCTCGATCCGGCAGAGTCTGGGCGCTTGAGAGTCCAAAGATCCCTTTTCTGTTGGCTCTGGAGCTCTATTTATAGGCGTAGGCTGCCGATATTTCGCTGAAAACTCGGGAGACCACTTCTGGCACGTGAGGGGGCCCACGCGCCTGGCCTCAGGAAATATGGGTCCACTTTGACATCGATTCGAACTCCATTCGAATCGATCATAAAATCATCCAATCGAGGTGAAATTTGGTGTGGGCATTCTTCAACATGTATTCAAGCTTCTGTGAAAATTTCGTGGCATTTGGATCAGTAGATTGGGAGATATGATGGATTCCAAATGGGGTTCACTGCGTGGCTGTTTGGTTCGAAACCATGCATTCGAATCGATGGTTTCGAAACCATGGTGGCACATGTCTTCGTGTTGACGTGGAGCGCATACTTCGCCTCGATCTGGGTTTTGCTCCGAGTTGAATGCTTCGACTCCATATATTTCGGCGCATTCGAACCGATGAAAGACACGTCACCTTGGCCAGTTGACCCAGTGGATTCGAACGAAGCTTCTTAGATGGATTCGAACAGGGCTCCAGTGGTGGATACGAAAGAGGCTTCATGGATGGGTTCGAATGTGGCCTTATGGATGGGTTCGAATGAGGCTCCGTCAATGGGTTCGAACAACTGATGCTCGATGGATTCGAAGGTGATGGAGTCGAACCCGAAGTGCATTGACTGGTTCGAAGTCGATGGATTCGAAGGTGATCGGTTCGAACCATTGATCAGCCATTGGTTCGAAACTTAGGTCTTCCCCCCCAAATTGAATCGATCATAACTCGAGCATATGAACTCGGATTGACTTGAAATTTGAGATGCTGACTTCTACGGTCTTTCTTGTCGTGTCCTATCAATTGTAGCTCAATCTGGACTCGGACAAAATTAAGCGATATTAATAGCGAAACGAAATATGACCAACCTCTGGGACGAACTATTCTCCGTTTTTCGATCGATCTTTTGGTATCGCGGCTTTGCCAAAAAGAGGGATAACATTTTGCCCCCCAAAGTACGTCTTGTAGAAACATGACGTGCTTTGAATAGCCACAACTTCTCTCCGAACAATCATTGCTCTCTTTTTGTTGAGATTCGTACTCTGTATTGCTGCAACCTTGCGTTGATATGATTGATTACTGTATAATAGCGCTTAGCCGTTGGCTATCGCATTTGTAACAAGATAAGTGTTTGATCCCTGCAAATGCTTAAAATCGAATGTTAGTTCGATATATATGCACATATGATAGTTTGATCTTTGTTAACGTCGTGCGTCTACAAGTCGTTGTTAGTTTTGTTTGCTATTGAATTTCGTATCGATTCTCTCCTGAACCGATTTTGAAATTTGAATTGAGACAACGCTTGATGGTTGTTTTGAAAAGTCCCTTCGTATCGATCCTCTCCTGACCCGATATTGAAAGTTGAAGGAATTGGATTTGTATTGCGCGAGTGTAAGATTTCAAACCGATGATTTTGAGCATCGATGGATTCGAAACTTACGCTCGTATGGATGCAGTACGCTTATGCTATGATGGGTACGAAATTGACATTCGAACCGATCTGAAAGGATGGATACGACATAGTAGTTCGTATCGATAGGTTATGGATGGATACGAAGTCGTTGATGTGAACAAGGGCTTCGAATCGATGCGCCCACCGTTTGTTTCGCATCGATGCAGCTCGTCACTCTGCTGTGTGCTTTGCACCGGTGAAATATGAGGTGAGCTTCGAATCGATAGGGCCTTAGGCAGATGGGTTCGAAGGCTGACTTCAAATCGATCTGGTATTTGACCGGTTGTGACCGGTTGGGTTAACTGGGATACGAAGCGGCCCGGTCACATCCCAGGCTTCATATAAATAGCAGAGGGTTTTACTTTTTTCATTTTTTACATTTTACTCTCGCCTTGCTTTTACCGTGTATTGCATCGTTTCGAAACTTCAGAGAAGACGGCACTGTGTTTTCGTATTCGAGACATTCGAGATCCAAGCCTTTAATTCCTTGCACCATCACTCAAATTAGGTAATTAGCTTCGAATCCAAACGGCAAAGTTACTTCGAAACCGCGTCTTCTTCATCGATTGGCCACTCTGGTGATTGGTAAAGCCGGATCTGGTCTGGGGGAGCTTCGAAACCATTTGGGGACTCTTGTTCGAGTCGATGATGGCGACATCATTTTTCTTGGATTTCGTATCGATCTCTTGGATGACCTTATGGGGGTGACGCAGCTCGCACCGATTGATGGATTCGATGGGTCCATTCGAATCGATGGATTCGAATCCATCGGCTATCGGTTCGAAGTTCTCAACTTTATATCGATTATGAAGAGGATCGATTCGAACGATATCGATGTTAAGTTGGGGGTTTCTGATCGGTACGAACTAGCCAAACAAGGATCGATTCGAAGTCATCCATTTTTGATCGATTCGAACTCGACATCTGATCATCGTTTCGAAGCGCGCTTTCCAGTCATTGATTCGAAGTGATGTTAGGTTGGTTTCGAACGAGGTCCCTGTGATCGGTTCGAACCCTCTATGATGGATTCCAAAGTTTGACGTTTCTAAGCATAACTCCGACGAGCTTCATTCCTGCGTATTTGGACATATTAAACTGCATACTTGACCACCTTTTGAAGCTCGTCGATGGAACGATAACAACTTCTATTCGAATCAATTTCCATCATATAAACGGTTTTGTGATGACGGTCAGCGATGACGGTCATTATAACTGGACTTCGTAGCTTTGTCGTTTGCATATTTCCTTTAACTCTGCGATATTCATTCAAGTAATGCATGGCACCATACAATATACATTCATACACTTTACACTGGGGAACGCACGGGTCCTTTGTCGTCTAACGATGGTTTCTCATAAGTTAGCTAGTTATGGAACCTTCAAGTTCGCAACAGCAAGAGGTTCAAAGTACAGCTGCTCCGAGACTAGAGGTCCCAGATATCGAACCTGAGATCATTGGTCCGGCCCCGGACGAACTTCCCAATGCGTCTTTCATTGCCAATCCATCGTATTCCGTTCAATCCAATATTTCTGAAGATATGTTAGGGAGAATATGCTTGAGGCACAGCCTGTCACTGGATGACGTCTTATTGCCGAGGCCGAATGATAGACCACACAACCCGCCGGAGGGATATACAGCATTTAATCGCCATGCGTGCGCAGCTGGGACGCTTCCTCCGTTCAACGAGTACATAAGAGAGGTGTTGTCCTTTTTGAGGATCGCTCCATCTCAACTACAACCGAACGGGTATGCCTCCGTGAATAGTTTATTCATCGTCTTCATGGAGTACCTTCATAGACCACCGATCCCGACCGAGATCAGATATCTATTTAATTTCAAAACTCGAGGTGATTATCCTTCCTTCACATTTCTGGAAGCGGTGAGGAACTGCAAAGTGGTCACTGGGTCCTGGACCAGGTTGAGTTACTATAGGACAGAATGGTTCTATGTCAGGTGTCCTCCGGGGTTTGCCCGGCGATGGTTATTCAGACGTGAGTGTAGCCGAGTTATCAAGTAATTACTAAGGCAATTGCGGTCAAAGCAAAACTTATGTTTTTTCTCTTTTTTACAGCGACGATTCAGCGACCTGAGGGCGAGCACTTTAAGGAGATGGTGCGAGTACTTCGAGAAGTCCCGAGTGGAGATAGGGATATCGAGCTGCTCTTGACGGATAGGAATCTCCGAACTTACGGGTTGATTGAACGAGGGCAGAGCATACTGTTTGACGGGGCACTAAGGAATGTCTCTAAAAAACGAGTCAAGCACAAGAAGCCCAAAGTTATCATAGCCGAGGAGGCTGATTCTGAAAGAACTCATACTGATGATGAGCCGTTGTTGGAGCCTATAGACGTGGTTCAGGATGTTGAAGAGCAAAGAAAAGGCAAGGCAGCCGTCGTTACGCTAACTAAGAAGGGGAGATGAAAATCGGTTGTCACAGCCCGATCCTCTCCCGAAGTTAGAATTTCTAAGATGTCTCCTCCGCGAACTAAAAGTCTTTACGAAGGGCTTATCGATTTTCCAATCCCGGACGATGTGTCTTTTCAACATGATGCCAGGTTGGAGGAGTTCCATCGTATTCTAGAATTGAGCGAGCCTTTTATTACTAGCTCAGCCGACACTTCTGGTTGGTCGGGGGGAATACATATTCACACACATTTCACGACACTACATAGCCCTGAGTCCTAGGTCATCGGTTTCGAGAAACCACTAACTTTATTCTCATTTCGCTTTGCAGATATTATGACTGGACGTGGCTCGATGTTAGGGAGCCTGCGACATGCTCGCAAATCTTCCTCATATTACGAGTCACAACGGAGAGAAAAAGATAGGGATTACGATCGCAGGTACTCCAGGTATTCTAGCCAAGAACGGAGAGATAGGGATTACAGACATCGGTCTCGATTGCGCACTCCTCCTCCAAGAGTTCCTATACAACCTCCTGTCCATGTTTCTCGTCCTTCTGATTCCTCGTACTACCAGTCCGCCTCTCAATCTTCTAGGCATGAATCTCGCCATCCCAGATCTAATGCAATGCCTCCAATAGTTGCGGAACAAACTCCTACTGAAATTTCGGGGGAAGGAGCAATCAGGCTTGCTCAGCTGAAGAAGGACTTTCCAAATATTTGCTTTGATAACTACATTTTTCCTCTTCACTTGAAAAGAATCCCGCAGGAGGCCGAGCAGACGGCGCACGATTATGTGCACGGCTTTTATGCCCAATACAGGGCGTGGTACAAGGCAGCCGAGAAAGCATCGTCATTGGCCTTTGAGCGTGGGGCCACCATCGAGAAATTGCAGGCTGAGTTAGCTCAAAAGAGCCGTATTATTGATGTGCTAAACACTGAAGCTGAATCTTCTCGGAAATCTAAAATGGAGGCTATCACAAGGGCCGACGAAGCCCAAGCGACTATGGATAGGATGAAACATGAGCACTATGCCACGGTAGAGGACATGGGCCATCGAAACATCCTGGTCGCTGTTGAGAGGGACGCAGCCCTGAAGGAGTTAAACGAGCTTAAGTCCAAATTCGCCGAGATCGCCAAGGATAGGGATGATGCGAATAATGCAGCCCAGGAGGCGTGTGAACAGGCCGTGATTCTCCGGACTGAACAGGATGCAGCAGTAGCCAAGGTCCAGGCGGTTGAGACGGAGGTTGAGGAGAAAGTTCATCAAGCGGAGGCCAGGCTGGAGGCCAATATTGAAGATTTGCTTATCACTTACAATGCCAACGTGTTGAGACACCGAAATTTGGCCTGGCTCCAAGATTACCCGATACACCTCCGCAGCGCTTGGGGTCGATTGGTCGAGGAAGAAGAGGAAGCACGTCCGGGTGAATCGGTCGACCGAATCGAACTTGAAAACCGGCTGCTGACAGACGATGAGAAGAAGGTCCTTCATGACGCTATTATCGCTCACGAGAAGGAGATGATTGGTGGCCGATCCCTAGAAGTTGGAAAGGGATCAGGTGTTGAGCACCATTCTGCTGTCACTGAAGTCACCACTCCACCTTCGTCAGTGCCTGTATCTGTGGTCGGTTCACAATCTGTTCCTGCTTAAGACCCGGAACAGCCGCGGTTATCTCCCATTTGGGAGCACGTCTCTGAGGCCGTCCAACTGTCGACGAGCCAAACTGAGGAAGGTATTTGAACATATTTCAAGTGTGCTTTTATTGAAGCGTTTGTTTCGAAGAGATTGCTTATATCTTCTTTTCCTCTTTGCTCAGTAACTGAAACTACTCTAGCATCTTCGGCTCAGGAGTCCATTCAAAGGCAAAAAGCCATCACTACTGAAACAACTGTCATGACGACGGCAGTGTCTACTGAGGTGGCGCATGGGAGACCCTTATCTCTTGACGAACAGATGGTGAGCGAGCTGCTTGGTCAACAGGACGATCCCCTTACGGACTTGCCATTTATCATCAGTGAGCTCCCGCCAACCTCTAGCTCTTCAATGCAGATTGCGGATGCCCTCAGCCAAGCCCAAACGATTCGTGATGAAGAGATCTTGGCCGAGATTCATGCAGAACTAGAAGCAGCGGGGCAAAGTAGCAGTGTTGGCGGTAGTATGGCGGCGCATAGCCCAACGCCTTTAAGGACAACAACATCAGGTGGCACTATCCCATCTTCCATCGCGGGTCCGATCCCTCCTACTCCTCCGGTAGGGAGCCTTCATTTAGACTCGAGCTCTGAGGAGTACATTGACATTATGCCCCCTGCCGAAGAGCAGCCACCGGAGAGGAGGCCGTCCAAACGAAGGATTTCCGTTCCTAGTGATTCTGATGACGAACCGCTGATTAGGAAGCCAAGAAAGAAGGAATAAATCGGCCTCCCAAGCAGATTTTCTGGTAGATAGGAACTTGTTTTAGTTTTTTTTGTTAGCAGGCCGTGTATAGATGCAGGTTCGGCCCCTGCAAGTAGGATTTTTTTTGGAAGAACTCATCTTCATGTAATTCCTTGTCTCTGGTCGATTGAAATAAAATTCAGTTTCTTTGTTTCAATTCTCATTTCTTTTTGTGCTTAAGTGTTTGTAGTGTTTTGTTTTCAGTCCGGTGCACTTGTAGTGCTTTTACCGTCAAGTAGAATTCGTTTTTATTCGCCAAGTCTGAGAATCTTGGTCGCAAGTTGTGATCGATGAATAATCGAACTTCGGACATTGTATCACTTTGGTTAGCAATTAACACTTAGCTTTTTTGCCCCCTAGTCTCGGGGAATAACATTTGTGTTTTGGTGGTTGAGTGCGTTTATTGCAAACTTTAAGCACATGTCCACATTCTGGGGACTTAAGATAATTTGAGATCGATAATCCGGTTCGCACTCCGGGAACTCGAGAGTTATCGATGTTTGTAACACGGTTCGCGCTCCGGGAACTTGGAATTGATGTTCACATTCCAACTCACACTCTGCGAACTCAGAGTCAGTATTAACATTTCAGTTCGCACTACGGGAACTTTAACTTGGTATTTGTGCTCCAATTCACACTCCGGGAACTTGGAGAAAACATGTATGTTTGGGTTCGTACTTCGGGAACCTGGAATTGATGTTTGTACTCCAACTCGCGCTTTGGGAATCTGGAGTTAGCCGCTGGATGGTCAGTCACACCTATTTGGGCTTTCTAGGAATTCGTTCACATTCTGGGAACGATGGATTTGATATTTATACTCCAATTCGCACTCCGGGAAGTTGGAGTCCGTTCGCACTCTGGGAACGAATTATTGAATGTTTATACTCCAATTCACACTTTGGGAAGTTGGAGTCCGTTCGCACTCTGGGAACGAATTATTGAATGTTTATACTCCAATTCACACTCCGGGAAGTTGGAGTCCGTTCGCACTCTGGGAACGAATTATTGGATATTTATACTCCAATTCACGCTCTGGGAAGTTGGAGTCCGTTCGCACTCTGGGAATGAATTATTGAATGTTTATACTCCAATTCACGCTCTGGGAAGTTGGAGTCCGTTCGCACTCTGGGAACGAATTATTAAAGGTTTATACTCCAATTGACGCTCTGGGAAGTTGGAGTCCGTTCGCGCTCTGGGAACGAATTAGTGAATGTTTATACTCCAATTCACGCTCTGAGAAGTTGGAGTCCGTTCGCACTCTGGGAACGAATTATTGAATGTTTATACTCTAATTCACGCTCAGGGAAGTTGGAGTCCGTTCGCCCTCTGGGAACGAATTATTGAAGGTTTATACTCCAATTCACGCTCTGGGAAGTTGGAGTCCGTTCGCGCTCTGGGAACGAATTATTGAATGTTTATACTCCAATTCACGCTCTGGGAAGTTGGAGTCCGTTCGCACTCTGGGAACGAATTATTGAAGGTTTATACTCCAATTCACGCTCTAGGAAGTTGGAGTCCGTTCGCGCTCTGGGAACGAATTATTGAAGGTTTATACTCAATTCACGCTCTGGGAAGTTGGAGTCCGTTCGCGCTCTGGGAACGAATTATTGAATGTTTATACTCAATTCACGCTCTGGGAAGTTGGAGTCCGTTCGCACTCTGGGAATGAATTATTGAATGTTTATACTCTAATTCACGCTCTGGGAAGTTGGAGTCCGTTCGCGCTCTGGGAACGAATTATTGAATGGACTGTCGTGTGTTGGTCCAATTCAGCCTTTGTCGTGGTGGCTTGCCCCCGAGCTGGGGTTTCACTTAGTGAGTGGCCGGTCGTATCACAGTCACTCGCTATTTGAATAAATTCCATTGTTTGATGGAACTTAGCTCTTCATGTGTCGTGATTGTTGAACGTTGTGTTCGGTGAACCACATCTCTAGCTTGAAGAGATAGTATTTTATTGCCGAAATGAGAAAATATGGCAAAGTCAGTGCCTTATTACAAATTCAAATTTCAAAATGCAAAGGAAACTGCAAAGTATTCATAGATTGAAGGAGCCTGTCATGTGTGACAGTGACGAGGATCTTCGTCGTTTCAGGCTCCTGAGTAAGTAGGTCCGCCACTGATGGCGTTTATCACCAATCTTCCGCAAGGACAAGTTGAGTCCTCCTGTCTCGGCCGATTGGGTCCATTGTTTGGATTTGATGGGCCCGCTTCTCTGGGCTGCGGTGTCCGCGCAAACTGTTCCAGCTTCCTTTCTCTGATCAGTTTTTCAACAAGATCTTGTAAGTGACGACACTCGTTCATATCGTGCCCGTAGCTTTCATGGAACCTGCAAAAATTTCCCGTCTGGATTTCTCTCTCTGACGACGGTCTTGGTGCAGGTTTTTGATACTGAATTGTATCACAGGTTTGTAAGTACAAGTCCTCTAGTGATGTATTCAGAGGAGTGTAACTGTCAAACATTGGATTCTTGCGCTGCGGGCCACGATTTTGATCTTGTTTTTTAGTTTGATTCACGCTTTCTCTTCGCCGAGCTTGTTTATTTTTAATGTTCAACTGAACTTTTCCGGATCTCTCACCGGACTGTTTTATTACAACATTGCTTTGGGTCCCCTCCGCATTTGGCCCTGCGTCAGTTTGCTTCCTAGACTGTTTCGCGTCTTCCCGTCTCAGGAATTGAGCTGCTTTGGCATGGAAACGGTCCAATGATGCAGGTGGTTTCCCAGCTAGCCAGTTTCCAAATTCAGAATCGGGGTCGATCCCCTTAGTCAATGCCATAAGGATGGAGTTATCGTTTGGATTACTAATCTCCGCACATGCAGCATGGAACCTCTCTAAGTAGTGTCTGAGTGTCTCTCAGGAGCTTGCGTGACACTAGATAGAGTGTTGACATCTTTTGGCCTTGCGACGTGCATGCGGAATTGCTCAACGAATTTTGTGGCTAACTAGTTGAATGATGAGATGGATCGAGGTGGCAGTCGGGTGAACCACATGGTAGCGATGCCCCCCAAGGATATGGGAAACTACGACATTTCACTGCATCGTCAGCTCTGGCAGCAGCCATCGACCATTCATATTTTAGAATATGTTGGTTAGGGTCGGAGTTTCCCTCGTACATGGGTAGAGTGGTCATTCGGAATCGCCGTGGGGGTTCAGCAGTAAGAATATCATCCGTAAAGGGAGTGTGACTTCGGGAAACTCCCCAATCGTCGTTTGTGAATCCCTGACTCTCACGGATCATCCGACGTATCATAGTTGAAAGATCCGGCATTTGCGTCGGAGTATGATCATGTTCCATACTTTGGGTTTGAACCGGATATCGTCGACGGTCCAAGTCTCGCCTTCTTGGCTCATAGTCCTCTGGGACGTACGGTTCAGGAATATTCCCGCTATGACGACGGCCCAGGTCCGACTGATCTTGGGCGTCGACCCCTAGTTCAGCCGCAACGTTAGTGGTGCGGTATTCTGCGGCGTGGTGAGGAACGACACCTCCTCGGGAGGAGGGTCCGGTTTGGAAACTGGCTGACGGACCAACTCTAAGTTGTCCAACGGTCAATGTCGGTTGATTTCCAATGGGTGGAATACGACTCCCATCTAGCCGGGGTCGTGGAGGCCGGTCATGATAATCAGAGGATGAATAACTTTCGCTAGAGGAGCGAGAGGCATGGTCTCTCGTGGATCTCTTTCGTTTTTGGCGATCCAGCTTGTTGATTAGCTCAGCGTTAGCGCGTAGCTATTCTTCTAGCTGTTGCCAACTCTGGGTCAGCTCTTGGAGTAGCAACTGCAACTCTTGTCGAGTAACCGGACCCGACGATTCCGAGTGCCCAACGACATCTTGATTAGATGAAGGTAGAGGGGCAGGATTCTGTCTATCCTGTTCTTCTTGATTGACAGCGTTTGAGGTGGTTCTTATGCTAACCATCTTGATAGTTGAAATCCTTTCCTAGACTTTATGCAAATCTGAATAGAAGGGAAGGAAGTTGGATTCAATGATCTGGATCTGTCTCTTAGATTTATTCAATCCGGTATCGATGACAGATCCAACGAGCAGGAGAAAATCTGGGTTTTCTCAGTGAAAGCACCAAAGTGTTTGTGTCAAAATTGGGCACAACACTCTTCGGGAGTCGTTGAAGAGATAATAACGAAGAACGTAAATTCAAAACAGATATTATCTAACAAAAATTCCAATCAGCAGTAAAATAAATGCGTAGACAAGCGATTTATAGTGGTTCGGCGTGTTGCCTACGTCGACTGTGAAGTGTTTTGATGTTTTATTGATTCTCTTTCAATGATTACAAGTTGTTGCAGCAATCAACAGCAAGTTACAACTGAAAATTCGAAATCAACAGTAAAATTATGATGTAGGATGATGGAGATCTCGATCCGGCAGAGTCTGGGCGCTTGAGAGTCCAAAGATCCATTTTCTGTTGGCTCTGGAGCTCTATTTATAGGCGTAGACTGCCGATATTTCGCTGAAAACTCGAGAGACCACTTCTGGCACGTGAGGGGGCCCACGCGCCTGGCCTCAGGAAATATTGGCCCACTTTGACATCGATTCGAACTCCATTCAAATCGATCATAAAATCATCCAATCGAGGTGAAATTCGGTGTGGGAATTCTTCAACATGTATTCAAGCTTCTATGAAAATTTCGTGGCATTTGGATCAGTAGATTGGGAGATATGATGGATTCGAAATGGGATTCACTGCGTGGCTGTTTGGTTCGAAACCATGCATTCAAATCGATGGTTTCAAAACCATGGTGGCACGTGTCTTCGTGTTGACGTGGAGCGCACACTTCGCCTCAATCCGGGTTTTGCTCTGAGTTGAATGCTTCGACTCCATATATTTCGGCGCATTCGAACCGATGAAAGACACGTCACCTTGGCCAGTTGACCCAGTGGATTCGAACGAAGCTTCTTAGATGGATTCGAACAGGGCTCCAGTGGTGGATACGAAAGAGGCTTCATGGATGGGTTCGAATGTGGCCTTATGGATGGGTTCGAATGAGGCTCCGTCAATGGGTTTGAACAACTGATGCTCGATGGATTCGAAGGTGATGGAGTCGAACCCGAGGTGCGTTGACGGGTTCGAAGTCGATGGATTCGAAGGTGATCGGTTCGAACCATTGATCAGCCATCGGTTCGAAACTTAGGTCTTCCCCCCCAAATTGAATCGATCATAACTCGAGCATATGAACTCGGCTTGACTTGAAATTTGAGATGCTGACTTCTACGGTCTTTCTTGTCGTGTCCTATCAATTGTAGCTCAATCTGGACTCGGACAAAATTCAGCGATATTCATAGCGAAACGAAATATGACCAACCTCTGAGACGAACTATTCTCCGTTTTTCGATCGATCTTTTGGTATCGCGGCTTTGCCAAAAAGCGGGATAACAATCATAAGAGTATTTGGATCCAAATCGCCAATCAAACCTAAGCAGTTCATAAATACCCGATTCATAAAACCCTAGTTCTAAAATCCAAAACCCCAATTCTTAAATCAAAAGTTTCCTTTTGGAAATTACAAGATTTAAGGAAAAACTACAATTTAAGTTTTGAGTTACAGGTAAAGGGTTTGGGAGAAGAAAAAAAAGAATTTATAGAAAAAGAGGGAAACGGCAAGATGCGTTGATCCATATTTGAATGAATGAATGAGATTGCAAACTCTAGAATACCAAAAGGCGGTAGTATGAAGAGTGGAATTATACTAACATATAATATGTTTCTTCTATGCAGGGGAGGGGGTAAATGTTACTACATAATATGAATGTCAAGCATCTAAGGAGAAAATATGTGCTTGGAGAGACGAGAGATGTCGAGCATGAAGAAAGTGAAGTTATCAAGCATTTAACATTTAGAAAAGAATAATGAGCCTCTAGCGATCAAGGTATCAAACTTATAATCACAAAGGGTTGTCGAGCCTCAACAACAATACAGATGTCGAGCGTTCAAGTGGTTAACAAGCAATGAAGAGGTGTCGAGTCTCTAAGTATGTTAAATGTTCAAGTAATTAACAAGCAGTGAAGAGGTGCCGAGTCTCTTAGTGGTAAAGCGCCTCTGCAACAGTAAGTATTGTCGAGCACTTAACAAGTAAAAGGTGATGTCGAACATTAACAATGAGGAAAGGTATCAAGCTTCTTAAAGACGATGGAAATATTGAACCAATAAATGCATTGAGATATCAAACTTCTACTGACACAAAAGTTATCGAGCCTAAAGATAACCAGATGGAAAAAGATGAAAAAAGGGGATGTCGACCTTCAACATAGCATAGGGCGAGGTCAAGCATATAACAAAGAAAGGAAGCATCACCATTAAAAGATGTTGAGCATCTAATAATAGGGGAGGATATCAAAATTCTATGGAATGATGAACCTTTAATACAACTATTATCAAGCCACTACAACAATAACTATTGTCGAGCATCTATAAACAACAAGTGATATCGAGTTTCTATAAAGAAGTGCTGCCAAGTTTCAACAAACAAAATGAGATAACGAACTCCAAAGGAATGATGAGCTTTAACACTAGCAAAGCATGTGGAGCTTTTATAAGCACCAAGAGAGGTTGGGCCTCATAAGACATACGAATTACTGTGTAACTACAATATGAAGGGATGTGAAGGGACATGTGTCAGCCATCCAGCCTATGGGAAAACTCTATAAATAGACCCCCTCCGCTACCTAAAGCAGGATCTTTTCTTTCTCGATTTATTAATTTGAAGTTTGTAAACCCTTAATCAGTTTGGGGATTTTAGAGCTGTGTAACTCTAGAACTTTTTTCACATAAGGGCTTGGACATTTAACTTTGGATATCATATTTCCCTCGAATTTGTGTACTTGACTATTGCTGAATGATGACATGAATATAACTAATCTTTGGACTTGGACGTGAGCATAATGGATATGGACTTCACCAATGGACTTGGACTTGCAAATATTCCCAAGCTTGCATAAGGCCACTTAAGTCCTTATCCAAATTATCTTCAGCATGTTCTATATATTAAGTTAGCAAAGAAATTTACTAATAATATATATATCCAAAATTACATACATACTTATATTATAAAACACAATGTGTGTGTTTATATATATATATATATATAATGTTATAATCAAAAGAACACACATATACATACGTTTGTATCCATATATGTTTTATTTTAACTAATAATTTGATTTTGATTTTTTTAGATGAGAATAGATTTCATAAACACACATTTAAAATCTAAAGTTTATCTTAAATCTTTCCATTTGTTGACTTATTGTGCTCCAAAATTATTTGTTCGATGTCTACTAAACTAGGCTAAGTTTAATGGAATAGGTGTCAAGGTAGCATCCCATGCCATAATCAATTAAGTCCCTTGATTATCAAAGTCAACAATCCTAATGCGTAAGGCATTATCAATATTAAGACTAAATTTTGTGTGTACGCATCCCAGGATCGAGTGAGGACGCTCACTTTATTTTTTTTGTCATGGGGGATATCTTTGTATCCTTTCGTGAACAAAAGCAATGCTTTTCCTTATTTAGGTCTTAGTCAATCTGATAAGTTATTAATTGGCATGGAAAAACTATTAAGTTTGTAGTGACACGGAGAAAACTATGTACTACAACAACAAACAGTTTCTTTGACACTAACATAGCGTCAGAAAACCTATTTCGAATGCCTAATAGATGCCCTTTTTGGTGTTGGAGAAAACGAGCATGCGAATTTTTTTTGCAACTTCCCCCGTTTTGAGGCCTGAAAATAAGCATTACTGATGCTGCAGTCATCAATATATTATTCTCCGGTGATAAAATGCGGCTATGCTAATCATATTAGTAACACCAGAAGCACATCAATATGAAAAGTTTTAAACATAATTCAATACAAACTTTTACATTTCACTTCACAACTAATATTTCATATTCATTACATAATCCCATCCGTAAATGCACGTCCAAAAAATTATAATCATTACAAAATACCCCAAAAGCGACATATATAGATACCCCCTTGTTTGATCAAAGTCTAATACTTGGCAATTATATAACTTGCCATATAAAATCGAATAACACAGCAGATTAGATAAAAACTTCTAAATTGCTTGATTGCCTCTTGCACGTCTCTAGAAGCTTATTCGTCTTATTGGAAACCTAAAATCCCTAATTCCCAACCTACTCAAATGAGTACCTGAGAGTTTAAGGGGAAAAACAAAAACTTCGGGTCAGACAAACAATCGTGGTTGAATAATAACCTACCATCTCGAACTAAAAATAGATATCCAATGAGACCACACCTTTGATGGAATGGGTTTTTCCCACACTAGTAACTTAACTAAACATATTAACCGTGTATTGTACTCCTGCATCCACCATGGTCAGAACGTAAACAATAAGCATTTGCTGTCATGCAAGATACATTAGACTACTCGTCCCAATTTATTAGACTATCCATCTTAGTTCTCATCTGACTTTCTATCTTAAATACAAATGACTACTCGTCTTATATTTATGTGGACTACCCATCTTGCATGTACTTATCTGGATTACCCATCCCCTACCATATGGACTACCTATCACATATGGTTTCATTTATTTGAAATGATGTGGACTATCCATAACACATCCCATAATTTTTCTAGGATGACTATGAACACTTCACTAAACAATGAGAGACTATCAATCCTCATCACGATGTGGACTACATGTGGCTATCCATCTCACATCCTAATTTTTCTAAGATGTCTATGAACCCATCACTTATCAATTTAATTCAAGTTTACCCCACATGTTCAACCTATGCTTATTGGCGTCCCCAATTAGGTTGCCAAATCCATAAAACGATGGTGACAAAATGATATACATTGGTACCCCAATGAACATTGAAGAATTTCTAAAGCATACATAGCATGTTAAAGTTAACCTACGATGGTACCCCCAATGAACAATGTCGAAATGAAAACATAAGACAATCCACCGTTAACATAGAAGATCGGCAGCATTCATGCTGCAATATACAATTTTGAACCTTTATCCAAGGTTAGAAAATAAAACTTAAATTCTTGTAAGTATAAAACTTTATGTCGATGACAAAATCGTCGACATACATATGACATGGCCATCCTACCATTTTAAACCATTGCTTAGAGTTTGTATAAAATAAGGCCTAACTAGCATGACAATAATCAAACACGACATTGATGCAATGCAACATCGGTGCCAAAGAAACGATGTATGAAAATTGCCAACATTAATGAATAGCGACATCACTGTAAAAGCATTATACTTAGCATACTTCAGCTGCCGCTAACCAAATATATAAGGTCAAAGTTACAAGCATGCGACTTCTTTGCCTTTATATAAATGATATCGACAGCAATCAAAATGGTGGTATTCGGGGTCATTTAAAACAATGGTGACAATATGCGGCATCAATAATCGTGGCCTTAAGTTTTAAGCACTTAAATGAATTAGGAGGTTGTGATGCCGCCAATAATAGGTTGCCGACGAGGTCCACTTCGACCTATTTGGAATCATTTCATAACCACTTAACTAGTTATTACAAGCTTCCTCTATATTGACATTGACTCTCATAGCCACGGCGTAACCTTAGCTTCAGTATAGACAAGAGCGGCATGGCATTATCGTAGTTATAGTGAAAACTGATTTATTACTACTAAAATCAATTTTTTTCTACCAAACCTTTACTCTTATCTAATTTCTATTGGATAATGCAATAATTTTCCCAATTCTTTTCAAAAATACTGCCACATCTAGTTTTAAATTTCCAAACTCCTTTGTCAACTTAATTAATTAATATCCTCAATCAATTATTGGTTCGAATGCTTATCTAGCAAAATAAATTTATAGTAATTCGAAATCACTTGGAAAAAACCCCAAAATCACAAAAATTCAGAAATATCATATTGTCTTCCATATAAAAATTCTAGGGCCAAAAACTATATTTAATTATCTATAATAATTAATACCTAAAGTAAACCCAATTTTCACCTTATGAAATTCGTAAAATATTCAGTTTAAGTTGGAAAATTATGAAATTAAAAACTCATATCCAAATCAATGTTTTACACGATATACCATAAAATCAAAGCAATTGGAGATTATAAACTTAGGTTTTTACCCTCAAAACCAATTCAAATAATTTCATAAAAACTCCATAAATCATTATTCTATCCAAATAATGATTATATAACCATAATTGGCAAAATCTATCAAAGCAATTTGGATATTACCCATAAACAAATTCAAGAACAAAAAATAAAGACGGTTCATTTATTATTTACCTTAAATTTGATGCTGGAGTTGAGATTTCATGTTGCTTTAGTTTCCCTAAGCTGTTTCTTGAGTTCCCCCTTTTAATTTCGATCCACCCTAGCTTATTAATGGTCGGCCTCTTTTTTTCTTTGATTTTTTATGTTTATGAAAAATGAGAGTGAAATGGGAGAGGATAAGGGTTTAAGGATAAAAGGAAGAGTACTCCTATTTCACCACTCTTTTTCTTCCCTTCTATATTAAGTTTCAATACAATCTTATAATTAATTAATTAAGGCCTAAGCTTGTTAATTATCAAATCACGTCCCTATGTCTTACTACGTTATTCTAATTAATCTATCCGATTAAATTTGTTGAATAATGTTAAACTAAAATTAAGGGTGTTACAAGCTCCTCTTCTTTAAAAAATTTGTCCTTAAATTTTAGTAAGGTCTACATAACAAGCATATCAAACTTGCAGACATGTTAGTATATCCTACTAGCTACTAAGTCTATATACAACAAATATAGAATATACCATCGTAAAAATCATATCCGCTGTCTTCCAAGTATAGTCTTTCTTACCATTACTCCATTGGACTTTCACTAGTCTAACTGTCTTGTTCCTAAACCTCTCCTCGTCTTTGGTCACAACACGAACTTGTTATCTCACATAAGTCAGATCTGGTTCTACTAGTAAGTCTTCCAGTGCGGTCAGAGCAATAGTAGACTTTGGATCATGCATATACTTTCAAAGATGAAAAATGTGAAAAACATTATGGACTCTAGCCAAACTACTTGGTAATTCTACTCGATACGCGAGTTGTCAGATCCTTTCTGTAATAGGGAATGGTCTGACATATCTTGGTGCTAGTTTCCCCGACTTCCCAAATCATACCACACCTTTCATCGGTGAACCTGAATGAAAACATTATCTCCAATTGAGAACTCTAAATCTTTACGTCTCTTATCTGCGTAACTTTTCTTCCTAGAATGAGCTTCTCCCATCTTATCTCGGATTAACTCAATCTTTTCTGTGGCTTCTCTCATCATATCTAGACCAAGGACCAATCTATCTTCGGTCTCCAACTAGCATGGTGGTGATTTGTATGGTCTTCTATACAAAGCTTCTAAAGGCTTCATTCCTATATTAGTCTGATAACTATTATTATAGGAAAACTCAAGCAAATGCAAATGGTCTTTCCATGACCCACCAAATTCTAGTACCAAGCTCTTAACAAATCCTTAAGTACCTTGTTGTGGGTGATATGCGATGCTCATCTTAAGTTTGGTACCCGATACCTCCTGTAGACTCTTCCATAATTCACCAGAAAACAAAGCATCTCTGTCACTTACTATACAACTAGGAATCTCATGCAATCTGACAATATTATTCACAAACAACTTAGTCAATATAGGTGTCATCCTGGTCGACTTAACGGGAATGAAATGTGAACTCTTGTTCAGTCTATTCTCTATGATCCAAATACTTTCATTTTCCTCGTTTAACCTTGGAAACCTATCAATAAAATAGATTGATATTGAATCCCATTTCCAGACCGGTACGTCTAAAGGCTAAAGCAAACCACTTGGCTTTTGGTGTTCGGCTTTTACTTGCTGGTAATTTGCATATTGCTTCACCCATAAGCCTAAATCCCTTTTCTTACCTTTCCAAAAGAAACTTCTTTTCATATCCTAGTATATCTTAATTGCTCTAGGATGTATAGTAAACTTCGATCAATGACACTCCTTAAGAACTTCCTTCCTTAGATTACCAACATCTAGAACAAATTGCCATCCCTTCTTCCTTACCATCCTCTCTGGTCAAGTTAAAATCTTCCAAATCATCAACCCTAGTTCCATTTCCCAATCTTCTAATCGCTTCGGCTAATAATGGATCATTTTTTTCTTAAAAGAATTCCTCCCGATTATACTAGTCAAACTTCCATGTAAGACAACATGGTAGTACTGTAACTAGAACTAGCAGTCGATCTTAACTGCACATTATATGTAGTCAACGCCTCTAAATCTTTCTATTCTGCCAACATAACTAAAAGCACATTCTGATGTTTTCTGCTAAGTGCATCCTCCACATCATTTCCTTTACCTGGCGTATACTCAATACTAAAATCATAAGCTGCTAAAAACTCCAGTCACCTCTGCTATCTCATACTCAACTCTTATTGAGGGAATATATACCTCAAAGACTTATGATCCATATACAACTCGAATCTTTCTCCTAAGAAGTAGTATCTCCACACTTTTAATGTGAAAATCACCGCTTCCAATTCCAAGTCATGAATTGGATATCTAACTTTATATGGTCTGAGCTATCGAGAAGTATAGGCAATCAGTTTACCCCTTTGCATCAACATAGCTCCTAATCATGTTCCATAAGCAACTGTATACACCACTAAATCCTAATTTTTTTTCTAGCAGAAGTAACATGGGTACATTGGTGAACAAGTGCTTCAACTTAAGGAATGTTTCCTCACATTTATCGGATCAACCAAATATTACATCCTTCCAGGTTAGTTTGGTTAGAGGTGCTGCTACTTATGAGAAATCTTTGATAAGTCATCGGTAATACATAGCTAATCCAAAAAACTTCTTATCTCGGTCATCATCTCGGATCTCTTTCAATTATTTACAGCTTCGATCTTAGCTGGGTCCATGGACAATCCTTTCTCTCAAACCACATAACATGAAACTTCACTTCTCTCTTCCAAAAGTAAAACTTTGAAAACTTCGCTTTTAGTTGATGCTGCCTCAACGTCTCGAGCACTATCCTAAGATGAGTCTCATGATCTCTTTCATCCTTAGAATGTATCAAAATGTCGTCAATGAATACTAACATGAACCTATCTAGGTGCTCTTCGAAAGTTTGGATCATTAAGTCCACAATGAAATCAAGCACATTAGTTAACCCGAATGACATTACTAACCACTCGTATGAACCATATCTCATTCGAAATGCCATTAAAGGAACACTGTCCTTCGCCACCCTCAATGATGGAACCTTGTCGCCAAATCCAACCGAGAAAATACTTTGGTTCTAATTAATTGATCAAACAAATCATCAGCTCTTGGCTAAGGATATATATTCCTTATTGTCTTCTTATTTAGCTTACGATAACCAATAAATAATCTCAACGACTTCTCTAGTTTCTTCACGAACACCATAGCTGCTTCCTAAGGTGATCTGCTTGATCTAATAAAACTCTTTCCTTCTAAGTCCACAACTGCACCTTTAACTCTTACATCTTAGTAGGTGTCATCCTTCTAGGTGGTCTACTAACGGGTTCGCTCTAGGTATAAAATCTATTCTAAACTCAATAACTCATTTCGGTGGTAATCCTATAATAAGCCAAAAAACATATGTAAATTCTTTTACAACATAAACCCAATTTAACTCATCTTCCACTTCCATGGCACCAAATAAAGCGCAAACTACTGAACTCGAATTCTTAACTGAGTATTCGATTCAGCTACCACCATCGGGGTGTCTTAATGATATTATCCCATCTCGACAAAATATACTAGCATCATATTTGCTCAACCAATCCATACCCCACATAATCCCAAAGCCCACAAAATAAAAATCGAGCACAAATAAACTGCAAATAAAAGTATAACCTAGCAACTCAAGCTCTAAATAGTCATATTTCATCCCAAGAGTCACAAAACCTTCTATTGGATCAGCAATCCTTAAGGGAATAGCAAGATATGACGGTTCTAAATTTAACTTATCTACTAAACACTGAGAGATAAATGAATGCAATGATCCAGTATCAAACAATACTCTAATTGGTATGCTATGAATCAAAACCATACCTTCCATCGCAGACTTTCCTTTCTTAGCTACAGTTGATCTGGATGCAGAAGGCTCCAAAGAAAACACCTTTCTCTTTCCTTCCTTGGCCTCTTTTGGATGTTTGTTTTTGTATTGCCCCACTTGGTCGCAGTTAAAGCACTTCACCATTCTGCCTTCCTACAACCGTCTTGGCATCATCAGATTGACACTAGTAGCATAATACCCCTTCTTATTACACTTAGAATAGATGATATCAGCTTTCCCTTTCTTTGTAGCTCCACTCTTCTGAGCTCCCTTATTTTAATGAATTTACTCATTCCTGATAGCCATTTCCGCTACTACATTCGATGGACCTTTGAGATGTGACATAGTTACTCTAACAATCTTCAGCTTCAACCCCCGGATGAACTTTTCATTCCTCTTGATTACGGTGTCGATAGTAATGTATCTATACTTAGATAGTTCGTCAAAATTAGCAGAGTACTCCACCACCGGCATTTCCCCTTGCTTTAATTCTATAAACTTTCTAAGCACAGTGGATTTTGCTACCTCTGAAAAAATCTTTCCTCGAATCTTTTTTGGAATTCAGTCCAAGTCAATTCCTCTTCTAGTATTCATACGGTCACCTCGTTCCACCAGAATAAAGCAGCTCCTTGTAACTGTCTTGAAGCCAACCTTCTTTTCTACTCATCATTCAGACCCAAATCAACAAAAATTCTTTCCAATATAATAACCAGTTCTCCACTTCCACAGCATCCTTGGTTCCAAGAAAAGGCTTCCCACCAAGACTAGTATAATCTCGGCTCAACTTAGCAAATTTATTACCAACCGGCATCATAGGATTAACTCCTCCCGCATTTGCTGCATTTCCTCCATCCACTCCTACAAATTCTCCAACTTGCATCAAGTTGCAGAGAACTGATACATAGTCCCCATATCTACTGGTAGGGCCCCTACATTAGCATTCACATTTTGATTAGCATTTTCCTGTCGACATTGATTCCTTCTGGTATTGGGTCAAACATTTCCGCTGGTTGTAGTGCTTGATTCACTCTTTAATTTCCTACTTTCATACCATGCTTTCTCGTAATTTGCGTAGGAGTCTTAATAAGATACAGAAGAATAGTCTAAGTGATAGGGGAGAATACATACTTATGTATAACAAATACAAGTACGTTACTATAGCATTATACCATACGCCAATCTTATTTTCTGATTCGTTAGGACTATGTTTCAAATATCATTTAATCTTTTAAGTTTTACATAAACCCAGCCGCGATGCCAATTTGTGAGATCCCTATTTTGAGGCACGAAAATAAGTGCTACTGATGCTGCATTCATCAGTAGTATTACCCTCCAATGACAAAATGTGGCTATCTTAATCATATTAGTAACAGCAAAAGCATGTGAATATGAAATGTTTTAAACATAATCCAATACAAACGTTTACATTTTGATTCACAATTAATATTTCATATTCATTACATAATCTCATTCGCAAACCCACATCCAGAGAAATTAAAATTACTACAAAATACCCCAAGACCGAAAAATGAAGATGCCCCCTTGGTTGATCAGTGTCCAATACTTGGCAGTTATATAACTTGCCATTACATAGATACAGGAAAAATAGAATAACACAACAAATTAGATAAGAACCTTTAAATAGCTAGATTGTGTCCTGCACGTCTTCGGAAGCTTATTCGTCTTATTGGAAACCTGAAATCCATTATTCCCGACCTACTCAGATAAGTACCTGGGAGTTTAAGGGGAAAAACGAAAACTTCAAGTCAGATAAGAAGTTTGGTGTGAATAACCTACCATCTCAAACTAAAAATAGATATCCAGTCAGACCACGCTGCTAAGCAAAATGGGTTTTTCCCTCACTAGTATCTTAACTAAACGGATTCACCATATACTGTGCTCCTACATCCATAATGGTTAGAACATAGAAAATAAGCATTAACAATCATGCAACATACATTAGACCATCCGTCCTAATTACTTAAACTATCTGTCATAATTCTCTTCTAACTGTTTGTCCTAAATATAAATGACTACCCGTCTTATATATATGTGGACTACCCATATTGCATGTACTTATTTAGATTACCCATCCCCTACCATATGGACTACACATCACACATGGTTTCATTTATTTAGATGTGGACTATACATCATACATTTCATAGTTTTCGTAGGACGATTATGAACACTTCATTAACCATTGAGAGACTATCCATATCCGACATGACGTGGACTATCCATCTCACAACCCATAGTTTTCCAAGGATGACTATGAAGCCATCACTTATCAACTTAATTCAAGTTTACCCCACATGTTCAACCTACGTCTATTGGTGTCCTCAAATAGGTTGCCAAATTCATAAAACAATAGTTGTCAAAATGATATACATTAGTATCCTTGATAAACAATGAAGAATTTCTAAAGCATATAGCATGTTAAAGTTAACTTACATTGGTACCCCTAATGAGAAATGTCGAAATGAAAATATAAGGAAAACCACCGTTAATACAGAAGATAGGCTGTATTTATGCCGCACTCTACAATGTTGAAACTCTATCCAAGGTCAGAAAACAAAACTTAAATTCTTTAAAGTATAAAACTTTATCTCGATAATGAGGTTGTCGACATACATATGATATGGGCATCCCACCTTTTTAAAACATACCTTAGAGTTTGTATAAAATAAGGCCTAACCGACATTGTAATAAAGAAACACAGCATCGATGAAATGCAACATCGTTGCCGAAGCAGTGATGTATAAAAATTGCTGACATTGATGAATAACGCCATCAAAACTAGCGGCATCGATATAAAAGCATTATACTTTGCATACTTCGGTTACTATGCTGCCACATATATAAGGTTGAATTTAAAAATAGGCGAAATCACTTCCTTTATATAGGTGAAAGCAATCAAAATGGTGGTATACGACATCATTTAAGACAATGGTGAAAACATGCGGCATCAATGATTGCAACATTAAGTTTTAAACACTTAAATGAATTATGAAGTTGCTATGCTGTCAATAATAGGTTGCCGATAAGGTTCACTTTGACCTGGTTGGAACCATTCCATAACCACTTAAGTAGTTATCATAAGCTTCCCTTCTTGTCCAATTTCTATTGGATAATGCAATATTTTTCCCAATTCTTTTCAGGAATACTACCGCATCCAGTTTTAAACTCCTTAACTTCCTTGTCAACTTAATTAATTAATATCCTCAATTAATTATTGGTTTAAATGTTCATCTAACAAAATAAATTCATAATAATTCGAAATTATTTGGGAAAATCCCCAAAAATCGCAAAAACTCAGAAATATCATATTCTCTTCCATATAAAAATTGTAGGGCCGAAAATTATATTTAATTATTTATAATAATTAAAAGTAGAAATAAACCTAATTTCCACCTTATGAAATTCGTAAAATATTCAATTTAACTTGAAAAATTATGAAATTAAAAGTCCTTCATCAAATTAATATTTTACACGATGTACCCAAAAATCAAAGCAATTGGAGATTAAAAACTAAGGTTCCCATTGAAATAATTTCATAAAAATTCTAAAAATCATTATTCTATTTATAAGTTGGCAAAATCAAGCAAAAATATTCGTATATTACCCATAACTGAATTCAAGAACAAGACATAAAGATGGTTCACTTATTATTCACCTTAAATTTGATGTTAGAGTTGAGATTTGATGTTGCTTTAATTTCACTAAGCTCTTTCTTGAGTTCTCCCTTTTAATTTTGATCCTTCCTTGCTTGTTAATGGTTGGCCTCTTCTCTATTTCTTTGGTTGTTTATGTTCATGAAAATGAGATTGAAATGGGAGAGGGTGGGGGTTTAAAAATGATGATTATTCCTATCTTGCCCCTCTTATTTCTCTCCTCCATATTGAGTTTGAAATAATCTTATTAATTAATTATTTAAGGCCTATACTTGTTAATTATCAAATCTTATCCCCATATCTTACTACATTATTCTAATTAATCCATCCAAATAAATTACCTGAATAATATCAAACTAAAATTAGGGGTGTTATAGTTTCTTATGCCTCTCACATACCGTTCATGGGGTATTTTTCTGACATCATTTTATTCCCGATGCCATGACCTTTTGATGCCATTCCGATGCCCTTAATTTTTCGATGCCAACTCAACACATGATTTTCCAACACCATCTGGATGCTAAAATTTCCGATGCCATCTTGATATCAGACTTTTTGAAGCCACACTGACATCAAATTTTCCAATGCTAGGTTAATGTTTATCAATGCAATTTTTGGATTTTCCTTTGCCATTTCTAAATCAAATTTACAACATTTATGTTACATTTCTATTCCCCAAACCCAATGTCTAATACAAACATTCTGACAATGTTAAATAGGCAATGAAACATACATACATATATCAATTATACAAAAGAATATCACTAACAACTTATAAATAACAGAAAAAACAATGGCATAAGCGATGGAACATTGGGAGAAAAAACAACATTCACGGTATTATCCAATACAAGAGGTAAAACTAATGTCATATATGTGCAAGTCCAAACGAAGGTCATCTCCACATTATACACACACACATACACACACATATTTACACATACATCACGATGTCTAAAGTAAAAAAACCATAACTGCATATCAAACAAAAAATTTGCTATTCTTCTACGTGGTCCTAGTCGTGACCGGGTTCGCCTACTGGTCCTCCCATGTCCTTCTCGAACAATCAGCTAGGCCTCTCATAGTAGCAAAAAGTTTAGCCAGGTAAATTAGCATAGCCCTTGTTGGAGAAGTTATGGAATACCCATATAGGGGTCCTCGCTAAATATTTCCATTTTATAGGTTAAATTACTCAAATGCTCTATGTTTTTAGTTAATTTACAATTAATATATAACTTTGGTATTTTGTGATTGGTGTTTTATTTACAATATTTTGATTATATGAGTAACCATGGAACGCTAACTCATTTAACTAATAGTAAAATTGAATTTCGATCAAATGATTATCTTATCAATATTCATGCAATCATGAAGTTTTTTCCTATAAGAATGGACAAAAGCCATACAAACTAACATTTCATGTAAACGTTCAAACACTGATAATTTTAATATACATAGCCTCAAAGATTCTAATCGATTCATTATTAAAGGTTGAAAAGATTTAGCGTACAATTTGTCTATAAACTTTTAACTTTTAACTTTAGACTTGATATTGCCCATAATAAAAACAAAGTTTGAACCATATTTTTGAAAATAATAATGGTGAGAAATATACATCACAACCGTATGAGTGGTAAATTGTTGAATGATTTTGACCATATATTAGAAAATACATTTTATGGTTTGTTGAATGAATAACCTTCAAAATGTTAGAATATGAGGATTTTTTTTTGATTTACTTGATTTTGTGCTTAACTTTTTCATAACACTTTTTTCAACCTTGAAGGTCTTATCAGTTGACATTGTACTATTAATTGACTGCAAGCAATGAATTCTACAAATTCGGGTCGCATATCAATTAACGTTTGATGATTTGAGTTTCAAATCTTCAATCAAATGGATCTTATTAATCATAGGATAAATCTTTGAACTTTTTATTTATTAAACAAGAAGAAGCAAAAGTTTCATAAAACTTTTGATATGAAACAAGGCTCTTATTTGTAGTTAATTATACGCTTCTTAATGTTGGATCGGATGCATTGAAAATAAGGCAAAAAAGGCAATGTAAAATTTTTTCTATTATTGGTTATGCACTAAATCTTAGTTTACCATTATCATGAATATTGTAGTCATGTTAAATCATATTCAATGTATTTTCAGTAAAAAAATAAGTTTTGTGTTTCAATATTTATTTTATATTAATTCCAACTTTTATATTTTATTTAATAAATTTTATTAACTTTAGTTTGAAATATAATCAATTTAATCTATTTGATTTATTATATTTATTTACTTACACTATAATCAATGTGAATAGAATACAAATTAAATATATTCTAACCTAAATATTATTATATATATTATATACAGGAAATTAGACACAGGCAAGAAGTTGCAAAAAAATTTAGTCTCAAGGACAACAAGTTTTCTTTTTAGTCTGAAGGACACTTTTTAGTGTAAACAGAAAATGATAGTTACAACTATCATTCTGTAATTTAAAGTAGAAAATGTCCTTCAGCCTAAAAAGCAAACTTCTTGTCCCTAAAACTAAATTTTTATTCAACTTTTTCCTTGAGCCTAAAAACCCCTATTATATATGTATATATAATTATTATCTAAATAATTCTTGAATATATAAATAATAAAAATTATATATATATGTCCGCGGGTGTGGCGCAGTGGAAATGAGGCTTGGGTTTTGGTAAAAACACCCAGGTTCGATTCCTACCATGCGCTTCCCTATCCTTTATAAATTTACCTGGGGGTATGGGGGCTTGGATCAGCGGACGGCTTTACTATACCCTCTTCAGGAGTTTACCGGCCTGCCGGGTTCTCCTGGGTTATATATATATATATATATATATATATATGCGACACGATATAAGCTATACCATTGCACATGATGTGGTCACGGATCCCAATGATCACATATACATTCCATGTTATATATATTTATAATATTCATATATATGTATACATATGTATGTAAATATATATATTATGTATGTATGTACAAATAAATAATAATTACTATTTAAAATTTATATATATTAAGATTAGGTTCGACCATAAAAAATGTTTTTTAAGGTATTGGTGTATATGTGTGTGTGTGTGTGTGTGTATTTGATAATATGAGCGATACTTTATTCAAATAGAGCACCCATTTTGATGAATCAAGAGCTTAAACCCATGACCTTTAGAATCTCTGTCTAAAGTGTTCACCCTAACCACTTGAGCTAGAGGTCCTTGACAAGCTGTATATATATTTGTGCCATATATATTTAAATTTTAAATTTGTGAGTTAGTAATATTATTAACTATGACTTTATCTGTATGTATGTGTGCATAAATCCACATCATTTGGACCGAATTATTTTCGTATATATGTATCTCTGTGTGTGTATTGCATATTTATAATATTTGTACATATGTATTTTAAGATCTAAAATTAACAATGAAATGTTACCTTAAATTTAATGATAGATTTATAAAAAAAGATTGTTTTTTATTTAAAGCTGAGAGAATTTTTTTAAACTCCAGAATAAAAGTCACATATACATGTGTGTGTGTATAATTACATACATACTTATATTATTAATTACAATATATATATACATATTATGGTCGAAAAGAAAATTTTCAAATGTGTGTGTATATATATACATGTTTACATGTATGTATTCATATATGTTAATAATTTGATTTTGATTTTTGTAGCCGAGAATTATATATACATACATACATACATACATATATATATATATATATTTCAAATTGAATGTTTATCTTAAATCTTGCTGGTTGTTGACATGTTGTGTTGTAAGATTTTCCTCTTTGGAGTGCAATTCCTTCTTTATCCTTGCTTTATGTGTAAATCCCAACTACTGGCTCCATCCTGTTTAAAGTTGATAATGATAAATTACTTATTTAATGTCTAGAAAACCAGGCTAATTTTTTTGGAATAGGTGTCGAGGTTGCATCCTACACTGTGATCACCACTTGGTTATTAAGGTCAAAGATTCTAATGCATAAAGCTTTATCAACGTCGATGCTAAATTTTGTGTGTACGCATCCAGGGATTGAGTGAGGACCCTCACTTTAATTTTATTTTATCTTGGGGATATCTTGGTATCCTTACATGAGCAGAAGCCATGGTGTTACCTATTTAGGTCTAAATCAATCAGATATATCATTTGTTGGCTTGAAAAAGCAATATGTTTATAACGACTTAGATCAAACTACACATAAGAAATATTAGTTTTTTCAATGCCATAATAGAACCAAAAAACCTATTTTCAATGTGGTCGATGCATTTTTTAGTTAGGAAAAACGACCGTGTGAAAAATTTCCCATGTTTTCCGACGACATTCGTGTGGTGTTTTATGACATTATTTTGTTCCCGATGTCATTTCCATACCTTTGATTTTTCATTGCCATCCCGACACCATGATTTTCCAACACCATCCGAATACTAAAATTTTCCCTGCCATCTTGATGCCTAATTTTTCGATGCCACGTTGGTGTCAAATTTTCCAATGCTAGGTCGATGCCTTACCGACTCCTTTTTAAAATACAATTTTCAGATTTTCCCACGCCATTCCCTAAGCAAATTTACAACATTTATGTTGCATTTCTAACCCTCATACCAAATATCTAATAAAGTCATTCCAACAATGTTAAACAGGCAATGAAACGTACGTATGTACATACATACTCATATCAATTAAACAAAAGAACATAACTAACAACTTATATGACAAAAAATATGACATAATCGATGGAACATTCAAGTAAAAAACAATACTCATAGTATTATACAATACAACAACTTAAACTAATGTTATATACATGCAAGTCCAAACGAAATTTATCTCCACATAGTAGATATATACACATACACATACACATACACATACACATACACATCACAAGGTCTGAAGTAAAAAAACATATCTACATATAAGACGAAAACTTTACCTGCCTTCTGCCCGGTCATACTCTTGAGGGGGCTTGCCTACTTATCCATCCATGTGCTTCTCAACCAATCGACTACACCTCTCATAACTTTATTAGAGTATTTCAACCATGGCCTCTATCGCTACCAACTTCTGGTCGATATAAGCGATGTACTGCAATAATTGGTCTGGAATGTTGGTGATGTGTCTACTTCTACAGTTCTGTATTTATTTGATTAATTAAAATTCCAAACAATAATTTTACGTTTAGTTTACTAATGTAATATAATTATTTAATTGATTTTTAGAAATTATCATAAGAATATTCTCATAGTTTGGTCTATGGTCCGGCCTTTTGCCATAGAGGTGCTAAGGTGTGAAAGACTTATTCCTTTACCTTATATGTGATGTCCACACCATTACTTATAACTTCAATCTGAGCTTGATATTTTGATTTTTTAATCTTAATACTTATTATAATTACAAATACATGCATATATTATTTAGATCAAGTTTTTTGAATGACTTACTGCAAACTCCTTTGTAGGATTGTCAATCCATTTGCTTATGGTTGATCCCTCATTGCTTGAGTTGACCTTTTGAATCGTGCAATAGACTTCCTAAGATGCTAATTCCCTTTTAATATTTTCATATTGAGAAATGAAAATAAAATATTAAACAAGGAAATATTTGAATGTCTTCACTATTAATTTGGATGTTTCTACATCTAAGATTTGAAAAACCTTAACTCAACATTTTGCTTAAATTACCATGGTATTCTGAGAATGAAAACAAGATTAAGAAGATTGCTGATATACCATACTAACTTACCTTAACTGTAACACATACATCTATGCATACTAACCACTATCTTGGAGAAAATATTGAAGGAATAGGGCTAGCGCACAATGGAGAAAATGAATGAATTTCAATTTTTTTAATTATTCTGGACCTTGTTAAGCCTATGAAGTCTAAATTTATTTAGATCGTATCTAAGTTAATCCTAAAAAAATCACTATTTTATTTAATTTTTAGTTGAAATTTTATCTTGAAGTTCTATGTGAATTATATAATGTAAACATGTGTATCACATACACATGAGTGTGTACGTGCATATGCAACATTTACAATGTACGTGGTTTAGCATATTCGCGTATAGGTGATGGGATTTATATCGAATCAGACAAGTTAACCTCTTCGTTTTCAAATGTGTTTTCTAATATATATATATATTTGAATATGAAATTAAATAGTATTTATAATAGTATAAATTTACAAATGCATACATGCATACATATACAACACACACACACAGACACTCTTACATGTTTATAAGATTGCAAAACATTAATTTTTTAATTACAAATATAAATAACTTTAAACTCAAATTAAATTTGAAATTTCAAATTTAAAATGGTAATGTAATGAATTATATTTAGTGTGCATATATGTGATAACCCGAATTTTTGGACATCTGATAACTGGATAATTAACTGATTTTTTTATTATTAGAAATACTGATTTATAAGTGAACAAATAAATTCTGACATTAAAAAAATATATGGATGTATATAAGTGGATTTGAAACCACAATAAATGTTGAATTAAATATATGGAAATGATGAATCTTATAGTAAATTAATAAATATATAAATAGATATGTGCAAACTTTATAATATTGAAAATTTTAAGTATGTTCATATACAAGTATATAAGTGTATATATATGTTTTACGAGTAGAAAGCATTGATTTGAATTCATTGTATTATATTTTTAAAGGATATTTAAAGTTAAAATTTTATATTTTTAAAACGCTTAGGATAAATCTTTATGTATAGTTATTTTTTGAAATAGTAATAACTTAAGTAAAGATTTAAACAAGAATAAATAAAAAGCTTTAATATATCTTTTGTAATTCATGAGATAAACATAATAAGTATAAATTTAAAAAACATAAAACCTGTATTAATAAAACATAAGGAAATATTAATTTTGACATACAAAAGACATTTGTATGCTAGGTAACATGCAAATAACAAGTGGCATATTTTTTCTTTAAACTGAAATATATTAATTATGTTAGAGAATAGGCTATTTTCAATTAATTTTTTTGTCTACAGATCTATTTTCTCTCAAACTCTTTTTACCTTCATCTTTTTCTAAACTAAAAAAAAGAAATCAATCTGTTTCAAGTTTTAACCTGAGCAAAACATAGCAGATTTAAGTATAAGCAAATACAAATTCAAGATCAACATAAATCAAGCAATTTCTAGTTTTCAGTTTCATACACTTGGGTTCTCTGTCCTCTGTACAAAATTCTAGTGAGTAAACAAAACTTTTCAAAGCTAAAAATCTTTTATCACTTGATGCATGTGATAAATTTATGTAGTATTGTTGTAAATATAGTTTGCATGAATGTATTTTATTTTAATATAGTGAAGTACAATGTGTATATACCTGTGCATGCCTGTATATACCTATATGCATGCTCTATTTGATATTAACAGTCCAAAAATAGGTTCAAAAATCAATTTCTTCTTTTTCAATCTCTTATAGCTTATGATCATCAAATGGAAGTTGTTTGTATTTACCAGATTCAATATTAAAAATATTTTTCAAGTATAATTAGCAAGAAATATTACTGGAAGAAGGAAATAACAGCGATGATCTAATTTAAGTTAGAAATCGATCATCTTAATTTCAAATTTTGATTATAGAAACAGATTCGTATTAGAAAATGATGATTTTTGATAATCATTTCATAATTTTTAAGTTTATATATGTTGAGAATTTCTGAGATGAACGGTTTTGGGTTATTCGTCGAATTCCAACGATCGACAAGGTATGGTTGGTCATGCTTGGGGCTGGAGGTAGCTTGAAGGTTGTGGATTGAAGGAAAAATGGTGGATGGATTTTTAGATGGTCGAGGTGGCTTGTAGACGGTAGTTCAGGGATTGGCGAGCTGTTTTGGTCGTCGATGTTCTCAAGGGTCTGGAGGCGTTGTTAGTGGATCGGAATCGATCGGAGTAAGGGGGATCGAGGCATAGGATCGTGACAAGGCTCGGGGTCGACCGGCGTGAGGTCTAGTGATCGGGATCGTCGGAGCGAGGTGATTTTGTCGAGGGGTTGGGTAACAGTGAGTGATCGCGCAGCTCGATTTTGATTTCGAGTCGAATTCGTCAAACTGGGTGGTCTGGAAGTTCGTGAGGGTCGTCGACGACGTGTTAAAGGCAGCAAGGTTGGAGCATTGTCGCTTGGAGGTGCACGTGCATGTGTGCACGTTTGAGTCTGGGTGTGTTATGGTGATTGGGAAAGAAAGGTTTTCTCGGGTTTGGCTCGAAGAAGATCATGGTTCGTCTCAAAGGAAGTGAGGAGAGTGGGAGACTACTGGTTTAGCTCGAGAATTATTATTGTGGGCTCGGGTTTTCTTAACTTGATGATTTAACAAGTTTTCTAGCAATTTATATAGCCAAATTTTAAAGTTTATAAAACGAATAAGTTTAACACACACACACACACACCCCAAGTTTTCAAAGTAAAGTGTTAATAAGTTATCAAACAAGTTTCAAAGGTTAAAATGTTAAAGTTTAAATGTTTAAATTTTTTTGTTTTGAGATAATTAAAGGTTAATTAATTTAGGTAATTAAAGGATGGTTAATTACTTATTGTAATTAATTAAAAGGGTTAATTAATGTAAGTAATTAAGGATAATTAATTAAGGTGGATAATTTAAGGATGATTAATTAATTTCATTTATTAATTAAGTAATAATAAAAGGTTTGTAATTAATTAATGTTAAGTAAGCAGGATTTAAAAGTTATTAATTTTATTTTATTTGGTGATTAAAATTAAATTAATTAGGAATTGTATAACTAAGCAATCTTGCTTATGAATGATTAAATTATATTGAATATCTAAATTGATTAAAATCCCTAGTCTGAAAATTTGTGATGCTCTGTGATATGTAATGCTTGGTTGAACTGTGATAATATGGGTTATTTATTTATCTGCGATGAATTGCTGTATTCATAATATAAATTGAATCGTTTGCACTTAAACAACTTGGCTTAAGTGATGACTTTGGATTCGAAGAGACCGAGGTCGGGTATCAGCAATACCCGAAACCACTTCGATTAGTAATCTAAAATTCTTCATATATTTGATATGTGCAATCAATAGGCTAGAAAGGAAAAATTTAAGTGTTACCCGGTGGTTTGACCAGGCAACAAGAAACTTGATGTAGAAGGCTCATTCAACATAAAGGGTCGTTCGGCACAACTATGTCGTTTGACATTTCTATCGTTCGACAAAGAAGTCTCGACCGGCATCCAGCATCGCTCGGCATCCAAGCACCGTTCGACATCTAGCCTCGTTTGACATGAACCTCGCTCGGCATAGAGCCTAGATCGACATAGCAGGGCCATTCGGCATCTATCCTCGCTCGGCATAGAGCCTCGTTTGGCATAGCAGGGTCGATCGGCATCTGACCTCGTTTGGCATAGATCCTCGTGCGACATAGCAGGGTCGGTCGGCATCCAGCCTCGTTTAGCATTCCAGCCTCATTCGGCATTCCAGCCTCGTTCGGTGTTCATGCCTTGTTCGGCATTCCAGCCTCGTTCGACATTCCAGCCTCGCTCGGCATTCATTCCTTGTTTGGTATTCAAGCCTCGTTCGGCATTCCAGCCTCGTTCGGTATGAAGCCTCGCTCGGCATTTCTTCCTACAAAGCATGGCAAGATCATTCGGCATTTGTGGCTCGGCATGCAGAAGTCAGTTGCCACGGGCCGAGGTATCTCACTCCTAGGCCCAAAAGGGAAGTCCAACCCATCTTCGTCTATAAATAGAAGGGCAGAGGCACAGTGAAAGGGACCTTTTTTCGAGAACAATGGGGAGACTCTGCCGCTTTCAAGACTTGTTTCAGCATTTGTATTCAAGTCTTTATAGTAAGGACTGTATATGTATTCAGTCTTTGGTGAAAGCAATGAAGATTGATCTTAAAGTGGACGTAGGCAATTACGCCGAACCTCTATAAATTCGGTGTTCTTGTTTTCTGCATTTAATTTAGTATACAATTCTCTGTTTTAATTTACTTTATTCATTAATCTCTCTACACAATCTTTCTAAAGATTGTTAGTGACCAATTCTGGTGCTAACATTTTGGTGCTTTCATTGAGAATCAAATTCTCAGGCCGATAGGATCTACTTTGTAGCACTAGATTGAATAAATCCCCAAAAGGAGATCCAACTTACTCATAGGACGTCCGTTGAATCTACTCAGAGTTTTGATCAACAACTCTACCATGGAAAGACCATGTACCCGGTCAGCCTCTCACAATGCGGACGTCAACGAGACTGCTAGCGTGCAACAAGTTTGACCTAGCAATCAAAAAGCAAATTTAGGTGCAGGGACTACCGCCCAAACTCAAACATAAGTTATCACCAGGACGGAGTTCAACGACTTGATGAGCGAACTCAAGCAAAGTAAAAGGCAACTTGCTGAGCAGATTCAAGCCAACACTAATCTCATGACTCGGCTTACTCAACAGCAGCATCAGAATGCTGGAGGTAGCCCTACTCCTTATTCTTTATCTGATTGCTCGACTTCGGCTGATGAACCTCCCAGGCGTAGACGCCGTAAAATTGAAACTGCAAAAGCAGATGCCACTGATCGATCGACCAGGGATCAAGCATGTGAGGAGACCGGACGTCCGGCTCACCAAGATCCTAATGAAGCTGGCCTTCAAGATACACGTTTGGCTGATCGCCAACAGAAGGGACATCAACCTGAGCGGTCATGTAGAACAGAACCTAACCTTCCATCCTCCATACAAACTCTGGAATTATCAGCTACGGTCAGACAGTTGATGAGAGAGAGCCAAGGCTTGACCAATGAAGATTGTGGAGTATCCAGGAGTCATACTCCCTACACAGACACTATCCTGCAGGCCGAGTATCCCAGGATGTTTAGTATGCCAACTATACAGGCCTACGAAGGGAAGACTGATCCCAGACAGCACGTAATGGGGTACGAATGGATGATGGATTCTGCCAGAGAAAACGATGCGACCAAGTATAGGTGCTTCCCAATCACTTTATCTGGAATCGCCACTGTATGGTTTACTCGACTTCTCCCGCGATCTATATCCAGCTTTGATGAATTGGCAATGAAGTTTGTAGAACAATTTAGGATACATGCTACTCGTCCAAAGGATGTGATGTCCTTATCAAGCGTAATCCAGGTTCCGAGAGAATCATTGAAAGTGTACTTGCAGAGATTTCACGTTGCGACCACTGAAGTTAGCAACCCTAATGACCATGCAATTCTGATGGTGGTAATGCGAGGAGTAGATCCGGATTCATAATTTGGAGATTGGTTGGCGGGAAAGTCCCCAGCTACGTTGGAGCGTTTCCATTCGAAAGCTCATCAATTCGTAAGGAGGGAGGAAGCTCGATGGACAAGGCGAGATAAGGCACTAGGGCCAGTTCAGGAGACTGTGAAAAGTAACTTCGCTATAAAGCAATCCGACGACAACTCAGGAAAGGTTCAAGTCAATGTCCAGAACAAGCCTGGGGAATCTAAAGGGTCCGGAGAAGGAAATCCTGGAAAGAAAAGAGAAGCAAGGAAATGGAAGCCAAGGATTCCAACCTACAACGAATACACCCCCTTGAATGCGCCTCTTGAAAATATTTATCTGTCAACGTGTAACACTTTTCAATACAGAAAACCATGCCCAAAGGAGTCTATAGAGGAACAGAAGCGGACGGGGAAGTACTGTCGCTTCTATGAGACTTATGGGCACAATACAGAGGAGTGTAGACATCTCCATGATGCCATAGAAAAGTTGATCAGGCAGAAAAAGCTGTAGGAATTTGTTAAGAACCCATAAAAGGGTAGGCAAGGAACATCAGACCCTGGACGCGGGCCGGCTCCACGCCATCCAGAGGAACCTGCCCAAACTATGGGTAGATTGATCATAAACACTATAGTCGGAGGACCTCACCCTGCAGACGAGGATTGGCAGGAGATGGAATGATATGCTACCTCCTTAAGGCAAGCAGATTATGAACGTTGTTCGAATGTGGAAGATGGAACCCCCGCAAAACAACAACGCATGATGACAGACGATATAGTGTTCAGGAGCCGAGATGTAGACAAGGTAGAGGCTCCTACCATCGACCCGATGGTCATATCTACGACGGTCGGGCCCGCATACGTCGAAAGCATTTTAGTTGATTGTGGAAGCTCCATGAACATCATCTTCAAAAAGGCATATGACCAAATGAGGATGGAGACAAAAGACTTAAAGCCATCTAAAGCCCGTATCCATAACTTTAATGGTGCGGCGATTGATGCGATGAGGTATGTTGAGTTGCCAGTTGGATTGGGAGAAGATGAGCGTAGGAGGGTGAAAATCCTACCATTTATAGTCTTGGATGTAGATTCTCCATATAATGTATTTCTGGGTCGTCCGACCATGGCGGAGTTTAGGGCAGCTTTGGCCCCATGGTGTTTGACATTAAAATTTCCGACAGACAAAGGAGTCGGTGTAGTGCACGGCGATCAGGCGATCGGTCGCGCATGTTATGTGGCAGAGCTAAGAGAGGCTCAACGGATAGAGAAAGGAAAGGTTGCGGACAACTCCGTCCGCATACAAAACACTAACAATTGACATGTAGTGGCCGAGCCCTGGCTCGGGCGAAATTCTTGGATCTATAGAGACATAGATCCGAAAGATGATGATTGGGGAGCCAGGGAAGCGAATGCAACACCGGCTGAGCTGACGATTGACATTCCAGTTAGCCGGGATGACCCGTCACGAGTTCGTAAGATTAGATCGCAACTCGACCCGTCATTGGCCGAGGATCTTACTGACTTCCTCCAAGCGAACCTGGACGTTTTCACTTGGACACATTCTGATATGTGGGGGATTTCTTCCACTATTGCGAGTCATATGTTGAATATAGACCCGAAGTACATCCCAGTAAAACAAAAACGGAGAGGCATGGACTCGGAGAGGTCCGCCGCTCTCAGAGAGGAGGTGGACAAACTTAAAGCCAATGGGTTCGTCCACGATGCCCTCTACCCTGAATGGGTATCTAACTTTGTGCTAGTGAGGAAAGCGAATGGGAATGGAGAACTTGCATTGATTATTCTTATTTAAACAAAGCATGCCCGAAGGATAGTTTGCCTTTGCCTAGAATCGACCATCTGGTTACGGCCGGACACGAGCTACTGTCATTTATGGATGCGTACACGGGATACAATCAAATCTCGATGCACATTCCAGATAAAGAACACACCAGTTTTGTCATAGACGTTGGGTTATATTGCTGTGTAGTGATGCCCTTCGAATTGAAAAATACGGGAGCAACTTATCAACGTCTGGTGAACCAAATGTTTAAAGATCAGATTGGTAGAACAATGGGAGTCTATGTGGATGACATGCTCATGAAGTCACGACAGTCAAACGACCACAGTCGAGACTTAGCAGAGATGTTTGATATACTCAGGCATTATGGGATGAAAATCAATCCTTTGAAGTGTTCTTTTGGCATTGCGTCAGGGAAATGTTTTGGATTTCATCGTGAATGCGTAGGGAATCGAAGCTAACCCGGAGAAGATTCAAGCTATTCGGGACATACAAGCGCCCAGAACTATAAAGCAAGTACAAAGCTTGAACATAAAGGTGGCCGTGCTGAGTCGATTCATATCTAGAGCAACGGATAAGTACATTCCCTTCTTCAATGTGATAAAGAAAGGAAAGAGAAGTTTCAAGTGGACATCCGACTGCGAGGAAGCATTCCGAGCTCTGTTAAGACATTTAGAAAGTCCTCCAGTGTTATCAAAACCAATTGACCATGAAATGTTGTATGCGTACCTGGCTGTATCCCAACATGCCATCAGTACGGCTTTGGTTCGCGAGGAGGACCGAGTTAAAAAGCCAGTGTATTATGTCAGTAAACGTATGACGGGGGTAGAAAGAAATTATCCCAAGATTGAGAAACTAGCTTACTGCTTAGTGATTGCATCACGCCAGCTTTGTCCATACTTTCAGGCACACTCAATCAGTGTTTATACTGATCAACCCTTGCGGCAGGTACTCCAACGACCAGAATCCTCTGGAAGGATGTTAAAATGGAATATCAAGTTGAGTCAGTTCGATATTACCTACCTGCCACGAAGGTCCATACAAGGGCGAGCGCTAGCAGACTTCATTGCTGAATTCACCGTGTCAGACGAATCAAACGGTCACAATGTCATACCTCCCATTCGATGGAAGATGTACACCGATGGGGCATCTAACGACCATTGTTCGAGGGCTGGCATAGTTCTTGTGACTTCTGAAAACCGATCAGTTTGTTATGCTTTGGAGCTTGAATTCCCAGCAACAAATAACGAAGCCGTGTATGAAGCATTGATTGCTGGCTTGAGACTTATCAGAGAATTAGGGGTAAGATCGGTTGAAATCTTTTGTGACTCACAACTAGTGGTGTACCGAGTTTGGGGGACTATCAAGCAAAGGGACAGAGACTTGACCCATACTTGGCACGGGTTCAAGAGCTGCTAGCGAATCTGGAGTATTATGATATTTCACATGTCCCGCATGAACAAAATAGAGCAGCCGATTCATTGGCAAAATTTGCAAGCACTGGCGATGCGCAGCAAATTGGACTGTTTCCCATTGAAACCTTACATGCTCCGAGTATAAATATGATGGAGGTAGATTTCATTTTAGAAACAGAAATCGAGACGGAATCATGGATGACCCCATTCAAGCAATACTTGTTACACGGGGTCGTACCCGAAAGAAGGAGCGAAAGATGACAAGTCATTCGTACGGCTTCACGATATGTAATGCAAGACGGGGTAATGTATCAGAAGGGATTCTCGACCCCCTTACTCTGGTGCATAGCCCATGATGAGATAAAACGAGTCCTGAAGGAAGTCCATGAAGGAGAGTGTGGTGACCATACTGGAGGGCGGACGTTAGCAAAAAAAAATCCTCCTCTATGGATACTATTTGCCGACTGTAAATCAAGATGCCGTAGACTATGTGAGAAGATGTGACAAATGTCAGAAATATGCAAAAGTCTCAAGAGCTCCATTGACAGAATTCATATAAATGGTTAGTCCCTGGCCGTTTGCAATGTGGGGGATCGACATAGTCGGTTTCTTACCCATATCCAAAGGTGGTGCGAAATACGCGACAGTTGCGGTCGATTACTTTACCAAGTGGGCAGAAGCAGAGCCTTTGCCCACTATCACCACCAAAAAGGTCATTAATTTCGTTGTACGAAATATTATATGCCGTTTTGGCCTGGACCATCATTACAGACAACGGAACTCAATTCAAAAGCGAAGAGTTCAAAGAATTTTCCTAAAAATACGGCATTGAGAAAAAGTTTGCAGTGGTTGCTCATCCGAAATCCAATGGACAAGTGGTAGCCGTGAACAAAATAATCAAGTCCATATTGAAAAAGCGTTTGGAAAAGGCTAGAGGCAAGCGGGTGGATGAACTTCCAACAAGGCTTATAGAACCACCCACAAGTCCGTGACTGGCCACTCTCCATTCGCATTGGCATATGGTGTGGAAGCTATTATACCCGTCGAACTTGAAGTTCCATCACATCGAGTAACTTATTACGACCCTATGTCGAACCGGGATCTTTTACTGGAATCATTGGATTTAATTGATGAAAAACGTGAAGGAGCTGATTTAAGAGCGGCTGCATACAGACACCGAGTCGCTTGATATTATAATGAGAAGGTCCGGCCGAGAATCTTTGATGTGGGTGACATCGTTTTGAAATGAGTTTTCCCGGTTCCATCATATATGAATCCTGCATGGGAAGGTCCATACATCATTGAACGGAAGCTTGGATAGGGAGCTTTCAAGATAGCGACCGTTGATGGTGCGACACTCCCCCGAGCATGGAATAGTGAGCATTTGCAGCATTATTACACTTAGTTTATCTCATTCATATTTTAGTTGCAATTATTTCAAACATTTTTTTATTTCGTTGATTCTTAGTTTACGACATGTAATAAGACAATTTAGCTTGTTTGCATCAATAAAGGCTTGAAACCATTTTTTCCATGGATTGTTGATGTTTCTGTGTATGATAATTCTGTGGCAAACAACTAAGAGTTACATTATTTTGTCTGACGTACGAACGTGCACGAGCACTCAAAATCTCCAAGTCCCCTGAGTGCGGACCGGAGTACTCTGAGTCCCCTGAATGCGGATCAGAGTATAAAGGACTCAAAATCTCCAAGTCCCCTGAGTGTGTACTGGAGTACTCTGAGTCCCCTGAGTGCGGACTAGAGTATAAACGACTCAAAATCTCCAAGTCCCCTGAGTACGGACTAGAGTACTCTGAGTCCCCTGAGTACGGACCAGAGTATAAACACTAGAGTACTCTGAGTCCCCTGAATGCGGACCAGAGTATAAACGACCCAAAATCTCCAAGTCCCATGAGTGCGGACTAGAGTACTCTGAGTCCCCTGAGTGCGTACCAAAGTATAAACGACTCAAAATCTCCAAGTCGCCTGAGTGCGGACTGGAGTACTCTGAGTTCCCTGAGTGCAGACCAGAGTATAAACGACTCAAAATCTCCAAGTCCCCTGAATGCGGACCAGAGTATTCTAAGTCCCCTGAGTGCGGACCAGAGTATAAACGACTCAAAATCTCTAAGTCCCCTGAGTGCGGACTGGAGTACTCTACGTCCCCTGAGTGCGGACCAAAGTATAAACGACTCAAAATCTCCAAGTCCCCTGAGTGCGGACTGGAGTACTCTGAGTGCCCTGAGTGCGGACTAGAGTATAAACGACTCAAAATCTCCAAGTCCCCTAAGTGCGGACTGGAGTACTATGGGCCCCCTGAGTGCGGACCAAAGTATAAACGACTCAAAATCTCCAAGTCCCCTGAGTGCGGACTGGAGTACTCTGAGTCCCCTGAGTGCGGACCAAAGTATAAACGACTTGAAATCTCCAAGTCCCCTGAGTGCGGACTGGAGTGCTCTGAGTCCCCTGAGTGCGGACTGGAGTACAAACGGTTTAAAATTCTCGAAGTTTCTAGAGTATGAACAAGGACACAAATGAATTGAAGTGATCAAGTCCCTGGCATACGGACTGAAAATTATTCTAAGCACCCGAAGCGTGGAATGAAGGATGTACAATTCCAAAGAGTTTTCGACTTATATCAAGACGAATTAAAAAGTTTATGCAACTCACAATAGCTTGGGTTTCGACCACAATCTTACAGAAAGCTGAACGACGAAAGTCTTTTGAAAGACAAAAGAACTATGCTTTATTTATTCAAAAATAAGTTTCTACTACAACTCCTCTAAAACTCGAAGTCGAACGTCTATTTACATGGACTACGAAAATAAATAAAAATAATTACATAACCTAAACTAACTCTTGTTGAACGAGAGTAACAATTACTTCTTGGATTTCTCCGACTTTTTTCCCTCCTTCGTCTTCTCAGACGACTCCTCTCTCATGCGTTTTCCCTTGGAAATTTTCTTTGATGGGGAGGTGACAACTGATGAAGAGCGAGGAACCTCTAGTGGCCTGGACCCACCAGGGAGGATGACCTTTAAAGGCTTGTTGATCATCTAGGTCCACGACTTGAGGCCTGACTTTGATTTTCGCCGTCCTTTTCTTTTCCTCCTCGAGCTGCTCCTTCATGCTCGTTTTAGAAGTATGTTTAAATGTGACGCAGCGGATACAACTTTTAAAGCAGAACGATGGAACGATACAAAGATAAATTGGTGAATTGATGATACCAAATGCCCAAATCCGTTGATCTCTCAAAATACCAGATTCTAGCTATCTTCAACACGTTGATCACGCACGATGCCGCGTTAGAAGATCTACGATTCTTCAACGTTGATCTCGAGCATGAGATTCCGTGAATCGGCTTCAAATTCGTTGATTCGAGCGCACTTGAATAACCGAAGATGGAGAAAGGAGCTCACACTCAACTTTCAATTTTTAAAGTGGCACAAAGCTCTCAACAAAATTTTATTCAAAATCAACCACTTTTACAAATGACTAACAGCCTTATTTATAGAAGTTACAACTCAACACACACCGACTTAACCACGCAGGTGACACGCGACTTACAAGATACAAGTTACAATAGAAACGACTTACGACCTACGACCTACGACCTAAGCAACTTACATCAACATACGATTTACACAATACAATAAGATAAAACATTACATGTCTTACAACAGGCGAGGTAACAACATAGCACTTCAACAGAAATGGCTTGAGCGACCTATCACTTGAACGACTTAAAAGAACTGAGCGACATAAGATCTGGGCGACCTAGCGGCATAAGAAGAAACAGCATGTGTGAGCAACCTAAGAAGAATGCGCTGGAGAGCGACTTATCAAATGCGACATATAGTTAGCTCGCCCGTGTTAGGTCGTAACTCGCATAACTCATGTGTGAGCGACCTAAGAAGAATGCGCTGGAGAGCGACTTATCAAATGCGACATATAGTTAGCTCGCCCGTGTTAGGTCGTAACTCGCATAACTCGCTGGCGCGCTGCAGGTTACTTAACTCTTCTTGAACCGTTAACTCGTTAAGTCGGTCATTATGACTTGTTAGGTCGCTTATAGCTTGTGAGCGACTTAAGATGATTGTGGTGAGCGACTTATCATGGTGCGCTGCATCAAGATGCACTTGTGATCTTGATTTCATAACTTCCCTAGATGGGAGATGAAGTCTTGGACTTATCCTCATCAAGCGCCCCAATCACTTGAGCATCTGGCCCAGGAGTCTCTACTGCGTGAGTAGCCTCACTTGTTTTTCCCTTCACCTCCTTGGCATCATCGCTCCTTGGAGTGGGCTCAGGATCAGAATGGCCTGCGCAAAATCATGGAAAAAGAGCATTAGAATGCAATGACCTCTCATCAAAAATGACGACTCTTGGAATTTCAAAATAAAGAGTTATATACCGGCTTTTGGCTGACTCTCAGTCGTCCGAGGGGTCTCACCCTTTGGAATGGGAGATAGAACGTGAATGCCGAGGCCATGGTCCTCTGGGTCATAACCAACATGTTGCTCAAATAGATCAAGTACCAGCCGATCAGCCGACTGAGTAGGAGCATAAGTCGAAGACTCGGTTCCGGATGGACCGGCAATAACATCTTTCCCTTTCAATGAGGTGGAACCTTTACAGTAGAGAGCCTTCGCTGTAGACAGGTCCGAGGGCTCGTTCCCCTTGAGAAATTCTTTTATTAAAGCATCTTCATCAACCTCCTTGGTGCCAAGTTTGACCTTCCTGATTTTTATTAAAGTCTTCCACGCCTCAGCTAGGGATTCGAGATAGCCCTCGTCCAGAAAAGTTAAGTCCCGATGCATGAGGATACGGGCATTGAATTCTGCAATCAATGGGTCGAACATGCATTTGACCTCCTCCCTACCAGCCTCTTTAGCCGCCTCAAGGCGAGAGTCAATCTTCGTAGATGCTATTTTCTTGCCCTCTTCATGGGCTTCATCTTTCAGCATCCCGACTTTAGAAAGCTCATCATCGAATTTTGCCTTTAGAAGTCGCATGGCAACGATCTCGTCACAATATCGTTGCGATTCTTCTTGGGCAGTAGTTTTATCCTCTCTTTCTTTACGGAGTTGTTCCTCCAGCTCTTTGACTCGGAGAGAAAATGCATCTCTTTCCTTCTGCATTGAGTACTTCTCCAAAGCACGGCCCCATAGCGTTGGACCACCTCGTCAATTTCTTTTTTATGAGTTGTCTCCAGGCGATTGACGACTTCCACCATATCTTTAGCGCTTTGTTGAGAGGCTTCAAGATGAGATTTGTAAGAAGCAAGCTCTTCGTCCTGAGCTTTAATATCTTTATCGTGGATAGCCCAGGAGATCAATTTCATGTTGACTCTCAATGGAGACTTCTGAAACTTTTTTGGCTAAGTGCATGAATGCATCATGCTGGGCATAAACGTCATTAGTGCAAGCAATAGCGCTTTGCTTGACATGTCCTGGAATTTGGTGAATCACCGAAACAAATTTGTAGGCATCAAAGCATACCTTTGGAAACGAGGCTTTAAGCTCAGCAAGTCGTTCTGCTACTGGTGGATCAGGTACAAGAGCGAGAGGAGTCTGCTTGGAAACTGCAGGTGTTCTGTGGGGATCTCAAGATTACCTAGTACTTGATGAACCGGAGTGTTGATCCCGTTGGGCCTTAGGCTGGGACCCCTTATGTGCAGGTTTCTCTTTGCTATGCTTCGGTTGGGAAGGAGGATCGCGAGGATGTGAGGGCTGACTATAAGTTTTTCTTTGGTATGACGATTCTCGGCGGTAGTAGTCTCGATCGCCGGAGTCATCTCTATCTCGACGCTTGCTGGAAACCGATTCCCGACTGGATTAGTGAAAAATCGATGCACCACGAAGGCGGTCAAGTCCAAGTGTACGCCCCATGTCACCTACACAGAATTTAAATAACGACGAGTTAGCAAAGAATAGAGTGATGGCAGAAAGTTAAGTGCAAGGTGAGGTGCATGTGTTTGTATGCCCTAGTGTTTTCCCCCGACAGGCCAGTTTCTTTACTAATAGGAGTTTTTTCTCCTTGATTTTGGGCTTGAGCGCTTGTATCGCCTCTCATGGGCGAATGAAGCTTAAGGGCCTCTGGATCGTCGAAACCGTAGTTGAGCAGATCATCAGGTATGGTAAAGTTCGACAGGCCTTTCAGAGAACTTTCTAAGTGCTGCGAGGAAGCTTCTTTCTCCATTGGAATCAGGGTAACTTTAGAAGTTCCACCCACTGTTTTCTTTCTCAGCTTGTATGTCAGTTTCTTCTATCTCTTCGAAGGGGAAGGTCTCGTTTTAATGTCATGAACTTCGACTATCGGGTCCCGAGATGGACTAACATTTTCGCCCTGTACTTCGAGCATTTCAGCTTCTTTAATCTCCCACTCCTTTAGTGTGTCAGGGGCGTTACATGCTGAAGACTCGGCCTTCTTTTTTCCTTTTCCCGAAGCAGGTCTTGTTATGGTAACACTTTGGGGGAGGCTTATTCGGTGACCTTCCGCTAGCAACTCAAATTTCGTAAGCGACTCATTCGAAATGAGAGTTCTGTTGTCCCGTTCTTCGACGGGAATGGCTCGGATAGCTTCGACAGCTTCAGAATATCCGAAGCCCTCGGGACTTGGGTTAATACCTGAAAAGATAGAGGAAGAGTTACAAAAGGTACAGCTTCGGCCAGACATGAGTATTGGTCTAAGAAAAATACTTACTTCCTTCCACCCATCTCCTCGCAAAGCCAGGAGGACTGCACACATAGAACCACTCCTGTTTATACTAGGCAAACTTGCTCCATGCCCCAGTTAAGATTCGACACTTGCTGTGCGGCTCGAGGAACATGAAAGATGGGCTATCCGACCTTCTCTTGATGCGGTAGATATAGAGGATATCGCCCGGAGTCAGAAGCCTGAAGAGGACACTCATGAAGAGAATGCAACTGCCGTATATGAATGCATGACTGTTCGGATGCAGTTGCGATTGGGCAATCTTGATATAATGCAACATGTCTCGAAGAAAGGAGTTGAATGGCGGCACGCTGCCAACCCAGCACATGAATCTGTTACAAGCTATATGTCAGACTGGGGGCAAGTGAGGACGATCACGCTCCGATGGAACTAACACATCGTTAAAGGGGATTCCGTGGACTGATCATATCCGAGGGAGCGTACTCTCGTTAATCTTTGAGGCTTGGGAATCGATTGGATCATTTAAGAAGATCGCTTCCTCCAGGGCATCGGGAGCCAAGTCGACAGACGCGGTCATAGGGCTCGACAAGTCTTGTGCGGGAGTAGTTAACGGATTTGAAGTTCCTACTACTTCTTGTCAAGAGGATGGCCCGGGTCTGTCCGAGATCGTAGCAGAGCTAGATTTCCTAGACATCTCTAATGAAGATTGAATCTGACCAAACACCTGTTTGAACTATACTTGAAAAACAATTGACATTAGACTTAACAACATAAATATTCCCCCCGTGTGGTGTGTGAACTGGTGCGATCATTCGAATATAAGTGCCAAGAAATTAAAAGTCATTGGTTTGGCGAAATAAAGTTAGGATTCGAACTATCGTCTTCGAAGATCGTCATCTCTGACCGTCTACGAGTGCTTATCGTAAGATAGTTAATGTTTTGAACTCGACATCGACACTGCATATGAAAGGTTATTGATGGTTAAACAAGTTAAGTTCAAGTTTACAGTTGTATAAACACGAGAGTTATCAGTCCGGATTGTCCGATATGCTTAGTTATGTAAGTCTGTCATTGTCCATTATCATATATTCATGCATGAGATGTGTTGAGTCAACTATGCATTAGGTTCGACTAGTGTTGCCGTTGTGTACAACTCTCTCACTTATCCTCTCCACCGTTCGATATTCGGCTAGTCATGCCGAACCACAACCATGCCGAGCCACCTCGCTCGACACTTCACCCTCAAGGCCAACATTTTTCTACCTATCCACTTCATCTTTCGGCATTCGTGTAGTCATGCCGAACCGCAATCACACCGAGCCATTCGCTCGGCATTTTGCCTAGCTCCTACTTTCTTCTAACACATCCTTCCTACCGCTCGGTACGGACAATTTGTCCAACAAGTTATGCCAAGCCGCCTCGTTCGACACTCTACCCACCTCCCATTTTTCACCTGCACTCCTACTAACATCGTTCGACATAAAAGGATCATGCCGAGCCATGATCGTGCCGAGCCACATCACTCGACACACTGAACCTTACTACGACTTCGCTCCAATGCTTCTTCTGCAACCACGTTCGGCACGAGGAAGTCATGCCGAGCCACATCAACACGTAACCCTGTTCCATCCTCCACTCCACCTAATCCTAAGGAAAACATTTTCTTCCATCTTTCTTTCAATTCTACACGACTCCACCTTCCTAATCTACACGACTCTCATTGTTCGTGGGTTAGAGGAAGGGTGTGGATTCAAGTCTTGTCTTAATCCCTAATCAGGGAGAGTCAAGCGAGTAAAGGGTGAATACCTAGAATAGGGGGCAAAGTCTGATGGAATGCTCGAATTGGAAGTAGTGATCTACTCGGGCCTACTCTTGAAGGCAATCGAGAAATAGCCAAGAAGACTTGGGGGCTAGAGGAGTTGTTGAAGTGTTGGCAAAGGTTTGGAAAGAGGCAAGTTCGTAAGTCCTGAAAAAGCAGAGGTAAAAGTAAAAGGGAAGGGAGGAAGAGTTATCGCCTTATATAGAGATAAGAGAAGCCAAAGGGGCAGTGACCGATAGAACCGGTCAAAACACCTCCCTCGTTCAGCATTAATGCCGTTCGACATGTGTACGTCGCTCGGCATCTGCTAAGCCGTTTGGCATTATATGTCATTCGGCATTAGCATGTCGCTCGGCGTACAATACCTCGATTGGCATTCAGGAGAAGACACTAAGATAAAGCCAGGGCTCAAAGCAAAACACATGAGACTTGTAATTCAAAGTGCATCATGTTCGTCCACATGATGCACTTTAGGGGGCAACTGTTACCCGGTGGTTTGACTAGGCAACAAGAAACTTGATGTAGAAGGCTCGTTCGGCATAAAGGGCCGTTCGACACGGCTATGTCGTTTGGCATTTCATATCGTTCGGCAAAAAAGTCTCGAACGGTATCCAGCATCGCTCGACATCCAAGCGCCGTTCGGCATCTAGCCTCGTTCGGCATGAACCTCGCTCGGCATAGCAGGGCCGTTCGGCATCTATCCTCGTTTGGCATAAAGCCTCGTTCGGCATAGCAGGGTCGATCGGCATCTGACCTCGTTCGGCATAGAGCCTCGTTCGACATAGTAAGGTCGGTCGACATCTAGTCTCGTTCGGCATTCTAGCCTCGTTCGGCATTCCAGCCTCGTTCGGCATTCCAGCCTCGTTCGGCATTCATGACTTGTTCGGCATTCCAGCCTCGTTCGGCTTTCCAGCCTCCCTCGGCATTCATGCCTTGTTCAGCATTAAAGCCTCGTTCGGCATGACAGCCTCATTCGTCATGAAGCCTCGCTCGGCATTTCTCCCCACAAAGCATAGCAAGGTCGTTCTGCATTTGTGGCTCGGCATGTAGAAGTCACTCGCCACAGGCCGAGGTATCTCACTCCTAGGCCCAAGAGGGAAGTCCAACCCATCTTCGTCTATAAATAGAAGGGCAGGGGCACAGTGAAAGGGACCTTTTCTCGAGAACACTGGGGAGACTCTGTCGCTTTCAAGACTTATTTCAGCATTTGTATTCAAGTCTTTATAGTAAGGATTGTATCTGCATTCAGTCACTTGTGAAAGAAATAAAGATCGAAACTTAAAGTGGACGTAGGCAATTACGCTGAACCACTATAAATCCAGTGTTCATGTTTTCTACATTTTACTTAATATACAGTTCTCTGTTTTAATTTACTTTCTTCATTAATCTCTCTACACAATCTTTCTAAAGGGTGTTAGTGACCAATTCTGGTGCTAACATTTTGGTGCTTTCACTAAGAATCGAATTCTCAGGCCGATAAGATCTACTTTGTAACTACTGGATTGAATAAATCCCCCGAAGGAGATCCAACATACTCATAAGACGTTCGTTGAATCTACTCAGAGTTTCGACCAACAACTCTACTATGGGAAGACCACGTACCCAATCAGCCTCTCACAATGCGGACGTCAACGAGACTGCTAGCATGCAACAAGTTGGACCTAGCAATCAACAAGCAAATTTAGGTGCAGGGACTACCGCCCAAACTCAAACGTAAGTCATCACCAGGACGGAGTTCAACGACTTGATGAGGGAACTTAGGGAAAGTAGAAGGCAACTTGCAGAGCAGATTCAGGCCAACGCTAATCTCATGACTCAGCTTACTTAGCAGCAGCATCAAAATGCTGGAGGTAGCCCTGCTCCTTATTCTTCATCTGATAGCTCGACTTCGGCCGATGAACCTCCCAGGTGTAGACGCCGTAAGAATGAAACTGCATAAGAAGGTGCCACTGATCGATCAACCAGGGATCAAGCACGTGAGAAGACCAGACGCCCGGCTCACTAAGATCCTAATGAAGCTGGCCTTCAAGATGCACGTTTGGCCGATCGCCAGTAGAGGGAACATCAACCTGAGTGGTCCCGTAGAATAGAACCCAACCTTCCATCCTCCATACAAACTCCGGACTTATCAGCTATGGTCAGGCAGTTGATGAGAGAGAACCAAGGGTTAGTGACCAATTCTGTATTCAGTCACTTGTGAAAGCAATAAAGATCGAAACTTAAAGTGGACGTAGGCAATTACGCTGAACCACTATAAATCCGGTGTTCTTGTTTTCTACATTTAACTTAGTATACGTTCTCTGTTTTAATTTACTTTCTTCATTAATCTCTCTACACAGTCTTTCTAAAGGGTGTTAGTGACCAATTCTGGTGCTAACATTAAGTAAACTGGACCATTGAAACTAAGTAACAGTACTTAGAGATTGTTTGTGAAATAAGTGTTGGCTTTAGCAAGTTAAGAACGTGTAGTGAGGTACGAGTTACCCTGGGATTTCAACAAGTTTTTTAATTTAGTATTTCAAATTATTTGAGTTTACTCATGCTGGTTTCTACCTGTCTCGGGTGTTACTTTATTATAATGCTCGGGTCAGACTGAGTATTAAAGATTTCTAGGTTAGAACATTTTGGAGCCCAAGAAAAGTGCCGAATGGCAGGATCGTATGGAGTTTATTCCGCTGTGTATTGAAGTTACATTGTTTGTATTCTGGGACAAGTTGTTACAGCTGTTCAGTTTTGATGAACTCTGATGTATTGTATGTAAATTGACAGATATAGTTTTTCTTTGTATGAATGCTATTATTTGATATTACGTTTTGATCTGCTGCGAATGTGAGATTTTGTATTTTGTTTCTGCTTCTTCTTCTACCTCTTTTCTTTTTTACCTTAACAATCGGGAATTTCTAGCATTCGATTACTCGGCACTTCTACAGTGAACGTATTAGTGTCGAATTTTCGGGGTCGAAAATTTCAAGTCGTTACATTTGGTACCGGAGCTAGGTTAATTGAGAACCTTGGCTCTGGTGGGGATTACTCATTAAGGATAGGGTCAGTAGTACCCTAGAATGAGTTGAGTGTATTATATACGAGGGCGTATTTGTTATTTTCTTATATAAAGATTTTAAATTTAGTTTTTATATAAACTTATATTTTGATATATAAAGCAATTGTTTTTCAAATTATTATACATATTAAAGTAATTGGTTGTTGATTATTAGAATTAAATGTAATAATAAAAATTAAGTGGTAATAGAAATATAACCAATAGGAATTGGATAATATGAACTATACAAATAAGATAAGCTAGAAACTGATTCAAACCAGAAAGAAAATCCTAAAATTTGTGGAAGTATTTTCATAATGTTGAATTAAGTTACCCTAATTTTATTTTCCAATAAATTATGAGATAATATATAGTGAATTGGTTTCCAAATATGATCATCTTGGTCATTATCATAAAATGGTTGTTGTTTCTAATAATGGAATGTTTGTTTCCTAATAATAATTAGTGATAAGCAAAATGGAATATTTTAAGGAAGTAACAATTTAGATAAGTATGGCTTATAAATTGAAAAGGATTTAAATTGTGAAGCTTTAAATCTAAATCCAGAAAATTTAAATTGTTTCAAATGTTAAAAGATATACTACATAATATTTTTAAATATAAGAATCTTATCTTAAAACAAGAGTTGTTTTAAGAAATTGTTTACACTGAAAACCAAGGACGGTTTAAAATTTAAAGCATGATTGGTGTGAAAATGAAATAAATATGTATATATAAGTAGATATACATAATTGTTAGAAACTGGGGCGGCTACAACACAATGTTGGATCTTAAGGCTATTCAGACTCTAGAAGTGGTGAAATGTGTATTGATTACTTACTTATGAATATAAAACTGTATTTACTCAAATTGCAAACATAAAGAAGTAATTAGAGAATAAGTAAGTAACAAAGTAATATGCAGTAATGTAAATAACACCCAAATTTTTATACTTGTTCGGATTAACCAATCCTGCATCCAGTTCTGCACTCTATCATGCAGAATTCCACTATAATCGCTTGCTTTTCAGGGGTGGCAAGAACACCTTTACAATCTTGGTTTCACGAGCTACAAGACACACCCTCTTGATTTCACAGGCTACAAGAACACCTTCTCTTTATCACTACAACAAACTATGTCAAGTAGTCGTATCTTTAATATAGATTCTTGCAGATTCAGTACAATGATCCTATAGACCTCCAATGGCAATATATCTTTGAATTCTTTGAGGAATAAGATGAAATCAGAGAGAGAATGGTGTGAATTAAAGCACAACTCTTTGATATTGTGTGGTTTGCAAATCAGTGAAGAATTGGAGTGAAACAATATTGATTTGCAAGGAGATTGAAAGAGTATGCAATGGATTTCTTTTGCAAATGTTTGGAGAAGAAAGACTAAGAGAAAATAAGAATTCTTGATATTAAAATTCATTTTCAGAGGCCTTTATATAATGGTTGAAGAGACGTGTCTTTTGGTGAAGAGGTGGAGGGAAATGTCTCTTCATTTAAAATTTGAAATTCTGAAAAACGACTAGCATGTCGACAACCCCCTACCCCCTTGTCGACATGGGTGTGTTTCAAAATGAACAGCAACACTAATAAGTGTTGCGAATTTTCAGCATTTCAAATTACCTTACATTTATGGATTTTTGTGATTCGGTTGAGGTCAACGGTTCATGATCTTCAAGTATAATTGCCATGAGATCTTTAACAAGATATTCTTAGGTTCAACCAACTCCTCATCGCTTCAAATACCTTTATCCTTCAGCATTCTTCTCTAATTGGGTTTTATTCTCTAATTGCTCTGATTAACGTTCTTCTATAATTCATCTGCTTCTACTGTATTCTTGTTAATCTCTGTAAATGTCTCCATAATATATCTGATATGACTGCATAACTCGAAGATACGTTAGTAGTAATATTTATATGGTTGTTGTCATCAAAATCAATACCTAGGGTATTAACAATAATATCAAGATGATTTGAAATGAACTCTAAGTGTTGAGTTTCGAATTTTCCCTTGGAAAGTGATGTGAATCCAAAGAGAAATAAGTTTTTGAACTTATAAGTGGAAGGTAATATTGATGGAAAATTTAAAATTTGAAATAAAGGATTCAAATTGAGTAAGGTTGATTGGATTATAATTTAACTCGGGAGAAATTAAATAAGTTTAGAACAAGCAACCTGAATTGGAAATTTCAGGATGAAATTGAGATTTAACTTAGGGAAGTTAAATGGTTGGTTTGAATGGGAGTTATGTATGATCTCAAAACAAATTTGAGTTTTGAAAATTGGTAATGGATGCTATTAATGGATGCTAATGATGGATGTTTTAAATAATTTGGATGTTTATTTACTTTGACTCAACCTGATATCATCCTGTTGTTATTAATAATCTATGAAACTGAGAATTGGATTATTTTAATTGAATTAAGAAGTAGATCGAGATATATATGTTTATTACCGAAACTAAATAGAAATAAAACTTTAATTGAAATTATTTAAATGATTTTGATTTTTAGAAATAAAATTTGAAATTTGAGGAAATGGAACCATTTTGAACTTAAGATTTAAAAGTTAAAAAGGAATTTGTAAACTGAAATTGTTTAAGAATTGGTTTCAAAGTTTGAAGTTAAATTTGGGTAATAAATTCGATTTCAAAGATTAAATTGTTTAAAGACTCAGGTTGTTAAATTAAAAGGAAAGGTTAATTTGATTTGAGGAATCAAATCAACATTTTAAAATTTAACTCGAATTTGTATAATTCGAGATGGTTTAAAGTTGAGATTAGAATTGAAATTAGTTTAAATTGAATTTGAGTTGAATAATTTGGAAGTGAGATTGAAGTTGAACAAGTTTAAATTCAAATAAAAATTGATTTTAATTTGGGATAGGAAGTAAAATTAATTCAATTTGAATTGGAATTGAATCAATTCAAATGGAAGTGGAAATTGGAGATTGATTGGAAATGGACATTGGGAAATTGAACAGTTTGACTCTGAAACTATTTTTCAAATAAATTGTTTTAATGTAAACTATTTTAAATCTATTTTCCTAGCTATTTACTATACAACCTTTCTTTTTAGAACCCAAATTATCTTATACTTATTTTACAACTGTTTTGAAACTAATTACTATTTTACATCTGTTTTACAAACTAATTCCCGTTTTATAACTATTTTTGCAACTATCTAACTATTCTACAACTATTTAACTATTTTACAACTATTTTATAACTACTTAACTATTCTACAACTAATTATTATTTTACAACCACTTACTATTTTAAACTTTTAAATCTATTTTCTAAATTCAAGTTGGTCAGAGTGCAAACTGTTTATAATGGAAGTGATAAACTAGGTGGAATGAAGCAATTGTGAATAAGTGAGTAGAACTCAAAATGAATGTGTAGTAAAAGAAAATTGATTTAGCTAATAATCAACGAAGAAAATACGTAGGATGTACATATATTATTCTATTCGCATAATGATTTGATCCAGATTTGAACACAGAATTTCGAGATAGTATATCGATCCGAGTTGGGATTTTTCACTCGATTTTCGACGGCAAACCCTGGATATGGATTTTGATTGGTTCTGGAAATTCTCTATCATAGTTATGGCTATGCAAGGAGAATGACGATTTTTGATCAAGAAACCGAATCTGAGTTTGCACTAGGAAGCCAGGTGGATGATACTAGTTCGAAAGTGAAATTATGTGATTCAGTGAGCGATCGAATTTGATATTGCGTACGGATGACATATGTACATCGTATGTGCTTGGATAAAATCGATATTGAAGATTTTGGAAAAAGGAAATGTAAATTGTAATGGAAAAGTATACTTTGAAAAATATATGATGAATAAGAATAGAAATTGGATGTCACTATAACTAAAATTCATTTTATAAAAAGTAAGTAAGGTGGTAAATAATTTTATAAAAGAAAGCAAACTTGAATATTTGATTTGGCATAAATAAAGTTATATATATATATATTTGTTTTATATGATAAACTCTCCTTGTTGAATCTATAACCTTAAGAAAAAATCTTTGAAATATAAAGAGAAATTTATGGAAGGAATAAACTTATATACATATCTATATATGTAAATGATTTTATAAGAATGGATTTGGGAAAAAGTTTATGGAAACCATTGATTTTGAAAGGCTTTTGATTTTGGAAAAAAGGCAGATTTTGAGAATTTGGAAAGCCAAGTTTGGAACTATCGATTTGAGATATCGATTTTGTGTAAAGGTGATTTTTATGTGAATCATAAAGAGTATGATTTGAAAGATACTATATGTGTATAGTGTAAAATATTTTGAGATTGGCTCTAGGGAAAAAGGCGCTTCCATTTAAATGAACTTCTTAGGAGATCCGGGGTGTGGTTCTGCCTGAGCCCTAAGGGGGGGGGGTTCTAAATTTGATCCTGGGAGGAAATCCGGACTAACTGAAGTTCCTGAGGATTGCGGTTGGATAGAGAAAGTCGAGGGCGCTAATGCCTACAGAGACATTTGGGTTATGCTGTGTCGACAGTGTAACTCGATGTCACTGCGATCTACTGCGCACTATAGCGAAAGTCAAGGGGCAATGAGCGCCTACGGTCTACATTTGATTTCGCTGGGAGAGCGATGTAACAACGGTAGACTACGATCTATGAAGACATAGCGAAAGTCGTGTGGCAGTGAGTGCCTATATGCTATATTGGGACTCGACTGATGTAGTCTGCGATCTATATGGTCTGTGTGGAGAAGTTTAATTTGGCAGCGAAATTCGAGGGCACCGATGCCTACAGTTATATGGGTTTTGCCATGATGGCGACGTAACCCTGGGTGTAGCTGCGATCATTAGCGGGTTCCATGGTGTAATCGAGGAGTGCGGACTGCCTACGGTTTTCTATTGTTTTGCTGAGATGGCAACGTAATCATCGGGTTAACTACGACCATGGAGGGGGTGATGATTTCCAGAGCATCCTCACCAAAAAAAAATTCTATATTTTCAAAAATGTTTTCGAAGTATTTTCACTGGATGTTGAAAAAGGGTCTGCTAAGTACTTATAGATTTCCAGTCCTACGCGTGATCAACGTATGACTGAATTTCTATGGGAACAAGGATGGACTTGTTGCGACATTGAGTTATAAAAAGTATTTTTATAAAACTATTTTGGTAATATTATGTAGATTTTAAAATGTTTTAAAAAATTTAAACTAAAAGAGTTTTTGGTTAAAAATTTCCAAAGAGTAATTAAACTGATAATAAGCTTTTTAATAAATTCTGGCTTCGTCCCTTTTCGAGGACGAACAGTTTTAAAGGGGAAGGAATGTGATAACCCAGATTTTTGGACATCTGATAACTGAATAATTAACTGATTTTTTTATTATTAGAAATAATGATTTATAAGTGAACAAATAAATTCTGATAATTAAAAATATTTGGATGTATATACGTGGATTTGAAACCGTAATAAATGTTGAATTAAATATCTAGAAATGATGAATCTTATAGTAAATTAATAAATATATAAAAAGATATGTGCAAACTTTATAATATTGAAAATTTTAAGTGTGTTCATATACAAGCGTATAAGTGTGTATATATATATATGTTTTGCGAATAGAAAGCATTGATTTGAATTCAACGTATTAAATTTTCAAAGGATATTTAAAGTTAAAATTCTATATTTTTAAAACACTTAGGATAAATCTTTATGTATAGTTATTATTTGAAATAGTAATAACTTAAGTAAAGATTTAAACAAGAATAAATAAAAAGCTTTAATATATCTTTTGTAATTCATGAGCCAAACATAATAAGTGTAAATTTAAAAAAACATAAAACATTTATTAATAAAACATAAGGAAATATTAAATTTGTGATAATCTAGATTTTTGACATCTGGTAATTGAATAATTAGTTGACTTTTACTATTGAGATGCTGATTTATTTGGTTTAACAAATAGGCTTTGATAATTTAAAGAATATCTAGATATGTATATAAATGAATTTGAATCTATAATAAATGTTGGATTATAAATATATGAAAATGATGTATTTTATAGTGAATTAATAAATCATATTAATAGATATATACAAACTTTACAGTATTGAAAATTTTAATTGTATACATATATATGTATATATATTGTGATTTGTAAGTTATATTTTGAATTAAAATATAAATAAAAACAAGATTAAATAAAAAGCTTTAATATATATATCTTTTGAGATTAATGAACATAGAAATAAAAAATAAAGGATATATATATATATATATAACTAAATAGTAAATATAATATAAAATTACAAAAAAACATATTAAAATTATTAAATAAACATGTGTAAGTTTTATAACCTAAAGATTAACAAGTGTAACAAATCTTGACATACATTAAAACAAATGAAACAATATTATCATGCAAATATAACAAAAGTGTCATTTGTTTCTTCTATTTTCAAAATGAAAAATAAAATAAAAATAAGATCAATATATATATATATATATATACTATCTCCCTCTCTTTTCATTTTTTCATGCATTCAAATCAAAGAAACAAAAACCTAGAAACTAAAATCTAAAAAGTTTGAACCGGAGAAACCAAAACCAGAAGAAAAAAAGTTAAAACATGATTGAAAAGCAAAGCAAGGAAAATAAAACAACAACAAATCTTCAACCTGAGCAATTAATATCAAGCAAAGATTAAGGCTTCAGTTTCAACCTGATTCAAGAGTAAAGATCAACTCAATAAACATCAATAAAGATTCGGTTTCAAGTTGCAATTCAAATCAAAATATCAAGCAAGCTAATAATTCAAAGGTCCCAAATCAAAAATCAAAGGGCCTGTTCTCTGTTCTTAGACCAGGTGAGTAAACTTCATTTTATAAATCAAATCTTTTGATCAATTCATGAGTTTGGTTTAATGATAAGTTAGAATATCTAATTTGAGTGTATTGTTGCATAAATTAAAGTGTATGTTCATGCATATATAAATATGTAAACCTGTACATTTTGTTACCTCTATTTATATTTTTCCTAGCATGTTCAACTTTCAAAAAAATTGTTATTCCATACAGTTAGTTTAGGCCAAAATGTATGAAGATTTTCTGGTTGCATGTACGTATAATTAATTTTAAAAATGATTACACTAAATATTATCAAGAAGAAATGCTTGAAATGGGATTTACGGTAAATAAGTAAACAATTCGAGGAATTTCGATCATATTGATTCTTGTTTTCTCCTATAAGAATGGCATTGGCATCATAAAATAAGATTTTTGATAAGGGTTTAGGTATTTTTAGTCGTGTATTAAGGGAGGCAGAGGTAGATGATCGATTTTGGGTTTTTGGTCGATCTTTGGTGAACTTCTCCACTTCGAGGGCTCGAGTTGTGTCAGAAGAAGGCTGGGAAGATGGGAAGTGCGGAAAAAATGATGGTTCGATCTCTCTGACATCGTGGTGGTGGGGCGGAAGAGATTTAGGGTTTTAGGTGTTGTTCTGGATGGGGTTGAACTCGATGCGATTGCTAGCCCGTGACGGCATCAGATGGACTGGTTGTGGGAGGAAAGAAGTTAGGGTCGTGGCGAGTCCACCAATGGGATTTGGGAAGCTCCGGCGACCGGAGGTGGTTGGTCGGGGCAAAAGTAGGAGGTCGGGTCATCTCAGGGTTTTGGTTTTGAGTTTGAGATTTTGATTTTGGGTTTTGGAGGAAAGTCTGGGCGATCAGAGTTGATTAGCGAGCAATCGATGACTTGCTGGAGGTAGTAGTGACGGTCGGAGTGGCGGCTTCGGGGTGTGCATGTGCATAGGAATCGGCGTGTGTTTCTGTGTATTGGGGAAGAGGAAGATAGGAGAGGGAGGAAGAAGATTAGCTCGGGTTCGTGCGTAAGGAATGAAGGACTGGGATCGAGTATTTGTTCGGGAAGTTTGTGTTGACTCGAGTTGTTTGTTCGATTCCAGGTTTTAAGTTAGCAGGCTATAAAAATTTGAAAGTAAATTTTGTACCAGGTTTTAAACTAAAATAGGAAGTTTTACCAGGTTTAAAAGTAAAAGTAAATTAGTGAATAAGTTTCCAAAGTAAGTATTAACAAAGTTCCTAGCAAAAGTAAAAATTGTGACAAGTTTAAAATAAAGAAATGTATGGTTTTCAAAGTAAAAGAAATGCTAACAAGGTTTTAAAGTTAAATATTAAACAATTTTCAAATATAAATTATAAGTCAAATGTTTGAATTTTAAATTGTTGATTTAATATAATTATATAATAGGTTAACTATTTAATTAATTCCTATGTGATTTCAAAAAAATAAAATGATGAATTTAAATAAGTAATTAAGATAAGTGTATTGAATTTTAATTAGTCAAAAAAGGGACTTAAATGATTTTGTTTAAGTAATAATTAAATTTATTTAGATAACTAAGTAATGAATGGTTTATCTTTAAATTTAATTAGAGACTTAATTAATTAAAGGGTAATTAATTAAAGGTTAATTAATTACTGTATGTAATTAAAGGATGATTAATTGATATGAATAATTTAAGGTTGATTAATTGATTTCATTAATTTATTAAAATAAAATTATTGGTTTAAAATTAATTAATGTTAATCATGCAGGATCTAAAAGTAATTAATTAAATTTATTTAGTGATTAAATTTAATTAATTAGAAATGGTGATAAATTAATCTTGCTTATAGATGATCGATCTGTATTGAATGTTTGGATTTTGAGTTGAACTGGGATAATGTGGGTTATCTAAAGATGGTGAATTACTGTGTAAATGTGAAATTGAATCGAATTCACTTAAAAAACTTGGATAAAAAAATGACATTGGATCCCAAGAGATGGGATGGGTATCAGCAAATACCCAAAACCACTTCAATCAGTAATCTACAATAATTCTTTATGGATTTCGTTTAGAATCAAATAGGCTGTAATGAAATAAAGTACGTAACACGTTCATTTAAACTAAGTAACAGTTCTTAAATACGGTTTTGTAAATAGTGATTGACTGTAACAAGTTAAGAACTCGTAGTAAGATGCGAGTTACCCCGGGATTTCAAAGATGTTTTATAGCTTAGTATTTCAAATTATATGGGTTTACTCACGTTGGTTTCTAGCCTGACCCGGGTGTTACTTTGATGTAATGCTCGGGTCAGACCGAGTATTACAGCTTTTCAGGTTGGAACGTTCTGGAGCTCAGGAGGCGAGCTGGATGGCAGGAACGTATGGAGTATATTCTACTGTGTATTGTTTGTATTCTGGGACAAGTTAATTATAACTGTCCAGTTTTTTATGAATGATTGTACTCTGGTATATTTAATGTAAATTAACAATTACAACTTCCTTTGTTTAAATGCTATTATTTGATATTATATTTTGATCCGCTACGAATGTGAGATTCTGTGTTTGTTTCTGTTTCTTCTTCTACCTCTTTTCTTCTTTACCCTAACAATCTGAAATTTCCGGCGTTCGATTGCTCGACACTTCTACAGTGGGCGTATTAGTGTTGAATTTTCGAGGTAGAAAATTTTGGGTCATTACATTTTGGTATCAGAGCAGAAGGTTAAGCGAGAACCTTGGCTCTGGTGGGTTTACTCATTAAGGCTAGGGTCAACAGTACCCTGGAATGAGTGAGTGTAATATATATATATATATATATATGTATATATATATGAGAGCATACTTGTTATTTTTTTATATAATAATTTAAAAAAAATGGTTTTAAAAATGATTTTTATATAAGCTTATATTTTGATATATATAAAGCTATAACTTTTCTAAGATAATTGGTTGTTGGTTATAGAAATTGAATTAGATCATAAGAATTTAGGTGGAAATATATGTATTGAAATTAGATAATATGAACTAAATGAATAAGGAAAGGTTGAAATATATTCAAATCGAAAAATAAATCCTGGAATTTGTAGAAGTGTTTTCAGAATGCTGAATTAAGTTACCTGATTTTAATTTTTCAACAAATTTAGAGATAATATATAGTGAATTGGTTTCCAGATACGATAATCTTGATTATTGTCATAAAATGGGTATGGTGTCTAAAAATGGATGTTTGTTTTCTAATGATAAAGCAATATGAATGTTTTAAGAAAGTAACATTTAAATAAGTATGACTTGTAAATTTAAAAAGATTTAAATTATGAAGTTTTAAATTTAAGTCCTGAAAAATTGGATTTCTTTCGAAGTATTAAAAGATATTATGAATAGTATTTTAAAATATAGGAATTTTATTTTAAAACAAGAGTTGTTTAAAAATTTAAAAAGGAATTTATTTTGAAATTAAAAACCAAGAATGGTTTAGAATTTAAAATATGACTTAAATTTTAAAAGAAATGAATATGTATATATGTAGGATATACATAATAACAAGTTAATTGGAAGTAAACAATAGGTATTGAGTTTTGAATTTTCCCTGAATTGAAATACGTTTCTGAACTTGCAAATGGGATAGGATATTGATAAGAAGTTTAAAATTTGAAATGGGAAATTCAAATCGAGTAAGGTTGACTGGATTAAGTAAATTGAGATTTTACTTAGGGAAGTTAAATGGTTGGTTTGAATGGGAGTTATGTGTGATCTCAAAACAAGTTTGAGATCAGGAAATTGGTAATGGGTGCTATCGATTGGTGTTTGGATAATTTAGATGTTTATTTACCTTGGCTTATCCTGATATTATCCTATTGTTATTAATAGTCCATGGAACTGTGAATTAGATTATTTAAATGAATTAAGAAGTAGATTGAGATAATATATATCCATTACTGAAATTAATTGGAAATAAAACTTTAAATTATTTAAATGATTTTGATTTTTAGAAATAAAGTTTGAAATTATGAAAATGGAATCACTTTGAACTTAAGATTTAAATGATAAAAATGAAATTGCAAACTAAAATTTGTTAAGAATTGGTTTCAAGGTTAAATTTGGGTAATAAGTTGGATTCTGAAGATTAAATTGTTTAAAAAGTTTGAAACTCTTATTGGAACTTTGAAATAAGTTAGGTAAAGGTAATTTAAAATGGAATTTTGAAATTTGGACTCAGAATTAAATGGTTTAAAGATTTAAGTTGTTAATTTGAAAGTAAAGGGTAAATTGATTTAAAGGATTAAATCAACATTTAAAATTTAACTCGAATTTATATAATTCGAGATGTTTTAAAGTTGAGTTTGGAATTGAAATAAATTCAAATGGGAATTGATTTGAATTTGGATAGGAATTGAGGTTAATTCAAGTTAAACTGAAATTGAATCAGTTTAAATGAAAGTGGAAATTGGAAGTTGATTGGAAATGGAGATTAGGGAATTGAACAGTTTTGCTCAGAACTATTTTTCAAATAAATTATTTTAATGTAAATTATTTTAAATCTATCTTTTCTAGTTATTTACTATACAACCTTTCTTTAAAAACCCAAATTATCTTATACTTATTTTACAACTATTTTGAATACTAATTACTATTTTACATCTATTTTACGAACTAATTACTATTTTATAACTATTTTACAACTATCCAACTATTCTACAACTATTTAACTACTTTACAACTATTTTAAAATTTCTTAACTATTTTACTACTATTTACAACTAATTACTATTTTACAACTACTTATCTATTTTAAACTTTTCAAGCTATTTTCTAAATTCAAGTGGTCAGAGTGCAAACTGTTTATAATTGAAGTGATTAATCAAGTAGAATGAAGCAATTATGAATAAGTGAAGAGAATCAAAATGAAGGTGAATAAAAAGACCATTGATTTAGTTAATAATCAATAAAGATAAATACGTAGGATGTATGTATATAATTATATTCGTATAATGATTTGATCCAGATTCGAGCACATAACTTCGAAATAGTATATCAATCCGAGTTAGGATTTTTCACTCGATTTTCGACGGCAAACCTTGGATATGGATTTTTGATTGATTCTGAAAATTCTGTATCATAATTAGGGCCATGAAAGGAGAATGACGGTTTCTAATCAAGAAACCAGACCTGAGTCTGCACTAGAAAGTTAGGAGGACGATACTAGTTCGAAAGTGAAATTGTGTGATCGAGTGAGCGATCAGATTTGATATTGCGTACGGAGGGTATATGTACATCGTACGTGCTTAAATGTAATAGATATTGAAATTTTGAAAGAAATGAAAAATGGTGATTGAAAATAAAAGTATATTTTGAAAATTATATGATGAATAAGAATAGAAGTTGGATGTCACTATAGCTGAACTCATTTTATAAAAAGTAAGTAACGTGGCAAGCAACTTTATAAAAGAAAATCAAATTTGAATATTGTCTTGACATAACTAAAGTTATATATATTTGTTACATATGATAAACTTCCCTTGTTGAATCTATAGCCAGAAGGAAAGATTTTTGAAAATATTTGAAGTATAAAAAGGGAATTTATACAAGTATGAAGTGATCTAAAGATTTTTCAAGATTATATATATCTATATATAAATGATTTTATGAGAATGATTTTGAAAAAAAGTTTTTGGAACCTATGGATTTTGGAAAGGCTTTTGATTTCTAGGAAAACAAAATTTTGAGAATTTGAAAAGCCAAGCTTGGATCTATCGATTTGAGATATCGATTTTGTGTAAAGGAGATTTTTATGTGAATCATAAAGGGTATGATTTGAAAGATACTATAAGTGTATAGTATAAAATGTTTTGAGATTGGCTATGGGGAAAAAGGCGTTCCCATTGAAATGAACTTCATAAGAGATCCACAGGGTGGTTCTTCCTTGAGCCCTAAGGGTGAGGATCCAAATTTGATCCTGGGGAGGAAGTTTGGACAAACTGAAGTTCCTGAGGATTGTGTGTGTGGGTAGCAAAAGTCGAGGGCGCTGATTCCTACAGAGATATTTGGGTTATACTGTGACGATGGTGTAACTCAATGTCACTGCGATCTACTACGGACCATAGCGGAAGTCGTGTGGCCGTGAGAGCCAACTGTCTACATTTGATTTTGCCATGATGGCAATGTAACATTGGTAAACCATGGCCTATGAAGGCATAGCGAAAGTTGTATGGCAGTGAGTCCCTATAGGCTACATTGGGACTCGACTGATGTAGTCTGCGATCTGTGTAGGAGCGGTGAAGTTTCATTTGGCAGCGAAATTCAAGGGCGATAATGCCTATAGTTACATGAATTTTTGCCGTGATGGCGATATAACCCTGGGTGTAGCTGTGATCTGTGGTAGGTTCCATGGCATAATCGAGGGGCGCGGAGTGCCTATAGTTTTCTATGGATTTTGCCAGGATGGCAATGTAACCATCGGGTTAAATGCGACTATGTAGGGGGTGATGATTTCCAGGGCATTCTCCCCAAAAGTGTTTCCTATATTCTCAAAATTAATTTTTGTATTTTCAAAAATGTTTTCTAAGTATTTTCACTGGGTGTTGAAAACGGGTTTACCAAGTACTTATAGATTTTCAGTCGTACGCCTGATCAACGTATGACCGAAATTCTATAAAAACGAGGATGGACTTGTTGAGACATCGAGTTATAAAAAGTATTTTCACAAAACTATTTTGGTAATATTATATAGATTTTAAAGTGTTTTAAAAATTTCTTAATAAAAGAGTTTATAGTTGAAAAATGATCAAAGAGTAATTTAACTGATAATAAGCATTTTAATAAATTCTGGCTTCGTTCCTTTTCGAGGGCCAAAAGATTTAAAGGGGGGAGGAATGTGATAACCCAGATTTTTGGACATCTGGTAATTGAATAATTAATTGATTTTTATTATTGAGATGCTGATTTTATTTGGTTTAACAAATAGAATACTGATAATCTAAAGAATATCTGGATATGTATATAAATGAATTTGAATCTATAAGAAATGTTGGATTATAAATATCTGAAAATGATAAATTATATAGTGAATTAATAAATCATATAAATAGATATATGCAAACTTTATAGTATTGAAAATTTTAAGTGTATACATATATAAGAATATAAGTGTGTATATATATAAAATATATGTATATATATATTATGATTTGGAAGTTATATTTTGAATTAAAATATAATATAAAAACAAGATTAAATAAAAAGCTTTAATATATATATATATATCTTTTGAGATTAATGAACATAGAAATAAAACATAAAGGAAATATAATATATATATATAACTAAATAGTAAATATAATATAAAATTATAGAAAAAATATATTAAAAATATTAAATAAACATGTGTAAGTTTTATAACCTAAAGATTAACAAGTGTAACAAATCTTAACATACATTAAAACAAATGTAACAATATTATCATGAAAATATAACAAGTGTCATTTGTTTCTTCTATTTTCAAAATAATAAATAAAATAAAAAAAAGATCTATATATATACACAATCTCCCTCTCTTCTCATTTTTTCATGCATTCAAATCAAAGAAACAAAAACCTGGAAATTAAAATCCGAAAAGTTTAAACCAGAGAAACCAAAAACAGGAAAAAAAAATGAAAACATGATCAAAAAGCAAAGCAAACAAAATCAAACAACAACAAATCTTCAACCTGAGCAATTCAATATCAAGCAAAGATTAAGGCTTTAGTTTCAACCTGACTCAAGAGCAAAGATCAACTTAATAAACATCAACAAAGATTCGGTTTTAAGTTGCAATTCAAATCAAAATATCAAGCAAGCTAACAATTCAAAAGTCCCAGATCAAAAATCAAAGGGCCGTTTCTTTGTTCCTAGACCAGGTGAGTAAACTTCATTTTAAAACTCGAATCTTTTTATCAATTTTTGAGTTTGGTTTAGTGATAAGTTAGAATAACTGATTTGAGTGTGTTGTTGCATAAATTTAAGTGTATATGCCTGTATATATAAATATGAAAACCTATACATGTTACCTCTGTTTATATTTTTCCTAGTATGTTCAACTTTCAAAAAAATCGATATTCCATACTTTAGTTAGTTCAGGCCAAAATGTATGAAGATTTTTTGGTTGCGTGTAAGTATAATTAATCTTAAAAATGATTATACGAAATATTATTAAGAAGAAATGCTTGAAATGGGATTTAAAGTAAATTAGCAAACAATTTGAGGAATTTCGATCATGTTGATTCATGTTTTCTCCTATAAGAATGGCATCGGCATCGGAAAATAAGATTTTTAATAATGGTTAGGAATTTTTAGTCACGTATTAAGGGAGGCAGAGGTAGATGATCGATTTTGGATTTTTGGTCGATCTCTGGTGAATTTCTCCACTTCAAGGGCTCGAGTTGTGTTAGAAGAAGGCTGGGAAGATGGGAAGTGCGGAAAAATGGTGGTTCGATTTCTCCGATGTCACGGTGGTGGGGCGGAAGTGATTTAGGGTTTTAGGTGACATTTTGGACGGGGTCGAACTCGAGGCGATTGCAAGGTCCTGACGGCATCGGGATGGATCGATCGTGGAAGAAAGGAAGTTAGGGTCGTGGCAAGTCCACCAATGGGATTTAGGAAGATCCGATGGCTGGAGGTGGTTGGTCGGGGTAAAAGTAAGAGGTTGGGTCATCTTTGGGTTTTGGTTTGGGGTTTCGGAGGGAAGACTAGGTGGTCGGAATAGATTAGCGAGCCATCGATGACTTGCTGAGGCATCAGTGACAGTCGGAGCGGCGGCATGGGGGTGTGCATGTGCACGGGTATTGGCGTGTGTTTCTGTGTTTCGGGGATGAGGAAGATAGGAGAGGGGAGGAATAAGATTAGCTCAGGTTCGTGCACGAGGAATGGAGGATTGGGCTCGAGCATTTGTTTGGGAAGTTTGTGTTGACTCGAGTTGTTTGTTCGATTCCAGGTTTTAAGTTAGCAGGCTTTAAAAATTTGAAAGTAAATTTTGTACAGGTTTTAAACTAAAAAGGGAAGTTTGACCAGATTTAAAAGTAAAAATAAATTAGTGAATAAGTTTCCAAAGTAAGTATTAACAAAGTTCCAAGCAAAAGTAAAAAATTGTGACAAGTTTAAAATAAAGAAATGCATGGTTTTCAAAGTAAAAGATATGTTAACAAGGTTTCAAAGTTAAATATTAAACAATTTTCAAATATAAATGATAAGTCAGATGTTTGAATTTTAAAATTTTAATTTAATATAATTATATAATAGGTTAACTATTTAATTAATTCCTACTTGATTTCAAAAAAATAACATGATGAATTTAAATAAGTAATTAAGATAAGTGTATTGAATTTTAATTAGTCAAAAAAGGGACTTAAATTATTTTATTTAAGTAATAATTAAATTTATTTAGATAATTAAGTAATTAATGGTTTATCTTTAAATTTAATTAGGGATTTAATTAATTAAAGGGTAATTAATGAAATTAATTAAAGGTTAATTAATTACTGTATGTAATTAAAGGATAATTAATTAATGTGAATAATTTAGGGATGATAAATTGATTTCATTAATTTATTAAAATAAAACGATTGGTTTAAAATTAATTAATGTTAATCAAGCAGGATCTAAAAGCAATTAATTAAATTTATTTAGTGATTATATTTAACTAATTAGAAATGATGATAAATTGATCTTGCTTATGGATGATCGAGTTGTATTGAATGTTTGGATTAATATCTAGTCTGATAATTTGTGATACACTGTGATATGATATGTTTGAGTTGAACTGGGATAATGTGGGTTATCTAACGATGGTGAATTACTGTGTAAATGTGAAATTGAATTGAATTCACTTAAACAACTTGGATAAAAAATGACATTGGATTTAAAGAGTTTGGGGATGGGTATCAGCAAATACCCGAAACCACTTCAATCAGTAATCTATAATAATTCTTTATAGAATTGGTTTAGAATCAAATAGGCTGGAATGAAATAAAGTAAGTAACATGGTCATTTAAACTAAGTAACAGGTCTCAAATATTGTTTTGTAAATAGTGATTGACTGTAACATGTTAAGAACTCGTAGTGAGATGCGAGTCACCTCGGGATTTCAAAGATGTTTTACAGCTTAGTATTTCAAATTATATGGGTTACTCACGCTGGTTTCCAGCCTGACACGGGTGTTACTTTGATGTAATGCTCGGGTCAGACCGAGTATTGCAGCTTTTTAGGTCGGAACGTTCTGGAGCTCAGGAGGCGAGCTAGATGGCAGGAACGTATGGAGTATATTCTGCTGTGTATTGTTTGTATTCTGGGACAAGTTAATTATAACTGTCTAGTTTTTTGTGAATGATTGTACTCTGATATATTTAATGTAAATTGACAATTACAACTTCCTTTGTGTAAATGTTATCATTTGATATTATATTTTGATCCGCCGCGAATGTGAAATTCTGTGTTTTATTTCTGTTTCTTCTTCTATTTCTTTTCATCTTTACCTAACAATCTAGAATTTCCGACGTTCAATTGCTCGACACTTCTACAGTGGACGTATTAGTGTCGAATTATCGAGGTCGAAAATTTCAGGTCGTTACAAATTTTGACATACAAAAGACATTTGTAAGCTAGGTAAGATGCAAATAACAAGTGGCATATTTTTTTCTTTAAATTGAAATATATTAATAATGTTAGAGAATAGGCTGTTTTCAATTCAATTTTTTTTCTACAGATCTATTTGCTCTCAAACTCTTTTTACCTTCATCTTCTTCTAAACTGAAAAAAAAAAGAAATCAATCTGTTTCAAGTTTTAACCTGAGCAAAACATAGCAGATTCAAGTGCAAGTAAATACAAATTCAAGATCAACGTAAATCAAGCAATTTTCAGTTTTCAATTTCATGCACTTCGGTTCACTGTCCTCTATGCAAAATTCCAATGAGTAAACAAAACTTTTCAATGCTAAAAATCTTTTATTACTTGATGCATGTGATAAATCTATGTAGTATTGTTGTAAATATAGTTTGCATGAATGTATTTTATTTGAATATAGTGAAGTACAATGTGTATATACCTGTGCATGCCTGTATATATCTATATGCATGCTCTGTTTGATATTAACAGTCTAAAAATAAGTTCAAAAATCAATTTCTTCTTTTCCAATCTCTTATAGCTTATGATCTTTTAAAGGAAATTGGTTGTATTTACCAGATTCAACATTTAAAAATATTTTCAAGTATAATTAGCAAGAAATATTACTGGAAGAAGGAAATAATAGCGATGATCTAATTTAGGTCAGAAAACGATCATCTTAATTTCAAATTTTGATTATAGAAACAGATTCGTACTAGAAAATGATGATTTTTGATAATCATTTCATAATTTTTAAGTTTATATATGTTGAGAATTTTTGAGATGAACGGTTTTGGGTTATTCGTCAAATTTCGACGATCGGCGAGGAGTGGGTGGTCGTGCTTGGGGCTGAAGGTAGCTTGAAGGTTGGGGATCGAAAGAAAAATGGTGGATGGATTTTTAGATGGTCGAGGTGGCTTGTCGACGGAAGTTTAGGATTTGGTGGGCTGTTTTGGTCGTCGATGTTCTCGAGGGTTTGGAGGCATCGTGTGTGGACCAGAGTCGATCGGAGTAAGGGGGATCGACGCGTAGGATCGTGACGAGGCTCGGGGTCTGCCAGCATGAGTTTTGGTGATCGGGATCGTCGGAGCAAGGTGATTTTGTTGAGGGGTTGGATTCTAGTGAGTGATCGTGCAGCTCGATTTGATTTCCAATTGAGTTCGTCAAACTGGGTGGTCGGGAAATTCGTAATGGTCATCGACGACGTGTTAAAGGCGGCGAGGTTGGTCGACGCATTGTCGTTTGGAGGTGCACGTGCACACGTGCACGTTTGAGTCTGGATGTGTTGTGGTGATTGGGGAAGAAAGGTTTTCTCGGGTCTAGCTCAAAGAAGATCGTGGTTCGTCTCGAAGGAAGTGAGGAGAGTGGCAGACTCGGGGTTTAGCTCGAGAATTATTATTATGGGCTCGGGTTTTCTTAACTTGATGATTTAACAAGTTTTCTAGCAATTTATATAACCAATTTTTAAAGTTTATAAAATGAATAAGTTATATATATATATATATATATATATATATATATATATATATATAAACCAGTTTTCAAAGTAAAGTGCTAACAAGTTTTCATACAAGTTTCAAAGGTTAAAATGTTTAAAATTGTTTTGTTTTATAATAATTAAAGGTTAATTAATTTAGGTAATTAAAGGATGGTTAATTACTTATTGTAATTATTAAGGGGTTAATTAATGTAACTAATTAAGGATTATTAATCAAGGTAGATAATTTAAGGACGATTAATTAATTTCATTTATTAATTAAGTAATAATAAAAGGTTGTAATTAATTAATGTTTAGCAAGCAGGATTTAAAAGTAATTAATTTAGTTTTATTTGCTGATTAAAATTAAATTAATTTGGAATTGTATACTTAATCAATCTTGCTTATGAATGATTAAATTATATTGAATACCTGAATTGATTAAAATCCATAGTCTGAAAATTTATGATGCTCTGTGATATGTAATGCTTGGTTGAGCTGTGATAATATGGACTATTTATTTATCTATGATAAATTGCTGTATTTTGAATATAAATTGAATTATTTGCATAAAAACAACTTGGCTTAAGGGATGACTTTAGATTCGAAGAGACCGAGGTCGGGTATCAGCAATATCCGAAACCACTTCGATTAGTAATCTAAAATTCTTTATAGATTTGATATATGCAATCAATAGGCTGGAATGGAATAATTTAAGTAAACTGGACCATTGAAACTAAGTAACGGTACTTAGAGATTGTTTGTGGAATAAATGTTGGCTTTAGAAAGTTAAGAACTTGTAGTGAGGTACGAGTTACCCGGAATTTTAACAAGTTTTTTTAACTTAGTATTTAAAATTATTTGAGTTTACTCACGCTGGTTTCCGGTCCGACTCAGGTGTTACTTTATTGTAATGCTCGGGTCAGACCAAGTATTACAGATTTCCAGGTTAGAACGTTCTGGAACCCAAGAGAAGTGCTGGATGGCAGGAACGTATGGAGTTTATTCCACTGTGTATTGAAGTTATATTGTTTGTATTCTGGGACAAGTTGTTACAGCTATCCAGTTTTGATGAACTGTGATGTATTGTATGTAAATTGACAGATATAGTTTTTCTTTATATGAATGATATTATTTGATTTTATATTTTGATCCGCTTCGAATGTGATATTCTATGTTTTGTTTCTGTTTCTTCTTCTACCTCTTTTCTTCTTTACCTTAACAATCGGTAATTTCCAGCGTTCGATTACTCGGCACTTCTACAGTGAACGTATTAGTGTCGAATTTTTGAGGTCGAAAATTTCGAGTCGTTACAATATATGTACATACGTACAAAATATTTTTTTAATATGCGAAAACATTTGTATAAATCTATCATATATATATATATATATATATATATATATATATAGCTTACTATTCAAAAATCTCATAAAAACAACTTCATATGTTTGAAATGTAAATGTATAACACACACACACATACTGAATATTTATATGGCCATGGTATATTTTCGATAGAAAAACCTTTTTTTCATTTAAAAACTGACGGCTTTAAAACAATTTTTACTTATTTATTTTCTTTAATTTCCATACAGAATTTGAAAATCAATTTCATGTTTCATGTGTAATTTTATATTTATTAGTGGTATATATATATATATCAGTATGTATGTCCATTGATATGCATATATATTAAAACAATATATCATATTATGACAATATATGTGTGAGTGTGTGTATATATGTATAAATTTAAAATATTGATGTATATAAATATATAAATATATATACATAATATTGTAATCCCCATTTTTAGAAACAATAACACATACACACATGATTTACTACTATATGCACGCATACTATATGATTTGTCCTTAGGTAAGTCAAAACAATGTTGTTTAAAGCCTCTTCTAAACATCATCTATATTTTGAAAATTAAAAGAAAAATTTACTTTTAATTTCATGGCCAAATTCATATGTGCAGACATAAATACACACACAAATGCACACACACACACACACACACACACACACACATATATAAGAAAATTTTAACAACAATACACACGCATAAAAACACACATGTTTATATATTTACATCTCATGTTGACAACACATACGTATAGGGATTCGCGATAATAGAACTAATCTAACTATGGATAAAGCGTATGATTATCAAATACACACACACACACATATTATAAATATGGATAATAGCTTTTAATTTCCTAGAAAATACACCTTGAATATTGAATCTAAGAACTTTGCTTGAATATCTATTTAACACTTCCAAAAGGTGCAACCTTATTGTGAAAGCTACACACCATTGTCCATATTTTTGTTGAATTATGGTTTTGTTGGTCGAACCAATGGTGATGGGAAGGGGGATTTTCAACCATATCTAGAGGAGGGAGAAAGTGGCTCAAAACCTAGAATATAATTTGAGAAGAGAGTGGCTAAAGGTGTTTAAATAGCATAGAAAAGAAGGAGTTTAAAGATGGAAGCGTATCTTGTCTTTCTTTTGTCATTTCAGACCCATTTTTAATCAACCAAAGCCTTCCCCCCAAGTAATAGCCGGTCATACATGCTTCATTTTTGGACCTCAAAACACTTCTAGCTACATTATATAATTTACATTTAAATTAAATTAAACATGCATTGAAATCGTATATTGATAAGTGTGAATACAACTTTATATACGCATGTTTTTCAATACTAATCAACACATACAAATAAAATTTTATAATTAACATTTCATAAATATTAATTAATTTATAGGAATTATAATTTAATTAAATCAAATGGTAGACAGATGATTCAACATGCGGTTGTGTTGACTCTTTAGGTGTAAATTTGGTTAGTAAATAATATTGAACAATTCAAATATTAAAATTGACAATTCACCTTAACTAGTAGGGTGACATTATGACCAAATTTATCATTTACAAAGCTGTGATAAAATCCAATTTTACTTATTTTAAGCGTTACTCGGTAGTGAAAATTATTTACACCAATTCTTTTGTCAATACTATATACATTAGGACTTACGAAATTTGGTAATCGTCAAAATTTCAATATCGTCCACATTCAACTTTATAGTCCAAATACAAAGTGCTTGGTTCAATAATAATAATTATAACAACGATTAACCATATTGCTTTAGTCAGAGACTTTGACTTTAAGTTGACTTAAGTTGTTGACCTGTGATATTAACCCCATATAACTACGGTGCGAAATCTCTATTGAATAGCGTTTCACTTCCAATACTTCCACTCGATCGAACTATAGTCGTTTGATGTACTCCATGCCGCAATTCAACTATAATTAAAGCAGAGTTTCTACATTGAAGCTCGACAGTATTCTCATATCGAGGAAATTGTCTGATATTATCACTTTATTATTCTTTCCATGACTTAATTATGCCGACAAAAAGAAAACTATCAAGTGATTCATTTTATAGTTATTTAACAACTATTAGTAGGTAAGCTTTGGTGCCCCCATCAGTCATGAGTAATACACTGCCCAATATTTGGAAAGCGTTACGTACTCTAGTCTCAACGGATGTATCAATACATCTTAACTAGGAATATTTGAAAACGATACGTTCATTATATTATGATAAATTGCTCATGGTCACAACATTTTGTAATTACGATAAGAAAACACAGCATTTGTGGATTTTCTGTTAAATATACTTAAATTGAGTAATCACTTATATATAAAACGTTATAACAAATATATAATGAAAGAAAACACCTTTTATTTAAAACGATATATTATTAAAAAATTATTAGTTTGCATAAATTATAGAATTACTCATAGGCCTATCCTTTACTGTATAAAATATATGTAGAAAAATGGACATAACAAAATTAAGAAGACATTCAACACACTTATTGGAATTAAAACAACATTGGATCTTTTTTCCTACAAATTATGACATACCTACTCAAGAAAGGTGTCTTACTTCTACAAGAATTAAAAATACAAATAAGGTGAGAAAGCATTGACTCATATTGAATAAGTATGTAACAAAAACTTTAATGTACACAACTCCATCCGAAAGTTTAATACTATTTAATTTAATAATTCAACTACTTCAAAAAAGGTTAACGAGGAAAGCAAGCAAAGTACACATTATTGAGTTCCTAATCATGGATTCTAAAATATTTTAGATAATGATCAAAATCCATCGGGTACACTTTCAAATAGAGTAATGTTGTATGTGGAGTTTTTATTTGCAAAAATGGGTTGCAAATACTAATATCTAGGCTGTTTAATAGATTAAATGAGTGTTACATTATAAGGAAAATGCTATCTAATGATGTTAGTAAATATCATTTTACATCCATTTCCTTCACGATTAGAGTGAGCTTAAACCAAGGTTTGAGATTCCTTCCGTTGTGTCGGAATACCTACCATTTCGGTCTAGTTCCAGCAATGATCGAGATAGAGCTCAATGGATAATCTGGTTCCGAATGTTAACAGCAAATTATTTTATGAAAATAATAATAATCATAATGGCATGCACCATTGTCCCAATGGTTAAGTGATTCGGCTTTGGTGCGAGAGGTCACAAGTTCAAAACTTGCGTAGTGTGATTCAAACGTTTATTAACATGTGATATGTTGTCCTAGTGACATGTTGTATATAAAGTACCATTTCAAATAATAATAACCATAATCATAATCCAACAATTGCCTACTTAAAAATAGAAACAAACAAATGCAGATTGTTGAATACAAACATAGAGCAAATTAAACAATCACCTTCTTCATCAAGAAAGAGACACAGTCTTTGAGCAAGATGAAATTGTGAAAGATGAAGTCATCGAGGGCAAGGAAAGGAGAAAGATGTGACTAAGCTTATGGTCACTATGAGCTTTTATTTTCATAGCTATCAAATTCCCAATTTGGAGTTATTCTAGTTAGGGTATCGGTATGGTTTTTAGGAAAAAGCATACGATAGGGAAGTAAAATCCACATGATAGGGAAGAAGAAGGGTTTATATCTTGTGATATCCTGGAATTTCAAGAAATTTAAAATGCGATAATCTCTCTTATTAAATGAATTAAAATTGATAAATTGTTATTTTAAACAATATAATGTGATGATTTTAATGATAGTCACAAATAGATTTTTTGTAGATGTAATAATTATTTTTATAAATTTAATTTGGTTGTTTTATAAATAGACTTTAAATAGACTTATTATTTTCAAATTTAATAAGTGTTGTTTAAATGTATATGTATATATGTTTATTTAAGTTAACTTTAAAGTTAGAATAATGATTTACAAATTTGATAATGTGTTTGTTCATATATATATTTAAGTTGATTTTAAATTGAATTTGAATTTGAAATTTGGATTTAAATTTGAATTTAAAGGATAATTATTTTAATATATTTTGGATATAAAATATACGAATAAGGTTTTATTTAAAAATAAGATTTGTTTTATATTATTCTCTTCAAAGAAATTTATTTATATAAATTTAGAAAGTATTTATTAAATAGTAATAAATACAAAAGTTTTATATTATCATTTAAAAATGGATTAAATATACTATATATGATTTTATTTGAAATATGATTGGTTTTTATTTAATTTTCTTTTAAAGGTTTTATTTATTTAAAATTTAGAAAGCATTTATAAATTAATAAATGTACTAATTAATTAGGAAATTTATTGTAAAATCTTTTTAAATCAATTTAAAAATAAATAAAAATGCATTCATACATGTGTTAGCTTATAAATCCCGTTGATTACATGTGTTAAGTAATTAAATAGGGTGAAAGACAAGTGTCATAATTTGTTTTATTTTTTAAAATTTTAATAAATCATAATTTAACATTATATAAACCTACATCACCTCCCTTCTATTTCTTTCTTTATCTTCCCATTTTCAAGCAAACCACAGATCAAATGTAAACCTGAAACAATTCCTCAAAGCAAAATAAAAAACACTGCAAACTAAAACACAAACCCTATAATCCTTTTTCTCAAGCCTGTAATCAGAATATCAAAACCCTATAACCATTTTTCAAAAGTCTATAAGCTAAGATTCATCTCTGTTTTAAATTCAAATCTTCTCAGGTAAAAGCCTATAGCAGAAATCAAAGTACAAGCAAGAAAGCAACCAGTAATCAAAGTCTTAAAATCATCTCTGTAAATTCAGTTTTCAAATCAAAGAAATCAGCAAATTCAATTTTTTTTCAAACTCTCTGCTTTTTAAAAAGGTGAGTAAACTCAACTGTATTTTGTCTTAAATCTGGTTGCATGAATAAATCATCAATGTTTGATATATATTGCATGATGATGAATTATATGTCTGAATATTGAAATGTGCATGTTATGTAAACTGTTAGCTCTGTTCATCTTTTCAAAACTGTGAGTAACTCCTTTAAAATCTGGATTTAGATCTATTGTTTGAAAACATGTTTAAAGTAGGTTTGAAATTTGCTTGACTATGTTTAATTTTTTGTATATTTGTGTGTGAATTGGCTGTGCATGTCTGGAAATCAGATATATGCAATTGGTTCCAGGCTTACAGGCATCGGGCCTGTTCAAAAATCAATTCCCATTCCTCTAATTCATTTTGGGCAATAGGATCTAAACAAAAGTTGTTAGTTTTAACAAGATTCAAATCTTAAAAATAGTTTTAAGTAAATCAAAGCAAAGCTTCTTTGAAAAATTGGGAATTATAGGCAAAATTCAAAATATGTTAAATTTCAAACATCATAATTTGTTGTTTCAAGATTATAATTCGAATCCACTTTGAAAGTTAAGATTTTTAAAACTAAAAGCACAATTTTTAATAATACATTGAGTGTGCATTTTGTGAATGTCTATAAAATGATTTTGAGGCTGCCTCTGGCGATCAAGGGGTAGAGAGGTCTCAGAATTTTAATTAGAGCTGGAAGGAGTTACGGGATGATTGGGAAAAATTACTGGAAGTGTTCCAGATCGTTGAGGCGACGTTGAAGAGGTGATTAGGTTTTTAAACCTAATTTTGGGTCGAGTCTGGAGTGTGATTGTGGCGGTGTCTCTGATGCATCGAGTTGCATCGGATTTGGGGAGTGGCTACGTGGAAGGTTTAGAAAGATGTGGCTAGAGTTTCTGGTGTTCCAGTGATCAACGTCGACGGTTCGAGACATTTTCTGGTGAGGGTCTAGTTCCAGTTTTCAATTGGACTGCTCGATTTCGATTTTGGACTTGTGCATGTGTTCTGAGGGTCTGGAAGAGTTGCAATGGTGATGGACGATGTATCGGAGGGATCATCGAAGACCAGAGGTGATTCTGGCAATGGTGCATATGCATAGGCGAGGTTTTGTCAGTGGGCTTTGTGGTAGTTTGGGAAGAAGGCTAGATCTCGTGTTGTAGCTCGGGTCTGTGTGATGTTTACTCGAGTTTAAACTCGAGTAAATTCTTGAGTGTTTAAAACTTTTTAACAGTTTTAGTTGTTACAGGTTTTTAAATTCAAAATTTAAACTAAGTTTTGAAGATGGAAGAAAAGGAGAAGGAACTCCGAGTGGCTCTCGAGGGATATTCGGGTTCGACCCGAAGTAGATAGATTAAAAGCAATTTTCAAAAGTTTTAAAAGTTTTTATAAAACAAGTTTTTAAATTTAAATAAAGTAAGTTTTAAATTTTTGAAATGAATCTTGTTTTTAAATTCTATTCTTTATAAAAAAATAAATGTTTTTAAGAAGTTAAATTGAGAAAGATATGTAAATATTTAACTTGAAATTGTTAAGTTAATTTTTAACTTATTTTAAATCTTAATTTAAAAGATTTAATAAAGGAAGATAATTTTTAAAAGTTAAATGATTATTTATTTAAAACTTAATAAATGATTCAATTAAGTAAAGTTTATTGTAATGATAAAATGCTTAAAAATGTTTTAATGATAATTATGTCATTTATAAAGATAATGGTTTATCTTAAGAGAATTAAAGTTTTATTTATTTGAGATTAATTAAATTAAATAAGAAATTTAAGGATATTTAATTTATTTAATTAGTTAATGATAAAGGATTAATTAAGAAATTAATTAAGGAGTAATTAATTAATTTAATTAACTAATGATTAAGAATTAATTAATTTATACTTAAGGGTTATAATAAATCAATTAAAGGTTAATTAATTGTAATTAATGATTATTAATTAAGTAATTAAAGATTAATTAATTTGTAGTTAGAAATTAATTAATTAAGTAATTAGAGGTCAATTAACCGGTAATTAAGAAGTACTTAATTAAATTTATTAATTAATAATTAGGTTTTATTAATTAATAATTAAGAGATAATTAATCTAAAATTAAAGATTAATTAAGGGTTAATTAACTGTAATTAAGGACTGATTAACTGGTAATTAAGCATGAAATGACCCTGACTTGACCTTCGAAAATCGGCACTAAATACGACACTCGTATTCAAATGCCACAGATCCAAACGTCGAATCTGGTTCGCCGGAGCTTATAACACATTAAGTACAACACAGCGGAAGAAAAGGAATATATCAATATACAACATTTGATACAGTATCAGATACAACTGAATGATGCAATGAATATCAATATACATCAGAGATATGATACAAAGCAATAGCAGTAGAACAATATCTCCAATAGAGAAAATAGTCTTCAAGAGAGACCTCCAGTATCGATAATCTCCATCTTCAAGGCACCAATCCAGAAATAGCTCGAACTCCCAATAACGATGTACAAAGATAAGCAAGTGCAGTCCCAATCCAAAGAAGGAACTAGCTCCAGATAATATACTAAACCTGACTGTCTGAAAAACCCAAATCTAGACTGCCCGTGTGGGAAAATTGTGGGCACTCAGAGTTTAGGAAGGGAACAATAAACTCCAGGTCAGTCGTGGGACTGGTATGAGCAAACAAAAACATTTGGTCTTTAAAACAGACAACAAGAGAATTTAAAATAAAATCCGCAATGCTTTTTGGAAAATGAAACTACCATAAGGCCTCCCGCCACACACACAATGCAAATGCAGAATTGAAGGAGATTTCTCCTTATGATAGTCAAATATGCTTGATATGAGAAAATTTCTTTGATATTATTATTGGTGCATAGTGTAGAAAAACCATTTTGAAAGTATAATATTAATCCTAGCCAGCATACGACCAGTATCGTATGCCTACTATAGCTACCATGTTCAATAGCAGGTTACCGCCACATTCCATGGCATGTTAAACAACTAAAACCGTACAGGGCGCGTATTATGTTGTTTGGATTTCCAACAAATGGTCAGGCTAAGGAACTTCCTACCGTCCATGGGTACGCCTCTGGCGGGACATCCCGAGAGCTTAACCAGCTCTCTACCAACACAAGGCCGGGTTACCTCTGTAACTAGGTAACTACTACACGAGCGTGCCATCCCCCGGTCCTTTGGGACCTTTATCCGAGGTACCTCTAATCCAACAACCACGAAGCAGTCACAAAGTAATAGATCCGCAGTGACCACATGAGTGAAGTATTTGGGCTCCATACCATTACACCACCCTTTTCCAAAAGGGAATGGCACACCCTAAAGGATGCGACCCTCATAACCTTGTCACATCTTTCCTATTTCGACCATTTTCGGGGTGTGAGGTCCTGATGCAGTCTCGTCCACAAAGCTACGCTTTATACAAAAGCCATGCTTTGATCAACAAATGATACACATCAGCACTCAGCATGCCACACTACCAAATTCGGAGTATATCACTGACAAATATCAACTACATAACCTCTGAGCTCGTACGTCTCAGAGAAGGGTGTTAAGCTAAGAGAATAAATTCTCCGCCACCATGCAGAAATGTATTTGATAGAGATCAGTTTAATATCTCAAAGTGTAGTGTCAGACATACAACCATACAAGTCTGCCCCAGGTTCGAAAAGAACCGAAGGCACTTCCGAAGAAGCCCTTGCAATCCGGGCATCCACAATTTCGATCGGACTTCCCATCACTTAGGGAGAACTCAATACCGGAGCAACTCAGTGCAGAGTCAATCGACAGGTTATCCCATCGTTCTTGAAGACACCCGGTCTTCAACACTGGTCTTCAAATGCAATCCATAACGTCGTATCACTATTCGGAATGGGTTATATGACACAAGGTCCTCTCCCGGCTAAACCAAATAGTGAGCGCAATATTTAAAAATATATGGGTATGGGATTTCAGTTAAGTCACAATTTATAAAGTCCAAAACTTTTCTTCAAGTGGTTAAAAAAATTACCATTTCAAATCTTTTAACAAAAAGATTCGTTTCACAAAGTTCACCTAGTTTCTCAAAGATCTATTCATAGATTTCAAAACAATTTCCATTTAAATTTGGATTAACTCAATTAAATCTTTAAATTAAAGATTTAACTTATAGCTTTCAAACCCATTTCCAAAGATTTATTCATAACTTGGAAAACTATTTTCATTTTAAACTTGAAATCCTTTTTACACAAATTGGACGTTCATTTCTTATGTGAAAGCTTTTATTATTTGAAAACACATAGGTTTCGTTTTGGGAAAAACTGATTACATTTACATAAGTTAAAGCCATGTAAGTATAAGCTTGGATTAAATTCAAATTTCCAAAACAATACTTTTTAAATGATTAAAAACCCATATAAACACATTTATAAGTTGAATAACCCTTTTTAAACCTTAGTTTCCAAACCATAGAATTCAATTTCAAATATTGAATTCAAATTTAAATCAAATTATTTAAATTTCAAAACTCAATCAAGTTATTCAAAATAACTTTTATTTTTGAAATTCATTTTCAAAAGCTTTCAATTCTAAAACAATTTTGGGTCCAAAAATTCAATCTTTAAAACTATTTCAAAATCTATGACTTAACCCATTTCCACGTGCAATCCGTATTTGTGTGTGTATAAGTGTGATCCAGGGGTTTTACACAATAAAAGTGCCACATCATCAATCAGCACATATTCAAATACAACAATATATTTGATAAGCGGTATAAACTATAACGCTTATATTTGATAAGTGGTATAAACCATAACGCTTACCTTTTATTCACAGATCACAGGTATATATCACAGATAATAAATTACATCAAACGCAGCTCAAATCAAAACAGAACATATCAGGGTATCAAACAATTCAATCATCCAATAGAATCCAAACATTCATAAGCGAGATCAATTAATCATCCGATTGACTTAAATTAGATTAGTCACTAATCCTGGTTAATTAGCATTAATTAATTACAAATTATTCCAATTAATTAACCTTTAATAATAAGTTAATTAGCCTCAATAAATCAATTAATCCTTTAATTATTAATTAATTAACCTTAATTAATAAATCAATTAGCCTTTAATTATTAAATAATTAACCTTTAATTAGTTAATCATTCTTTAATTAATTACATTAATTAATTAACTCTTAATTAATTATTATTTAATTAACTAACCTTAATTAATTACCATAAGTGAATCATTCTTAAGCTAATTACAAAATTGATTAACCCTTAATTAATTACCTCAATTAATTATCTTTAAATCATAATTTAATTAACCATTAACCATTAATCCTTAATTAATGTAATTATCCTTTTAATTAATTGATTCTTGATTAAATTAATTATCATCCTCAAATTGATTACCTTAATTACTTCTATTTAGTAATTATCTCTAATCAATTACATTAAGTATTAATTTCATCATTAAATCACTTTTGAAAATATTTAGAAATTAACCTATTATAAAGTTACTTTTGAACAAACAATTTTTTAACATTTTAACTTCAACATTTTTAAATTTTGGAAAATTTGTTTAAAACCTTGTTAATATTAACATTGGTCAATTTGTTTACAATTGCTTTGAAAACTTCATTCATTAAATTTGTTTTGAAAAATAATTGCTAAAAGTTTGAAAAATAATTGCTAAAACCTTCTTTTCCTTTAAAATTTTGAAATTTAGTTACTATAACAAATACAACCCGAGATAAACTCGAGCAAAAATGTCAAAAACTCCAAGCCCAATACCAACATACCCGAGCCGAGCTTTGATTCTTCCTGGAGTTTCTCCCCAGCACCTCTCTTTTCTTCTTCTTCTTCTTCCTCTTTTTTTTCTGTCTGTTTTTATTAAACTTCAAAAACTTGATATCCTATTAAACAACCCGAGTTTACTTCCAAAATCCCCGAGCTAATTTCAAAACGTCCCGAGTACAACCCCGAAAACGAACTCGAGACCATCACCTCCCTCTTCCTACCGCCCAACCAACTGACACACACAAACACGTGTGCACCTGCACCATCTACCGCGGGTGTTCTGGCCACCACTGCCCTCGCCATCGAGTCAGCATTGACCCTCTCCCTCGATTCCGACCTCCTCGACTTCGAACCAATCCCAAAATCAAAAATGAACTGTTCGACCTCCCTGGCATTCGAACCTAATTCTACAAATTTCCTCGCCGTCGATGATCTCGATCACCAGTGACCTTGGCCATCCACCATGAGCCGCTCCACCAACCCACGTTCCAACCTAAACTGGTCTGATCACCCCCGATACCTCCTTTACGACGCACGAGTTCAAACAAAACCGACAATCAAAATCGATGCTTAAACCCTAAATCTTTTTCGTACGGCCACCCAAGCGAGCTAGAATTTTCTTGATCATTTTTCTGATGATTTATGACGCTCGAACCGCCTTCCAACTCAAGCACGACGAACTTCACCTCACCGTTCAATGTAATTTGACGAATATGTCATTTCCGTTCAACTTAATATTTCCCATCAATCCCATTATTAAAAATCGAGATATTTATACCAAAATTCATTATTTTTCAACACGAATTCACTCATATAATTGAAGCTTGAAATCCAGATATAAAATTTTGGACCAAATTTTCTTTTCTACTGTTATTTATCATTTTCCAGAGTATCACTAAATATCTTTAATTAACACTATTTTTAAAATTTAATCTATAATGTTACAAACATTTTCTATTTAGAGTCAAAGTCTGAAATTGAATGAATGAAGAGCAGTTCAAATTTTTCTTAGTGAAACACAAGTTTGAGTTTCAACAGAACAGTCACATGTATATGCATACATACATTCAGTCATGCAAACAAATAAAAGTAAATAATTTTCACAGCACCACCAAGCAATCATCACAACATCAACTTATAGATCTAAGGTTCTGATTTAAAGGGTTGCTCACCTGGATATGGATAAGGAAGAAGAGCAGAGACAGAGAACAGAAGCATCTATTTTCGTGAGAACTGGAAACTGTTTTTTGTCTTTAAACTTTGATTTTGTTTAGCTTGCATGAAGCTTTGAATCTGGAACTCGTAAATAAAAAACCTTTGCTTAATCACTATTGTCTTTGATTATTCATTTCATCAATAACAACAATTTTAATTCTTTACTTACAGTTTGAATTTGGTGCAACAGAGAACATGGGCTGCTGTTGAAAACAGAAATTTATTTTGCCTTGAACTTTATTTCATTCCTGCAACTGATTAATAAAGTTGTTTAAATTCTTTGCTTCATTATTGATTAAAAACTTCAAATTCACATCTCTAAAAAGAAATTTACTTGCCTTAGATTGTTTTGGAGGATCCAATTCTTGATTAGGTTTGAGGCTTTTGAAACTGGAAGTGTTTCCAGGTTTGCTTCAGGACCTTTGAGCTTGCTTTTGATTTTGAAAACTTCGAGTTGCTGAGCTTGATTTGATACATTTGCATGCTGAAAAATTACTTGCTTTGCTTAAAATTGAAGTTGAAGCCTTGCTTGCTTTCAGATTTTTAAGATATTTTGAATTTTGCTTGCATGGAGTTGCGTGTTTTCCAGGCTTGAGTTGATATTGATCTTTTTATTCCCAGGATGAAGATTGAAGTCTGAAAACTATGCTGTTTTCTTTCCAGATTTTTTTTTCTCTTTCTACTTTATTTTTTTCCTTGCGTGTTGAGATTTGAGATGCATGAGGTTTGAGATGCCCAAATCTATGTTAGTGTATTTTCAGATTTGGTGAGAAGTTAAATAATTGCATATGGGGAGATGAAAAGTTTTTGCAATTTTTAAATCTTATTATTTTATTCAATTTTTTTTATAAATCCCTATCTTATTTAATTGAAATTTGCGTTAAAAACCTTGCCTTATTTTTATATTTAGTATTTATGTTCAACTCTTGTTTCTAATTTGCTTATGAAACATGGTTTCCTATTTTGGTTTTAGACTTACATATGTTTCACATTTTACAAATGTTTATCTTATTAATCTTCCCAATTTTAAATCTTTTATCAAATCTTATTTTACATTTTATATTCAAGTTATTAGGAATGTTCATATTTTATTCATACATTTTCTTCTTCTTTTATTTATGTACAACTTTTTTTTTAAAAAGAATGATTTAAATATCTTGATTACATATTAACAAATAAATCACCTTTATTTATATAAGATAATTTGACTTAAGAATAATATTTTGAAAATGAGTACATTAATTTTTTTTAAATTGCAACTTCCAAATATTAATATATTTAAAATTTAGAAAACAACCTTTTATTGACTTTTTATTAATCTCAAAGCTTTTAATTTAATTTTATTTTTAATACATTTTATTTGAAATTCAATATTTCTTTATAAAATACTTATGCATATATTTTAAATCAAATTTCTATTTATTCCCAATACACTTATTTTTCCTAAATCCAATATTTATTTGTAAGATACTTATGCTTAAATTTCAAATGAATTTTCTATTTATAAGCTAAAATTATTTATTTATCCTAGAAATATCTAATTAATTCACAATTTATTTTCAAAATTTAATTTAATTGCCAAATTAAACTTGGTAAATTTTTAGGAATGTTACAGATTCCCCCCTTAAAAAATTTCATCCCCGAAATTTGCAAGGGAGACGAGAAAGAATGGATGATAGATAAAGAAACGATTGATCAGATCAGATCGAAATATTTATTCTGCATTCGGTTTACCAAATTAGAATATCAACAATATGAGAACATACTCATACAATTATTTCACAAGATACTCGGGTCCACCGGTCTACGAATATACAAGAGCATTGATTAGTTCGAAGGGATAACTAACCATTTGTAAAATATATCGAGACCCTAGAGAATAGATAGATGGATTCAATCTTCTACAATTTCTCAAACACTAGGTATGGATTTCAAACTCAGGTTGGAATACTCCAAAGTATATACCAACTTTTCCCTCTTCGGACTTCAGTCGACACAAGAAGTTACAATAGAATTTCCAATTTGGTTTCAAACGATGTCGTTTTATCTATACAATTCAAATTTAGCTTCATATTCTATTAACCAATTTTACCCAATTTAAAATCTCCAATTTATATAAAATTTTCAATTTCAAATTTCAAATTCATTAAAGTTTAGAACGAAAAGCTGATAAGAAACCGATGAAGATACGAAGTAAGGATTTTCTAATGTTTCGTAGGGCCACCATCAGACCGAAACTTCTTCCTCGAGCTGCCACGAAGCAGTCAAAGGATTTGGAATCAAATCAAAGGAGATTGATAGAGAAAGTTATGTCCACTGTTGCAGGGTATTGACCATTTATAGTGGTACTCCCCTGTTCCCTATCTCGTCCTCTTCTCGCACTCATACTCACTATCAGTGGGTAGTAAGAGAATTTACTGAGGCGTTCGAACGGATATCTTAGGGATATACTCATTCTAGGATATACTTCACCCTATCTCTAATGAGTTACTTAATGTGTTATACTCCTGAGATAAAGTTTTAACCTTCGGCTCTGATACCAATTGAAATGACCCTGACTCGACCTTTGAAAATTAGCACCGAATACGACACTCGTATTCAAATGCGGCAGATCCAAACGTCGAATCTCGTTCGCCGGAGCTTGTAACACATTAAGTACAACACAGCGGAAGAAAAAGAATATATCAATATACAAAAATTGATACAATATTAGATACAAATGAATGATGCAATGAATATCAATATACATCAGAGGTATGATACAAAGCAATAGCAGCGGAAAGAAAAGATAACACCAGCAGCAGAACAATATCTCCAATAGAGAAAGTAGTCTTCAAGAGAGAACTCCAGTATCGGTAATCTCCATCTCCAAGGCACCAATATAGAAATAGCTCGAACTCCCAATAACGATGCACAAAGATTAGCAAGTGCAGTCCCGATCCAAAGACGGAACTAGCTCCAGATAATCTACTAAACCTGACTGTCTGAAAAACCCAACTCTAGACTGCCTGTGTGGGAAAATTGTGGGCAACCAGAGTTTAGGAAGGAAACAATAAACTCCAGGTCAGTCGTGGGACTGGTATGAGCAAATAAAAACATTTGGTCTTTAAAACAGATAACAAAAGAATTTAAAATAAATCCACAATGCCTTTTGGAAAATGAAACTACCATAAAGCCTCCCGCCACACACACAATGCAAACGCAGAATTGGAGGAGATTTCTCCTTACGATAGTAAAATATGCTTGATACGAGAAAATTTCTTTGATATCCTTACTAGTGCATAGTGTTGAAAAACCATTTCGAAAGTATAATATTAATCGTAGCCAGCATACGACCAGTATCGTATGCCTACTATAGATACCATGTTCAATAGCAGGTTACCGCCACATTCCATGGCAGGTTATACAACTAAAACCGTACAGGGCGCGTATTGTTTTGTTTGGATTTCCAACAAATGGTCAGGCTAAGGAACTTCCTACTGTCCATGGGTACGCCTCTGGCGGGACGTCCTGAGAGCTTAACCAGCTCTCTGCCAACACAAGGCCGGGTTACCTCTGTTACTAGGTAACTGCTACACGAGCGTGCCATCCCTTGGTCCTTTGGGACCTTTATCCGAGGTACCTCTAATCCAACAAACACAAAGAATCACAAAGTAATAGATTTGCAGTAACCACATGAGTGAAGTATTTGGGCTCCATACCATGATACCTCCCTTTTCCAGAAGGGAATGACACACCCTAAAGGACGTGACCCTCATAACCTTGCCGCATCTTTCATGTTTCGACCATTTTTGGGTTGTGAGGTCCTGATGCAGTCTCGTCTACAAAGCTATGCTTTATACAAAAGCCATGCTTTGATCAAAAAATGATACACAACAACACTCAGCATGTCATACTACCAAATTAGGAGTATATCACTGACAAATATCAACTACATAACCTGTGAGCTCGCACGTCTCAGAGAAGGGTGTTAAGCTAAGAGAATAAATTCTCCACCACCAAGCAAAAATGTATTTGATAGAGATCAGTTTAATATCTCAAAGTGTAGTGTCAGACATACAACCATACAAGTCTGTCCCAGGTTCGAACAGAACCAAAGGCACTTCCGAAGAAGCCCTTGCAATCCAGGCATCTACAATTCCGGTCGGACTTCCCGTCACACAGGGAGAACTCTATACCGGAGCAACTCAGTGCAGAGTCAATCGACAGGTTATCTTATCGTTCTTGAAGACACCCAGTCTTCAACATCGGTCTTCAAATGCAATCCATAACGTCGTATCACTATTCATAATGGGTTATATGACACAAGGTCCTCTCCCGACAAAACCGAACAGTGAGCGCAATATTTAAAAATATATGGGTATGAGATTTCAGTTAAGTCACAATTTATAAAGTCCAAAACTTTTCTTCAAATGGTTAAACAAATTACCACTTCAAATCTTTTAACAAAAAGATTCATTTCACAAAGTTCACCTAGTTTCACAAAGATCTATTCATAGATTTCAAAACAATTTCCATTTCAATTTGGATTAACTCAATTAAATCTTTAAACTAAAGATTTAACTTATAGCTTTCAAACCCATTTCCAAAGATTTATTCATAACTTGGAAAACTATTTTCATTTTAAACTTGAAATCTTTTTTACACAAATTGGACGTTCATTTCTTATGTGAAAGCTTTTATTATTTGAAAACACATAGGTTTCGTTTTGGGAAAAACTGATAACATTTACATAAGTTAAAACCATGCAATTATAAGCTTGGATTAAATTCAAATTTTCAAAACAATACTTTTTAAATGATTAAAAACCCATATAAACACATTTATAAGTTGAATAAGCCTTTTTAAACCTTAGTTTCCAAATCATAGAATTCAATTTCAAATATTGAATTCAAATTTAAATCAAATTATTTAAATTTCAAAACTCAATCAGGTTATTCAAAATAACTTTTATTTTTGAAATTCATTTTCAAAAGCTTTCAATTCCAAAACTATTTTGGGTCCAAAAATTCACATTACAACAAAAATACCCTATTACAACGTCCTTTTTACAACGGGCATTTGCTGCCTTTTGTAATAGAAGGCTATTACAACGGTCCACTTAGGACCGTTGTAATAGATTCCCTATACAACGCCCTTTTCACAATATGCAATGAATGCCTGTTGTAATAGAATGCTATTACAACGGTCCTTTCATGCCCGTTGTAATAGATGCCAATCTTACAACGTTCACAAATTGCCCGTTGTAATAGATGCAAATTTTACAACGGTCACAAAATGCCCGTTGTAAGAGGTGCCAATTTTACAACGCTCATAACGCCCATTGTAATAGGTGCCAATTTTACAACGGGCTAAAATGCCCGTTGTAATAGGTGCCAATTTTACAATGGTCATAAAATGCCCGTTATAACCGATGCTAATTTTACCACGACCATAAAATGCCCGTTATAATAAATTTCTGTTGCAACTTCCGACAATCAATAATTAATAGTTAAAAAGCTTTCGTAAAAGTATTATTTAATATTTATTAAAGTTTAATAATTAATCATTAATTATATTATATTAATCATATGTTACTAATTATAATATTATATTACTAATTACTAATTACTAATCATTAATAATATTATATTATTTATTAATATTTAATAATTAGTCATTAATAATGTTATATTAAACTTTTTGTCTCCAACCATGTTTATTAATAGTATTGCAACAAAGTATACAATTTTCTTTTAGCCTCTAAATCAAACTTTTTGGCTCCAACCATGAAATTTTGGCTCTAAACAAATTTTACTTTCCATCCCTTCTAAATTTTGACTAATGTTCATTTCAATCTCTGTTTCATTCTCCTTCTCAACTCCAAATCCCTAATTGAAACTAAATCATCTGTTTTCTCCTTTCAGCAATTTTCTTTTATCCTGCAAATGCAAATCCCTAATTGAAACTAAATTAAGTATGTTTCTCAGCTTCAAATCCCTAATTTTCTTTTATCCTTCACACTGAAATGAAATCAGATCTTAAAAAAAACCTCTTTACTCTAAAATCGCTGCTCGTTGTTCGACTGTTCGTTGTTCGACTGTTCGACGATGGTTGTTGTTTCGTTGAGGCTATTGGGTCATGTTTGTGGATTCAGTTGCAGTTCGTATTCGCGAGGTCGTGGTGGTGATTGTGGAGTGTCGAGGCGACTGGTGATTGTCGGAGTTGATCGCGGTTGTTGAACTGATCGAGAGAGAAACCTCTGAAAAGCAAAGGAAGGAAATGAATGGTGGTTTGATTGATCCTTTGCTTTCAAATGCTAGAGAAAATTTGATTTTGAGGCTCGATTTCAATTGCTTTGATGCCGATAGTTTGGTTACGATTACTCTAGAAGATTTGGAAGCTGGGCTTCGATCACTCGTGCAACATTGATATGTTTTGTGAAGAACTTCAATACAAAATTTGATTTAGAGATAATTAAATTATATTTAAGTTCGAAGTAATTATAGTCTCTGATTTATAAGAATTATGCGTAGAGAATTCGCAAAAGCTAATTTGACAGCTGGCGTAAGTTTTACTCTAAAAAATACAAGTAAGTTGTTTTATCCTAAAAGCTTGATTATAGTTTATATTTCTGGTTTAAATATTCAGTCAAAATTTACAAATATCGGCCATCTTAGATTGATTTTAACGGATTTTGATGCAATATACTCGTGAATTTTTTGACCTTGGTCTGAACAGTTATTAGGCGAGGTTAAAGATTTAGATCAATGCTATAGCCTTGATTGGTTTGCACTCGTAACTTATAAAGTATACGTTGACATTAACTTGTTCATAGCTAATACATTTAGGATATTTATGTTGTGTGTGTTGTGTGTTGTGTAACCAAAGATCGTGAATTTGAGTTCTGGTAATGGAAATAGACCTACAAAACCCTATTATATAGCTAAAGTATGCGCTGAGGACTCAGTAGGTACCGTCTCAGATTTTTACCCATATGTATGTATGCACATATGTATGTATATTCGTATGTCTGCACGTTGTATTATCAATATGATATATTGTCAAGTCTACAACTTCCATATACAATTCAAACATGTGTGTTTTTGAAAACATGAGATATAATTTTGTTTGATGGATTATGTATCTTATTAACCGAGGACACCAAAAGCGTTACTAAGGTATTAGCTTCCAATCTTGATTTTCTTGAAATATCAAAATCAATCATTTTGACAGCTCATTGGCCAAAATCAACTCTTGGCTTATTTAGATTTTCATTATTGGTTGATTATGTTTTATATTTGGGATTTCAGTTCATTGATTTGGTGAAGTATGAAAGTCCAGTAATATAATTACTTGGATGATTGTTCGTTATAAGTATGGATTAATGTTGAAATTTTACAACGTCGGGTTTGTCGGTAGACTTGTTGGAAAATACTATGATAACAGGGGTAGTAAAGTATGGTGTGAGGCAGGTGAGGCAGTGTATCCACGGTTAGTGAAGAGAGCATTAGAAAGTGCGATGAGTGGGAAAGCAAGTCAGAGATGTGCGTGTTACAAAGAAGAGGATCTTCACCGTCCAGGTCTTGAGGTATATAAAGGCTGTGACTTTTTATCCCACTCCTATATTGTGTAAATTTACTTCAAAAGCACTTATTCGATTATTCGGTTATCATATGTATGTTTGTCAGCCTGCAGCTTAACTGCTTAAGAGTGTTTCACTAGTTTCTTATAGACTTTGAACGTAAAATCTTGTACTCATGGCGTGTGATATCTCTATAATATTAACCATGGAAATTGCCATTCTATGGACAACCGTTTATTACTACTAATTTCATGAACAATGTTGCCGTTTCATTTGCTTATTTTTAGTTGAAGAAGCATATGGCGTAGAATAGTACAGTAGTAATTTGGGTTATTATTAAAGAAAGAAACTGGACAGAAATAGGTATGCATTGAAGAAGATGATCATCTGTATTGGAGGTTTGTAACAGTAGGTCACAAAATGATTATAACAAATAGCAATCACTGTAAAAGGGCAACCCAAGGAAACAGAGTATAAGTCAGTTGATATTTTATCATTTTTATCGCCTAGATAGAAGATACGGTCGAACAAAAAAAATACTGGAAAGCAACAATAAATAAAAAATTCAATATTGACAACAAAGTGCTGAAAGCTCAACATTGGGTACGTGTAAATGGGTGTAATAACAGGCAATCTCATAAAAGTATGTTGTCCTCCCTTTATTACTGACCACTGTAATCATGATTATTGAATTCTCAGCATAAAATAAAATATTGTTGTAGGTAGAAGAAGCTTCTGCCCTTTCTCTGAAACAATGCCGACATCTTTAAAGTAGAAAAACAGTAGACTTGCCATGTGCTAAACAATCAGTCCAAAAAAGATGCTACACCCACAAATCCGGCTCCTAATTCTTTTTGTGTAGAAAATACATAGCTTCTGAATATGCATTGAGAGGAAATTTGGCTGGCAAGGCTGATGTCTACAGCTATGAAGTTGTTTCGTTAGAGATTGTTGATGGAATGAGATATATAAGTTACAAATCTATGGACGAGCATATTTATCTTCTTGATCGAGTAACTTTAATCTTAAGATTTATTTTCTATGTTGCAAAAATCTCACTCAGCATACTTATGGATTGTTTTGGCAGTGGTCAAGGAAGAAGACAGTGAACTCAAATGTGGCTGTGTTTATTGCAGCACAATCAGTAATGTGGAGTTGTCAATATCTGTGTTAACAAATATAATTCCCTATGTTTACTTAGAACATGATATTAGAACATGATATTTGTAGCGGACTGTTATGTGTTAATGCTTTATGTATTTGGCATGTAAACTTATCTAACTTTTTAGAGTGTTAGAATTTTATGACTCTAGCTTTTAGTCTTTTCGTATGTGATTTTAATTATTTTACGGCAATATTTAGTATTAGTATGGATGTATTGCATGGATGCTGCTGTAATTTTTTATTAAAATTTGCATTTATTTTGCAACAGGCAATGTGCGTTGTTATATGAGCTTCTTACAACGGTCACTGCATGTTGTGAAACAGGCTATGCAACTAGTATGAATAGTCTATTGCAGCGGGTTATGACTGTTGTATTATAGTCTATTACAACGGTCATAACCCGTTGTAAAAAGGTATGCTGCAATGGTTTTTACAACGTGCTTTGCCCGTTGTAAAATGTGGTGGATCTATTACAACGAGGCCTATTACAACGGGCACATGCCTGTTGCGAAAACCATATTACAACGGGTATTGCCCGTTGTAAAAAGGTTGTTTTGTTGTAGTGTCAATCTTTAAAACTATTTCAAGATCTGTGACTTAACCCATTTCCACGTGCAATCCATATTTGTGTGTGTATAAGTGTGGTCCAAGGGTTTTACACAATAAAAGTGTCACATCATCAATCAGCACAGATTCAAATACAGCAATATATTTGATAAGCAGTATAAACTATAACGCTTATATTTGATAAGCGGTATAAGCCATAACGCTTATCTTTTATTCACAGATCATAGGAATATATCACAGATAATAAATTACATCAAACGCAGCTCAAATCAAAAAAGAACATATCAGGGTATCAAACAATTCAATCATCCAATAAAATCCAAACGTTCATAAGTGAGATCAATTAATCGTCTGATTAACTTAAATTAGACTAGTCACTAATCCTGGTTAACTAACATTAATTAATTACAAATTATTCCAATTAATTAACCTTTAATAATAAGTTAATTAGCCCCAATGAATCAATTAATCCTTTAATTATTAATTAATTAACCTTAATTAATAAATCAATTAGCCTTTAATCATTAAATAATTAACCTTTAATTAGTCAATCATTCTTTAATTCATTATCCTTAATTAATTACATTAATCAATTAACTCTTAATTAATTATTATTTAACTAATTAACCTTAATTAATTACCATAAGTGAATCATTCTTAAGTTAATTACATAATTAATTAACCCTTAGTTAATTACCTCAATTAATTATCTTTCAATCATACGTTAATTAACCATAATCATTAATCCTTAATTAATGTAATTATCCTTTTAATTAATAGATTCTTAATTAAATTAATTATCATCTTCAAATTGATTACCTTAATTACTTCCATTTAGTAATTATCTCTAATCAATTACATTAAGTATTAATTTCATCATTAAACCACTTTTGAAAATATTTCGAAATTAACCTATTATAAAGTTACTTTTGAACAAACAATTTTTTAACATTTTAACTTCAACATTTTTAAATTTTGGCAAATCTGTTTAAAAGCTTGTTAATATTAACATTGGTTAATTTGTTTACAATTGCTTTGAAAACTTCATTCATTATATTTGTTTTGAAAAATAATTGCTAAAATCTTCTTTTCGTTTAAAATTTTGAAATTTAGTTACTGTAACAAATACAACCCGAGATAAACTCGAGCGAAAATGTCAAAAACTCCGAGCCCAATTCAAAAATACCCGAGCCTCGCTTTGATTCTTCCCGAAGTTTCTCCCTAGCACCTCTCTTTTCTTCTTCTTCTTCCCCTTATTTTTCTGTCTGTTTTTGTTTAAACTTCAAAAACTTGATATCCTATTAAACAACCCGAGTTTACTTCCAAAATCCCCGAGCTAATTTCAAAACGTCCCGGGTACAACCCCGAGAACGAACTCAAGACCATCACCTCCCTCTTCCTACCGCCCAACCAACTGACACACACAAACACGTGTGCACCTGCACCATCTACCATGGGTGTTCTGGCCACCACTGCCCTCTCCATCGAGTCAGCATTGACCCCCTCCCTCGATTCCGACCTCCTCGACTTTGAACCAATCCCAAAATCGAAAACGAACTATTCGACCTCCCAGGCAATCAAACCTAATTCTACAAATTTCCTTGCCGTCGGTGATCCCGATCACCAGTGATCTTGGCCATCCACCTAGAGCCGCTCCACCGACCCATGTTCCAACCTAAACCGGTCCTGTAACCGCCGATACCTCCTTTACGACGCACGAGTTCAAACAAAACCAACAATCAAAATCGAAGCTTAAGCCCTAAATCTATTTCGTACAGCCACCCAAGCGAGCTAAAATTTTCCTGATCATTTTTCTGATGATCTATGATGCTCGAACCGCTTCCCAACCCAAGCACGACAAACTTCACCTCGCCGTTCAACGTAATTTGACGAATATGCCATTTCCGTTCAACTCAATATTTCCCATCAATCCCATTATTAGAAATCGAGATATTTATACCAAAATTCATTATTTTTCAACATGAATCCACTCATACAATTGAAGCTTGAAATCCAGATATAAAATTTTTGACCAAATTTTCTTTTCTACTGTTATTTATCATTTTCCAGAGTATCACTAAATATTTTTACTTAACACTATTTTTAAAATTTAATCTATAATGTTACAGTCATTTTCTATTTAGAGATCAAAGTCTGAAATTGATTGAATGAAGAGCAGTTTAAATTTTTCTTAGTGAAACCCAAGTTTGAGTTTCAACAGAACAATCACATGTATGTGTATACATACATTCAGTCATGCAAACAAATAATAGTAAACAATTTGCACAGCATCACCAAGCAATCATTACAACATCAACTTATAGATTTAAGGTTCTAATTTAAAGGGTTGCTGACCTGGATATGGATAAGGCAGAAGAGCAGAGACAGAGAACAGAAGCATCTATTTTTGTGAGAACTGGAAACTTTTTTTTATCTCTTTAAACTTTGATTTTGTTTAGCTTGCCTGAAGCTTTGAATCTGGAACTCCTAAATAGAAAACCTTTTCTTAATCACTATTGTCTTTGTTTATTCATTTCATCAATAACAACAATTTTAATTCTTTACTTACAGTTTGAATTTGGTGCAACAGAGAACATGTTCTGCTGTTGAAAACAGAAATTTATTTTGCCTTGAACTTTATTTCATTCCTGCAACTGATTAATATAATTGTTTAAATTCTTTGCTTCATTATTGATTAACAACTTCAAATACACATCTCTAAAAAGAAATTTACTTGCGTTGGATTGTTTTAGAGAATCCAATTCTTGATTAGGTTTGAGGCTTTTGGAACTGGAAGTGTTTCCAGGTTTGCTTCAGGCCCTTTGAGCTTGCTTTTGATTTTGAAAACTTCGAGTTGCTGAGCTTGATTTGATACATTTGCATGCTGAAAAATTACTTGCTTTGCTTAAGATTGAAGTTGAAGCCTTGCTTGCTTTCAGATTTTTAAGATATTTTGAATTTGGCTTAACTGGACTTGCATGTTTTCCAAGCTTGAGTTGATATTGATCTTTTTATTCCCAGGATGAAGATTGAAGTCTGAAAACTATGCTGTTTTCTTTCCAGATTTTTTTTCTATTTTTTTCTCTTTCTACTTATTTTTTCCTTGGGTGTTGAGATTTGAGAAGCCCAAATCTATATTACTGTATTTTCAGATTTGGTGAGAAGTTAAATAATTGCATATGGGGAGATGAAAAGTTTTTGCAATTTTTAAATCTTATTATTTTATTCAATTTTGTTTTTAAACCCCTATCTCATTTGATTGTAATTTGCGTTTAAAACCTTGCCTTATTTTATATTTAATATTTATGTTCAATCCCTGTTTCTAATTTACTTATGAAACATGGTTTCTTATTTTGATTTTAGACTTACATATGTTTTACAAATGTTTATCTTATTAATCTTCCCAATGTTAAATCTTTTATCAAATCTTATTTTACATTTTATATTCAAGTTATTAGGAATGTTCATATTTTATTCATACATTTTCTTCTTCTTTTATTTATGTACAACTTTTAAAAAAAAGAATGATTTAAATATCTTGATTACATATTAATAAATAAATCACCTTTATTTATATAAGAGAATTTGACTTAAGAATAATATTTTGAAAATGAGTACATTAATTTTTTTTAAATTACATCTTCCAAATATTAATGTATTTAAAATTTAGAAAACAACCTTTTATTGACTTTTTATTAATCCCAAAGCTTTTAATTTGTATTTTATTTTTAATACATTTTATTTTGAAATTCAATGTTTGTTTATAAAATACTTATGTATATATGTTAAATCAAATTTCTATTTATTCCCAATACACTTATTTTTTCCAAATCCAATATTTATTTGTAAGATACTTATGCTTAAATTTCAAATTAAATTTCTATTTATAATCAAAAATTATCTATTTATCCTAGAAATCTCTAATTGATTCACAATTTATTTTCAAAATTTAATTTAATTGCCAAATTAAACTTGGTAAATTTTCAAGAATGTTACAAAGCAGTACTTAATTTGTAATTAAGTTATATTAATTAATAATTAAAGTTTGTTAATTAATGGTTAAAGAATAATTAGTTTGTAAATAAAGATTAATTAATTTGTTTAAAGGGTAATTAAGGGATGAATTACCCAATTATAATTAGAATAATGAATGTTATTAATTTAAGTTAATCAATTAGTTAATTAATTAAAAGATAATCTCTTGATGATTGATTAAGTATGAATACTTAATAAGATTAATAAGTGTAGTTACTTAGTGTAAGTAATTAATGTATAATTACTGGATGTAATTAATTAAAAGAAATTACTTAATGAGAAGTAATTAAAGGATAATTACTTAGTAAAGTAATTAAGGATTAATTACTTGATGTAATTAATTAAAGGATTAACATAACTAATTAAAGAGTTAATTAATTAAGGTAAGTAATTACAGAATGATAATTACTGTTTAAGGTAAATTAAGGTTGATTAATGGAAGTAAGTAATTGAAGTATAATTAATTAATGTAATTAATTAAGGATCAATGTAATTACTTATAATTAATTAATTAATGGAAATAATTAATTAAGGATCATTAGTTAATGTAATTAAATATTAATTAATGAGAGTAATTAAAGGTTAATTACTGTAAATGGTTAAGGATAATTAATTTGTATAATTAACTGAAGGATAATTACTTTATGTAATTGAAGAATAATTAATCAAGGTGGTTAGTTAAGATGGATATTTAAAGGATGGTTAATTAATTAAAATGTTTGTAATTAATTAATGGTTGATTAAGCAAAGTTAGGCGATTAATTCTTAAGTGATTAATTTAATTTAAGTTAATTAAATTAATTATGATATGGATTAATAGTTATTGCTTGTGGATGATTGTTTGAGTAGAATGTCTAGATTAGTTGATATCTATTGGATGATATGCTGTGATATTCTGTGATATGATATTGGATATATCATTGATAAATGTGTGATATTTATCTATGTTAATGCTATATGAATTTAAGTATTGAATTGAATTGAATTGTTTAAACCATTAAACAACTTGGCCTTTAAGATACGTTTGGATTTCGATGAGACCGGGATCGGGTATCAAATTTGATTATCCAAAAACCACGTCGATCCAAGTTAAACGATAGGTCGTGACATCTCAAAGTGAAGATCGAGATGGAGTTTTAAAGTGCAAGGGTTATTGTCGTTAACTCTGAGGGTGATTTCAAATGAGTGTAACGAGATAATGCCTTCGTTTCCTTCGAACCCGGAACGAACTTGTATGGATGGAATGAATTCAGAACATCGTCCGGTGGACGATGAGCATTCTAAGATAGACGTGTTCTATAAAGGTAATCGTAGCCTCAAACCTCATCAACCGGGAATGGCTAAAACAGAGGAGGTGCAGCAAGGCTAAGTGGGTCGCGCTCAAGTAGAACGAAATTTCCCCCTGTCTAGAGGTCCCTTTTTATTCGGCTATGTGGGCGGTTGTGAGCTCCAACTGCCGGGGTTGTCTTATTCGAGACTATCTAGTAAGGGATGGTTCCGGCCTTGTGTTGCAGGGGATTGGGGGTAATCCTCGGTACATTGATATAGGCCACGTACTGTGATGGGCGGTACCCCAGTAGCCCTACCATTGTATGGAAATCCAATCTCCAGTAAGTGCCCTCGGATTTGATTGTATAACCCACTTTATGGCTAGTATGCTAGAATTTAATAAATGTAACAATTTCGGCTATATGAATATTTATTTGAAAACCCTAGACCCTATTATAATATCACAGAATTTTCTATCAAAATTTTGGTTTGCGTAAGGTAAAAATTTACCCATGTTTATATGTGGGGAGTCTTACATGATACCTTTGTTTTCGAAGGTTTTTAAAGTTAAGCAGCTTTAACCGTTTACGCACACCAGACCCATGTCTGACCTGGAGTTTATTTTGTTTTTCTTAAACTCTTGGGTGCTTAAATTTTTACCAATAGCCAAAGGATTCAGGTTAGCTTTGACGAATTCTGGAGGAGATATGGAGCACGAGGCTTCGACATTCGTAGATATATGGTGGTTCCGCTGTGTTGATCTCTGTGTTGATATCTGTGTTATATCTTGAGTTGTATGATTGACAGACCTTTATAACTGTCTAGTATGTGATGTATAAGTTGTGTAACTCTGATAGATGTTGTATACTATGTAATATCTATGTGATTAATATAATTTATTCGTTCCGCTGTTACATTATGATGTTGTTTAGTTCTTTCTTTCTATATTTTCTCTTTTCTATCCCTTTCTTTCTTAATAATGATGTGTCTTATTGTGGAGAATAAGGCGGGTCGTTACATTCGGTGTCAAAGCGCTAGGTTGAGTGAATATCTAGGCTTTGGAGTGAGTTCTTTTTTGAGAGAGAGTCCTACCTATTTGTTGGGTTACCTGTTTGGGTTTTCCAATATGAGTTTTGGAGGTAGGAAGGGTAGTGGTGTCTGTAGCATGACTACCAATGGAAGAAGTATGAGTGTTGAGGTGGGAAGAGTATCTGTCGAGACTATAAACCCAATACCGTCTTGAGTGAGCTTTTCAGCATGGTGTCAAGATTTCACCAATCTCTGAAGGAAACCTTTTAAAGGTTCGGAGTCCATTTTCGAAGTATAAGTTTGATCGCGCTCGTGTGAGCGGATTTTCAAGAGTTTGGATCTGTTGGATGAGCAGAAGCGAGTGATGGTATTTTGGCAACTTCAGGTAGAAGCAGCTGCGTGGTGAGACGCAGTGACTATGGATGTTCCCAAAGATGTTTCTTTTGGGAGCAAGTTTAAGGAAGTATGTCTGCATCGGTGATGAGGCTGAGTTCAGTAGGGTGTTGTGTTTGGTTTGTGGCTTGAGTTTCTTGAGGAGATGTATGCCCATCTCAAGGCTCTTTATATTGGTTGATATGATTTTGAGGATCAAGAAGCTTTAGGTAAGGAAGTCTTTGGGCATCAGTGGCAGCATTGCAACTCGAAGTGTTCTGTGTTCCATGAAGAAGATCTTTTGGCTTAGCAGTTTCCTAGAGGTGGAGTTCTGAAGCAGTAGAGTGGACCCATTTCTTCGATGGATTAGTCAAGGATAAAAAGTTCTGATTTGTGAAGAGAGAACAGTATATGTGGATATTGAACTGGATAGGATTGCAAAAGTGACTTGCGATAATTGAGTGTTCCCTTGGGTAATATTTTTCATGGGATTGAGACATCTCTAGAGGATGCATGAGTTATAGTGTTGTTAGAGCTTTTCTGAATGTCTTCAGGGCAGTCAGAGGTTTGTTTGCATTGGACATTGAGTTCTGTATCGACTTGGTTCATGGAGCTACCGGTGATTTAGCTTGGTAGAAGGATGTTTCCTAGGATGAGGTTTTGGTGAAGTAGCTCAGGATTTCATGGAACTTCTGAATTTTCTCTTTATAGATCCGAGGAACCATATTTTTAGGATGTGTTGTCTGGTTTGTGTTCATCGACGGCATTCTCATCTACTCCAGGTCAGAGTTTTGCAGCTGAAGCAAGGTGGAAGCTATTCTAGAGTGGAAGCAATTGGAAGTTGAAGTGTTTGGATTAGAGGGTTTCTACAGAAAGTTTTTCTGGATTTGAGGCCAGATTGGCGAGTGCACTTGTTTTGTCTTTTCCGGATAGGAGAAGTAAGTTTGAAGTCTACTGATAACTGTAAAGTAGAGTTTGTGTTCTTAATTTTGGTAGATCTTGAGAGGATCATTTTGTTGGATTGTTTTTGATCCAGTTTATTTCAAGAAGTATCAACAAAGGTTTAGCTGATCAGGAAGGATGTAGGCAGCCCAGGATCGTCAAAAGCATTTTGTGGATAAGTGACAATGGAATTTGGAATTTGAAGTTGAAGACTTTGATTTGGTTGAGGTTTTCTCCGGTAAAGATGTAACATCCAGCCTTTTTCGCATACTTTAAACCGACACACGTGCCAATTAAAAGCATACGCAAGGGCGGATTGTTATGGGGTAAATAAGAAAAACCGAGAAGAAATAAAACAAAATAGAATCTCACAGCGGAAGGATAAAATATAATAATAAATATACAGTTCATAAACGGTTACAAAACAGTTAATTCTTCTTTATACAATAAATATCAGAGTTACACATACCAATACAAACAATGCAGCGGAACAGTATGAGTGTGGTGCAATACTATATATAATAATAATACGACTCCTTCGTCTTCGTCCTTCAAAGCTAAAGTCTTCGATCCTAAAATGCTCGGACTGACCCGAGCGAATTTGAAAAGACAAAACACTCGAGTCAGAACTAAAAGATCTTATGTGAGTTAAATTAACAGAAATAAATATGAGTGCAGTAACTCAAGAAATGTTCGGGATTTACATCTCCTAAGGATCCGTTAAACTATTTACTATGTAGTATATTGCGCTATTATAATAGTGTCTATTTATAAAATAAACTTACTTTTTAATAGCGTTAAGGGGTTACCCATATAGCCCTTAACACAAATAATGCCAATAGTCTATACAGTACCGTAATACCTCCTGATCGGGAAGCTACCAGAGGATACTCCATAGGTACGACACAAATAGAAACTCGTAGTAAATGCTCGGTATGGTAGGTGACACGGCACAACTAGGCAATGCCAGGGTAGATATACCAATTACTATCCAGGCTGGTGGAAACGCGTAGCCGCGGTTACCGCCCACCTCGGACTAACTCCCCAAAATCAAAATATAGAAGTGGCCACTGAATCAATCCAAAATCAAAGTATAATATCGAAGAGGAGGGTCCGATAAGAGGAATGACCTCATTGGCCTGAGAATCGCTCCTGTTTTAGCCACCTTATGCCAACTCACGGGAGTCGGGTCCACGTATTTACCTTACAGGAAACGTCGCCACCACCTACTTCATTCTGGAATCTCCACCGCGTACACGGTTAGTCAAAGTGGTTTTCGGTATCGACAGAGAGTATGTCCATATCCGATCCCGGTCTCTTTGCCAACCCATCGTTATTATAACACCGCAGTCATTTAAAAATAGGTTATACTTTAAAAATCAGAATAAACATTCCATTTCATAACCATGAATACGATATCATTTCAAAACCCAAAACCATATTTTATCACTTATCCCAAATATAATTCTTTTCCAAAATCATAATGCTTTAACTTCATAACGTCTGAAAATCAAATATTTTCAAAGCATAATATTTTGAAAATCATAATTTAAAACCATAACTTCTAAAAACTTGAATGGTTTGGACATTCAACGGTATATGAATTAAATGGTTTAACTTAAATGTTACTTTGTAAAGAAAATAATTCTCATGGCTTTACAAATACATTTCTTTATTAAAGTCTAAACCAAAATTTATATTATCTCTCTCAAGTTCCAAAACCACTTCAATTTATTTATATATACGTATATCCATTTTGAGTATCAATATTTCAAACTAAAGTTGGATTTTATGCTTTCAACAAATCAATTGTTCTATTAATTAGTCTTGAATATTCATATAAAATCCATAAATAATAAGACTTCAATTTCTAGTAATAAAATATATATATTTTTCCCAATTCAAATTATACTAGAATATTCATTTCAATTTATTTTGGGAAAAATCCAATTATAAATATCATATCTTAAAATTTCCAAACTTAACATTTAAACATATGATATAAATTATTAAACTCCATTTTCTTAATTTTCTTCCATTTTTAATAAAGATTTTTATACACCTTTTAATTTCAAAATTTTCAACTTCATATGTATATATATATGGAAGAAAAATATTTATACAATATAAAATTTAAGATTATTATAAACCGTATTCCATCCAAACCATAGAAATCACATTTAAAACAGTTATATATAGACCGCGGTGCCTGTATATAATTTTCTATCCTATGGTCAAGTGATACGGATATTTATCATTTCAATCCGCAATTTAAAAGATATAAAATTTTGCGGTTGTATATCATTTCAAACCACAATCCCGAATGAAATGAAATATGCATGATAATTTGCAATTTAATGATATACAATAAACATCCATTCATCAACATCATCCATCATCCAAATCGCAATCATCAATCAATATCAATCAATAACAATATTATTTTTGGTACTACATAACAGGTAATACTGGCAATTTTATTCAAATTAAATTTAACAGCTATTAATCTACAGTCTATATTCAGTAATAAATTATATAACTGTTAACTAGCAGTTCATATACAAACAAATAAATTTTAACTGTAAATTTATACGCAATAAATTAATTAAATTAACAGTTAAATTAAATAAATGCAATTCAACAGATATGAATAAAATAAACATGCCAAATACTCATAAATAAATTTCTATTCATTTCTAAAATTAATTTAAACAAACATAAAAGCTTCTAGTAGTTGTGAGTGGGTTAAAACACTCACCTTTTGAATTTAAATCGAATTTAAATTCGATTTAAACCCAAAAATTCGCCCTTCTCGGAATTCGTCCAAACCAGCGTCATCAAATCCGGAATTAAATTACGATCCTAACAAAAGAAATTTCGTGTGAATCCGACTTCGTATGAGGAAGTTATGGCGAAAATAATGATTGAATTCAAAATTGAAAATAAATAAAACGACACACATTCATCACTTACAAATATATGTGCCTCGAGAAAATTAACATATTTTTTTTTTTGTGGAATTTTTCTGAAGTGTTTGCATTTTCATTGAAATTTGGATTGAAGTAGATCTAGGTTTTGCAACCATTTGAGGAGGAGAAGGAGATGAAGAAATGAATATACAGCAAATGACAATAGGATGGGGCTAGGGTTTATAACTGTATATATATATTAAATTTCCAAAATTTAATTAAATTTACTTTCCATTATTTATTGTCAATTAGATTGATTTATCATTGGATTCATATTTCAATATGTAAATATCCCCAATTTCATCTGCACTTATATTTACATAGTTTCTAAATATTAAATTTCAAATATTACTTCATTTAACGTTACGTATTTATTATTTATTACTTGCTGCAGTTGATTATCAATTATACTTAATATACTAAATAGATGGTAAATTTTGAATAGTTGTTATCATTAACGTTTTATTTCCACTTATAAAATAAATGAAATTATTACATAAACTCCCTTAATTAAGTCAACCATTATCTTATATAACTTAACTGGTAATATATATACCCAATTGCCCTAATTGGTTTATAGTTATCAGCTAAATACATACTAACTTGTAAATAAATTCGTTTAATTGCAAATGGATCTGATCAAATTTAATAGATTGAATAGATGGGTAAGCAAATAATAAATTTTCCTTTTTGTCAAATTCAAACCCATTCCTACTTAATTATCAATTACAATTTATTACGAAACATTGATTTTTTTGCAGTTACCTTTTATTTGCTTAGTATTACATCAATTCCTATAACCTTGGATTCATTCCCAATTCACCAAATTCAATTACAAATGTGTTTCCAATATATAGGTATTGCCCAAGTTAAATTTATTAGCTAACTCATATTAATAAACAAATGACTTATATGAATGATTAAAATTTTCAATTATCTCACTTTACTCCTAAACTTCTGTTATTTAATAATTATTGCTTAGAACCTGATTTTAATCTTCCCATTATCTATTTAATTCCTTCTAGAAACATAGCTAATATTTGTCATCCCTTCATTACCCAAATGTTCTTATCCCATCAAATTTTAAGTTATCGAAATATTAAATGTCAATTTCTTTAATTGCACTAAATTTATCTATTAAAGGTTGCACTTAACCCAAATACATAAAACTTGCCCAATTTCTCCTTAAATCAATAACCTTCATATACAAATATGTTTATCATAAATTTTATCTACTCTTCCTTTTTAGGTAATGTCCTATATTAGATTTCCATGTAATTTGCAATAAATCATACTCGTAGTTATATCACATTAAATGAATAAATAAGTGTTGACTCTATTCTTTTGATTCAACATTGGTTTACGTTATATTTCATAAATATTTCTACATACATCAGGATTTTTAAAATGGTTGTAACGTGAAATCTCGTCTACTTCCCATTTTATATTTAAGGCTTCTAAAACCGATTCATATTATTTCTCTAGTCCAAATTTTATAAATATAACCTTAAATTTAATTTATTCCTATCGATGTAATGGTTAAACACAAATTTCACTTATTTGCAATAAATCTACAAATTGGATTTCAAATTTTCAAATAAATAAATAAATTTTAGTTTATCACTTCTTAAATACCCAAACGTCAATGCCTTAATTTAAACTGCATTTATTACATTTTATAAAAATCCTCCATCTTAAGTGACAAATCAAAACTACCCTAACTACACAAATCATCGTATTATAAAGATATTTACACTATCCTCCATTTATTACCTTAATTTATTTAAGGTAACCTTAAATTAATATCTATTGCAATGATTTCAAATTATTATTCCCCCATTCCTTTTTAATTTCAATAACGCCAAATTTAACCGTTATATTCTCTTTATTTATGCGATAAATGCAATTATTGAATCTAATACTCCATTTAATTAATAGATCCTGCTTCCTAGAATCTATATCAACAATAGGTCAAATATATACATAGAATTAGCCTTAACTTCACCTAAAAGAATTAGCTATTTCAACTACCGCACAAAACTACGCTACTGCACTATTTAATCAAATAAATTAATTGAACTTAAATCAGCATAAAGGTTATAAAATTATAAATGTAATCTTAATAAATTCATTTATTGATTTAGACTCTTTCTATACAGTAATTAACCTATTTGTGGGTATAAATAACTTTGGAATTATATTACATCTCATTAGTGCGCGTTTTATTTCCTATAAATTCTCCTTATTTAACTATACCCATTAACAACCAAAAAAATTAAATTAGCTTTATTTCAATCTATTTCCCTTCTTAACTAAATAAAATAAATGGTTAACCTAAACACTTGTTATCCTCTTATATATTCAAATTCACTTCCAACATTTATTAACAAAATGTTGCCATAGGTTTAGATTTACATAAATAAATCATATGAATAGGTAGAAAAATTGGTAATCCGCAAATGCCCAATATACACGCATTAATTACTACCTATTGTTAGAATCCATTTATTAATTTACTAGTTAATAACGGTCTTTTTATTTCTATTTACTACCAAACTCTCTATTTTATTATAGTTCCAATATATTAATACTTAGGCATATCAAGTGCTAGCCCTTTTGTTATTTATATTAAATTGGGTATGCACAAATAAGTTGTTAATTAACTATTTCTACAAAATTATATTCATACATTCAGTTCCATATCTTATAGGGTTAAATTCTAATTACTTACGCTTAATCTATCAATTTAATGCTCTATTCAAACATGCATTTAAATTCTTTTTATTCTAAATAAATTTTATTAAGTGTTGACATCCACTAATAGCATTCACCTTTATTACAACCAAAGGTGACATCTTCACTACTGATTTTATATTAATGAATCTCATTTTAGTTAATATTTTTTATTAATATTCTCAATTCAACATTTATTGATTTCTTAAAATTTACATTTTAACAAAAAGTGACAAATTACATTATCCAAATCTATTGTCATAAAATTTTATTGTTACACTAGGTTACAACTACTATACCAAATTTCTACATTTATTCTTAAACAAATTAGAAATTATATTAATTTAATTTATTAAATATTATTAATTTAACGGGTCGTTACAATCTCCCCCACTCAAAACTTTTCGTCCCCGAAAAGGAAAAAGAAGGGAGAAGGAAGAATAAAACAGTACATCTTATTCCAAATATTAACTTATAACAATAATTTACTATATTTATTTTCTTAAATAAAATATACCTGTTTATAATCATTATAATAATTTATACTTAATTATTAAAGTTGGGAAAATATTTTCACAAAATTCTAAGTCTAAAATTTACGGAAAATTTTGGCAGAGTCTCCTTTGTACGGAGAGACTCTGGAGAAAATATAATATCAAAATATACAAATATATTACATATATTATCAAAATATTATATCCCAACACGGGAAAAATAGCGCTTTAAACGTAATCCGAAAACGTACCTATTTGTCGGGCAATATACGCTTATTATTATGGAACCAAAAGCAGTAGCAGTTGCTTCCATCACCTGTATTCACTTATATAATCTAAAAGGTTAAATATTTATTTTAAAGTGAACTATTCAAGTGGATTCAATCATTAATCAACCAAATAATTCAACAACCATCAACCTTACAAACAACATACATACACAAACAAAGCAACCATTTAATCCATCAAACAAATAGTTGTTTGGGTTCAAACTTGAAATTTGTATGAAATGAAATTAACTATCACGTGCATCCTTTACTTAACAATCTTAGATGGAACAAAGATAGATACTTATTCATTTAACCACTTCAAATTTCTTACCCAACAACACAATTCAAACCAACACCCAAATTTATTTATTATACATTTATCTCATGCTTCAATGGTTTGATTTTCTTTCTTTCATTTATGGAGTGATTTCTTTATTTCTTACAAATTTTCGATTTCCATTTATCACAAAATTCATTATATTTGTATTCCAATTTATTTACTAAAGTTTCTATCATCTATTTATACTACTTACCTTTACTTAGTAAAGTTTCCAATTTAACTTAAGTCTATATAATAGCAAATTAATAGAATACCTTTATTACCTTACTCTTCACTTGTAAGATTTCCCCTTACATTTTCCTACTAACATTGCAACTTTTTATTATATGGTAAGTTATGTATGTTTTAAGAATGTAAGTGAAAATTTACAAGTTTCTTCTCCATTCCTTTAATTAATATATATTTGTTTTATAAATTACAATTTCGACTTACCTTTAATCTCATTCATTTATTTAATGTTGAAGTTTCCATTATATTTAATTACAGTAACCCTGTACTTACACTTAATTTATTAACCTTATAACTTGCATTCCTATAAGTGAAAGATTTTACTCATTCATTATCTATGGATTGCAGTCATTTATATTTTTTCTACTTTCCATTATATCAGAATAAGGGAAATTAAGGCGTACTTAAGTTAATACCATTAAATTCTTATTTATAACAGTAATTTATTGAATACTTCATTATTTCCAAAAATTCTACTTGCATAATATTCTATTCCACTCTTAATTTACATTTCAACTTTTTATACTTGGTAAGTTATTTATGTTAAAGAAAAAGCCAAAGAACTTATACAAGTTTAATCTCAACCCTTTTAATTCATTGATCACTTAACCTTTATTTCACTAACCTAATTTTTTTTTTTTACAACTAATTAATGGAAATTCAAGAATTAATACCGGGTCAAATTCCAAAATTACTTTAAAATAATAGATAATTAATTTCTTACAACTTTTATATCTCTAATTACCTTTAAACAATTAAAATTTTAAATAATTTCAAAACAAATCTGTAGTAGAATTTACTACAGTGGCCTTTCCCTTCGAAACTCGAAAATGAAAGTCGATGATGCGGCCGTCATCACCGAAATTATTTTCCAGCGACAAAGAGGAAAGTACAAACTTATTTTCTTCAAAATCCTCTTTAAACCAATTCTTTCGAATTATACTAAATATTTATATAAGAAAATATTTATAAACCAAATCATTATATTTCATAAATCCTTTGAAAGAAGATTTCAAAAATCCCGGACTTAAGTTCTAAAATCTCCAATTTGATTTATTATAATTTCAACTTAGCTTCAATTTATTACAAATATTTTTATATTACCTAACACCCAATCTATAGCAACCAAAATATCTTTATAAAAATATTTTTATATATAGAAAATATAATAGACAAAATTATTTCATTCACCTATATTAAAAACAAATATTATGTCGGTCTGTCCTATTAAGTGTTTAGAAATCCCTATTGATGACATAGCGTCCCATGCATCAACCAGAATTTATAAATACAAAGCGGAACAGATTAACACAATATCAAAATCTTTTATTAATACTAACAAATACACTCTCTCATATATATATATATACACTCAGCGACTCCCATAGGGTATTACTACCCTATTAATAAAGAGTCAAACCCCACAAAGCCAAGGTTTATCGCTAAACCAAAGCTCTGATACCAACTGTAACATCCAGCCTTTTTCGCATACTTTAAACCGACACACGTGCCAATTAAAAGCATACGCAAGGGCGGATTGTTATGGGGTAAATAAGAAAAACCGAGAAGAAATAAAACAAAATAGAATCTCACAGCGGAAGGATAAAATATAATAATAAATATACAGTTCATAAACGGTTACAAAACAGTTAATTCTTCTTTATACAATAAATATCAGAGTTTCACATACCAATACAAACAATGCAGCGGAACAGTATGAGTGTGGTGCAATACTATATATAATAATAATACGACTCATTCGTCTTCGTCCTTCAAAGCTAAAGTCTTCGATCCTGAAACGCTCGGACTGACCCGAGCGAATTTGAACAGACAAAACACTCGAGTCAGAACTAAAAGATCTTATGTGAGTTAAATTAACAGAAATAAATATGAGTGCAGTAACTCAAGAGATGTTCGGGATTTACATCTCCTAAGGATCCGTTAAACTATTTACTATGTAGTATATTGCGCTATTATAATAGTGTCTATTTATAAAATAAACTTACTTTTTAATAGCGTTAAGGGGTTACCCATATAGCCCTTAACACAAATAATGCCAATAGTCTATACAGTACCGTAATACCTCCTGATCGGGAAGCTACCAGAGGATACTCCATAGGTACGACACAAATAAAAACTCGTAGTAAAGGCTCGGTATGGTAGGTGACACGGCACAACTAGGCAATGCCAGGGTAGATATACCAATTGCTATCCAGGCTGGTGGAAACGCGTAGCCGCAGTTACCGCCCACCTCGGACTAACTCCCCAAAATCAAAATATAGAAGTGGCCACTGAATCAATCCAAAATCAAAGTATAATATCGAAGAGGAGGGTCCGATCAGAGGAATGACCTCATTGGCCTGAGAATCGCTCCTGTTTTAGCCACCTTATGCCAACTCACGGGAGTGGGTCCACGTATTTACCTTACAGGAAACGTCGCCACCACCTACTTCATTCTGGAATCTCCACCGCGTACACGGTTAGTCAAAGTGGTTTTCGGTATCGACAGAGAGTATGTCCATATCCGATCCCGGTCTCTTTGCCAACCCATCGTTATTATAACACCGCAGTCATTTAAAAATAGGTTATACTTTAAAAATCAGAATAAACATTCCATTTGATAACCATGAATACGATATCATTTCAAAACCCAAAACCATATTTTATCACTTATCCCAAATATAATTCTTTTCCAAAATCATAATGCTTTAACTTCATAACGTCTGAAAATCAAATATTTTCAAAGCATAATATTTTGAAAATCATAATTTAAAACCATAACTTCTAAAAACTTGAATGGTTTGGACATTCAACGGTATATGAATTAAATGGTTTAACTTAAATGTTACTTTGTAAAGAAAATAATTCTCATGGCTTTACAAATACATTTCTTTATTAAAGTCTAAACCAAAATTTATATTATCTCTCTCAAGTTCCAAAACCACTTCAATTTATTTATATATACGTATATCCATTTTGAGTATCAATATTTCAAACTAAAGTTGGATTTTATGCTTTCAACAAATCAATTGTTCTATTAATTAGTCTTGAATATTCATATAAAATCCATAAATAATAAGACTTCAATTTCTAGTAATAAAATATATATATTTTTCCCAATTCAAATTATACTAGAATATTCATTTCAATTTATTTTGGGAAAAATCCAATTATAAATACCATATCTTAAAATTTCCAAACTTAACATTTAAACATATGATATAAATTATTAAACTCCATTTTCTTAATTTTCTTCCATTTTTAATAAAGATTTTTATACACCTTTTAATTTCAAAATTTTCAACTTCATATGTATATATATATGGAAGAAAAATATTTATACAATACAAAATTTAAGATTATTATAAACCGTATTCCATCCAAACCATAGAAATCACATTTAAAACAGTTATATATAGACCGCGGTGCCTGTATATAATTTTCTATCCTATGGTCAAGTGATACGGATATTTATCATTTCAATCCGCAATTTAAAAGATATAAAATTTTGTGGTTGTATATCATTTCAAACCACAATCCCGAATGAAATGAAATATGCATGATAATTTGCAATTTAATGATATACAATAAACATCCATTCATCAACATCATCCATCATCCAAATCGCAATCATCAATCAATATCAATCAATAACAATATTATTTTTGGTACTACATAACAGGTAATACTGGCAATTTTATTCAAATTAAATTTAACAGCTATTAATCTACAGTCTATATTCAGTAATAAATTATATAACTGTTAACTAGCAGTTCATATACAAACAAATAAATTTTAACTGTAAATTTATACGCAATAAATTAATTAAATTAACAGTTAAATTAAATAAATGCAATTCAACAGATATGAATAAAATAAACATGCCAAATACTCATAAATAAATTTCTATTCATTTCTAAAATTAATTTAAACAAACATAAAAGCTTCTAGTAGTTGTGAGTGGGTTAAAACACTCACCTTTTGAATTTAAATCGAATTTAAATTCGATTTAAACCCAAAAATTCGCCCTTCTCGGAATTCGTCCAAACCAGCGTCATCAAATCCGGAATTAAATTACGATCCTAACAAAAGAAATTTCGTGTGAATCCGACTTCGTATGAAGAAGTTATGGCGAAAATAATGATTGAATTCAAAATTGAAAATAAATAAAACGACACACATTCATCACTTACAAATATATGTGCCTCGAGAAAATTAACATTTTTTTTTTTGTGGAATTTTTCTGAAGTGTTTGCATTTTCATTGAAATTTGGATTGAAGTAGATCTAGGTTTTGCAACCATTTGAGGAGGAGAAGGAGATGAAGAAATGAATATACAGCAAATGACAATAGGATGGGGCTAGGGTTTATAACTGTATATATATATTAAATTTCCAAAATTTAATTAAATTTACTTTCCATTATTTATTGTCAATTAGATTGATTTATCATTGGATTCATATTTCAATATGTAAATATCCCCAATTTCATCTGCACTTATATTTACATAGTTTCTAAATATTAAATTTCAAATATTACTTCATTTAACGTTACGTATTTATTATTTATTACTTGCTGCAGTTGATTATCAATTATACTTAATATACTAAATAGATGGTAAATTTTGAATAGTTGTTATCATTAACGTTTTATTTCCACTTACAAAATAAATGAAATTATTACATAAACTCCCTTAATTAAGTCAACCATTATCTTATATAACTTAACTGGTAATATATATACCCAATTGCCCTAATTGGTTTATAGTTATCAGCTAAATACATACTAACTTGTAAATAAATTCGTTTAATTGCAAATGGATCTGATCAAATTTAATAGATTGAATAGATGGGTAAGCAAATAATAAATTTTCCTTTTTGTCAAATTCAAACCCATTCCTACTTAATTATCAATTACAATTTATTATGAAACATTGATTTTTTTGCAGTTACCTTTTATTTGCGTAGTATTACATCAATTCCTATAACCTTGGATTCATTCCCAATTCACCAAATTCAATTACAAATGTGTTTCCAATATATAGGTATTGCCCAAGTTAAATTTATTAGCTAACTCATATTAATAAACAAATGACTTATATGAATGATTAAAATTTTCAATTATCTCACTTTACTCCTAAACTTCTGTTATTTAATAATTATTGCTTAGAACCTGATTTTAATCTTCCCATTATCTATTTAATTCCTTCTAGAATCATAGCTAATATTTGTCATCCCTTTATTACCCAAATGTTCTTATCCCATCAAATTTTAAGTTATCGAAATATTAAATGTCAATTTCTTTAATTGCACTAAATTTATCTATTAAAGGTTGCACTTAACCCAAATACATAAAACTTGCCCAATTTCTCCTTAAATCAATAACCTTCATATACAAATATGTTTATCATAAATTTTATCTACTCTTCCTTTTTAGGTAATGTCCTATATTAGATTTCCATGTAATTTGCAATAAATCATACTCGTAGTTATATCACATTAAATGAATAAATAAGTGTTGACTCTATTCTTTTGATTCAACATTGGTTTACGTTATATTTCATAAATATTTCTACATACATCAGGATTTTTAAAATGGTTGTAACGTGAAATCTCGTCTACTTCCCATTTTATATTTAAGGCTTCTAAAACCGATTCATATTATTTCTCTAGTCCAAATTTTATAAATATAACCTTAAATTTAATTTATTCCTATCGATGTAATGGTTAAACACAAATTTCACTTATTTGCAATAAATCTACAAATTGGATTTCAAATTTTCAAATAAATAAATAAATTTTAGTTTATCACTTCTTAAATACCCAAACGTCAATGCCTTAATTTAAACTGCATTTATTACATTTTATAAAAATCCTCCATCTTAAGTGACAAATCAAAACTACCCTAACTACACAAATCATCGTATTATAAAGATATTTACACTATCCTCCATTTATTACCTTAATTTATTTAAGGTAACCTTAAATTAATATCTATTGCAATGATTTCAAATTATTATTCCCCCATTCCTTTTTAATTTCAATAACGCCAAATTTAACCGTTATATTCTCTTTATTTATGCGATAAATGCAATTATTGAATCTAATTCTCCATTTAATTAATAGATCCTGCTTCCTAGAATCTATATCAACAATAGGTCAAATATATACATAGAATTAGCCTTAACTTCACCTAAAAGAATTAGCTATTTCAACTACCGCACAAAACTATGCTACTGCACTATTTAATCAAATAAATTAATTGAACTTAAATCAGCATAAAGGTTATAAAATTATAAATGTAATCTTAATAAATTCATTTATTGATTTAGACTCTTTCTATACAGTAATTAACCTATTTGTGGGTATAAATAACTTTGGAATTATATTACATCTCATTAGTGCGCATTTTATTTCCTATAACTTCTCCTTATTTAACTATACCCATTAACAACCAAAAAAATTAAATTAGCTTTATTTCAATCTATTTCCCTTCTTAACTAAATAAAATAAATGGTCAACCTAAACACTTGTTATCCTTTGATATATTCAAATTCACTTCCAACATTTATTAACAAAATGTTGCCATAGGTTTAGATTTACATAAATAAATCATATGAATAGGTAGAAAAATTGGTAATCCGCAAATGCCCAATATACACGCATTAATTACTGCCTATTGTTAGAATCCATTTATTAATTTACTAGTTAATAACGGTCTTTTTATTTCTATTTACTACCAAACTCTCTATTTTATTATAGTTCCAATATATTAATACTTAGGCACATCAAGTGCTAGCCCTTTTGTTATTTATATTAAATTGGGTATGCACAAATAAGTTGTTAATTAACTATTTCTACAAAATTATATTCATACATTCAGTTCCATATCTTATAGGGTTAAATTCTAATTACTTACGCTTAATCTATCAATTTAATACTCTATTCAAACATGCATTTAAATTCTTTTTATTCTAAATAAATTTTATTAAGTGTTGACATCCACTAATAGCATTCACCTTTATTACAACCAAAGGTGACATCTTCACTACCGATTTTATATTAATGAATCTCATTTTAGTTAATATTTTTTATTAATATTCTCAATTCAACATTTATTGATTTCTTAAAATTTACATTTTAACAAAAAGTGACAAATTACATTATCCAAATCTATTGTTATAAAATTTTATTGTTACACTAGGTTACAACTACTATACCAAATTTCTACATTTATTCTTAAACAAATTAGAAATTATATTAATTTAATTTATTAAATATTATTAATTTAACGGGTCGTTACAAAAGAAGAGCTATTGGATTAAGTAAGATTGGAAAGTTAACTCAGAAATGTATTGGATCTTTCTTATTCTTGTAAGGATAATTGTTGGCCTACAGGGGTTGAATTGCTAGTTTGGAAGACTGGGATTCAATGTATTTCACGTAACTTTGAGGAAGTACGTGTTTAGTCCATCACTGGTTTTGGAACCAGTAGTTCAGAAGGATTTGGTTGTTGAGTCCGAATTGTCTGTGGTTTGATCTTGTGTAGATTGTAGATCTAAATGAGTAGGAGCTTAGATGATTAGTTGTGTAGCTTGTTTGGATTCAGTAGAATGAGTATTCCAGTATATGTATCTAGGAAACTCGGGATAGTTTTAGGAAGCTTATTCGGATTTGTGTCCGGATAGCTAGTAATGTTTGTTTGTACAGAATTGTTTACTTGGTTGATAGTGTATGGCTGATATGTATGCTTGAATTGTTTGAAATAAAATGAAAATTCTGTACTATCTTTTGTTTCAAATTTCAGGGACGAAATTCTTTTAAGGGGGAGGGAATGTGATATCCCGGAATTTCAAGAAATTTAAAATGTGATAATCTCTCTTATTAAATTAATTAACATTGGTAAATTGTTATTTTAAACAATATAATGTGATGATTTTAATGATAGTTATAAATAGATTTTTTTAAATGGAATAATTATTTTTACAAATTTAATTTGGTTGTTTTATAAATAGTCTTTAAAAAGACTTATTATTTTCAAATTTAATAAGTGTTGTTTAAATGTATATGTATATAAATTTATTTAAGTTAACTTTAAAGTTAGAATAATGATTTACAAATTTAACAATGTGTTTGTTTAAATATATATATATTTAAGTTGATTTTAAATTGTATTTTTAAATTGAATTTGAATTTGAAATTTGGATTTAAATTTGAACTTAAAGGATAATTATTTTAAAATATTTTGGATATAAAATATATGAATAAGGTTTTATTTAAAAATAAGATTTGTTTTATATTATTGTCATTAAAGAAATTTATTTATATAAATTTAGAAAGTATTTATTAAATAGTAATAAATACAAAAGTTTTATATTATCATTTAAAAATGGATTAAATATACCATATATGATTTTATTTGAAATATAATTGGTTTTTATTTAATTTTATTTTAAAGGTTTTACTTATTTAAAATTAAGAAAGCATTTATAAATTAAGAAATGTACTAATTAATTAGGAATTTTGTTATAAAAGCTTTTTAAATCAATTTAAAAATAAATAAAAATGCATTAATACATATGTTAGCTTATAAAACCCCTTGATAACATGTGTTGAGTAATTAAATAGGGTGAAAGACAAGTGTCATAATTTGTTTTATTTTTTTTAGAATTTTAATAAATCATAATTTAACATTATATAAACCTACATCCCCTCTCTTCTATTTCTTACATTATCTTCCCATTTTCAAGCAAACCACAGATCAAATGTGAACCTGAAATAATTCCTCAAAGCAGAATAAAAAACATTACAAACTAAAACATAAACCCTGTAATCCTTTTTCACAAGCCTGTAATCAGAAGATCAAAACTCTGTAACCATTTTTCAAAAGTCTGTAAGCCAAGATTCATCTCTGTTTTAAATTCAAATCTTCTCAAGCAAAAGCCAGTAGCAGAAATCAAAGTACAAGCAAGCAAGCAATCAGTAATCAAAGTCTAAAAATCATCTCTGCAAATTCAGTTTTTTCAAACTCTCTGCTTTTTAAAAAGGTGAGTAAACTCAACTGTATTTTGCCTTAAATCTGGTTGCATGAATAAATCATCAATGTTTGATATAAATTGTTTGCATCATGGTGAATTATATGTCTGAATATTGAAATGTGCGTGTTATGTTGTTACGCCCCACCTCTATACCCATCCCAGCCAAGAACACTACGGAGTAATGTCGTCAACTAGCACGAAGAATAAGGCTGTTGAGGAGCAACCATCTGTATAATTGCTTTGTGCGAGTACCGATATGCCAGATAAAAATATTTTCATCTCAAGAGGAAATCTGACATACCGATGCAAACTCAAAGCTACTACACAGTGGCAATAATATATTCGGAAACAAATATAGAAATATCATAACACAAATCAGTCACAGAAGATCATATCTCAAAGGCGGAAACATATATGAATATTACACATAAAAGGGCACATCAGAGTAGTGGTCAAACAAGACCCACAATATCACAAATGAATAGTTACAAGTGCTACACAAAAGAATAAGTTTACATCAATGAGTCTATATCTCAAATGTATACAACCAAAAGCTACAAATCTAAGTAGTTAGCCAAAAGTCAGGATAATAATCCCAGATGAGAAGTCAAGCAGAAGCACCTGTAACATCTCGGTCTGACCCGAGTATTATTTAATAAGAAAATAATAGACGGATCAGTCTAACTATAAATATCAGATAAAATGATATAGAATAAGAGATATAACAAAAAATGTAAGATAACCATAAAGCCATACAACGATAAGTATGTAATTGAAAATCAACCAGAGATTAATCAATATCACAAGAATCTACTCAAAGATCAAAAGAATGTCATACTCTTTAGTTTTATTCACCAAGTCACAAATATCGACATCATATCGATGCCAGTCATAAAAGCTGGTCGATCACAAATTCGAGAGATCGTCAATAGAAATCCAGAAATCACAAAAAAGGGGGAGGTCCATAACAAAATGGGAGCATGAAAACTCACCAACACGTGTATCACAAACGGGACGCTATCCCATGGTCGCTAACCATAGAGCCGGTGCAACGACGTAGTACAATATCGGTACGCCCGAGGAACCTGAAACTCGAATAATTCGAAACAACAACCGTAGTACAACGGTTCGCCCGATGATCTGGATAAGCTGGTGCAACAACGTAGTACAAAGGTACGTCCGATGGACCGAACACCATAAAAGAACATGGGTCGCTAGCCCACAAAAATTGAGTCGAAACTCCAAATAATAGGTCGTTAGCCTATAAAAGAAATGAGACGAAACTTAATAAAACGAGGTACCGTCCCCTACGTGGACAAAGAAACATAGCATATCGCTAGTCTAAATCACAAAATGATCATCATCGATCATCAAGAAGTGTCAATTACACTAAGCTAGTAAATATATGAGCTTAGCTTCATGTCCCATGACCACTAGCTTAACTTAAATATTTACGAACAAACTGTAATTCTCCACTCGAAAATTGTCACAAGAAATTCAATCGAACAAGTCCAAGAATTAACCGACGAAGTAAATGCAATCGTTTCATGCCACTTGTTTTACTAAGCCGTTTAATTAGATTTCTCATACGAGTGAGGTAAAGGTTTGTATATACTAATAGATTGGAAAACGGTTTAAGAAACGAGATTTGTAATAAAATAGTGTTGAAATCGTTTTAATGGAAGAGTTTTGATATTTACTACTAGCATAGAAAACCTTTATATTTTTAAAGTGACAAATCACAATAATGATTGTAGAAACAATCAATCACCAAAATTCACATACGAAAACGTGAATTAATTCCAAAGAAATCGATATCAAATCCATCAAAATGGATATTTTCAAAAATTCAAAAATAGAAGTCATCAAAGTCGAATAATTGATAGCATCATCTAGGAATCAAAACTAATCGATAAAAATTGGAATCATAAACAAAATAGGCATAATAGGCAATTAGGAGCAGGTCAGTCGACTGACTCACTGAGTTCAGTCGACTGAACTCAGTCTTGGAATATACGCGGGATGCTGGTCAGTCGACATGACTCAGTATGCCAGTCGACTGGACCAGAGCCTGGGAAGTGCTCAAGTAGCAAGTCAGTCGATTGGCCCAAAATTCCAGTCGACTGGAACCTGTTATCCTGCACTTCTAAGCCCATGTAAATGAAGGCTATTTCCTTCCAAATTGCAATCACTCGAGTCATGACACTAGGAGTTTACACGAATCAGCTACCTAGCTCAATAGGCTCTTCGATGCATCACCAAAAGCATGTTCAAACAACAAAGCTATGATTTTTGAAGATTTGAACTCAAAACACCAAAAATTGGAATATTCACAAAACCAATCCAAGTGAAAGTCAAATGCACATGTATAAGTGTTAGGAATTCATACCTAACAATCAAAGGTAATCATAGACTTAGATGAGATAAAAATCTCACCTTTAAACCCAAAACAAATGAAGAAGAAGCTATAGGGCAATGGTAAGGACAATCACTCTTCAATTCCAACCCAAAGAGCTTGAATCTAAGCTTAAAAGAGAAACATTCCCTAAATTAGGTTTAGGAATTTTCTGAAATCAAAGAGAAAATAAGTTGGAGAAGAAGGAGATGATACTTACCAATGCTTCTCTTTTAATTTGGAGCTAGAACTTGATTTGCAAATGGAAACTAGGGCTTAGGATTTTAATTCTTTTTCTTTTCCCCCATTATTCTCTTTAGAACTGAAAAGATAAGGAAGAGGGAGTGAATGAAGAGAAGTGGTTCAGTTTGGGGTATTAAGTTGGCTAGTGGGCCAAACCCAAACCCAAAGTGAAAAAGGTCAAATTTTTAGCTAGCTTCAAACATATCAAAGTTTATACTCAAAAAGGTTGCAAACGACATTTTGAACTCAATGGAAGGGGTCTCGAGTCCCAATTCGACTGTTTGCAAAAAGTAGGTTTTCGGACTAAAATCCGACGAAAGATGAAATATTTAAATAAAATATTTAAATATACAATCGATAAATATGCGGGTTGTTACAGACTCCCCTTAAAGAAATTGCGTCCTCGCAATGTTAAGAAATAAATGAATAGAAGTAACAACCATAAAAGCATATCAACACAAAAGAAATTTGAAATAGAAAGTTCACCTCAAAGAGCACGAGAAAGTAAGTCCGTATGTGTTCTGTCGATGAATTCTCTAGATTCCCAAGAGCAATCCTTAGGATTTGAGGACCATTGAACTTTCACAAGCGGGACATCTTTATTTCGAAGGCATTTGACCTCCGAAGCAGTAATACAAATAGGATGTTGCTCATAAGTTAAATTTGACGAAACTTCAATTTCATCCACAACACCGGGCTCAAGAATAGAATCGGAATCTCGAAGGCATTTCCGTAATTGAGAAACGTTAAACACGTCATGAATAGCCGAAAACTGAGCCGGTAATAAGAGGCGATAAGCCACGAAACCAATACGTTCGGTGATAGGAAATGGACCAATATATCGTGGTGCTAACTTTCCCGATCGACTAAAACGAAAACACCCTTCATAGGTGAAACACGAATACACACAAAATCTCCCACAGAAAATTCTAATTTCCTTCTTTGGTTACCGGCATAGGATTTTAGTCTACTTTGGGCTTTTTTCATCATATGACGAATAAGGTCAATCTTTTTTGTGGAATCACGAATAAAATCTGGACTTAAAACCAGCTTCTCACTGGCCTCAAGCCAACAAGAAGGAGATCGACATGGCCTTCCATAGAGTGCCTCGAAAGGTGCCATACCAATACTAGATTAGAAGCTATTATTATAGGAAAACTCAACAAGATAAATATGATCTTCCCAACTTCCACCCAAATCAAGAATATATGCACGAAGAAGATCTTTAAGAGTTTGATTCACACTCTCGATTTGTCCATCGGACCGAGGATGATAAGCGGTGCTAAAATTAAGCTTCGTTCCCATAGCTTTTTGAAGACTCTTCCAAAATACACTAGTAAACAATGGATCTCAATCACTAACAATAGAATTAGAACTCCATGTAATTTGACAATTTCTTTAATAAAGAGCTTGGCCAAGAGAGGAACGGTTCGATTGGACCGAATGGGAATAAAATGGCAGATTTAGTAAGTCTATCAACAATCACCCATAAGCTATCATGACCCGAACGAGAATGGGGAAGACCTTCTATAAAATCCATGGAAATTTGATCCCACTTCCAAATTAGAATGTCTAATGGTTGCAATAACCCACCGGGCCTTTGATTCTCGGCCTTAATGAGTTGGAAAATCATGCAACACTTAACAAAGTTAGCAATATCAGATTTCATTCCATCCAAATAATAAATTCGCTTCATATCCGCGTACATTTTACTATTACCGGGATGAATGGTAAATTTAGAACGATGAGAATCTTCTAAAATATCTTTACGAAGATCACTAATATTTTGCACGATAAGTCTACCAAATTTTCGAATGCCGCCACGAGAATCAATATCAAAGTCTTTCAAACCTTCAGTATCAATTTTATCCCTACAATTTTGGCTAAGAAGAGCCAATTCGGGATCTAGCTTTTGAGCGTCAAGAATGCGGTCAAAAAGAGAAGGATGAGCCTCAAGGCTACATAAAGCCAGAGATGAACATAAATCGGATACACGATCTCGTATCTCACAAGTGGATAAAACCCCTAGATCATTCCATTCGGATATCATCACAGAAACAACCGCTTGTTGCTTGCGACTAAGTGCATCGGCAACACGATTTCCCTTTCTGGGAGTATAAAGAATGTCCAGATCATAAGATGCAAGGAACTCGAGCCAACGTTGTTGACACAAAATAAGTTCCTTTTGAGAAAATAAATACTTCAAGGATTTATGATCGATATAGAGAACAAATTTCTCTCCTAAAAGATAATGACGCCAAATTTTAAGAGCGAAAACAATAGCCGCGAGCTCTAAATCATGAGTGGCATATCTAGTCTCGGCTGGCTTCAATTGCCTAGAAGAATAAGCAATAACACGTTCTCTTTGCATAAGAACGACACCCAAACCAACGCGACTAGCATCGGTATAAACAATAAAATCTTGATTCCCTTCGGGAATAACAAGAATAGGAGCATCAGAAAGGAGTTCTTTTAATTTCTGAAAAGAAGCTTCACATTTGTCCGACCAAATGTATTTAACTCCCTTCTTTGTCAAACTTGTAAGAGGCACGGAAATTTTGGAAAAGTCTTTTATAAAACGATGGTAATAGCCTGCCAATCCAAGGAAACTATCCGGTCTCTTCCAATTTTGAATCGCTTCAATCTTTAAAGGATCCACTGATATTACAGATTTGGAAATAATATGACCGAGAAACTTCACACGAGATTGCCAAAAGTGGCATTTAGAAAATTTTGCTTTTAATTGATTACTCCTAAGAGTTTCCAACACAATTCGAAGATCCTTTTCATGCTCATCCTCGGTTTTAGAATACACAAGAATATCATCAATAAAGATGAGAACAAATCGATCAAGGAAGTCTTTGAAAACTCTATTCATAAGGTCAACGAAATAAGCCGGTGCATTTGTTAAACCAAATGGCATAACAAGCCATTCATAAGATCCATAACGAGTAAGGAACGATGTCAAAGGAATGCTATCCTCGCAATATGAAGCTGATGAAAACCGGTTGCAAGTCCAATTGTGAAAAGACTCTAGCACCACTAAGTTGATCGAATAGATCATCAATCCGAGGTAAAGGTTATTTATTTTTGATAGTAAGATCATTAAACTTGCGATAGTCAACGCAAAGCATTAGTGTACCTTTGGATTTCTTCACGAAAATAGCCGAAGCTCCCCAAGGCGAGGAACTAGAGCGAATAAATTGCTTTGTCTCCAATTCGGATAATTGTTTGCATATCTCCTCATTTTCCTTATTGGACATGCGATAAGGAGGACGAGTGATAGGTTGAGCTCTAGGAATTAGATTAATTATGAATTCAATTGCTCGCTTAGGAGGTAATCCTAAAATGGGATCAAATATGTCGAAAAATTCATGAACAACGTGAATAAGAAAATGACATCTTCCTCATCATCATTATCGTCATCATGAGGATTTAAACAATATAAAGATGCTATGGAGTTGGAATCCAAATCTTTAAGAACAATAGAAATCTGTTTGACAGATTGAGGATGCCGAAGATGAATAGTCCGCTCAGGACATAGGATATGAGCTTCATAACGGTTAAGCCAATCCATTCCCAAGCCTAAGTAGCGCATAACATGCAAATCGGCTCGGAAAGAAAAATCACACAAAATAATCTCGACATCTTTACAAAGCAAACTAATTGTTGCGGATCCACCAACCGGATTCGCAATTCTCAAAGAAGTCACTAAAGCAACAATACTTAAAGAAAAAGTATTAACAAGTTCTTTTGATATAAAAGAATGGGACGCACCCGTATCAAAAATAACTCGAATAGGTTGATCACGAAATAAAATAATGTCATCAAGGATAGAATGAGAAATACCTTGACCACGAGAAGTGTTGCTAGGGGCCTATACAACATTTAACTTTCCCTCCTTCTTGCCTTGAAGTTTGGGACATGAAGATAAAAGATGACCCAAACTTTTACAATAGCGACAAAAGAGAGGTTTCAGGCATCTATTGGCATAATGGTCTTTAGAATCACAATTGTAGCATTGCCCACTACTAGGGGCAGAAGTTTTTGCCACCGGAGTTGCTTGCTTCCCTTTCTTATTGAGATTAGGGCCTTTAAATTTAATAGGCATTTTCTTGTTGTTGTTGAATTTTGGTTTGGCACCCACAACTTCAACATCACTTTCTTTATCTGCCTCTTTAAGTCGAAGAGCGATATCAACAAGTTGATCAAAAGAAACTTCTAACTTTGGAAGTAATGGCTTCTTGAGATTTTTGTTCAAGCCAAAGACAAACCTTTGGTTCTTCTTCAATGGGGTGTTTATATATTCGATCCCGTATTTAGAAAGTGACTGGAAGGATGCGACATAATCTGCCACAGAGGATTCACCTTGAACAAGATCAATGAAACGATGAGCCAATGTCACTTTCTCAGCTTCTGGCACAAACTTTAATTCGAATCGTTGTCGGAATTTCTTCCAAGTAAGATCCGCTTCATTTATTTCAAAAATCAGAAGCTCGTACCAGTCTAATGCTCTTTCTTGGAGCATACTAGAGGCCAACTAGACTCAGTTAAGATCAATAAGATTCATGCGAGAAAAGACTCGATCGCATGTTCTTAGCCAAGCATGGACTTCAATAATGGTTTCAGAACCTTTGAATGGCTTTCCATCCAAATTGGTATAATCGTTGCACAAACGTGCAAATCCAGACTTAGGGTGAGTAGACTCCAGATTAGAACCGGCTGCTTGAGCATTCTTTAATAGATCAAGAAGCTGCTGGGCAGACATAAATACTTCATCTTGGGGAGTAGCACTAGATTGACCGGCGCTGGGATGGGCAGGTCTAACCATTTCTCTTCATTAAGAAAGAAAGAAGAAGAAGAAAAAGGTTATTCACAAAATGAATATCGAACAATAATGATTGATAAAACAAGGAATCACAAAAGAAAATAGGATAGGACGGTACGAAGACACGAATTAAATCCTAAGGCATGACTCCTAAGATGGACTTAGGACGATGATCCTTGTTAAATTATTCTACATTGTTCTGAAGTTTGGCTCTAATACCAAGCTGTTACGCCCCACTTCAATAAGCATGCTAGTCAAGAACACTACGGAGTAATGTCGTCAACTAGCGCGGTGAATAAGGCTGTTGAGAAGCAATCAACTGTATAATTGCTTTGTGCGAGTACCGAAATGCCAGATAAAAATATTTTCATCTCAAGAGAAAATCCGACATACCGATGCAAACTCAAATCTACAACGCAATGGCAATAATATCTTCGGAAACAAATATAGAAATATCATAACAAAAATCAGTCACAGAAGATCATATCTCAAAGGTGGAAACAGATATGAATATTACACATAAAAGTGTACATCAGAGTAGTGGTCAAACAAGACCCACAATATCACAAATGAATAGTTACAAGTGCTACACAAAAGAATAAGTATACATCAATGAGTCTATATCTCAAATGTATACAACCAAAAACTACAAATCTAAGTAGTAAGCCAAAAGTCAGGATAATAATCCCAGATGAGAAGTCAAGCAGAAGCACCTGTAACATCTCGATCTGACCCGAGTATTATTTAATAAGAAAATAATAAACGGATCAGTCTAACTATAAATATCAGATAAAATGACATAGAATAAGAGATATGAAAAAAATGTAAGATAACCATAAAGCCATACTACGATAAGTATGTAATTGAAAATCAACCAGAGATTAATCAATATAACAAGAATCTACTCAAAGATCAAAAGAATGTCATACTCTTTAGTTTTATTCACTAAGTCACAAATATCGACATCATATCGATGCCAATCATAAAAGCTGGTGGATCACAAATTCTAGAGATCATCAATAGAAATCCAGAAATCACAAAAAATGGGGAGGCCTATCACAAAACGGGTGCATGAAAACACACCAACACTTGTATCACAAACTGGACGCTAACCCATGGCCGCTAACCATAGAGCCGGTGCAACGACGTAGTACAATATCGGTACGCACGAGGAACTTGAAACTCGAATAATTCGAAACAACAACGTAGTATAACGGTACGCCCGATGATCCGGATAAGCTGGTGCAACAACGTAGTACAAAGGTACGTCCGATGGACCAAACTCCATAAAAGAACATGGGTCGCTAGCCCACAAAAATTGAGTCGAAACTCCAAATAATACATAGGTCGTTAGCCTATAAAAGAAATGAGACGAAACTTAATAAAACGAGGTACCATCCCCTACGTGGACAAAGAAACATAGCGTATCGCTAGTCTAAATCACAAAATGATCATCATCGATCATCAAGAAGTGTCAATTACACTAAGCTAGTAAATATATGAGCTTAGCTTCATGTCCCATAACCACTAGCTTAACTTAAATATTTACGAACAAACTGTAAGTCTCCACACGAAAATTGTCACAAGAAATTCAATCGAACAAGTCCAAGAATTAACCGACGAAGTAAATGCAAGCGTTTCATGCCACTTGTTTTACTAAACCGTTTAATTAGATTTCTCATACGAGTGAGGTAAAGGTTTGTATATACTAATAGATTGGAAAACGGTTTAAGAAACGAGCTTTGTAATAAAATAGTGTTGAAATCGTTTTAATGGAAGAGTTTTGATATTTACTACTAGTATAGAAAACCTTTATATTTTTAAAGTGGCAAATCACAAAAATGATTGTAGAAACAATCAATCACTAAAATTCACATACGAAGACGTGAATTAATTCCAAAGAAATCGATATCAAATCCATCAAAATGGATATTTCCAAAAATCCCAAAATAGAAGTCATCAAAGTCGAATAATTGATAGCATCATCTAGGAATCAAAATGAATCGATAAAAATTGGAATCATAAACAAAATAGGCAAAATAGGAATAATAGGCTATTAGGAGCAGGTCAGTCGACTGACTCACTGAGTTCAGTCGACTAAACTCAGTCCCGGAATATACGCGGGATGCTGGTCGGTCGACTGGACTCAGTATGCCAGTCGACCGGACCAGAGCCTGGGAAGTGCTCAGGTAGCAGGTCAGTCGATTGGCCCAAAATTCCAGTCGACCGGAACCTGTTATCCTGCACTTCTAAGCCCATGTAAATGAAGGCTATTTCCTTCCAAATTGCAATCACTCGAGTCACGACACTAGGAGTTTACGCGAATCAGCTACCTAGCCCAATAGGCTCTTCGATGCATCACCAAAAGCATGTTCAAACAACAAAGCTATGATTTTTGAAGATTTGAACTCAAAACACCGAAAATTAGAATATTCACAAAACCAATCCAAGTCAAAATCAAATGCACATGAATAAGTATTAGGAATTCATACCTAACAATCAAAGATAATCATAGACTTAGATGTGAGATAAAAATCTCACATTTAAACCCAAAACAAATGAAGAAGAAACTATAAAGAAATGGCAAGGACAATCACTCTTCAATTCCAACCCAAAGAGCTTGAATCTAAGCTTAAAAGAGAAACATTCCCTAAATTAGGTTTAGGAATTTTCTGAAATCAAAGAAAGAATGAGTTGGAGAAGAAGGAGCTGATACTTACCAAAGCTTCTCTTTGAATTTGGAGCTAGAACTTGATTTGCAAATGGAAACTAGGGCTTAGGATTTTAATTCTTTTTCTTTTCCCCCATTATTCTCTTTAGAACTGAAAAGATAAGGAAGAGGGAATGAATGAAGAGAAGTGGTTCAGTTTGGGGTATTAAGTTGGCTAGTGGGATGAACCCAAACCCAAACCCAAAGTGAAAAAGGTCTAATTTTTAGCTAGCTCCAAACATATCAATGTTTACACTCAAAAAGGTTGCAAACGGCATTTTGAACTCAATGGAAGAGGTCTCGAGTCCCAATTCGACCGTTTGCAAAAAGTAGGTTTTCGGACTAAAATCCGACGAACGATGAAATATTTAAATATACAATCGATAAATATGCGGGTTGTTACATATGTAAACTATTAGCTCTGTTCATCTTCTTAAAACTGTGAGTAAATCCTTTAAAATCTAGATTTAGATCTATTGTTTGAAAACATGTTTAAAGTAGGTTGGAAATTTGCTTGAATATGTTTAAATTTGTGTATATATGTGTGTGAATTGGCTGTGCATGTGTGGAAATCAAACTTATGCAATTAGTTCCACGCTTACAGGCATCAGGCCTGTTCAAAAATCAATTCCCATTCCTCCAATTCATTTTGGGCATTAGGATCTAAACAAAAGTTGTTAGTTTTAACAAGATTCAAATCTTAAAAATAGTTTTAAGTAAATCAAAGCAAAGCTTCTTTGGAAAATTGGGAATTACAGGCAAAATTCAAAATATGTTAAATTTTAAACATCATAATTTGTTGTTTCAGGATTATAATTCGAATCCACTTTGAAAGTTAATATTTTTAAAATTAAAAACACAATTTTTAATAATGCATTGAGTATGCATTTTGGGAATGTCTAGAAATTGATTTCGAGGCTACCTCTGGCAATCAAGGGGTAGAAAGGTCTTGGGGTTTTAACTGGAGGTGGAAGGAGTTACGGGGTGATTGGGAAAAATGATTGGAAGTGTTCCAGATCGCCGAGGCGACGTTGAGGAGGTGATTTAGGTTTTCAAACCTAATTTTGGGTCGAGTATGGAATGTGATCGTGGCAGCGTCTTTGATGCTTCGAGTTGCATCGGATTTGGGGAGTGGCTGCATGGATGTTTAGAAAGATGTGGCTAAAATTTCTAGTGTTCTGACGATCGACATCGACCGTTCGAGACATTTTCTGGTGAAGGTCTGGTTCTAGTTTTCAATTGGACTGCTCGATTTCAATTTTGGACTTATGCATGTGTTATGAGGGTCTAGAAGGGTTGCAACGGTGATGGACGATGTTTCGGAGGGATCGTTGAAGACCGGAGGTGATTCTGGCGATGGTGCATATGCACAAGCGAGGTTGTGTAAGTGGGCTTTATGATAGTTTGGGAAGAAGGTTGGATCTCATGTTGTAGCTCGGGTCTGTGTGATGTTTGCTCGAGTTTAAACTCAAGTAAATTATTGAGTCTTTAAAACTTGCTAACAGTTTTAGTTGTTACAGGTTTTAATTCAAAATTTAAACTAAGTTTTGAAATGGAAGAAAAGGAGAAGGAACTAGGAGTGGCTCTCGAGTGATATTCGGGTTTGACCCGAAGCAGATAGATTAAAAGCAATTTTCAAAAGTTTTAAAAGTTTTTATAAAACAAGTTATTAAATTGAAATAAAGTGAGTTTTAAATTTTTGAAATGAATCTTGTTTTTAAATTCTATTCTTTATAAAAAATAAATGTTTTTAAGAAGTTAAATTGAAAAAGTTATGTAAGTATTTAACTTGAAATTGTTAAGTTAATTTTTAACTTATTTTAAATCTTAATTTATAAGATTTAATAAAGGAAGATAATTTTTAAGAGTTAAATGATTATTTATTTAAAACTTAATTAATGATTCAATTAAGTAAAGTTAATTGTAATGATAAAATGTTTAAAAATGTTTTAACGATAATTATGTCATTTATTAAGATAATGGTTTATCTTAAGAGAATTAAGTTTTATTTATTTGAGATTAATTAAATTAAATTATAAATTTAAGTATAATTAATTTATTTAATTAGTTAATAACAAGGGACTAATTAAGAAATTAATTAAGGAGTAATTAATTAATTTAATTAACTAATGATTAAGAATTAATTAATTTATAATTAAGGGTTATAATTAATTAGTGAAAGGTTAATTAATTGTAATTAAAGATTATTAATTAAGTAATTAAAGATTAATTAATTTGTACCTAGAAATTAATTAAGTAACTAGAGGTTAATTAACTGGTAATTAAGAAGTACTTAATTAAGTTTATTAATTAATAATTAGGTTTTATTAATTAATAATTAGGTGATAATTAATCTAAAATTAAAGATTAATTAAGGGTTAATTAACTGTAATTAAGGATTGATTAACTGGTAATTAAGAAGTACTTAATTTGTAATTAAATTATATTAATTAATAATTAAGTTTTATTAATTAATGGTTAAAGAATAATTAATCAGTAAATAAAGATTAATTGACTTGTTTAAAGGGTAATTAAGGGATGAATTACCCAATTATAATTAAAATAATGAATGTGATTAATTTAAGTTATTTAATTTGTTAATTAATTAAAAGATAATCTCTTGGTGATTGATTAAGTATGAATACTTAATGAGATTAATAAGTGTAATTACTTAGTGTAAGTAATTAATGTATAATGACTGGATGTAACTAATTAAAGGAAATTACTTAATGAGAAGTAATTAAAGGATAATTACTTAGTAGAAGTAATTAAGGATTAATTACTTAGTGTAATAAATTAAAGGATTAATATAATTAATCAAGGTAAGCAATTACAGAATGGTAATTACTGTTTAACATTAATTAAGGCTGATTAATGGAAGTAATTAATTAAAGTATAATTAATTAATGTAATTAATTAAGGATCAGTGTAATTAATTATAATTAATTAATTGATGGAAATAATTAATTAAGGATCATTAATTAATGTAATTAAATATTAATTAATGAGAGTAATTAAAGGTTAATTACTGTAAATGGTTAAGGATAATTAATTTGCGTAATTAACTGAAGGATAATTACTTTATGTAATTGAAGAATAATTAATCAAGGTGATTAATTAAGATGGATATTTAAAGGATGGTTAATTAATTAAAAGGTTTGTAATTAATTAATGGTTGATTAAGCAAAGTTAGGTGATTAATTTTTAAGTATTAATTTGATTTAAGTTAATTAAATTAATAATATGGATTAATAATTATTGCTTGTGGATGATTGTTTGAGTAGAATGTTTGGATTGGTTGTTATCTATTGGATGATATGCTGTGATATTTTGTGATATGATATTGGATATATCATTGATAAATGTGTGATATTTATCTGTGTTAATGCTGTGTGAATTCATGTATTGAATTGAATTAAATTGTTTAAACCTTTAAACAACTTGGCCTTTAAGATACGTTTGGATTTCGATGAGACCGGGATCGGGTATCAAATTTGATTATCCGAAAACAACATCGATCCAAGTTAAACGATAGGTCGTGACATCTCAAAGTGAAGATCGAGATGGAGTTTTAAAGTGCAAGGGTCATTGTCGTTAACTCTGAGGGTGATTCCCAAATGAGTGTAACAAGATAATGCCTTTGGTTTCGTTCGAACCCGGAACGAACTTGTATGGATGGAATGCTTTCAGAACATCGTCAGGTGGACGATGAGCATTCTAAGATAGATGTGTGCTATAAAGGTAATCGTAGCCTCAAGCCTCATCAACGGGAATGGCTAAAATAGGGGAGGTGCACCAAGTCTAAGTGGGTCGCGTTGAAGTAGGACAAGTTTTTCCTGTGTCTAAAGGTCCCTTTTTATTCGGCTGTATGGGCAGTTGTGAGCTCCAACTGCCGGGGTTGTCTTGTTTGGGACTATCCTGTAAGGGATGGTTCTGGCCTTGTGTTGCAGGGGATTGAGAGTAATCCTTGGTACGTTGATCTAGGCCACGTGCTGTGACGGACGGTACCCCAGTAACCCTGCCATTGTATGGAAATCCAATCTCCAATAAGCGCCATCGGATTTGATTGTATAACTAATTTGTGGCTAGTATGCTGGAATTTAATAAATGTAACAATTTTGCCTATGTGAATATTTATTTGAAAACCCTGGACCCTATTATAATATCGCAGAATTTCCTATCAAAGTTTTGGTTAGCGTAAGGTAAAAACTTACCCATGTTTATATGTGGGAGTCTTACGTGATGCCTTTGTTTTCAAAGGTTTTTAAAGTTAAGCAACTTTAACCGTTTACTCACACCAGACCCATGTCTGACCCGGTATTTATTCTGTTTTTCTTAAACTCTTGGGTACTCAAATTTTTACGAGTAGCCAAGGGATTCAGGTTAGTTTTCAAGAATTCTGGAGGAGATATGGAGCAGGAGGCTTCAGCGTTTGTAGATACATAGTGTGTAAGGTTTTCGATTTTTCGTTGCCGAAAAACCGAAATGTTAGGGTTTAAGAAAGAAGAAAGAGGTATAAGAAGAGAGAGAAAGAAAGAAAAACAGAAAAAACAAACACCAGAACAGGAAAGAACCACAGACAATATCAGAATCTCACAATCATAGCGGAACAACATATAATAGATAAATGAATAATCATTAAAACAAAAGAACTATACATTTTATACATTACATTCATTATGAGAGTGTACAACAACAAACAACGGAAAAGAAATACTATATACAATAGATAATATGCTACGCCATCCAGCTCGCCTCCTGAGCTACATAGCACTCCTAAATCCAGGATGACCTGATAACCAAACTCTAGACTGCCCGTGTAGAAATTGGTGGGCACCCAGAGTTTAGGAAGGGAACAATAAACTCCAGGTCAGGTATGTGACTGGTGTGAGAATTAAAAAACAGTTATTTATCTTTAAACAAAGAATAGGATAATTTTTAAATAAATTCGCAATGCTTTTTAGAAAATGAGACTACCATAAGGCCTCCCGCACACACACACAATGCAAACGCAGAATCGGAGGAGATTTCTCCTTATGATAGTCAAAAATGCTTGATACGCATAAAATCAAATCATTTTTGATATTATTATTAGTGCATAGTGTAGAAAACAATTTCGAAAGTAGAATATAAATCTTAGCCAGCATAGGCATTCCGCACTTATGCCTACTATAGCTACTATGTTCAATAGCAGGTTACCGCCACATTCCATAGCAGGTAATACAATTAAAACCATACAAGGCTCGTATTGTTTCTTTGGATTTCCAACAAATGGTCGGGCCAAGGAACTTCCCATTGCCACATGGAAACGCCTCTGGAATGACGTCCCGAGAACCTAACCAGATCTCTGCCAACACAAGGCCGGGTTACCCCTAACTGGGTAACAACTGACACGAATATGTCATTCCCCGATCGTAACCGATCTATATCCGAGGATCCCCGATTTCCAACAACCACAACGTAATAAATTTGCAGTAACCACATAGGTTAAGTATCTGGGCTCCATACCATGATACCACCTCTATCCAGAAGAAATGACATACACTAAAGGGGCGCTACCCCCTAATAACCTTGCTGCATCTTTCCTGTTTTGACCATTTCGGGGTGTGAGGTCCGACGAAGTCTCGTCCACAAAGCCACGCTTTACAAAAGCAGCGCTTTGGGTAAACAAATGATTAAAGCAATGATCATCAAGATAGACGATCAAACAAATGATCCTATCACAAACGATCAACCAATGATCATTTCACAGCATCACTTAGTATATCACACTACCAAATTGGGAGTATATCACTAATGACCTTCAACTATATAACCTCTGAGCTCGTACGTCTCAGAGAAGGGTGTTAAGCTAAGAGAATAAATTCTCCGCCACCAACAGAAATATATTTGAAAGAAATCAGCTTTATATCTCAACTTGTAATGTCAGACATACAATCCATACAAGTCTGTTCCGGGATCGAACAGAACCAAAGGCACTTCCAAAGAAGTCCTTGCAATCCGGATATTCATTAATCACGTCCGGACATCCCGTCACTAAGGGTGATAAAACCTATGTACCGGAGATCAGCCGATGCAGAGTAACTCGACGGTAATCCATCCGTTTTCACAAATATCCGGTCTTCAAATGCAATTCATAACGACGTATCACATATTCGGAGTGGGTTATACGACCTCATGGTCCTTTCCCGGTTAACCCGAATAGTGAGCTCTTATTTAAAACCAAGTATGGCATTCAATTCAAGCAATCACAACAAATACTCATTCAAGGGTAAATATTGATAGTCGGTTATTTAACTATCAATAGAGATGAGCAACATCATCAGATTCCAAATAATTTTCCAAATAATTTATTTCTACAAAAATATCTTTACAAGATATATAATTTTCCACACTTTGAAAATAAACAACGTTTATTTTGAGACAAATTTCCCTTTCCATTTCTAAATTCCATAGTCAATTTATATTTCAAAATATCTACTGATCTACAGTTTTCAATAGATTTCAAATATTCAATTCCAATTTATCTTCAAAAAGATAAATTCTCAAAAACATTACATTTCATATTGGAAAAGCAATTCCATACTTATTTAATAAGTAATTCACAAAATCTTATTTATTTTCAACAATTTGAAAATATTCAATATACTTAACCCATAGTTAAGTATATATTTCATTCTTTAAGGAAACGTTCTTTTATTCACTTTTATTTGTGTCAAAACGAATGTTGCGTAAAACATCATTACGACAACCCAAAATCACTAGTATAGGGATTCGAAATTAAATAGATATATAAATCCCAATACTATACAAAAATACTTCCTTTCGGAAACCATTTACTATAACAACAGTGTTATAGTCCATCATTTCCTTATTTTCTCGAAAACGTCTATTTCAACAGTGAATGTTGAAATCTACGACTTCCTTTCCTTCTATTTCTCGGAAACGTCTATTTCAACAATGAATGTTGAAATCTATGTTTTCGATACTTGATGCATTTTAAAACGTCTTTAAATCGTTTTAAATTCTATTTAAAACATCCTTTTCCCAAAAGATATCCATTTTATTTAACGATATATTCACTGTTCAAAAACGTGGATATAATTCCTTTAATAAACTTTTATATTCAATTGATCAAATTCAATTGATTACGAATTTATAAACAATGTCTATAAATTCCATTCTTATTTATAAACTTCGATTTATAAATCTCCTTTATTAATCCAATTTAATTTACATAACCCAATTTTGTACCAAAGGTTCATATTATAAGTTAATTACTTATAATCCTTTTATTCACAAAATCGTTCTTTCTTACCACTTCACAAAGCATAAATCTTATTAATTATAAGATTTTATCTACAGCCTTATTTTCAACATTAACAACCCTTTTTTAAAATCCCATTATTTCGATTTTATAAAATATATGTTTTATAAATCTCATCTACAAACCGTTCATGCTTTATCAAAGATTTCAATTTAACTGCCAAGATCTGATTTATAAGATAATTTCTTATAAATTCTTTATTTAATAGAATCTACTCATTTTAAAATCTTCACAATTTGTAAAACTATGATTTTCAATGAAATCCATTTTTTACTCCATTTAACACTTAATAGACTCTTTTAAAATTCCAACATTTTTAATTTATAAATGTAAATTTTTAAAATCTTTTATACACATCCTTTATAATAGTTATTCAAAATTCAAATTGAAGCCATTTCATAAATTTATTAACTACTTATCTCAAAAATAACATTTTGGTTATATTTTTCAAAAATCCTGAATTCTATAACTTTAAAAATTGAAATTTGAATTTATTTTAAAATGAATCCATTCAAAATTTTAAATAAAAACATATACTTTGAAAAATCACTTTAAAATCCTTTTCAATTCAAAATCGTTATTTTTAACTTTAAAAATGGATCCGATGATGCCACAGCATCCAATAGCCAATCACAGCAACAAATATCATATATCAATATAATAATCACAATTCACACAATATCTATAATCAAATAAATATTTGTGAGGAATCCAGTTGGATCCCTCCAACCTGTTTCCCTGCACCCACAGACGTTAGCACAATACCAATTCCACTTCGAGGTGGAATATCGCGGTATATGGGATTTAAAAAAAAAAATCCGCTTAATAGGCGGCGCAATAGGGTCTCATCCGCTATACAAGGCGGGAAATCAATCAACTGCAATATATACATATGCCAATATATATATATATTGCTATATATAGATATATCCTACTATATATACTATCACAATCAGGCAAACAATCAATCAATCAGCAAATTTTAAATATAACTACTTAAAATTTAAAATAACCCTTTTTGAGTGAGAAGTTCTCACCTTAGCTATTATTTTGCAATCCATTTCCATCTTGACTCGATTTCCTTGATTTATACCTTGTATAAATATTTACACAATTTATTAATATTCGAACAGATCGAATAATAAATTTTCATTTGATAATTTTGATTCACCGGTGATTTCATTTTAATAGTTTAAATTAACTGATAGTTTTATTTAAACCAATATTTCTCCTTTAATAAATTTCTTTAAGTGACTAAGAATAATTTAATTTTTCCATAGCTTATTATTTAAAAATTTCACTAGTAAATGGAAATAGGTATACACATGTGTTATTAATATTTTAACTTATCAAACACTTTATTACCATTAAATAAATAAATCAATTAATAATTAAATTTAAAACTAAATTTTCTTTAATAAATCATTTCACTTAATAAATTGAATTTCTATTTTATAAATTTAATTTAATTAACACATAATTTATTTTAAACAAAAAATAAATTCCCTTTAATAAAATATCTTTTAGTAACTAAATAATTTAAATAAAAATTAGTCACCAAAATACATTTTTACTATTTCATATGCAGATATGTGTGTGTATACTTATTAAAATAAAATTTCTTTATATTCCTTACCATCACCTATATTTTTTTTCTTTTTTTCTATTCATATCCCTAACTAAAAAAAAAATTCTAATAATCTAATAAATAGTATGTCAGATTAAACCTTTACTGTAAAAAAAAAAAATCTTTGAACAACCCAAATTTAGTAATTGCATAGATTACAAAATTATACCTTATTGCTAAGAAATCGCAACCCCCCAGATTACAATCACCATCAACTTGGGGACATCGCCGCTGTCCACCTGCTCGAGCACGCAATTCCAGAAACCATCGCGAGTTCCACCACCATTCCAGATCACTGCTTCTGCCCCAAGTCTGACAGTGCGACGAAGTCGCCACACTCGCCCACCCAATCGTCACCCAACGCTCGACCACGTCTGCCGATGAATCCCCCATACTATCGGACATCTCGCGGCGCCATTGATTGTAGCCTCCAGTCGAACTCGCCGCAACCCAAAACGAGCACGCCATAGATCGCGATTGCTCCCCCTAGCCCTAGCCTCGCGAGCGCCTCGTCTTGATAGCGCCGCCGCCGCCTGCGCACCCCCTACGCGCGCGCCCACACGAGCAGTCGACCCTCCACGCGCGCGAGCTCAATTTTTTTTTCTTTTGCTAAGAGGCTTCGGCCGTTTAAATTTTCAGAGGATTTGGTTTTTGTTCGTGAATAAATTGGAGAGAGAGGAAGAGTGCTTTTAAACATGAAGGCTGCGGCCATTTTTATTTTCTTTAAAATCGAACGAGACAGTGAGATGTACCAGCCATTATAAAATAAACAACGACACATTTTTTTTCTCTTCAAACGAGAATCTCGGCTGCGTATTTGAAAATGGAAGAGGAGATGGGGTACGGGGGAGACAAGAGAACGTGGTTTCTTCCTTTGCAGGGAATAGGTCTGTTTTAAAATAAAGTAGGGTGGCTGAAGGAGGTAATAGAGTTGACAAATTATTTTCAATTTAAATTTAAATCGAACTCGTTTTGGAATTTCAATGCGTTTATATGTCGTACGCTCACATAACAACTCCAAACGCCACGAAATTTGAAACCCGGTAATAACAAACTATTACGGACCCAATGGAACTCGTTTCGTTGAATTCCGAGACTGTGCCTCGGAAGGCTATTTTTTTAAATAATGATTTAAACGATATAATTTCAAAACTGAACAAAAGTAGTTTCAAATTCAATTCTGAAGCTTCTATTACCTTCAGTATTATCAATATAAATTTTACAGGCCTTTGAAATATTTTAAATCAGCTTAAAATTTAAGATTCAAATTTTTATTTAACTTTCAATAGATTAAATTCAAAAAATTTAATCGCCAAATTCATTCTGAAAATTTGAAATTCAATTCAAACTATTCTTCAAATATTTAAAATAAACTAAATATTTTCATATTAAATTGTTCAAAATTCTGGGTCGTTACAACCTTCCCCCCTTAAAAGAATTTCGTCCGGAAATTGCAAGTTAGGAAGAAATGGTCCTTAACTCGTATACTATTTTTCTCAATCAAAATAGTTTTATCAACTTACTAACCTAAATCTTTTTATTAGAGATTCATCATCATTTCAACCAGCTCTCCAACTTAAGTTATAAGTTTCAACAATATTGTTTACTTCAAAATTTAAATTTAAATTCAAATTCAAATTTTAAACTTTCAAATTTTTCTCAAAATTTTTCTAACACCCTAAATTTTCGAAAAATTTCGCCAGCGTCTCCTTTGCGCGGCTCGATCGGTACGACTACAAAATGGCACCACGGCCCCTCAGAATCAAAAAGAAAAGAGAAAGCCAAGTGGCTGGAGAAGGAAATCATTAAATCTCATACTGAAATTCAAATACGTACCTTTTTGTTGAGCAATTCAATTCAATTTTTTTTATCTTTGAAATCAAAATCCCAATTCCTTTATAACACCTGTATAACCTGCTAGTAGTATACATAATATCCAACTACAATATTCAAACCATTTTGCCAATTCTATTGCAAAATTTTAAATATATACTTCCTATATCATCTTTACTTCACTATTGAAGTTATATATATTCAATTTCAATCACCTTTGCATTTCAATTTCATTTGAATTCAGTTCACAATTTCAATTATATTTGAATTCAGTTTAACTTCTATTCTGAATATTGAGTTTTATCAATTAACTTTTATTCACAACTGGACTATTTTAAATTAGTTCCAATTACTAATTCATAACAAATTCCTATTTACTTTATTCAAATTCGTTTTCAACATTCAGTTTCAACTCCAGTTTTATTCTTTTGTTCATTCCCAAAATTTATTTTCAATTTTCTATTTTGGTTTATAACCACTTATACTAAACTGGATTTCAATATTCCATATGAATTTAATTCATTTTTAAGTGAAACGAATTCATATCCATTCTAATTGATTTTAATTTCCATTTCATTTCCAATTGATTCCATTCAATTTTGTTTACGTTCCATATTCATATTCATCTCGAATTTACTTAAGCTATTTTACTTCAAACTCAAGTTCACATCATTTAATTCACTTGATTATTTTACTTCGATACCAAAATCAATTTCATTTAACTTTACTTAAGTTATATTCTCTTTCAAACATCATTTGTTTAACTTAACTTAAGTTTCCACTTAGAAATCCAATTCTATTTATTTAACTTCCTATACTTAAAATTTTATTGTGCTTATTCACATTTGTTTCAACTTTTCCAAAGTAAAAATCTTTCTTTTTATTTATAAATCACCTTTATAAATCTTTTCATTTAGTTTCACTTCCATATACAAGATTATTTCACAATTGTAAACCATTTTAATTATAATTTCATACTTATAATTCATTTGTTTATACAATTCATTTCCTTTACCATTGTTGTTTTGATTTAATTTATGCAAACAACCTAACAATCAATTTATATACACTTTACTAATTTCTGAAAAATTATTCTTTTATATATAAAATATAGTCAAAGTAAAATTATTTCGTTTACCCAATTTTAAAACTATACTGTGTCGAATTGTTCTATTCAAGTGTTTAGAAACCCCTTCGATCCAGTTGTCCAGACTGTGCCGAAGAAGGTTCATATGCCACTCAATAAACCAATCATCATAATATAAAACAAATTTTATATTCACTAACAAATACGCGCTCATATCTATTATTACTCTCAAACTCATTCTAGAGTACTGCTGACTCTATCTCTAATGAGTAACACCCAACAGAGCTAAGGTTGTCGCTTAACCATATGCTCTGATACCAAATGTAACGTTTTCGATTTTAAGTTGCCGAAAAAACGAAATGTTAGGGTTTAAGAAAGAAGAAAGAGGTAGAAGAAGAGAGAGAAAGAAAGAAAAACAGAAAAAACAAACACCAGAACAGGAAAGAACCACAGACAATATCAGAATCTCACAATCGCAGCGGAACAACATATAATAGATAAATGAATAATAATTGAAACAAAAGAACTATACATTTTATACATTACATTCATTATCAGAGTGTACAACAACAAACAGCGGAAAAGAAATACTATATACAATAGATAATATGCTACGCCATCCAGCTCGCCTCCTGAGCTACATAGCACTCCTAAATCCAGGATGACCTGATAACCAAACTCTAGACTGCCCATGTAGAAATTGGTGGGCACCCAGAGTTTAGGAAGGGAACAATAAACTCCAGGTCAGTCATGTGACTGGTGTGAGAATTAAAAAACAGTTATTTATCTTTAAACAAAGAATAGGATAATTTTTAAATAAATTCGCATTGCTTTTTAGAAAATGAGACTACCATAAGGCCTCCCGCACACACACACAATGCAAACGCAGAATCGGAGGAGATTTCTCCTTATGATAGTCAAAAATGCTTGATACGCATAAAATCAAATCATTTTTGATATTATTATTAGTGCATAGTGTAGAAAACAATTTCGAAAGTAGAATATAAATCTTAGCCAACATAGGCATTCCGCACTTATGCCTACTATAGCTACGATGTTCAATAGCAGGTTACCGCCACATTCCATAGCAGGTAATACAATTAAAACCGTACAAGGCTTGTATTGTTTCTTTGAATTTCCAACAAATGGTCAGGCCAAGGAACTTCCCATTGCCACATGGAAACGCCTCTGGAATGACGTCCCGAGAACCTAACCGGATCTCTGCCAACACAAGGCCGGGTTACCCCTAACTGGGTAACAACTGACACGAATATGTCATTCCCCGATCGTAACCGATCTATATCCGAGGATCCCCGATTTCCAACAACCACAAAGTAATAAATTTGCAGTAACCACATAGGTTAAGTATCTGGGCTCCATACCATGATACCACCTCTATCCAGAAGGAATGACATACACTAAAGGGGCGCTACCCCCTAATAACCTTGCTGCATCTTTCTTGTTTTGACCATTTCGGGGTGTGAGGTCCGACGAAGTCTCGTCCACAAAGCCACGCTTTACAAAAGCAGTGCTTTGGGTCAACAAATGATCAAAGCAATGATCATCAAGATAGACGATCAAACAAATGATCCTATCACAAACGATCAACCAATGATCATTTCACAGCATCACTTAGTATATCACACTACCAAATTGGGAGTATATCACTAATGACCTTCAACTATATAACCTCTGAGCTCGTACGTCTCAGAGAAGGGTGTTAAGCTAAGAGAATAAATTCTCCGCCACCAACAGAAATATATTTAAAAGAAATCAGCTTTATATCTCAACTTGTAATGTCAGACATACAATCCATACAAGTCTGTTCCGGGATCGAACAGAACCGAAGGAACTTCCAAAGAAGTCCTTGCAATCCGGATATTCATTAATCACGTTCGGACATCCCGTCACTAATGGTGATAAAACCTCTGTACCGGAGATCAGCCGATGCAGAGTAACTCGACGGTAATCCATCCGTTTTCAAAAATATCCGGTCTTCAACGCCGGTCTTCAAATGCAATTCATAACGACGTATCACATATTCGGAGTGGGTTATACGACCCCATGGTCCTTTCCCGGTTAACCCGAATAGTGAGCGCTTATTTAAAAACAAGTGTGGCATTCAATTCAAGCAATCACAACAAATACTCATTCAAGGGTAAATATTGATAGTCGGTTATTTAACTATCAATAGAGATGAGCAACATCATCAGATTCCAAATAATTTTCCAAATAATTTATTTCTACAAAAATATCTTTACAAGATATATAATTTTCCACACTTTGAAAATAAACAACGTTTATTTTGAGACAAATTTCCCTTTCCATTTCTAAATTCCATAGTCAATTTATATTTCAAAATATCTACTGATCTACAGTTTTCAATAGATTTCAAATATTCAATTCCAATTTATCTTCAAAAAGATAAATTCTCAAAAACATTCCATTTCATATTGGAAAAGCAATTCCATACTTATTTAATAAGTAATTCACAAAATCTTATTTATTTTCAACAATTTGAAAATATTCAATATACTTAACCCATAGTTAAGTATATATTTCATTCTTTAAGGAAACGTTCTTTTATTCACTTTTATTTGGGTCAAAACGAATGTTGCGTAAAACATCGTTACGACAACCCAAAATCACTAGTATAGGGATTCGAAATTAAATAGATATATAAATCCCAATACTATACAAAAATACTTCCTTTCGGAAACCATTTACTATAACAACAGTGTTATAGTCCATCATTTCCTTATTTTCTCGAAAACGTCTATTTCAACAGTGAATGTTGAAATCTACGACTTCCTTTCCTTCTATTTCTCGGAAACGTCTATTTCAACAATGAATATTGAAATCTATGTTTTCGATACTTGATGCATTTTAAAATGTCTTTAAATCGTTTTAAATTCTATTTAAAACATCCTTTTCCCAAAAGATATCCATTTTATTTAACGATATATTCACTGTTCAAAAACGTGGATATAACTCCTTTAATAAACTTTTATATTCAATTGATCAAATTCAATTGATTACGAATTTATAAACAATGTCTATAAATTCCATTCTTATTTATAAACTTCGATTTATAAATCTCCTTTATTAATCCAATTTAATTTACATAACCCAATTTTGCACCAAAGGTTCATATTATAAGTTAATTACTTATAATCCTTTTATTCACAAAATCGTTCTTTCTTAACACTTCACAAAGCATAAATCTTATTACTTATAAGATTTTATCTACAGCCTTATTTTCAACATTAACAACCCTTTTTTAAAATCCCATTATTTCGATTTTATAAAATATATGTTTTATAAATCTCATCTACAAACCGTTCATGCTTTATCAAAGATTTCAATTTAACTGCCAAGATCTGATTTATAAGATAATTTCTTATAAATACTTTATTTAATAGAATCTACTCATTTTAAAATCTTCACAATTTGTAAAACTATGATTTTCAATGAAATCCATTTTTTACTCCATTTAACACTTAATAGACTCTTTTAAAATTCCAACATTTTTAATTTATAAATGTAAATTTTTAAAATCTTTTATACACATCCTTTATAATAGTTATTCAAAATTCAAATTAAAGCCATTTCATAAATTTATTAACTACTTATCTCAAAAATAACATTTTGGTTATATTTTTCAAAAATCCTGAATTCTATAACTTTAAAAATTGAAATTTGAATTTATTTTAAAATGAATCCATTCAAAATTTTAAATAAAAATATATACTTTGAAAAATCACTTTAAAATCCTTTTCAATTCAAAATCGTTATTTTTAACTTTAAAAATGGATCCGATGATGCCACAGCATCCAATAGCCAATCACAGCAACAAATATCATATATCAATATGATAATCACAATTCACACAATATCTATAATCAAATAAATATTTGTGAGGAATCCAGTTGGATCCCTCCAACCTGTTTCCCTGCACCCACAGACGTTAGCACAATACCAATTCCACTTCGAGGTGGAATATCGCGGTATATGGGATTTAAAAAAAAAATATCCGCTTAATAGGCGGCGCAATAGGGTCTCATCCGCTATACAAGGCGGGAAATCAATCAACTGCAATATATACATATGCCAATATATATATATATTGCTATATATAGATATATCCTACTATATATACTATCACAATCAGGCAAACAATCAATCAATCAGCAAATTTTAAATATAACTACTTAAAATTTAAATTAACCCTTTTTGAGTGAGAAGTTCTCACCTTAGCTATTATTTTGCAATCCATTTCCATCTTGACTCGATTTCCTTGATTTATACCTTGTATAAATATTTACACAATTTATTAATATTCGAACAGATCGAATAATAAATTTTCATTTGATAATTTTGATTCACCGGTGATTTCATTTTAATAGTTTAAATTAACTGATAGTTTTATTTAAACCAATATTTCTCCTTTAATAAATTTCTTTAAGTGACTAAAAATAATTTAATTTTTCCATAGCTTATTATTTAAAAATTTCACTAGTAAATGGAAATAGGTATACACATGTGTTATTAATATTTTAACTTATCAAACACTTTATTACCATTAAATAAATAAATCAATTAATAATTAAATTTAAAACTAAATTTTCTTTAATAAATCATTTCACTTAATAAATTGAATTTCTATTTTATAAATTTAATTTAATTAACACATAATTTATTTTAAACAAAAAATAAATTCCCTTTAATAAAATATCTTTTAGTAACTAAATAATTTAAATAAAAATTAGTCACCAAAATACATTTTTACTATTTCATATGCAGATATATGTGTGTATACTTATTAAAATAAAACTTATTTATATTCCTTACCATCACCTATATTTTTATTCTTTTTTTCTATTCATATCCCTAACTAAAAAAAAATTCTAATAATCTAATAAATAGTATGTCAGATTAAACCTTTACTGTAAAAAAAAAAATCTTTAAACAACCCAAATTTAGTAATTGCATAGATTACAAAATTATACCTTATTGCTAAGAAATCGCGACCCCCCAGATTACAATCACCATCAACTTGGGGACATCGCTGCTGTCCACCTGCTCGAGCACGCAATTCCAGAAACCATCGCGAGTTCCACCACCATTCCAGATCGCTGCTTCTGCCCCAAGTCTGACAGTGCGACGAAGTCGCCACACTCGCCCACCCAATCGTCACCCAACGCTCGACCACGTCTGCCGATGAATCCCCCATACTATCGGACATCTCGCGGCGCCATTGATTGTAGCCTCCAGTCGAACTCGCCGCAACCCAAAACGAGCACGCCATAGATCGCGATTGCTCCCCCTAGCCCTAGCCTGGCGAGCGCCTAGTCTTGATAGCGCCGCCGCCGCCTGCGCACCCCCTACGCGCGCGCCCACACGAGCAGTCGACCCTCCACGCGCGCGAGCTCAATTTTTTTTTCTTTTGCTAAGAGGCTTCGGCCGTTTAAATTTTCAGAGGATTTGGTTTTTGTTCGTGAATAAATTGGAGAGAGAGGAAGAGTGCTTTTAAACATGAAGGCTGCGGCCATTTTTATTTTCTTTAAAATCGAACGAGACAGTGAGATGTACCAGCCATTATAAAATAAACAACGACGCATTTTTTTCTCTTCAAACGAGAATCTCGGCCGCGTATTTGAAAATGGAAGAGGAGATGGGGTACGGGGGAGACAAGAGAACGTGGTTTCTTCCTTTACAGGGAATAGGTCTGTTTTAAAATAAAGTAGGGTGGCTGAAGGAGGTAATAGAGTTGACAAATTATTTTAAATTTAAATTTAAATCGAACTCGTTTTGGAATTTCAATGCGTTTATATGTCGTACGCTCACATAACAACTCCAAACGCCACGAAATTTGAAACCCGGTAATAACAAACTATTACGGACCCAATGGAACTCGTTTCGTCGAATTCCGAGACTGTGCCTCGGAAGGCTATTTTTTTAAATAATGATTTAAACGATATAATTTCAAAACTGAACAAAAGTAGTTTCAAATTCAATTCTGAAGCTTCTATTACCTTCAGTATTATCAATATAAATTTTACAGGCCTTTGAAATATTTTAAATCAGCTTAAAATTTAAGATTCAAATTTTTATTTAACTTTCAATAGATTAAATTCAAAAAATTTAATCGCCAAATTCATTCTGAAAATTTGAAATTCAATTCAAACTATTCTTCAAATATTTAAAATAAACTAAATATTTTCATATTAAATTGTTCAAAATTCTGGGTCGTTACAACCTTCCCCCCTTAAAAGAATTTCGTCCGGAAATTGCAAGTTAGGAAGAAATGGTCCTTAACTCGTCTACTATTTTTCTCAATCAAAATAGTTTTATCAACAACCTAACCTAAATCTTTTTATTAGAGATTCATCATCATTTCAACCAGCTCTCCAACTTAAGTTATAAGTTTCAACAATATTGTTTACTTCAAAATTTAAATTTAAATTCAAATTCAAATTTTAAACTTTCAAATTTTTCTCAAAATTTTTCTAACACCCTAAATTTTCGAAAAATTTCGCCAGCGTCTCCTTTGCGCGGCTTGATCGGTACGACTACAAAATGGCACCACGGCCCCTCAGAATCAAAAAGAAAAGAGAAAGCCAAGTGGCTGGAGAAGGAAATCATTAAATCTCATACTGAAATTCAAATACGTACCTTTTTGTTGAGCAATTCAATTCAATTTTTTTTATCTTTGAAATCAAAATCCCAATTCCTTTATAACACCTGTATAACCTGCTAGTAGTATACATAATATCCAACTACTATATTCAAACCATTTTGCCAATTCTATTGCAAAATTTTAAATATATACTTCCTATATCATCTTTACTTCACTATTGAAGTTATATATATTCAATTTCAATCACCTTTGCATTTCAATTTCATTTGAATTCAGTTCACAATTTCAATTATATTTGAATTCAGTTTAACTTCTATTCTGAATATTGAGTTTTATCAATTAACTTTTATTCACAACTGGACTATTTTAAATTAGTTCCAATTACTAATTCATAACAAATTCCTATTTACTTTATTCAAATTCGTTTTCAACATTCAGTTTCAACTCCAGTTTTATTCTTTTGTTCATTCCCAAAATTTATTTTCAATTTTCTATTTTGGTTTATAACCACTTATACTAAACTGGATTTCAATATTCCATATGAATTTAATTCATTTTTAAGTGAAACGAATTCATATCCATTCTAATTGATTTTAATTTCCATTTCATTTCCAATTGATTCCATTCAATTTTGTTTACGTTCCATATTCATATTCATCTCGAATTTACTTAAGCTATTTTACTTCAAACTCAAGTTCACATCATTTAATTCACTTGATTATTTTACTTCGATACCAAAATCAATTTCATTTAACTTTACTTAAGTTATATTCTCTTTCAAACATCATTTGTTTAACTTAACTTAAGTTTCCACTTAGAAATCCAATTCTATTTATTTAACTTCCTATACTTAAAATTTTATTGTGCTTATTCACATTTGTTTCAACTTTTCCAAAGTAAAAATCTTTCTTTTTATTTATAAATCACCTTTATAAATCTTTTCATTTAGTTTCACTTCCATATACAAGATTATTTCACAATTGTAAACCATTTTAATTATAATTTCATACTTATAATTCATTTGTTTATACAATTCATTTCCTTTACCATTGTTGTTTTGATTTAATTTATGCAAACAACCTAACAATCAATTTATATACACTTTACTAATTTCTGAAAAATTATTCTTTTATATATAAAATATAGTCAAAGTAAAATTATTTCGTTTACCCAATTTTAAAACTATACTGTGTCGAATTGTTCTATTCAAGTGTTTAGAAACCCCTTCGATCCAGTTGTCCAAACTGTGCCGACGAAGGTTCATATGCCACTCAATAAACCAATCATCATAATATAAAACAAATTTTATATTCACTAACAAATACGCGCTCATATCTATTATTACTCTCAAACTCATTCTAGAGTACTGCTGACTCTATCTCTAATGAGTAACACCCAACAGAGCTAAGGTTGTCGCTTAACCATATGCTCTGATACCAAATGTAACGTTTTCGATTTTTCGTTGCCGAAAAAACGAAATGTTAGGGTTTAAGAAAGAAGAAAGAGGTAGAAGAAGAGAGAGAAAGAAAGAAAAACAGAAAAAACAAACACCAGAACAGGAAAGAACCACAGACAATATCAGAATCTCACAATCGCAGCGGAACAACATATAATAGATAAATGAATAATAATTAAAACAAAAGAACTATACATTTTATACATTACATTCTTTATCAGAGTGTACAACAACAAACAGCGGAAAAGAAATACTATATACAATAGATAATATGCTACGCCATCCAGCTCGCCTCCTGAGCTACATAGCACTCCTAAATCCAGGATGACCTGATAACCAAACTCTAGACTGCCCATGTAGAAATTGGTGGGCACCCAGAGTTTAGGAAGGGAACAATAAACTCCAGGTCAGTCATGTGACTGGTGTGAGAATTAAAAAACAGTTATTTATCTTTAAACAAAGAATAGGATAATTTTTAAATAAATTCGCATTGCTTTTTAGAAAATGAGACTACCATAAGGCCTCCCGCACACACACACACAATGCAAACGCAGAATCGGAGGAGATTTCTCCTTATGATAGTCAAAAATGCTTGATACGCATAAAATCAAATCATTTTTGATATTATTATTAGTGCATAGTGTAGAAAACAATTTCGAAAGTAGAATATAAATCTTAGCCAACATAGGCATTCCGCACTTATGCCTACTATAGCTACGATGTTCAATAGCAGGTTACCGCCACATTCCATAGCAGGTAATACAATTAAAACCGTACAAGGCTCATATTGTTTCTTTGGATTTCCAACAAATGGTCAGGCCAAGGAACTTCCCATTGCCACATGGAAACGCCTCTGGAATGACGTCCCGAGAACCTAACCGGATCTCTGCCAACACAAGGCCGGGTTACCCCTAACTGGGTAACAACTGACACGAATATGTCATTCCCCGATCGTAACCGATCTATATCCGAGGATCCCCGATTTCCAACAACCACAAAGTAATAAATTTGCAGTAACCACATAGGTTAAGTATCTGGGCTCCATACCATGATACCACCTCTATCCAGAAGGAATGACATACACTAAAGGGGCGCTACCCCCTAATAACCTTGCTGCATCTTTCTTGTTTTGACCATTTCGGGGTGTGAGGTCCGACGAAGTCTCGTCCACAAAGCCACGCTTTACAAAAGCAGTGCTTTGGGTCAACAAATGATCAAAGCAATGATCATCAAGATAGACGATCAAACAAATGATCCTATCACAAACGATCAACCAATGATCATTTCACAGCATCACTTAGTATATCACACTACCAAATTGGGAGTATATCACTAATGACCTTCAACTATATAACCTCTGAGCTCGTACGTCTCAGAGAAGGGTGTTAAGCTAAGAGAATAAATTCTCCGCCACCAACAGAAATATATTTAAAAGAAATCAGCTTTATATCTCAACTTGTAATGTCAGACATACAATCCATACAAGTCTGTTCCGGGATCGAACAGAACCGAAGGAACTTCCAAAGAAGTCCTTGCAATCCGGATATTCATTAATCACGTTCGGACATCCCGTCACTAAGGGTGATAAAACCTCTGTACCGGAGATCAGCCGATGCAGAGTAACTCGACGGTAATCCATCCGTTTTCACAAATATCCGGTCTTCAACGCCGGTCTTCAAATGCAATTCATAACGACGTATCACATATTCGGAGTGGGTTATACGACCCCATGGTCCTTTCCCGGTTAACCCGAATAGTGAGCGCTTATTTAAAAACAAGTGTGGCATTCAATTCAAGCAATCACAACAAATACTCATTCAAGGGTAAATATTGATAGTCGGTTATTTAACTATCAATAGAGATGAGCAACATCATCAGATTCCAAATAATTTTCCAAATTATTTATTTCTACAAAAATATCTTTACAAGATATATAATTTTCCACACTTTGAAAATAAACAACGTTTATTTTGAGACAAATTTCCCTTTCCATTTCTAAATTCCATAGTCAATTTATATTTCAAAATATCTATTGATCTACAGTTTTCAATAGATTTCAAATATTCAATTCCAATTTATCTTCAAAAAGATAAATTCTCAAAAACATTCCATTTCATATTGGAAAAGCAATTCCATACTTATTTAATAAGTAATTCACAAAATCTTATTTATTTTCAACAATTTGAAAATATTCAATATACTTAACCCATAGTTAAGTATATATTTCATTCTTTAAGGAAACGTTCTTTTATTCACTTTTATTTGTGTCAAAACGAATGTTGCGTAAAACATCGTTACGACAACCCAAAATCACTAGTATAGGGATTCGAAATTAAATAGATATATAAATCCCAATACTATACAAAAATACTTCCTTTCGGAAACCATTTACTATAACAACAGTGTTATAGTCCATCATTTCCTTATTTTCTCGAAAACGTCTATTTCAACAGTGAATGTTGAAATCTACGACTTCCTTTCCTTCTATTTCTCGGAAAAGTCTATTTCAACAATGAATGTTGAAATCTATGTTTTCGATACTTGATGCATTTTAAAACGTCTTTAAATCGTTTTAAATTCTATTTAAAACATCCTTTTCCCAAAAGATATCCATTTTATTTAACGATATATTCACTGTTCAAAAACGTGGATATAACTCCTTTAATAAACTTTTATATTCAATTGATCAAATTCAATTGATTACGAATTTATAAACAATGTCTATAAATTCTATTCTTATTTATAAACTTCGATTTAAATCTCCTTTATTAATCCAATTTAATTTACATAACCCAATTTTGTACCAAAGGTTCATATTATAAGTTAATTACTTATAATCCTTTTATTCACAAAATCGTTCTTTCTTAACACTTCACAAAGCATAAATCTTATTACTTATAAGATTTTATCTACAGCCTTATTTTCTACATTAACAACCCCTTTTTAAAATCCCATTATTTCGATTTTATAAAATATATGTTTTATAAATCTCATCTACAAACCGTTCATGCTTTATCAAAGATTTCAATTTAACTGCCAAGATCTGATTTATAAGATAATTTCTTATAAATTCTTTATTTAATAAAATCTACTCATTTTAAAATCTTCACAATTTGTAAAACTATGATTTTCAATGAAATCCATTTTTTTACTCCTTTTCACACTTAATAGACTCTTTTTAAAATTCCAACATTTTTAATTTATAAATGTAAATTTTTAAAATCTTTTATACGCATCCTTTATAATAGTTATTCAAAATTCAAATTAAAGCCATTTCATAAATTTATTAACTACTTATCTCAAAAATAACATTTTGGTTATATTTTTCAAAAATCCTGAATTCTATAACTTTAAAAATTGAAATTTGAATTTATTTTAAAATGAATCTGTTCAAAATTTTAAATAAAAACATATACTTTGGAAAATCACTTTAAAATCCTTTTCAATTCAAAATCGTTATTTTTAACTTTAAAAATGGATCCGATGATGCCACAGCATCCAATAGCAAATCACAGCAACAAATATCATATATCAATATGATAATCACAATTCACACAATATCTATAATCAAATAAATATTTGTGAGGAATCCAGTTTGATCCCTCCAACCTGTTTCCCTGCATCCACAGACGTTAGCACAATACCAATTCCACTTCGAGGTGGAATATCGCGGTATATGGGATTTAAAAAAAAAATATCCGCTTAATAGGCGGCGCAATAGGGTCTCATCCGCTATACAAGGCGGGAAATCAATCAACTGCAATATATACATATGCCAATATATATATATATATTGCTATATATAGATATATCCTACTATATATACTATCACAATCAGGCAAACAATCAATCAATCAGCAAATTTTAAATATAACTATTTAAAATTTAAAATAACCCTTTTTAAGTTAGAAGTTCTCACCTTAGCTATTATTTTGCAATCCATTTCCATCTTGACTCGATTTCCTTGATTTATACCTTGTATAAATATTTACACAATTTATTAATATTCGAACAGATCGAATAATAAATTTTCATTTGATAATTTTGATTCACTGGTGATTTCATTTTAATAGTTTAAATTAACTGATAGTTTTATTTAAACCAATATTTCTCCTTTAATAAATTTCTTTAAGTGACTAAGAATAATTTAATTTTTCCATAGCTTATTATTTAAAAATTTCACTAGTAAATGGAAATAGGTATACACATGTGTTATTAATATTTTAACTTATCAAACACTTTATTACCATTAAATAAATAAATCAATTAATAATTAAATTTAAAACTAAATTTTCTTTAATAAATCATTTCACTTAATAAATTGAATTTCTATTTTATAAATTTAATTTAATTAACTCATAATTTATTTTAAACAAAAAAATAAATTCCCTTTAATAAATATCTTTTAGTAACTAAATAATTTAAATAAAAATTAGTCACCAAAATACATTTTTACTATTTCATATGCAGATATGTGTGTGTATACTTATTAAAATAAAATTTCTTTATATTCCTTACCGTCACCTATATTTTTTTTTCTTTTTTTCTATTCATATCCCTAACTAAAAAAAAAATTCTAATAATCTAATAAATAGTATGTCAGATTAAACCTTTACTGTAAAAAAAAAAATCTTTGAACAACCCAAATTTAGTAATTTCATAGATTACAAAATTATACCTTATTGCTAAGAAATCGCGACCCCCCAGATTACAATCACCATCAACTTGGGGACATCGCCGCTGTCCACCTGCTCGAGCACGCAATTCCAGAAACCATCGCGAGTTCCACCACCATTCCAGATCGCTGCTTCCGCCCCAAGTCTGACAGTGCGACGAAGTCCCCACACTCGCCCACCCAATCGTCACCCAACGCTCGACCACGTCTGCCGATGAATCCCCCATACTATCGGACATCTCGCGGCGCAATTGATTGTAGCCTCCAGTCGAACTCGCCGCAACCCAAAACGAGCACGCCATAGATCGCGATTGCTCCCCCTAGCCCTAGCCTCGCGAGCGCCTCGTCTTGATAGCGCCGTCGCCGCCTGCGCACCCCCCTACGCGCGCGCCCACACGAGCAGCCGACCCTCCACGCACGCGAGCTCAATTTTTTTTTCTTTTGCTAAGAGGCTTCGGCCGTTTAAATTTTCAGAGGATTTGGTTTTTATTCGTGAATGAATTGGAGAGAGAGGAAGAGTGCTTTTAAACATGACGGCTGCGGCCATTTTTATTTTCTTTAAAATCGAACGAGACAGTGAGATGTACCAGCCATTATAAAATAAACAACGACGCATTTTCTCTCTCTTCAAACGAGAATCTCGGCTGCGTATTTGAAAATGGAAGAGGAGATGGGGTACGGGGGAGACAAGAGAACGTGGTTTCTTCCTTTGCAGGGAATAGGTCTGTTTTAAAATAAAGTAGGGTGGCTGAAGGAGGTAATAGAGTTGACAAATTATTTTAAATTTAAATTTAAATCGAACTCGTTTTGGAATTTCAATGCGTTTATATGTCGTACGCTCACATAACAACTCCAAACGCCACGAAATTTGAAATCCGGTAATAACAAACTATTACGGACCCAATGGAACTCGTTTCGTCGAATTCCGAGACTGTGTCTCGGAAGGCTATTTTTTTAAATAACGATTTAAACGATATAATTTCAAAACTGAACAAAGTAGTTTCAAATTCAATTCTGAAGCTTCTATTACCTTCAGTATTATCAATATAAATTTTACAGGCCTTTGAAATATTTTAAATCAGCTTAAAATTTAAGATTCAAATTTTTATTTAACTTTCAATAGATTAAATTCAAAAATTTAATCGCCAAATTCATTCTGAAAATTTGAAATTCAATTCAAACTATCCTTCAAATATTTAAAATAAAATAAATATTTTCATATTAAATTGTTCAAAATTCTGGGTCGTTACATAGTGGTTCTACTGTGTTGATCTCTGTATTGATATCTATGTTGTATCTTGAGTTGTATGATTGACAGACCTTTATAATTGTCTAGTATGTGATGTATAAGCTGTGTAACTCTGATAGATGTTGTATACTATGTAATATCTATGTGATTAATATGATTTATTCATTTTTCTATGAGATTCTGATGTTGTTTAATTCTCTCTTTCTATCTTTTCTCTTTTCTATCCTTTTCTTTCTTTCTTAATAATGATTTGTCTTATTGTGGAGAATAAGGCAGGCCGTTACATTTTTAATGTTTAATTTTGTAAGTGGGCTGGGCCCTTTTGAGTTTATAATTTGTGTAGAATAAATTGCATAATTAATTTATATTAAAAAATTTGAACTAATAAATTTGGTAAAATAATCCTATAAATGAAGTTTGTACATTTTTCATTGAAGGCATTTATTTTTGATGCTGTTCAAAGTATACATTATGATATATGTGTTCTTATCGAACATTTATTATGATATTTTGCTATTTTTCATTGCAAAGGAATTGGATTTTCCAAACTGAAACTAAACTAGAATTTTCAAAATTACCAAAATGGAACTAAAATTTCAAAAATTAACCATGGTCGAAAAGGAAACATAAAACGTAATTTTGAACCTTGGTCTAGATTGAGCAAATAGTGCATCCATAATACATGCAGTAAGTGAGATATAAGCTCATGTAGTAAATAAGCTAGATGAGCTAGCAACAGCACATGATGAACGGAATGGAGAAATGGTTAAAAATTTGGATGAAAATAGACAAACAAAGTCATGCATATTACATGAGAAGCACAGAATCAAAACTCATACCGCGTACTATTCCATTATAGTGTAACATTCATAAAGAGTAGACATAAAATTTGAAGGTGTATATTTATATTTTGACTATCCCATCCATGCAATAGCTACATCATCCATTATAGAATTACATCCGCTATAATCTTAAGTGGAATATTATGATTCGACGAATACTGAGAAAGAGAATCCAATGGCAATGGATGGTGGAAGTTTTGCATCAAAATAATCGAGTTTATTCAGCTTAAAAAGTTAGTATAGCTCAATTTTTTTTAATTGGATTTGACTTAGTTTTTTTAATTTACAAACTATAGGCAACCATATTTTTTTAAACCGAGATGGCTATATTTTCATAAAATCATTGTTGACACACTATGACAATAAATCAGTTTACTATAAAAATCATTCATGGAATGCAAGTTTTCATAGAGCTAGATTTAAATAATATGAGCGATATTTTTAAAATAAAAAAAATAAAAAACAAAGTGATTCAACTATGTAGTTGAATAAGTGGAGTAATAAGGACCAAATCAGGAAAGAAAATGAACGAAAACATTTGAAAATCTATATTTCGAGTTACCACAATTGTATGTTCATTATTCTAGGTTTACTATTTTCCCTATAAAAGCTATTTTTATTTTTCATCAATCCCAAATATCACGATTTGATGACATCGACAATAGCTTATGGGTAAAAATGAAGACCACTTGCTTCATCCTTGTGGGGAGGTGTATCGATGATCGTAATAGCTTAAAAAAACATATATTACCAAACTAAAATTTTTGTATATTACCGCATTCAAAAAGGGTATTTAGTTTAGATAAATTCTGCTTGGATTATTTTCTTTCATTTCATAAGGTTTTATTTATCACACAATACTTACTATTTTTTTAGGTAAAATTTGCGGGTAACCCAACAAAGGTGGTATTTCTAGTGGGATTTGATGGCAAATTTTGTACACTTTTATTCTACATTGGTTTCTTTTATCTTTATATATGATACTATGGTGTTACTTATAACTTCTATAGCACCATCAATAACAAAGGGACGGCTCCATAAAATAAAATACAAAATATGACACAATAGATTTTCAAAACTGGATCTTAGTGACTTCACATATATGTTTAATTTGAGGAAATCTAATTGTTTAGATTCATTGTCTCGCCAATTATGTAGATGCTTTGTGTCCCAATAAATTTTCCTTAATAACAACGCTAACATTTGATTTCATTTATAGGTTCAATACATGTTTCAGAACCAACAGTTGAAAATAATAGGTTATCCATTTGTGCATGCGTGTGTGTGTAAATGTGCATGAAAATATGCGTGTGTGTATAAATCAATGCATGTGTGTCAATGTATATGTGTATGCATCAATGTGCATGTGTCAATGCTTAGTCATGTGTGCATAATACGCACGTGTGTGTATCAATGTGCGTGTGCGTACATCAATGCATAAATTATATTAATACCATTGCTTACGCTGTTCCTCTAGCTTCTTTGTACATGGAGACTCAAGAGATAGAGTTAGAGCCTTTCATCGATGCTCGGCTCGATTGACCAGTAGGTGTGCTAGAGGTCTAGTAGGTGTGCTAAAGGATCTAATGGGTAAGCTACATAGTGTGCCAATGGGTCATATGATGAGCTGATGACCATCATAGTTAAAATGATCAGAATGGTCAGAATGACCACAATGTGTAGTAGTCAACTGTCGTGGATGTCCACTAGGACAAACCTAAAGACAATGAGAACCGCCATGAGAAGTCATATCTTTTACAACAATTAATACAACATACCGAGCAATATTCACAATTTATTTCCGTGTGAAAGATATGACTCAACAACGTTATAACATGAACTTAAGATTTATATATATGAAGCTAACAAAAACATCATTATAACATGTGCTCACGAACTATACCTTCAGAACTATAGAAAACTGTAGGAGTACGTATATATATATTCATTACAACAGAAAATTGAACAAATACCATTATTGTAAACAATCTCATTTTCTACACTATCCTCTTCATCTTATCTTCTTCTTCATCTTTGACATTGAAATTGGCATTGACATCTTCGTCTAGTCAAATACTTCATTATTAAGTGGTCCTTTCTCATCGATATCATTGGTAATTTGTGATAGTTGATTGGGATCTAAATCATTTTGGTATGGTTGATTGTCTATTATGATTATGTTTGAGCAAAATGACCATCTAGGTTTAGTTTTAACGATGGCCTACCAATCCCCTCGTTATTATTCTTGATGGGATATGGCGCATAATAAATTTGTATTGCTTGCATGGCCAACACAAATAGATCATCACATTGATATCGTCTTTTGTGATTTATTTTAATAAGAAGATAATGCTTATGAACATGATGCACTCCAACATCCTTCTTACTACCAAACCATTCACATCTGAATAAATAAGTTTAAGCTCCAAGGACATTGAGTAAGAAAATTATTTCATGTAAAATGCGATAATAATCTTCTAGATATCACCATTGTTACTACCCTTAACACATAACCCATCGTTGTAAGTTATTTTATTTAAAGCCATTAACACATATCTTCATGTAAAATTAATTTGTATTGCTTGTTACTACCCTTAACACATATCTTCTAGATAATAATCTTCTAGATATCACCATTTAAAGCCATTCACATACATGATCGGACATTTTGCTATATTTTGTCATTGGATCAAATGCGAGTTTGGAAACCAAACATCTATGATTACATTGTCATGAACCTATTGATTAAATAATGAATATTATGCAAACTTAAAATTTTATAAAGGCCACGGTTATATATTTTAAAAAAAATCCTTAAATTCTTTATTGGGTTCGATATCTAGATTTTGGTCTTCAAATTGACTTTAGCACAATTATTAATAATGTCATGGAAAAATTATGATATAGAACGACATCAAATTTATGAACAAAAAATGTATTACATACCAAATAAGATAAGACATCTCTTAACAATCGAGAAGTGCTACTGACTTAGCTACATTAAACTCTTTAAATGTTTGAAACATGATATTCTTACATTTTCTAAATAGACGCCCACATGTTTGGTTTATTAATAGATGTTTGCACAAAAAATGGAAAAACACCTCCAATTAATTAGTTGTAGAGCTATGCACATAGGGTGTATAATACAATTGTTATATTTTTATTCTGATTGATTTTCAAATAGCAGATCACATATAGGTTGTGCAAAAGGTAAGTCGTAGTAAAATAAAGAAAACAAAGATTTATAGTGGTTCCACCAGAATATGCATGCATCTACTATCCATTTTCATTATTCTTCCAAGAGATCTCTGATATAATGTCTAAGATATAAGATATAATGGTTTGAAGCTCTAGATAGTAAGATATAGCTCAAGGAAGTCTGTTCGGCTATTCTTGTTTGGTTATTGTTAACTGCCTATTGTTTTTTGGTTGTCCATGTTAGGAAATCTTGGTTAAAAGATTCCTGGTAGAATGTCCCTACTAGGCTATTCTGACTAGCAGTTCCTGATAAGCCATTCCTCCTAGGCTGCTCCTGCTAGCTGATCCTGCTAGCCTATTCCTACTAGCTTTCCCTGAATTGTTTGCCGTTATTATTGTAAGCTTCGCTCTCTAGAATTCTCTCTCATTGTTGTTGGATGCTTTGGTATTATAGTTGTGAACATGTAGTGTCATTTATGTTGCAATTTAGGATATTTCCATGTATATCATGGTCAAATGGAATATTCCTGAATATGCCATCTGTAATTATTTGCTTCCTGATATATGCTAATTTTCTTTCTTACTTTCACTACTGGGCCCGGCTGAGAACTCGATTCAAGGGTGTTGGTCCGGCTTGGATGGATGTGGATAGGATGTTAGCCAAATTCACATGTCTTCCTATTTGGTTCAATCCTCTATCAATTTGGTAGGCCTTTGGATTGCTTGGTCCGGCTCGTGCTCCTCCTCTTGGTTCGGTGGGAGCTAGGGCTACTTGGTTTGGGGGTATCCTGTCCATTCGGTTCGGTAGGTTCTTCGATGCATGGTTTGACGGGTCCCTATCCAGTACCTTAGGTACCAGATAGGAAATCTAGTTCGACACCTTAGGTACCGGGCATGATACACTGTTCGGTATCCTGGAGTACTGAGGGTGTTTTTCCGTACTTAAGTTATCGAATATGGGTCCTTTTTCATACTTAAGTTACCGAATATGGGGGCTCCTCCCCTCTTCTCTTTCCTTGTCGTGTCCTTTTCCTTTCTTACATTGGATATTGTTAGCACCTAGCAGTTATATTCCATACCGAACCATTCCTCACATTTCATAAAAATAATGTATTTGCCAAGATCCGAATTTAAAGTGGTTAGTTGAACATCACTAGTCTTTACCATTATGCTACATATGCTTTTATGCCATAATTCTTTCATATCAATCAGAATGTATGGACCAGTAGCTTCGTATCATCGAGTAAAGTATTCTAATGCCTCTGAATGTTTCATTTTCTTAAATTAGGCAGTAGCTCTCTAAGGTTGGGCCCAAGTGGGTTCGGTGATGGAAATTTTTTAGGATGATCATATCTCTCAATCTGCATCTCGGACAAGATGCGGTTTTGACCTATGTGCATGTCCTGAGCTTAGGAATAGTTTTCAAGTGCTTTGACCATATTTTTTGACTATTCCAAATTTGCCACCAGTGCCTTGCCTTGCCTTTGTGATTACATGATGGCTCCTTTATTATGCACCTTTCGGCCATTTCTATGCTTCTTAATGTCTTTACGTACTCACCATGCCCTGGGAGAAAATGCCCAAAAAACTTGCCCCTAAGGCATACTTTTGTAGAAATAAAGTGTGCTTTGTTTCATCCAAAACCATCTTTCTTTCTCATGCGATGGTTATCTCGAACCTTAAACATCTATATCCTCGTTCACGTCCTTTCGAGAAGTTTTTTAATTCTAATATGTTGCCGAGCCTTGTTCATTCAGGGAAAGCTTGTTGACCATTCCAAGACATCCTTTATTGGTGTGACATTCGCAGCTCATTCTTTCTTTGTAGTGTAATCATCTAACATGATTTGCCCCCAATTCTTGTCTCTGTCCGATAGGTTTTTTCTCCTTCCGGTTCAACCTTCTTGCCCCAATGTCCTGAGGGTTGTGCGTCATCATATTAATGTTTTGAGAATAACGAGGTGCCATTGGAAAATGAGTACTCATTGGTTCCATATTACATGGACTTGATGATGTGTATTCTATTGCAGTGGTTGTAGCTAGGCCAATCCAGATTAGTGGTTGCGATGAGTTTTCCTTACATGATTACCGGGCTATTCCACTAGTAATTCCTTCATCACCACCACCACAGATACTCATATAGGTTAATCACCATGATATTTGGCTAGGTAATTGGTTTCTTCTGAAGTTTTGAATGTGGGTTGATCATGCGCTTGTGTTATGAAGCTAATCTTCTTTTAATATTTATATGTTGTTGCATATGATATTTATTCATATCCATCTTCTCTTTTTCTTGGCTAGTGATCATGATATGTTGGTTCCAATTGATTGCTAGTTTTGTTTGTTCTGCTAGCAACCTTCCCCGCTGCTACCATGCATACTTGTATGGGATCAATCACCAACAAGTTCGGTAGGGCAAGCAATTTCTATGACTGAAGTTTCCCTTAGCACATACTTTATACTTCATGTATGAACACTTACACAAGTGCATAAGTGTCAGAAATTATAAACGAAATTACCGTACCTGATCTTAATTATTGCGTTGCATTTGTACAGTATCCTTGCTTAGCTATTAGCCTGTTAGTAATCTTTTATTACTTCCTCATGTACTTGCATATAGCCCATCACTAACAAGTTTGACATAGTAAGCACATTAGCACATTGGTGAAGTAGTTACGTGTTATTTTGCTAGCTCTTTCGGCAAGTCTTCCTTTTCCTCTAGTATATTTGCATAGGATCAATCACTGATAAGTTCGACAAGGCGAACATACCCTAGTGGAGTGTCTTTGTTATCTAATCCCATATGTTCGTTTAGTTTCAAGCACTTCTAGCATTGTAATTTGCTTATTATCACATATATATTCCATACACACTTTAAGCAAGTTTACCCTAGTGTTGGTCTGTTGAAAGGTTTCGTAGGCAATTCTAGTATCGACTGCTTGTACTAAGTCGTATGATCGATAATCATGCTTTTCCATGGGCATGCTTAGTATTCCATTATTGATAGAAATCTAGAGCCGAATGTCGGGTGTGAACCTACTAGGCTCCTGCCATGTCCTAACTATCGGTAAGCCGGGTTCTTCATATCCATCCCAAAAGCTTGTAGCCGATCGTCAATAGCAGACACCTAGTTAGGGTTACTCTGTTCTGCAGCTTCCAACGAGAAGTTTGGGCCAGCTGTTAGCTCTGGACTTCCGGATAGGGATCACTGCGGTCCATCGCTACTGGCTAAGAAGGTTAAGCCAACCGTAAACAGTAGACACTCGAATAGGGATCGCTCTGATCCACCACTGCCGACCAAGAATTCAAAGCCGATCGTCTGCTATGGACATCCAAATAAGGTCCCTCTGGTCCACCACTGCCGACCAAGAAGTTGGAGTTGATCATCAACAATGGACTACCTATTCCTCGAACATTTCCTGATCTAGGTAAATCAGATTTAGTGATGTAGGCCAAGAGGTTATGGTTGATCGTCAATAATGGACTACCCATTCCTCGATCATGTCCTGATTTTGGTAAATCCGATTCACTCTTTCCGGCTAGGAATTTAGGGTGGATCATCAATAATGGTCTATCCATTCCTCAATCACGTCCAGATTTAGGTAAATCTAATTCAATGTTGCCGGCCAGGAGTTTGGAGCCGATCGTCAATAATGGACTACGTGTTCCTTGATCATGTCCTGATTAGGAAAATCTAATTTACTATAGTCAGCTAAGAGTTTGGGCCCAATTATCTGATCGGCCCTAAAAGGATTAAGCTGAATTATCCGATCGGCCTAAAAGATTGGGTCGAATTATCCGATCAACCTTGAAAGGATTGGGTTGAATTATCGATCAACCTAGAATTTTGGGTCGAATTGTTTGATCGATTCTGAAAGGATGGGGTTGAATCATCCAATCATTCTGAGATGTTGGGTCGAATTATCCGATTGACCCTTAAAGGATGGGTCTGAATCATCTAGTAAGCCCTGGATGTTTGGTCAAGCTGTCCGATTGACCTTAGGAGGATGGCGCTGAATTATCCGATCAGCCCGGGATGTTGGGTCGAATTATCCGATTGACCGTGAAAGGATATGACTGAATCATCCGATCAGCTGGGATGTTGTGTCGAATTATCCGATGAACCCTGAAAGGTGGGGCTATCCGATCAGCCCAAGTTGTTAGGTTAATCTATCTGATTGACCCGAAGCAACATTTCTCAACTGTGATTCTAGGCATGAGGAGCTCGTTCTAGATACTGCTGCTAATCGCACCGTATGGGAATCTGGCTTTCAAGGACATGGTTTCATTGGTTCAAGAAACTGACTTTATTCATGAATAAGAAACCTGGTAAAGCCTGCCTCATTGTTCTGCCCCCATAATCCTTGAATGGCTTATTTTCAAAAACCAACATAAAGGAGCTAAGTATAGTAGTGACATAGTAGATTGCTATTTCATGCACATATGATTGAGCTTCCATCAATAGTTGCTAGCATGGCTATTCCATCTCCAAGCTTTCGATCAATTGTATAGGGTTGGGTGCCCTTAGTATGAAACAGCCTATGCCCATATAATCCTAGAAATCAGGGCTTGATTTGGCATGTGATGGTTGCTCTTGTGGTGGTTTGGTAGAGCTGACCACCAACCATGGTCTTGCATGCCCCATCTATAGGGTTCGGCAGGACCGCGATGATTGACTAACCCACCTTTTGATAATCCATTCAGTGGCTATAGTTAGTGTGCGAACAAAGGTTTTTGAGCATTCCTGTTTTTCTGTATACTGCTCCATCCATGATGATGAGGATGTAGGTTCCATTCCCTAAATTCCTGCTGATAAAATATAATCCTTCCTAGATCGGATCAGTTCCCTCGGCTAAGAGGAATTTGCTCCAGGACTACATTTCCTTCCTTGGGAAGATGATGCTATATCCTAGGGTTGTATCATTTTACAGCTTTTGACTAAAGCACTGTGGTTTTCAAAGTGGTCACATCTTGCTTCTCCTTGATTAGATCTAGTAACATTTTTGGAGATTCCTCATTCTCCTATGATTTATACCTGTGGGATGAGATTATAGTTTCAATGAAAATCATAACCAATAAATCATAGTCTAAAAAAATGAGTATATCCCATTATGGTTTTGTAGGAAGTGCGATACGTGTAAAGTCTAATGGCGGCTCATCCATCTGATCTCCTTTATCATTTTCGAAATGCTCCTTTATGTGAATTTTGGGAACCTTGTTGGCCTATTCAACCTATCCATTGGCCTACAGGCGAGTCAATGTAGTAAAGCTTATCCTTATTCCATATTGCCGATGGAAATTGGTAAATTCTTAAATATCAAATTGCCATCCATTGTCTAAGGTCATATAGTGCTAAGCTCCGTGCTCAATAAAGTAGTTTACAACCAATATTGCATACTCAGCATCATCCTTAGCTATTAGAAGTTCTTTATTTCAGATCAATGCTCGTGAGATTTCCTTTTCTAGGGTTTTCCCCCTTGTATTTTCTCTTCTACTGCATGTATGTGCATTATCCAACATTTCTTTAGCTTCTCTTGCAGCCATGCTCCTTAGCAGCGGGTTAATTAAAACCCTTCTATGTAGGATGCCATCCTACATGGTCTACAAAGCAGCCAACCGTTCTCCTTTGACTTGGAACTCCTAAAACGCTTGTTTCATAGCCATTTGCAAGTCGCTATGGATACATAGTGTCTAGATTCCTAATTTGTTTGCTATTTCCAATCCTATTATTAGTGTGCCATACTCCGTTGTTCTGTCCAGCCTACAAGGTAGGAGGTCAGTCCTACCCATGGAGGTAGAGAACATTCTTTCTTGCCTAGCCATTAGTATTTTTTCCACTTCTTCAAGTGAAGTTATGTGACATGATCTTAATTATGCCTTATGTATTTTTATTAAATATCATTTGAAATTTATTCATTAAAATAAGTCACACCTTTGCATTGTTGTCTCCATGCTCTATGGGGGTATCCATTGTCTTTGGTATCATGCTTCATGTTTATATGAAGTTGACTCCGTCTCTAGGGAATTTTAAAAAGATTACGCTCCATCATCGCTAGAGATGTATGACCCAGCCATTCAGAATTACACTCCACTATTTCTGTAGGGGCTGAACCGGGTCTCTCAGTGACTCTGATGGATTTGTACCCTATCCTCGGGTCTAGGATGTATATGTTGTACTATTTGATTGCTCCATTTTCCATGTTCTACCTGTTTGCGATGGACACACTTCCATATAAGTCACACCATGCAATCCTTTGTCTTAGAGGATGAGTAGAGCTACATCGGTCTCCCTCGTAGAGGTATCTTTCGTTCCTTCTATAATGATAGGATTCGAGATCCCTACTTCATTTCCTACTTCAGGATCGTTCACGATGATGAGCTTGCCTTCCATAGGATGTTATTTGTGACAAAACCGAGGACCTTACCTAGTTCAGCTAGGTGCTGTCGTGGTCACCCTTGGTTCATTACCTTCCGTAGTTCGTTTGGTGCCAAACGCCTCACGTGTGGCACGTGACCAAACTCCAAGCCGACCTGTTTCCTCAACATTTGCTAGTTCAAATCCTCGGTTGCCTTGATTTGGCTTTCCATCAGATTGTGACCTCCTTTGTCTCCTCGACCCTCATGACTACGCCCTTCCTCTAGTTTCAGTGTTGTGAGAAGATGGTTGTGTCTTCCTCAAGCATATCATGATTTGAACCACAATGGCTTGCTGTTGGGCAGCGAAGTGAGTATTTAGATCCACCACAACCCTGTCTAAGCCACCTATAGTGATGGTGTCTGGAGCTAGAGTGCTAGAAGGAAGAATGGTTATCCTGCTCTGTAGTTCCATGATTGATACCTCTGCTTGAACTGCTTGACTTGCTCTTAGACTTAGGAGGCAAGTTGAGAAATGGTGAAATCTTCTTTTTTTGCTCTTAATGAAAGCACCAAAAATGTTTGCATAAAAAACGGGCAAACATCTTCAATCAATTGATTATAAAGCTATGAATATGGGGTGTATAACACAGCTGTTGTATTTGTATTTATATTTATTTTCAGTCAGTATATCATATATAGGTTATAAAAAAAGACAAGTCGCGGTAAAGCAAAGAACACAAAGATTTATAATGGTTCAGCCAGAATATGCCTACATCCACTATCCATTTTCATTGTTCTTCTTATAGATCTTTGATATAATGTTTAAGACACATGATACAATGGTTTGAAGCTCAATAGAAAGAATAATATAACTCAAGAAAGTCTGTTCGACTATTCCCGTTAAGCTATTGTTGGCTGCCTATTCCTATTTGGTTGTCTCTTTTAGGCAATCCCAGTTAAACGATTCTTGCTAGAATGCCATTACTAGGCTGTTTTGGCTACTACTAGTTGATCCTACTAGCTTTCCCTGAACTGTCTGCCATTAATATTGTAAGCTTGGCTCTCTAGAATTTTTGCCCATTAGTGTTGGAAGCTTTGATATTTATAGGAGTGAAGTGGTGGTGTCATTTATGTGGAAATTTGTGATATTTCCATGTATATCATGATCGGAGGGAATATTTCTAAATATATCATCTGTAGTTATTTGTTTCCTGATATATGCTAGTTTTCTTCCATATTTACACTACTAGGCCCAGTTGAGAACTATGTTCGGGAGGTGATGGTCTAACTTGGATGGATGTGGATAGGACGTTGGCCAAGTTCACATACTTTCCTATTTGGTTCTGTCCCTATTGGTTCGGCAGGCCTTAGGGTTAGTTGGTCTGGTTTGTGCTCCTTTCCTTGGTCCGGTGGGAGCTAGGGCTGCTTGGTTCGAGAGGGTCCTATCCACTTGGTTCGGTGGGCTCCCCGATGCATGCTTCGATAGGTCCCTGTCCAGGCACCGAAAAAATAATATTATTTGGTACACTGTGCTACCGAACAAAAATTCATGTTTAATACTTGAGTTACCGAATAGGAAGGTCTCCTCCCCTCTTCTCTTTCCTCATCTTTTCTCCTTTCCTTCCTTTTGTTGGATATGATTAGGCACCCAATAGTTAGATTCCCTACCGGACCATTCCTCATGTTTCATAAAATAATGTGCTTGCTAGAACTCGAATTTAGGTGGTTTGGTTGACGAGCACTAACTTTACCATTATGCTACACATGCTTTTATGTCATAACTCATTCATTTCAAGTCAGAATTGAATGTTGAACCAGTGGCTTCATACCATTGAGTAGAGTATTCCATTGCCTCTAAACGTTCCATTCGCTTGAATTAGGTAGTAGCTTTCTATGGTTGGGCCTGAGTTGGTTAGGTGATGGACAAATTTTAAGATGATCGTTTATTTCAATTCGTAGCTCGGATTGAGACGTGGTTTCGACCTATGTGCATGCCCTGACCATACGAACAATTTTCAAATGCTTTGACCATATTTTTTGACAACGTCAAATTTTCCTGTAGCATTTAGCCTTGCCCTTGTGATTACATAATAGTTCATTTATTATATACCTTTTGGCCATTTTTATGCTTCTTAATGTCTTTTCGTATTCACCATGCTATCGGCAAAAATAACCAAAACAATAGAGAAATGTCAACTAAATCATCCATGTCATCACCATTACGATGACCATTACTAAAATTCAGCTTAAGGTGGTCTTCAAATAGTAACTAAAAAAAGTGGATGCTTCGTCTACATGTGTGTTTGACAAATTGAAATTTTAATGCATGATTTTCATTTCATCTTTTATATGTAACCCAACTACCTTTCAGAAACATGTATGTATGTGTATGTGTGTGTGTACATATATGTGTGTGTGTGTGAGAAGCATTAACTATACACATTCTTATGAATTGATTAATAAATAAAAATATTATAAGTACCTCTCTATTGGTTATATTCATCCATATTGTATTGTTCTTTGCATTAAAGTTGTAGTTTGTAAATGTATGGTAGATGTTCAATGAAATTAAAAGCTCAAGGAGGAAATAATTTCTCCAAGTATAAACTAGTTTCGGGACATCCATTTCTAATATCTCTTGGTGAATTTTATAAACACTAGCCGAGCACAAATCTTTGTGACATAGACTATGATCGATTACGCGTATCCAGAACATTTATGGAAATCTCCTTAAATACTATCGGGAATAAGGTTTCATGAAATACATTACACTAGCAACTTTACATACCCGACGGTTGAAGTTCCTTTATATTAATATTTCTATTTGAAGAAATCCCATCCGGGAACTTCAAATTTTATACCAACTCCACTAGTTTTTGACGATGACTATTTTGTTACTCATAACAAGCAAGTCGCTTGAAGCTTGGAACTACACTATCAATTTGAAGTTCAGGTTGATTACAATATAACATGATATCCTTCCTTCACTTCAAATTTTTGTTTGTTTTTTATTTCACATTCATTATTGTTTTAAAGTAGCTTTCAAACATATTTTTCTTGTTATGCATTATGTCCAAATTGTGCCGAAGCTTCAAATTCTTCCAATACGGAAAATCCCACGATATACTGTTTTGCTCCAATTGTGATATTGCCCTTTGCCATCTATTTTTGGCTCGTTCATATCCCTTGTATATTGAGATATTCTTCAATAGGTTCATATAGGTCTTCACTACACAAGATGTTAGGTAGAGTTAAAATAATAGCTTTATTTGACCTAAAGTTTTCCTTTCAAATCTAAACTGATCGTTTGTATTCAAAAACGATGTCGATCCTATTAGTATTTTCGTCTATCTTTTTTCAATCTAAATGATCCTATAGAACCCATGCAAACAGAACATGTAAATTTTCCACCAGTACTGCATCTAGGAACCATCCCACATATAGGAAATTTTTTTATTGTCCTTACTATAGAAACATGCATTCTAAAATTATTTTTATCCATATATTGTAAGTTACAATGCCATCTTTCGATGGATTGTTCAATTCAGCAACCAAAAGTTTTAAGTATATATCTATCCCGTTTTTCGGATTTTTAGGCCTATGAACAATAATGGCTAATATCTTATAGATTATTCATACACATCCATGGATGCAATTGTACGTTGTTAGTATAACTGATCACGTAGAATAAGGCTTACCAAATGAACCAGATAGAGCAAAACCATCCGCACACAAAACCAAGTCTAACATTACGTGATTCGTAATAGACTTAGGACTGTTTCTTGGGGGCATCTACGTAATTTATTATGTAATCTTAACTCTGTGAACAATCTTGTTAAATGAAGTCTTCTTCTAGTTTTGATTTCTATTATATGTGTTGGTATATTAAACATAAATAATGAAATAATTACATTACATGTATAAGTAGAATTTTTTTACGAATTTTGTTTTATTGATTGTAGCTATGAATCAGTTCGTAACCATGTATATAAAATCGTTAAAAACAAAATACTAACTCCTTAAATGTTCCTAGTCGAGAAGTATCAAGAAAAGGATATCAATGCATCTATTGAAACAAGTGTACATAATGCTCACTATACGATGGATGATGATTTACTCATAACCATTGGAGGCACAAAAGGCTTACATACTTGTGCTTGTTTGGAACAATCAGAGAACAACTTGATTAGGGTCTTCTATAGGTTAGTATAACTAAGTGAAAATAGAAGATCTCATGATAACGACATACAAGTAGTCTTCGGACTTGAGTTTACTGTTGATCTTATGTACTTAGGCTATACTTTGAATATGGCTAAGTATTTGGCATGAAGACCTTGTTAAGACCATGGTAAGGTATACGTTGAACTACTTGAAGCAAGACACTACTCAAGAGTGGATTTGTTTCTTTCATTATAAATGGATAATATCATCATAATTGGTATACGACTTTAAAGTCAAAATCTCTAGCTAAAGTTAACCAGTTAATCCTTAAATATTATCAGTTGAACTAAGGACATTAAAAGTTGTTTAAGCAATTAGTACAGATATTAATAGAGTTTTTACCTATAAGCCAAACTCTAGACATCCAAACAATACAACGAATGCGAAAATAATACGTGTATGAACTATCGTTGCTAAGTTAGTTTATTTTAGATCAAAAATACAAATGGGCTTAAATGGTCTGTAAGCGTTTAACTTGGCTATATACCGCACTTTAGTAAGCCCGTATAGGCTTTAGCACTTGAATTTTTTAAATATTGACTATGGATCGAGTCAACACCAAAGAGTAAATACAATTTTGTTTTTAATTATCTTCGAGTTTGATCAATGGTAAAAATTAATTCATAAATGCCATGTTAATAATAAATTAATACTAATATTGTATTAATATTTGTGGCTAATTTTAACTATTTATTTCATACTTAAAGTTGGACAGAATGATGTATAAAATTTATACAATGTTTCGATCGATTGATGAACTAGAAATTAATTAATTAAATGGTGAAAATAGGAGTCAAAGGGTTTTTGACCTCACCCAGTAAACACCAAGGTCTGCCACACCAAGGGGATATTTTAGGGCTTCACCGAAGTCTTTATGACATGAGAGAATGGTGGAGAAAAGGGTGCAAACCTTGGCAATGGTGGAGAAAAGGGTGCAAACCTTGGCGGTAAATAGGATAACCTCCATTATAATTCAACATATAATTTTTGGAGTTCGTTTTCAACCATAACTACCACCCCTACCATAGTGAAGCTAACTTTTTCGATTTTGTAAATTCAAGAGAAAAAGGAGACAAAGTAGCATCAAGAGAAAATTTTGAACAAACAACATTGATTCTTTGTAGGATTCCTCGTTGAAAGATATACTATCTAAATTAATCTATTATTACATATATATGTGAATGCTTAAAATGTATCACCATGTTTAATTAAATATATAAATATAAATTTATTAATAACTGTATTAAACAAAATTAATTAAATTGTTGTTTTCATTTTCATATTATAAGAAATTCATTATCCTTTTTGTTTCAGGTTCAATAAAAAACTTGAATTTTCATACACGCACACACATATATACATATATACATATACATATACATATACATGCATATACATATATAATAACATATTTTACTAAGTTAAGTTATTTTAAATTTAAAAGTTTGAATATTTCATACTTTATACATATATATTTTGACTATAAATAAATTAATAAAAAAATATAAATATACCTGCTGGTAGCAGCCACAATCCTTTAAAGAAAATTTAATTTGAAATCAAATTATTTAAATTTTGAATTTTAAATAGCCAAAAATGAATTTGATAATATATGTTATATATATGCATATATATTATATACACACATATATTTGATATAAAATTTACAAATATAAATTTTATAGCAAATAATTTATTTTATAATATTTTATACATAATTTTAATGATTATATATATTAACTAAAATATTATTTAAATTTTAAAGGCTAAATAAAAAAATTAAATATATTCTAATATTTGTATAATGATAATTATAATAGTGGTTTAAATTATGATACTAAATTGACTTTATATCATCACATTTTGACTTCCTATTAACCGTAAAATAAACTGGTGGATTTTCCCCATGGACCCTTCAGATAGTTTATATGTTTATATTGTTGTGATGCTCGTATTATGAACATGAATATCATAACACTTTATAATATAAAAGTAAAATAATTTAATAAAGGAAAACGTTAACATGCATCCTAAGGGCACACGTTAAGGTTGTTAAATTACCCAAATAACACCCTCGAATTCCACCTACAGTTTGTGGTGTAAGGATGAAATAGGTATTTGAAATATAAAAAAATTCCACCTACAGTTTGTGGTGTAAGGATGAAATAGGTATTTGAAATATAAAAAAATTATCCTTTAGCATATAGTAATCATTCTCAACTCATGCCTTTATGGCTTTCATTAACAATACCCATTGATAAATTAATTTTAAATTATATTAATAATAAATTTATTTTAAACTGTAGCAATGAATAAATATTTCAAATTAAAAAATTAAAGTATTTCAAAATTCTTGTATTAATTAAATACTAAATTTGAATTTGTATAAGCAGAATATTATTTACATAAAAACAAAATAATTTTTTTCAATTTAATAAAAGGTATAAAAAATTCAAATTCATAATATAACCCCATTACCAACGTAGCTGATCCAATAGTTCTTTAGCAAAATCAGGATATGTCATATCAAAATATTTCAAAGCTTCAGCATTTGAAGGATGGCACAAAGCTCCTTCATCTTTTTGTCATCGCATGTGTTTTTCGATATCAAAAGATGTGTGTAATTTTCACAGTCTAGACGTGAGTAGGAAATAATGCATTCGGGTTAAAGGTACACCTTTCCAATACTCTTTAGTATATCGTGCATCCTCCTTGATATGTGTCGACCTTCTCATATGGAAAAATAAATGCCGAATCTTCACTTTTTTAGCAAATACTAGTTTCTGCTAATATATTATCAGGTGGAAGCATTTCGTTATATAGACTAAAGGCTATGTTTATTAGATTTTCCAGTGCATCATATTTGGATTTTAGAACAATTAACCGAGATGTAGCTTACAAGTGCATCATTGTATAATCTTTGTACAGAGCTCTTTTGGATGCTTCTAGTAAGTCAAAGGTTTCTAGCTTCCGGGTCAAGTTCCTCTATATCAAGAAATTCATCTAACCAAATACCTAGACTAGCGACATAAATGTTTTGATTAATAAAAGATATTTGAAATATTTTGATTCAATTAATTTTACTAAATATTTATTTATCATGGACACATAAAATTAATTTATCTATAATATAGTTTGAAATTGATTTATTTTAATTTATATTTAATTTTTTATGATATTCATATTTACAATATGACATTACAATAATTTATATATATAACTTAAGGAGTGAGTTCAAAGGGAAAATTGATCGCAGTTTCCTACGATCAATAAGATGATTAAGTGTGATTATATATATATTGCATTACTTAATCTAGATTATCCTAAAAGAACATGAAACAAGCAATGTTTCTTTTATTTATATTAAATTTGATTTATTATAAAATATTTATTTGTACTAGTATAGTATTTTGACTAATAAAAGGGAATTGAAATATTTTAATTTAATTAATTTGATTCAAGGATTTATTTATCGCCAGTATTTAAAATAAATTTATTTATAATTTAATTTAAAATTAGTTCATTAATTTAATTTAATTTATAGTTTATATTTATGGTATTTATATTCACAATACGAACATCACCACAATGTATATATATGACCTACACTACGGATGCAATGGGTAAACTAACTGCTTTGTCCAACGGCCAATAAGATGTCTAAGGGTGATATATGTGTGTGTGTGTGTGTGCACATATTTACACGCATATATATCTAAATATCCTAAAGAACATGAAGCAAGAAATGCTTTTTTGTATTCGACAAACAAACATAATTGATATAAAATAAATACATAATAAATAACACGCATATATACATAATAAATGATTCTATATATATATATATATATATATATATATATATAATTATATGCACATATAATTGGTTTTTTTAGTAATTTAAATTTTAAATTCAAGTTTGACTTTTTTAAATCTAGATTAGATCTTAAAAGGCTTATTCATTACAAAATGATTATTTTGTTATTTTAATCGGGAAAAAGTAATTAAATTTAAAATTAAATTTTCTTTAACAGACCGAATAATTTGTTTTAAATAAATCAAATTTTGAATATTAAATCTTAAAATGTTAAAGAACTTTTTTGTTTTATTCTCTAATCGAATAAAAAACATATTAATTTTTGGTTATGGCTTTCGTATGAAAATCTAATATGTACACACATGCATATACATACATATATGTATATGTATATGTATACTAAAAATAATTTAACTAAAATGAAAACCCTAATCTAAGAATATTTATTACTATTTTTTATTTAATCTTAAATCGAAAGGATATATATCTCATTAACACATGTGTATGTGTGTGTGTATCAAGTGTTGCCAAATAATTTTCATAAAAGCAATACATATGTTGTTTTAAAATCAAAAGAATAAATAAATTTGTTTGTTAGTAAATTAAACATTATTTAACATATTTATGACAAATTTAAAATATATTCATATTTTAATATAGTTCAAAATTATCAAATGATTTTGACTTTTTTTTAAATTATGTTAGTACACATACAAATATATATACATATATATTCTTTCCAAAAAAAATGTGTGTGTGTGTAAATATATAAATATACACAGGCACATACATATAGACACATATACACACACATATACACACACATACAGACATACATAGACATACACACAGACACATGCATACATACATACATACATACATACATATATGGGATGACATATATGAGTGTTCATATGAATAAAAATTAGATTTGAATATTACCTTTCTCCAAAACAAACTTGACAAGAGTTTGTACATTGTTTGCTCAGTCTCTCCTCTTGGAGCACCATTGTCTCTTCCTTCTCTTCATCACAACATTGAAGAAATGGCTTCATTAAAGATTAACAGGGTTATTTATAGATAGAGGGAGGCACTAATATTGTATATTAACAATTGTGGATGCTACTTGTATTTATATCTGAAGGTCCGCACCTTTCTCTCCACCAAATCCTCTAGCTTTTCAGACTAATTAAAACCCTAAAAGATCCAACCTATGGCTCCAACAAAAAAAAACATGATACCCTAGATCAATCAAAAATGAGAGCAAACAGATTATAAATGAAAATGAATAATAAGAACGTATAAATTTTATAGTGGTTCGGTCTCAAATCACTAGCTATGTCCACTTTAATTTTATTACTAGAGATTTGACACCAATATAGTCGAATTACAAGGTTTTGGCTCCATAAAACAGTGTAATTTTAGTTTTGACAGTAATTCCTAGGAAAGTTGGATCTATGAAGAAGAGAGAGAAGAACCAGAGCCGAAAAATCCTTTTCACATTGCTCTAACACTCGTATTTATAGATGAAATCATTCACCAAAGTTGCTAGATTGCAGAAGGCCATGTAAGACCTCAGATATATGTTAATAGTAAGGAAGAATGAGTATTCTCCATGAAGAAAATCATATTGCTATTGACCACAATATGTCAATACCAATCATAATTGCTCGTCACCGAAATGCCTGTTTCCTTCATATTTTTCAATATCTTCAAATTTCCAAGATTAGTAGACAAAAATTGATCCATAATCAAGTCAGTATCAACTTGATTTGTCCTATGCGAGACTTAATTTTTTTTCTACAATGCACTAAAATAGTCCACCTACTTGTTTAGAAGTGGGTCCCCTTAGAATCATCTCGGTATCGACCATGTTTGTGGTCGGTACCAAACTTATTCAAAGTGCTCTAATTTGGCTCAAACTTTAATGCTTCATAATTCCATCTTCCCAAGCATCCCCTAAAGTTATCAATCAATTTCACTTTCGTCTCGATGTTTAGATTCACTAAGAAGTCACTTCGTTTGGATGTTGGATAACTCTTGCCTCTCAAAGTATGCTTTCATGAAAACAAAACATGATTTGGATCTAGACAGGCGATATAGTTTTAGTAGCGCAACATTAACTGGTTTACCAATCACCATCTTCGAAGCATCACATTTATTTCAAAAGCATATGTTCATCACTTTAAATAGTTGGCAAAACATTCCCTTTTTATAGCAAAGTTACAGTCCATAACTTTCTGGAAGCTACGTTTTGTTTCGAATAGGTAGACTTCCCTTCTCTTTCTTTCTTTTTTCTTTTCCTTCTCTTTTTTTAAATGATGACCAAAATATGTCGGTATTGACCATAATCATGTCGATACCAACATGATTTCTGTACCGTGTTGTAAATTTTAAAGCATTTGAATTATTTTACTCATCTTGATTCATTTCCCAGCATATCTCATTTCTCTTGAATCTTCAACTTCCAACCCCTAAAGTTTTTCAACCTCCATCGTCAACCTCGTCATCTTTACTGCAGCCACAATGATTTTTTCTCTATGTTGACATTAGCTCGTCACTGACCAATTAAGTGGACCATCTTTCAAGATCCCGACTTTAGTGCCTAGGTGGGTTTTCAACCCTAAACTTAGTGTCATGGATGCTAGTACCGCCACCGCCATTGCCGGGGCTAGGATATTACGGTTGATCCAAAGTTAGCCTCAATTTGGTGCCCCTCTTTACATTGCCAAAGTGAGATATGGGTTTGGGGACAACTTAATTTCCACTAGGTTAACACTAAGCAAACTTGAGTTTGCATCTAAATTTTTTCTTAATTCTTTTTCTTGGTGTTGGCTTTGAGTTCCTAAATCACTTACTCCAAGTTCTCTCGAAGGCCAACCTTTGGTCTTGCATGTGTGATAAATTCCCACATGTCAAAGGGGTGTTACTAACCCTTATCAAACTTTGGTCGAATATGGATAAATAGCTCAGTTTCGATGAGACTGTTTCAAGAAATGGACACATCGAACACATTTCGACATCCCATTAAAACACATGCAACACTTCAAGTTAAACTCCATAATCTTGTGTTCCTGCAAAGAAATTTCTATATCGCTTTGGACAAGGATTCTATTATTGTATATTCTACGATAATGGGTAAATCCGATACATGGCTCCATAGTGCAACGGAGCTCATTTACCAGCACGAGCAGTTTGTCTACACAAAGTGTTGCGTACATCATCCTCTACATACTGCATAGGTAGAAACTTCACATTGCTCAATCAATGTGCAGAAATTGATTGGCCAATACAGGTCGACATTCGATGGATTCTATACATCGGCTACACAGGTTTTGATCGAACCAATTCATTAAGTAAATACATATTCGACCGCATTCACCGTCAAGCTTTCCAGTTCAAAATGATCAGATGAACTCCTTGCCTTAGAGTTAGCACTAGCCCATCTACCCCTCCAAAGATGGGTTCTTCTACCATTCAAGCCTTCACGCCCACTCCATTTGATCTGAGACGTTCTATTGCCTAATAACTCCAATTCCAAGCCTTTTTTCCTAAATAACCTCATGACCTTGCCTTTAAAATAGATGAATGACCTATTCTAACGGTCTTAGATAATCCTTCAAATCAGATACCATCCAAGTTGATCATAAAGGAGCATTAATCTTTGACTTGGCCAATTTTCGGTGTTGGTCAAGGATTAGATGTGAAACGACAATTGTCCAATCGACCCTAGCACGATTATAATCCGTTGACCCGATCAAGATTAGAGGAGTTCATTGGTACGTATCTCCTGGTATCTATACATCTAGTTTCAAAAACCAAAATGCCTAATTCTGACATTGAGCTTGCAATAAAAAGTCTAACTTTTAAGAATATGGTTTTATTGATTCCAAAGGCCAACTTTAGGTATAAATAAATGAACAGAGACTCTACCTTATTACATCTCATCCCATCAATCAGGATGTCTTATATGGAAATAAATAAATCAATCAAAGTGAAATGGCAACGTATGTGTTTGCTATTCCACGCCTATGGAATTGGGATCCCGTCGACCGTCAATAGCTTGAAAGTTCCAATTCCAAGCTTTTATTCAATCACATAGGGACCTTCCTAATTTGGGCCAAGTTCCCTAACCAAGAAAGATTATTTCAAACGAGGTTTCCTATATCAAAGATATTCTGACCTTGGTGTCAACATGTCTTGCACTCTTTTTTGGTAAGCAACTGCCTTTAGTAAAGCCTCGTATCGCTTTTCGTCGACCAATTCGAGGAAATCAAGCAAGAGTTCTTCATTCATCTAAGGATCATAATGCATTCTCTGGTGAGAAGGGACTTCCAATTCAATTGAAATCTTGGCGTCATCTCCATTGGCCAAAGTGAATGATATATGCCCAGTCGTAGACTTATGGGTCATCCTATAAGCCCATAATGTTAGGTGCAACTTATCAACATAGTTGCCCTTAGCTTTTGTTAATCGCCTCTTCAAGATGGATTTGATGGTCTTGTTCATCACCACCACTTGTCCATTCGCTTGCAGGTGTACTACTGTCGTAAAGCTCTTCTTAATTCAAGATCAATTGTAGAATTCTTTAAACTCACCACTCTTGATTTGAGTTCCATTATCAGCAATGATCCTCTTTGGAACTCCAAATCAACATAAGTTGTTTTTCATCACAAAGTTGATCACTTTCTTCATAGTGATCATGGCTAGTGGTTCTGCTTCCAACTACTTTGTGAAGTAGTCTATAGAAAAAATTACAGACTTTGCTTTGCCCTTTCGACATCGGTAGCACATTGATTGTATCAATTCCCAACATCGCAAATGATTATGGGATAACCATTTGCGTAAGCTCTGTTGATGTGGATCTTTTTATCTTTACAAACCACTAGGATCTTTCACGTTGTATGGTGTAATTAGCTGCATCTCAGTTGATTGTTTACCAAAGTATCCATAGAGAAGTGCATTTTCTTCTAATGTATGTTCCCTAGTGTCATCATCGCAACTTCCTTCATGCACATATGCAAGGATTTTCTTGGCTTCATCTTTGGTGATGCACCGTAGCAATGGGATCGAGAATCCTCTCCTATGCAGCACTCATTGCATTATACATCGTGAAACTTTATGTACGAGTTTTCATCGTTTATTCCTTTCAGTTAGAAGAGTACCCTTCAATGAGTAGTCTTTATTAGAGTCACCCTAACACCTTTTCTTCCTCGGTCTAATCCCTTTATATGCAGTGGATTGACTCCCAGTTCTCTTGCTATCTTGAGTCATGCAATCAACGCTTCATATTCGATTTCATTGTTTTATCGTCTAGAGCTTTAGCTTCAAAATATAGCATATCCTATCCCTTCTGAGGTTACCATAATCATTCCTGCCTTAGAATTATGGTTGTTGAAGGCTCCGTCTACGTATAATTTCCATTGGGACAATTGGACCACATCTTCTTCCACTTTCCCAACCCGAATGATGAACTAGATAATGAATTCAACCAATGCTTATCCTTACACTGCCCTCCTAAGATGGTAGGTTATGTCATATTGATTCAACTTGATAATCCACTTCAGCAATATCCTCGAAGTCTCAATTCGATGCACCTAAATGGCTGATCAGTTAGTACTTTGATGGGGTAAGCTAGAAAATATGGTTGTATCTTCCTCGAAGCAATCAGAAAATAGTATGCTTGCTTCTTTAGCATTAAATAGTCCTTTTCCTCTTTGGTGAACCATTTGCTGATGTAATACATGGGCCTTTGGATTCTAGACTCCTCACGCACCATAAGCACTTAATGCGTGAGCAGACACTACTAGATAAAACGAACAGATCTTCTCTTTCCAAAGGCTTTGAGAAAACTGGTGGTCTTTCTATATGCTTTAGTAAATTTTAGAAAACTTCATGGCATTCCTTTATCCAGACAAAATTTCATTATTCTTTCTTAGGGGCATCAAAGAATGGTATGCATTTTTCCATCTTTTTAAAAATAAATCAACTTAGTACGCGACCTTTACGTTCAAGCTTTATATCTTCCTACTTGTCCTTGGCACAATAACCTCTTTCAATGATTTAATCTGCTCTAGTAAGCTTTATTGCCCCACAAGTTTACAATGAAACCCAAGAACTTGCCCAATGCGACTTCGAAAGAGCACTTCTGTGGATTAAGTAGCTCCAACATTCTTCACAGTCATTGGTAAGTAGTTCCAGCATTCTTCAAATTGAACGACATCACTCGATAACTATACATCCCCTAATCGGTGATGAAACTTGTATGCTCCTGATCTAGACCATGCATTGCTATTTGGTTGTATCTGGAGTATGCTTTCATAAAGAATAGTACTTCATGTTCGACCATTGCATCCACAAATTGGTCAATCTTCAGTAATGTAAAACTTTCTTTCTAGCACGCTTTATTCAAGTCTGAATAATCATTCGATGTCGCCACTTTTTGTTTGGCATCTTGACTAATATGGGATTTTTATCCATTTAGAGTATAGTGCACCGTAATTGAAGCCATTTTCCTTTAGCTTATCCACCCCTTCTTTTAGTGCAATGGATCGCTTCGAACCTAGACTATGTCTTTTCTACTTCGCAGAAGGGCATCTTGGTTTCACATTCAAAGCATGTCATGCTATCTTTAGTGAAATTTCACACATATAAAAATGCATCCAAGAAAACATGGCAAGGTTTTCTTGGAGAAACCCTACCAACTCCTTCTTCATTTTTATGTCGAGCTGGGATCTTACGTAAGAATCCAAGTTGGGATCACCATTATCGATTCAGATGTTCATCTTAGCTCTACCAACACCACCCTCACATCCTATGGCTCTTTTTGGGGTTCCATTGGTCTGTAAAATTTACTATGGGACTCGAGCCAGGAATAGGGTAGTGGTTTCTATGCATTAGTAGTCTTGATGTAGAGAATCTTCTTTACATCCTTGCCTTTCCACGATGTTTCTTCACTTCTCCTTTTTGAGCTCTACGACATAACATTCTTGAGTAGTAATTTTGTCACCTTGAATATTACCTCCTACATTCTAGATGGGTAACTTCATCATCAAACCCCAAAAACCAAGCGCTATTCTGAAACAATCAAGGCCCGATCAGCCAAGAAAAAGTCATACGTCGAAAATCTATCAACCACAATAAACGGATGAACCTGCACCATCTTGCGGTCTAATTCGCACAACTCTATGGATAAATCAATAAAACTGACAGGCTCTTTATTCTCTCCACACTACACTATAATGGGAAATCTGTAAAGGTGCCTGTGAAAATTCGCAACGGCTCAAAGCCATTGCAAAATTGCAATGGTTTGGAACTTTTGCAAAGTTGATTGCAATGGCTACAGGCCTTATAATAATACGATAGCCTATGACCACTGTCAAATTCCCCCATTTTATCATAATGTTTGAGCCTCTTAAATAAACTCATGCCCAATATAATACATTGCATTCTGAAATTTCCCAAATGAATACATTTTTTCCCTTATTACCGCACCCCCTCTCTCTCCTTCAAAAGCTTAAGATCACCAAGACTTCAAATCAAAAGCGGAAAACTCTGGATTGACATCACTGATTAATGAATTTTGTAAGTAAATCGGTCAATCTATATGAAGGTCGGGTAAATTCCGAAGTTTTAAAATCTTTAGATGGTTTAGTTTGTATTTGAGTTTAATTAGCTGTTTCATGAGTGTATGTTGTATTATTTGTGTTAAGTTATCCAAAGTTCTACGACCAGGCCTAGTAGAATATTAATTTTGCTACCTTATTTATAAATGATATAGTTTGGATTTCATTAGTTGTTTCATGAGTATCTATTGTATTGTATGGGTTACCTATAATTTTTATTTAGTTGAATCATATGGTTGAGAAAAGGAATAGACCACGAGCATTTTAATCTCAACAAAAGACTACACAAACATGCTTATGAAGAATAGTTTTGTTAACTACAACTGAGAGTTAATATTCTTGTTAGTACATAATTTGTTAAGTATGTTTTGCATCTAATGGATTATGGTAAGAGTGCAACTATTTAAATGATGATACATTAATGTGAAAATGAAAAGGAACGTTAACGGTTAATCACTTACAAATTGAATTGCATTTTTGTTATGAGTTTTTGGTTGCTTATGCATCCAACATTCTCATCTTTTAAAATATCGAATGTTCAGAGTGCACAATTGAATTATTTCCAGGTATTTAAGAATAAATGTAATATGAACTTCAAGCTAATTTACTCAATATTTTTGTCAGTGATATACAAAGTTATGTGAAATATTTAGTATTCTAAGTCTATGTATATCAGCAAGAATTTTCCTTCTTTTCGCTCTATATATCAAACTATAATTTGAGTATTCAACCTTTAAAAATTTAATTTGCTGTTGAACTACCAAAAATGCTAATATGGATTACTTACCAACTTGTTTGTCTGAGATATATAACATAGTTTATCTGCCTTGTAAGCACCCTGGTCTTCTTGGCTAGAATAAAAAAGGAGTGGAAATGCTCTTCTCATAATCAAAGTTTGAAACTTATGCTACTTCTGTGGTTGAATTTGTTTTAATTTGAGTGGAAGCGAATTATTTGATCAGGATCTAGTATTGTCTATTTAGATATTAATGGAATTAAAAAAAATCAATTGTGGAGTCTCACAGAAATAAGAGACATAGAAGATTTAACGTAGTTCGGATATGAATATCCTACATCCATGGAGACCCAACAACTTCTTTTATTCCATTGAAGAAAAGAGTACAAAAGAGAGAGAAGAATAATGGTGGATGCTCTCACACACTCATTTATGTATGAAGATGAAATTCCTTCATTTAAATAGACTTGATAATAAAGGGCTACTTGGAGATTAAGAAAATCAATTTCCTGATTACCTAAATATCTTTCCAAATTGCATGCTTTGATTTTAGTACAAATAGATGGCGTAATCTTGGTTTCCATATGTTCCTTTGATTGATTGATTCTCCGTGCCTAATCATTTATTTCTTCGTATAACAAATGCATTGACTAATTAATTGATTGACTAATTAATTAGTTTCTTTTCAAAATATCCTTCCATATAAAAGCCAAATTAATTGATTGATTGAACCAATTAATCAATTTCTTTCCTCCTCAACAAATATTTGAATCATTCAAATTTAACACTCCACCTTGATTAAAATATAACAATCTCTCTTCATCACCTTATCATCAAGCAATCAACATAGAAGTTGATGGGTCTAGCGCCTCATGGCCCTCAAGTAACAGGAATCAAATTGGAGTGCTCAAACTTGTCCTTTGGAAGTGACTTTGTCGTCACATCTGAAGGATTATCCAAAGTACTCACCGTTAACCATTTGATCTTGCTTCGTTCTTCCTCAAGCGTAAGAAGAAAACCTCTAACATCAATGTTTTTCACCCGTGAACTATAAGCTTGATTCTCTACAAGATGAATCGCACTCTGAATGTCTGAAAATAGCTCTAATGTCCACTGCACCATTGAAAGATCATCCAACACTGAAGTAAGTATAATCCTTCCTTTTTTTGCTTCCACAATCGATATCAACTCTGTTTCGATGGTTGATAAAGCTATGATAGATTGCAGCTTTGATCTCTATGAAAACGAGCCTATGCCAAGTGTAAAACATAGCCTGACACTGACTTCCTAGCATCTCTATCCCTAGCATAATCGGAACCACAATATCCTTTAAGAAAGATGTCACCATCCACTCAACCATATAACAAGCCTACCGAAGAAGTGCCTCGAAGATATCTAAGAATCCACTTCACAACTTACCAATGCTCTTTGCCTGGGTTAGACATATATCGACTCACAACACCCACTGCATGGGCCAAATTTGGTCTTATGCACACCATCACGTACATAAGACTACCAAAAACACTAGAATAAGGTATATCAGCCATATAAAATTTGTCTTCTTTCGATGAGGGAGACGAATCTTTTGAAAACTTAAAATGAGAGCCTAATGGAGTGCCAACCGGTTTGGCTTTCTCCATTCCAAATCGAGCGAGGACCTTCTCAATGTACTACGCTTAAGTAAGCCTTAACTCTCTCTACTTTCTATCCCTACTTATCTCCATACCCAATATTCTTTGTGCCTTTCCCAAATCCTTCATGTCAAACTCTCAATTGAGCTCCGTTTTTAACTCCTTGATTCTGACCATACTCCGAGATGCAATCAGCATATCATCAACATATAACAACAAATAAATCATATCACCATCAAATCTCCATAGATTAGGAGACTGCTTCAATCCATATAGAGATTTATTGAGTTTGCAAACATAGTCGGGTTTGCTACTATCAATGAACCCTTCCGGCTGCTTTAAATAAATCTCCTCATCTAGATCACCATGCAAGAATGCAGTTTTGACATCTACTGGCTCTAATTCCGTATCATAATGTGAAAACTAATGCCAATAGAATGCGAATAGAAGTACGCCTAACCACTGGAGCAAAGATATCATGATACTCTACCCCCTTCTTCTGAACATATCCCTTTGCGACTAATCTTGCCTAGTATATGAGATTACCATTTTCGCCATCTTTCACTCTATAAATCCACTTGCATCCAATAGCTCTCTTTTCAGTGGGAAGAGGCACCAAATCCCAAGTATGATTTCCCCATAATGATTCAATCTCCTCCTTCATAGAAACTAACTAACTAGAACTGTTAACTGACGCGATAGCTTCTCTATAATCACAGGGCTCATCATGGACAACATTCAAAGCATATGTTGCCATATCATCATAGTTAATGTCTTCGATGCTCAATCCAAAAAACTCATCAAGCCACTTAGGCTTTCTTCTTTTTTTGACAGGACTAGATGGTAGATGAGCTCCACCTTGGGTTTGATCCTCTGTACCAACATCGATATCACCCTTATCAACCACGGTATCATCAGAAACACCATCTGAACGTCTATGGAAAGAATCGACAAATGACTTGTTTTGTGTCTGGTATTCTTCACATATCCTCTCATTATAATCCGATGAGGAAGGCTCCACCTTCAACATAGTCTTCTCATCAAAAGTCGCATGCCTGCTCATAACGATCTCCTTGCTAATAGGACACCACAACTTATATCCATTCACTCCTCTCATATAACCTAGAAAGATACACTTCTAAGCTCTAGGTTCTAGTTTCCCTTTACTCTCATGCACATAAGCTAGGAAGCCAAACACTTTGAGAAATGAATAGCTAACAGGCTCTCCTTTCCATACTTCTTTAGGTATCTTCATATATATGGCAGTAGAAGGTGTGCAGTTAATGAGAAAAGCCGCCGTAGATAAAGCTTCAGTCCAAAATCCCTTCTTCAGTTTAGCAGTCAGTCTGAGGCATATTGTTCTCTCCAATAATGTCTGATTCATCCTTTCTACAACTCCATTAGACTGGGGGTCGCCTAGTATAGTGTAATGTCTCTTAATACCTTCAGACTCACAATAATCGATGATTCCTGTGATACAAATTCACCGCCACTACTTGAACAGAGAACTTTCAATTTCTTTTATGAATGCTTCCCAACCATAGATTTCCATTTTCGAAACTCGGCAAACATTTCACTCTTTGGCTGAAGAAAGTATATCCATACTTTACAAAAGAAATCATCTATAAATGAAACAAAATACCCGGCACCACCTAAAGACTGACAAAGGGAGGGACTCCAGACATCTGTATGAATATACTCTAGGATAGCTTTTGTTTTATGCTCTCCTATACCAAAAGAAATGTTCATTTGCTTTCCAAGAACACACTCCTCACAAAAACCAAGTTTTGAATGATGGACTTCATCAATCAATCCTCATTTTCTCAACTCATCAATGTTGCGCTCATCGATGTGACCAATCCGTAAGTGCTATAATCTGGAAGAATCTAAATCAAAAACGATGTAACAGAAGCTGATTCATCAATTACAGTAGTGCCCTTTAATAGATAAAGATTTCCTGCCCTCACACCTCTCATAACAATTATGGAACCCTTGGATATCTTCATCTTCCAAGCATCAAAATCTTCCTTTCCATCAAAACGTGTTACTCCATAACTGACACCAGATCTACCAATAGACTTACTAGAAGTAGTCATTAATATCCAAACAGGATCAATAACACTAGCTCTGATACCAACTATAGTGAAATTTGTTTTAATTTGAGCGGAAGGGAATTATTTGATCGAGATCTAGTATTATCTATTTTGATATTAATGGAACTTAAAAAATTAATTATGCAGTCTCATAGAAATAACAGCAGAAATAAAAGACATAGAAGATTTAACATGGTTCAAATATGAATAACCTACGTCCACGAAGACCTAACAACTTCTTTATTCCATTAAAGAAAAGAGTACAAAAGAGAGACAAGAATAATGGTGAATGCTCTCACATACTCACTTACATATGAAGATAAAATTCCTTCATATAAATAGACTTGATAATGAAGGGTTTCTTGGAGATTAAGAAAATCAATTTCCTGATTACCCAAATACTTTTCAAATTGCATACTTTGATATTAGTATAAATAGATGGCATAATCTTGGTTTCCATATCTTTCTTTTAATTGATTGATTCTCCAAGCCTAATCATTTATTTCTTCATATAACAAATGCGTAGAATAATTGATTGACTAATTAATTTGTTTCCTTCCAAAATATCCTTCCGTATACAAGCCGAATTAATTACTTGATTGGACCAATTAATTAATTTCTTACCTCCTCAACAAATATTTGTATCATCCAAATTTAATGACTTCTATCATGAACAATAATAATAACCGTAAGTTGCTTTCAGATGGATATCGTTCATGGGTATTTGCAGCAGACAGAAAACTACTACATGCTTCAAGTGCACCGAAAGCCAATCGTGTGGATGCATAAGATGGTTTTGGAAATTATCAGACTATTTCAGAAGCTGTAGAAGCTACTGTCAATTTAAGAAGTGGCGCCTCCAAGTTCATTATTTATGTTAAAGCCGAAACTTACAAAGAGAACATAGTGGTTACCAAGTCAATGAAAAATTTAATGTTTGTAGGTGACGGTATAGACAAAATTGTGGTTATAGGGAGAAAAAATGTACAGGATGGTACTGCTACTTTTTACTTGGTAACCGTTAGTAAGTTATAATATAAATACTGAATTTGAAAATAGTTTCAATTTGGTTTACTTTTCATATTTGTACACAAACTTGTAAGAGAAAACTTTTAGAAATTTTTTAGGTCATGTGGCCTCTCTTCTTGTTTATTATATGGCAGAGCTAGGTTAGAACCACATTTGCTCAATATACAATTTAGTATGCTAGCTACCAACCTTTTGCAATAATTTATGAAAGCAGTGGTTATGGGAGATAGATTCATAGCCTAGGACATGACCTTCCAAAACACAACCAGCACACAAAAGCAACAGGCAGTAGCCTTTGATAGAGTTCGGTCCTCTTCAGTTTTCTGTACGTGCAGCTTCAAAGGGAACCAAGAAACACTATGCGTCTACTTTATGCGCCAATACAGGAATCGACATTTACTAAATTAGGGAGCTACATTAAAGATAATAATTAAATTATCAAAAACATTAACAATTTAAAGAATAACAAAGGGCGCAACTATTATTATTTAGTGTTTGTATATGCAAGGGGAACAAAATTCATTTCTATGCACATCAAGCTCTTAGTTTTATATATATAATCTTAGAACGTCACTAGTGTTATTTATGTTACATTTAGACGATTTAAATCTATTCCAAATTTAAAAGGGAGAAGATATTCATTTATTCCCGCGATCAATCAAATATGGGAAACAAATAGGAAAGATAATCAATTAATATCAAAAGATATATTAATTCATTTGAGAAATCAATCGAATAAGGGTGTAGGTGGAAACAAACACCAACAAAATAAATTTGTGATGTAATCAAATCAAGTAAATCTGAAATGATTTCGTCCTTATCTCCATGTTGTCTTCATCCTTGCACCTATAAAAATGAAGACATTTGTTCATATTTTCATTGCAAAATCAACAAGAGTTGTCTCCACCAAAATATCCTCAATAAAATCCTATTTCTATATCTTTTTTAGGATGAGTGAAATTTATTGAGTGGTCATAATCTTCTCATATTATACTCTCTCTCGAAGTGAAGAAATAATAAAGGGTTGTTGGGTCTCCATGAACGTAAGATACAAATCTAAACCATGTTAAATCTTCTGTATCACCTTTCTTTTTGCTATTTGCTTTTGTGTGATATCATAGTGATTTTGAGTTTGCATCGATATTCAAATACGCAATACTAGATCCTAATTAAATCACTTTCGCTAATTAATTTTTCACTACAGTTCGGTATCAAAGCTAGTGTTCTTGTTCTATTTCAATATTACTGGCTATTTCTTGATATTCTATGGTAGATCTGATCCAATTATGTTGTTACACGCTTTGATAGAAAGAGAGATTTTAGAACTTGGAAGACAAAGATAGAGACAGTGTTGAAAAAGGAGAAGACTTTATGATTGTTTATGCGCTTGATAAATTGAAGGACATCGAGGCAACTTTTTTAAAAGAGATGGAAGATGAAGCTCTTAAAATAACTCAGTTGAGTCTTTCAAATGCAATTACAGAGAAATCTCTCAAAAGAAGACGACGAAGGAATTATGGGATGGGTTATCTGATGCATATCAAGACAAGTCTCTCATGAATTGAACTATTCTTCAACACAACTCTGTTCGTTTAAGATAAGCAGAGAGATGATCTTTTGAAGCATGTAAATGCTTAGACCACTTTGATTATAAACCTGAAGGAAGCATATGCTGATATTACTGATGAGGCTTAGGCAGTGATCCTCTTATGTTCCTTGCCTAAGGATTATACTGATTTTGTTAACTTCATTATATATGCTAACGGTAAGATTAGTCTATCTTATGTAAAGGCCGGTCTTCATAATGAATGTTGAGAGGAAGATTGGAACGCACTAGTTTAGATAATGATTAAGATGGCTTATCTGTTCACAGAGGTAGAAGCAAAAGTAAGTCAAAGAATGGTGGAGGTAGATATAATTCAAGGTCTTCGTCTAGAGGTCCCAAGCGATTGACTTGCTAAGCCAAGGAGAAATAAACAATGCAGTAGAATAGCATGATACAGGGTATAATGATAATAGTAATATACCAAACTCCGTCTTCGTCCCCCAAGAATAATCTTCAATACACTGAAAAAAACTCAAGACTGACCCGAGCGTAAATGAAAAGACAAAACACTCGAATCAGGACTAAAATACTCTTATGTAAGTCAAATCAATATCATAAATATGAGTGCAATAACTTAAGAGATGTTATGCGATTTTCAATCTCCTAAGGATCCATTAAACTATTTATATATAATAGTATACGCTATAATAGATAATGTCTATCAATAAAATAAATATCAAAATTGCATTAAGGCTTCACATTGATCCACCTTAACACGTTTATAGTTTTGAACCAAAATCATAATAAGATCGTATAGGGATAAATATGACAAGGCATGAGAGGCAATGCCCAAGGTAGGATTCTACTAATTTACCCTTTCTGTCTAGTCGTAACCCATCTGTGGCCGACCGCGACAATCAATCCAAACGACAAATAAGATGCACCTATCGAATCCGAAACCACAATAGTAATACGAGGGATCAACGTCGCTAGATGTAGCTAACCTTAATGGCCAGACATAGGCTCCTATTTTAGTCATTTTAATTATGACACAAATGTCAAGGCTATCGATCATCGTTCTCTGACTTCATTCCAGTAAACGTCGCCAATTCAACCACTACATTCTAGATATCATCCACCGCGTACACAGTTGTCAAAGTGATTCCAACAATGAAAGAGAGTATTTCAATAAGAGGCCCCGGTCTCTTTAACAACTAATCGTCATTTTACACAACAATTGGTTCTTTTATATTTCGAAGACAATTTGCACTTGATATCAAAATATTATATTCGTTTCAAAATCAAATCCATTTGGAAATCATCATATACTCGTTTTAAAATCAAATCCATTTCGAAATCATCATATATTCAAAATTATCAATTTTGTCCAATAAATCAGTTTCACTTCCAAAATTTGATTTGAATTCAATTTAGCTTATAATATTCACTTTAACCTAGTTCGTATTTAAATCCAAGATTTGAATATAAACAATTTACCCTTTAACCAGTTTGAATTTTAGAAATTAGTTTAAACAGTTTAAAAATAGTCAAATAGTAAAAAAATAGTTTAATAGAAATAATTTGAATATGAAAATGGTATATATAATAAAGTAGTTTGCAAAAATCAAAATAGTTAGAATATTTAAAGAATATAGATTTTAAATCATTTATACTAAAATATTCATTTTTTTTTTAAATTTCCAAAGTCAAACCGGTCAATTTCCCAATTTCCTACCCAAATCAATTCCAAATTCCATTTCGATTTAATCAATTCAATTCCAATTTCAACTCGAATAAATTTCGATTCCACACAAATTTCTTTCAATTCACAAATTCCTTTTAATTTCAATTTCCATTTCCAATTTAATTTAAATCTCAATTCCAAATTAATTTCCAATACCAATTCCAAATTAATTAAAATTAAAATTTCAAATTAATTTCCAATTCCAGATTAATTTCAATTCCAATTTCAGATTAATTTAAAATCCAATTTCAAATTTATCTCCCATTTCCAGTTCCTAATTTAATTTCAAAATATCGATTTAAACACTTAAATCAAATTTACTTTCAATACCAATTTTTAAATCCAATTTTTTGATTTATAATTCGATTCCAAACTCAAATTTTGAAATATCATTTCATATCATTTTTTTTCTTATAAATATTCAAAGTACGAATCAAAGCCAATCTTTTTAAGCAAATCCATTTCTGAAATTTTCAATGTATTTCGTTTATAACTTAAAAATTTAAACTTTGCTTAATTAAACAATCTCGTTTATTAAGTTTGAATTCCATCATTTCGAGCTCCAATTCAAAATAATTCAATATTCATAAATTTGATTTTTATTCTTTAAAATCAGTTCTTTTAAATAGTTTCAAAACAACTTAAAAAATCATTTAATTTAACCAACCTAGTGTCCGTATAAAATTTTCTAACCTATGGCCAAGTGGATAATTATTTCAATTTAAATTCAAGGATGGACATATAGCATTTCAATCCAAATGGATGTCATAGGTATATATCATTTCGACGTGTTTCTTAATTTATTCGAAATAATTCAATTTACAGTTTATACACTGTAAATAATATACAGGATGGTAACATGAAATATATAAAATAAATAAACATCCAGTCATTCGAATATCAATCAATTATCATCCATCACAACCAATCATCCAAACAATAAATAATTCACAACAATTTAACCAATTTATCAAAAATCAGGGTTTTACTATTAGTTTAAATCCTAATTCATTTTTAACTGTCAATCTAAATTCTACCAATTTATTTAGATGTCAATTAAACGTCAAATTAAATTTATCCAACAACCATCAATAAATACAAATTACTTCATGATATAAATTTTTCCAACATAAGATATAATAGTCAAACGTGAGCGTTAAAACACTCACTTTTTATTTAAACTAAAAATATTTCTCAGCTTCAAATAAATTCCAACTCGATCCCATCTCAAAGACGATGTCGATACAAACCCTCAGCAACTTGTTTTACACAAAATGAACCTTACATAGAAAAGTTCCAAAATTTTAAACATAACGATTTTTTTAAACTAAACTAATTACCAAAATGAAAATAAAGAAAACCTAACCCAAATGCTACCTTCATAGCCGCCTCTTACATCACGAATTCAGGCTACATGACCTCGGCCATCATCACGACCGGACCTTCCCATGCCAGCGTCTCTCCCATCGCCCTGGCCTGCCCATAGCACGTACGCCAGATCGACGACTAACCGACCTCGTCACCGCGCTTAATATCTTCTCGTGAATGACGACTCGACGCCTTCGCTAAAATCCACAGCGCGCCTCATCATCGCTTTCGCCTCTCTCCCTCTCGAGCTCACGCGCCATGATCACGAAGCGTCGATCGTGCATGAACTCGAGCATGCGAATGCATACTTAGAACCCTAACAGATGAACGTGATCTACACTCCTTTACCGCCGCCTACACGATGTCGTCGTCACCTCTGCCTTGATGCTCGATTCTCGCTCGCGCTCAAATGCGCATGTGTTGATTTTGATTTTTTTTTAATTTGGCTGCGGCCATTCTTTTTTTATCGGCCCTTTTTTCTGTAGAACGATCGTTAATTTTTTATATATATAAGGAAGCCTGCGATTTAGAAGAAAAGGGGGAGGAAGAGGGATATACCGCTGAGTAAGGGGAAACGCGGGTTTGAACAAGGCTTTTTTTTATTTTATTTTATTCTTTTATTTGATCGAGTCTTGTTTGTTTTTTTATTTCTCTTTTTTTTATCTGCGTTAATTTGTTTTTTTTCCTATAGCTTGAAGCTATGAATCGATAAGAAGTGAGATGGGTTAGCGTATGGGTAGGTGGCGTACAATACGAGTATTGACCCTTTATTATATTATTAAAATACGAAAATATCTCGCCCCATTTTGTCAGCGCAAAATTGAACTCTAAAAGAAGTATGCCGATATGTATCTATAATGTTTTACCCCGTTCCGAACGTAATGGAACTAGTCCCGAGGTCTAGTTCGATCGTATGCGGAATATAGCTTTCAATGTCGATTATTAAATTAAATACGAATAAAATCTCTATGCGTTTCAAGCTCGTACGGCCAAACGAGAAGTCTGATCATTACGAAACTTGAAACCATACAATAACTCACCACTACCAATCCGATGAAACTGGTTTCGTCGAAATCCAAGACAGTGGCCAAAATGGCTATTTTTACTTGTCAATCAGTAAATTATTCACGTTTAAATCCAATTTTAAATGTTAACGTCTTCGTTCATATTTTGAATAACATTTAAATAAATTTCTGATATCATTCCAGAATCAAATTATTCAAATAATTTTCAATATTAAATTTTAAAAATTTAAATTATCCAATATACCAATATAAATAATTCATTTAATTTCATTTCTATCCATATTTATCCAAAAATTACCTTAAATTTAATAATTCAAAATAGCCAAAAAAATATGGGTCGTTACAGGAGTAAAGGGATGTAGGTTGCGGTGTCTTATCATCAAGAAGATTATTATCAACAGATATGTGACTTTTGATGAGAAGACTATTTTGAAGTTGGAGTCTTCCTCATCAGATGACAGTATGAGGATAGATTTAGAATACTAAACACAAAATAAGTCATCTTCAGATTCTTTCCATAAACGCTCAGATTGTGTTTCTGATGGTACCATGGTTGATAAGGATAGTACAGATGGTAGTACAAAGGATCAAACTTAAAGTGGAGCACATTTTGAGATTAGGCTTGTTAAACAGAGATGGAACCCTAAGTGGCTTGAAGATTTTGTTGGATTGCGCATCGAAGACATTGATTTCGATGACACAGCAACATATGCATTGAATATTGTCCATGATGAGGCCAATTGATTATATGGAAGTTATTGCATTAGTTGACAATTCTGGTTGGTTAGTTGCTATCGAGGATGAGATTGAATCTTTATAGAAATATCACACTTCTAATTTGGTGCCTCTTCCCACTAACAAGGGAGCAATTGGATGTAAGTGAATCTATAGAATGAAGGACGACGACAATGGTGATTTCAGATATGAAGTAAGGTTAGCAGCAAATGGGTGTGTTCAGAACAAAGGTGTGGAGTATCATTATATCTTTTCTCCAGTTGTAAGACATACATCCATTCGTTTCTTTTGGCATTAGTTTCTCATTATGATATGGAACTTAAGCAACTAGATGTCAAAACTATATTCTTGCATGGTGATTTGGATGTGGAGATTTATTTGCGTCATTCGGAGGGGTTCATTGATAGGAGCAGGCCAGTTTATGTTTGTAAACTTAACGAATCTCTATATGGACTGAAGCAGCCTTCATGACTATTATATAAGAGATTTGATAAGTTTATGCTTTCATATGAATAGTCTAGAAGCTTCAAAGACTAGTATGTTTATTTTAGGAAGTGTGATGGAAATATGATATATATTTTGTTATATGTTGATGACATGTTGATTGCATCTCAGAGTATGTTCAAAATTACGAAGTTGAAAGTGGAGCTCAGTTAGAAGTTTGATATGAAGGGTTTAGGAAAATCACAAAGAATTTTAGAAATGAAGATTTTCAGAGATAGGAAGTTGAGAGAGTTGAGACTCACTCAGGCGCAGTACATCGAGAAGGTCCACGTTCTATTTTGTATGGAGAAATCTAAACCGGTTGGCACTCAATTAGGATCTCATTTTAAGTTGTCGAAAGACTTATCTCCTTCACCGGATGAAGATAAGAGGTATATGGAAGATATACCTTATTTTAGTGCTATTAGTTGTCTCATGTATGCTACGGTATGCACAAGACTAGATTTGGTCCATGCAGTGGGTGTTGTGAGCCGATATATGTCTAACCAAGGAAAAGAGCATTGGTGAGTGATGAAGTAGATACTTGGGTACCTTCGTGGCACTTCTTTAGTTGGCTTGTTATATCGTGGAGTAGGTGGTGACATATCTCTTACAGGCTACTGTGATTCAGATTATGCTGGGGATAGAGACGCACAGAAGTCGGTATCGGGCTATGTTTTTACACTTGGCATTGGCTCAATTTCATGGAGGTCAGAATTGCAGTCACTACTAGAATTACAGTATATAGTCACGACAGGGTTCCAACGGCCGTCAATGGGAATTTCCAACGGCTGCCAACGGCTCATTATTTTTTAACAAGCCATTGGTAACCATTGTAAAAATGCCGTTTGCGGCCGTTGGAAGTCATTGGAATTATTCGTGTAAACCTGCAGCCAAGCTAAGAGCATAAATCATTCCTCTCTTCCTACCAAAAACACCCAAATCCATCACCATCTTCCTCCGCTCCTCCTCTTTTCTTGCTCCCAGCCTCCCTACGCAACCGGCAACCACTCCGACACCATCAATCAACACCAGCTGCCTTTCTCCATCCAAATACAGCTCCAAAATCTGGCCTAGAACCCTAAAATTTTAAATTTTGCTACTTTTGTGTTTAATTTGTTGTTATAGTTGTATCTAATGGCCTATTGATTGTTTATTGTACCAAACTAAGTGCTAATTACAATTATTACCATCCAAATGTCCAAATTATTTGTGTATATATATTATGCACATATATACATATATTGATAATTTAGTGTAAATACACATTTGAGTTAGCGTTAGATTAGTTAGGATTGATTTAAATTATTTTATGTATGTTTTGTAAAATATTAGGCAAAAATGAATTAGTCGAATATTTCACGGACATGAATTATATCATTTACTAATTATATTAGCATTAGATAAGTATATAATTTAGTATATATATACACATGAATTATATATTTTGAGAAATAGTAAAAATCATATAATTTACTATATATTTAATAAAATAGTAGAATATAAATAAAATAATGCATAATATGCTTTATTTTATATATTTAATAAACGGTAACATATAAACAAAATTTAAATCCCTTAGTGAATTTTTGGCCCCGTCTGACATGTGTTGTATATGATCATTGTATGAATATTCATTTTTTTTGCAAAACAGATATTCATATTCATCTGATACAATATTTGTTGGATTTGTCCCTGTATTGGGCAAGTTACAAATACTATAAAGTAATTACGCTTCGTAAATCATATCGTTATAAACGGTTCATAAAATTTCAACGGCATTTCCTTTTCGTTCCTTGTGTACATGCATATGTGTATGATACAAGGAACACGGGGGAAGTGCTGCCGAAATTTGGGGAAATCGTTTATAATGATATGATTTAGGAAATGTAATTACTATTGTATTTGTAATGGGAAGTAAGATGACCGACCATCACAAAAGGTACAAAAATGTCAACAAAATATCAAGAAATATAACTTTGTATATAAACGAAAATGGATTATAAAAAATAGTAAAATCTAAATGTGTTTATCGAATTTGATTAATAATTTTTTTACTATCGATCATAGGTTTTACAGTAGGAAAAATGGTCAATTATTTTATTGATTGGAGCTGGATGTATCAAAGAAGATAAATGGGAGGCTCAATAAGTAAACATTTTCTTAACGGGGTAAATGTGTTTGTCGAATTTGCTTTAAGTAATATTAGAAATGACGAAGAAATTCGTTGTCCATGTAGTAGGTACAAATTGTTGAAGCATTTAGTACCGAATATGGTTAGGATTAATTTGCGCCAATATGGTTTCGTAACCAATTATTTGGTGTGAGATCGTCATGGAGAAATTATAACACGTAACGAAGAACATTCGATAGAGGTCATTAGTGATGAAGTTAGCATGATGAATCTCATAGAACATATGGTTGAAGATGCAGCACGATCAATATTCTCTACTGTTGAAATTAATAATGACGATGTTAACATCGAAGAGGAACCAAATGTAGGAGCAAAAAAATATATGATTTATTGGATGCTGCTAAGAAACCTCTTTGGAATGGATGTACTAGCGGCACTCAATTATCGGCAACTGCAGAGTACATTGCAATGAAATCAAAGTACAACCTCATAGAAGCCAGACTTAAGGCTGTTGTACAAGCTTCCAAACGCCATATGCCATCAGATAATTTAATGTGCGAAAATTATTATAAAGTGCAAAAACTTATGTCATCTTTCGGTTTGCCGTATCAAAAAATTGATACATGTCTAAATGGTTGCATGTTGTTTTAAAAAGATGATGTCAGTCTTTGGAATTGTAAAATATGTAATCAAGAAAGATACAAACCAAGGAAAAAAAGGCAAAAGAAGTTCCATACAAGCGTATGCATTATTTACTTATCACTCTAGACTTCAAAGGTTATATGCGTCATCTATAACAACACATCATATGAGATGACGTAGTGTGAGAATACCTGAAGAAGGCACGTAAACACACCCACCTGATGGAGAAGCATGGAAGTATTTTGATAAGAAATATCCCGATTTCGCAACGGAGAGCCATAACGTTAGACTAGGTTTATGTACGGATGGATTTTAACCGTTTTCTCGGTTTGGTTCTAAATATTCATCTTGGAATATAATCATTACACCTTACAATCTAACCCCATGGATGTGTATGAAAACTCCATATATGTTTCTCACAACTGTCGTCCCTGGCCCTGATGATCCGACACAGGTTATCGATGTTTACTTACAACCGCTAATCGAAGAGTTGAAAACACTGTGGTATGAAGAAGTTGAAACATACGACGTATCGAATTTTTTTTCCGGATGTTCGCTTCTTTGTTATGGACTATTAGTGATTTTCCTGCATATGCAATGCTTTCGGGTTGGAGTACGGCCAAGCGTTTTGCTTGTCCTTATTGTATGAAAGAAACACAAGCATTTTTTTTACAGCATGGAAAGAAAATTTCATGGTTTGATTGTCATTAACGTTTTCTCCATGTTAATCATACTTTTAGAAGAGACAAAAAAAACTTCATAGCTAATAGACATGAGACTTTACAACCACCAACGATTTGGTCAAGTGAAGATATATATGAACTTGTAAAAGATTATCCAAAGATACATGAAAACGAGCAGCAAACTAAAATCCAAGGTAAATCAACGTTTCATAATTGGTTCAAACAGAGTATAATCTGAGATTTGCCTTATTGGAAAAATCTCTTAATCCGTCATAACATTGACGTGATGCATAACGAGAAAAACGTATTCGATAATGTGTTTAATACACTTTTGAATGCTAAGGGCAAGACTAAGACGATCTGAAATCAAGAGGCGATATAGAAGAAATATGTAATCGTCCTGAGCTTCATATAAAGCCAAATGGCACTAAAAAACCTAAAGTATGTTATGAACTAGATAACAACCAACTTAAAGTACTGTTAAAATGGGTGGAAGTATTACGATTTCCTGATGGAATTTCATCTAATCTTCGTAGGTGTGTCGACTATAAGAACTGAAGACCGAGTGGGATGAAAAGCCATGATTGTCATGTAATGATGCAAAATTTGTTACCCGTTGCTTTTAAAGATTTGTTGCCCGTAAAAGTTTGGAAGGTCATAACAGAACTTAGTTTATTTTATAAGGAGCTTTGTTCAACTACATTAGAAGTTGACCGTCTTTGTAAACTTGACGTAGAAATCCATACACTGCTCTGCAAATTGGAGAAAATATTTCCTCCAGGTGTTTTCAAAGTAATGAAGCATTTACCTGCTCATCTTCCATTTGAAGCACGTCTTCGAGGTCCTGTGCAATATGGACGGATGTATCCATTCGAGAGGTATGTTATTAATACCGAGTATGTAAATGTTAATTTAACTATAAATAAAAATCAATATTGACACGAAATAGTTTTTATTAGGTACGTAAATCATTTAAAGAAAAAAGTGAGACAGAAAGCTCGAGTTGATGGTTCGATTTGCAAATCATATATCGAAGAAGAAGCATCATTCTTTTTCTCTCATTATTTCAATTATCATTGAATTTATCATTTCAATTTGGACCGTGTAATGATGAAGCCATTGAACAAGATTCTTCTTCTGAAGCAATGTTATCTATTTTTAAACAACATGGTCGACATGTTGGAAAATGTGTAGAAGTATGGTTAGATGATAAAGATTACCATGTAGCACACACATATATTCTTCTTAATTATCCAGAAGTCGCACCATTTATCATGTAATTATCATATTACAAGTTTTGATAAATTTAATTTAATACTGCATGTGTAAATTAATAATAAAGCAATATATTATGTTTTTGTTTGCAGTGTTTATGAATCACAAATTCCAAATGGCGATTTAAGCAAAAATTTCGCTACTTGGTTTTCGAACTACGTTTGTGATCCAACAAATAATGTGGTCGATGAAGGATTAAAACATTTGGCGTTGGGACCGAAAAGGAAAGTTTAAACGTATCCAATATTTTTCGTTAATGGATATAAATTCAACACCAAAGAATACGGTGCTGAAAGATAACAAACAGTACCGATTTATTTGTTAAAGGCAGTGATGATCCTAATAATTGTATACATGATTTTTATGGCGTGTTAACCCAGATTTTGCAATTGACATATTTTATAAGACCCGCAGAGGAAGTTTTCTTGTTTAGATGCAATTGATTCAGCAAAGTTCTAGGTTCTGGTATTAATATGAATCCAAATTATATTCTTATAAAAATAAAACATTCCTCCCGTTATTAGCAGTACGATCCTTTTGTACTAGCCAAACAAGCCCTACAAGTTTATTACGCCGCTTATCCATCTCTAAAAAGACATAAAGCGGATTGGTCTGCGGTTTTTAAAACCAAGGCGAGATTTAATCGATAAGTTTAAATCATATTCTACTAATTTTAACCTGTAATTTTTTTTATTTTAGGCAAAGTTTCAGGAGGCACGGGCAGAGCTGCTTTCAGAATCGGATCGCGATGAGTTGACGGTAGAGGAGCAGGATAATATTTTCAACGTTATTATGGATCAGACATAGCGGAATAGGCGCTATGGCTATAGAAACGAAGCGGTAATCTTATAAAAAATTCAACATTATAGTTAATAAATTAACCTATAGATACACTATACATTAGGAACCAAAAACATGAACAAAAAAAAGGGTTTTCTATTTTACATTAGGAACCAAAAACATGTACCAAAAACATGTACCAAAAAAATGGTAATAGTATTAACAATAATAAATGGAACTAAAAAGAACACACTAATGGAGGTCTTATATGACAAAGTTAAAGAGAAACTCATGCTTTATACCCCTGCTATTTATGAAAATAAATGAAATCTCCATATCTCTTTGCATGTCATAAATTAAATCCCTAAGATTTACAATAATGAAATCGCACTCAAATTTATAACAATAAAAAATCAATAATCTAAATTATAAATGCAAATTAAAAAAATCAAATTAATTCCACTGGTGACAATTCAAATTGCTTGTAATATTAAAATATAAGGTACAGTCCAAATTTATAATATTTTTAATATATAGTATGTTTATATTATATAATTTCATGAAATGTATTATTGTTGCTGATATAATATCCAAATTGTTTTACCAAAATCAACAAAATTTAAAATCATTCTATACCTTAGACTTTAATAATGCAATGAACCAAAGTGGTCACGGGTTTAGGTTGCGATATAAAAATGCAATGTACAATAAAAGTAACCAAAATTGCACAAAAGAACATTCTACATTTGATACGTTATTTTAATTGAAAAATGTAAGACATTATTGTAGAAATAAATAAATTCACAAAAATTCCAATAGTTCGAATCAAGTTTGTATAGCTCTAATGCATTACATTTTTATTTTTCATTCAAAACGGAAACAAGTGGAAATGGATTAAAAATTTAATTAATTAATTGTAAAGTAGGGGAAAATATGGTATTTTGGCATCATACACCAAAATTGATATTGGAAAGGTAATATTTTTTATCGTTTATCATCCTGCACCATTATCATTTAATAAAATATGCATTTCCTTATGGTATATGCATTGCTTAAGATCACGTCATTTACATTTCTATATTTTAAAATATGCATTGCTTAAGAAAATGATTATAATACAAATGTGAACATCTCACATTCTATTTGCAGGTTCGAGCAGCTCAAAAGGCGTGTGATAAAGCTGAAATAAAAGAGCTTAGAGCCATGGTTGAGCAGCTGCAAGAGCTGGACCGTCTTCACGCTATATAAATGAAGCAGCTGAATTAACGTTTAGCGGAGTATGAGCAGAGGCATGGTTTCTTCCCTTCGCCGTGTGGTGCTTCCGGAGGTGATGATGATGCTTGAGAGGTATGATGATTATTGTCTTTGTGGTTGGTTATTGTATATATTGACTTTGAGGTGGCGAGGATTGTGTTTGAAGGTTATTGTATATATATTGTGTAGCGACCCGACTTTCTATCGCTAGAAAATCGCATCATTAATTAAGAAAGAAAGAGATAGAAGAAGAAAAGAAAGAGAAGAAAGAAAACACAACACATCTGAATCTCACAGCGGAACGAATGAAATATAATATATAACATATATTTAGTATTGTTGGGGATGCGAATTAAGGATCTTAAGGCAGAAATAACACTAGAGGGGAGGGGTGAATAGTGTTTTAAGAATATATGAACTATATGACTAAATTAAAACTTTCAACACAAATCTAAACAGAATTCTAACACAGAATGATCACAGAACATATAACAAATGCAAATAGTAAAGTAAAGCAAGTAAAAGGAAAGAACACACCGGATTTTATACTGGTTCGGAATCCTCCTACATCCAGTCCTGCACCAAGGCAATATCCTTATACAGATTTTTATAAGCCAATATCCAAATTACAACCCTCAATTTCTAAGGCCTTGAGGAACCCTCCTATCTCCGAGCCTGGGGTGAACTCTCTTGATTTACGGGTCACAAGATCACCCTAATACTTCTTAATAACAATCCTTTTGAATGGATAGACTCGATGGACTTTTTGAATACAAATTAATCCTATAACTCTGAATAGCACTTTGATCTTTAGTTGAATGATGGAGAATCAAATAGAGAGAGTGTCTAAATGATTTCCTATTGAGAATTTGGCAGAATGATGGCACGATCTTTAAAATATGAAGTTTTATGGATATGGAATGGTGGAGAAGAAAGAGTGAAGAAAATAAGAAAGTAGTTGTTAAAAAAATTCGTTTTGGAAGCCTTTATATAGATGCACAACAGTCATAACCATTGGCGAAAGGTTTTTGAACGAATGGACACTTCTTTTGAAATTTGAATTTTGAATCCAACTGTCACCATGTCGACATGGGGTATCCCCATATGTCGACATCCCTCAATTCAAAATTGTAGAGATGTTGTTTTGTAAAAGCATTTGAATTTAAAACAAGTTGAAACTTCTCTGAAGCAAAATAAAGTGTTTAAACAATATTTTGAGATAAAGAATGAATATAAACATTATTTTAAATATATATATATATATATATATATATAATTGATATAGATCGTCAATTATATAGGTAATATTTAAAATCAGAATAAGGTTTGATGTTTTAAAAATAGAAGTTTTTTAAAATCAGAATGGAGGAATACTTCAAGGCTAAAAGAAAGTTTGAAAACATTTTTGAAAACATGATTTTGAAAGCTAAAACATTTTGAAAATCAGATTTAAAAACATTTTGAAAAATCTATTCAAACTGAAATTGCAAGAACCTTCCTATAGAGCTCCTCCATAGGACTCGAGAATTTGTACAAAATAGTTTAAATGATTTTGATTTTCGTGGGTTTGTAAGCCACTTGTCGTAGGTTTGTAAGCTACTTGTCGTGGGTTTGTAAGCCACTGGTTTCGATAGAAATTGGGTTCCATCCCAAAAGAAAATTGGAAGAAAGATAAGAGTGCTATTATGAAGTTTTAACAAAATACTAGACAATTATCTTGAGATCTTGAAATCTTGATTCTCTAGAGTCTTGAATCTTGAATCTCTAATCTTCATCTTGATGCTTGAGTCTTTATACTGATCAGTCTTCGATAATACCTGCATATACTTCCTATATACATACATATATATATATATATATATATATATATGAAAATGTTAGTATATATTTTATAAAGTAAAGTATAATAACTATATAAGGTTGTTGTCATCAAAACATCATCAACTCAGTTCCTAACAATCTCCCCCTTTTTGATGATGACAACCTTTATTTATAAAATATTCTTACCATACCATAACTCCCCCTTACTCCGTGATTTCTTCTTAAAACTACAACTCCCCCTTACACCAAGCACATATATTTTTATAACTTTCTCCCCCTTTGTTATCAACAAAAACTATTAACTACTTAAGAATTCAAGAATGGTTAGTATGAACAAATAATATGTATAGAACAAGCATGAAACAATGAGTATAAGTGAACACATTTTAGTTATTACGACATATGTAAGAACATACATAAACACGAACAAATAGAACAATGTAAAACAAAGAATAAAAAGAAAGTACGCTTTAATGACGATCCTTAACTATAGGAGACTTATGAATCGAACAATTAGGGTAGTGGAGGCAAAAGTTTCCACGTTGTTCAATTATGTTTCCATTAGTATCAACAAGGATCTCACCAACGCAAATAACGCTCTCGTCCTCATTTATAGGGACTTCGGGTTGAGGAAAAAGTTGATCTTCCTCTTGGTCTTCTTGTGGCTCTTCAGTCAACAATTGAAGGATATCTTTCATTTTCTCTTGCAATTTGATCACTCGAGCGTGCGTAGATCGTTGAAATGGACCAGAATGAGGAGATGTGGGTGAAGTGGGTTCATTAGTAGAAGAGGAGGCCATTATTTTATTGTTTCAGAAGTTATTTACAGAGAATATAGTGAAGAAAGAGGAGAGAAAACGAAATAAATAGATAAATAACCAAATAACTAACTTTGGAGGGAAATTCTATTTTCAAATTTTTGTTGGGTATGTCGACATCAGGGGATGGGGCATGTCGACATGTCTTTTAGAAAAAGTGTAATTTTTATTTTGAATTTTTATTGATCATTATATTATATTATTTTATATTTCATATTTTGAACAAATACCTAATTCTCTTCTAAATTTAGTAAAATTCTGTTCAGTTAATGGTTTAGTTAATATATTAGCAATTTGTTTTTCAGTATTTATATAATCTAGAGTTATTATTTCTTTAGTTATATTATCTCTAAGAAAATGATGTCTTATATCAATATGTTTAGTTCTAGCATGATGAGTTGGATTTTTAGATAGATTTATTGCACTAGTATTATCACAATATATTGGTGATTTACTTATGTTAATTCCAAAATCTTTTAAAGTATGTTGCATATATATGACTTGTGAACAGGCCAGAGCAGCAGATATATACTCTGCTTCAGTTGTTGACAAGAAAACAGTATTTTGTTTCTTGCTGAACCAGAAAACCAGTGAATGTCCTAGAAAGTGACAAGTTCCACTTGTACTTTTTCGGTCTGATTTACAACCAGCATAGTCAGCATCACAATATGATATTAAATCAAAAGTATTATTTTTAGAATAAAATAAACCATAATCTAAAGTGTATTTTACATATCTTAAAATTCTTTTAACAGCTTTTAAGTGAGTTTCTTTATGTCATGATTGGTATCTTGCACAGAGACAAACACTATGCATAATATCAGGACGACTCGCTGTTATATAGAGTAGCGAACCAATCATTCCCCTATATAAAGTTTGATCAATATCTTTTGATTTATCTTCTTTACTTAAACCTACATTTGTTGACATTGGAGTTGGTTTCCCACTAGAGGTGCTTAAACCAAATTTATTGATTAAGTCATTAGCATATTTTTCTTGATTTATGAAGATTCCATTTTCTAGTTGTTTAATTTGAAGCCCTAAGAAGAAACTTAATTCTCCCATGTGACTCATTTCAAATTCTTTAGTCATTATATCTGAAAATTCTTTATTCATTATGTTATTAGTTGATCCAAAGATTATATCATCTACATATATTTGAACCAGTTGAATATCTTGATTATTTCTTTTAATGAAGAGTGTTGTATCTACTTTACCAATTTCAAAACCAGATTGAAGTAAATAAGATCTTAGTCTTTCATACTAGGCTCTAGGAGCTTGCTTTAGACCATATAGAGCTTTCTTTAACTTGTATACATGGTTTGGAAATTTTTTATCTTCAAAAAGTGTAGGTTGTTCAACATAAACATCTTCTTTTACAAAACCATTTAGAAAAGCACTTTTAACATCCATTCGATATAATTTGAAATTATTATAATTAGCGAAAGCAAGTAGAATTCTTATAGCTTCTAATCTTGCTACGGGGGCAAAGGTTTCATCATAGTCAATTCCTTCTTCTTGGCAATAACCTTGCGCGACTAAACGAGCTTTATTTCTTACGACCTCACCGAGTTCATTCATTTTATTTTTATAAACCCATTTAGTTCCAATTATACTTTTATCCTCAGGTTTAGGAACAAGTTCCCATACATCATTTCTGGTAAATTGATTCAATTCTTCTTGCATAGCAAGAATCCATGAATCATCAGACGATGCTTCCTTTGGATTTTTAGGTTCAATTGATGATATAAAGGCTACATTACTCATACTACTTAATTGATTTCTAGTTCTTACTATAGATTCAATATTTCCTAAAACATTTTCTATAGGATGATCTTTTGATATTTTAAATCTCTTATTAGGTTGATTTATTTCACTAATAGTTTCATTAGATTGATTTAAATTTATAAAATCTTCTTCATCATCTATTTGTACAATATCTTTAAGATATTCATCAAAAGATACATGCATAGTTTCTTCAATAGTATTAGTTTTTAAATTAAAAACTCTAAATGCTTTACTTCAATTAGAATAACCAATAAAGAATCCTTTATCAGCTTTTGGTTCAAATTTATCTAAATTATCGTTTGTATTAAGTATAAAACATTTGCTCCCAAAGACTTTGAAATAAGAAACTATAGGTTTCTTATTATAAAGTAATTCATATGGAGTTTTATTTGTTAATGGTCTAACTAAAATTCTATTTAATATATAACAAGTTGTAGCAACTGCTTCAGCCCAAAAATATTTTGGTAAATTACTATCAGAAAGCATTGTACGAGCACACTCTTGAACCGTTCTATTCTTACGTTCTACTACTCCGTTTTATTATGGAGTTCTTGGAAATGAAAAGTTGTGAGTAATTCCCTTTTGAGTACAGAAATTCTCAAAATTTTCATTTTCAAATTCACCACCGTGATCACTTCGAATAGTTTTAATTTTGAAAGAATGTTGTTTTTGAATTCTTTTAGAAAAGTTTTTAAATATTTCAAAAGCATCACTTTTATGTTTTAAAAAGATTGTCCAAGTATATCTTGAATAATCATCTACTATAACAAAAACATATTTACTATGGTTAATTGATTGAACTTAAGGTGGACCAAATAAATCTAAATGAAGTAATTCTAGAGGACTAGAGGTAGAAATAGCATCTTTTAATTTAAATGAACTTTTCTTAAGCTTTCCTAATACTTTAAAGTTTAACTTGGGTAGACCTCTAACTAAGTCAAGTTTTGATAGCCTAGATAATAATTTGAAATTCAAATGGCCAAATCTTTTATGCCAAATCCAAGGGTCACTTGTATTAGCCAAAAGACATAGGTTATCATTTGAAATTTTCATACTAAGGATATAAATATTTTTCTTCCTAATACCTTCAAAAATTATGTTAGACTTATCATCTTCAATGTGACATTTATCTTTTCCAAATTTAATTTTAAAACCTTTATCGCAAAGTTGACTTATACTAAGCAAATTATGTTTTAAGTTCCTAACTAATAAAACATCAGAAATAAGTAAAGTTTTAGAGTTACCGACATTGCCGACGCCAACCACATAACCTTTAGAGTTGTCACCAAAATTGACTAATCCACCATCTTGATAAGTAATGTCCTTGAGTATCTCGGGATTTCCAGTCATGTGCCTCGAACAGCCACTATCAAGTATTTTGCACAGTTTGTCCATTGGGTGTTGATTCGTCAAAAGCCATATAACGTGTCTGTTCCTACATAACACACCAATTCGGTGGATAACTTGATTTTTTAAAATAACTATATGCAGACTTATGATACTTTGATGAAATGCATATATTCAAAACAGTTTTAACACAATTTTCCAAAAATGCCATTTTTATATTTTTCAAGTTTCAGATTATGAAAACAATGAAAACCAATGCTCTGATACCAATTGTTGGGGATGCGGATTAAGGATCTTAAGGCAGAAATAACACTAGAGGGGGGGTGAATAGTGTTTTAAAGAATATATGAACTATATGACTAAATTAAAACTTTCAACACAAATCTAAACAGAATTCTAACACAGAATGATCACAGAACATATAACAAATGCAAATAGTAAAGTAAAACAAGTAAAAGGAAAGAACACACCGGATTTTATACTGGTTCGGAATCCTCCTACATCCAGTCCTTCACCAAGGCAATATCCTTGTACAGATTTTTATAAGCCAATATCCAAATTACAACCCTCAATTTCTAAGGCCTTGAGGAACCCTCCTATCTCCGAGTCTGGGGTAAACTCTCTTGATTTACGGGACACAGGATCACCCTAATACTTCTTAATAACAATCCTTTTGAATGGATAGACTCTATGGACTTTTTGAATACAAATTAATCCTATAACTCTGAATAGCACTTTGATCTTTAGTTGAATGATGGAGAATCAAATAGAGAGAGTGTCTAAACGATTTCCTATTGAGAATTTGGCAGAATGATGGCACGATCTTTAAAATATAAAGTTTTATGGATATGGAATGGTGGAGAAGAAAGAGTGAAGAAAATAAGAAAGAAGTTGTTAAAAAAATTCGTTTTGGAAGCCTTTATATAGATGCACAACAGTCATAACCATTGGCGAAAGGTTTTTGAACGAATGGACACTTCTTTTGAAATTTGAATTTTGAATCCAACTGTCACCATGTCGACATGGGGTATCCCCATATGTCGACATCCCTCAGTTCAAAATTGTAGAGATGTTGTTTTGTAAAAGCATTTGAATTTAAAACAAGTTGAAACTTCTCTGAAGCAAAATAAAGTGTTTAAACAATATTTTGAGATAGAGAATGAATATAAACATTATTTTAAATATATATATATATATAATTGATATAGATCGTCAATTATATAGGTAATATTTAAAATCAGAATAAGTTTTGATGTTTTAAAAATAGAAGTTTTTTAAAATCAGAATGGAGGAATATTTCAAGGCTAAAAGAAAGTTTGAAAACATTTTTGAAAACATGATTTTGAAAGCTAAAACATTTTGAAAAACAGATTTAAAAACATTTTGAAAAATCTATTCAAAGTGAAATTGCAAGAACCTTCCTACAGAGCTCCTCCATAGGGCTCGAGAACTTGTACAAAATAGTTTAAATGATTTTGATTTTCGTGGGTTTGTAAGCCACTTGTCGTAGGTTTTTAAGCTACTTGTCGTGGGTTTGTAAGCCACTGGTTTCGATAGAAATTGGGTTCCATCCCAAAAGAAAATTGGAAGAAAGATGAGAGTGCTATTATGAAGTTTTAATAAAATACTAGACACTTATCTTGAGATCTTGAAATCTTGATTCTCTAGAGTCTTGAATCTTGAATCTCTAATCTTCATCTTGATGCTTGAGTCTTTATACTGATCAGTCTTCGATAATACCTGCATATACTTCCTATACACACACACACACACAAATATATATATATCTATATGAAAATGTTAGTATATATTTTATAAAGTAAATTATAATAACTATATAAGGTTGTTGTCATCTAAACATCATCAACTCAGTTCCTAACAATTATCATATACATCAGAGTACACAACTATAAATCTCAATTTAGACAGTTATAACATTTCTGTCTAATATAATACAAGAACATCAACACAGAATAACACACAACGGAAACTCTAACTATATCTACATGCTGAAGCCTCCTGCTCCAAAGCTCCTCCAAAATTTGTCAAGGATAACCTGAATCACTTGACTACTCATATATAATATGAGTACCCAAGAGTTTAATAAAACATAAAATAAACACCCGGGTCAGACAGGGGTCTGGTGTGAGTAAACGGTTTAAGATGGCTTAATTTTAGAAAATCCTTTGAAAAGAAAAGGTGTCACGTAAGACTTCCCACACATAAACATGGAAAAGTTTTTACCTTACACTAACCAAAACATTTGATAGGAAATCCGGTGATATTATAAAAGTGTCTAGGGTTTTCAAGTAAATATGAAATAGCCGAAATTGTTACATTCATTAAATTCCAGCTACTAGCCACAAAAGTGGGTAATACAAACAAAACCGTAGGGTTTCGTAGGGAAAATTGGGTTTCCATCAATGGCAGGGCTACTGGGGTACCGCCCGTCACAGTACGTGGCCTAGATCACCGTACCGAGGAGTACGCCCGCTCCCCTGCAACACAAGGCTGGGACCATTCCTTACTGAACAGTCCCGAACAAGACAACCCCGCAGTTGTGGCCAACAACTGCCCACACAGCCGAATAAATAAGGGACTTCTAGACAGGGATGTATCTTGCTCTCCAGTGGGAGCTACCCACGAAGCCTTGCTGCACCTCCCCTGTTTTAGCCATTCTCGGTTGATGAGGCTTGAGGTTGCGATTACCTTTATAGGACACATTTATCTTAGAATGCTCATCATCCGCCTGACGATGTTCTGAAAGCATTCAATCCATACAAGTTCGTTCCGGATTCGAACGAAACCGAAGGCACTATCTCGTTGCACTCATTTTGGAATCACCCTTAGAGTCAACGACCATCGCCCTTGCACCCTGAATCACTATCTCGAATCTATAAGTACTATTTCGTCAAACTCATTACGGAATCACCCACAGAGTTATACTGACGTATAGCCCTTACACCTCGAGTCTTCACTTGCTCCACTTGGATTAACGACCTAACGTTTAATTGGAATCGATGTGGTTTTCGGATATCCAAATATGAAAACCCGATCCCGGTCTCACCGAATCCAAACGCCATTTTAATGTCCAAGTTATACTTAAGGGATTTAAATAGTAGATATTCATAATATCACTTAAACATAAACGGATGATTCACATTACATAGATAGATAATCTACTATTATCACATTCATGCACACATATCACAAAGCAGCATATATATCACATTTCAAATATATCTCATATCAACCAATGACATATAATATCAACCAATAACATTAACTCATCCAATGATACTTATCAATCAATCATTCATCATTCATAAACAAGTTTGATCCAAACTTAATTAATTTAATTAACCCCTAAATTAAATTAATCCCATGCTTAATTTCTTGGATTACCATCAATCCAACTTCTCATTAATTAACTACAAATTAATTAATTAAACATCACTTAATTATCCATTTTGAATTAATCATACTTGATTAATTATTACTTAATTACTTTAAGTAATTATTCCTTAATTACAAATTTAATTAATCATCTTGATTAATTACTTCTTAATTATCCAAGTAATTACCTCTTAATTACCTTTTTAAATTAATCAACCTTGGTTAATTATTATTTAATTCTTCTGGTAATTATTTCTTAATTATTCTTTTAATTAATCACACCTGATAAATTACCTTTTAATTAATCACACTTGATTAATTACTTCTAATTAAACACTCTTGATTAATTACTTTTAATTAATTATTTTTAATTAATTACTTTTAATTAATTACTTTAATTACATTTAGTAATTAAATCTTAATTACAAATTAATTATCCTTAAATTATTAATTAACAATTAATTAATTATTTCCATTAATTAATGATTACCTCATAAATTAAATTTCTTTCTTACTTAACTACTTTAACAAGTAATTAATCACTAAATTAATTACTTTTAATTCTTTATTAATTTACCATTAATTAAATAATTTAAACCTTTAATTAATTTTATTACTTAATAACACAAGTGATTAACCCTTAATCACATCCACTTAATTGCTTTTATAAAGTAATTATCTTTTGCTTAATTATCTCCAGAAATCGATTACTTAATTAATTATTTAACATAATCATTTAAATTTAATTAAATGATTCTTAACTTTTAATAATAAAAAGATTCTTAATTAAGATAACCATAATCTAATCAAATCATTTATATTAACCAAAACACTTTGATTTTTAATAAAAGTTAAATTATCTTAATTATTTTCACAAATCAATTATCTTTGATTAAATCAAAATTCTATATTACTTAATAAAAACTTTATTTTAATTGATTACCAAGTTCTTAATATTATACTTAATTTAAAATAAAATCTAACCTTTAGAAATCAATTTATAATTAAACACATTTTAAATTAAACTTTTGAATCTTTTAAAACCCCTTTTTCCAAAGCTATGTAATAAAAATTTAATACAAACTTATTCAACATCCACTTATATATATATATATATATATATATATATATATATATATATTTTAAAACTTTCATATTTATATATATATAACTTGTTTAACCAACTTTAAAACAATTTAGTTTTATAAACAAACTTGTTTAACACTTGTTTTCTAATCTAGAATTATTTACAAAATCATATTATCTTGTTTTTAAACTTTATAAACCTTGCTGTTAAATTTTCTTAAAACCTTTATAACCGTTGCACCCAAAACAAAAACCTGCCCAACATACTCGAGCAAACCACAGAAAATCTCGCGTCTACCCCAGGTAAATCAAGCAAACACCCCGAGTCTTCCAAGCAATCACCTTGCTTTGAGTAAATCTCGAATCTTTCCTGGACCAATACCCGAGTACAACCTTCTTCTCCCAAAAACTCAAACTTCACCTGATACACTCTCACGCGTGCAACATGCATCGAGCTTTCGGTCGCCAACGTCCATCGCAGCGGCCTTGACCAGTCACTCTCGAACCCTTCAACACCTCGCAAAACCCAGAATCCCTGATTCGATTAAAAATAGAAATTTTACCCTTCAACTCAACTGCCTGAACCCATCCATCAGAGAACGTAATCGCCATCGATGATCACGGAGTCGATACGCTTCTCTACATTCGCCGTAGCTTCGCCTCACTCCCCAACGTCTCCCTAACCCCTCGTGATCGTCTCCAATAGCCTCTCGAACCCACAAAATCCAACAGAACAACAATGGAATTATCAGGTTGTTAAACCCTATCTCGAGCAAAATCGACCAACACATTCATCAATAAAATACGTGAGTATTTTTCTGATGATTCACCATACTTCCTCCACCTTCATGCTCAACGGCATCGACTAATTCGCCATCATTCACCACAATTTGGCCGAAATGCCAAAAACACTCAAACCCCAAATTCTCGCAAAATGCTAAACTAGAATTCGTGATTCAAGTTTCAAAAATCATGTTTTCCTTTTTACAATATGATTATACAATCAAAACTCTAGTTTGCAATCAAATTTTTTTAACCCAATTTATACTTTTACTGTAAATTTTTAAAATTCAAGTTAATTACTTAATTTAACAACCTATAACTATTTTTAGATGAAAGATCAATTGATTACAAACAATCCTTGTTTACAAATCATCAAATAATTCGAATTCAACATTGTGTTATTGATTTTGCTATGAAATTGAAAACTTATTATAGTACACAGAACATACTTTTATGTTTACAGGCATCTCAATATCATTCATCAACATGCATCAATTAAATTCAAGAATCCAGACATATCAACAAGATTTCATCTCAAGAACAAAACAAAAATCCAGGTTTTAAACTGTTTTTAAAAGATTTTATTTACTCACCTTGATTAAGTAGAAGACAGAACTGCATTTTCCAGGCTTGCAATTTTCTCTGCATGTTAAAATTTAGTTTTCTTGTCTGCATTGCTTGATGATTGAATTTGCTTGCTTCTGATTCCATTTGAAAATCTTGCATTTGAAATTTCCAGATTTTCTTCTGTAGGTTGTATTTCCTAAATTTGCAAGTTGATTAGTTTTCCAGATTTACTTCTCCTTATTTTTTATCTTTGTTTCCCTTTTTTTTTCATTTTGTTTTGATTTGCATTGTATTAAATTTGAGTTGAAGAAAATGTTTCAGCTGAGGAATAAAACCCATCTTTTATTTACAATTAGATTTTAAATTTTATTATTAATGAAAAAGACATTTGTCACTTAATGTTATAAGGATCTTACACTTGTTTTTAACATACATTAAATGTTTTACAAGTGTTGTTTTTAAATGTCTAATTAATGTTTTAAATGTTATTTTCCCTTATAATTTATTTTAAGCCTTGCATGAAATGTGTATATGTATGTAATGTATTTTAATCTTACTTAATGATTTTATTATGTAATATTTATGATTATAAAATGTGCATACTTATCTTTTAAAAATAAGCTTTTAGATAAATATAAAAGTGACTTCATGTTAGTTTTATAATTTATGTATGCTTTTGATTAAATTTATTTTAACTCTTCATACAAATTTTTTTTTTAAAACAATTTATCTTATGTTAAAATTAAAATTAAAGGATATTAAACAAATGAAATTTTGAATTTAAATCTTATATAAAACTCAAGTTGAACCATATGTTTATAATAATAAGAAATTAACTTTGTTATAAAAATTTAAACTTCAAATATCATTTCAAAGGCATTAAATCAAATTAACCTTTCAAATTTCAAATTATATATTAAAGTTTGAAAACTCTTGTTAAATTCAAATCAATAATTTTCCTATTTCAAATATATATACAAATATATATACAAATTTCAAATAGAAAAACATTTTAACATTAAATTTGAAATTTACTGTGTTGAATTTTAAAACACAAACCAAAATATAATATATATATTCATATATATATATATATATATTACAATTTGAATATAAAGTTTTTATTACATTAAACATCCTTATTTACAAGATATATCAATACATATATATTAAAAATAGAAAATATTTTTGATTAGCTTCTGGAAAATAAATCTTACCAACTTTAAGTTGCCAAAATAAATATTCCAAATTAAAATATTATAAATTTTCAAAAGAATTAAACTTGCCAAATTTTATATTGTTACGAAAAATTGTTGATAGATATTTATCAAATTATTATTATCAGCCTTTAAAATATTTTTAACTTGTCAATTATAATATAAAATAATCAAATCAATTTAATTATTATCAAAGATTATTAAACTGATATTGCTCAAAATTCCGGGTCGTTACATATTGACTTTGAGGTGATGAGTTTAAGTGTTTGCATTGTATATATTGACTTGAATATGGAGTTGGAGTTGGTGTTGATGAGGGTTTTGTTGTTTATTTACATATTGACTTGGAGTTTAGTTTGAAAATGCAATGTTTGATGTTGATTTTTGGTTGTTTATATTGTTTGTGGTATAATATGTTGGATATGTGATATATATGTGAAATGGAGTGGATGGAATGGAAATGGAATGGAAGTGGAATGGAAATGGATATATACTGATTGTGTGTGGATGGAAGGTGAATGGCTTGCTGTTATAAAAAAATTTCATCCAGATTAGCAACGGCTACCAGCGACTCTTTATTCATTTTAAACCAACGGCTTCCAACGGCCTCCATCGGCTTAATGCCGTTTGAAGCCGTTGGAAAAGCCATTGGAGTAGCCCCGTTGCATTGGAAGCCGTTGGAAAGCGTGAATGCTATTCCAACGGCTCCCAACGGCCGCTAACGGCTAGGAGCCGTTGGAATAGCTGGTTTCTCTTGCAGTGAGTTTATATTAGCTTTGTCGACTACCTAGGCCTAGTTAATATTGATTGTGTAAGAGACCAAGGAGGGATTGTATCTATTTCAGCTATTAGATGATCTTTCTTTAGTGCAGCGGATAGTAGAGCTATTTTCAAACTGTCAGAACGGGATGTTGTAAAGAATCAAGCTTATAGCTCTCATATGAGGCATATTAATGTCAAAGGTTTATTTTTTATGCTCAAGGAAGAATGAAGTAAGATCAAGCCGATGAATGTGGGTACTATGGATAATCTTTTAGATATGATGACAAAGTCACTTCCAAAGGGCAAGTTTGAGCATTGCTTAAACTTGATCAGTTTGATTTATGTTTCTTGAGATCCATGGAGCGCTAACCCAACGACCAGTTTTGTTGATTGATGAATATATTGATGTGGAGTGTTACACTTGGACGATTTAAATCTATTACAAATTTACAAGGGAGAAGATATTAATTGATTACCACAATCAATCAAATATGAGAATCAAATATGAAAGATAATCAATTAATATCATGTATATTAATTAATTTAAGAATCCAATAAAATAAGGATATACATGGAAATGAACACAAATATGCTAAATTTGTGTTGAAATAAAATCAAATAAACCTAGAAAGATTTCATCCTTATCTCCATGAAGTCTTCATCCTTACACTTATAAAAATGAAGTCATTTATTTATCTTTTCATCACAAAACAATCAAGAGTATTCTCCATTAAAATATCCTAGATCCCTATTTCTGTATCTTTTTTAGGGTGAGTGAAATTTATTGAGTGATTCATATTCTTCTTATGTTGCAATCTCTCGAAGCGAACAAATACAAATGGTTATTGAGTCTCCGTGGACATTAGATACAAATCCAAATCTTGTCAAATCTTCTATATCTCTTTCTGCTGTTTGTTTTTGTGTGATATAATAATCAATTTTGAGCTTGCATTGATATTCAAATAGGAAATACTAGATCCTAAATAATCACTTCTGCTCATCATTTTTTCACTGCAATTTATTGGTTTATATTTAATTTGTCGATATCAGACAATGGAACTAAATAAAATTGGGACACGTATGCTTGATACGTGTATCTAACTCAGATGCGACATATCATAGAATTATCAATATGTAACCATTGCTTGTCAACTAAGCCGATCATCAAAATAAAAAATAGTGCACTTAAGTATTCCGTATCCAATAGAAGATTCAATAAATACCTGAAAGAAAACTTTACACTCCATTTCCTCAATATTTAGGTTTATTTTGATGACATTTTTACCTGATATTCTATAGTTGATACATTGTAGTTAAATCTGAATGGCCTAGAAAAAACTTTGATAATAAGTTTATGCAAGTATCTTTAGCATTTTTCACATATCTAAAATTTTTGCACATGTGTCTGGATAGAGTTTCCCCTTTTGTTTTGCCTAATTTTTAGCACCTTATATATGAATATCTTGATGTGTATGTTTTATTGTTAGATGCAACAAACCCTCTATATATAATTACAACTTAATAACCATGGTTGATTTTATCTAGCCCAGCTACTTTGTATACATAAATTAATATATTTGTGTTGTGTATTAATTGAATACGTACGAAATACCAAATGTTACAACATAATGAGTTTTGAAATGGTGGAGATGAATGCAAGGGAGGAGCCTCACGTGCCTACCCTAGTGTTTGGGGAAAAAATTAAAAATAAAAACACAATTGCATAGCAAATGCCTTCTCTAAAGAAAATAAAATAATGGGTGTCGTCTTCTTTGATTTTCCAGTCTTTTGAGGCGCTCGTGTTTTCTTCCTTCTCCATCAAACAATCTCACGTGCACTTTATTAGACAATCTAGTGCGTTAAACAATCTAGTGAGCTACATTCTTCCTTTCAGAAACTTCAATTGAGATATCTCTTGTGGAATTTAGAACTCAAGAAATTTATAAACTATGTAAATTTTCTATTTTTCTTTCAATTTCCTATGATGTGCATATTTTGAAAAATCGCTTGTTGGTCATTTTTGTAGTGAAACTCAAAGTCTATTAAATACTCAAGGCATTATTTATTTTAATTTAGTTATATGAGTTCCTGGTGTAAATTTTGTTAAATTTCAATGCCATTAAAAAATTCGCATACGAAGTTATCGTGGTTGAAACACATTTCGTTTTGTGCCCACGCCATCGCGATGTCCAGCCTATTCCATTGGATGAATGTTTCATATTCCTATGTTATTACATCATAGTAGAGTCATACATTTTTGATATAAATTTCAGAGTTTAACCTTTAGAATACCAGAGGAAAAAAATGTAAGGAAATTTGACCGTTTTGTAAAGAAATTAATACGAAAACATTAATGGATTTTCCTTCCTTATTTTGTAAGGAAATTTAATCGTTTCCTTCCTCAAACATTTCCTTCCACATTTTGTGGTCAATAGAATCTAAAGGGTTTTCATATTAATATGCTAATCAATAAAACGGTTATAATCTAGAGCGTCAATTTCTCTCATCTTGATCTTGATGGACGATCAAGACTAAGTCTACAAATCTAGAAATTTGGTCCTTTCTCTACCTATAAATATTAACCTTTGCCCATCACAAAGTATATAGAAAAAAAACATAAAGAAAGATATAGGAAAAGAGAGAGAAACCATTTCCTTTATCCATTGAAACAGCTTTCGACAGCAACCATTGCTGATTCATATACGAGATGTTTGGAGGTATGTTTTATTGATTCATTACATATGTGATAATCATGTAATTCTAGATCTTAGAGTTTATGTTATTCGCAATATATAGATTACATGTGGTATCAAAGCATGGTTTTAGAATTCATGATTATCCATCAATATATAAAACGAAACTAGCATAGATCTATGATGTGATGTTTGTAATTTTACTATGATGATGATAAAGATTATTAGTGTTAATATGATTCAAGTTTAATATTCATATTATTTAAATTGCTATAGTAATCATGATTATCAATATTGTTCTATTTACTATATGCTTAGATCTGGATCTGGAAAGTTTATATTTCCGTAAAATTTAATTGTTCTACTTTAATGTTTGACCTACTGTATAATATGGAACAACTTATTGTGTGCGAATACTTTTCAGAAAGTATATATATTGAAAATAATTGTTTCCTAGTTTGACATTAAATTCATGATCTGGAACTTGCAAGATAATTGTTTACATATGATTTGCAAAATAATTGTTTATATGTTAAGTTCATGTATGGAATTTACTTGCATTACTTGAAAGAATGGTAAATGTTTATGCAAAAAAAAAAAACAAAGGAGGTGACCACCTGGTTCGATCCGGTTTCCCTCTTTTCTCACTTGTTTTAGGTTTCGCTTCCGCGCTTAACTTCCTTGTTTCCTCTGGTCTGATGCATGCAGTCTCATCCACAGGCGGCTGCTGCTTGCACAATAACACATGAAATATTAATGTTTATCATTCTTTCATGAGTATGGTTCTACTGCCTACCCATAAGAGGCGCTAAACCTAACCTCTTATTATGACATGTGTTTTATTCTAACGAAGAACCCTACATTTCTTTTATATCTGCAGTTGCAATGCCCTCATACCTTAATTTGTATGCTATGTCTATCGTCAGACTCAATTGAACCAACTACTCAGAATGGAAAGAGCAAGTTGAGTTTTCTTTGGGCGTACTTGAACTGGACATGACTCTCCTTAAGGAAAAGCCAGCCCCACTTACTGACACAAGTACTCTTGAGGAAAACGAACTCCATGATGATTGGGAACGATCTAATAGGCTCAGCATGATGTTTATGCGAATGGTGATTGATACCAACATCAAAACATCCCTAGCCAAAACTGAAAGCGCAAAAGAATATTTGCAATCCATTGAAAATTGGTTCAAGACTGCAGAAAAATCCCTTGCTGGGAAACATATGGCAGATCTTGTAACCATGAAGTTTGATGGTTCTCGCTCAATGAGTGCTCATGTCATTGAAGTGATTAACCTTGCTGCCAAACTTAAGAACTTGGGATTGGTTATGGAGGATGCTTTTCTCGTCCAATTCATTCTCACTAGCTTACCTCCTCAGTATGAACCATTCAAAATTCATTACAACACTATTACGGAAAAGTGGAGTCTAAATGAATTGACTAACAAACTGATTCAAGAGGAGTCTAGGCAAGGCTCGCAAGGCATTAAAGTTGCTTACTTCACTCAAGGGGTTGGAAAACAAGTTGGAAAAAAGAACAACTCACAGCATAAAAGAGCACCACCCAAATCTGATGACGCCACTCAACCATCTAAGAAGAAAAAGAAGGATGATGTCAGCAAATTCTGCAAGAAACCTGGACACTTCCAAGCAGATTGCATTAAACGCAAAGCATGGTTCGAAAAGAAAGGGATTCATTATGATCCAAACCACAAACCCAAGTGAGAATTTCATTTTCATGGGGAATAAAGATAAAGTTCCAGTTGAAGCTATTGGAACATTTCGTCTTATTTTAGATAGCGGTTATCAGTTAGATTTATGTCAAACTCTTTATGTTCCGTTTATTTCCCGTAATTTGATTTCTGTAAGTGTACTTGATAAATTTGGATATTCTTTTGAAGTTGGAAATGGAAATTTTAGTTTATTTAACAATTCTAGTCTTATTGGTTCTGGAATATTAATTGATGGACTTTATAAACTTCATCTAAAATAAAACACTGAAATCCAACTCACCCTGCATGGAAAAGAAACTAAAGGAAAGTCATCCAAGAATGATTCTTACTTCTTGTGGCATAAAAAACTGGGTCATATATCCAGTGAAAGAATCAAGAGGTTAGTGAAATATGGTTTCCTACCAGACCTAGACTTCGCTAACATTACAGTATGTGTCGATTGTATTAAAGGAAAACAACAAAAAACAAAAAGAAAGGAACCACAAGAAGTACACAACTTCTTCAAATAATACATACAGATATTTGTGGACCTTTTGATGTTCCAACTTTTGGAGGAGAGAAATATTTCATCACTTTTATCGATAATTTTTCACGTTATTGCTATCTTTATCTGTTGCATGAAAAATCTGAGTCAGTGGACGCTGTACAAGTGTTCATTACTGAAGTCGAAAGGCAATTAGAAAGAAAAGTGAAAATCATTAGGTCAGATAGGGGTGGTGAATTCTACGGAAGGTATGATGAAACGGGACGACATCCTGGACCTTTTGCTAGACTTCTTCAAAAACTTGGAATTGTGGCACAATACACAACGCCTGGATCTCCATGGTAGAATGGTGTAGCTGAAAGGCGAAATCGTACATAAATGGAAATGGTTAGATCCATGATGAGTCATGCAAATTTACCTATATCATTATGGATGGATGCATTATGAACAGCTGTCTACATCTTAAATAGAGTTCCAAGTAAGGCCGTTCCAAAGACTCCTTTTGAACTTTGAAAAGGATGGAAATCTAGTTTAAGACATCTCCAAATTTGGGGTTGCCCAACTGAAGCTAGACTGTACAATTCAAATGAAAAGAAATTGGATTTTAAGACAGTCAATGGTTACTTTATAGGATACCCAGAAAAATCTAAAGGATATAGATTTTATTGTTCTAACCATAGTATAAGAATTGTTGAAATCGGCAATGCCAAATTCTATGAGAATGGTGAAATCAGTGGGAGTATAAAACAACAAGAAGTAGACATTCATGATATAAGGGTACCCATTATCTTACCCTTTATTTCGAAAGATATTGGGAATCATCCCATCGTTGAACCTGTTCACAATGAGGAAAACCCAATAAATGATCAACAACTCCATAATGAAGTTATCACCAATCATAATGTTGATGAAGTACCATAGGAACTAGCATTAAGAAGATCTCAAAAACAAAGAAGATCAGTTATTCCTGATGATTATGCTTTATCTAATAGAATCTGAAGGAACTACGAACCCAATTTCTTATTCACAAGCCATTAAGGATGTTAATTCTATTAAATGGATTGATGCCATGAAAGATGAACTGAAATCTATGGATAATAATCAAGTTTGGGAAATCATTTAATTGTCGCAAGGACATAAAGCAGTCGGTTGTAAGTGGGTCTTCAAGACAAAAAGTGACTGCAATGGTAAAATTAAACGATATAAAGACAGACTTGTTTTCAAAGGTTTTAATCAGAAAGAAGGCATTGACTTTAATGAAACTTTTGCTCCTGTTTCCAGGAAAGATTCTCTTAGAATTATCATGGCATTAGTAGCTCATTATGATCTCGAGTTACATCAAATGGATGTGAAAACAGCCTTTCTAAATGGAGACTTGGAAGAAGAAGTCTACATGCATCAACCTGAAGGCTTCATAATTGAAGGACAGGAAGACATGGTCTGCAAATTTAAGAAATCAATATATGGACTGAAACAAGCTTCTAGATAATGGTATCTAAAGTTTCATGAAATCATTACCGCTTTCTATTTTACAGAAAACAAAGTTGACCCTTGTATATACCTCAAGTTCAGTGGGAGCAAGTTCATATTTTTGATTCTATATGTTGATGATATATTATTAGCTAGCAGCGACCTTGATTTATTTCGTGAAACTAAGGATTATCTCTCAAGGAACTTTGAAATGAAAGATGTGGGTGAGGCTTCCTATGTGATTGGAATAGAAATATTCCGTGATAGATCACAAGGAATTTTAGGATTGTCTCAAAAAGCATATATTGACAAAATTCTTGAGAGATTTGGCATGACGAATTGTTCCTCTAGTCCTGTCCCACTGCAGAAAGGAGACAAACTTGTTCTTGAGCAGTGTCCAAAGACTCCTATGGAACGAAAAGAAATGACCAAATATCCTTATGCATCTCTTGTAGGGAGTTTGATGTATTCACAGGTCTGTACAAGACCTGATACCAGTCATGCAGTTGGTATGCTGGGTAGATTTTAAAGTAACTCAGGAATAGCTCATTGGAAAGCTGCAAAGAAGGTACTGAGATACCTAAAGGGAACAAGGAATTACATGCTCACCTATTAAAAATCAAGTTACCTACAGGTAACTGGTTATTCTGATTCAGACCTTGCTGGATGTCCTGACACTGAGATCTGCACTCTTGGCTATGTGTACCTCTTATGTGGAGGTGCAATATCATGGAGAAGCCAAAAATCTGAGATGCTTTTCGGATCCACCATGATGGCTGAATACGTAGCATGTTATGAGGCTTCAATTCAGGGAAAATGGCTGCATAACTTTGTCTCACAATTTGGCACTTTAAGTCTTATCTCTAAGCCACTAACTGTCTACTGCGACAATGAAGCTGCAACCTGTTTCTCCAAGCATGATAGGATAACCAAAGGTTCCAAACACATGGACCTGAAATACCTACTACTGAAGCAAGATATTAAACTAAAGAAAATTGTCGTTGAATCGATAAATACAGACTTACAAGTGTCAGACATATTCACGAAAGGACTACCTCCAAAGACCTTTCAGAGATATACTGATAGCATGGGTCTTGCAGATAGTTCCTAATTATCTTCTTATTATGCCATTTATTTTGTACATAGCTAGACATAATAATTATTGAGCTCTTAATAATTTGGACATCTTTTATTTCTATTTTATAATGTGTACACATTTATATTTAGATAAATGATAACAGAAACAGCCTTTTGCTTCAAGACATTATGTAACCATTAAGTTATGCTCATCTACGGTCTAGTTAAGAAAGTTGTCAATGTCATGGTACATGGAAGTAAGCATGTTGCAAAATAACATGTACACATCATGACTTCCATTGACCACTAGATTAGCCAAGACACTTATGATAACCGACTAAAGAAAAGTTTAGCGTGTCATGCACGCCTTATGACCTTAATACGAAAACATTAATGGATTTTACTGTTGACCAAGTGGGAGACTGTAAGGAAATTTGACCGTTTTGTAAGGAAATTAATACGAAAACATTAATGGATTTTCCTTCATTATTTTGTAAGGAAATTTGATCGTTTCCTTTCTCAAACGTTTCCCTCCTCATTTTGTGGTCAATAGAATCTAAAGATTTTCATATTAACATGCTAATCAATAAAACGGTTATAATCTAGAGCGTTAATTTCTCTCATCTTGATCTTGATGGACGATCAAGACTAAGTCTACAAATCTGGAAATTTGGTTCTCTCTCTACCTATAAATATTAACCTTTGCCCATCACAAAGTATATAGAAAAAACACATAAAGAAAGATATAGAAAAAAAGGAACCATTTCCTTTATCCATTGAAACAGGTTTCGACAACAACCATTGCTGATTCATATACGAGATGTCCGGAGGTATGTTTTATTGATTCATTATATATGTGATAATCATGTAATTCTAGATCTTAGGGTTTATGTTATTCGCAAGATATAGATTACAAAAAATTCATATAACACTCCTATCTCTATGTGTGCTTTAACAGATCATTTTTGCTAATTTATCTGCTATAAATTGCTAAAAGTGGACCATTTAAAGAAATGTAAAAATTGGGCCCTTGGTAATATTTAATTATTCATGTACCTATATTGCAGAATGGGAACATCGAAGAGATAGCAATTTAAATATTAACATTACCCAAGGTATCAGAAGCTTGCAAAAGAACTATAATTTTCACCCAAGGTGTTGATCTTGTTATTGCGGCTCATGATGGAAAGATAAGTACGACACATCATTTAATCTCATGCAAAAAGGGTAGAGGGCTTGGATCTGTGATAACCCGGGTTTTTGAGCATCTAATAGATGGATAACTCTCTGGTTTATAGATTGAACAAATAAGAATTTTGATAATAAAGAATATCTGAATATAAATAATAGAAACTGAAATTTTTATATCTGGGAAAAACTATTATTTTCAAACAAATTAAATATATGTATTTTAATGTATATGTTAGAAATATAAAAAAAATACTGATTTGAATTTAATTAATGTTTCCATTTTAATTTAAATAAAAATGAAAACATTTAATTTGTAATTTGAAATGATAATTTGATTTAATACTTTTGAAAATGATAAATAAGATTCAAATTTAAGGTTCATTTGTTTTAATATTTCTTTTATTTTAATTTTATCATAATAAAAATGAAAACATTTAATTTGTAATTTGAAATGATAATTTGATTTAATACTTTTGAAAATGATAAATAAGATTCAAATTTAAGGTTCATTTGTTTTAATATTTCTTTCATTTTAATTTTATCATAAGATAAAATTGTTTTAAAATTTTATATAAGGAGTTAAACTAAATTTCTCAAATTTATGAACACATGTTATATAGATTTGAATCAAGAGCATAAGTTATTTGTTAATAAATGTTATTTGAATTCATATGAATATTTATTGAAAACCAAAGCTTATTTATATAAAATAAATACACATTATATTCATGTGAATATTACATAATTACTTATTCATAACTTAAACAAAATTTTAGATAAGAAGGATAACACTTGTAAATCAATAACAAAACGTTAAAACACTTGTGAACATTTTAGTGTATGTTAAAGACAAGTGTAAGATAACTAAAACATTTATGGGACAAATGTCAATTTTCTTTAATTTAAAATCTAAAAATAAAAATAAACAATAAATATAATAAAAGAAGAATTTTATTCTTCAGCTGAAATCTTTTCTTCATTTCCAACTCAAACATAATATAAAACAAAAGAATTAAAAGCAAAAAAAAAAGAGAAGAAAAGAAAAGAAGTAAATACTGCAAAAATCTGAGTTTCAAACATTCACAAATAAAAGAAGGAAGATTGCAAGAGCCTTAACTGCTATTACAACCTCATCTATAAACACTTTTACAACCCTGTAAACATTTTTACAAGCCAGTAACAACTGCAAACCTGGAATCAAAGTAACTTTGTTCAAAAATCAAGCAAATCAAAATTCAGATTTACAACAGTTTTTTTTTAGGAAGCAAGGCTGCTCTGTTCAGGAAAAAAAAAGGTGAGTAAACACTTTTATTTAATTGAGTCTGATATATGTTTTGATGAATGGGATGAATTTTAGTGATAATGTCATAAAAGTTGTTTTTGCCTGAATTTATAAGTGTGCCAATCTGACATATATGGATGGAAATACTTCATACATGATTGAGTGAATGCATGCAGTTTAAAATCTGGTTGATACTCGAGTTGAATATTGTTGGATGTAGTATAATGTTTGCAGAAATGTTTGATTTTGAATGCATGTTTGGAAATGAAGTAAATGACTGAACAAAGTCATTGTATAATATAAGATCTATGTTATATCCAGGCTCCAAATTGATTTAAAAATTTATGTCTTCAAAACTTTCAGAATTTAGGCATGATATATAAATGAGATATGATTAGCCTAGTGTAATATGAATTTTAAAAATAGTCTTTGAGTCTTATGTTTTTGAGAATATTCCAAACGAAGGAATACAGGAAAAAAATATAATCTTGGCTTAAATATGATATTTTAAATTTATGATTCGAAGACATAAACAAAGTTGTAATGGTATATGATGAAATTAGAAACCAAATTCAAAATCTTTAGTTTGATATTTACTGAGTAAATTCAAGTTGAAGGATTTTGGGGGTTCCACCTAGATCCGGCGATCGATGGTGATTCAGGAGTTGAGGTTGTTGTCGAAGGTGGCCTAGGGAATGGGTATCACTGGAAAAATAGAAGATGATTTTTATGATGATCATATCGACCAGTCAGAGGTGAACTAGGTTTTGGGGGGGGGGTAGTACTGTCAAGTGACTAGACGAGGGGCTATTTTGTTGAATTGTCGGCGTTGTGATGACACAGGGGGGTTGCGGTACCAGGGGATCAGGGAGAAGAGTGCTAGTCGGAGCTCCAGGCAGGGCGGTGTGGGATATAGTTGTTGCGAATGGTGGTACGAGGTGGAATAAGGGAGGAATTCCCTTGGTTGTTGATGGTGGTTCAACTCGATTTTTGTATCGAGTGTCATCGTGAAATCAAGATGGACTGGGGGGTTTGAGAACGTCGAGGGTGACTGGAAGGAGGGGTCGCCGATGGTCGGTGCGACTCCGATGGAGTGTGCACATGCACGGCTTGTTCGTGTATCAGGTTGTTGTAGCAGGAAGGTAATAGAATTAAGTGAAAAAGTAAGAAAGGGAAGGAGAGTAATGTAAGCAGGTTTGGGCCGAGAAAAAAAAAGAGATATGGGCCGCAATTTTCTTTAGTCTGGGCCATGGAAATTTAGTTTCAATTGGGAATAAATAAATGTCGTTGGGCTTGAGTTTTCCATAACAATATAGTTTATAAGAAGTTTCTTTTCAAGGACTAGATTATGTCAATTTAGCTAAGACATCTATTTAGTCTAATTAAGCTTAGGACTTAAGTATATGTTTTATTTCTATTTAAGGCCTAAATTTGTTTAGGATAAATTTAAATAGTGTTAGGGAGTTAATTTTAATAGGAATAGTGTTTTTAATTATTTGTCAAACTTAAGTTTTTAAGTTAATCTCTAGATAAATGAACAACTTAATTCCGAGATTTACTTAATAAGTTTCTAAATGATAATTATGTATTAAAGATAAATGGTTTATCCAAAAAGGAAATTAATGGTTTGTAATTAGTTAATGATTAAGTAAGCGGATGTAAAAATGAGTAAAGTTATAAAAAGATGTTGCTTAATGGAACTAATAAGGATTTATTAATTTAGGAATTAATTAATAAGTTAGTTAAATTATGAATGTGATTTATGGAAGGTTAATTAATTAATAATTATAGAATAATTAATCGAGGTAATTAATTAAGGAATTAATTACTCAGTGGATGTGGTTAATTTTTAATAAATTGATTAAGTTTTAATTAATTAAAGGTAATCATTTGATGTTGGTTTAGTTTAATTGCTTAAGGTGATTGATAAGGAGATTACGTGTTTGGGGGGGGGGGGGGGGGGTAATTAAAGAGAAATTACTTAGTGGAGGTAAATAAGTGTTAATTAATCTGTGTAATTAAAGGATTAATTAATATAATTAATCAAGGAGTTGGTTTAATTAATGAAGTAAATAAGGAAAGTTAATTACTGATTGTGATTTATCAAGGTTGATTAATAAATGTAACTAAGTTAAAGGTTAATTATTTAATTAATAATAATTAACTAATAATTAGAGGACACTAATTAATATAACTAGTGGAAGTGATAAATCTTGCTTATTAATGATTGATTAATGATGAATATTTTGTATTGGTTGATATCTCTGATATGAATTGCTTTGTGAAATGCTTGTTGGATGTATGGTGGTAATATGATTATCTATCAAGTATGAATTGCTATGTAAAAGAGATATCCGATAATTTAAGTTGAGTAATGTTAGCTTGAATTTAGATGAAATTGAATTCGAAGAGACCGGAGTCGGGTATTAGGGAATACCCGAAACCACTTCGATTCTTTATAAATTGCTATGTGAAATCAATATACTGAAATGAAATGATTTAAGAAAATTGAACCATTTAATCTAAGGTCTTGGTACTTAGAAATTGATGCATGAAATGATTGATGTATAATAACTTGTGAAGTATAGATTGATATAAGTTACCCCGGGTTAATGTAAATTGTATGCTTTTGTATTCCAAGTTAGATGGGTTTACTCACGCTGGTTTCCAGCCTGACCCGGGTGTTACTTTGATGTAATGCTCGGGTCAGATCGAGTATTACAGATTTTCAGGTAAGGACGTTCTGGAGCTCAGGAGGCAAGCTGAATGGCAGTAACGTATGGAGAGTTTCACTATGTTATTATATATCTGAGACATGTTAAATTGTATCTGTCTAATGTTGTATAAAATTTCTGTAACTCTGATATATCGATGTAAAATTGATAGATACAGTTTTCTTTGGTATAATTATTATTATTGATATTATATTTTATCCGCTGCGAATGTGAGATTGTGTGTTTCTTTCTGTTCTTCTTCTATCTCTTTTCTTCTTTTCTCTAACTATCTGGAAATTTCGGGATCGGAATTTCCGGGTCGTTACATTTGGTATCAGAGCTGAAGGTTAAGCGAGAACCTTGGCTTTATTGGGATTACTCATTAAGGATTGGGTAAGTGGTACCCTAAAATGAGTTGAGTGTATATATATATATGAGAGAGCGTACTTGTTATTTTCTTATATAAGGATTTTTAAATGATTTCAAAAGCAAATGAATCTTATATAAGAAATAGATTATCTATTATATTAAGGAAATTGGTTGTAATATTAATTAAATTAAAAGTAATAGTAAGAATTAAGTGGTAATAGAATTACAACCAAATTGAAATTAAATTAAAGACAAGTTTGAAATGGATTCAAACTGAAATTAAATCTTGAATTGGGAAAGGTTTCAGGATAAGGATAATCAATTGATTTATGTAATTAATTAAACTTTATTTAATGAAATTAATTAGTGGATAATAATTGGAATTAATAAATAAGAAGGAGTTACTTAATGAAGTAACTAGGGGTAAGTAATTCATGGGACAATTACTTAATGAAGGTAATTAAGAAATAAGTTAATTACCGAATGTGATTAATTAATAAAGTAATTAATTTAAAGAAATAACAAATAATATTATTTAATGCATTTGAAAGAAATGGTCCTAAACAAGAGTTGTTTGAAAATTTAAAAAGAAATTTGTTTTGAATTAAAACCAAAGGAGGTTTGAAATTTTAAAGTATAACTTGGTATGTAAAATAAATTAATATGTATACATGTGGATATACATAATATCAAAGGTGGTTGGAAATAAACTCTAAATGGTGAGTTTTGAGTTTGGAATAAGATGTGATACCCAAGGTGATAAGTTTTTGAACTTTTAAATGGGATAATTATTAATGTGAAGTTTAAAATTTGAAATGGAGGTTCAAATTGGGTAAGGTTGACTGGATTTGGTGAATTGAGTTTAATTTGGGAAAAAGTTAAATAAGTTGGAATGATCAACATGATTTGGGAAATTCAAGATGGAATTGGAATTTAACTTGGAAAGTTAAATGGTTAATTTGAATTTGGGAGTTTGTGTGATCTCAAAATGGATTTGAGATCTGGAAATTAGAAATTGATGGATGTTTTAAGATGAATTGGATGATATCATCCTATTGTTATTAATAATCTTTAAATTGTAAATTGGATTTGTTTGAATGAATGAGAAGTGAAGTGTGGTAATATATCCATTATAGAGATAATTTAAAATGGAATTTTGAGAATTTGACTTGAAATTAAATTGTTAAAAGCTTTTAATAAAGATTAAATTGGTTTAAAGAGTTAAACCAACCTTAGTAAATTTAACTCGTATTTATATAATTCGAGGTGGTTTAAATCTGGAATTCGAATTGAAATTAGTTCAAATTGAATTTGATTTGAATTAATTAAAATTGTGATTGAAGATGTGTAAGTATAAAATTCAAATGGAAAAATTGAATTTGATTAATTTGAAATGGATTGAAATTGAAGTGGATTCAATTTAAAATTAGTCCAAATTGATTTGAATAATTTGGAATTGTAATTAAAGTTGAATAGTTTGATTTGAATAATTTGGAATTGTATTTAAAGTTGAATAGTTTTAAAATTCAAATGGAATTTGAATTAAATTTTGGGATAAAATCAAGAATAATTCAACTTGATTTGGTAATGGAGTTTGAAATTGAGATAAATTCAGACTGGAGATGAAATGAATTGAAACTAGAACTAGTTCAATTGAAATTTATTTGAATTAGTAGAATTTGAGATCAAGGTCGAATAAAATTAAATTTGGAAAGAAACTGTAGTTAATTCAACTTGAATTGGGGTTGAATCAATTTCAATAGAAATTGAAGTTATTTAAATTGGAACTGGGTTAATTTAAATGGAAGGGGAAATTTAAATTGAATTAATGAGAACGGAGATTGGGAAGTGAACAGTTTTGACTCTGGACTATTTTTAATATAAATTGTTTTAATATAAACCTATTTTCTAAGCTATTAATTATATATACAACCTTTCTTTTAAAAAGCCAAACTATCTTATACTTGTTTTACAATTATTTTGGAAACTGTTTAATTATTTTCCAATTGTTTTATAAACCAATTACTATATTTCAACTATTTTACAAAACTAATTATTACCTTACTATTATTTTGCAATTATCTAAAATTTCTAAAATTATTTTAACTATTTTCTAACTATTTTATACCTATTTTATAAACTAGTAATTGTTTTCAAACTACTTATCTATTTTAAAAAAAATTCAAGCTATTTTCTAAATAAATTGGTCGGAGTTCAAACTGTTAATGGTTAAATACCCAATCGAGATAAGAATAGAGGTGATAATCCAAATGAATTGAAGCAATTGTGAGTTAGTGAATGAAAACTTAAGTAAATGTGAATAGAAATGGAATTCATTTGGCTAATAACCAAAAGAGATAAATACGTAGGGTGTACGTATGTTATTCTATTTAGTGATTTGATCCAGATTCGAGCACAGAATTTCGAGATAGTTATATCGATCCGAGTAGGATTTTTCACTCGATTTTCAACGGCGAACCTGGATATGGATTGTTGATTGGTTCTGGATATTCTCTATCATAGTTATGACTATGCAAGGAGAATGACGGTTTCTGATCAAGAAACCAGATCTGTGTCCGCACTAGGAAGTCGGGTGGACAATACTAGTTCGGAAATGAAATTGTGTGATCGAGTGAGCGATCAGATTGGTATAGCGTATGGATGATATGTGTACATCGTACGGATTTGAATAAAATTGATACTGGGAATTTGTGTCTAAGAAATGTGAAATAGTTTTTGAAATGAAAAATATATTTTGTGAAATATATGATGAAGTAAAGTGGAAATTGTATATTTCTATGGTTGAAATTTTGTTTATGGAAGTAAGTGATATGGTAAGTGGTTTTGTAAAGAGTAATCAAATTTGAATATTTGATTTTGAATAAACAAAGTTATATATCTTTGTTATATAAGATAAAACTCCCCTTGATGAATCTTTTGCCGGAAGAAAATGGTTTTTGGAAGTGTTTGAAGTATAAAGGAGTTTTATACAAGTTTGAAATGATCCAAAGTTTTAAAAATTATATATATCTGTATGTGTATATATATATATGTAAAGGATCATATGAGGATTTTGGAAAAAGGTATTGGGAACCTATGGATTTGGAAAGGCTTTTGATGTTTTTTGTAGAATCAATATTACATTTGGAAAGCCTAATTTGAGAATTATCGATTTTGGAATAATCGATTTTGTGTAAAGGAGCTCTGTATGAGATCATACTAGGTGTATGATTTAAAGATACTATATATGTATAGTATAAAATGTTTTGATGATGCTTTGGGGAAAAAGGCGCTCCCTTGGAATGGACTTCTCAGGAGTACCACCAGGTGGTGCTGCCTTGAACCCCAAGGGGAGTTCTAAAGTTGATCCTGTGAGGAGTCCGGACGAAACTAGTTCCTGGGGATAATGAGTAGAGTATACCATAGCGAAAGTCGTGTGTGTCGCTGAGAGCCAACAGTCTACGTTTGATTTTATATCGGTAGACTGCGACCTATGGTATAACATATCGAAAGTCGTGTGTGCCGCTGAGAGCCAACAATCTGCGTTTGATTTTATATCGGCAGACTGCGACCTATGTAGGAGTGGAGAGGTTTCATTTCGACAGCGAAAATAAGAGGCCGTTGAGAGCCTGCAGTTACATGGACTTTTGCTGCGATGGCAACGTAACCCTGGGTGTAACTGTGATCTGTTGTGTGGGATCCATGGCGTAATCGAGAGGCCGCGTAGAGCCTGCAGTTACATGGACTTTTGCTGTGACGGCAACGTAACCCTGGAATGTAATTGTGACCATGGATGGGGGTGATGATTTCCAGAGCATTCTCACCAAAGATATATCCTCTATTTTCAAAAACTGTTTTCTAAATTTTCAATAAAATTATTTTCAAAGTATTTTCACTGGATGTTGAAAACGGGTCTGCTAAGTACTTATAGATTTTCAGTCCTACGCCTAATCAACGTATGACCGAATTTCTCTGAGAACAAAGATGGACTGGTTGAAACATCGTGTTATAAAATGATATTATTATAAAACTAGTTTGGAAATACTACATATATAGATTTTAATAGTGTTTTAAAATGATTAAAAAAATATTTTATCTGGTTTTAAAATATTTAATGAATTCTGGCTTCGTTCCTTTTCGAGGACGAAAAGATTCTAGGGGGGAGGAATGTGATAACTCGGGTTTTTGAGCATCTAATAGATGGATAACTCTCTGGTTTATAGATTGAAGAGATAAGAATTTTGATAATAAAGAATATCTGAATATAAATAATAGAAACTGAAATTTTTATATCTGGGAAAAACTATTATTTTCAAACAAATTAAATATATGTATTTTTATGTATATATTAGAAATAGAAAAAAAATACTGATTTGAATTTAATTAATGTTTCCATTTTAATTTAAATAAAAATGAAAACATTTAATTTCTAATTTGAAATGATAATTTGATTTAATACTTTTGAAAATGATAAATAAGATTCAAATTTAAGGTTTATTTGTTTTAATATTTCTTTCATTTTAATTTTATCATAAGATAAAATTGTTTTAAAATTTTATATAAGGAGTTAAACTAAATTTCTCAAATTTATGAACACATGTTATATAGATTTGAATCAAGAGAATAAGTTATTTGTTAATAAATGTTATTTGAATTCACATGAATATTTATTGAAAACCAAAGCTTATTTATATAAAATAAATACACATTATATTCATGTGAATATTACATAATTACTTATTCATAACTTAAACAAAATTTTAGATAAGAAGGATAACACTTGTAAATCAATAACAAAACATTAAAACACTTGTGAACATTTTAGTGTATGTTAAAGACAAGTGTAAGATAACTAAAACATTTATGGGACAAATGTCAATTTTCTTTAATTTAAAATCTAAAAATAAAAATAAACAATAAATATAGTAAAAGAAGAATTTTATTCTTCAGCTGAAATCTTTTCTTCATTTCCAACTCAAACATAATATAAAACAAAAGATTTAAAAGCAGAAAAAGAAAGAGAAGAAAAGAAGTAAATACTGCAAAAATCTGAGTTTCAAACATTCACAAATAAAAGAAGGAAGATTGCAAGAGCCTTAACTGCTATTACAACCTCATCTAAAAACACTTTTACAACCCTATAAACATTTTTACAAGCCAGTAACAACTGCAAACCTGGAATCAAAGTAACTCAGTTCAAAAATCAAGCAAATCAAAATTCAGATTTACAGCAGTGTTTTTTAGGAAGCAAGGCTGCTCTGTTCAGGGAAAAAAAAGGTGAGTAAACACTTCTATTTAATTGAGTCTGATATATGTTTTGATGAATGGGATGAATTTTAGTGATAATGTCATATAAAAGTTGTTTTTGCCTGAATTCATAAGTGTGCCAATCTGACATATATGGATGGAAATACTTCATACATGATTGAGTGAATGCATGCAGTTTAAAATCTGGTTGATACTCGAGTTGAATATTGTTGGATGTAGTATAATGTTTGCAGGAATGTTTGATTTTGAATGCATGTTTGGAAATGAAGTAAATGACTAAACAAAGTCACTGTATAATATAAGATCTATGTTATATCCGGGCTCCAAATTGATTTAAAAATTTATGTCTTCAAAACTTTCAGAATTTGGGCATGATATATAAATGAGATATGATTAGCATAGTATAATATGAATTTTAAAAATAGTCTCCGAGTCTTATGTTTTTGAGAATATTCCAAACGAAGGAATACAGGAAAAAAAAATCTAATCTTGGCTTAAATCTGATATTTTAAATTTATGATTCGAAGACATAAACAAAGTTGTAATGGTATATGATGAAATTAGAAACCAAATTCAAAATCTTTAGTTTGATATTTACTGAGTAAATTCAAGTTGAAGGATTTTGGGGGTTTCACATAGATCCGGCGATCGATGGTGATTCAGGAGTTGAGGTTGTTGTCGAAGGTGGCCTAGGGAATGGGTATCACTGGAAAAATAGAAGATGATTTTTCTGATGATCGTATCGACCAGTCAGAGGTGAACTAGGTTTGGGGGGGGGGGGTTAGTATTGTCAAGTGACTAGACGAGGGGCTATTTTGTTGAATTGTCGGCGTTGTGATGACACAGGGCGGTTGCGGTACCAGGGGATCAGGGAGAAGAGTGCTAGTCGAAGCTCCAGGCAGGGCGGTGTGGGATATAGTGGTTGCGAATGGTGGTACGAGGTGGAATAAGGGAGGAATTCCCTTGGTTGTTGATGGTGGTTCAACTCAATTTTTGTATCGAATGTCATCGTGAAATCAAGATGTACTGGGGGGTTTGAGAACGTCGAGGGTGACTGGAAGGAGGGGTCGCCGATGGTCGGTGCGACTCCGATGGAGTGTGCACATGCACGGCTTGTTCATGTATCAGGTTGTTGTAGCAGGAAGGTAATAGAATTAAGTGAAAAAGTAAGAAAGGGAAGGAGAGTAATGTAAGCAGGTTTGGGCCGAGAAAAAATAAGAGATATGGGCCGCAATTTTCTTTAGTCTGGGCCATGAAAATTTAGTTTCAATTTGGAATAAATAAATGTCGTTGGGCTTGAGTTTTCCATAACAATATAGTTTATAAGAAGTTTCTTTTCAAGGACTAGATTATGTCAATTTAGCTAAGACATCTATTTAGTCTAATTAAGCTTAGGACTTAAGTATATGTTTTATTTCTATTTAAGGCCTAAATTTGTTTAGGATAAATTTAAATAGTGTTAGGGAGTTAATTTTAATAGGAATAGTGTTTTTAATTATTTGTCAAACTTAAGTTTTTAAGTTAATCTCTAGATAAATGAACAACTTAATTCCGAGATTTACTTAATAAGTTTCTAAATGATAATTATGTATTAAAGATAAATGGTTTATCCAAAAAGGAAATTAATGGTTTGTAATTAGTTAATGATTAAGTAAGCGGATGTAAAAATGAGTAAAGTTATAAAAAGATGTTGCTTAATGGAACTAATAAGGATTTATTAATTTAGGAATTAATTAATAAGTTAGTTAAATTATGAATGTGATTTATGGAAGGTTAATTAATTAATAATTATAGAATAATTAATCGAGGTAATTAATTAAGGAATTAATTACTCAGTGGATGTGGTTAATTTTTAATAAATTGATTAAGTTTTAATTAATTAAAGGTAATCATTTGATGTTGGTTTAGTTTAATTGCTTAAGGTGATTGATAAGGAGATTACGTGTTTGGGGGGGGGGTAATTAAAGAGAAATTACTTAGTGGAGGTAAATAAGTGTTAATTAATCAGTGTAATTAAAGGATTAATTAATATAATTAATCAAGGAGTTGGTTTAATTAATGAAGTAAATAAGGAAAGTTAATTACTGATTGTGATTTATCAAGGTTGATTAATAAATGTAACTAAGTTAAAGGTTAATTATTTAATTAATAATAATTAACTAATAATTAGAGGACACTAATTAATATAACTAGTGGAAGTGATAAATCTTGCTTATTAATGATTGATTAATGATGAATATTTTGTATTGGTTGATATCTCTGATATGAATTGCTTTGTGAAATGCTTGTTGGATGTATGGTGGTAATATGATTATCTATCAAGTATGAATTGCTATGTAAAAGAGATATCCGATAATTTAAGTTGAGTAATGTTAGCTTGAATTTAGATGAAATTGAATTCGAAGAGACCGGAGTCGGGTATTAGGGAATACCCGAAACCACTTCGATTCTTTATAAATTGCTATGTGAAATCAATATACTGAAATGAAATGATTTAAGAAAATTGAACCATTTAATCTAAGGTCTTGGTACTTAGAAATTGATGCATGAAATGATTGATGTATAATAACTTGTGAAGTATAGATTGATATAAGTTACCCCGGGTTAATGTAAATTGTATGCTTTTGTATTCCAAGTTAGATGGGTTTACTCACGCTGGTTTCCAGCCTGACCCGGGTGTTACTTTGATGTAATGCTCGGGTCAGATCGAGTATTACAGATTTTCAGGTAAGGACGTTCTGGAGCTCAGGAGGCAAGCTGAATGGCAGTAACGTATGGAGAGTTTCACTATGTTATTATATATCTGAGACATGTTAAATTGTATCTGTCTAATGTTGTATAAAATTTCTGTAACTCTGATATATCGATGTAAAATTGATAGATACAGTTTTCTTTGGTATAATTATTATTATTGATATTATATTTTATCCGCTGCGAATGTGAGATTGTGTGTTTCTTTCTGTTCTTCTTCTATCTCTTTTCTTCTTTTCTCTAACTATCTGGAAATTTCGGGATCGGAATTTCCGGGTCGTTACATTTGGTATCAGAGCTGAAGGTTAAGCGAGAACCTTGGCTTTATTGGGATTACTCATTAAGGATTGGGTAAGTGGTACCCTAAAATGAGTTGAGTGTATATATATATATGAGAGAGCGTACTTGTTATTTTCTTATATAAGGATTTTTAAATGATTTCAAAAGCAAATGAATCTTATATAAGAAATAGATTATCTATTATATTAAGGAAATTGGTTGTAATATTAATTAAATTAAAAGTAATAGTAAGAATTAAGTGGTAATAGAATTACAACCAAATTGAAATTAAATTAAAGACAAGTTTGAAATGGATTCAAACTGAAATTAAATCTTGAATTGGGAAAGGTTTCAGGATAAGGATAATCAATTGATTTATGTAATTAATTAAACTTTATTTAATGAAATTAATTAGTGGATAATAATTGGAATTAATAAATAAGAAGGAGTTACTTAATGAAGTAACTAGGGGTAAGTAATTCATGGGACAATTACTTAATGAAGGTAATTAAGAAATAAGTTAATTACCAAATGTGATTAATTAATAAAGTAATTAATTTAAAGAAATAACAAATAATATTATTTAATGCATTTGAAAGAAATGGTCCTAAACAAGAGTTGTTTGAAAATTTAAAAAGAAATTTGTTTTGAATTAAAACCAAAGGAGGTTTGAAATTTTAAAGTATAACTTGGTATGTAAAATAAATTAATATGTATACATGTGGATATACATAATATCAAAGGTGGTTGGAAATAAACTCTAAATGGTGAGTTTTGAGTTTGGAATAAGATGTGATACCCAAGGTGATAAGTTTTTGAACTTTTAAATGGGATAATTATTAATGTGAAGTTTAAAATTTGAAATGGAGGTTCAAATTGGGTAAGGTTGACTGGATTTGGTGAATTGAGTTTAATTTGGGAAAAAGTTAAATAAGTTGGAATGATCAACATGATTTGGGAAATTCAAGATGGAATTGGAATTTAACTTGGAAAGTTAAATGGTTAATTTGAATTTGGGAGTTTGTGTGATCTCAAAATGGATTTGAGATCTGGAAATTAGAAATTGATGGATGTTTTAAGATGAATTGGATGATATCATCCTATTGTTATTAATAATCTTTAAATTGTAAATTGGATTTGTTTGAATGAATGAGAAGTGAAGTGTGGTAATATATCCATTATAGAGATAATTTAAAATGGAATTTTGAGAATTTGACTTGAAATTAAATTGTTAAAAGCTTTTAATAAAGATTAAATTGGTTTAAAGAGTTAAACCAACCTTAGTAAATTTAACTCGTATTTATATAATTCGAGGTGGTTTAAATCTGGAATTCGAATTGAAATTAGTTCAAATTGAATTTGATTTGAATTAATTAAAATTGTGATTGAAGATGTGTAAGTATAAAATTCAAATGGAAAAATTGAATTTGATTAATTTGAAATGGATTGAAATTGAAGTGGATTCAATTTAAAATTAGTCCAAATTGATTTGAATAATTTGGAATTGTAATTAAAGTTGAATAGTTTGATTTGAATAATTTGGAATTGTATTTAAAGTTGAATAGTTTTAAAATTCAAATGGAATTTGAATTAAATTTTGGGATAAAATCAAGAATAATTCAACTTGATTTGGTAATGGAGTTTGAAATTGAGATAAATTCAGACTGGAGATGAAATGAATTGAAACTAGAACTAGTTCAATTGAAATTTATTTGAATTAGTAGAATTTGAGATCAAGGTCGAATAAAATTAAATTTGGAAAGAAACTGTAGTTAATTCAACTTGAATTGGGGTTGAATCAATTTCAATAGAAATTGAAGTTATTTAAATTGGAACTGGGTTAATTTAAATGGAAGGGGAAATTTAAATTGAATTAATGAGAACGGAGATTGGGAAGTGAACAGTTTTGACTCTGGACTATTTTTAATATAAATTGTTTTAATATAAACCTATTTTCTAAGCTATTAATTATATATACAACCTTTCTTTTAAAAAGCCAAACTATCTTATACTTGTTTTACAATTATTTTGGAAACTGTTTAATTATTTTCCAATTGTTTTATAAACCAATTACTATATTTCAACTATTTTACAAAACTAATTATTACCTTACTATTATTTTGCAATTATCTAAAATTTCTAAAATTATTTTAACTATTTTCTAACTATTTTATACCTATTTTATAAACTAGTAATTGTTTTCAAACTACTTATCTATTTTAAAAAAAATTCAAGCTATTTTCTAAATAAATTGGTCGGAGTTCAAACTGTTAATGGTTAAATACCCAATCGAGATAAGAATAGAGGTGATAATCCAAATGAATTGAAGCAATTGTGAGTTAGTGAATGAAAATTTAAGTAAATGTGAATAGAAATGGAATTCATTTGGCTAATAACCAAAAGAGATAAATACGTAGGGTGTACGTATGTTATTCTATTTAGTGATTTGATCCAGATTCGAGCACAGAATTTCGAGATAGTTATATCGATCCGAGTAGGATTTTTCACTCGATTTTCAACGGCGAACCTGGATATGGATTGTTGATTGGTTCTGGATATTCTCTATCATAGTTATGACTATGCAAGGAGAATGACGGTTTCTGATCAAGAAACCAGATCTGTGTCCGCACTAGGAAGTCGGGTGGACAATACTAGTTCGGAAATGAAATTGTGTGATCGAGTGAGCGATCAGATTGGTATAGCGTATGGATGATATGTGTACATCGTACGGATTTGAATAAAATTGATACTGGGAATTTGTGTCTAAGAAATGTGAAATAGTTTTTGAAATGAAAAATATATTTTGTGAAATATATGATGAAGTAAAGTGGAAATTGTATATTTCTATGGTTGAAATTTTGTTTATGGAAGTAAGTGATATGGTAAGTGGTTTTGTAAAGAGTAATCAAATTTGAATATTTGATTTTGAATAAACAAAGTTATATATCTTTGTTATATAAGATAAAACTCCCCTTGATGAATCTTTTGCCGGAAGAAAATGGTTTTTGGAAGTGTTTGAAGTATAAAGGAGTTTTATACAAGTTTGAAATGATCCAAAGTTTTAAAAATTATATATATCTGTATGTGTATATATATATATGTAAAGGATCATATGAGGATTTTGGAAAAAGGTATTGGGAACCTATGGATTTGGAAAGGCTTTTGATGTTTTTTGTAGAATCAATATTACATTTGGAAAGCCTAATTTGAGAATTATCGATTTTGGAATAATCGATTTTGTGTAAAGGAGCTCTGTATGAGATCATACTAGGTGTATGATTTAAAGATACTATATATGTATAGTATAAAATGTTTTGATGATGCTTTGGGGAAAAAGGCGCTCCCTTGGAATGGACTTCTCAGGAGTACCACCAGGTGGTGCTGCCTTGAACCCCAAGGGGAGTTCTAAAGTTGATCCTGTGAGGAGTCCGGACGAAACTAGTTCCTGGGGATAATGAGTAGAGTATACCATAGCGAAAGTCGTGTGTGTCGCTGAGAGCCAACAGTCTACGTTTGATTTTATATCGGTAGACTGCGACCTATGGTATAACATATCGAAAGTCGTGTGTGCCGCTGAGAGCCAACAATCTGCGTTTGATTTTATATCGGCAGACTGCGACCTATGTAGGAGTGGAGAGGTTTCATTTCGACAGCGAAAATAAGAGGCCGTTGAGAGCCTGCAGTTACATGGACTTTTGCTGCGATGGCAACGTAACCCTGGGTGTAACTGTGATCTGTTGTGTGGGATCCATGGCGTAATCGAGAGGCCGCGTAGAGCCTGCAGTTACATGGACTTTTGCTGTGACGGCAACGTAACCCTGGAATGTAATTGTGACCATGGATGGGGGTGATGATTTCCAGAGCATTCTCACCAAAGATATATCCTCTATTTTCAAAAACTGTTTTCTAAATTTTCAATAAAATTATTTTCAAAGTATTTTCACTGGATGTTGAAAACGGGTCTGCTAAGTACTTATAGATTTTCAGTCCTACGCCTAATCAACGTATGACCGAATTTCTCTGAGAACAAAGATGGACTGGTTGAAACATCGTGTTATAAAATGATATTATTATAAAACTAGTTTGGAAATACTACATATATAGATTTTAATAGTGTTTTAAAATGATTAAAAAAATATTTTATCTGGTTTTAAAATATTTAATGAATTCTGGCTTCGTTCCTTTTCGAGGACGAAAAGATTCTAGGGGGGAGGAATGTGATAACTCGGGTTTTTGAGCATCTAATAGATGGATAACTCTCTGGTTTATAGATTGAAGAGATAAGAATTTTGATAATAAAGAATATCTGAATATAAATAATAGAAACTGAAATTTTTATATCTGGGAAAAACTATTATTTTCAAACAAATTAAATATATGTATTTTTATGTATATATTAGAAATAGAAAAAAAATACTGATTTGAATTTAATTAATGTTTCCATTTTAATTTAAATAAAAATGAAAACATTTAATTTCTAATTTGAAATGATAATTTGATTTAATACTTTTGAAAATGATAAATAAGATTCAAATTTAAGGTTTATTTGTTTTAATATTTCTTTCATTTTAATTTTATCATAAGATAAAATTGTTTTAAAATTTTATATAAGGAGTTAAACTAAATTTCTCAAATTTATGAACACATGTTATATAGATTTGAATCAAGAGAATAAGTTATTTGTTAATAAATGTTATTTGAATTCACATGAATATTTATTGAAAACCAAAGCTTATTTATATAAAATAAATACACATTATATTCATGTGAATATTACATAATTACTTATTCATAACTTAAACAAAATTTTAGATAAGAAGGATAACACTTGTAAATCAATAACAAAACATTAAAACACTTGTGAACATTTTAGTGTATGTTAAAGACAAGTGTAAGATAACTAAAACATTTATGGGACAAATGTCAATTTTCTTTAATTTAAAATCTAAAAATAAAAATAAACAATAAATATAATAAAAGAAGAATTTTATTCTTCAGCTGAAATCTTTTCTTCATTTCCAACTCAAACATAATATAAAACAAAAGATTTAAAAGCAGAAAAAGAAAGAGAAGAAAAGAAGTAAATACTGCAAAAATCTGAGTTTCAAACATTCACAAATAAAAGAAGGAAGATTGCAAGAGCCTTAACTGCTATTACAACCTCATCTAAAAACACTTTTACAACCCTATAAACATTTTTACAAGCCAGTAACAACTGCAAACCTGGAATCAAAGTAACTCAGTTCAAAAATCAAGCAAATCAAAATTCAGATTTACAGCAGTGTTTTTTAGGAAGCAAGGCTGCTCTGTTCAGGGAAAAAAAAGGTGAGTAAACACTTCTATTTAATTGAGTCTGATATATGTTTTGATGAATGGGATGAATTTTAGTGATAATGTCATATAAAAGTTGTTTTTGCCTGAATTCATAAGTGTGCCAATCTGACATATATGGATGGAAATACTTCATACATGATTGAGTGAATGCATGCAGTTTAAAATCTGGTTGATACTCGAGTTGAATATTGTTGGATGTAGTATAATGTTTGCAGGAATGTTTGATTTTGAATGCATGTTTGGAAATGAAGTAAATGACTAAACAAAGTCACTGTATAATATAAGATCTATGTTATATCCGGGCTCCAAATTGATTTAAAAATTTATGTCTTCAAAACTTTCAGAATTTGGGCATGATATATAAATGAGATATGATTAGCATAGTATAATATGAATTTTAAAAATAGTCTCCGAGTCTTATGTTTTTGAGAATATTCCAAACGAAGGAATACAGGAAAAAAAAAATCTAATCTTGGCTTAAATCTGATATTTTAAATTTATGATTCGAAGACATAAACAAAGTTGTAATGGTATATGATGAAATTAGAAACCAAATTCAAAATCTTTAGTTTGATATTTACTGAGTAAATTCAAGTTGAAGGATTTTGGGGGTTTCACATAGATCCGGCGATCGATGGTGATTCAGGAGTTGAGGTTGTTGTCGAAGGTGGCCTAGGGAATGGGTATCACTGGAAAAATAGAAGATGATTTTTCTGATGATCGTATCGACCAGTCAGAGGTGAACTAGGTTTGGGGGGGGGGTTAGTATTGTCAAGTGACTAGACGAGGGGCTATTTTGTTGAATTGTCGGCGTTGTGATGACACAGGGCGGTTGCGGTACCAGGGGATCAGGGAGAAGAGTGCTAGTCGAAGCTCCAGGCAGGGCGGTGTGGGATATAGTGGTTGCGAATGGTGGTACGAGGTGGAATAAGGGAGGAATTCCCTTGGTTGTTGATGGTGGTTCAACTCAATTTTTGTATCGAATGTCATCGTGAAATCAAGATGTACTGGGGGGTTTGAGAACGTCGAGGGTGACTGGAAGGAGGGGTCGCCGATGGTCGGTGCGACTCCGATGGAGTGTGCACATGCACGGCTTGTTCATGTATCAGGTTGTTGTAGCAGGAAGGTAATAGAATTAAGTGAAAAAGTAAGAAAGGGAAGGAGAGTAATGTAAGCAGGTTTGGGCCGAGAAAAAATAAGAGATATGGGCCGCAATTTTCTTTAGTCTGGGCCATGAAAATTTAGTTTCAATTTGGAATAAATAAATGTCGTTGGGCTTGAGTTTTCCATAACAATATAGTTTATAAGAAGTTTCTTTTCAAGGACTAGATTATGTCAATTTAGCTAAGACATCTATTTAGTCTAATTAAGCTTAGGACTTAAGTATATGTTTTATTTCTATTTAAGGCCTAAATTTGTTTAGGATAAATTTAAATAGTGTTAGGGAGTTAATTTTAATAGGAATAGTGTTTTTAATTATTTGTCAAACTTAAGTTTTTAAGTTAATCTCTAGATAAATGAACAACTTAATTCCGAGATTTACTTAATAAGTTTCTAAATGATAATTATGTATTAAAGATAAATGGTTTATCCAAAAAGGAAATTAATGGTTTGTAATTAGTTAATGATTAAGTAAGCGGATGTAAAAATGAGTAAAGTTATAAAAAGATGTTGCTTAATGGAACTAATAAGGATTTATTAATTTAGGAATTAATTAATAAGTTAGTTAAATTATGAATGTGATTTATGGAAGGTTAATTAATTAATAATTATAGAATAATTAATCGAGGTAATTAATTAAGGAATTAATTACTCAGTGGATGTGGTTAATTTTTAATAAATTGATTAAGTTTTAATTAATTAAAGGTAATCATTTGATGTTGGTTTAGTTTAATTGCTTAAGGTGATTGATAAGGAGATTACGTGTTTGGGGGGGGGGGGGTTAATTAAAGAGAAATTACTTAGTGGAGGTAAATAAGTGTTAATTAATCAGTGTAATTAAAGGATTAATTAATATAATTAATCAAGGAGTTGGTTTAATTAATGAAGTAAATAAGGAAAGTTAATTACTGATTGTGATTTATCAAGGTTGATTAATAAATGTAACTAAGTTAAAGGTTAATTATTTAATTAATAATAATTAACTAATAATTAGAGGACATTAATTAATATAACTAGTGGAAGTGATAAATCTTGCTTATTAATGATTGATTAATGATGAATATTTTGTATTGGTTGATATCTCTGATATGAATTGCTTTGTGAAATGCTTGTTGGATGTATGGTGGTAATATGATTATCTATCAAGTATGAATTGCTATGTAAAAGAGATATCCGATAATTTAAGTTGAGTAGTGTTAACTTGAATTTTGATGAAATTGAATTCGAAGAGACCGGAGTCGGGTATTAGGGAATACCCGAAACCACTTTGATTCTTTATAAATTGCTATGTGAAATCAATATACTGAAATGAAATGATTTAAGAAAATTGAACCATTTAATCTAAGGTCTTGGTACTTAGAAATTGATGCATGAAATGATTGATGTATAATAACTTGTGAAGTATAGATTGATATAAGTTACCCCGGGTTAATGTAAATTGTATGCTTTTGTATTCCAAGTTAGATAGGTTTACTCACGCTGGTTTCCAGCCTGACCCGGGTGTTACTTTGATGTAATGCTCGGGTCAGACCGAGTATTACAGATTTTCAGGTAAGGACGTTCTGGAGCGCAGGAGGCAAGCTGAATGGCAGTAACGTATGGAGAGTTTCACTATGTTATTATATATCTGAGACATGTTAAATTGTATCTGTCTAATGTTGTATAAAATTTCTGTAACTCTGATATATCGATGTAAAATTGATAGATACAGTTTTCTTTGGTATAATTATTATTATTGATATTATATTTTATCCGCTGCGAATGTGAGATTGTGTGTTTATTTCTGTTCTTCTTCTATCTCTTTTCTTCTTTTCTCTAACTATTTGGAAATTTCGGAATCGGAATTTCCGGGTCGTTACAGGATCAGCGGACGACTTTATTGTACCCTTCTTAGAAGTTTAACGGCTTGTCGGGTTCTTCTGGGTTTTAAAAAAAAAAAAGGATCATGCATAAAACCATTTTTATTTATTACTATTACTTTTTTTTGCAAACAATAATCCCCTTACTGTTTATTGTCAATCACACTCACATCCCTCAAACCATTTTCTTAATACAGGTAAGAAAAGAAATGGGATTTGAAATAAATACATTAGAGATTTATTCAACAAGCCCTTTATACATATGCAAGTTGCAAAATATCCTGTTGTCGTACTGCCTAAGAAGAAGCTAGTTTATACCAATGGAGCAGGTATAGACAACTTTGATATATGTACAATGATTATATATGCCTACAATTAGCGTATTTTTATTGATTAAGCTATCGTTTGGCATATAAAAGGTGATGCATTTGTGGGAGAATTTCTGTAGTTAATCAAGAGAGGAACATTGAGGATTGTGTTAAAGGAGGGTGCTACGCTGCAAATGTTATTATCTAGAGAATACTATAATTCACTTGAATACTGGTGAATTTGATGTATAAAAATTGTGAACTAATAAGTAGTCTATAATTTTGATGTGCAGAATGTTTATTTGTTCTTGTGAACGTCTTCCGTTGATGAAGAGTCAGAAGTTGTTAATATCGGTAACTTTTCATTCCTCTTGATCTTTTAGAGCTAATCTATACTATTCTATTATTAGGGAGTTTGATTTCAAGCGCGCAGAAGCCCCTTCCATATTTTGAGAAACGAAGCGTCACGGCAAACAACGTGCTTTCTTTCTTCTCTTATTCTGTACGCTTTTCGTTTGTTCTTCCTCCCTCCGCACTTTTGACTTTAATCCTCCATTTTCACTCATATCCATTTCTTTCCAAATTACCCTAATTTTTTCCGATCTGCTGACATCCGACTCCAATTTACAAAACCCTAACCCTAATTCATCATCTCACCCTCAAGATCTCACCTTCAGCTACATGTGCGAATACCTCAAACTGCTTTTCCACGGCAAAGGCAAGGAAGTGGCCATGCCGTCGTCTTTGGTGCCACCTCCAATTGAGCGTGACTTTTTGCAGCTGAAACGTGGGGTATGGATAAATTCGAACGGGAAATGTTGAATTTAAGTTGCATTTTCCAGCATAATGATCATGTGCCTTTGTTGACATCCAATTGAGGTAAGTGGTTGGTTTTTTTTCTCTGTTGATTTTGATTTAAACCACCAAGTGGTCATAGATATGACTTAGAGCTCCCTTCATTGTCTAATTTTTTAAATCTTGAAATGTACTGATATAAGTTTATGAATGATCTATAATAGATTAGGTTACTATTTTTTCAAACGAAGCTATATAGATTGTCAGTTAGAAACAAATATTAAATTTTTCCTCATAAATTTCCATATTATATATTTCACCATTGTACACGTTAATGATAACTTGAATAAGGGTATAGCCTAGAAATCCAATGCAGATGTTGAGAAATTAAGTTTATAGTCCTATAAAATACAATCAATGAACTGCTTGCAGTGCAGACCATAACTTTTGAATTAGAATATAATAATTATTTAACATTGAAAGAAATTGAAGTCTATGTTCATTGATGATAGTTTCTTTTGGCAATTCATCCAAAGATTTATAAAATTGCATAGTGGTCATAACTTCAAATCTTGACTACTTTTTCATTTCTAAATTGAGCTCATCGACAAAATAAAGTCCCATGGACCTTTTGTTCTTTAACCTATTAGCTTGCTTTGTTTTCTACATCTAAGGTTAAACTCCACAATTCAATGAACAACCCTACTTCTTCAATTTTAAAATTCCTGTCAACTGAAAATTGGAATGAAATAATTTTTTTTTTATTTCGTTGCCCTGTAGGGTAATCAATTTGTATATATTGTTTATTTAGATTTTTTTTTTTTTATGTTATGAAGCTGCTATGGTTGTAAATGACTTTGAGTTCTTGAAGAATTGACATTTTTTTACTGGATAGGGTTTACGTTTTTGTGCGAGTAGAAGAAGTCAAGTGATTCTTCTAGCTCATATAAGAATAAATTCTGATTATTACTCAATCCCACATCAAATAATGTATGGACATATAGGTTAAGATGCGATCTCGAATCCCCGTAATTTTTTAAATGTGTTTAAAAGTCGAGATTATTAGACATCAATGAAAGATCATTGCTTTTGGTAATGTTTATTAATATGCAATTCTGATCTCTAACTCTTTGTGCCACAAACAGGACTTATATTCCTATTTACAAAAGTGGATGATTGTTAAAAATAGCATTGAAAGTTGTGTTTTTTTACTAAGATTATTTTTATTTTATATGATACATTCTTGAAATGACACATGTACTAAATATGAAATAATGAAACTATTATATTGTTATATGATATTTTGGTATAACATGAATTCTGAATGACATATATTTTTCCTTTAGTTTTCACTTAAATATGTCACAAAATGGGAAGATCATATATTTGATCGAATTGTAATTTTTCAACAGAGACAACACTTGATTTGATAAGGAAATGCTTAAAATGACAGCCAACATTTATTTGTTCATCATACCCTTTCTTTACCTACTTTATTTATTTTAGTGTATCTATTTAAGTAGTATAATCTCATTGTTATTCTGCAAAAAAAAAAAGTGCTTTTCAATTTTTCATATTATTTATTACCATGAAATTATGTGCAACCTTATTTTGATATATATTTTACTACTTATATTAATGTTGCCTCTTTAATATAACCATGAAATTACAATAAATAAACTTCTACTTGAACCCAATTCTTCAAAAATGAGCATTTGTATGGTTGGTTATAGTATTGAGTTTCTGCTACAGTCTGACGAATAATAATAGATCAGGTACAATTATTCATTTTTTGGCTAAACAACATCAATATTTCTGATACCAAAATCCCCAAAGTATGGAAAAAAAATGGCCACTTGGACCTAATTTGTAATGTTATTGTTATTGTCATTTCTTATATATTTAAGCAAACCATCATCCGTCCAAAATTTAAGGTATATCATTAGTGCCTATCAAATTCCCAAATATTTGACTGCGTTTCACAATATTTTCAAGCATTTTACTACTAACAAACGTTGATGCATGATAGCGTGTCTATATGGTATATAATTTAATAATATACTGCTTCTTAGATTATCAGGTTTGTTGAATGTTATTAATAAATCTTTACCATGTATAGCCTAGCAACAATTAAAAACATACACATGGATGACTACAAAACTTACTCAGAGGTATATCCCACTAAGTACATCTTTGTTAGGAGCCATCTAATCAAATGAGTAAATCAAATTCAAATAAGTACAATTATGCACCTATGACCTATGGCAGTTCTCATATTAAACGTCAATAAAATAAACACTTTATTATAATTCTTATTATGCAATAAGACCATTATTAATTTCTCAGATCATGCAAAAAATCTAGAAAGTTTCTAACCCATTGAATCCTGCGAATTTGTTACATACTTAGATTAGAACCGATTGAATCCTGCGAATTTGTAAATAGAAGAATGGTTTCAAACTACAAACTGCGAAAAATCTTTCCATTCAAACCAATTTTTTTCCCTTATTTATTTTAAACATAAGTCCCAGAAGGTTGTAGTTGAGTTTTTTCCCATTAACATAAAATTTCTGACTATAAATTATAGGAGATAAATCTACCAAAAATAGGAAACGTATAAAGTTAACACTGCATACAGGTTGTTCCGCTATGCTAAATTTATGGATTCCAAACAAAATCCGTCAATGATTCAGGTATATGTAATATTTTTCACGTGCTTTGAAACAACATTTATGCAGTTTTTATGGCTTTGTCAGCTTTGTTCATTTTTTCATATCAACATGGTACTTCATTATTTACATAAAAGACAATATATGAACAAATTTGTATTTATCTTTGTGCTGGAGAAAGAAATAAAATTTTTCAATCAGTTGATCCTTGATAAAATAAAAGAATATGCAACTGATAACTGTAAACACAAATCTGAAGTGCAAAGATTGTTATGTGGTAAAAGTCAATCGAGTTTAAGTTAATGAGTGACTCTTTCTAAACAAGTTCTTAGCTTTGTACATGTATTAAATATGATTTTTTTTTTATTAATTACATTTAGTCAATTTTGTTAGATTGGGATTTTTTGTTTTTCTTGATATTAACTCAAACTTCTACAGTAATAGTAGTCCTCACAATTGTTTCATTAACCATTAATTTCTTAGTCATTATTGCCTCTTTCTTAACATGCACCTTATTATTTTTGTTGTTTCTTTACAAACTACAAATTTACATGTTTATATTCTTTCTTAACATCACGACACTGCTAATAAGTAACATATATTGTCCATCTATTCTCATATTTGTCCTTGCGGATGATAGGTTCAACCCATAAAACTTAGGTAGGGTAGAGGTAAGTGTCTTAGCTAGAGTATTCTTTTACTGGTATGCCAGTATCTTCTCCTTTAAAATAAAGTCTTTTACAAATATGACCTATTGAATAAAGTCTTTTACAGCTCTATTATTTTTGATAACATCTTTCAAAATAGTAAGTTTGTTTTGCGTTACTTTTCAACCCCTTGCTACTGCATATGAGGAGAATTCTTTGATTACTTATCTTCCTTTCCTTTTATTTTTAAGTGATATTTGGCGTCTATCATTTATTACCCACTTTGGCTTCAAGCGTTTAGTTACCATTTAATGAGTTTGGAAAGGATATTTTGTTTTAATTTTAGACTGTTTTTGCAAAAGAAATACCTATTATTTTCAAGTAGTAGAATTAGTGCTGTTTGTTTAATTTTTTCATCATTTATTATTCCTGCATATGGTATTATTGCTATTCAACTCATGTTAGCTTTCTCAGTTTGGTGAATTTGGAGTTCTTTGATACATGCTTTTCATTTTGATGCTGTAGATACGTGTTTATTTACTATTTACATTTTTGGTGAATGATAATTGTAAATCATATTTTATGATGCTACACATGCTTGATAAGTCACTGTTTTCCTACAGAATTGCCTACGATTTGAAGCTACCCACTGCTGATGTTAATGCCATTATTGTATTTTAATGATTGAATTATTAATGCCAAATAAAATCAGTAACTCAGACTGGTAGGACTAGGCAAAATCATGTACTAAATATTCATTTTGAGCACTGTCTAAACAAAATTATTGCCAGTAAATTGCACTTTTGTATACCTATGAAAATAAAGCACTTTATTGCCAATCGATGTAATTTTACCTGTCCACCTAAGACTGGAAGTGTTTAAATTACATGTTTCTTAACAAATGCTTTTATTCTCCTCAACAAATTTAGCAAAAAATAAACAAGCAAAAAGGTATTCATTGAAAATTATCCATAATAAGATTAACATGGAAAATTGAAGATTATATTTATCAGTATTTTGATGCAATACATATCTTCTTATGCTTGAAAGGCAATATCATGTACTAAATATCACTTTAATACATTTAATTATTTATTGCTTCTATGCATGCGTGCCATTTTTGTAAGGTATTTTCTTTATGTTGTTCGATAGATTTATTCAATTGATAATAATGAGATATTCTAATACTTGGCATATAAAAATAAGTTTTTTAATGATTTAAAATTAGTAATTAGAAACTTTATATATTGTTTTAATAAACAAACTAAAAGGCATGAATAGAAAAGAATAGAAACATTTTACTGATTTTGAAATTCAAAATAGCAACATAATCTCATAGCAAATATTGTTTACCAAGAAGTCTTTCATAATCTTCACTAAGGTTGTTTTACGCTTTGATTTATCTACAATTTCATCCACACAGTTTTACGCTTTTACTATAGTGTGCTTTACTTACGTATTCAACTTTCCAGGTAGTAAGAAATGGGGCGCACATACCAATGCTTATCCGACTCGAGTTTAGCAACTAGAATATGCACTATTCGTACAAGAATTGCAAGAATTTAGGAAGCTGTTAAGCTCAATAGATTTAATTTCCATTGCTAGCTTAAAACAATCAGGTATAATTTCTTTGACTAATACTTCTTGATAAGGATCTACAGTTTATTAATATTTCTGCTATATTTGATTGTTTTCTCAATTGTCCTTTCAATAGCATTATAGGAATCCCAAATATACCTTCAATTTTGAAATGAACACTATATCTTAATTTGTAATTTCATATACTGGCACATGAACATTATATGACAATTTACAATGAATTTGTCACATGCGAAGTTTAAGAAGTGTTATATGCACCGCTTTCGGCATGTGGCTATATATATTTGGAAACATTATTTTTTGATCCAAATTTGTTGTTATTAGGAGCATGTTGTTATAGTGGAATAATACTATAAAATGTATTAACACAACGGGGGTTGGTAGTTCATTGTCGGCTGTTCACAACAAATATGCAAGTCATGTGAAAATAGTATGAGAGGAAATGAAATACTGGCTAGGACATAGTTCTAGACAATATCTGTCTTCCAAAATGGGTGATTATTCTAAGATAACGTATGTTGGATATTACTATGATTAAGTACATCAATGCATTCTTTGTCTTGAATGGAGAAGAAATGTATGGTTATCACTTGGCGTAAGTGATCCATTTCGAATTTATATATTTCATTTCAAATATTTAGTTCAAAGCATTCAAGAAAAGCTTAATGGTTTTTAAATTTGACTTTTACATTGCGATTTAAGGCATTGTATTTCTAATTGTTAAAATACATAGCTTTCAATCATAATTTCAACTACAACTCTAGAAATTTGTTATTTCAACCTTACAATGGAGAGTAGATGCAATTTAAGTTTTTCTAAGCCTTCACAACTGGATTGAACATGTCTTTTTAACTAGAATGAAAATAAATTGGTGATGCTTAAAAATTTATTCATGTTTGTTTCTAACAAAGGAAACTAATTTCTATAAAAAATCAATAAATTATTTAATATGAAAACTGACATTGACATAAATAAGATATAATATGATATACATCAAATGGAAACTATTCTTTAAATGGAAAAAAGTCAATAAACGATGTAGTATATAAAAAGATATTAGTATGGATACTTCAAAATTTTGCCCATACTTATTTCCAACTAAAACGGATGACCATGAAAAACTATGAAGTTATAATATATTTCAAATGGAAATAGTTTTATGAAAAGGAAAAAGATCGATAAATTACAATATACATATAAAAGGACATCTATAAACTTGAGTGTTTAAATAAAGAAAAAAATAAAACGACAAATGTAAAAACATTTAATAGAGCTTCATATTTTGATGTGTCACATATTTCAATGATATTTTGATGGCACTAGCATCATCACGCTAAACTACTTCTTTCTTAGTTTATATTATGCGCCTGGTATGCGTTTTGTTGTATTGAAAATGACTCTTTGTTTTTTATTTTCTTTTCAGCAACAAGCGCAAATAGTGTAGTATATTTTCCCCAATACATGTGAGAAATTTTATTTCATAATCTCATTCCATTAAGCATTAAATGTAGCCACTTTATGAACTAAAACACTATTGAAACTATTTGATAGTTTAGTAATTATACCTTGAAATGCAACCTTCATTCTGATTTCTTGGTAACTCGAACCTTGGAATGAACGCCCGCTTACACTATCTAAAAGGAATTGAGTTAGTAGACATATAAAGCTCGATCTAACATTTGGTAAAACAGTCAGACTTTGCCTAATATCTGATAACTTAAAACTCATCATTTCATGCTTAGGAAAAATGTTTTCATTTAATTACAATTCTTTTTTTTTCATCTGTCGTTAAAAGAATGCCATTCTATATCACATAAATCCACATTGTTCACAAATCAACATCACAACTTAGGATGGTTCAAATTTGTGCTAAGCTTTGGAATAAGTGTAATGTAATATGAGTCATTGGTCTACATTGGAGTGGTTAGTTATTGGATATCTTGCATGTCTACTTCATTTGCTGTTGGGACTGTGTAAAAAGATTATGTAGATTAAGATGCTTTTACGGTACCTGAATTGGTATGCTTTTATTCATTCGGACACCAATTTAATAAGCTTATTATTGGATGTAGATTGTACAAGAGGATATAAAAATCAATGTAATCTGCATATATAATTTTTTTTACCACAAGTTTTTTTGTTATATAATTATACCTAATACCTAACTGCTAACTTTATTTGCTCATATTCATCTTCAGTTTCTACAAAAACTCAACTAAGAAGATACTGCAAAAGCATTTAGCTACCCACTAATAAATTTGTGCATCATTCATAACTACTTCCACTGCTAACCATTTGTTTCAGTTCATCGCTAGGCTTAAACATTCAAAGATTCCATCCCATCCACGTTAAAATTTGGGGTAGGCCAAGATTATTGTCCTATTTTGATTCTTTCAATATGACTCCAGTTTTAGATTTCAATGCCTTTTCTTTGAAAAACATTAGTGAGGATTGGTAAAGCAATCAAAATTGATAGATAATGTCTTCTTTTCCTTTCTAAAATCATTAAATAAATAAAACAATCAATGATTCCCATTTTACAATCCTATCGCCATCACTTTCTTATTGTTGAATGCTTTATTCGTACAAAAAATTTCCTGAACAATTGTTAACTAATTCTTGCTTTACTTATTACTTCATGTCTTATTATACTAATCATTTCATGCCTGCTATTGTTTTACAGGAACAGGAAGAATAAACTGAAATAGTGGGTAGTGAGGAAGCGGCACGCAGCGTATATTGCATGGTAGTTTTGACTTTTCATGTTGTACATTAATGAGTGTTCTAAAACTAGATGATGCGATACCATTGATGTACATTGCTTATGCATTTTATCTTTCCGAAAGGATAGGAGTGAATCTGATGTAAACTATTTTAAACATTTATTTTTCAACTGTGTTCAATTTAATAGATAAATTTGTGTTTTGCATTCTTTAAGACAAAAAATTGTCGACCCATGATAATTTTGTACTCTATTGCATGTTTTTACTGAGAATAGGGGTTGTCCTTTTTTTTATAATCCTGTGACTAATAATGTTATATGTGCAAAAGTTTTGTTTTAACTAATAATTAAATAATTCATGGTCGGCAATTATATGTACTAAACTGTGAACGTGTTCCTTAAAGCAAAGATTATGGGATCAAAATAGCGTGCTTACAATTTATTCTCTTTAAATCATCAAATAAGATTATGTTAAATAGTACCTATAGTATAAAAGTAAAGTGCAAATAAGAAATGAAACGTTACATTCTTTTTAATCATATTTCATTGCTACCACATGGTGTTTGATACAGCGAGAAATAAGTAATTTATGGATATGATTAATTAAGGGGAAATTTTGAGAAGTATAATTTTTGAATGGAATAATATATTAAATGGGTTGTTTTATTTATTTATTGGTTAAAAGAACCTTACAGTATTCCTTTATATACAGTTTAATGAAGAAAATGAAAACATTAGATTTAAAAAATACTAAATTGCAAATTTACAAAACTACAAAATTAGAATTATAGAAAATAAAACAAAACTTATATGTATAGTTTGACAAATCATTTTTAAATTCCTATGAGTTTAAATGTTTAAAATATCAGTATTTTAGAAGATTTTGTTAAGAAACTCTACGCCTTCTAGAAATTCATCTTTAATACCACAAAATTCTCCGTAATTTTTCAAAACTATATGTTTGAGATTTCATTTATTAGGATGGTATTCTTTTTTGTTTATCAAACGATAAACTATGCTATTTATTAGTTTAACAAAAGGAGGAGATACATTTTCTTCATTCTCCTTATCAATTTAGTTTTCCACCACACAAATATATAAATAGTACCACATATCTAAAGTTCTTTTTCTTTTATCAATTCCCAACATTCATAGCAGCATACATGTACTAACATTGATATGAAAAAATTGTTATACTTCGTATGTTTCAAGATTACTTAAAAACATTTACCGACGGCTGTCTATTGATAGTTTCAAGAAAAGATTAATCTAAATAAATTAGAATCCATAAACATTTACCAATAGCTGTCTATTAATCTAAATAAGTGATATTGATATGTTTAACGTCACTATGTATGGCTATAGCATTGTGCTCATGTCATTTCACAAACATTAAACATTTGATTTATCAGTGGTGCTGCATGGACTATGTATGGTTTCCAAATGATTAGAAACCAGAAAACATAATTAAAATTTAGCATCCAATTTCCATTATATGGATTCAGTGAAATGTGCAAGTTCATTATCATCACAACAATTTTTACGTAGGAAAACATATATTCAACTATAAATACAATAAAACTGTATACATTTTGAAATCAATGCACATGAATATTTGATTGTCTATTTCAGTCTGTCTACTATCAGAACTCATAATGCATGCGATAAAGTTCACCTAATGTTAACCTCTTATGTTGTTTACTGTTTCAAAACATTTTTATATTTTCAACTCATTTATAGAATTTAAGTCTGACAAAAATCCAAATAATTTGAACAATCTGCCATCTACTGCATTATTTTTTTGAAAACTTATTTATCAGAACTTTTTTTCCTTGCTAATTGATCTGATTCTTCTAATACATGTTGATTTATCACAACTTATTTTACTTACTAATTAATCCAATTCTTCTAATAGGCGTTTGATCGTAATATTGATCATTGTTGCTTTCATTCCAGTTATTACTAAGATAATATTAAATCATTTTCCTCATATCAATAATACCAATAAAGTCAAGAAATAATACTTTATCACTGTATTTACTATCAAAATTTTCAAATTAAAACCGTCTGCGTAGCACGGGTTCACACTAGTAATTTTTTAATGATCTATGTGAATTTATCTACGCTACATACATGCATACATATACGTACATACATGCATACATATATGTGCGCATGCATGTATGTATGTACATACGTATGTCAAGTTTGGGTTCTCTTCCACCGAGTTAAGTTGTGCAATGACATACTTTTTCCTAAAATAAATATATTAAGTTCTAACATAGAAGTTTTATATTTATTACACCGAGTAACATTAGTTTTTTGGTTATTTTAAGCCAGCTAGCATTGAATACAATAAAAAGTGTTAAAGCAATTTATAAACCAATATTTATATTAAAATAGCAGAAATTTTGTTACGCTAGTATGTCCCATTTTGACTGCCTAGTCCAAATAACTAGTTGGTGCTTTAATAAAATGCTTCAACCTATTCTTATCAGTTGCAGCAAGATATCACTATTTGTATATCAGCAGGTTTGGGTGCACCTTTGTGTATAACAGTGGGTGGGGCATATCTGGGCATATCAAATAACCCTTTTAACTAAAATCATTCCTTAATTACAGGGAAAATTCATGTAAACTGATTCACGCACTATTGCTCGATAGCATTGAAGCTGGCTCTAGGATGATTTTTCTACTCTTGTAATTATTGGATTTTGCACAGAGTAACAAACAACTTTCTTATTAATTTCTTAACATCTTAATTTGCTTTTGCTTGTTTTTTTTTGGAAACAGGGAGAAAATAAAAGGCCCAAGGCCCAAAAGAAAATAGTAGGGTAAAATACACCATATCCGAAACAAACACTAAACCCTAGCTTACAACACCACAACGCCGCTACACCGAAACATACAGAAACCCTAGAAAACAGATGCGAAAAGAAATAAGAAATGGCGATTAGAGGCAATTGCAATATAATCGAGAAATCATGGTGGCTTCCAAACAAATCTCTTCCCCTTGCTCTTCCCCTTGCTATCTTCATTAATGATGACGAGTGGATCTCGGATTGATGTTCTCAAAACAGGCGAAACATTGAGATACTGAATCAAGTGCGTGCTATTATTCACGAGACGCTCAGGTGAAAGCCAGTCTTTGTCATTTGAGGGATTACGAGCAGAGATGTTGTGAGTCTCGTGAGCCTCAAAACTAGGAAGAGCCACTTGCTTTTTATGCTCAGAGAGAGAGCAACAATCGGTATAATCGATTGAAGAATTCTTGCTGCAGTTGACAGCAACTAACTCTTCGAAAAGCTTGCTGGATTCACCTTTGTCCCAAACAGATAAGTGATAGAAGTGATTGTTTATGTTGCTTTTGTAGAAATCAGTCGAAACTCTCTGATTACTCATGACTCGATGCAAAATCCTATCTTTATGCAGGAGATGATCGGAATATGCCTTGTGCTTAAGTGTGCGGTAGCCTCCGCCCCTATCGGATACGTTAGAAAGATCAGTGCTAAAAGATGAAGTATTATAAGACACTTTGTTAAAATTAGAATTAAAAACACTTCCCTTTCCTTTTTCATGGCAGGAAAAATTACTGATTTGTTGGTAGAGGTGGCCGCCACCAAAAAGTGCAAGCTCCGGATTGGGTTTACTGAGGCAATTCGATCTCTTCATCCAGTGAATGCCACTATGGTGAAGGGGTTTGCTTCGAGGGAAAACAAAATCCTGATTCTCGTTTTGTAAGAAATTTTTAAGTTCCCCATCATAGTTATCAGCACTCCTAAGAATTTGATTGAATTTTTCTGAATGATTTTGGCTGCTTTCCAATTTTTTGAGAAGAATTTGGGTTTCCATATCAATTGTTTTCCAAAGTTGAATGTTGTCTGTCTCTTTTTGAGAATGTAATCTTTGATTTCTTTCTTTCCAAATGTGAAAGATGGTTGCCGTAAAGGTGATGCTAGCATGACTGAATTCCTTTAATTTTTCTCTGAAGTTTTCCTGAATATATTTGATGCTTTCTCTGATGCTTTGAATAGCCTGATGCTGGTTGATTTTAAGTTTTGATTTGGCTATGAACCAAATATGTTTTGAGAAAACACAATCAAAAAATAAATGGTTTATGCTTCCATCCTCCTGTTTTCATAATAGGCAGATAGTCTCTCTATTTTTATTCCATTTCAAGCACCTGTCTCTAGTAGGTAGCTTATTAATAACAGCAAAAAAAGCACAATGGGACATTTTTGGACAATTTGATTTATTCCAAATAACATTATACCAATCTACTTCACTTTCTTGGCCACGAATATATTTCCAAGTTTTTTTAAAAGAAAAATTCCCTTTTTTTGAAAGTCTCCAATCCCAAGTATCTTTGTGTAGATTGAGATTAATAGTAATCTTTTTAATGGCTTCATTAAAGATAGAAGTAGCTGGGTGATTAAAAGTATTCCAAAAATTGTTTTGAATAATGGTATTAACTTTATCAAAAGTCCCACCAAACCAAAGCAAACTATCCAAGCCCAAAAGACTGATCAGAGATTTTCCAAGTATCCATGGATCAAACCATAAACTGGTTTGATTACCATCCTTGAATTTCCTATCCAGAAGTTTTAGACCAACTTCCCTACAACTCAAAATATTTTTCCAAGAGAAAGAGTAATGATTTTCAGATTTTGCAGTCCAATTTTTTTTATTTTTAAGATATTTAGCTTTCATCCATCTAGCCCAGAGTGAATTTCCATTGACAAATTTCCAAAAAAGTTTAAGCTTAAAACCTCACTCAAATCATTTATATTCCTAAGGCCCAAACCCCTAAATTTCTTTGGTTTGCTGACCATATCCCATGCTATTTTATGTTGTTTTCCTTTCCAAATAAAATTAGCACAAGCTTTTTCCAATTTATGAATAGTTTTAGCTGGGATATTATGAGCTTGAATCCAATACATTATGATTGCAATGATGACAGTATGTGTTAATTCTATCCTACCAGCTAGGGACAGAAGCTTACAAGCCCAACCCTCAAATTTATTTTGAATTATGTCCAACAATCTAGTGCAGTCAGCATCATTGATTTGATTAACACTCAAAGGCAGTCCCAAATATTTTACTGGAAGATTGCCCTCTTTAAATTTAAGAATGTTAAGAATTTCAGTTTTATTGTTGCAACCATTACTGAAATAAATTTTACTTTTAAAATCATTAACTTTCAGACCAGCATGAGCTTCCATATTCATAAATTTTTTTGATATGGCTTTAGCATTATTAGAGTCAACATGTAAAAATAATAGAAGATCATCTGCATATAACAAGTAGGTAATGGCTGGTTTGATTCTATTAATGGGTTTAATATTTCCCTTGATGATTTCAATTTCCATTAGGATAGAGAAATATTCCATAGCAATAGTGAATAAGTAGGGAGGCAGCGGATCCCCTTGCCTAATTCCCCTATTGCTATGGATAAAACCCTTTGGAGAATCATTAACCAGAATTGAGAAGGAGACATAATTGATGCATTCATGAATAAGAGAGCAGAATTTTTCATCAAATCCCATTTGTTGCATCATGTAAATAATAAATTGCCTATTAATTTTATCAAAAACTTTGGGTAAATCAATCTTGACACACATAAGATTGCATTTTTTATTATTAAAGTTTCTAATTAACTCATGAGCAAGAAGAGTATTTTCCATAATAAGTCTGCCCGGGATGAAAGCACACTGATTTTCAGAAATTAAAAATTTTAAAAATATTTTAATTCTGTTACATAAAATATTAGCAATGATTTTATAAATAAATTTGCAACAAGCAATAGGTCTGTAATCATCTAGGCTATTTGGAATTTGGATTTTTGGAATAAGAGTGATAGAAGTGTGATTGAATTTTTTTAAGAGTCTACCAGTATTAAAGAACTCAGAGATAGAATCAAAGATAAAACACTTTATTTCTTCCCAGTGAGTTTTTTAGAATTTTGCGCCAACCCCATCAGGGCCAGAGCTTTTTATCATTATTAGATTGAAAGATAATGTTTTTAATATCCTCTAAACATATAGGAGCAAGAAGAATGTCTTGACTATTAGAGTTCAATATATATTTGGTATCAATAGTAGGAAAATTATTAGAACAGCTATGTGAATTGTAAAGATTAGTAAAATAATGAATAGCTTCTTTTTCAATGCAAGATTCTTCATTGATGACATTACCCTTAACATCAATGATCTTACGTATATCATTTCTAAATTTTCTGCTAGACATCCTAGCGTAAAAAAATTTAGTAGCTTCATCACCTTGTGTGGGCCAATCTACTTTAGCTTTCTGCTTCAAATTCATAGATTGCACTTGAAAGGGACATAATTAAATTGTATTGAGCTTCAAAAAATTTGTTGACATTATCACTGTCCGAGCAATCATGATCCAAGAGATTCTGCCTTATCTTGCATTCCTCTCTAAAATGAGATACATTGTTTTTATTTCTGAGTTTATTCTAATTTTTCAAGTTATCTTTTGTAGTTTGAAGGAAATTGCTAAATTTATACTGGGCAGTGCCCTGTATCTCAAAAGACAAACTTTTTTGATGATATCTTTGTAGTTATTATCATATACCCACCCATTGATAAATCTGAAAGGAAATTTTTTCTTAGAAGAATAATTTTGAGTGAGAAAGATTTGAATTGGGGTGTGATCACTATAGGCTTGAGGAAGAGTGTAACATTTAAAAATTTTGAAACAGTTAGTGAAGTGGAGGTTAAGAAGTATTCTGTCAAGTTTACAATGAATGTTTCTAAACATACCAGATTTCCAAGTATATTTATTACCAAAAATAACTGGTTCATAAAGGCCAGTTTTAAGTAAAAAGTTACTTAAAAAATCTAGTTTTTTAGAAGGAAAAGGAATCCCCCTCTTTTTTCATGAGCATGCATAATAGTATTAAAATCACCAAGAATAATCCATGGAAAATGCATATTAGAATTAATCTGAACGAGATTCTCCCAAAGTTTTTGCCTTTCATACTCACTATTAGATGCATATACAAAGGTAATTTCAATTTGAAAACCACCTTTATTAGTACATTTACAGTGAATAAATTGATAATTAACAAAATACTGGGTAATATCCCAAATATTAGGATCCCAAATGATCAAAATTTTACCATTTCCCCCCATCTGATTATTGTTAACAATAATCCAATTATTTAAGTATTTGATATGATAATCTTTTATCTTAAAATCATCTAATTTATGTTCAAGCAATCCAATCATACTAGGATTTTCAGTCCTAAGAAGATGAGACAGGTCCAATCTTCTTTCAGAAGAATTGAGACCTCTGACATTCCAAGAGATAATAGACATAAAAGATCAGATTGAAATAAAATAAAAGGATACAGAAAAAGGATACATGGAGCAGCAACATTAAGCACTGTGGTTGCTCTCTTCTTCAAAGGATTCTATTCTTTTCCCTTTTTCTTATATGAGGTTTTGCTGAATACTTTTAGATGATCTTCCCATTTGTGATTTTTGATGATGTATTTCTTTTTGAATTCATTGTCTTCTGAATTTTCAGAGATTTCATTGTCTACTATTTCTTTAATACTTTTCATTTTGCCTTTTTTCTTATCCTTGCATTGTTTTTTGTTCTTCCTTGGGACAGAGACAGAATTTGTAATCAAACTAACTGCCTTTTGAATATTGTCTTCGGAATTGGAAATTGAATTTTTGAAAATTGGGGAAAGATGAGAGGCAAGATGACTGATATTGAGGTTAACAGATGGTTCCTTGCTTAAGATATTGTTAATGTAAGAATCATCATCCAAGTTCATAACCTCTGAAACAGTTGGGGCCATATTTTCTTGAAAATTTGTATCTTTACCAGTATGTTGAGAAATAGCAGTGCTGATCTCTGAACTTGCAAATGCTTCAGGAATGATTTCAGAATTTTTTTCTATATTGGTCATGGTTTTGGTGCCTTCTTGAGGATCATTTTGATTTTGAATAATCTGAGATTCTTCAATATTTTTATTTTTCCCCAAAATGTCATTATGATTGGGATCATTATTATTGATGAGATCTTTAAATGAATTTCCAGATTTGTCTATTCCTTCCACTGCATATTTTCTAAAATTCATTTCTGCATTCACTTGACTGCTTTGCTTTATTTTCCAAACCAAATTAGCATCACAGCTTTCTATTGTGTGTCCAAACCAAGAACATGTTTTACATCTGGGGGGGATCCATTCGTATTCAATATTTTGGATTAAATTCTCCCCATCATGCAAAGAAATAGTAACTTCATTGGGTAGCTCTGTGTCTGCACTAATTTAAACCAAAATTCTTACAAAAGAAAGTCTAGATTCTTTAACAGTGTGTTCATCCAATTTGAGAGGAGTACCCACCACACTGGCAACAGCACTAAGAATTTCACTATCCCACAGTCTGAGATTTAAACCGGGCAGTTTAATCTATATAGGCATGGTAGTAAGTAAGTCTCTGTCAAGATTAAGTTTATTGCTCCATTTTTTCATGATGATAAGCTTTCCATTAATAAAGAATGGACCCCCATTGATTGCTTTATCACAATCTGTAGCATTTGAGAATCTGATTAGGAAGAAACCATTATTACGAGTGAAGATAACAAAATTTCCAGTGAGATTACATGTTCTAGCAATAACTGCCTTGAAATGATGATAAGCAGGTCTATTGCCGAAAACATAGGCAAGAACTGAGAAACTCCACTTACTCTCAGCCCTTCTACTGGCCTCCGCGCTCACCACCACTATTTTCTTATCATTAATGGATAAAGGAGCAACATATTTCAGATTAAAGTCAGAATTCGAACCTCCATTTTTAATCATTTCTGCCCATGAAGAGGGTTTGATCAGGTTAGAAATAGATTGGGAAGTAATTGCATTGTTTTGATTGATTCTTGCATTGGATCTAGAATGTCTGAAATGATTTTCTGGAATTGAGCCATTCTGATTGATTCTTGTCATATTTCTTGAATAGATTTTATCAAAAACTGCATTTCTTGAATTGAAGAATCCATTATTTGCATATCTGGAATTCTTGTATTGATGAGAGGCTTTGTCTGGAAATTGCAGAGTAGAATTTTTATTCTTCTGATAAGATTTTCTGCCTAAAACAATCTGGAAACCTTCTGAATCAATAACAAGCCCTTTCTTTGGCTGAGGAGGTTCATGTAGCAGTGGCAAAGGATTCAATGGAGGTGGAGGAGAGCGAGGTGGAGAAGAATCAGAAGACCTATCAATCTGATCTAGGCCGAATATGGGATTATTAAGGAGATTATTGTAGGCAGCCATGGCTGCAAAGCTTGATTTCTTTTTTTCTTGTATATTGTATGGAGATGTAGAGTTGTTCCAAGTTTGCTTTTTCTTGTTAATCCATGGATGTTTCGAAGTTGAAATATATGTGCTTATTTAGTGGGTATGATAATGTCATGGCAATTAATGTTAATGTTTCTTTATTAATGACAATAGCCACCAAACATATCCATTTATTCAAATTTTATTCATGAGCATGCCTTAATTTAGAATCATCATTTGATTTTCAAAATTAAATAGGTATGCACAGAATGGCCAACTGGAAGAAGCGATCAAGCTATTCATGAACGTGAGAGAATTTAGTCAAAATTTGAATAAGTGCTGTAATGGGAAATTTGCTGGATGTAGTTGAGAAGCTGTCAAGGCCTCATCAACATAGAGTAGGAAGCAAAGAAGATCATCAATTGATGACTGTTTCTTATCTAAATGCAATATTTGAGATTTCATTCAAGTCAACCCTAGTTTACTTTGACACCCCAACTACTCCTATATGAATAACCCTGCTTTAGTATTTTTACCATACATATGCTATGAACAAAAAATTTCCTATACCAATAAATGAATAAACGTGTCATTCTTTTTACGTATATCATGTTACAGTAGTCCATTCTTCATTCTTTCTGTATGAACAGTGGTACCTGGATGTAATATCAGTTTAGTAAAACAAGCATTTTCATTGCTATTGTACTTGAAGATTATAGTATTTTCAGCTTTATTTTTCTCCTATTATGTCCAAATCATACAGTCCTCTTCTTTTGTTACCTGGATGAATCATCCAAACTGTATTTATGTCGTTGGTAAATGAAATTTAGCAACGGTTTCAAAGCTGTTGCTAAATTTTATTTCACAACTGTTACAGGTCATTGCGAAATTGAACTTACAAACAACCCTGAACCATCACAAAATTTATCCACTCCCTATTTCACAACATCTTTGGTAGTTGCAAATTGCTTTTCCAATGGCTTAAAGCTGTTGTGAAATAGCTTTTCTAGATAGCGTCGGTAAATCCTTGGACTTGAGACCTGTATGGAAATGATCTTTATCTGATCAAAGGTTTTCTCGAATAGAATATTAACCGAGCTTCGACAATCAATCAAAATCCAGCACGCCGTCACTGGCCCAACAACAGCCATTATCACCATGGAATCAAGTATTGGCACTTCGAACCAGTCAGTATCTCTATTCTGGAAAAGTGTGTTATCATTTATTATTTTGCATTATTTTGTCGAAATTTCATATTCAATGGCAAAAGAATCTCCAGAGATACATGCTACAACGAACTACCACACCTCTTCAATTCATTTTAGCTTTTCTTCACACCGAATAGGGCCCTCTAGATATGGTATTTATGGTAATTCTACTTTCATGTCACCTTCCTCCTTCTCCACTATCCCAAGCTAATCCATTGGGCATTCTACTCTTGGGGTTTGTCATTCATCTGTCTGCCATCTTGTGGATTCCTCACATATTATTGTAGTTTCTTCTTTTAAATCAAATCCTTAATTACATCCCTTTAATGACGGCACCCATTAGTATTATGCTTGTGAATTTCATGGAATCGACAGTACATCCTCGAGCGCAGTTCATATTTAATTGCCTCTCTACGAGGCAGCTTCTTACAGTTTTCAGTACCTTGCATAATAAGTAAGATTTTCTTGAAATCATTAAAGGGAGTGTAATCCTCCGGTATCATATACCTCGTGCGCTTCTTAGCGGCCTGCTTCTTCCCGCCGGTGCATTGGTTTTTCCTCTTCAGTCTATTGTTTTCAACATTTACAAAAACATTTTTGACGCTCCAACAGGTTTTCCTGATGGTAACATTGCTCTATACTACATCATTTGATAGTCTATCACCAATCGGTCCTCGTTTGCCTCTTCTAAGCGCATCTAGGACACCTTTCGATAAAACTCTTCCATAGTAGGTGGATGCTTTCTTTTAATCCATCCACCAAAGTCCATATCAAGTTTAACTCCTCCCTCAGAACAACGTCATCAAGAAAATATCTTCCTTCGGATTGCTAATTTTAGTCATTGCAGTATTGAATCATTTCATGAAATCCTTCAGAGTCTCTCCAGAACCTTGGTGCACATTCAACAAGGATGTCACATCCTTTGGTGAGCAGTATTGATGCAGCGCGAGCTACAGATTCACGAGGCTTAAGTCGGCCATGACCTAAAGGAGGAGTTTTGGGTCATCTGCGACCTAAGGAGTCACGAGACAAGAAGCCACGACTTAACCAAGTCTTAAGTCGCTCGGTATCTTTAGGTCGTTTATGACCTATAGCAATGGGATCTATCAAAGAGGCGACACGAGTTAACAGCCAACGACCTAACGGTGAAGACTTAAGTTGCTCAGAAGGTGGGGACGAGCTACGACCTAAGTTGAATGACCAAACTCCTAGGTCGCCCGAAGAATTCCCGTGCCGCTTCGATAGGTCGCGAACGACCTAACTCATAGGTCGCATGAAGAATCTTTGTTACCGCTTCTATAGGTCGTTAACTCGACCTACCAACCTATGAAGAGTCGCTGAAGAGTTAAGCCTCTTGGAAGTTAAGTCGCTGATGGTTTAAGTCGTGTCATTTTTAAGTCGTAAGTCGTGTCGTTTGTTTGTACTGTGTTGTACTTTAGTCGTGAGTCGTTTGTAACTCGTTAGGTTGTAAGTCGTGTCGTTCGTTTGTATTGTGTTGTAACGTGTCTCTTACACCATTAAGTCGTAAGTCGTTGGGGTGTGATAAGTCGCTGCCGACTTATGATAGGACGTGGGTCGCCTATTTTTTAGGTCGTCTGGTATGTTGCTTGTAAGGTCGTGTACGACCTAAGTGTGGCACGTTGTGTTGAAGCCTATAAATAGGCATGGGGTTCATTTGTAGTTAATTGTTGATTTTTGAATAAAACTTTGTTTGAGTGCTTTGTGCCTCTTTGAAATTGGTAGTTGAGTGTAATCTCCTATCTCCACTTTTGGTGAATCGAGTGCGCTCGATTCAACGATTGTTGAAGCCGATTCGCGGTATCAAGTGCGCTTGATCAACGCTTGAAGAATTGAAGATCTTCTTTCACGGTATCGTGCGCGATCAACGTGTCAGAGATAGCTAGAATTCAGTATCTTCGGATCAACGAATTTGGGCCTTTCAGTATTTCTCAATCCACCGATTGCTACTTTCACCGTTTCATCTATTTTTTCGTAATTCCGCTGCGTCATTTTGGTATCGGAGCTAGACTTAGCCAATCATAGCTAAGCCGAGTCTTGGAGCCAAGGAGTTTGAAGTTGGTGTTCATTGTGTTCATCTTGAAGTTGAAACAAGTTAGAAGCTTCCGATCCATTTCATTTTGGATCAAAGTTGGAAAGGTGTTTGAGTTTGAATCGAGTTGGGTAGAGCCGTGCATCACTTGTTTGAGCCGAGAGTTTGAAGTGAACGTCGAGCATAACTTTGTGTTAAGTTTGGGCCGTGCATCAGTTTGGTATTATTGGTTGAAGTTAGGGTCGAACTTGTTGAACTTGTACGAGCTAGTTGAAGTTTGATTTGTAGAAGATTTATGAAGTTTTGAAGTGTTTGTATTGATTTAATCATGCCGCCGAGAAGAGCTAACCGTCATCAGAATGTTGAAGCGTTGTATAGAAGAGAAGAAGCCGAGCAAATGGAACAACGCATTAATGAGAAATTTGATGAAGGTATTGGAAAGCTAGAGAAGTTGATGAATGATTTGAATCAAAACCAAAGGAGGAGATCACCAGTCTCGAACCATGAAGGAAACAGAGTTTCGCCATCGGTTACGGAAGCGAGGAGGGTGTCGCCACAATCTTTTAGAGAAAGAAGAGAAACATCAATTTCATCAAGAAGAGATCACCATGATTATGGACGTGAAGAGAGGAGAACTCCACGAGAGTTTGAAGAGGAGCCCTATCGAGATATGGATAGACATGGTAGAAGGACCATGCATGATCATAGAGATGAAGAAAGACGGAATCGGTATCGACGAATATTTGATTTTGATGAAGATGGTGATAGAGCTAGTTTTCATTATCGAGATCGAGACCAAGTTAGAAATTTATATAGGGATATAGATGATGATCCTCGATGGGAATCGGGTATGAAGATGGAAATTCCAGAGTTCAAGGGTGGAATGGTAGCTGAAAAATTTCTTGATTGGTTGTCTAATGTTGAAGAGATCTTTGATTTCAAGGAGGTTCCTGAGCATAGAAGAGTGAAGTTGGTTGCTACTAGGTTGAGGGGTAGAGCTATGGCATGGTGGCAGCAAACTAAACTTACATGGGGGAGAATGGGGAAGTCGAAGATTGAATCATGGGAGAAAATGATGAAAGCTACATTCTTACCTTACAATTATCAATCAATCATGTATCAGAGATTGCAGAATCTGAGGCAAGGGATGAAGACTGTTAATGATTAAGTTGATGAATTTTATCAACTGATTGCTCGAAATGACATAATGGAGACAGAGGAACAATTGACTGCTAGATTTATTGGGGGGTTGAGAATGCAGATATAGGATATGGTGAATAAGTTTGATCCTAGATCTGTGGCTGAAGCGCACCAGAAAGCTTTGGCTTGGGAGAAGCAGGTAAGACGTGGAGGTGGTGGGTTTACAAGTTCCAATATTCAGAACAAAGGTGCTAGCGGGAGTTCCAATGTTTCGAAAGCTGTCGGTAAACCTGTTGTGAATGAAGTTGCGAAGGCGAAGGTCAACAACAGTTTCAAATGTTATAATTGCCAGGAAATGGGTCAGAAGAGTAATGAATGTCCGAAGCCGAAGAAACGAATTATGATTGCTAAAGTTGAAGGTGAAGAGTTGGGGAAGGTTATCCTAGTCCAGTTGAGGAGGATGAACAGGATATCGCGTCAGGAGATGAAGGATGTAATCTTATGATGAGGAGATCTTGTTTAATACCGAAGCAGAAAGAAGAAGCTAGTTGGTTGAGGAGTAGCATCATTCAATCAACATGCACTATTCTGGGAAAGGTTTGTAAATTTGTGATTGATGCAGGAAGTTGTGACAATATTATTTCTACCGAAGCTGTGAGAAAGCTGAAGCTGAAAACGGAGAAGCATCCAAATCCTTACAAGTTAGCGTGGTTGAGAAAAGGAGGAGAGGTGAAGGTGGACAGGCGAGTACATGTTCCATTTTCTATTGGGAAGAAGTATAAAGACGAGATTTGGTGTGATGTGGTGGAGATGGATGTTTGTCATTTGCTTTTGGGAAGACCATGGCAGTATGATCGAGCAGTACAGCATGACAGTCGAACCAATAACTACAGTTTTATGTTTGAAGGTGTTAAGATTATTTTAGTTCCAAAGATGAGACAACAGGAAGAGAGCAAATCTGAGGAGATTGAGGAGCTGAAAACTTTATTGACGTTAAAGGAATTTATTGAAGAAGTAGAGGAGAGTCCAGAGGTGTTCTTGTGATTGGACACGAAGCTACTGAATATGTTGAAGTCCCAGAGGAAGTAAAGCCAGTATTGGAAGAATTCAGAGATGTGTTTCCTGAAGAGTTGCCAACGGAGTTACCACCGTTGAGGGATATTCAACATCAGATTGATCTTGTGCCAGGAGCAGTATTACCACACAAACCACATTACAGGATGAGTCCTAAGGAGCATGAGGAGTTGAGAAGGCAAGTGGAGGAGTTGTTAGAACAGGGGCATGTTCAGGAGAGCTTGAGTCCTTGTGCCGTGCCAGCTTTATTGGTGCCAAAGAAGGATGGTTCGTGGAGGATGTGTACGGATAGTCGGGCTCTAAACAAGATCACTGTGAGATACAGATTTCATATGCCGAGGTTCGATGATTTGATTGATCAGTTGAGTGGAGCTGTTGTGTTTTCGAAGATTGACTTGAAGAGTGGATACCATCAGATTCGTATTAGACCGGGTGATGAGTGGAAGACTGCTTTCAAAACCAGGGAAGGATTATACGAATGGTTGGTTATGCCGTTTGGTTTATCGAATGCACCGAGTACTTTTATGAGAGTGATGAACCAGATTTTCAGACCATACATTGGGAAGTTTGTGGTGGTTTACTTTGATGATATTTTGATCTACAGTGGGAGTATGGAAAAGCATGTCTAGCATTTGCGTGAAGTACTGTTGATTCTACGACAAGAGCAGTTCTATGCAGCATCAAAGAAGTGTGTGTTCATGACGCACAGTGTTTTGTTTCTGGGATATGTTCTGTCAAAAGAAGGCATTCAAGTGGATGAAAGTAATGTAGAAGCTGTCAGGAGTTGGCCACAACCCAAGACAATTACTGAAGTGAGAAGCTTTCATGGGTTGGTTTCATTTTACCGAAGATTCATTCCACACTTTAGTAGTATAATGGCACCTGTAACCGATTGCATGAAAGGAAAGAAGTTGGAGTGGTCAGAGGAAGCAGGGGTTGCTTTTGAGAAGATCAAGACACTATTGACGTCATCGCCAATTCTAGTATTACCAGATTTTCAGTTGCTGTTCGAGTTACATACCGATGCATCTAAAGTTGGGATTGGTGGAGTATTGAGTCAGTGGAAGACCAGTTGCTTATTTCAGTGAGAAGTTATCTGGAGCTAAGTTGAGATATAGCACTTATGACGTGGAATTTTACGCAATTGTTCAAGCAAGGAAGCACTGGAGACATTATCTGTTTCAGAAGGAGTTTATTCTCTATACAGATCATGAAGCTTTGAAGCATTTGCAAGGGCAGGATAAAATTTCAGTTAGGCACGCTTCATGGGTCGCGTATTTACAACAGTTTACTTTTGTTGTTAAACACAAATCAGGGGTGACGAATCGTGTAGCTGATGCATTGAGCAAGAGGAATCATTTGTTGACGACAATGAAAGTTATAGTGACAGGATTTAAACTATTGCCGGAATTGGTTGAAGAGGATCCTTACTTTTCAAAGTTTGTTGAGAAAGTTAAGGATGGGAGTGCTGATGAGTTTATGTTGATAGATGGATTCTTATTCAAAGGAATCAATTATGCGTACCAGATTGTAGCTTGAGAATGAAAATTATGAAAGAGTTGCACGAAGAAGGGCATGTGGGTAGAGATCGAACATTGCAGTTGATTTCTCAGTCTTGTTATTGGCTGTCAATGAGAAGGGAAGTTGAAAGGTTTGTGCGTAGATGTCATGTTTGTCAGGTTTCGAAAGGGACAGCTACAAATGCGGGATTGTATATGCCATTACCTGTTCCTACAAAACCGTTGGTAGACATTAGCATGGATTTCGTGTTGGGATTACCGAGAACTCAAAGGGGGAATGACTCTATATATGTTGTAGTGGATCGTTTCTCGAAGATGGTACATTTTGTTGCTTGTAAGAAGACGGCGGATGCAGTCCATGTGGCACAGTTGTTCTTTAAAGAGATCTATCGTTTACATGGGTTACCAGAGTCTATTGTTTCGGATAGAGATACTCGTTTTCTGAGTCATTTTTGGCTAAGCTTGTGGAAGATGGTGGGAACAAAGTTGAACTTTAGTAGCGCTTACCATCCGCAGACAGATGGACAGACTGAGGTTGTGAACAGATCGCTGGGAAATTTTTTGCGATGTCTTGTGAAGGATAATTTGAAAAGTTGGGATATGAAGTTATGTCAAGCGGAGTTTTCTCATAATCATGCTATCAACCGTAGTACGGGTTTCAGTCCATTCCAGATTGTGTATTCAAGTTTACCGAAGGGACCGTTAGATTTGACAACAGTGCCATATCAGAAGGGAATTGCTAAGCGGGCTAGTGAATTCGTAAATGAGTTACATGAGTGCCACAGAAATGTTTATGAACGGTTGCTTGCATCAAATGAAAGGTATAAACAACTGGCGGATAAGAAGCGGAGAAGTGTGAAATTTGAAGAAGGTGATTTGGTTTATGCAGTGTTGACAAAAGATCGTTTTCCGGTGGGAACGTACAATAAATTGAAGGCGCGGAAAATTGGTCCAGTGGAAATTTTTAAGAAAATCAATGAGAATGCGTATCAATTGAAATTACCAGATGATGTTCATACTTCTGATGTTTTCAACGTCAAATACCTAATTCCGTATTGTGGAAATGAGATTGTTGTGGAAGAAGATGGTAAAAATTCAAGGTCGAATTTCTGTCAACCAGGGGAGGATGATGCAGCACGAGCTACAGATTCACGAGGCTTAAGTTGGCCACGACCTAAAGGAGGAGTTTTGGGTCATCTGCGACCTAAGGAGTCACGAGACAAGAAGCCACGGCTTAACCAAGTCTTACGTCGCTCGGTATCTTTAGGTCGTTTACGACCTATAGCAATGGGATCTATCAAAGAGGCGACACGAGTTAACAGCCAACAACCTATCGGTGAAGATTTAAGTCGCTCAGAAGGTGGGGACGAGCTACGACCTAAGTTGAACGACCTAACTCTAGGTCGCCCGAAGAATTCCTGTGCCGCTTCGATAGGTCGCGAACGACCTAACTCATAGGTCGCATGAAGAATCTTTGTTAGCGCTTCTATAGGTCGTTAACCCAACTTACCAACCTATGAAGAGTCGCTGAAGAGTTAAGCCGCTTGGAAGTTAAGTCGTTGATGGTTTAAGTCGTGTCATTTTTAAGTCGTAAGTCGTGTCGTTTGTTTGTAACTCGTTAGGTTGTAAGTCGTGTCGTTCGTTTGTATTGTGTTGTAACGTGTCTCTTACACCATTAAGTCGTAAGTCGCTGGGGTGTGATAAGTCGCTGTCGACTTATAATAGGACGTGGGTCGCCTATTTTTTAGGTCGTCTGGTATGTTGCTTGTAAGGTTGTGTACGACCTAAGTGTGGCACGTTGTGTTGAAGCCTATAAATAGGCATGGGGTTCATTTGTAGTTAGTTGTTGATTTTTGAATAAAACTTTGTTTGAGTGTCTTGTGCCTCTTTGAAATTGGTAGTTGAGTATAATCTCCTATCTCCACTTTCGGTTAATCGCGTGCGCTTGATTCAACGATTGTTGAAGCCGATTCGCGGTATCAAGTGCACTTGATCAACGCTTGAAGAATTGAAGATCTTCTTTCACGGTATCGTGCGTGATCAACGTGTCAGAGATAGCTAGAATTCGGTATCTTCGGATCAACGAATTTGGGCCTTTCAGTATTTCTCAATCCACCGATTGCTACTTTCACCGTTTCATCTATTTTTCCACAATTCCACTGCGTCAAGTATGGAGTCTGAACTACTCCAAAACCTTCTTTGCTAGCTGGTCAAAGGATGATATGGATCTCAGTGCGAGCCAAATGGACCAAACCATAGCAACATCGTTAAGTACATAGGAAAACACCCGCATCTTAGTGCATTAGTAGCTCAGGAACCATCCATGTGCCATTCATAATGAAGAAGATGCTATCTTGGATCATTTATTCCATTATAAGGTAGCATCATTGGCATCACAAATTTTCTAGGATAACTCTCCTAAAGAATGTTATCGGTGAAAGGGGTCCGAGTAGGTGATGAGCCCCACTCATTAATACTCCTATGCTGATTCATCTAGTAGTCTCCTTGCGATATCTACTATGCACTCCACACTAGATTGGGCAGTTGGATGGTGATCGCTAGGAATAGCCTAAGCGTTTGACTCTGTAAACACACTCGATTAGTTACATGACGTATGGGCTTGCCTGCCTCTAGGAGAGCCATTTGTCCAGACCATTTATGACACCTTATCTATTCTATGGCTTTCGTCTAAACAACATCAGTTTGTGCACTAGTATCTTGTATTTCACCAATATCAACATCCTGCAAGTGTCCCTCACTGTTAGAAAGGATTAAAGAATCAAGTGGTTGTTTGTCGCTCCCAACTCCAATCAACTTGGTACCAAACTGATTGTTCGTGGATAAAATAACTCCATCCCCTCTACTCCCCTTCTTTAATATTCTAGCAACCTACCTCTTCACTTTCTTGCTTTCCATCTCTTCTGTTTTGATTTAATGAAGATGGAATTTCCTCTTCAAAACTTGAAGGCGATGAATCTTTATGGCTTTTACTATGCCTTTGGGACCACTAGGATAACATAAGGAATATTTTCTCCATTCTTTCAGAAATGGCATTCTGACTATCCACATCCTTTTGTTTATCTTACCTATCATCCTATCCAGCTTAGCCTTTTTCACCAACATCTGTGGGAAAGAAGGTCCTGGCAAATCATTTGTTAGCTAAGTAGTCTCTTTATCATGCTAAGAAGTTTCATCTTCTCCAGTAACAGGTCTTCCAAGGGGCCATATGCTTTACGTATGCTGTAGATTCTTCCTTAAATCTAGATTACTTCAGATATGCAATAATCAACTTCTAGATCTAAATTCTGGATGCTTGGAATCCGAAGTTTTAAGCTAGATCTTCACTTTGGAATCTCATTCTTAATGAAAGCACCAAAAATGTTGAGTCAAAAAGTGATACAACATTCCAAACCAACCAAAAATCAGAGCAAACATATTATAAATAGAAATGAATGGCAAAAAAATCACAAATTTTATAATGGTTTGGCCTTAAATCACTGTCTACATCCATTTCAATTTTATTACTAAAGATTTGACATGAATGCAAATGATTACAAGGTTTTAAATCTTTAAAACAGTGCAATTTTTAGTAATTCATGACAAAGTTGGATCTATGAAGAAGGGAGTGAAGAATAATAGCCAAAAAAAATTCACGTTGCTCCAACACTTATAGTTATAGAAGAAATCATCCATCGGTGTCGCTGGATCGCAGAAGATCAGGTAAGAACTTAAACATGTAAATAGGAAGGAAGAACTAGAAATCTCTATACAAAAAATCATGTCGATACTGACCATAATACAGTTGCTATCGATCATAATTGCTCCTTACTAAATCACCTATTTCCTTTATATTTTTTCGTAACTTCAAGTTTTCAAACTTTTGTCTAAAATTGCTTCATCAAATCATGTCGGTATCAACATGATTTATCCTATGCGAAACTTGTATTTTCATGAAAAAGCACTAGAGTAGTTCACCTACTTGTTCAGAAATGGGTCCCCTCAGAATCATCTCGGTACTAACCATAGTTGCAATTGGTACCAATCATATTCGATGTTCTCTGATTTGGCTCTAATTTCTTATGCTCCATCATTCCATCATTCTAAGCAACCGCTTACGTTATAGATTTATTTCGTCTTCATCTTGAAGTTCAAATTTTCTAAGAAGTCACTTGGTTCAAATACTGGATAATAGCCAGCCCTAGGGTTGACATAGCTTGGTCAAATACCCTTTGACTCCTCTGGAATCATTATTTAATAAGTTAATATCTAACTTTAAAACTAATCGAACCGTCATATAAGCTTTATGCTTTGTTCTGTTTGATTTTAAGCCTGAAATAAATATAAAATTAGCCATATTTATTAATAAAACACTTATATTAATTTATAACATCTACAAATTAATTTTTATCCTTTCAATGTTATCTAGCCTTTTTGGCCTGGCTATATTCAAACTGACTGGGTAAGTTAGACTGGACGAACATCAATGAAGATAGCCCGGAGAGATGAGTATTGGGCTCAGAGATCAAGCATAGGCAATGGTATGAAGCGAAAATCAACCGAGACCAAGAGATAGACTCTTCAAAATATTCTATGCATGGAATAATGCTTCCCCTAGGTGGGGGATCAATGCCTATCCCTTTCTGTAGAGGATTGGTAAAAATGCTCAATTTTGTCCCAAACTAGGCGAGATAATATGAAGTGACAAGGAAGCCCCATGAGGCTACATTTCAAGTTTTAAGTCGTTTGGAGTTCGTATGCTCAAGTTATGGCAAAATTACTTCACCTATAAAAAGGGATTAGTATAAAAAGGGACTGATTTAAAAGGGATTGTATAAAAGGGGTCGGTATAAAAGGAGCATATAAAAGGGATCGGTATAAAGGGGATCTGCCATATTCAGCTTTAACTACATATTGTAACAATGATCGGTCAATAACTCAAAATCTATAGATGCTATCAATATGAAACTTGAAGTATAAGCCCATTACAACATGGAGAACACCCATTAGGGATTGCATTCCAATCAGAGAAGATTGGAGGGATCGGTCTCTATCCCTCTAGAGGGATCGACTGAAATAAGAATGCATGCCACACAACTTCTAGGAAAGTGCGATATCTCACAAACAGTAAGTCGTAATGGCATAAATAAAAGTATATAGTGGACATAGGCCAAGATTGCCAAACCGCTAAAATATCTATGTGTTCATTTATTATTTTTTCTCTTTTTTAATTCATTATTCATTTAATCTCTACTAGATTCTGTTAGGTGTCGATGCCATTTTTGGTATCAATATATTGGCGCTTTCACTGAGAATCGAATTCTTAGCTTGATCGGATCTCGTCATATAGTTGTAGAATCCCAAATTCATGAGATAGATCCAGTTATTTATCAACAAACTTCCTATTCTACTGAGATTTGAAGGAAATCTAAAGGAAGATGATAGCCATGGTTAGAGAAACTGTAACGTCCCCCACTTGGAGGTCCAAAACTAACGGCTACTGATGCTATAGTCATCCATAGTTATTAATCTTCGGCGAGCAAATACGGTAATGTAAGATAAATTTATATACCAAAAATACATGGATATGGGAAAAGTTTAAGATTTCAAAACAGCTTTCACATTCCATTCCAACCTCATTTCAACATCCTTTACATACTCCTACAATGTTAACTTCGCTCAGAAAAATATAATTTTTACAATATACTCCAAGACTGATATATGAAGATGTCTCGTTGGTGGTCAGAATGTATAATAGGAAACAACTAACTTTGCTTTAACAAAACAGCACAGTGGAATCACATGAGAAAGAACTTAAATAACTACAAGCCTTTTACACGATTCTGGAAGCATTTTGATCTCAAGAGGTACCTGAGAACCTCAAATCTCAAACTATTCAAAATCAATTGGGTACCCAAAAGTTTAAGGAGAAAACAAAAACTTCTAGTCAGACATAAAGCCTTGTATGAATAATAATATAACATCTCAAATAATTTAGATATCTTGTGAGACCACACCGCTTAGCTGAACGGGTTTCCACTCACTAGTATCTTAAAACCTTAACAAACCATTTTCCATGCCTCTACATCCATAATGGTTAACTCAAATCAAAACATTATTATGTGATGATATGCAAAATGATTGAATCAATTCTGGGTTACCCATCCCCAATTCATTTTGACTATCTATCATAATTATAGTTTCTAAAATTACTACTAACCTAATAGTTTTCATGGGCTAACTAATAACCGGTTAAACTTTTAAGGACTCTATGTCCAATTATATAGTTTTCATAGGATTACTGTAAACCTATTGGTAACTCCAATATCATTTCCTTTATCCTAGTTTTCGTATCTTTGTTTTACCCTAGTTTTCATGGGATAACTACGAACCTATTGGCTATCTGTCAATATCTCATTTTCTTATCCAGATATAGTTTTCATGGGCTTACTATAAACCTATCTAACTGACATATTTAATTATATATAGTTTTCATAGGCTAACTATGAACCTATTGGCCCCTACCAATATATTTTCCTTTACACATTTTTCATGGGCTTAGTGTTAATCCATTGGCCCCTGCCAATATCTTTTATTTATTCACTATTAGGTCAACCCAACTAGTTATTCTACCCTTTTTTAAAGTATAGTTTTTTTGGATTCATTATAAAGTGAATATATACACATATGAAGAAGCAAACAACATAATTTGCTTAATTCCTTTAACCCATTTAGACTTCTTATAAGTTCCATTTCAAAATACTTTGTTTATTAATATGTCATGGTTTTCTTTTAATTAAGATTGGGTTAATTGTTTTGAAAACTATACCTTCTAAACCTTGCTTTCGAGCTCACTCGATAGCCTCCTTCAAAAGCATATATCTCTTATCAAAACATTAAGCTTCCGCCTTTAAAAACACTTTAAAATTCCTTTTTCGAAACCTTTGTAATATAATAAAGTGTTGCTTATTGATTATTAGAAGCATAGCTTTGAAACCATTGGGATTTTCTCTTCCTAAAGCATTGAAAGTCCCCTTTCGACATCATTCAGTTTACCGTTTAAAATATTATATGGGTCAAAGAAAATATAAACGAAAGTACCTCTTTCAAAACCATTCTTTGCTATATAAAATATTGGGGGATTTACGATGGCGTCGTCGAAACCATCTCTTTCGACATAGTCGAAAACTTACCTTTTAAAATATTTAAGGATAGCTTCGAAACCCCTTTCGAAACCATTGCCTTCGAAACCAATAGCCCTTTCGAAAGCATTTAGTAAGTGACTTAATATATCTTTAAAAAAAACAATACCTTTCGACGGTATTGATGACTTCAATACACTCGAAAGGCAAAGGATCGACGGCAGGGCTTGGACTAGGTTAGAACCCCTTCTTTTGAAAGCATTGATTTATAGTTAAAGTAACTCTTTCGAAACCTTGTTTTCTTTTAAGACAAACATGGCAACCCCTTTGAAAGCCATTATAAACTTATTTCAAAAACATACATATCAACTAGGTCGAAAGCTAAGTGAAACAAAGGCAGTCGCTTATTTTTCAAAACAAATTGAGGTAACGATCCCATCGCAAGCTATGCTTTCGAAACCATACCTTTTTTCGTTCTCCAGTCCACTACGTATCACCTAAATGATACCATGGGTATTGAATGTAGCTTAATAAGGTTTCGACATAGGCAAAGGCGAAAGGGGCGAAAGGTACTCTGAATATAGGAGAAAACTATTTTTCTCGGTTAAATAATAAATTAAGTAATTTATATAAATTAACTTGCCTACGTATAAATTTCTTATTGGTTGCCTTAACTTTTCCCTTGCTTTTCATAACTAACCGACTTTTTATTTTGGATAAGTATCAAACTTAAACTTTTACAAATAAAACCTTCCTCTTTATTTACACGTAAATCATTTTGTTCCTCTTCTCAAAATAATTTATTTTGTATATCAAAACAATTAAGAAATAACCTCAAAATTCACAGAAATTTACTTTGATCAAGTTATCTAACATATCAAAATTTCAAATCCAAATTCTCAATAGATCTTTTGAAAAAATTGTTAAACCCAACATGTTATATTTTCATTCAAAAATTCATAATACTCTTTCCAAAGCTTGGATAATTAACAAACTTAAAACCCTATTCTAAAATCATGTTTTGCGTAACATATAATTTTTCCATGGCGTTTAAACATCAATATCACACAATTTTGATCTAAAACCGTGTACACCATTATTTAAACAATCTTGTTTAAATTTAAATAAACAATAATTCAAGCATATCCTCATCATACATCATATTTTCGAATTTAAACTTAAATCCGAAACATATATTTAATAAATGGAGATGGAAATTATCATTCATCGTAATCTTTGATAAGGAAAGTGGATTGGGATGAGTTTGGTTCCCCTTTCTTTAGTTCATTTTCTTTTCTTTGAATTTCCTCCTCTTCTTTTACCATTAGTGGCCGACCTTCTTCCTTTTGCTCATATTTCTTATTTTTGTGAAAATGAGTCTCAATGGCTTATGAAATAAACACACACAGAGGTTAGGTATAGTTAAATCCCATTATACCCTTGCATAATTTAATTGGTCTATAAACCATTCTCTTGCCCAATTAAATTAATAAAAACGACCACTTAACTTTATTCAAATCTCAATCCCCTTATCACTTAACATTTACATTATTCTATTTAATTTATCTAATTAAATATCCTGAATAATTTTATTTAAAATTAGGGGTGTTATAGGGTCTCCTCCTTAAATAATTTTGTCCTCGAAATTCAGTAAGGATTAAATACTAATTATAGCAATCTGAACCACTCTAAAAAACTATACTAGTTTATCTGACTAGCGACCAGCTATATAAAACATAGACATACCATTTAAAATAGACCAGGATAGGTAACTTGAATCATGTCTTCTGTCTCCTACGTGTAGTCCTTCTCGTTGTCGCTCCATCGAAATTTCACCAACTCGACTATCTTGGTCCATAATCTTTTCTCATCTCTCGCTACAATCCGAACTAGTTGTCTTACAATTGTCAAATTAGGCTCTACTACCAACTCATCCAATCCTGTTAGAGGAATAGAAGTCTCTGGATTATGCACATACTTGCAAAAATGAGACACATAAAATATATTTTGGACACCTGCCATATTGGTTGGAAATTCTACTCTATATGCGAGCTTTCCTATCCTTTCTATAATCTAGAATGGATCCACATATTTCGATGCCAACTTTCCTGACTTACCGAATTGTATCACTCCCTTCATCGGTGACACCATAATAAAAAATCTGTCTCCAACTGAGAACTCTAGGTCTTTATGCCTTTTATCTGCATAACTCTTCTGTCTGGATTGAGCTTCTCTCATCCAATCTCGGATCAACTCAATATTCTTTAACACATCCTTAACCATATCTTGACCTAAAACTAATCTATCTCTAGTCTCTAACCAACATGCGGGAGATTTGCATGACCTTCCATACAAAGCTTTAATGGTGCTATTCCTACACTAGTATGAAAACTATTATTATAGAAAAACTCAATCAAATGCAGATGATCTTCCCAAGATCCACCAAAGTCTATTACACAAGTCCTCAATAAATCTTTGAGTACCTTATTGACTCTCTCAGTCTTCCCATACGTCTGTGGATGATATGTTGTACTCATCTTGATCTTGATACATAATACTCTCTGTAGACTTCTTCAAAACTCGCTAGTGAATAATGTATCTCTATCGCTGACTATGCCACTAGTAATTCCATGAAGTCAAACTATGTTCTTCACGAACAACTTTGCTAAAACAAGTGTCGTTCTGGTTGACTTGACTGGAATGAAATAGGTTCTCTTGGTCAATCTATCCACTATGACCCATATGCTTTCATTTCCTTTGTTCAACGTTGGCAACCCATCAATAAAATCTACAGATATAGAATCGCACTTCCAAACTAGAATCTCTAAAGGTTGAAATGACTCTCTCAGCTTCTGGTGTTCGGCTTTCACTTGTAGAAAATTAGCACATTGTCTAACCCATAAGCCAACATCTCTCTTCATGCCTTCTCAATAGAAGCTTCTCTTCATATCTTGATACATCTTGGTTCCCTTAGGATGAATCATAAACTTGGATCAATGATACTCATCTAGAACTTCTCTTCTCAAGTTCTTTACATTCGGAACACATAATCGTCCCTTCTTCCTCAACCATCCTTTATGGTCAATGCCAAAATCTTTAAGATCATTGATCTTAGATCCCACCTCGAGTCTTTAAATTTTCTAGGCTATCCCAAGATCCACTTTTAGTTTATCCTCTCAATTAGCATTGGTTGAATCTTTAAATAGGCCAACATAGAAGTACTCTAAGTACAACCAGTAGTCGATCTCGAATTTATACTACACTTTTCTAGAACTTCTAAATCTTTCCATTCTGACTACATAGCTAAAACCATATTATGATGTTTCCTGCTAAGGGCATCCAATACCTTATTCCCTTTTCCAAGAGTATATTCTATACCAAAATCATAAGCAACCAAAAATTCTAGCCACCTCTGATGTTGCATATTCAACTTTTTCTAAGAGAATAAATATCTTAAGGACTTATGATCAGTGTATAGCTCAAATCTCTTCCCTAAGAGATAATGTCTCCAAATATTCAATGCAAAGATCACCGCAGCCAACTCCAATATCTTACTTTGTGTAGTCCAAGCTGTCAGGAAGTGTAGGCAATGACTTTACCATTCTGCATTAACGCAGCTCCTAATCTTGTTCCATATGCATCAGTTTACACCACTAACTCTTGGTTTCCATCTGGAACAACTAACATTGGTGCATTGGTCAACAAATGTTTTAACTTAAGGAATCCTTCCTCACATTTGTCGGACCAAATAAGCTTCACATCCTTTCTGGTCAACTTAGTCAAAGGTGCTGCTATCCATGAAAAATATTTGATAAATCTCCGGTAATAGCCAGCAAGTCCGAGAAAACTTCTGATCTCAGTTACTGTCTATGGTCTCCTTCAATTATCGACAGCTTCGATCTTAATTGGATCTACTGCCAAATCTTCCTTCGAAACTACATGACTAAGAAATTTGACTTTTGCTTCCAAAAATGACATTTAGAAAACTTTGCCTTTAATTGATGCTGCCATAGCATTTCGAGCACTACTCTCAGATGATTCTCATGCTCTCTCTCATATTTCGAGTGCACCAAAATGTCATTTACGAATACTAACACAAACCTATCCAAGTGTTCTTAGATAGCTCATTTCATCAAGTCCACGAACAAAGGAGGTGCATTCGTCAACCCGAATGGCATCACAAACCATTCATATGAACCATACCTAATTCGAAATGTTGTCTATGGAATACTGTCTTCTGACACTCTCAATAGATGGAAACCGGCTGCCAAATCTAATTGGAAAAATACTTTCCACTCAATTGATCGAATAGATCGCCAATTCATGGCAAAAGATATCTATTCTTGACTACCCTTGCATTCAGCTTACGGCAGTCTATGCACATCCGCAATGACCCATCTGACTTCTTCATGAAAATTGCGGCCGCTCCCCAAGGCGAACTGCTTGGTCTAATAAAATTCCTTCCTTCTACATTCACTAGTTGCACATTCAATTCTTTAATTCATTCGGTGTCGTTCTGCTAGGTGGTCTGCTGACAGGTTCAGCTCCTGGTACAAGATCAATACGAAACTCAATATCTTGTTTTGGTGGTAGTCCTGTAATCGGCTCAAATACATTTGCAAACTATCTGGCAACTAAACCCGACTTAACTCCTTCACTGCTTCCAAATCACTTAACACAACATAAACACTTCAGTCAGAAATCTCTACTAAAAAATGATTCGGTTCTGACTATTTGAATGTCTTAATGATATTTTCCCATCCTAGTAATATATCATAGCCTCATATCTACCCAACCAATCCATGCCCAAAATAATTCCAAAATATATGAAATCATAACATACAAATTGCATGCAAACATATGTCCTAACAAATCAAGTTCAACTGGTCACATTTCATCCCTATATTTGCATACCGTCCTATTGTATTCGCAACCCTTAAGGAAGAAATAGGGTATGTGGGTTACATGCATAACTTGTTAACCAAATTCTGGGATATAAATGAATGTGAGGCATCAGTATCAAATAATATCCTAAATAGAATACTTTGAATTAAAAATGTACCTTCCATCACAGTCATTCCCTTATCTACTGCAGTTGATTTGAAAGAAGATGGTGGTCCAATAGAAAAAACCTTTCCTTTTTCTGCCCCAACTGGATCTGGACACTGGTTCTTGCAATGCCTAACTTGATCGCAGTTGTAGCACTTAATATGCAGCATTCTTCTGCCCTTGTCTGATCGAAACTCGTTTGCAAAATGACCCTTCTTGTCACATTCTTAGCAGACTAAATCAGCTTTTAACTTCTTGGCTGAATCTCCCTTTTAGGCTCCTTTCTTTTGAAGAACTTTCTCTTCTTTCCTTGAGAACTCTGGGATTCAATAGGCTTCTCTCTAGCACAAATAGCAAGTATCTCTTTATGGTGAATGGCCATCTCCACTACCACATTATAAGGATCATGGATATGAGTCAGGGTCGCCCTAGCAAGCTCGAACCTCAGTCCTCGAGTGAACCTTTCATTCCTTCTGATGTCGATGTCTATAATAGCATATCCCTATAGAGATAGCTCATCAAATCTATTTGCATACTCGATAACTGACAAGTCTACCTGAACTAAATCCATAAATTTTCTCATCAATGCCGACTTGGCAATTTCAGAAAAAACCTCTTTTCGAATTTCCTTCGAATATCAGCCTAAGTTAACTCTTCCTTCGAAACTCCAACAGTCACACCATTCCACCAATTAAGTATCGACCCTTGCAACTGCCTAGATGCCAACCTTCTCTACTGTGCATATTCTAAACCCAAATCAGAGAAAATCCTTTCACAGTGTAACAGCCAATTCTCCACTTCTATAGCATCTTCTGTTCTTATAAATGGCTTTCCACCCATACTGGTGTAGTCTTGGTTTGGCATGGCTTAATTATTCCCAGCGGGAATCACAGGATTGGCTCCTCCAACATTTCTAACCACTCCAGCAATTCCTACTTGTATGAAATTAGCAAGGAACTGAAACATCATCCCCGCATCTACTAGAGGATTCCTAGCACTGACATTAGCTTCTGAATTTTGATTAGAATTAGCCTGTCGACCTTGGTTCCTCCAAGTGTTAGGTCGAGCATTTCCTTCAGTTGTAGTGCTTCCTCTACCTAGATTTACTCTTCCATTTCCTGCTTCCATATCTTCTTTCTCGTAAATCTGTATACGAGCCTTAGTAAGATATAGAATAATGGTCTAAGAGAAAGGGCAATTGCGTACTTATATATACCTATATATATATATATATATCAAATACAAGTACGTTACAATTGCGTCAACCCGAACCCCAATCAAATTTTTGATTCATTGCATTATGTTTTGAAAATATTTTAAGTTTGAACTGCTTAAGATATCATAAGCCTATGCTATGATGCTAACTTGTAACATCCTCCACTTGGAGGCCCAAAATTAATGGCTACGGATGCTGCAGTCATCCATAGGTATTAGTCCTCGACGACCAAATACGGTAATGTTAGATAAGTTGATAACCAGAAACGCATGGATGCAGAAAAAGTTTAAAATTTCAGAACAACTTTCATATTCCATTCCAAACTCATTTCAACATTCTTTATATAATCCCACAACGTTAACTTCGTTCAAAAATATATAATTATTACAATATACTCCAAGAGCGACATATGAAGATGTCCCCTTGGTAGTTAGAGTGTATAATAGGCAATAAACAACTTTGCCTTAACAAAACAACATAGTGGAATTACGTGAGAAAGAACTTAAATAACTACGTGCCTTTTGCATGACTCCAGAAGCTTTTATGTCTTAAGAGATACACAAAAATCTCAAATCTCAGACTACTCAAAATCAATTGAGTACCTGAGAGTCTAAGGGGAAAACATAAACTTCGAATCAGACATAAAGCCTAGTATGAATAATAATATACCATCTTAAATCATTTAGATATCTAGTAAGACCACGCCGCTTAGCTGAACGGGTTTCCACTCACTGGTATTTTAAAACCTTTATAAACCATTTTCTGTGCCTCTGTATCCATAATGGTTAATTAAATTCAAAACAATATTATGTGATGATACGCAAGACAATTTAATCAATTCTGGATTACACATCCCCAATTCATTTGACTATCTGTCATAGTTAAAGTTTCTAGGATTACTATTAACCTAATAGTTTTCATGGGCTAACTAATATACGGTTAAAATTTTAAGGACTCTTTATCCAATTATATAGATTTCATAGGATTACTATGAACCTATTGGCAAATCCAATATCATTTCTTTTATCATAGTTTTCATGGGTTGACTAGGAGCCTATTACCCAACAGTCAATATCTTTCTTTTAATCTAGTTTTCATAAGCTAACTCGAAACTTATGGACTATTTGTCAATATTTAATTTTCTTATCCAGATATAGTTTTCATGGGATTATTATAAACCTATTTAGCTAACGTGTTATATACATAGTTTTTATGGGCTAACTATGAATCTAATGGCCCCTACCTATATCTTTTCCTTTACACAGTTTCTATGGGCTTACTGTTAACCTATTGGCCCCTGCCAATATCTTTTATTAATTTACTACTAGGTCAACCAAACTGGTTATTCTACTCTTTTTTTCCAAAGTAAAGTTTTTTTTGGATTCATTATAAAGTGAATATATATATATATATATATATATAAAGAAGCAAACAATATAACTTGGTCAATTCCTTTAACCCATTTAGACTTCTTCATAAGTTCCATTTCAAAATACTTTGTTTATTAATATGCCATGGTTTTGCTTTTAAATAAGATTGGGTTAATTTTTTTGAAAACTAAACTTTCGAAACCTTCGAAACCTTGCTTTCAACCTCACTGGATAGCCTCCTTCGAAAGCATATATCTCTTTTCAAAACATTTGGCTTCTGCCTCTAAAAACACTTTAAAATCCCTCTTTTGAAACCCTTTTAATAAAATAAAGTGTTACTTATTTTGTATTAAAAGCATAACTTTGAAACCATTGGAAGTATCTCTTCTGAAGTCTCCCTTTCGACATCATTGGGTTTATTTTTTAAAATATCACATGGGTCAAAGCAAATATAAATGAAAGTATCTCTTTCCAAACAATTCTTTACTATATAAATATATTGAGAAATTTATGATGGGGTCGAAACCATCTCTTTTGATGGAGTCAAAAGCTTGCCTTTTAAAATATTTAAGGTTAGCTTCGAAACCCCTTTCAAAGCCATTGCCTTCGAAACTCATAACCCTTCCGAAAGCATCTAGAAAGTGACTTAATATAGCTTTAAAACAAACAATACCTTTCAATAGTATTGATGACTTCAATACACTCGAAAGGCAAAGGAATTGGCAATAGTGCTTCGACCAGGTCGGAACCCCTTCTTTCGAAAGCGTTGATTTATAATTAAAGGAACTCCTTCAAAACCTCATTTTATTTTAAAAATAATGCGGCAACCCTTTCAAAAGCCATTATAAACATCTTTCAAAAACATACGTATCGACTAGGTCAAAAGCTAAGTAAAACATAGGCAAGCGCTTATCTTTTTAAAACAAACTAAGGCAACGACCCCACCGGAAGTTATGCTTTCGACACCATACCTTTTGTCTTTCCCCAATCCACTACGTATCATCTAAATGATACCTTGTGTATTGAATTTAGCTTAGTAGGATTTCCACATAGTCGAATGCGAAAGGTAAAGGGCGAAAGGTACTCTGAATAGAGGCAAAACCTATTTTTCTGGGTTAAATACTAAATTAAGTAACTTATATAAATTAACCGCCTACGTGTAAATTTCTTATTGTTTGCTTTAACTTTTCCCATGCTTTTCACAACTAACTATCGTTTTATTATGGATAAGTATCAAACTTAAACTTTTGCAAATAAAACCTTCCTCTTTATTTAAACATATCATTTTAATCCTATTCTCAAAATAATTTATTTTCTATATCAAATCACATAAGAAAAATTCCCAAAATTCACAGAAATTTACTTTGATCATGCTATCTAACATATCCAAATTTCAAATCCAAATTCTCAACATATTTTCTGAAATAAATTATTAAACCCAACGTGCTATATTTTCATTCAAAAATTCAAAATAATCTTTCCAAAGCTTGGAAAATTATCAAACTTAAAACCCAACTCTAAAATCATGTTTTTCATAACATATAATTTTTCCATGGCATTTAAACATTAATATCACATGATTTTGATCTAAAACCATATGAACCATTACATAAACAATCTTGTTTGAAAATAAACCATAATTCAAGCATCTCATCATCAAACATCATCTATACGAATTTAAACTTAAATCTAAAAATATATTTAACAAATGGAGATGGAAATTATCAATCATTTTAATCTTTGATAAGGAAAGTGGATTGAGATGATTTTGATTCCTCTTTCTTTAATTCTTTTTCTTTACTTTGATTTTCCTCTTCTTCTTTTGCTATTAATGGTCGGCCTTCTTTGTTTTGCTTACGTTTCTTATTTTTTGTGAAAATGATTATGAGTCTCAATGTCTTAAGAAGTAAGCACATGCACGCGTGCGCGCGTGCAGACACACACATATAGGTAAGGTTAGGTATGGTTAAATCACATTATACCCTTACATAATTTAATTGGTCTATAAACCATTCTCTAGCCCAATTAAATTAATAAGCACATCCACTTAAATTTATTCAAATCTCAATCCCCTTATCACGTCACGTTTACATTATTCTATTTAATTTATCTAATTGAATATCCTGAATAATGTTATTCAAAATTAGGGGTATTACATGAACTAAGTCTACTTCTTGTGTTGTTGAAGGATCTGATGACGTTAGCGTTTGACGAGGCAAGTAGGACACTCAACCAACATTCACGTTGATCGATTGCAAATTTCACACAGGGACTAGGATTTGTCATAAATGTACTGGAGTATAGCGTTGGATATTCAAGTTTGATTCTAGTGCATGTTCAAGGCAAATGATCATATCCGTTTATATGCATGTATGTTCAAGCTTGAGGACTGCAATTTATGGCTCATTGTTAATTTCAAGTTTAGACGCAAATGTTAAAGTTCATGGAGCTAGAAAGTGTTGAGTCTCCCATACACAACATGGTCTTTTGTGAATTCAACACATGCCATTGTAATTGACCCCTAAATACATATACATGCTCAATTTTGATCCCTCCAATGACGTCAATACAGATCCTTCCGAAATAGCTATACTAATCCCTCCAGCATAAATGCAGACCGATCCCTCCATCATATATCGAATGCTCTAAAAAATATATATACATCGATCCCTCTGCAAGGTGTATATACCGATCTCTCTGCAAGGTATATATACCGATCCCTCTATAAGTTGTATATACCAATCCTCTATAAGGTATATATACTGATCTTTGTATTTGGTGTATATATCGACCCCCCTACAAGGTATGTATATTGATCCCTCTACAAGGTATATATACCGATCCCTTTATAAGGTGTATATATCGATCCCTTTGCAAGGTCAACATATCGATCCCTCCTTTGGCTCCATCATCTCCAACATGCTTGCGATCGAACCCTCCTAAACCCAAATGCATTCCAATAAAGAAATAAAGGGGCTCAGTATATATACATTAAAGAAATAGAGAGAGCAAATACTAGACCGACGATGATCAAAGCATCTTTCGCCGTCGGAATCCGTTTGTTGAAGCTGTTCTATGAGCAGAATATCCAAGGATGCAATGTCACTACCCAACTTATTCCAAATGCCATGCAAGCCACTCAAATAATTATTGCATGAATTCGACGTCACCGTTATTGAAGTGAGCACTCCCCATAAGGATATCAAACTGATGGCACTGATAAAGGGAATCGATCCCAATTCGGATTTCAATGATTGGTTAGCTAGAAAGCCTCCAACGACCTTGAATTACTTCTGTTACAAAGTGAATCAATGCTTATGCAAGGAGGATACAAGACTAATATTAACGAGAAATAATGCAAGCTCGGTGGCCAAAGAGGTTCGAAACAAGAGTAAAAATGATGCCCTAGATGAGGACTCCAATTCTAGGAAACAACTAGAGTCCTAAAATTTGACTTATATACTCCTTTGAACGGTTCAACCAAAAACGTCTAAATGGAGACTCCGGCTCAAAGCAGTACTAGAACCAGACTCGAGAGAGTCCATCGAATACAGAAGAAATCTAGGAAATGTTGTATATTTTAAGATACACACGGTCATAACACCAGTGATTGCAGCACCTCTGAGATATGATCGAAAAGCTAATTTAGGAAGGAAAGCATTGACATTATGTGCAAGCCTCGGACTAAGAAGGGTTGGGGCAAAGTTGAATAGCGAGCATATGACCTTGCTTCACTTATCAATGGGATTTTGTGAACTACGACTGACTTGAACTAAACTATTTCTGGACGAGGTGACCAAGTACTTCGAACTGGGTGCCAACCAACCTCCACGGACCATGATCTTAGCTTTAGAGTTTCATCATGATGAGCATGATTCAATCGCTCATCAGCTATCATATGCCCTTGACTTGGTCTTGAAATGGAAAGTGGATGTGAATCGACCATCCACTTCTTTGTCTATGCTTCAATTTTGACAGAACATCCATGCCTTACTCAGAGTCAGACAAGGTAAGAATCCAAGACAAGGTGGACAAGACTAACCATCAACTCGTTAACCTCCAAGATTGACTTAAAGACCAAAAAAGATCAGAGTGAATGCGATTTGACCATCCACTCCCCAGCATGCACTTGTAGTTCGCCAAAATACATATGCCTCTATTAAAGCTCAACAATGTCAGGATCCAACCAAAGTGGATGTGATTTGATCGTCTATACATCGACTCCTACCCTGGACGCAAGGGGCAATTTGAAAGTTCGACTTAAAGTAGGTGTGATTGACCTCCTACTCATCAACCACCACCCTCAACACATGGACACAACTGTAGCTTAAGGTGGATGTGACTTGATTGTCCACTCGTCCACTCTCTTCCTTGATTTTTGGGAGGAGTGCTAAGCAATTTGGACGGGAACTGACCGCCAACATAGGCATGGATGTGATCTAGCCATCCATCACTTACTTCCTTCCTCAACTTGATTGGAGGAGATACAATCACCAAGTGGATGTGAATCGACCATCCATTTATCATGTTTTATCCTCGATGCTGGGAGCAGAATTCCATTTCATGGATGAACATAGTTCGACCATTCATTCGACAACTCTTACCTCGACTTGACAATTGGAGCGTAAATCAAAAATGGGTGCAATTGACCATCCATTGACTAACTTTGGTCCCTAGAGTGTGGACCGGAGTATAAATATCAAAAAGATGGATGCGATACGACCATCCATCAACCAACTTTGGTCTCCAGAATGCGGATTGGAATATAAACACCAGATGGGTGTGATGGACCATCCATCATAAAACTCTAGTCCCCGGAGCATGGATCGGAGTATAAACACAAAAAGATGGACGTGCTGCAACTGTCCACCGACCAACTTTGATCCTAAAAGTGCAAACTAGAGTAAAAACATCAAGTAGGTGCGATTGACCACCCATCGAATAACGCTGGTTCCCCACTACGGATTGGATTATTCACACCGAATGGGTGCGACTGACCGCCGATTAACAAACTTTGGTCCCCGTAGGATGGATAATAATAAAGGTGGAAAATGGAAATGGTTTGATCATTCATCCATCAACCCTTCGTATAAAACGAAAAGCTGAATATATAATAAAGAATGGATGTTACTTGACCATTCGCTAATCGGCTCTTTCCCATGATTCTACATGAAGAACTCCAAGTGTGAGTGAACGTGATATGACCGACCAGTCTTTGACTTATGTCTCTGACCTGGGGGCTAAAGAAATGACTAAGGAAAATGTGGTTCAACCATTTTCCAAAATGCATCTAATCCCCAGAGTACGGATTAGAGCATAAACAAAAATTGGGTGCGATTCGACCATTCACTGATAAACTCTTATCACTAGAGTATGGATATGAGTATAAATAAATAGATAAGTATAGTCAGACCACTCACTATTCCATAATATCCAACCTGAACCCCACAGGAGGAGTATAAACTCACTACAGATGGAATTCGACCATCCATGAACTAACGCTGCTAACTAAAGACTAGAGGCATGAACACAAACTACTGTAAGCTGAATATGATAGCTCATTATAGCTACAGATTGGTAATTCATTATGACTCAAGGCAATGATTACAAGGAGGCCTTAATACAAAATCGATCAGATCAACATAATTTATGGGTAACCGACTATATCGTACCATCGGATCAAGAGTCAACATCGACCTACACCAACCACAAACGGATGTGACCCGAATGTCCATTGAATAAATCTGATCACCATAGTGCAGATAAGAGAATAAATCATGAATGAGTGTGACTTGATCATTAATTCTCCAGTACTCTCATTCGATCCATCAGAAGAAGTATGAAACCAAATGAGTATGATCCGACTGCATCTTAGCCAACTCTATCCCAAGATGTGAAACAAAATGGCCACGGCTGACCATCCAGCTCCAAATGAATGCGACATGGACATTCATTCATTGACTCATACCATGATCTGACAAGAAGAACAATGCAAAATGAATGTGACTCGACCGTCCGCATACCGATCCTTGCCTTTGTCTAGTTGGGAGAGCATAAATCACTGATAACACATGACTTGCCTTCCTACTATTGACGTATGCCCCAGACTTGAGGGCATAAGTGAGAAATAAGATGAACATGAACTGACAATTTATCGACCAACTCTAAGTCCTTAGACCTTAGGTGGAGTATAAACACGACTAGGACAAGACTCAACTATCCATTACATTTTTTAACCCAAGATGGGGGGAGAAGTGTGATCATTCAAAGAATGACCGTGATAGCTCAATACTATGACTCATACTTGGTGTTTATGATGACTCGAGGCTATGACCGAAAGGATGCCTAGAGACAGAATTATCAAATCGATGCCCAAGATTATTGGTGACTGAAAATCACTCTAACCCGAATGATGAGTAACAGATCGGGAAAATATTGAATATAAAGCGCATTACTTGAATACACAAAACTAAACTCTGCTTGGTGTTTGATTCAATGCTCCTTTAAGCCCAATCTTCAACCATCGTAGATAATTGCTAAAAGCATTTAAAACCTATCACAATTAGACTCAATAGCTTATGGCAAGACTCCATAATTTGACCAGAGTAACTGTCATCATTGACCATCCCAACCAAATTTCATGTTGATTGTTACATGAAACAGTTACATTCGAACTCAAGGATCGGCTATGGCATATAGGAATCTGACATTTATATTCAAGTTCACTCAAGGCACATGTTACAATTCGTAAAAATACAAATATGCTAATCTATTCAAGTTTGAAGTGGTAAACATCTGGTTTAAGGCTACATGCTAATTCAAGTTTTCATGTCATATGTAACATATCCCATTGTTCGATTTTAAGTTTATATGGCCTAATATGTTCATGTCAAACCAAAAACTACTTAGGTCCCATTAATACAAGGGATTGTAACCGATCTTATTGCTTGGCAAATCTACTTAAGCGATTTTATACTCACAAGATAAGGCCAATATCAAGGAATAACACTACAATGAGTTCTATAAAGAAATAAGCCCGAGAGATGAAGAAGAGGAGCCCCAAGAATGCAAGGCCATACCCCTGATTTAATGATCGATAGTACGGTCAGTTAGGATGACTCATCATTGGTCTTAATGATCGGATCGCAGCTCAGTGCAACGTTGATGAGGGAATTAGCTGGCTTTACCCAATGTATATCTTTTTGTGTTCACTTAGACCCATTCTAACATATATGGGATCCCACTGCTTATCGTGAGCCATGCATTAAATACTGAACCATGGAATGTCTTGATGAAATAAAATGATGCGGCATAGATCCGAAGATATCTACTGCACTTAAAAAGGAGGTGGATAAAATAAAAAACAATGGGTTTATTCGAGATGCCTTCTACCCGAATGAGTATCCAACAAAGTTCTTACAAGAAAAGCTAATGGAAAGTGGGGGATGTGCATCTCAGACCTGAATAGGTCATGCCAGAAAGACAACTTTCCATTTCTAAGGATCAACCAATAGGTAGACTCAATCGTTGGATATGAACTGTTTTGTTTATGGATGTGTACTTCAAAAACAACCATATCGTGATGCACGTCCCTGACTAGGAGCAAACAAACTTCATTATCGATCTAAGGCTATATCGTTATGTTGTGATGTTGTTTGGACTAAAGATTGCTGGAGCTACTTACCAGGGACTGGTCAACCAGACTAGATTGGGCGATCAATGGAGATATATATGGATAATATGCTCATGAAATCATGGAAATCAAATGACCATATTGATGAACTGGTAGAGAGATTTAGTTTTATCCAAAGATATGGGATGTAACTCAGTCCCTTGTAATGCTCTTTCGGTGTTGTGTCAAGGAAGTTCATGGGTTTAATGCTCAACTCTCCGACAATTGAATCCCTTCCTAAGAAGATTCAATCAATTTGAGACATCTAGGTACCGAAGACGATCGAGTAGGTATAAAGCCTAAATCGGAAGGTTATCCCCCTAAGTTGATTCATCTCCAGGTCCATTAGCAAGTGTTTTGTCGAGCTAATAAGGAAATGGAAAAGAAACTTTGAATGGACGCATGATTGTGTTGATGCATTTCAAGATCTAGTAGATCGCTTAAAGAGACCTCTCATCCCATCCAAGCCACTGGATCACAAAGCTTTACACATATATTTAGCTATGTTGGTACACGCCATACACATCGTAATGCTATGCAAAGAGAACCGGATCTAAAAATTGGTATATTATGTAAGAAAGTCATTGATAGGCTCACCCCATTAACATCTATGCTAGCCAGCCGTTATGACAGATCATAGAATGATCGGAGACATTTGGAAGACTACTTAAGTGGAACATTGAATTGAGCCTACTTAACATCACTTATCTCCCTTGTAGAGCTATCCGAGGACATACATTGGCGGACTTCATAGTTGAATTAACTACACTAAGGATCAATGTAGAACCAACCATTTGGTAGGAGATGTACACGGATGGAGCATCCAATGACCAATGTCCTGGTGCTGGAGCTGTGTTAGCGACTCCTGAGGAATGATCGACTTGCCTTGAAACTTGATTTCCCTATGAAAAATAATGAAGCTAAATATGAAATCTTGTTTACCAAGATCAATCTTGCTAAAGAAACTGGTTGTAATACCTTACAAATCTTTTGTGATTCCCAACTAGTACTATGCTAGTTCAGGGAATGCACAACAAATGGGCTTAGTCCCAATCAAAGTACTTAATGCTCTAAGCATTAACCATATAGAGATCGATCGGATCTTGGAGATGGAGCCAAATAAGGATTCATGGATGAATCCTATGAAAGATTATCTATAATGTGGAATCCTTCCCGAATAGAGAAATGAAAATCGACAAATCCTCCGCAAAGCTTCACGCTACGTCATATACTAAGGAATCATGTACAGTAACGGTTTATTCGTTCCCATACTTCAGTGAATTGCCCATATCAAAATCAAAAGAATATTGAGACAAGTCCTACACTCATAATCATTTTTGAAGAAACACCATTCCTATTGCCATCGATATCCAAGCCAACCATGCCTACAATTGATTGAAACGGCCCCTCATTTCATCTCCTAGGTGATCAAATGCAACATGCCACATTCAACCTCAAGACTGACCCATTTGCTTCAAACCCATAATCGACTTTCGTCAGTGATCTCTTCAAATCAACCACTCCAATGCCTTCATCTTGTGTTTACAAAGATTTGGAGCGAGAAGGATCGGTGGATAAAAAATTGCAAATGATTGAATTGCATCCCACCAAATTTGCGATGACCCATGAGCATACAATCGCATCCAGGAGCCATCAATAAAAACGTGTACGTGAACATAAACACGTACATACCAAAATTTCGATTTCTTGAAAATGACTGAAATTGTTTTCTCACATGGGGAAATTAGAGAAAGAATTGGATCAGATAACCAAAGCATACTAACTCAACTAATAGCTCAATGGAACTGAGTGCAGACGATTACCAATAGATTCCACTCCATACATTACAACGTTTGGCAACAACGAAGCATCACCAGGAATAGAGAGAGATTTGACTTTCCAACGAGAAGCTCAATAGCAACGGAAGGATAACAACCATTTGAGTCACTGAGTGGAATCCTCTAAGATGACACTAACTTGACTTCAATTCAAAGCACGTCATGTATGCAACAAGACGTACTTTACGTGGCAAATGTTATTCGGCCTTTTGGCCCTACTATATTCAGACTAACTGGACAAGCTAGAATTGATGTATCAAGGAAGACAGCCTGAAGAGAGGTGTATTAGGCTCAAAGATCAAGCCCAGGCAATGATATGAAGCAACGATCAACCGAAACCAGGAGATAGACTCTTTAAGATATTCTAAGTATGAAATAATGCTTCCCCTAGGCAGGGGATCAGCGCTTATCCCTTTCCCTAGGGGATTGGTATTTATCCTCAATTTTGTCCTAAACTGGATGAGATCGATATGGAACAAGAATGAAGGCCCCATGAGGCTACATTTCAAGTTTCAAGTCGTTTGGAATTCGTATGCTCAAATTATGGGCAAATTACTTCACCTATAAAAAGGATCGTATAAAATGGATAGTATAAAAGGGATCCGTATAAAAGGGATCAACCATATTCAGCTTTCACTACATATTGCAATAATGATCGGTCAACAACTCGAAATCTGCAGATTCTATCAACATGAAACTTGGAGTTCAAGCACATTACAACATGGAGAACACTCCCTATGGATCGCATCCCAATAATAGAAGATTGGAGAGATCGGTCTCTATCCCTCCAAGGGATCGCCTGAAATAAGAATGCATGCAATACAACTTCTCGGAAAGCGCGACATCTCATTTGGATATCATGGAAAACCCACCAGATGGATTTCACCCCATTTGGAAAGCAAAATAGGGATCATTACCGATCCCTATTATGGGCCCCATTGGGCCTTAAAATTCTTTTGTGGCCTCGTCTTGGCCTAGTGGTTCTCTTGCCGAAATTTCAGCCCGATCCATGCACGTTTTCCCCTATAAATGCAGCAAGCATGTCATCCGAAAAGGTGGCCCCATCTTTCTACTGCAAAGGCTCTTCCATTTTTGTTCTTCATTCTTTTACTAATGAATCTCATTTGATCCAAATTTTATAATCTTAACTAAATGCAAGACCAATAAAAATATATAATGCGGATATAGGCCAAGATTTCCGAACCACTATAAAAATATGTGTGCTCATTTATGATTTTTGCTCTTTTATAATTTCATTCATTCAATCTCTACTACATACTATTGGGTGTTGATACTCATTTTTGGCATCAAAGGTTAAATTCAGAAATACTGTAATGCTCTTGTATTGACTCTCTTATATGAACTCAAGCCATAATTTATTTTAAGAAATTTAAATATTGAAGGATGTACAAACTTTGCTAAAGCACGATATAGAGTCAAGTTCAACGCATGCAGATCAGTTAGGTAAAACCATGTTTTTAATCTAATATAGGCTTACTTAGTGATGGCAGTTTGTACATGCATTCATTTCATCATCACTATATCACTAAGATATAAATAGTTGGTCTTTGGTCAAAAATTTGATTAATATCATTGTTAACTATATTAATTATTTTAAAGTCCTTGCTTCAATCTGATAACTTTTATCCATAACCAATTTACTCTAGTATGAGATTTTTACTTCAGTTTGACTTACCAATTACGGTGATACTAATCTTTTATAATAAAGGAGATAATCCCCTCTTAAGAATATTTTACTTCTAGTGTTTCACCGTGTACCCAACTATGTACTAACACGGTAGCTATGCCATGTGGTTACGCATGCTCAAAGTACTATACATACTTAAGTTCGATGATACTCACAAGTCAGAAGACTAATATGCATCATTACCCTAAGATCTTCTATTGTATTAAGTTATATTAACATATAAAAGACTCTTGGTGAGTCAATCTATGACTTTACATGTAATTACAAGTACATAAACCCTTGGTACCCACAACGTCATAAGTAACTCATCGTTCATCATATGGTAAGCGTTGTGTACAATAGTTTCTATAGATATATCAATATCATTTTCTCAATACATCTTTTCTAGGATCATGTAAGAAGTAATTTTTTTTAATATATACATACATATGTATGTATCCGTATGTGTTCATAAGTATGTATGTGTGCATATGTATGTGTGTGTATGTTTATATGTATGTGCATGTATGTATGCGTCCATTAAATACTCATGGTTATGAACACATTTGTAATCGTAATCAATAAAATACTTCTCCTTAGGATTTTCTACCTATAAATGTTAGTGTATTTAATTCATTATTAATATCTCTATGAGCTACATGTATAAAAGAAAATAAGACCAGATGCATACATCATGTCAAATGAGATTCTCGTATAAGAGTTAGGTTTTGCAATAAATTACATAATTGCCTTTAGGGCACACATTTAACTCTATCAATCAACTGCTTGCACTAGTTGTATTACTCAAAGCCCATTCCTTCATTCTATCTACGTAGACTAGACCGAGAACGGGCCTTAGTGAATGAATCCATGACATTACTATTTTGTATCTACTTTTGATCACGCTTCCCCATTACTGATAAACTGTTTTATCATGTATTCATTATGGAGAACATATTTCAGTTTCTTATCTTGCTTTTATTTTTCTTTGCAATCTATATTGCCTTACTGAAATAAAAAATGTTATGTTAATTTTCAATTATGTGAACCACTTCTTGCTCTCGTATAAATTAGTGCATATATATATATATATATATATATATTGTTATTGAGGCACTACTCAAGGTGGCGTAGTTTGCCTCTTTAGTTGAGTCTTCCATAATATCTCATTTGGATATGTCCAACTTTAAGCATATTAGTTTGGGTTAAACAAGAATTTAAGATTGCCTTTACTATACATGATATCACTTGTGAAGTTGAAGTCCGAACACTCTTTTATAATGAGTTCATTGTTTCTAAAAACAATTCTTTAACATTTCGTAAATACTGAAGAACACACTTAACTGCTATTTATTGATTGTACTTTAAATTTGATACCCGTTTAATACACCAGCATATAAGGAAAATATCTAATTTACCATGCAACATAAAAATTTCCGAACATTTATAAGATCTTATATATTTTACATTATGAACCCTCTATTCGAAAATAAAAGTTCTTGTTTTTGTATTATATTGAATAATCACACGATGAACGCCTAGAAGACGATGCCCCTTGGGCTGCGGTAAGTAGATCAAGAGGTTGTTCCACCATTTGTCCCTTCCAAGAAGAATAGAAACATCAATTTTGATGCATCTGGACATTTGTGTGTGAAGTTGTCACTCTCGGACTCGGTTGTGTTATAGGGATCAATGGCTACGTGCTATTAAAGTGGAAAGGAACTAAGTGTCGATGAGTACGAGTTTAGATTAAGGTAAGAGGCTTAAATTTTCTCTTCTATGTGAATTCATAAGCGACCTTTAATTAAGATACTTAGGTGCCTAGTATACCAAGGACCCGATATATTAATTGGCAAAGGGGCAAAGGACCTTCTTAGTTAGTCCCCAACATCCCCGAGCTTTGCAAAGCGAGCCCGCTGGTCCTTTCAATGCATAAGGGACTTATATCATATGTTTCATATTGAATATTTCAATATGGTGTTTGTGTATAAAGACCGAGGCAGCCCTAACAATCTTTCATGCCAAGTACAAAACCTTTTTCTATCAAATCCTAAATTTATAATCAAAGAAACAAAATTTAACTAATTTTAACATGAGTATATCATCAACAGTCAATAGTACGTTGTTTACTTATAATATTAGAAACGTTTAAGTACCTTTTAAATTTTATTTCATAAAGACACATGCAACCTCTTCATCTTGAATGAAAATCAAACTATTTGATATCTCTACCAAAATACTTGCTCAAATCTAATGCTTGTTGGATGCCATTATTATATCATCTCTTGGATCGTATACAAAAAATATCCAAACCATGTTATCGCTCTATAACGACTGCACCTTAATGGGCCTGAATATTCACTAAATTGAAATCCCAGTTCCAAAAAGCTACTAGATCGTTATTTTGGTATCTTGCAAATAAACCGAAGAATACATATCAAAGCATTAACGATATAACTTACAGTGGAATAACAAAAATATAGTACGTCGCATAATTACTGAACAAGATTGGCACTTTAATAGTTTAGTGTCCTTGTTAGCATCGAGCATGGATAGTGAACCCGCCCTACTATTGTTCTCGGCTTATGCCAGTAGATGTCCTTCTAAGACATCTTATTGGTTGGTTTGAGAAGGTGGTCAAAACAACATTCCGGTGACTGGTAAGTTTTATACTTTGTATATAACACTAATTAATGCCAATTTCTTATATATGTTGTTATGTCTTTTATTATTTAGTTATTCATATCGACTCCACGTAATGCACGATCTGTCCTATCTACCCATAGTAGATTAAAACTATATACATATATATATATATATATATATATATATATTTATGTATGTATGTATGTATGTATGTATATACATATATATATCTAAGTACATGGTCCCCCATTGGACTAAATACTACCCCCACTGGTATCTCTACATCAACACCCCATTAGGATCCATTACCCTCGCTATATCATGATCTTATCACCGCGCATACCGAGAAACTCCCATAGTACATAGTAATGGATTTACAAAAATTTAGTCGTAATCTATGTTGCATTTTTAGGAACTTTCTTGTCTGCTTCCAAACTGTAGACTCAATTGTGCGAACCATAAATATGGTGGATTTAGCTCCACCAACTGTGGACTCGGCTCCATAGACTACCCCATGCACGATTTCAAAGATCTCTTTAATAGGGTTAACTAGTCTTGTCTCCTAACAAACAAATTAGCAAGCACGTGGCGATGCATGACCTTACATGGTCTGTAGACTAGTATGCAGTGTACGCCCATTAAGTGTAACCTCTGTCTTTCCCATTGACCACTAAGGATTGATGGCATTCTCAACCTATGCACAACCCTACTCCTTTATTTGGAACTAGTTCATCAAACATGCTGTCATATTGTCGTTCTTCGCTCATCATCTGATTCAAATTGCCTCTTGCAATCAAGGCAATACCCACTTTCCTATTTTATTGAAGCAGAGTACCTTTTCCTATTGGGATATTACTTTATCTATACGCAAGTGTATACTCTCCATGTGTCCTACAGTTGGACATGTTTTTTATTTGTATAATGTATACACAACTGCTGGTAGCCTCTTGCGGTAGATAGGTTTCTATTGTGTAACATTACAGACCTCTCATTCCAACATATTCTAATGATTATGTCATTCTATTCATTTAATCATATATTAACTTTAATAGTTCACACCTATCGTAAACGCATAATTGAAGCTACGTATATATATATATGTATGTATGTATGTATGTATGTATGTATGTATTACTTATATACATCTTCATTCATTATTACTTAATCACCTTGCCTTTATTACTTGTTAAGTATAATTCTTTACTTCTTATAAATTTATACTTTGCTGGATCTAAGATTATTTACCATTTTCTTCTTAAAAGTTTTACAATGTCCTCACTACAACAAAAAACCCTACGATAGTGCCAAAAAAAGGCTATTAAAGCATATAACAGCGTTTAATAAACGATGTATAACGACATATTATTAAAAAAAAGTGAACCATTTATAGCGCATAATAAGCGCTATAAAAAATATTAATATAATAGCGCAAAATATGTGCTATTTTAAACAATTTATAGCAACAAATTATGTGTTATTGATTACTACAATAGCGCTATTTGTCCGCTATGAAATTCGCTATTAGCGACAAAATACATTATGTTGTTCTAAGATAGCACTAATAATTCGCTATAATACTAATTACGGATTATGAGCGCTATATATAGACAGTAGATGTTGACTTGTCACAACACTAATATGCCGCTATAAAGATTCAGTTACAATAGTGCTTATACTCTGTTATGATATGTTCTTTTACAGTGCTTTTTATAACACCATAGCGCTTTTTCTGTTATAAATCTGTAATACTGACAGATTTAATAGCGGTTATTCGATGCTATTAAATATTTATAGTGGTTTTCAAGTGCAATGGTTTACTTTCACAATTCAAATATTTTCTGCATCCTATTCATAAAATGTAGCATTAAACACCAATATTAAAATTCATATTAATAACCATTTTAAACATAAAATCATTTAAATAACGCAAGAATCATAAAAATAATAATAAATATAGAGATGTAACACATTATATTAAACATATCAAATATTCATACACATAACATCTTATAGCTTAAACCACATAAATCAACATTGCAGTAGCAAATGTTTTAATCACACCCTAAAAAATGGTTGCAAAGTTTGACAAAAAAGTGCATATTTGGTTGTTTACGTTAAAAAGAAGACCACAACTTTCGCATCCTTCTTCTTTCACACACCTGCAAATGAGATAAATATTTACATTAGGAACGAATATGAATAAAACCCTGATGAAATTTGATTTTTAGATAGCGGTGCAATATGTGTGGATAAAGAGCTGATAAGTATGTATGCATAAAGAGCTGATAATTATGTGTGCATATGATAGCAATGAACTGACAACCTTTTCATTCACTAACTACAACAACTCCCTGTGCACAAACATCACCTCCCCCTTCTACCTTACCACAATAACACAACTACATGCAACCACCAAACACCATCCATACCCAAAACACTGCATCACTAACCACCAAAACATGTGCAGACATTTCTAGCTTATATATATGCGTACAAAGTGATGTCAAGTCAAACTAAGTTACTAAAACATGTGCAGGCATTTCTAGATTATATATATATATATATATATATATATATTTCTATGCAAAGTTAAGCTACTATAAACATATGCAGACAATATAAGCAAAAACGAACATTTTCAGAGCAACAAGTTAGCTTCGGCACAACTCAAGACAACATTATAATATGCATTATGTAGGGATGAAAAATTAAGCAAGAATGCTTTCTCAATTTAGGCTATGTGCGCCCATATTTAAATGCGTTGGGACAAATTAAAATATGAACTGACAACACATAGCAAGTACTATTTATTATATGAACATATTGTCTATAAATGACGGCTGAAAAAATACAGGAACACATAGCAAGCAGCAGTAGTCAAAAGGAGATAATAATCAAACAGAAACATTACCTAAAGGAATTCCAACACCTACCAGCATATATCTGTGCATATTTTTCGCTGGATTTCAAAACCAAATTCTCCTTGGATGAAACCAGTACATATTCTCCATTGCTTAAAAGAAGATGACCTCCCTCTAACCTTGCAATGGAAGTATCTTTATCTTTTAACGTTGACTTCTTTGCACGCAACTGAAATGCAAGGTTTGTTGATAAACTTGCTTCCAAATGCTCCCCGATATTTGTTATGCATAGTGTTTTGTTCTCAGTGTAAAATAATTGTGAGATTGTTTCATTGTTTGCGAAGCAGAAGGGTATTAGTACCTCAGGGAACAACAATTGTACACCAGATAACCAAAGATTTCATTAAACACTAACATTTTTTAACCCTACCAGCCGCCACTTCTTCGTGGCGACCACGTCTCCTCCATCGTTCTCGCCTCAATCTCTCGTGAACGTTTCCAGTTTTTAACGCTGCCGCTGATCTCCTATGTCGCCTGATAGTCCAGCTTCCATGCCACCTATTGAATCTTTCGAACTGACGCCCACTTCCCTTGATCACCCACCGGGCTTCGCGCCGAGTCAAACAGTACCGACTTCCATCACATCTGATGATGGATTCACTCCAGTTAGATCGCATAAATGGAAGAGGCAACATAAACCCTCTCCTCCTAGTCGTCTGGACAAAGTTGAGAAGCAATCGAACCGAATCCCTTCCTCAAGTTACGTTGGTCGATCCACTAATCAAAATACTAATCCAATCCCTAATGGTCCTGAATCCCAATACAACAGACGTTTTATTGATAAGCAAAGTCCCCCAGTTTGGAATTTTGCTTCACAAACGAGTAAAGCGTGGAATGAAATTGTTAAAGGTAATAATATTCCACTCTCTGTACCACTGAAATTTTATCCGCCTCGAGAAGTCAATTCTATAAAATGCGCTAAAATGTCTAATGAAGTTATTATGGATGCTAGAAAACAATGGAATAACGCCATAGTGGTTTACGTAGTAGGACCTAAACCATATTATCCATACTTCAAAGAATATATCATCAGAGTTTGGAAACCAGTAGAGGAATTTTCAATTTTCTCAATGGAAAATGGTTTTTATGTGATTAAATTCAACAAAGAGCAAGACTGTCTAAATATTTTGGAGGGAGGACCATACAATTATAACAAAAAATTGTTGATGTTGAAGAGATGGCATCCCGAAATGCAACTTAATAAAGAATTACTTCACTCTATCCCGATCTGGATCCGTCTCCCTAATCTGCCACTTGACTTCTGGACAGAAGAAGGGATCAGTCGAATTGCTTCTGTGCTCGGAACTCCTATTAAACTTGACAAATTCACGGAGGGAATAATAAAAATCGCTTTTGCTAGAGTCCTTATTGAAATTGATAATAAGTTTAATTATCCTAGCAAACTTCTTATTTTAAATGAGAAGGATGAAATAACTTGGCAAGATATAGTTTATGAATGGAAGCCTATCGTATGCCCCAATTGCTCGAGCTTTGGTCATATAGAAAATCACTGTCAATTCACTAAAGCATGGGTGCCTAAGCAGAATCACAACAAAGAAGTAGGTAATACTGAAATGATAGTAGATTCCACTGATTCCACTCTGGAAAATTGTAACATAACTGAAAACCCTATCAAACAAAACTCTGGGTTGGAAACTAAGGATCAGGCACAACAAAAACATGGCACCGAATCTGAACAGATTAGACAAACTGATCCAATGTCAATTATAAATGAAACAAATCCTATACATATCACACAAACAACCACTCAGACAGCTCAACCAAATAAAGATTACATCATCAATAATTCTACTAAAGGATACAACATGAATGACAAAGTGGATTCAACGTCTACAGATTATAATACAGGTGATTCTAATGTACGACTAGATGCTATACATGATGTAGCTTCAGCTATGGAAGAATCTAATAACGCAGACGTGCCTCCTCTCCCCAGTCAAAGGAATGGTTGCCAAAATCCAGACTTATCATCAATAGCCAGAACAAAATCAACTCGCAAAACGAAAACAGAGGAAGCTCCTTTTGAATTCAAAGCCTCTTCGAATCCTGACGTTTTGGAGAACCCTGCATGGTCAAATCTTGTCATTCAGCTAAAAAATAAAAGCAAAAAATCAAAAAAAAGCCAAGACGACGGGGAAAGCTACTCCTCTGGAAGAAAGTAGCACACCTAACAATAAAAGTTAATGCAGTTCCTAATTTGGAACATAAGGGGGATGAATGCACCCCACAAACAACTGGAAATTCTAAAAATCATTAATTCGAATAATTTTTCTTTTTTTGGCGTCCTGGAAAACAAACTTTCTCTTAATGCTATTGAACGCTTCATGAATAAAATTGACAATAAGTGGAAAATGTCTCACAACATTTCTGATCGAAAAAGTCGTATTATTATTCTCTGGAATTCATTGGTATGGACTAACATCATTCTTCACTCCACAGACCAATACATTACCAGTATCTTGTGTAATAATAATGATATCAGAGTAGTATGCACCATTGTTTATGCTCATAATGAAGAAAACAATCGATCCACTCTATGGGAAGATATCATATCGCTATCCAATAAAGTTACTCTACCGTGGATTGTGGCAGGTGACTTCAACACGATTCTATATCACGATGAAAGAATGAATTATGGTAGCTTTAACTCTAGCGGTGATCCCTATTTTATGGACTGTATTACTCTATCGAGACTGGTGGAACCTGAATTTACAGGCAATTTCTTTACTTGGCGAGGAGGTAATTCTTTTTCTATTCATAGTAAAATAGACAGAGTTTTTGTTAATTCGCTATGGCTAGACAAATTTGTCAATTTTGGCATCCATTTTGGCAATCACTCTTTGAGCGATCATACTCCTGTCTCAATTATGCTACAAACTCAAAATTTTAAAAAGAGGAACATACCTTTTAAGTATAAGAACTCATGGCACACATTCTCTGATTATAATCAAATCATTACCGAGGCTATGGATATTAACCCCCCTGGTAGCCCTCTGTACAAACTGCTCTTCAAGATAAAGAGGGTGAAAAGAAGTCTGAAGAATTGGTTAAGTACTAAACCCAATATACAACTAATGATTGACAATTTGAAAGAGCATAATAACAACATTTACAATCAACTAGTTAACAACCCACTGGATGATAACCTCCTACAAACATACACTGCTGATTGTGATGCACTGCATGATATGTTGAGAAAATCTACCATTGAAAGTGATCAAAAAATGAAACTCAATTGGCTTCTCAAAGGGGACAGGCCTACCGAATTCTTTTACAGTAAAATCTCAAAATTCAAAAACAGTGGAAGAAACATTTTTACTGTTAACAGTCAAGGAACATGGATCTCAGCATCAGAAAAATTAACTCAAGAAGCGTTTATTTACTTCTCTGATCTATTTCAATTGCCACAAGCCTCAAATCAATTTCCAAACATTACTTGCAAGAAAATTCTATCTGAAAATGCTAAAATGAATTTGTGCAAATCTTTTACAATGGAAGAAATTAAAGAGGCCATTTTTCAGATTAATGATAATAGTTCTCCTGGGCCAGATGGATTCAATTCTAAATTTTACAAAGTGTACTGGGACAGCATGAAAAAGGATATTTGGGAAGCTATGAATGGCATACTTCAAAGTGGTAAAATCATTAGAGAAATAAATCACACTTTCATTTGCCTCATACCAAAAATTCCAGAGGCTAAGAATATATCTGATTTCAGACCTATCTCCCTTTGTAATGTCACATACAAAATCTTAGCCAATTTATTATGCAACAGAATGAAACCTTTTATGAATGAATTAATCTCTGTTAATCAGAATGCATTCATTCCTAATAGAAATATTTCTGAAAATTCCCTCCTTGCCCATGAAATGGTTAGAAGCTTTAATAGAAAAAACTCAAGCAAATTCTGTTTGAAAATTGACTTACACAAGGCTTTTGACAAAGTTAATAGAGAATTTATCCATCATATGCTGATTTCTATGGGATTTCCTATTCCCTTTGCTAATATCATCTATGATTGCATATCCACCCCATCGTTCTCTGTTTTAATTGATGGCTCCCCACACGGTTTCATTAATAGCACAAGAGGACTAAGACAAGGGGACCCTCTCTCCCCCTACTTATTTGCTATGGTCATGGAATACCTCACTATAAAGATGGACATAGAATTTCTAAAAGGCAACATCAGTCCAATATATCAAGTTGAGCCAATAATTACCCACCTTCTTTATGCTGATGACATTTTAATTATGGCAAAAGCTACATTTAAAAATGCAGAAGCTGTTTATCATATTTTACAAGAAATGAAAATTGTCTCAGGTCTTGAACTAAATACTGAAAAATCCAAATTATTTTTCAGTAAAGGTGCCAAAAATAAATTGGAGATTGCTGACAACATTAAATTCAAAATTGAAAATCTGCCAATCATCTATTTGGGAATACCTCTTACTAATAATTCTTTAAAATCAAGAGACTTTGGATGGCTTATTGACAAAATTAACAAAAAGTTCAATCATTGGCAAACCAGATTTCTCAATATAAGTGGAAGAGCTGAACTTATCAAAACTGTCATCCACCCACTGCTGCAGTCCTGGCTTCAAGTATCCCAATTCCCTGCATCAGTTATTCATAGGATCAATTCAATATGCTCAAACTTCCTGTGGAAAACTAAATCACATAATATGAGTTGGAATGATGCATGCAAAACCAAAAATGAAGGGGGTTTAGGCATCAGGAAAATTGAAGACTTAACTGTAGCAGCTGCAACCAAACTGCTATAGAACTACATTAATGGAGAATCTTTATGGGCAAAATGGATGTATAATAGATATTGTAAAAAGAATAACTTTTGGATTACCAATGTGGATAACAATGCTTCTCATACTTGGAAAACCATACTACGTGCGAGACAATGGTGTAAAGGTTCATAGACAGGAAAATTGTAAATGGTGCTAATACTGATATTTGGTTTGATCCATGGTTACAAGGCCATTCATTGATTGACAAATATGGCTGGAACTGCATGAGAAATCTAAAGGGCTGCCATAAAAAAGTATCACAACTCATGTCGAATAACAACTGGAAACAAAATCTCAACTTCATTCCCATGCAATCACATACTGATGTAAGGAACACTCACATACATCACCACATGAAGCACGATTACTGGTGGTGGATTCCTAGTAAACAGGGACAATTTTCTTTGAAATCTGCATGGAACACATTTCGAAACAAATATCCTGAGCTTGACTGGACCAAAATTATCTGGGAGAAAGGTTGTGCACCCAAAATGTCAACATGCTCTCTACTTGCCATCAAAAACAAACTGAATACTAAAGACAGAATCAGCAAATGGTCCCCGAATATAGACCAAATATGTGTCTTATGTACTAACCACAATGAAGACAGAGATCATCTATTCTTTCAATGTACATATTCGAGGACCATCCTAATGGAAATTCTTCCCAAGGTTAATATCACAGGACTCTCCAATTTTGAAATCTATCCTACTATGACTGCTATTAAACAAGCTCAGGATCAAATGAAAGTTTCCAACTCTAACATTTTTAGTATCATTTTTACTAATATAATATGGAACATTTGGTGCGAACGAAATAACCGAGTGTTTAATGGAATTGAACAACCAGTCGATCTAAGAATTAAACACATTCTTATAGACAGTAAACATCTTATCCAACAAAAGACTCAATCTGTTGATTTAAACTCTGATGAGAGACTTATCTTGGTGAATCTCAACATGGCGTCAGTTTTCCACGACCAATTCCGACCCCCTTGAGCTGATGTTGATCTGTGACTAGTGATAGTTTGTGATAGTCGATTTTGGAGTCTGATGATTTCGTTATTTTCTCCATTTTCATCGACGAATGTTGATTTAGATCTGTTAGTTTGGGGCTTTGCTTTTCCCCCAACGCGTGGCAGGATAGCAAAAGAAGAATTGTCGTCTTTTGAGTTTTTATTTTGTTTTAATACTTAAGTTGGAGTATGGTTGTGTCTTCATATCTGGTACCAGATGCTCGTACGGATGATTTTGAGAGTGTTGCTTATATGTTTTTTTCTCCTCCATCTGTTTGACAGTTTGGTCCAGTATTTGAATTGTTGTATTGTTAATATATGGAATTGATATTTACTCTTTTTCCTTACAAGGTACCCATATAGGTTAGGGGGTTGTAAGGTTTTAATGAGGCATATCAAGGAAGTATATGCTCTGTTTTGTCCATCAATAAAAAGTACCATTTTCAAAAAAAAAAAAAGATATCATTAAACAGTAATAGGAGTACATATGCTCTCAAATGTAGCTAACTGAGATTGTGTAGATTACCATAACAATTTTTGGTTGTAGAACTTTCTACAAAGGCAAAATTTGATCCACTCTGGACAAAATGTGAAATCAGTCAGAATATTAGACAGTAATGGGAGAATCCTGCTTCAACTCCAAATGATTATCCTCTGTCAATAACTAAATTTGTTGTAATTATGAAGGTAGATTTACAAATATGTAGGTCATTGAGTGATTTATGTTAATTACATGGGCGGTATGAAAATATAACACTTCTGTAGAGTTTAAGTAGATTCTTTTCATGACTTTGTTGAAATATCCATATAGTTTTCCTACAAGATCTATGTACAAAGTGATAACTGATCGAGATGCAAAAAAAAAAATTCAAGTGAAGTTCTTATGTAATTTTGTATCACAAGATATACGTCATAAGCACCCTAAATACTTAAAAGAAGATAATCCACTTTGCTTATAAATACACAGAGACAAAAAGACATTGAGCATGTAACAAAATAAGGATATTAAGTTTGGAAAAGAAATCAGTACTGACCGTAATCCTGACAGAAATGAGCATTATAGCACTGAGGATATCAAGTTCGAAAAAGAAATCACTGTAGCACCATAGTCCTAACAGAAACGGCAATCGCACCTATCCATATGGATGTGTTACTGATTTCTCTCGGTCAAGCAGACAGAACCCGAAGGGCATTCGAATCGAGATTTAGTTATCTATTAGCATTATAAAATTGGAAAATGAAGTATCTACATCAAATGAAACTGCAACTGAGGAGACTTAGTTAATTGAAACAAATATGGTTATTTTTTTATAAACTTAGTTAATTTATTACTATTATTATGAAACTGGTTAATTTTAATTTACATAAACTTAGTTAATTATTATTATTATTACTACTATTATAAACTTATTTCGCTTTTATAAACTTATTTAATTTTTTATAGAACTTAATTAATGAAATTAATTTTAAATAAACTTAGTTAATTTATTATTATTATATAAATTTAGTTAAATCATAAAACCTAGTTAACTTAGTTAATATTTTATAATTTATTATTATTAACGTTATTATAAACTTAGTTAATATTTATAAAACTTATAGTTAATTCATATTATTAATATTATTTTTATTATTATAAACTTAGTTAACTTAGTTAATACTTTATATTTTATTATTATTATTATTATTATTATTATCATCATCTTTATTATTATTTTAAACTTAGTTAATTATTACGAAATTTAGTTAATTTTTATAAACTTGTTTAATTTTTTTTATAAAACTTAGTTAATGAAATTAATTTAAATAAACTTAGTTAATTTATTATTATTATATTATAGTTAATTTCTATAAAGCTTAGTTAACTTGGTTAATATTTTATATACTATTATTACCACTCTAAACTTAGTCAATAATTGAAATTTAGTTAATTTTTATAATTTTTTTATAAAACTTAATTGATGAAATTAATTTTAAATAAACTTAGTTAATTTAATATTATTATTATTATAATATAAATTTAGCTAATTTTTATAAAATTTGATTAACTTGATTAATATTATATAATCCATTATCATTATTATTACAAACTTAGTTAATATTTATAAAACTTATATTTAATTTATATTTTATTATTATAAACTTAGTTAATTTTATAAAACTTAGTTAACTTGGTTAATACTTTATACTTTATTATTATTATTGTTGTTGTTGTTGTTGTTGTTCTAAGCCTAGTTAGTTATTATGAATTTAGTTAATTTTTTATAAACTTAGTTTGTTTATTGTTGTTATTACTGTTATGAATGTTGTTGTTATTGTTGTCTTCATTATTATGATTAGTATTAGTATTATAACTTAGTTAATTCATTATTATTATTATTAAAAGTTTTACAGGGCCCACTTCAATTGTGCATGTGAGCGTGCACACGCATGCATACATGTGTGTGTGTGTTAGTAGTAACTCTCAAATTCTCCTACCAATCCATTTCAGGTAATATGACACACAAGCATAAGCGAGGAATTTTACCTGGATCATATTACAATATGTGCAGGTCCTGTTCTTATGAAAAAAGTGAAAACGAGAAATAAGTTAACATTGAAAAGACTTGGTTACAGTGATTATTTTACCGAATACATATCACTTGACAACAAAACATATCATGACAAAACTGTCCATAGACGTTGGCGACCATCTTATTTATTGCTCACCTGAGATAAAATTCTGTCCAATTTTATATGGAATAAATGAGTTGAGGAATATGTTTCTATTTGCCAATGAATTGTATAAGTATCCTAATTGTTTAAGGGATATGCATTGTAAGAATTTATGCAAAGGGCTGGTGTTAGATCAGAATCACAGCAGAGAGGGGGAAAACATTTACAGAGAATTCAAGATCTCATTAAGAAAAATAGGCAGTCGAGAATTTATTACAATCACTAAAATTATGATTTTTTTATCATGTAGCTTGAGATGATAAAATCCAGTTTAATACTTCTTGTTTGACCTAACAAAAACAAAACATGGACTTTCTAATCAACGGGGTTTAAATGATCAATGCTCTACTTCATCACAATTCACAGGTGATCTTATATCCACTAGTATGATTGACATTTGAAAACAAACTAACTAGCCAACTGATTTCAACAATTATAATATTAAAGGGTCACTTGATTGCAAAATAAACAAATTGATTATAAACTAGTTATTAGAAATTGCAATCTTTTCAAATGTAATGGTCAGGAGCAAATACATATTTGTGGATCCAGAAGGATCGGGTCCATTGCTAGCTTTAGCCATGATGATGAATTTGTACGATTTATTTCTTCCTAAAAGGTTACTGTTGGTAGTAGGGTTTGATCTTCCATTTCTTGTGGTAGATTTTCTTTGCTTGATCATTAAGAAAATAAACAAGTTAGGTGGATCAATATCTCCATGTATATAAATTCACAAAAAAAAATATCCAAGGCAAGGTTGGGAAGATTTATGTAAAATGAACAGGCTTACATTGAAGCTTTATTAACATTTATAATAGTACAATGCATTCCACTCTAACCCCTCATAGCATCAATCGCATAATTGATAATACAAGATATTGCTTTTATACTTTGTTATCAAGATAATGCTTATATATTTAGAAGGTTAAGAAAGGTGATCTTACCTTGGAGATGAACCTAATGCAATCAAATATTGAGCTAAAGGACAAATAAGACCACGTACAGTACCGTGTACCTCCCATTGAATTGAGTAATTAGGAATAACCATGAAAATAATGGCTAGCAATAAACGAAATAATAAACTAGACGTAGATATGAGAAAGAATTAAAGGTATTTTGAACTAGAAAAAATATTATACAGAAATACAAACTTTTTACCATGGTCAAACTATATCACTGACCGTAATGTTAAAAGTGAAACACAATCTGAATGAATTAACGACTAAGCCGCTTAATTTCAAATCATGAACTATCACAATTTTTTGCAAATCTATAGTTGAAAATTATATAAAGTTCAGAATATAAGCATTGTACACTCTTAGGCTTTTAGCCAGTTTGAAATTCTAAGCTGTGATTTCATCTAAGTATGAAAACCATTTTTTGTTTGATTTTAGAGCTACTTTATTAGTCTATTCCGTCTTTTAGGATTTTTAGATCAATTTTCTATTTATTATCAAAATAAACTTAATGGAAAGTCATCATGCATTCTCATTACCAAAAGCTACTCAAAATCAAGCATATTCTATCTTTTAGAAGAATCGTTGTGATATCCCGGAAATTTGGCAATATAAATTTAATAATCTCTGTTAAAAATTAATTTGATTTGACAAATTTTGATAATAAATTTTGAATTGATCTAATAATCATCTTTTAATAAAAATTTAAATTGGAAGATTTTATCTTTAAAAAAGCTAATAAATTGTTTTCTGTTTATAATATATATAATTGTATATATTGTAAATTGATAAATTTGATTTGGAATTTAGTAAATGAATCAATTTTCTAATTTTAATTTATATTTGGTAAAATGGAAATTTGATTTAAATTTAACATTCAACTTTTCAAAGCGATTTAATGAATATCTATATGGGTTGTAAATAATTATATGGTTTATACTTAAGGTTAATCTAATTTGTTTTGGAATTATATTTAATTTACTTAAACATGAATTTAAATTAGATTAACATAAAAGATTAGTTTATTTTCTTTTTAAAATATTGCTAAAATTGTATATAGGAATTTAAAATACAATTTACAGATGATCTTAATTTATTGTGTAATAAAAGTAAATTGTAATCTCTTTTATAAATTATTTAATATTATTTAATTTGTTATTTTCAAATAGTAATTATAATACTTAGTTTTTATAAACATAAATAGATTTTTAAAAATAGGATTTTTTGTTTTTAAATTTAAGTAAGAGTTATATATGCATATATATAACTTGATTTTTAAACTAGGTTTTATAATTTAATTCAAATTTGAATTTAATGTTTTGAAATTTAAAATAATAAATACATAAAAATATTTGAATAAGCTTATATTTATAATTTGTTTGTTTTCATTTCCTTTTAATTTAAAAAGGTAAGAAACTCATTTATTTACAAATAAGAAATAATAAATTTAGATTTAGAAGTCTTTATAAACAAATTTAAATTAAATAAAAATAATTAATACATGTGTAAGTTTATTAAGACTTAAAAGACATGTGTTAAGCCATGAAGTTATCATTTTGACAAATGTTAAGTTTGAAAACAAGTGTCCTAATTTATCTTTTTCATTTTCTTTTGATTTAAATCAAAATAATTTCTTATATAAAAACATTGCTCCTCATTCTATCTTCTTTTATATTCTTTTTCAAATCAAAAGCCAAGATCAAAACAAAAATCTGCAAAACTTCTTCTTCGAAACAGAAATCTATTCAACATAAATCCTGTAATTTCCCCTCAGGAACCAAAACCATCTTCAAAACCTAAAAATCATTTGCAAATCCTCAAACCTGTAGCCCTTCAAATTTATCAACCTGGAAAAATCAAATTGCAATTCAATTTTGCAACACTCAACAGAACTGCATGCAACAACAGTTTCATTCAAAAGCCTGCAGTCTCCATTTCTGTTTTAAATCAACCAAGTCTGCATTTTTTTCACCTGGAAACAAACATGCATGCATCAGGGAGCAAAGCATTGTGCAAAAACAAAAATGAATGTTTTTAAAAAGCAAACTGCGGTTTCTGAAAAAAGCAACTCAGGGTCAGGCTTGTCAAAACATGGATACTCTGCTCATAAAATTCAGTGAGTAACATTTTTTTTAAATTTATTGAAGTAATATAGTTTTCGATTGTTTCCTGAGAAAGTCATGATTTGTGTGTGGATGAACATGATGAAATTCTTTGTATATATGCATGAGTTTTATGAATATATATGCTTGTTGTTGAAATATGCTTTTGCCTGTTCTAGATTCCAGGTTTTAGTTATGTTCAAAAATCATGACCTCATGTTAAAATCCTTGTTAAGGTTTAAGATTCAAATAAAGTATGGTTATGTAACATAAGTTATAGTTTGAATTTTATTCAATATAAAAAAAATTATTATGTCTCTGGAAAACAAAAATATAACAGAGCAAACTAAGTAAGTGAAAATTTAGATATTCAGATTCATTGATCCAGGAGCATAAGTTGATTACTCATACTAAAACTTGATTTTTAAAACTTAAATTAAAAATTTTAGTTTGTATTTGATTAAGTATTTCTGGTTTAACCAGAAATTTTGTTTTAAGTTGGATCAGTCAATTTGAGTGATCGGGGTGGCCAGCGTTGTTTCTAGTGATAGAACGGTGATAGTAGATTAAAGGAAAAATATAGGGAGGAGGGATTATGCATTGAGGCAGAAATAATTTGGGATTGAAATTTTAAACCCTAAGTTTTTGTTCATCTGAAAATTGGGTCGATGCTAACTCTAGAAGTGACCGAGCTTTCCCTAATTCAAGTAGATGGTTGATGGGGTGTGGAAGTGGTTGTGGTCGGAGGTGTAACTTCTCTGATGATCGGATTTTGGATTTTGAGGCAAATTGCAGTTCGATTTTTGTTCCATTTTTTGAGCTCGAATGCTCGTTTTTGATTTAGGGGTTCTGCAGTGTAATTGATGATCGGAATAGTATTGGGTGATGACCGTCGACGTTCGCAAATGGTCGCGAATGGCCAGAAGTGACGGTGGGGTTGGTGCAGGTGCACGAGATCTTGGTGTCAGCTGATGGTTTGGGGAAAAATTGGATTCTCATTTTTGTTTCGGGTAAATTCGCGAGTGGCTCGAAGTATTTAGATGTTGGTCTCGAAGTTGTAGTGTTAGGATCAGGTATTTTGTTGATGCAGGTTTTTGTTAAACCTGACAGTGCTTTGAAGTTTTAAATAATTTCAAGATGAAGAGGTTACTTGAGTTACTCGAGTTGTTTAGCGTTTTGCTTGAGCTAGATTAGTTTAGGCTCGAGTGAATCATTTGGTTTTCGAATTACTTTTTAGGTTAAAAAAACTTGTGTTGTTTTCAAATTTAAACTGAATTTAAATATTAAGCAAAGTTTTAAAATGATTTTTAAATCTAATTTTAAATTATGAATTCTAGTTTTAATTTGAATCATAGCTGGAAATAAATAAGTTTTAAAATTCAAATTTGTTTAAAATACTTTAAAGGGGTTTAGTGTTTAAAAATGTTTTTAAAGAAATTTGAATTTCAATTGGAATTGAAATGTAAAAGAATGTTTTAGACAAAGTTTAAATCGATTCAAATCTGAATTTGAAACTTTGGTTTAAAATAGATTTAAGTTTTATAAATTTAAGTGTGTAAAAATTTGAATGAAGAAATAAAATTTAAATGTTTGAATTTAAAAAGGAATTTATTTTAAATCTTGTAAAATTTCTTTTATAAGAAAAGTATTATTTGTTATGTAAATTTAAAGTTTTTAAATTGATTTTAAAACTTGTTGAAGTTAAATTATAATTTAATGATTTGTTATTCATTTAATTATTAAGGTAATTAAATGGATACTTAATTTATTTAATAAATTAACGAAATGAATAATTACTTAAAGTAATTAAGGGTTCTAAACTTAAAGGCTTAAGATTAATTATTCTTAGAATAATTAACTTATAATTTATGATTCAATAAATAAATAAGATTTGATTTATACTTAATGATTAATAATTAATTAAACAAGTAATAAAGGATTAATTAAGTACAGTTAACACTTAATTAATTAATTAATTAGGGGTTAATTAATGGATTATTGATGGTTAATTAATTTGTAATTAATGATGATTAAAATAAGTTAATTACTTTAGAAAAATAATTAATTAACTGTTAATAGTTAATGAGGTTATTAACTAAGGATTATTTAATAATTAATTAATGTGATTAATTTTTAATAATTAATTAGATTAATTGATTTAAAGATAATCATTTGTGTAAATTGTTAAGTATAATTACTTATGGAAGTAATTAAGAATTAATTACTAATTATAATCAATTGAGTTTAATTTGATTAGATTAAGTTAATTAATTCAGTTTAATTAATTTAGAATAATCATTTGATGATTTGTGGAGCATAAATACTTAATGTAATTAAATGAAGAGGAATTACTTAGGGAAGTAATTAATGGGAAATTACTGTATGTAATTAATTGAAAGTGATTTGATGATGAAGTAATTTGAATATAATTACTTTGTAAATTAATCAAGGAATTAATTAGAGATAATTAATTAATGAGTAATTAATTTATTTGGTGAAGTAATTAAGGGTAGTTAATTACTGAATAGAGTTAATCAAGGGTGATTAACAATTATGGTTTAAATAAAGATTAATTACTTAATGTAATTAATCTAAAAAGAAAATGTTATTAGAGATCATTAATTATTATAATTAATGATGTAATTATGAATAGATTTAGTTTGGAAATAATTAATAAATAAAGGGATTAATTAATGTAATTAATTAAGGATCAATGTAATTAATTATATTAATTAATTAAGAAAGTAATTAAAGAATAATTACTGTAGTGGGTTAAGTATAATTAATTTGATAATTAATTAGTCGATAATTACTTGAATGTAATTAAAGGTTAATTAATTAGGGATGATTAATTAAAATGAATAATTGATTGATGGTTAGTTAATTGATTGATAATTAATTAATGGTGATGTAAGCAAGATTTATGTTGATGAAGTAATTAATTTAATTCACTTTAAATTAATTAGAAATTATGTAATTAATTTAATTCATTTTAAATTAATTATATTTGGTTTGATTATTAATCATTGCTTATATGGATGGATGATGATGTTTGCCTTGAATGGTTTGAATCTCAGAGATGAGATAAATAATGTTGAGTGATATGGATGCATTGGTAGCATTGTGATGATGATTTGGATTACTTTTTGATAGTGATAATATGGATTATCTGTTGTGATGACTATCTATTGTGAATCTGTGATTTATCTATCTGTGTATATAGATAATTGAATTGTTTTAAACCTTTAAAACTACTTGGCCTTAAAAGATACGATTTGGATTTCGATGAGACCGGGATCGGGTTTGTTATAGTACATCATGATAGGGGGTTCTCGCTTTGCGTTAGGTGGCGAACGGGAGACTCTTACCCCTACATGCCCCCGGGGGTAGTATAAGTCCTTGCGGGGTTGGTTGCGAGTCTAGAGGCTGGCCGTAAAAGCAAACCCGAGGTATCACTGTGAGCCACGGCGGGGCTGGGATGGTTGAAATGCCTACCAGTCGAGTGACCCGCTTTTGATGGTTGCAAAGCCTAGACTATCACAGGTGGTATCAGAGCGCTGGGTTGAGTGAATACCTAGGCTTTGAAGTGATTTCTTTCTTGAGAGAGCGTATTTGTAATTGAATATATATATATGTATGTATGTATGTATTTATTTCTACCTATTTGTTGGGTTACCCGTACAGGTTTGCCAATATAAGTTATAAAGGTAGATAAGGTAGTGGGGTGTGTAACACAACTACTACCATTGGTTGGAGTTTGAGTGCTGAGGTTGGAAGTGTATCTGTCGAGACTGTAGACCTAATACCATCTCGAGTGAGTTGTGTGGAGTGTAGAGATTTCATCAATCTCTGAAGGATACCTTTTAAAGGTTTGGAGTCCATCTTGGTAGTGCAAGTTGAATGAGTAGAATTTGGATCTGTCAGTTGGGCAGAAGAAAATAACGGTATCTTGATACCCCAGGAATTAGTAGCTGCGTGATGGGACGCAGTGACTATGGATGTCTCCGAAGATTTTTCTTTGGAAAAAGTCTAGAAAGTATGTCTGCTACGATGTTGTGGTTGAGTTCAGCAGGATGTTTCAGTCTGGTTTGAGGTCCGAGTTTCTCGCAGAGTTTTGGATTAGAAAGTCTTTGGCGTCGGTGTCAGCAGTGCAGCTCGGAGTGTTCTGTGCTTGCAAGAAGGTCTTCTGGTTAGCACTTTTTCTGAAGATGGAGTTCAGAAGCAGCAAAGTGGATCCATTTCTTCGATGGATTAGCTAGTTAAGCGTAAGCTGTTTTGATTGGTAAAGGGAGAACAGTTTTCTTTGGATATTGGACTGGTTGATCGCAAAAGCGACTTGCGATAGTTTGAGTGTTCTCTTGAGTTATCAGAAGTTTGTCCGTATCTGGAGATTGAGTTTTCTTATCGACTGGATTCCAGGAGTGCTACCGGTGGTTCAGTATAGTAAATGATCGGGTGGGTCATCTGAGTTTTCTTTTATGGATCTGTTGAACCATATTTCTGAGATGTGTTGTCCAGTTTGTGCTCGTGTTCTCCGTCAGCATTTTCTTCTACTCCAGATCAGAGTTGTGCAGCGGAAGCAGTTTGGGAGTGTTTTTATTTTATCTTTTCCAGATAAAAGAAGTAACTTAGTCTTCTGATGTTTGTGGAGTAGAGTTTGTGTTCTTGGTTTGGGATTGATCTTGAGGAGATCATTCTGTTGGGTTGTTTTGGTCCAGTTTGTTGCTATAGGAATTAGCGAAGGTTGAGCTGATCGAGAGAGATGATGGCAGCCCAGGATCGTCAGAAATATTTTGTGGATAAGAGACGAAGGAATTTGGATTTCGGAGTCGGAGATTTGATTTTGGGTAACTTTTCTCCGATCTAAAGAGTTTTAAGATTAAGTAAGACTGGGAAAGTCAGCTCCGAGGTGTTTTGGACCTTTTCTGTGTTCTTGTGAGAATTGGTATTTGATTTTCAAAGTTGAATTGTCAGTTTGGATAACTGGGATTCGTTGTGTTTCACGTATCTCTGGGGGAGTACGTGTATGATCTATCTCTGGTTGTGGAACCAGCAGTTCAGGAGGATTTGATTGTTGAGTCAGACTTGTCTGTAGTCTGATATCCTGTTTAGTTTTGTAGATCTAGTTGGATAGGAGCTCTGTCGCTTAGTAGTATTGATTGTTTGAATTCTGTAGAGCGAGTATCATATATATTATATATATATATATATATATATATATATATATATACACTTGGGAAACTCGGAGAAATTCTATCCAGAATTTTGTCTGGATAGTTAGATTTGTTTGTTTGAATGAATTGGTCGCTATAGTTATTAGCATATGTTTGATAATATATGCTTGTGTTTCAAAATAAAATCTTAAGATAGATTATTAAATTACCTTTGCTTTTAAATTTCGGGGACGAAATTCATTTAAGGGGGGAGGAATGTGATATCCTGGAAATTTGGCAATATAAATTTAATAATCTGTGTTAAAAATTAATTTAATTTGATAAATTTTGATAATAAATTTTGAATTGATCTAATAATCATCTTTTAATAAAAATTTAAATTGGAAGATTTTATCTTTAAAAAAGCTAATAAATTGTTTTCTGTTTATAATATATATAATTGTATATATTGTAAATTAATAAACTTTGATTTGGAATTTAGTAAATGAATCAATTTTCTAATTTTAGTTTATATTTGGTAAATTGGAAATTTGATTTAAATTTAACATTTAACTTTTCAAAGCGATTTAATGAATATAAATATGGGTTGTAAATAATTATATGGTTTATACTTAAGGTAAATCTTATTTGTTTTGGAATTATATTTAATTTACTTAATCATGAATTTAAATTAGATTAACATAAAAGCTTAGTTTATTTTCTTTTTAAAATATTGATGAAATTGTATATAAGAATTTAAAATACAATTTACAGATGATCTTAATTTATTGAGTAATAAAAGTAAATTATAATCTCTTTTATAAATTATTTAATATTGTTTAATTTTTTATTTTCAAATAGTAATTATAATACTTAGTTTTTATAAACATAAATAGATTTTTAAAAATAGGATTTTCTGTTTTTAAATTTAAATAAGAGTTATATATGCACACAGATATATATATATATATATATATATATATATATATATATATATATATATAACTTGATTTTTAAACTAGGTTTTATAATTTAATTCAAATTTGAATTTATTTTTTGAAATTTAAAAGAATAAATACATAAAAATATTTGAATAAGCTTATATTTATAATTTGTTTGTTTTCGTTTCTTTTTAATTTAAAAAGGGAAGAAACTCATTTATTTATACAGAAGAAATAATAAATTTAGATTTTGAAGTCTTTATAAACAAATTTAAATTAAATAAAAATACTTAATACATGTGTAAGTTTATTAAGACTTAAAAGACATGTGTTAAGCCATGAAGTTATCATTTTGAAAAATGTCAAGTTTGAAAACAAGCGTCCTAATTTATCTTTTTCATTTTCTTCTAATTTAAATCAAAAAAAATTCTTATATAAAAACATTGCTCCACATTCTATCTTCTTTTCTATTCTTTTTCAAATCAAAAGCCAAGATCAAAACAAAAATCTGCAAAACTTCTTCTTCAAAACAGAAATTCTGTTCAACGTTAATCCTGTAATTTCCCCTTAGAAACCAAAACCATCTTCAAAACCTAAAAATCATTTTCAAATCCTCAAACCTGTAGCGCTTCAAATTTATCAACCTGGAAAAATCAAATTGCAATTCAATTTTGCAACAATCAACAGAACTGCATGCAACAGCAGTTTCATTCAAAAGCCTGCAGTCTCCATTTCTATTTTAAATCAACCAAGTCTGCATTTTTTTCACCTGGAAACAAACATGCATGCATCAGGGAGCAAAGCATTGTGCAAAAACAAGATGAATGTTTTTAAAAAGCAAACTGCAGTTTTTTTTAAAAGTAATTCAGGGTCAGGCTTGTCAAAACATGGATACTCTGCTCATAAAATTCAATGAGTAACATTTTTATTTAAATTAATTGAAGTAATATAGTTGTTGATTGTTTCCTGAGAAAATCATGATTTGTGTGTGGATGAACATGATGAAATTCTTTGTATATATGCATGAGTTTTCTGAATATATATGCTTGCTGTTGAAATATGTTTTTGCCTGTTTTAGATTCCAGGTTCTAGTTATGTTCAAAAATCATGACCTCATGTTAAAATCCTTGTTAAGGTTTAAGATTCAAATAAAGTATTGTTATGTAACATAAGTTATAGTTTGAAATTTTATTCAATATAAAAAAAATAAAAAAAATAAAAAAATAGTTATGTCTCTGAAAAACAAAAATATAACAGAGCAAACTAAGTAAGTGAAAATTTAGATATTCAGATTCATTGATCCAGGATTATAAGTTGATTACTTATACTAAAACTTGATTTTTAAAACTTAAATTAAAAATTTTAATTTGTATCTGAGTGATCGGGGTGGCCAGCATTGTTTCTGGTGATAGAACGGTGATAGTAGATTAAAGGAAAAATATAGGGAGGAGTGATTATGCATTGAGGCAGAAATAATTTGGGACTGAAAATTTAAACCCTAAGTTTTTGTTCATCTGAAAATTAGGTCGACGCTAACTCTAGAAGTGACCGAGCTTTCCCTAATTTAAGTAGACGGTTGATGGGGTATGGAAGTGGTTGTGGCCGGAGGTGGAACTTCTTTGATGACCGGATTTTAGAGTTTTAGGCAAATTGCAGTTCGACATTTGTTTTAGTTTTTTTGCTCGAATGCTCGTTTTCGATTTAGGGGTTCTGCAGTGCAATTGATGATCGGAACAGTATGGGGTGATGACAGTCGACGTGCGCAAATGATCGCGAATGGCCGGAGGTGACGCCGGGGTTGGTGCAGGTGCACGGGATCTTGGTGTCAGCTGATGGTTTGGGGAAAAATTGGGTTCTCGTTTTTCTTTCAGGTAAATTCGCGTGTGGCTCGAAGTATTTGGAGGTTGGTCTCGAAGTTGTAGTGTTAGGATCGGGTATTTTGTTGATGCAGGTTTTTGTTAAACCTGGCAGTACTTTGAAGTTTTAAATAATTTCAAGATGAAGAGGTTACTCAAGTTACTCGAGTTGTTTAGCGTTTTGGTTGAGCTAGATTAGGTTAGGCTCGAGTGAATCATTTGGGGTTCGAGTTACATTTTAGGTTAAAAAAACTTGTGTTGTTTTCAAATTTAAACTGAATTTAAATATTAAGCAAGGTTTTAAAATGAGTTTTAAATCTAATTTTAAATTATGAATTCAAGTTTTAATTTGAATCACAGCCGGAAATAAATAAGTTTTAAAATTCAAATTTGTTTAAAATACTTTAAAGGGGTTAAGTGTTTAAAAATGTTTTTAAAGAAATTTGAATTTAAATTGGAAATTGAAATGTAAAAGAACGTTTTAAACAAAGTTTAAATTGATTCAAATCTGAATTTGAATCTTTGGTTTAAAATAGATTTAAGTTTTATAAATTTAAGTATTTAACAATTTGAATGATGAAATAAAATTTAAATGTTTAAATTTAAAGAGGAATTTGTTTTAAATCTTCTAAAATTTCTTTTATAAGAAAAGTATTATTTATTATGTAAATTTAAAGGTTTTAAATTGATTTTAAAACTTGTTGAAGCTAAATTATAATTTAATGATTTGTTATTAATTTAATTATTAAGGTAATTAAATGGATAATTTATTTATTTAATAAATTAATGAAACGAATAATTACTTAAAGTAATAAAGGGTTCTAAACTTAAAGGTTTAAGATTAATTATTCTTAGAATGATTAACTTATAATTTATGATTCATTAATTAAATAAGATTTGATTTTTAATTAATGATTAATAATTAATTAAACAAGTAATAAAGGATTAATTAAGTTACAGTTAACACTTAATTAATTAATTAATTAGGGGTTAATTAATGGATTATTAATGGTTAATTAATTTGTAATTAATGATGATTAAAATTAGTTAATTACTTTAGAAAAATAATTAATGAATTGTTAATAGTTAATGAGGTTATTAACTAAGGAAGTAATTAAGGATTAATTACAAATTGTAATTAATTCAGTTTAAATTGATTAGATTAAGTTAATTAATTCAGTTTAATTAATTTTGAATAATCATTTAATGATTTATGGAGCATAATTACTTAATGTAATTAAATGAAGAAAAATTACTTAGGGAAGTAATTAATGAGAAATTACTATATGTAATTAATTGAAAGTGATTTGATGATGAAGTAATTTGAATATAATTACTTTGTAAATTAATCAAGGAATTAATTGAAGATAATTAATTGATGAGTAATTTATTTATTTGGTGAAGTAATTAAGGGTAGTTAATTACTGAATAGAGTTAATCAAGGGTGATTAACAATTATGGTTTAAATAAAGATTAATTACTTAATGTAATTAATTTAAAAAGAAAATGTAATTAGAGATCGTTAATTATTATGATTAATGATGTAATTATGAATAAATTTATTTTAGAAATAATTAATAAATGAAGGAATTAATTAATGTAATTAATTAAGGATCAATGTAATTAATTATAGTTAATTAATTAAGAAAGTAATTAAAGATTAATTACTGTATTTGGTTAAGTATAATTAATTTGAGAATTAATTAGTGGATAATTACTTGAATGTAAATAAAGATTAACTAATCAGGGATGATTAATTAAAATGAATAATCGATTGATGGTTAATTAATTGATTGATAATTAATTAATGGTGATGTAAGCAAGATTTATATTGATGGAGTAATTAATTTAATTCACTTTAAATTAATTAGAAATGATGTAATTAATTTAATTCATTTTAAATTAATTATATTTGGTGTGATCATTAATCATTGCTTATATGGATGGATGATGATGTTTGCCTTGAATGGTTTGAATCTCAGAGATAAGATAAATAATGTTGAGTGATATGAATGCATTGGTTTCATTGTGATAATGATTTGGATTACCTTTTGATAATGATAATATGGATTATCTGTTGTGATGACTATCTATTGTGAATCTGTGATTTATCTATCTGTGTATATAGATAATTGAATTGTTTTAAACCTTTAAAACAACTTGGCCTTAAAAGATACGCTTTGGATTTCGATGAGACCGGGATCGGGTTTCCATATTTGGATATCCGAAAACCACATCGATCCAAATTAACAATAGGTCGTGAATCTCTTGTGAAGAGTGAAGACTCGAGGTGTAAGAACTATATTCGCAAGTATAACTCTGAGGGTGATTCCAAGATGAGTTTGACGGAGTAGTACTTTCAGATTCGAGATGAAGATTTAGAGTGCAAGGGTTATCGTCGTTAACTCTGAGAGTGATTCCAAAATGAGTGGAGATAATGCCTTCGGTTTTGTTCGAACCCAGAACGAACTTGTATGGATTGAATGCTTTCAAAACATCGTCAAGTGGACGATGAACATTCTAAGAGTTGTGTTCTCTAAAGGTAATGGTGGCCTCAAGCCTCATCAACCGGGAATGGCTAAAACAGGGGAGGTGCAGCAAGGCTAAGTGGGTCATGCCCAAGTAGGACGAGATTTTCCCCTGTCTAGAGGTCCCTTTTTATTTCGGCTGTGTGGGCGGTTGGAACGTAAGCCAACTACGGGGTTGTCTTGTTCAGGACTGTCCAGTAAGGGATGGTTCTGGTCTTGTATTGCAGGGGATTGGGAGTGATTCTCGGTATGTTGATCTAGGCCACGTACTGTGACAGGCAGTACCTCGGTAGCCCTGCCATTGATGGAATCCAAAATCCAATAAGTCCCAACAGTTTTGATTGCATTACCCACTTTTGTGGCTAGTAGCTGGAATTTAATCATGTAACAATTTCGGCTATTTCATATTTACTTGAAAACCCTGGACCTATTATAATATCACTGGATTTCCTATCAAATGTTTTGGTTAGCATAAGGTAAAAACTCTTCCATGTTTATGTGTGGGAAGTCTTACGTGATACCTTTCTTTTCAAAGGTTTTTCAAAGTTAAGCAACTTTAACCTGTTACTCACACCAGACCCATGTCTGACCCATAGTTTACCTTCTGTTTTCTTAAACTCTTAGGTATTCAAATTTTTACGAGTAGCCAAGGGATTCAGGTTAGCTTTTGACGAATTGTGGAGGAGCAAATGGAGCAGGAGGCTTCTGCGTTGTAGATATATAGTTCCGCTGTGTGTTCTCTGTGTTGGTATTTCTTTGTTGGGTTATATTGAATTGTAATAACTAGACAAGTGTTTATAACTGTCTAGTATGTGATGTGTATTCTGTGTAACTCTGATTAGTGTTGTATACTATGTAATATTTATGTTATTAATATAATTTATTCGCTCCGCTGTTGAGATTCTGATGTTGTTTCTTCTTTCTTCTCTTTCTTTTCTCTTTTCTATCCCTTTCTTTCTTCATGATGATGCGATTTTCTGTGGTGAGAAAGTCGGGTCGTCACAATCGTGCAGTGTTCAAGTTGAAAATTAATCTACTTGAGAAAAAATTGGGTCATAAGATCATGAGAACATACCTGGGTGAACTTTGAGGATGTGTATAATTTCACAAGCTTCTATATGCTGGATATATGTGTAGAACGAGAATGAATGATGATTGTTTGCTATTATAATTTTTAAATATACAGATATCTCCATATATTTAATTTAAGACATTACAAACCTCGTCAGGTATGGATTTGACCATTTTAGTTTTTTCAGTTTGATAACCTAGTACAACCAACCTCATTAACCCCTTCTATACTGACTCGTTCTTTACAAAAAATGACCGAATAATTCAAGCCAGCTTCCTAATTAAACTATCTCGACATAAGTTGATATTGACAGGATATAAATGTTAGATTGGTGCTACCTCAGTTGCTACGTTTTATAGATATTATAAATTTAGTATTGAATATCTCGACTAAAGTCCACAACAAGACTCACTGTAACTTCATTATGTTATTGTTATTTGACTACTGAAATAATGCAAAACCTTTTTTTAAAATAACCTTATTACACAAAACTGACTGACCGCATATCGTATGGTTGGTATACACACATTTAATTCATGTTATTTTACTACTCATATACAATGCTTTAGTCCGGAGAACTGCTAATTAAGTTCACTGATACAAATACTACCTGGAAGATACACAGACATTCATAAATACACAGTTGTAAACAATCAAACGGTTAGCATTAGGCCCACTTATTGATATCATATGCTATGGCGCTTTTAAATTGCTCACTTTCGGTATTTCATCATATCAAAGGCGTACAATAGATGAACCTGAACAAAAAACAGGCTTAATCAAATATACTTTATCAGATATTTGATTTTGTATCAACACTGCAAAAACTTGGTTCCCTGACTACACTATTCACGTGACATGCATGCTTTTTTATAGAGTTATAAGCAAATACTTGGTTAAATATTAACTAAGAGTTCTTGTTTTTTTGTTATGCATTATTGACCGAGAGAAACAAAACATCTCAATGACATTAGTCAGACCCACACTTTGCAAAGTTAGACAAAATGAGACAAGGATACAAAAGAACAGAATAATAAAAGAAAACGAAAATAAAATAGAAACAAAAAGTATTCTCTTTTTTCTTTTCTTTTTTCAAGTAGAATGCAAATCAAATTTTAAAGCACAAAGCAAGATAACTTGCTCCGTTGTAAGTTCATTGCAAGCTCATTTTCATAGTGTACGATTTTAAACCAATATTTAAATCTAAAAATGCACTGCTTACAGCATAATACATCGACTATTGGCTTATTGTCCACAATCAGATGACGATAAATGTGAATTTAGGTTTTACCACATAAACTTGTTCTAGAATTGAAGATTTTGTATTTACTGTCAAGAAATAAAATAAAATAGATAACGGTTAGCAACCAAAACAATTCAATTTTGATTCCATGATGTGATTATGCTGGAAAAATCATTTAACAATCAAATGTGATACAAAATATAACCTTCTTCGATACTTCTTTTGGACTGAACTAAAAGAGTAAATCAAATCTGGAGTTTGATGTTAATTTATGTGCATACTTGGACAAAACATTTAGCAGAAAAGCACTATTGCAAACATTGAATTTTTTGTTCAAAACTATAGGCACGGTAGAAGATTGAGTATGTGGGATAAACTCTATTTGACACAACGGCTGAGAAGCCTCTGCTGCACGTAGGAGGATACTGTAGAAGACACGAGGAAGATAGATACCTATGCAAATTTGGCTAGAACTAAAAGAGGGGAAGTGCCCAATATGAGTAATGCAACCCCCCACTCCACGATGAATTCAACTATAAAAGATGTGAGCAATGAAGTCGTGTTCAGAAGTATAATTGATATTCTTTCAGCTACTGCAGATTTCATATTAGCTGCATCCATGGATAATCGAGCGGCCATGAGACTTGAATTGTTCTCCTCTTCGTCAAACCAACACACTTCATTCCTTAAAATTGCTACATTGAACAGTGCGCTAAAATAGTCTGTTGCAAGAAAAAATTATTCTATTACACATGCTTTACTAGAATATAGGGATGTAACTTTTGATCTTTAAGTACTAGAAAACATGTGGAACAGATACTAGGTCTTTGTTTTTGTTGAATTCGAAAAAAATAATTGTTAAATTTCAAAATAAGTGCAAAAGAGACAACATCATCTTACCAGCCAATTAACAGTTCATCAAAACAAGTGCAAAAGAGACGATATCATCAAAACAAGTGTTCATATAGCGTAAGTTATTAAAACATATTTCTTGTCTTTTCTCTCAATTACGTCAACTTTAATCGATTAATTTTTATTTGTAAATGAAGATGCTTAAATATGGGTACTTATTTGCAAAAGATTATTATCGACTATATGGATATGTAGAGTGGATTGCTTTACTCCTACTTATTTGCAGTCTTATATGGATACTTATAGAAATCGACTCAGAAGGTAAACTATACTCTAATTGTTATATAGCTATGTGCATTAAGCTATAGCATGAACCATTAGCCTTTTGTGTTGGACAAAATAAGATTCTTTATTTAGCGATGACAAACACTTTCAACCAGCCTAAAAACTCATCAGAGTTTGTTTATTTATATTTTTCTTAGTAGAGAAATAAATGTCAAACAACAAAAGTAAACCATTAACAAAATATGATGATAAAAAGGAGATAAAATATCCTACCCCTTTTCTACTAGAAGGCTTAAGAGGTAGCTCTCTCTTAGTTATGATGTGCTCTTTATTCAAACCATCAAATAATCCAGTATTTGGCTATGGCGGCACCATTGCTTACCTTATCAACATTTCACATCGATAATGATAAGAATTAATTAACAATGAAAAAAGAAGAACTAAACAATTTGATGCTTATGTGTTGAATGTAAGCATGTAGTAGATGCATAGTCGGCTGTTTTCAGATTAATACAATAGATGAAGAATTTACAAGAAAAAAATTAAAATAAAACTGTTCATTTAAAGGATACTTGAATACTAAATAAAACAAGTGCGAAAATGGGTCAGATCAAAAGCCAACATATTCGTGAGGAAAGATCTATAAAGTATAATCCCAATGATATTGTTAACGACGATGATTGAATTATTGTTAAACTAATCAAAGCATACCTGAAGTATAGAAGAAAGTGAAAATAACCTTGGAGGCGGCCAAGAACCCTAAAATGAGAACGATACATTTAAATATGAGAATGAGACGTTAGGTCTAAGCGTCCTCGGAGGCTGCCATTTCAAAGCGTGCAAATATGAACGACGACTAGGATCTGTTGATTTTTTGTTTGAGGATAGGAAATAGTTTGAGAAAGAGGAAAGAATAGAAGAGGGGGAAAAATTGAGGAGGGAAGAGCAAAATAATCGGACAAGGAGGCGGTAGAAGAAACATTTGGGGATAGAAAGCTTTACCCAACAAAGGCAGGTTGTAATAAAGAAATTAAAATAAACAATAACATAGTGAAACAACGCGTTATTACTTGGCGTTATAAAAAGGCAATTGTTCTTGTAGTGCCTTTTTCCATTCATTTTGTCCTTTTTCCCATTTTATATTCCTTTTCCCTTTTTACCCTTTAATTTGTTGTTGCCTATTCTTATATTTCTTTTTATTTAGTTCTAATTTTTATTGATATTTTGTAATTTTTCTTTTAGAATGTTCATATCACAATTATATCTCTTTATTAACACTTAGGGATTTTCTACATTTTAATGCGGTAGAATTACGTCTCTATCATAAAATGTTAAAATTGTAAACTTAAATATCTTATCCAAGTGGAGGGTATGTGTTGTGTTTGGAATGACAAAGAATTGTCTTTTCATAGTTATTGAAACAGACAATACAAAATACGGTAGATTTTCTTATTTTATATATCTCTTTCTTTTTAGCTGTATTCTTTATCAATTCAAACGACGCACTTTTATTATTTTTAATGTGATAATGTATGGAAATTCATGGTTTAACATCTTATATTCCAACGAAATAAAATACTGCTTAAACCCTTAAAATCTTATTGTGATTTCTTTATTTAAATTCTTATTTTGTCAATATCCATTTAAATAACTAATTTGAATTACTACATTGTTTATACATTCATGGCCTACCATTATTCAATAATATTTAAGGAATTCTAGTACCTAAATCTTTTCAAGATTTACATTCATATAATATATAGATATATCACAGAGAAAATTATAGAATATATAGAAAAAAATTATAATTTCATTGCATGTCTATAGGTTTAGACTACAATACCAGTTTACATTTCAGACATTTAGAAATAGATCAACAATGATGTACATCTAATATTACTACAAAATACAAAATTTCTCACTCGTCACTTTCTAGCTTCAATTTTCTAGATCTAGATCCATTCCCTTTTAATTTGACTCCTTTTTTACTTTAAATCCAAAATATAAAAAAGAATATACACCTATTAGAATTATAGATCCATGGAAAGTATTGAATTAAATTTAGATTTGAGTTTAAGGTTCATGATTTATCTTTGTTTCTATGGTCATATTCTTCTCGTCTCTCATTCTCCGCTGTAACGACCCGCCCTTCTAACCGCCCCAAGTCGGTAATTAAACCGACTTGAGACGTTCAAAATGACGGATTGTTATTTAGTTTATAGAGTTTAAACAGAATCAGCCACAGAAACACAGAATAATCATAATATTTTACATAAATGAATTTTCTTACATATATCAGAGTTTATACAATGCATTTAAATTTTATACAGCGGAATATTTCATTAAGTACAAAAATATAATAATGAACTAAAGTGAGCTTTATCTTATCCCTCTCTCTCTAACTTCGCTGCCCGAAAAAATCTTCAAGCTGTAAAATACTCGGTCTGACCCGAGTATTACGTTCAAAAGAAAATAATACATAGGTCAGTCTAATTCAAACTCAGTCATTAGTGCATAGAGGCAATAATAATCAATTAACAATTAGACGACAGTCAAATATAAATTTACCTATCCGATCCTTTAACAAGAAATCGGATAAAGGTAAATATAACACTTAACGGTGTTAAACAACAAATCAGTAGATTCAAATTATCAATGAAGATAGATGAAGGGATTTTTAATGAAGGTAATTTAGGAAAAAAACATCAGAATTGCCTAAACGACAATTTACAACAAAATCATCAAAATGCGATTTAAAATATATTGAATTGGCAACATAAAACAATTTTCATCAAAAAGAAAACATCAATTAAAACATCAGGTTTGGTAGGGCTGCAGTACACACACTCGTGCACGGCCTCGCCACATTTAAAATGTTAACTCTGTGTGGCTGCAGTTCACGCTTGCGTGCACTGCCTCGCCACTACCGTAATGAAATATGCAAAAGATCATAAATCAAAACAAAATAGTATATTAATAAAACAAAACCGTGTGGCTGCAGTTCACGCTTGCGTGCACTGCCTCGCCACAACAACATGTGAAATTATCACAACAGAGAATGCTATCAGAAATCAAAGTTGCAGAGGTCAAGTCAGTGCTATCGTGACTCAACGCAACTGCAAATAAAACTAAGTATAACGGGCTAGAAATTTAAGTGCAAATCCACCATCAGAAATGTAGACTGCGATTAAACAGGCCCAAATCAATTTCAACCAAATGCAAAAGGTCAAGTCAGTGACTCAACGCAGCTGCAACACCAAAACCTATGCAACATGGCAAGGTCGAAATGCAATTGTTTTGCATATACTCAAGTAAACTCAAAAAAACAAGTTTCCAAACAACTTATTATTGCACACTTCAATACGTGTAAAATTTTCATACAAATGAAACTGCGGCCACTACTTGGACTCAAGGGCAAACTGCAACAAGACTGCAGCCACCACAAGATCGCAAGGGCACAAAAATTACCAAGAAATCAAACAAGCAGCCTCAATATCCAAACAAGTTTGGAAATCACTTACAACTGAACCAAGCACAACTACAAATGCACAGCAAAATAACTCAAACTTGGTACAATTCCAACCATATATGTACACAAACATACATATGTATGCATGTACATATATGCAGATTTGAATAACAGATGACAAAGCAAGGTCACAATTCATCAACAACCGAAACAAGCAACTGAGAGAAACAAATTCAAGTCGAAGTGAAACAGAGATGTACTCAGAGAAGGATATGAAAAGTGCACAGCAACAATGGCTTTTACATACAGGCAGTGCAACAACACCAAACAAAGAAGATGATCAATACTTATGAATGCAGGCAGTCCAGGTCAGAGAGACAACAGAGGGAACAACAGAGAAATGCTGAATAAAGTCAAGTGTGCTACCAATATACAACTCAGGTCAATGACCACTTCAAATAGGCAGGCCACAAGGCATATAAATATATAGATATAAACCCACTCATTCACATACATATATGCATCAGGATTATATGTTTAAATTGTTATTGATTTATGTTACTCGTTATTCAAACAAATGCACTGCATCATGTATACGAGATATGGGCATCAGTGGAACAAAATGTCACAAACTCAAAGAAGATAATTTACAGTTGCATCAGTTCAACTTGTATGTCACAGTAACCAAGTAGCATGTGACAATATCAAGTGAATTCACCGAAAATTCAACAAGCAGTATGCAGTGACAATATAAATCAAGCTGCGACATGTACATAAAGAAGATAATGTGGTCAAAGTAACATGGAGTGATACCAGACCACACAATCGAGCAATGCCAAATGCATAGTGGAACAACAAGGGACAAAGGCTACAGATGAAACAAGCAGGTGTATCCCGGATAAGGCCACATAGAACAAGCACAAAGGCTACAGGCTTCAACCAAAACAGTAAGTAACAAGCATCGTTAATTGAAAACTCAATCCAAGACTGCAACTTCAATACTATAAAATACTTACACACGCATGTAGCTAGGAAGACTTACACACGCATGCCGTATCAACTATGGTCTGTAACAAAATAATAAGCACTCAAAATTTCCAGGGGCAGAAAATACATGCATAAACAAGTCGATGCAAACAGCTCGATGAAGACTATAAGATGAACCATACCCACACACATGAATGCATAGTGCAAACAAAATGCATAAATAAAATTTATAAAATGGAATCAAGAGTGTGTATGCAATTTTGAAAAATTCAAAAATTAAAAAAATAAAGGAGGAAAGTTTTCGGCCGTATCGATCAGAGAATGATCGAACTTTTCAAAATCAAAACCGTGGGAATCAAGCAAACAACATCACAAATTGAGAAAGGAAAGCGACCGAAGTCAAAGTCACAAATCAAGAAGAAATATGCTGTTCAAATCAAAGTCAGTGAGCAATAGACCAGAGAACGAAATCAACATTGTTCACCCGAAGAACAGTACTGTGATGGCCAAGTAATTCGAACAGTAAAACATTAAACCGTGGCAATCACGAAATCATTCAAAGCCAAAGAAACAACGAATATTCAGAAATTGAAGAAATCAATAATTATCTCAAACATCCAAACGAAGATCAAGTAAGCACGAATTCACAAGTTCTAAAAAACGATATAGTCTGAATTAAATGTGAGTGACAAATAATCACTCACCTTTGTCGATGCGAATTGAAGTAACCGAGCAGAGCTTTTCGTGACGAACGATCGCCGGAGCAAGCCCTAATTTTTGGGGACGAAAACCCTAATTGTTGAAGAGGGGGACGAACGAAGATGAAGCCGAAGCCCTAATTTGGATCGAAGAGGGAGACGAGAGAGACACCATTTTTTTTTCGTATGATTTTTTTTTCTGATGAAAAGAAGAGGGTAGGGTTTCGAATATAAAAAGGAAAGGAGAAGTGATTTTTTGCGTGATGGAAGGCATAGATTAAGGCTGAAACAAAGGCGTGTTTGCAGCTGATAAAGGTAAGGCAGTTGGATTTTTTTCTTTATTTTATTTTATTTATTATTATTATTTTTTCATTTTTAAATTCAATTTGTTTTGTATATATTTTCTTTACTTTGTTTTGTAAATTTTGTTGTTTGAATTTTTAACTACGTGTATTTATTTATTTATTTTGTTTTGATTAAAATTTAATTCCTTTTTATTTTAAAGAAAAGAAAAATTTTATTTAAAACTAACCATCCATTATTAATTTAAAAAAATAAAAATCCTTAAATCCAAGTTATTTTTCTAAGTCATTAGTTCGAATTTTAAATACAAATTCAATATTCAATTTCAAACTCCAAAGTCAAATTCAAATTTTATTCAACTTTAAATAAATTAAATTCTAAAATTTAATCGCCAATCCATAGTTATATTGGGAATTCAAACTAAACCATCATTCAAATATTTAAAATTAATTAAATATTTTTAATTTAAATTGTTCAAAATTCAGGGTTGTTACAATCTTCCCTCCTTAAAGAATTTCGTCCCGAAATTATAAGTTACGAAAAAAATGATTGTTAAAATCTCACCGATATTTATACCTTACACACCAAGTTCGAAACTTATAAATAAAAATAGGATTCATTCCATTTGTTTTATCTCACTAGCTTTGTTCATTGATTTTTCTATAATCAAGACACAAAAGTCTTTTACCAAAAATTTTCAACTTACAAAACTCAGATTTAAACTTGAAATTCTTCATGCTAAAGATTTGCATATTACATCTTTTCCAAAGCTGTGTGCTTTCAAGATATTTTAAAGATCTTCTTCCTTAGTTCAATTAGGTTGGAATTATGTAATTTTAATTTCAGACTATTGATTTGCTATCAAAGTTTTGAAAATACTTGCTAACTCGAAGTTTAACAAGTCCGTCGTCGTTCTTACAGACATTAGGCATACGCTGGCCAGGCGCAGGACTAAAAATCTCCAAGTACTAAATATACTTGCTTCAACACCCAGTGAAAATACTTTTAAAATTCTTTTAAAAATGGATATGGAAAGCACGTTCCCCCATGGATCACAGTTTACCCGGCGGTTACGCTACTATCCCAGTAGAATCGCTTGTAACTGTAGATTTCACATCTCTCTTGAATTTCGCCATGATTGTTGCCATAGATCGCGGTTCACACGGCGGTTACGCAACTATCCCAGTAGAAACGCTTGTGACCATAGGCATCTCGCCCCTCAAACTTCGCTTTGGCCTCTAGATCGCAGTTTACGCGGCGGTTGTGCCACTATCCCAGTGGAATCACTTGTAACTGTAGGCATCACGCCCCACGAATTACGCTAGCATACATCATCAATTCACATGATCCCAACACGATGATCCATCGTGGGGGATTCCAGTCCCAATGGACATTCCACTAATGGAAATTCTACGTAGCTACGATTTCCAAATGGACACTCACACTGAGTTCCAATCACCTTCACAAATTATAAATAAAAGGTACATTTCCATGTCCTCAGTTTAGAAAACATATGTCATATACATATAGTACTTCATTTCACATTTCGTACATATCATACCTATGTAAACTTACAAAGGATTTTCATAATAATGACTTTCCAAACTGATGGTTTTCGAATTATTACATTCATATATATAAATTACGAAAACTCAATTCACATTCATAACAAATAGAGGATTCCAAAAAATTTTCCATCTCGTTTAAAATTTTCCTCTAAATCGATTTGAAAATTTAAGGTTATCTCAAACCTAATTCACATTCATAATCCAATTCATTATCGACTTCACATTCGATTTGGATTTCACGTTACATCGTTAATTCTCAACACATAATTGATTTCTACCGATATATAACCTCTAAGCTCGTACGTCTCAGAGAAGGGTGTTAAGCTAAAAGAATAAATTCTCCGCCACCACAGATATATATTTAATAGAGATCAATTACTATGTCATCAATTCACAAGGTTAGACATACAATCCCAATCGACTATCCAAAATTCAAAGCTCAACTTATATTTGTTTTTGGTGTCGAAGTTAAACTCAATTTAACTCAAGATTCAATCTTTTTGAAAAAATTCAAGTTGAATTAATTGTTCAAATTTACCAAAAATATCTTTAAAAGACATATATAATTTTCCACACTTAACCATTTGAAACAAATTTCAAATATTCACTTTTCAATTTATCTTTGAAAGATAAAATTTCAAACCTTTCATTTCATATTGGAAAACATTTCCATACTTATTTAATAATAAGTAACTCACAAATCCATTTATTTTCAACACTTGGAAAATATTCAATATACTTGAATCAAAATTAAGTATATATTCCATTCTTTAAGGAAATCATTCTTTTAAACACATTTATTTGAGTCAAATCGAATGTTGCGTAAAACATCGTTACGACAACTCAAAATCACTAGTATAGGGATTCGAATTTAAGATAGATATATAAATCCCAATACTATAAACAACATTTCCTTTCGGAAACCATTTACTATAACAACAGTGTTATAGTCCACCATTTCCTTATTTCTCGAAAACGTCTATTTCAACAATGAATGTTGAAATCTATGGTTTCGATACTTAATGCATTTTAAAACATCTTTTAAAACAATTAACTTCATTTCATAATATCACTTGTCCAATCATACCTGTTTATTCAATAATATATTCACTGTCCAAAATCGCGAATATAAATCGTTTATTCAATTCAATGTTTCTACACATTTATTTAAAGGATTATCCACCGTCCAAAATCGTGGATAAAATTCCCAACCAACTTTTACTATCACAATATTTAACTTAAAGGATAATTCGCTGTCCAAAATCACGAATATATCTCCTTTAATAACTTCTATGTTTCATTTATCAAATTCAATTAGTCTCGAATTTATAAACAATCTTTACAAATTCCATTTCTATTTATAAAACTTCGATTTATAAATCTCCTTTATTAATCCAATTCAATTTATATAACTCAATCATATACCAAAAGTCCATTTATAAGTTAAGTACTTGTAATCCATTTATTTACTAAATCATTCTTCAAAACATTTGAAATTAATTTTCAAAAGAATTCAGAATCAAATTCCCAAGTTATAGTTCAATGATCCTTTTGGCTATAACTAAATTGACATGTCATTTTATTTCACAATTATTACTTTGGAGATATTCAAAATATTTGATTCAAACCAATTCATTAATTCACTTAACTTACATTTTATTTTTCATAAATCTTAGCAATTGGATAATGGGTTTTCGAATGATCGGGACTCAAATCTAAGGAGACCTCATCGAAGAGAAACTATCGCAAACCTAAATTTAGAGAGGAATTTCCGAAAAGATTTGAATTTTCAAAATACCTTTTATTTTTCAAAGAAAACAATTTCATACTTCTTTAGATTTCAAAAACGTTTTCTTTAAAGTGATTCTAGTAACTATTCATATTAAACATCATAAACTGACCTTTGTATATACCAAAGCTTTGATACCACTTTTTGTAACGACCCGCCCTTCTGACCGCCCCCAGTCGGTAATTAAACCAACTTGAGACGTTCAAAATGACGGATTGTTATTCAGTTTATACAGTTTAAACAGAATCAGCCACAGAAACACAGAATAATCATAATATTTTACATAAATGAATTTTCTTACATATATCAGAGTTTATACAATGCATTTAAATTTTATACAGCGGAATATTTCATTTAGTACAAAAATATAACAATGAACTAAAGTGAGTTTTATCTTATCCCTCTCTCTCTAACTTCGCTGCCCGAAAAAATCTTCAAGCTGTAAAATACTCGGTCTGACCTGAGTATTACGTTCAAAAGAAAATAATACACAGGTCAGTCTAATTCAAACTCAGTTATTAGTGCATAGAGGCAATAATAATCAATTAACAATTACACGACAGTCAAATATAAATTTACCTATCCGATCCTTTAACAAGAAATCAGATAAAGGTAAATATAACACTTAACAGTGTTAAACAACAAATCAGTAGATTCAAATTATCAATGAAGATAGATGAAGGGATTTTTAATGAAGGTAATTTAGGAAAAAAAACATCAGAATTGCCTAAACGGCAATTTACAACAAAATCATCAAAATGCGATTTAAAATATATTGAATTGGCAACATAAAACAATTTTCATCAAAAAGAAAACATCAATTAAAACATCAGATTTGGTAGGGCTGCAGTACACACACTCGTGCACGGCCTCGCCACATTTAAAATGTTAACTCTGTGTGGCTGCAGTTCACGCTTGCGTGCACTGCCTCACCACTACCGTAATGAAATATGCAAAAGATCATAAATCAAAACAAAATAGTATATTAATAAAACAAAACCGTGTGGCTGCAGTTCACGCTTGCGTGCACTGCCTCGCCACAACAACATGTGAAATTATCACAACAGAGAATACTATCAGAAATCAAAGTTGCAGAGGTCAAGTCAGTGCTATCGTGACTCAACGCAACTGCAAATAAAACTAAGTATAACGGGCTAGAAATTTAAGTGCAAATCCACCATCAGAAATGTAGACTGCCATTAAACAGGCCCAAATCAACTTCAACCAAATGCAAAAGGTCAAGTCAGTGACTCAACGCAGCTGCAACACCAAAACCTATGCAACATGGCAAGGTCGAAATGCAATTGTTTTGCATATACTCAAGTAAACTCAAAAAAACAAGTTTCCAAACAACTTATTACTGCACACTTCAATAAGTGTAAAATTTTCATACAAATGAAACTGCGGCCACTACTTGGACTCAAGGGCAAACTGCAACAAGATTGCAGCCACCACAAGATCGCAAGGGCACAAAAATTACCGAGAAATCAAACAAGCAGCCTCAATATCCAAACAAGTTTGGAAATCACATACAACTGAACCAAGCACAACTACAAATGCACAGCAAAATAACTCAAACTTGGTACAATTCCAACCATATATGTACACAAACATACATATGTATGCATGTACATATATGCAGATTTGAATAACAGGTGACAAAGCAAGGTCACAATTCATCAACAACCGAAACAAGCAACTGAGAGAAACAAATTCAAGTCGAAGTGAAACAGAGATGTACTCAGAGAAGGACATGAAAAGTGCACAGCAACAATGGCTTTTACATACAGGCAGTGCAACAGCACCAAACAAAGAAGATGATCAATACTTATGAATGCAGGCAGTCCAGGTCAGAGAGACAACAGAGGGAACAACAGAGACATGCTAAATAAAGTCAAGTGTGCTACCAATATACAACTCAGGTCAGTGACCACTTCAAATAGGCAGGCCACAAGGCATATATATATAGATATAAATCCACTCATTCACATACATATATGCATCAGGATTATATGTTTAAATTGTTATTAATTTATGTTACTCATTATTCAAACAAATGCACTGCATCATGTATACGAGATATGGGCATCAGTGGAACAAAATGTCACAAACTCAAAGAAGATAATTTACAGTTGCATCAGTTCAACTTGTATGTCACAGTAACCAAGTAGCATGTGACAATATCAAGTGAATTCACCGAAAATTCAACAAGCAGTATGCAGTGACAATATAAATCAAGCTGCGACATGTACATAAAGAAGATAATGTGGTCAAGGTAACATGGAGTGATACCAGACCACACAATCGAGCAATGCCAAATGCATAGTGGAACAACAAGGGACAAAGGCTACAGATGAAACAAGCAGGTGTATCCCGGATAAGGCCACATAGAACAAGCACAAAGGCTACAGGCTTCAACCAAAACAGTAAGTAACAAGCATCGTTAATTGAAAACTCAATCCAAGACTGCAACTTCAATACTATAAAATACTTACACACGCATGTAGCTAGGAAGACTTACACACGCATGCCGTATCAACTATGGTCTGTAACAAAATAATAAGCACTCAAAATTTCCAGGGGCAGAAAATACATGCATAAACAAGTCGATGCAAACAGCTCGATGAAGACTATAAGATGAACCATACCCACACACATGAATGCATAGTGCAAACAAAATGCATAAATAAAATTTATAAAATGGAATCAAGAGTGTGTATGCAATTTTGAAAAATTCAAAAATTAAAAAAATAAAGGAGGAAAGTTTTCGGCCGTATCGATCAGAGAATGATCGAACTTTTCAAAATCAAAACCGTGGGAATCAAGCAAACAACATCACAAATTGAGAAAGGAAAGCGACCGAAGTCAAAGTCACAAATCAAGAAGAAATATGCTGTTCAAATCAAAGTCAGTGAGCAATAGACCAGAGAACGAAATCAACATTGTTCACCCGAAGAACAGTACTGTGATGGCCAAGTAATTCGAACAGTAAAACATTAAACCGTGGCAATCACGAAATCATTCAAAGCCAAAGAAACAACGAATATTCAGAAATTGAAGAAATCAATAATTATCTCAAACATCCAAACGAAGATCAAGTAAGCACGAATTCACAAGTTCTAAAAAACGATATAGTCTGAATTAAATGTGAGTGACAAATAATCACTCACCTTTGTCGATGCGAATTGAAGTAACCGAGCAGAGCTTTTCGTGACGAACGATCGCCGGAGCAAGCCCTAATTTTTGGGGACGAAAACCCTAATTGTTGAAGAGGGGGACGAACGAAGATGAAGCCGAAGCCCTAATTTGGATCGAAGAGGGAGACGAGAGAGACACCATTTTTTTTTCGTATGATTTTTTTTTCTGATGAAAAGAAGAGGGTAGGGTTTCGAATATAAAAAGGAAAGGAGAAGTGATTTTTTGCGTGATGGAAGGCATAGATTAAGGCTGAAACAAAGGCGTGTTTGCAGCTGATAAAGGTAAGGCAGTTGGATTTTTTTCTTTATTTTATTTTATTTATTATTATTATTTTTTCATTTTTAAATTCAATTTGTTTTGTATATATTTTCTTTACTTTGTTTTGTAAATTTTGTTGTTTGAATTTTTAACTACGTGTATTTATTTATTTATTTTGTTTTGATTAAAATTTAATTCCTTTTTATTTTAAAGAAAAGAAAAATGTTATTTAAAACTAACCATCCATTATTAATTTAAAAAAATAAAAATCCTTAAATCCAAGTTATTTTTCTAAGTCATTAGTTCGAATTTTAAATACAAATTCAATATTCAATTTCAAACTCCAAAGTCAAATTCAAATTTTATTCAACTTTAGATAAATTAAATTCTAAAATTTAATCGCCAATCCATAGTTATATTGGGAATTCAAACTAAACCATCATTCAAATATTTAAAATTAATTAAATATTTTTAATTTAAATTGTTTAAAATTCAGGTTTGTTACATCCGCTTTCCTCTACTTACATATATATACATATACATACACACACACACATACACACACACACATACACACACACACATAATTTTAGTACATTTAGAATTCTAGAGATTGTAGAGAAAAGGGAATTGTAAAGCTCCGCTCTATGACTCAGAAAATATGAGAAGTGTGAATCCAAGTCTATTTTCATAGAGGTTTGGAATTAACTTTGAGCCTAAGATTATGGCAATGCAATATTTATTTTAGTTAGAGATGCACGCCAGAAACATGGCATAGAAGAAAATTATTTGGTTGCATCTCTATCGTTCAATTTACACTCAAATTTACACCACAATGGTCCTTTGTGTGTTTTAACGATGATTTAATTTATGTACTTTGATTTTGTGTATTTTGTTCTTTATTTAGATGATTGCGCATGTTTGATTCCTTTTTAAACCGTATTACATTATTTATTTCCACTTATATAGTTTTCATAGATTTAATTTAACGTTAACATTTATTAAATCTAAGTTTCCATTAACGTTACTAATTAGCGTTAATTAATTTTCTTATCATAATTACATATATAATTATTTCTAACTCCAAAAGTACAGACGTTAATAACCTTTTCATTTGAACTTTGGTCGAAAAACTTTCTATATAAAAATCGATTATAAAATCGCCATGAAACCAATGGTGCAAGTTTCGTAGTAAAATTATGACGTTTGTAAAAATTCTGATTTCAACACTTACAATTTATTAATTAATTTCTTTTAAATTAATTATCATATAAATTGTGGAATGTTACATTCTCCCTCCATTAAAAGAATTTTGTCCTCGAAATTCCTTAAGGGCTCGATCATGTAACCTACCATACAATATACGTCCACTATTAGCTAACAAATCAGTTAACGTATAACCAATTTTGCAACCAATTGTGTACAAGTACGTGGCATATCATAATACATATGATTTGTATGTAGAATGATTCTAATCAACGCCTACTACATAAATACTTTCTTTTCAATCAATTTTGATAATATGATGCAAACATCATAAATATACTGCCAATTCTGCATATATGTTACTTTTGAAAACTATAAACTTGTTTTTGCATCTAAATTTTTCCATACTGCTATAAATATATGTATAGTTCAACCAATTTCGCATCTAGAATCTATCATCCAAAATCTTAGCACATTGTTGCTAATATCCAAATTTAGAAAAATCATGTTTTCTAAACCTACCATCTTTATACTGGGAAAAGGGTTTAGATGGAAAATTCCATAATTCTACCCTTTTTCACTTCAGTACCCAACTTCCCATTGTATTTTGAAACATTCTCTTTGCCCCGATTCTTGTTCAACTTTTCCAAGTACAGTTAGCATAGTCGATTTTTATCTTAAAGTTTCAAAACATGATTTATTTCAAAAATCAACTTTTTGTTCGCCAATTAACAGGGTATATAGGAAAAGATTACATAATAAAAACAAATTCCTCGTCACCAACCGTATTTTATTTTACTACCACTTCTTATGCACAGTAAAATCCATACTAGCTAACCCATTAACTATTCTCCCAAATCAAGTATATTGCACTTCTAAATTTTGATTTCTGTTAAAGAATAAGAAGACATTAAAGGAAGAGGAAGAAAATATTTTATTCACTACTGAGATTAATCATACATTTTCATTACATTAGCTCCTTTATATAAAGGCCTAGGAGCTTGGGATAGAACTAATCCCACGATGTGGGACTAAATACAAAACAGTACATAGCATATTCACTATAATATATTTGCATATATTATAACACTCCCCCCTGAATATACGTCTTTAAAATCTTGAATGCTCATATAGTATCTAGAAGTTATTCCATTTGAAGCGTCCATGACAATATATCCCTCTCATTATTATCTTGCTTTAATACTTCCATTAAGTCGTTATGAATATTGTCTGTTTCCTCATTAAAAACCTCTGTTTGGAAAACTTAATGGAAAAACCTTGAAGGAGGAAAAGAGTGTAACTTGAAATTATAGATATCATGCAATGATATTCCTTTTAAAAAGTTTGATATCTTGGGGTCAAAATAATGCCTCATTAAAACCTTACTAAGAAAAACCCAATGGGAAAAATCTTAATGAAGGAAAAAGAGTACAATGACATATTTTATTTTCTTATTTCTTTAAATGAAGCTTGATACTTCTGGATCAAACTAATGCCTCATTAAAACCTTACTAAGTAAAACCCTACGGGACAAATCTTAGTGAAGGAAAAAGAGTACAATATAGTATGTCAGATTTCAATAATTTACTACATCAAGTAGAGCTTGATACTTCTGGGTCAATTTAATACTTCATTAAAAACCTTACAAAGGAAAACCCGATGGAAAAACCTTAGTCAAGAATAAAAATACAGTTTAACTTAAATAACATATTTGAGATGTTATTTCTTGAAAATACGTTTGATTCTTCTAGATCAAGACAATGCCTAGTTAATACCTTAGTAAGAAAAACCCAGTGGGAAAAACCTTAAATAAGGGAAGATAGTACATTGTAACTTAATTTCAAATGTTACTGGGGAGTTGATACTTCTGGATCAAGATAATGCCTCATTAAAACCTTACTAATAAAAACATAGTGGGAAAAGTCTTAATTAAGGAAAAAGAGTGCATTATAAAATACTTATGGATGCTCCCCCTGATTTGAAATTTTCCTCTGAATTCATATTCATCTTTCGACAACTCAAATTGGTTATAGATACTTCTTGATCTATAAATATGAAACTCATTAATAATACAATTTATTAATAGTTTCCTTCGATACAATCAAATTTTCTAAGATTGTTTCTTCCAAATATGGTTTGCACTATATGCATTTTGTATGCTACTTTTATGAAAAACACTTCGTATGCTTTCATTTTTGTGCTTCAAATTAGTTTTGCGCATTGCAACTATACATCTTTCATGATATTAAAAATTTCATTACAACATTACTAGAAAGCATGAAGTAATCTACTCATCTTGAAGTATATCAAGATTTTCGTTACAACAATACTTAGAAGAAATTAATAATCTACACTTCATGTCTTTTGCATTCTTTATAACTATAAAAGTTATATATATTCTTTAGAAATTTGTATACTTTAATAAGTATTTGCTATCGCAACTGTCACTTCAATGGATATTAAGAGTTTCATTACAACGATACTTAAAAATATGAAGTAATCTACTCATCATGAATTATATCAAGATTTTCATTACAACAATACTTAAAAGTAGGTTGTAACCTATGCTCCTTGTTCTTTGCCTTCTTTATAACCATCAAAGTTATTTATATTCTTCAGGAATTTGTATACTTTCATCATTTAATATGATTTAAACCATATTTATACCTTCGGGGTATATTAAGCATTTCAAGTACTTTTGTTACTTTGTGGACTATATGTCCGTATTTCTCTATTAGTAAAGTATTCATGATGGCCAGTCATGTTTTTTCTTAATTAAGGATCCTTAATTTATTTATAAACATAAGCACTTTATTTTTTTACAAATTTATCATTGATGATTGTCTCTTGTCAGTTCTAGACATGATTTATGTTAATCTCTTTAATTATCATGTTTTAGGTACCAGAACCACTTTTAGGTACCAGAACCACTTTTAGGATAATTTGACAATCATGTCATTAGTCTCCTCAAGAGCACTCTTAAGTGTTTCTTCAAGAACACTCACCACTTTTATTTGGCATCTTTATTACTTACTCCAAAAGTATTTCGAACTAACTTTTGTACCATATTTCAGATGTGGTTTACACATTTTGATCCTTCAAGGATTCAAATCTATATTGGAGAAATTCTAATGGGGATATTATTAATAATTTATTCAAGTTACTTAATATTTTGCATCATTATACATGTTAATAAATATTTGACATTGATGATCAAAATGAGCTTGTATCCCTTTATCCTCCCCATCAACGTTAAGGAACATTGTCACATTAAATAATAATCATATTTGGATTCTCATTTTGATCCATTATCATATTGCTACCAGCAAATACACCATACATATTAATAATAGAAGGATAATTATTTTATCAATTGATAAGATGCATTTAAGTGATATTTGTGATCTTCCGGCTCATGTTTAAATATGAGATTCAATTATGCCAAATTTCGTGAAATATAATCTAGTTGAAATTGTACGCAATTTTTCTAAAATAAGCTTCTGGCTTTCAATTTTAGAAATAACGCAAAGATATTCTTTGACATTTTCATTATAGTTCGAATATGGTAGCTATTCATTTATATAACTTCAAAACTGAACAAATTTCTTTTAAATTTGCTTTAGCATAATGTGTTTTGAATTAAGATATATGTACCATTTGGTAATACTATATGGGTTTTTCCGGACCCTTCAATTATATTAGCAGATGCTATGGTTGAAATTTTTTGCTAAAATATTTTCAGATAGTTGAAAGAAAAACTTTTGGTTTTTCAAAATCATATGAGTAGTTGCACTGTCTAGTAGGCATATATTATCACTCAAATATTGATGGTCCATATCTTAAGAATTAAAGACAATATAGTTAGTCAACTATTAAAATTTGTAAGCATAAATAAATGCTAGTAATTTTCAAAAATTTAAAATAGACTACTGATTAAAGCCAACATTATCGATACATTATTTCAATTAGTTATGAAAGGAAAAACATACAAGCACCAACTTCCAATTGATTTATTGAACTGATATAAAATAAAATCCACATAGCAGACTTTAGGCTGCTAATATTGATTAATTCGACCATATAACTTATTATTGCACTTAGATTTTCATCATTAATGAAGTTTCCTTTATCAACATCAAAGAAATGATCTAACTTCAGGTTAGTATTGCTAGACAATCCTTTCACATAATTTTAGTTTAGAAGTAATTCTAATATAGAGGAATTGTATTTCCTAATAGGTTTAAGGACTTGAAACTTCAAGTTCAACCACTCGTGTCTAGTGTTTAGAAGTGTGACCATATTTTGGTGGTCATAACGCTCCTTCAGGGAGTTCCATAGGTAAAGATGATCTTTTTCAGTTAAATGTTTTATTTTAAGTTTGTCATAGATATGACATCTTAAAAATATAAGAGCCTTTATTTAATCCTATTGGGACATATTATTATCAATTTTAATGGCATTTTCTAAGCATTGAGATTGTAATTGAATGTCATCATCCAATATCCATGACAAAAAATTATCTCCTCATAAGTCCAAAGTTTTAGATTCAAGCTTGGCTGTGTTTATCATATCACCAACTATAAGCGGAAATAAAAATGCATAAGCATCAAAATATTATTTGTGGGTATATAATCAATGCATTTCATAAAATAAAAACCCATATCTGATAGTGGTTACAGTGAACGAAAAAACATTACTGTAAAATAGTAAAAGACAACCAAGTATAGTATATAAAAAGTGACTATAGTTTCTTATTTACATCCTTTTGGTAGCTCTAGATCCAATGTCATTAATTGCATTCATTAATTTCCTTGAAAATGCAAAACTACCCTTGAAAATATGGAAAGGCTCTTCTATGGATTGATTGGTAGAGAAGGGGTGAATTATAATCAAAGATTGTGCTGACTTTACTATGTTTACTTTTATAATATAAGCAGATTTAAAAATATGAATAGGCAGTATTAAATACCATTTATTAATTCATAACAACTGGAATAGTGAGAAACACAAATATATATCAAGTATATACGTTATGATCCTTGTCAATAATAAGAGATATAAAAGAAAAATAAATGTATGAAGTATTCATATGCACCTTTGTTGGACTATTATCATTAATCAATTACTTTTATTTAATGATTTATTAATTGCTGTTGATTAATATATGAATTAACATATATGGCTATCTACATATTGTAAGCTAAACAGAGAGAGGAAATCTGTACATCACATAGTGTATGAATAATATCATGAAAAACAAAATAGTTTGACTTGGCAACTAAAAAGTATGTTGTATAAGTTAGAGCTATTGATAACATCAATAAGTATATTTTTGTGACATGACAATAATAGGTAAAAGATTAAGCATACAAATTAGTAAACATTGGAATATCTCTTTGCTGAAAGAGGAAAGATGAATGGATTTTATATATAATATAACATAATTGATGTGTGTATAAATATTAGCATTCATTTTATGAAGAATCCAAAAAACTTACTTGATGCGCCAAAAAAAGGAAATTTGATCTATTATATTTTACCTTTTGAAAGGCATGATTGGATGCATAAAAGAAGGAAAAAAAATTTAGGAAATAAACTTCCTGTTAGAATAGCTTGTTTTCTATTAAAAAGATAGAGAGCAAGAGAGTAGATATATTTCTACGTATTTATTTGGTTTAATAAAAACACCAAATATATCAACAAATCTCTTCTAGAGACATTTTATCATTACTAAATATACAAATCTCTTCTAGAGATTTTTTTTTTATTCTCACCACTTCTAGAGTGGACAAATTTCTTTACATTTATCTGGTTTAGTAGGTAATACTATTGGCAAACATTTTTGGAACTTCAGGTTCCAATTTTACTTTAAAGTAAAGTCTTTGTTTAGTACTTTAGATCCTAAATGATACAATTTGATTTTCATTATCAAACTTCTGGTTTGATTGCAAACATGGTTAGGATTTACCATAGTCTGAATTAGCTTTTCTAATAATGCAACGCTTCACGTCTAAAATTTATAGAGTTTTGATACATAATCCCCTATTTTAGGAATACAAACTTATATGCATAAATTTTATTTGAGAACTTCAGGTCTCCAATATTAGATAAACACAATTAAATAAGAGGATTCTTCATAATTGTATTTGAAAATAAGAATCATAATACTATTTCTCTTCGAGGAAATAGTACTATTTCTCTTCGAGGAAATAGTATTTACCACATTTCTAATGTCATTTCAACATATAATTTTTATGTCATGTCTTTTGGACATATCAACATCTTCTTATGGAATTGCTCGCTTATATATTTTTTCTTCATGACTTTATTTCAGCTTATGAAAACTATAATCTTTCACCTTCGCACATATGAACTTCAGGTTCTTATTCTTTCATATAAACTTAATACGATCTTCTAGACACGTAATATCTTTGTATTTGTTTCTCTAATAAATAGTGAAATATTTCTTATGGAAATATAAATCATGTGCTAAAATTATTTCAACAGTTCTCATTCAAACCAAAATCCAGACAAAAAAAATTCCAAATTGAAAACCTTTTTTTCACCAAAAAATGGAATGATATCTAAAAGTTTAGATCTACGATAAAATAAGATCTAAAATGATAAGATTAATAGAGTAAGATCTATGAGATTATATATATATATATATATAATGAATTTTGGAAAATTAGATCTATGATAGATAAGATCTAAAAAAACTAATAGAATAAGGTCTATAATTACGTTTTAGTCTATGAAACAATTTTAGTTTCAGACCGAATTCAAATTTATCATAAAAAATGGATATACATTAATAAAAATTAATAAGAATTCTTATGATTTAATTCTACAGATCTAAAAAAAAAAAAATTGAACATGATATTAAAATCTACAAGTGATCTAAAAGAATTAAAATAAAAAAAATAAGATCTACATGAAATGAGATCTAAAATACAAAGACAAAAAAAGATGTTCAAATAGAATTAGATCTAATTAGATCAGAAATAGCATACCACTTTGATTCAGATCTAAAATTTTGCTTTTATTTTGAGATCGTGCTGATAACGTGTTATAGAAAAAGAAGACATTAAAGGAAAAGGAAGAAAATATTTTATTCACTACTGAGATTAATCATACATTTTCATTACATTAGCTCCTTTATACAAAGGCCTAGAAGCTTGGGATAGAACTAATCCCACGATGTGGGACTAGATACAAAACAGTACACAACATATTCACTATAATATATTTACATATATTATAACAATTTCTTCTTTTCTTACCTAAAAATATTTTTAGACTTTCTATTAAAAAATTCATCACAAAATTTCCAGAACATCCTAAAAAATATTTTATTTTCTAAAAGCATGAATTTTGAATAAATTTTTTCAAAAGTATACATATTATACATTACCTTCAAAATGATTTATGCCACACCTCTAGAAATCGGGGTTTAGTCGATAGTCTAACTTCCGTAGTGGACTTCATCTATTTACACAGTAAATTTTAAATTCCACAACTTTTATTTTATTTATAATAGCAACCAAATATAGGTTCAATTATAAATTTTAGCTTTTATGGTACAAGGACGTTGACCCGTGGCTACACAGCATCCTTTTCCTATCCTCCCTTCATTGAAATTTATTTTTCGAATTTTTTAGGACTTACAATCTTATTTCATTTCTTTTTTAGTCAATTAAATAATTTTTCTTAATTTATCCCTTAACTTCCAGTCACCACTATTTTTCTCTTTTGGATTAGTTGACTATCTTTACTAAAAGTTTCTTGTCTTATTGTTTTCCCATAACGTTACGGTTCCACTGAAAATAGATAAAAAGAAATGTTTTCTATAGTATCGTGCACACTTTAATACACCAATAAAGAAAACTACTGCTTACAACCCAACCTAAAATGAACGACCGTTGGATGCTTCCCTTCAACATCAACTAACACTAGCGGTATTATGACTCTATTAATTCTGACTTGAGCGGACCATTTCAACGTGTCATCCTTCTGCAATCCTTATATCATAAATTTTCCTCTATGACTTTTGATGAATAAGGTCCACCCCTACTTCCATTAACATACCCATTTACGAAACAAATTGTGCATTCTCCCATACAAGGTCAGAAGTATAAACTATGAACCATTTGAATAACTCATTAGTAATTGGCATGGCAGAATAACTTTTTCACCCCTATTAGGTCTTCCTTAACTTTGGGTCTATCAATGTCATCTATGTGTGTTTGCCATCCCATTAACTTCTATTACTGTCTTCTTTTAATCCAAATCTTGGCATTTACTTTTTTCAACCTTAATCCTTCATATAAGCATCCGCCAATACTCGTAGAAGTTATTTATCATTCCTTTATAGGTTACTTTTATGGCTCGCGCACATATCTAACCTAATATTCCTAGGTGTTCACCAATATATTTATACTCTATGTGGATTTCTTATTTGTACTCTACGAGTAATCATCGCTATCTTTTTCATAGCCTTACCTTTTTCCGTGTTTTACTTAGGTAGTCATTCTCATCTACTCCATATTTAAAATTTTAGTTTGGTCTTCACCATTTTCTTTCAAAATTAAAAACATTAAAATTTTGGAATACTTAATCTTAAAACCTTTGTCTTTAAAATGCAACTTAGAAATCTTTTTTAAATTTAAAATACTTTGTGTCTTGACTTTTAAAACTGTAATATTATTTTTTTGAATTTAGTTCATTAACTAAGTCCAAAAGATAGTGTTAGCAAATTAACTTTTTAAAAAGCTTCTCTCTTTTTTCTTCAAATCAACTTTTCCTTTCAAAGACCTTTTCAACTTTTACTTCTAAAATTTCAAATTTTTACCTCAAACCATTTATTAGTTTTTCTTTAAATTTTCAATTGTTATACCAACATTTCTTTTCAAAAATGTACTTTACAGTATTTCTAAAAATCCTTTGTAATATTTTAAACAATAAAAACTGGAGTTGAAAAGAACAACTCTCACCCTATCATTTTCCTTTTCTTTGCCTTTAATCTCCAATGTCGCTTATAATTAGATTACTAGCATTATTTTTTTATATAATCTTCTAATGCTATTTCTAATTATTAACATTATTCTATACAAATTCCTAACTTCATTTCTATTTGTGTTTTATAATGTTGCTACTATTTATCTTTCTTCCCCTTAAACTACTCTTATTTAATGGTTCCTCTTATCAACCTTTCTCTCAACTTATAGACTTCTTTGTTGAACCATGGCAATGTGCTCACATACTGCTTTATGTTCAGGTTCTAATCTCTTTCCCATAATACTTACCATATTTTAAACTTGTACCACCTTCAAATGCTCACCCCTAAAACGTTTTTTTATAGCTTAATAATTTTCAATGCATAGAAACCCATATGCTATGCTGTTGTACTACTTTTTCCAAAAGAAATAGCCTTTACAAAATTTCCTCTACTGAAATTTTGGATTTTAACAAATTTTAATTTCTACTAGAACTTTATGTCTAGACTTTCTTTTCTTTACAAAGAAATTAGCAAGCTGTATACGTTATACAATTTTTCAACCATTGGCTTCTATAAAACCCATTTATGAAAAAAATTCAGTTTAACAAAATATTTATATTCGTATGCACATATTAAAGTCTAATATTTGCTTAATTTTTCAAATATATTAATTATATATATTTTTCTCAACTTTTAAAACTATTTTCTATTGGATTGATTTTAAAGTGGATTTCTATTTATTCTTTCTCTATAATTTCCGCTCTTCAACTTATCGACTTATCATCTTTCCAATATTAGAAATCCGACTATTAACTTGGAGTGACTATTTTACACCATCTTTCGAAAAATCAACTGCTTCCAAATATCTACAACATATAGATTATTACTTTCTCTTTATTTGGGCTTACTATGCATCATCAATCGACAATCATATGGGGGTCTACCACTATTGGGCTATCTGGATCTGACCAGAGAATCATGTACTATCCAACTTCAGGGACCTTCATCTAAAAATATTCTATACTTGTAATTCTTAGGATTTGGTGTATAATATATTTATATTTAGGAAAAATACAAAGACGTTCACTAAGATTTTCTTGACTTTTCAAGATCGACTAACCTGGCTCTGATACCAAATGTAATGACCCACATTCCAGCGGGTTCGAATTTTCGCTAAATCAAAAACCCAAGTCCACCAAGTTACAGATCATTGGTTTGGTATCCTACGAATAAATTGAAGAATGCATATTAGAGCACTAATGGATAGGGAACCTACCCTACTATTACTCCCACCTTGTACCAATACCGTCCTTTTTAAGATATCTTATGGTTTTGATAAGGAGGGATCAGAACAATGTTCTAAGGACCAGTAAATTATATACTTTGTAGGTAACACTAGTTTATGCCGATGTCTTCTATTTCTTGCTATGTCTTTTGTTATTTAATTATTCGTCTCGGCTCCATGTAAGCACACGATCCGTCCAATCTACACATAGTAGATTAGAACTATATATATATATATATATATATATATATAAATACCATGGTGCCCTATTGGAACTCCCCACTAGTATCTCTACTTCAGCACCCCTTTAGGATCCATCACCCTCGATGTATCACGATATCATACCCGTGCATATATACGAACTCCCGCAGTGCCTAATAATGGCATTACAATAATTTAAACTTACTTTATGTTGCATTTTAGAGTATTTTCTAATCTACTTCTTGGTTATAGACACTTCTCTATGGAATATAAATATAGTGGATCCAACCCTACTGGATGTTGGCTCAGCTCCATAGACAACCCCATTCACGATTTAAAAGGTATCTTTAGTAGGGTTAACTAGTCTTGCCTCATAACAAATAAACTAGCAAACTATTAGTACCGGAGATATTGGTTTTGATGACAACAACTTTAGGAAATCATATAAAATATAAGTACTAATGTTGTGTCAAAGTATATAACATATCGTGTAAGATATTAGATAGGTATTGGTTAAAGAAGACTATATAGTATATATTAAAGATTGAGGAGATTCAAGATGTTGATATAGAAACTCAAGAGCTGGAGAATAAAGACTCATGAGCATTGAAGCGTTCAAGATTTTAAGATATTCCATATAAGTGAAAGAGTCATGGATTTATGTTAAAATTTTGATAGCACTTGATCTTTCTCTCATCTCTCTCTCTCTCTATTTTTAAATAAGTTTTTGAATATTATTTTCAAAACAACCTTTAAATAGTTTTCAATTTCTTATACTTACAAATAATTATTTTAAGTTTTTGATATTTCACTAAGTTATTGTTTTTATTAAATTTTGATTTATATTAGTTTTTTTTTAAATCTAATCATATAATTTTACTCAAGTTTTATTATGATTTAAAAGTGTATAAATTATATTTAAGCATGTTTACAAAGCAATACATTTTCAAAGTAATATTCTAAAGTATTTTCAAAATTACAAAGAGTATGTCGACATACTAGCCGTGATTTTCAAAAATCAAATTTCAAAAGAAGTGTCTATTCGTCGTATCTCCTCACGAATGTACATGATCATTATTCCTCTATAAATACCTATTTTCCTAACTAATTTTATCATCATTTCAACTCTTCTTCTCTGCGCCTTATCCTCCTTCATTTTATAAACAAAATTATAACCATACTTTTGGCGAATATCAACCAAAATCAAACTCAATCACTATTAGTTTGATTCTCTATCATTTTCTCTTTGATTTCTATCATCTCTTCCACTCTAATCAAAATCAAAGAGTTATTCAAGAGTTATAGGATCATTTGTAACCAAGATTAAAGAGTTGAATCGGTAAAGCTCTATCAAATCAAGCCGCTAACTTATGGTAAGATTGTAGCCCGTAAATTAATTGGGTGTGCTTAGTAGCCCATAGATCTTATGGGTGTGCTTGTAGCCCAGAAATCAAGTGGCTCTACCAAGAGGTAAGGATTCCAGATGGTCTGTCTCGTAGACTTGAAATCGAGATTGTATTTTCTTTTGCTAGTTGAAAATAAATCCATACAAGGAATTGTGCAAGACTAGATGTAAGGCAACTCCGAATTAGTATAAAATCTTGGTGTGTTCTTTCGTCTTACTTTTACTACATCACATTTATCTATGTTTGACTTTGTGATTGTTTCCGTAATTAATAATTGCATAATTCTAAGTATAATTTCAAAAAAATTCAAAAGGATTCATATAAATTAGAAAATGCTATTCACCTCCTCTCTAGTGTGAATTTAGCCTTAAGATCCCTATTCCAAAATCTTACATTTGGTATTGAGCAATGGTTTTCAAAGTATTCATAATCTGATTTTTGAAAATTTTTATGGCTTTCTTTAATAATATTTTTAATACTATTTTCGAAAGGATAATGTGTAAAATCATCATTACAATGTTTCATAGATTTTCATCTCTTTATTGTCAAAAGTCACGTGATCTATTATAACGAAATAAGTTGTAAGAACATATGTGTTGCATAGCTTTTGATGAACAAACATCTAATAATCAGACAGTACAGATCAAAAAGGATAAATGGATATTGGATAGTGGTCATTCAAGATAGATGATAGGAAATCTGGTGATTATGAAAGATATAGCAAAGTTGGAGGATCGGTCAATTTTGATGATAATTTTAATGGATATGTGATTGGCATCGGTAATGTCGGTAATTCTAAAGCTTCTACTATTTCCAATGTTTTGTTACTTAGGAATTTAAAACATAATCTATTAAGTATTAATCACTTGTGTGATAAAGGTTTTAAAATTAAATTCGTAAAAGTTAAATGTTACATTAAAGATAATGAGTAAAGCATTGTCTTTAAAGGTTTTAGGAAACGAAACATTTATATATTAAGTATAAATATCTCAAATGATGACTTATATCTTTTGACTGAAACAAGTTACCTTTGGATTTGGCATAAAAGATTGGGTCATTTAAATTTCAAATTTATTGCTAAAATTACTAAAAATGATTTAATTAGAGGTCTTCCCAAAATGAACTTCAATACTTAGGTAAACTTAGAAAAAGTTCATTTAAATCTAAAGATATGGTGTCTACTTCTCGTCCCTTGAACTTCTTCACATAAATCTTTTTGGTGCCTCTCAAACACAATCTATAAACCATAATTGATATGTATTTGTAATAATAGATGATTATTCTGGGTTTATGTGAACAATTTTCTTGAACTTAAAAGTGAAGCTTTTGAAATGTTTAAGATATTTGTTAAAACGAACTCAAAATCAAATGTCCAGAAAAATTAAAACTATTCGAAGTGATCATGGTAGAGAATTCAAAAATGAAAATTTTAAGAATTTCTATAACGATAAAGGTATAACCCTTAATTTTTCATTTTCAAGAAGATCAGTACAAAATGGAGTAGTAGAACATAAAAATAGAACGATTCAAGAGTTCGCTAGAACTATCCTAAATTATAGTAATTTGCCTAAAATTTTTGAGCTAAAGGAGTTGGTATCGCATGTTATATACTAAGTAGAATTTTAATAAGACCATTAGCTAAGAAAACTCTTATTGAACTATTTTATAATAAGAAACCTAAAGTATAATATTTTAGAGGTTTTTGTAGTAAATGTTTTATTTTAAATACTAAAGATAATTTAGACGAATTTAATACTAAATTAGATAATGGAGTTTTTATTAGATATTAAAATAGAAGTAAAGCTTACAAAGTTTTTAATAATAGAACTAATACTATTGAAGATACTACATGCCTCATTAGATGAAAAATCTAAAAGTGATAATCAAAATATTGATAACCAAATGAAATTAGAAGTAATGAGATACAAAAAAATGAGAATAATAATCATAATAATTCTGAAAATTCAAATCCTAATAAAATAACTATATACTTTAGAGACCATTCTATTAAAAATATACTTGGAAACATTGAATCTATTGTTAAAACTAGAAATCGATTAAACAAAATGATTATTGTTGCTTTTATTTCGACTATTGAACATAAAAGTCCAAAGGAAGCATTAACTGATGATTCATGGATTCTTGCTATGCAAGAGAAATTGTATGCATTTAACCAAAATCATGTATGGGAATTGGTCCCAAGACCTGAGGATAAGTCTGTAATAGGAACTAAGTAGGTATATAGGAATAAAACGAATGAACAAGGAGAGGTTGTAAGAAATAAAGCTCGATTAGTTGGACAAGAATATTATCATAAAGAGGGTATAGACTTTGATGAAACCTTTGCACCTGTAGCAAAATTTGAGGCTTACTTGCTTTTGCTAACCATAATAATATCACTTTATATCAAATGGATGTTAAAAGTACATTTCTAAATGTATTTATTAAAGAAGATGTGTATATAGAATGACCTCCACTTTTTGAAGATGAAAAGTTACCTAATTATTCTTACAAATTAAAGAGGACTTCATATAATCTGAAACAGGCTTCTAGAGCTTAGTATGACAGACTTAAATCCTATTTTTTATTATTATCAAACTTTGAAATAGGCAAAGTAAATAGTACTCTGTTTATTATGATATTCGATTAATTCTAATGTATATAGATGACATTATTTTTTGGATCTACCAACGAAAATTTAAGTAAAGAATTTTCATAAATAATGACTAAGGAATTTGAAATGAGTCATATGGGAGAACTAAATTATTTTCTTGGATTAAAAATTAAATAAATAAGTAATGGAATTTTTATCGGCCGAGAAAAATACGCTAAAGACTTAGTTAAGAAATTTGGTAAGTAAAATACAAGTGGTAAACCAACTCCAATGGCATCTAATGAAAAATTAAATAATGAATGAAATTCAAAAGACGTAGATCAAAAATGATATAGAAGAATGATTGAATTACTACTTTATATAACTGCTAGTAGACCTAATATAATGCTTAGTATTTGTCTCTTTGCAAGATATCAATCACCAACCTAAAGAAACTCATTTAAAATCTGTAAAGCAAATCTTAAGATATGTTAATAACACGCTAGACTATGGACATTTTAATCCAAAATATGACTCCTTTAAACTAATTTCATATAGTGATTCTGATTATGCTGGTTGTAAATCAGATCAAAAAAGTAGAAGTGGAATTTTTATCTTTTTGGGACACTCTCTGGCTTCCGGTTTTAGCTAAAAGAAAATATTATCTCTCTATCGCAACAGAAGCAAAATATATTTCGGCAACATTAGCATGTTCACAGGTTATCTATATGCAAAAAACTTTAAGAGATTATGTTTTAAATTTTACTAAATCACCAATATACTGCGATAGTATGAGAGCAATTAATCTGTCTAAAAATCTAACAAATCATGCCAGAACTAAACATATTGATATAAGACATCATTTTCTAAAAGATTATGTAAATAAAGAAATAAAATCACTTGAATTTATAAATACTGAAATCAAATAGTTGATATATTAACTAAACCATTGAATCAAACATCCTTTACTAAGTTAAGAAGAGAATTAGGAATTTGTTCTCTATCAGAAATTTAGAAATAATAACATAAAATTACATAATTTACAAAAGAATAAAATAAATAAATTTTTTACATGTATGTTGATATACATTAGACCTATATGTCGACATATAACGGTGCAAATCATTTTTAAAATTTTCCCTCCAAAATTTAAATTGGTGGTTATATAAACACCATAATTCGACTTTCTTCTCTACTTTTCTGCATTTTCTCTGTTCCAAAATTCTGAATCAAATAAGCTATTGCCACCTTTTTAGATCCCCACCAAATTTCAACACTTTCCTTCCATATCGTACCCCCAGACCCTTCCAAAACATATTATGGCAAAATTCATCAAATTGGAGGGAGATATGAGGAACGATTTGGAGATGTTGACTAAAATTCAAGCCATACAACTCCAAATGTTGAAGGAACAAGGGAAATAGAGTAGAATTCTACGTAATTTGTAGAAATATCAACTAGATAACCCTACGAATCCAATAGTTATCAAAGATGACTCCTGAAATTGGGCCATCCATAATCCTCCTCAAAGCAGTGAAGAAGAAGAAGAAGAGTAAGAGGAGGAGGAAGAAGAAGAAGAACATATAGATGATTACGATGAAGTTCAATGCATGGGAGAAGCATGCTTTGATGGAATGGAAATCTCGTCGAACAATAGAGAAACATTTGCCTTCATTATCCTCATTGTCTCGTTCACAAGCCTCCTATCATTACGAATTCTCATTAGAATATGACTTCTTCTTCATCTAATCTAAGAATAGTGTGCAATTTAACTTTAATTTGACATTATAGTGTGTATGAGTTAATTGGTTTGTAAATATGATAATTTAATGAATATATAGTATGGTTTGGTTACTATTAATGATTTGTGCTTCACTTATCATTTCTTATATATCATTCTTATCGTTTTGCATTTCATGATCATATTACTTATCGTTTCTATATATATTTATGTCATTATAAGTATATAGTGTTTATTTAAAGGCAGTTGAATTAATATTAAGAGATAGGGTTAGAATTATAGTTATAGTTAGTTACTTTTGATTGATGACAAAAGGGGAGAAATATATAAAATACTAGGTACAGATTAAGGGGGAGTTTTATTCAGCTTAGATTAAGGGGGTTATATAATATTTTATATAAAAAGTTGTTATCATCAAAAAGGCGGAGATTTTTAGTACTTGAGATATTGGTTTTGATGACAACAACTTTAGGAAATCATATAAAATATAAATACTAATGTTTTATCATGGTATATAGCATATAGCGTAGTGTATTAGACAGGTAATGATCTAAGTAGACTATACAGTATCAAGTAAAGACTAAAGAGATTAAAGACATTGATAAAGAGATTCAAGAGCTAGAGAATGATGACTCATGAGTATTAAAGAGATTCAAGATATTTCAGGTAAGTTATAGAGTCATAGATTTATGTTAAAATTCTCATAGCACTTGATCTCTCTCTCTCTCTCAATTTTTAAATAAGTTTAAATATTCTTTTCAAGACAACTTTTAAATAGTTTTCAATTTCTTATAATTATGGATATTATTTTAAGTTTTTGATATTTTACTAAGTTATTTTTTATTCAGTTTTGATTTATATTGGTTTATTTTTCAACATATAATTTTACTCATGTTTTATTATGATATAAAATTGTATAAATTATATTTACAAAGTATCAGTTTATTTTACAAAGAAATTCATTTTCAAAATAATATTTTAAATTATTTTTCAAAATTACAAAGAGTATGTCGACATACTGTACCGCTATATTTTGACATACTAGCCATGATTTTCAAAAATCAAATTTTAGAAGAAGTGTTTATTCGTCGTATCTCTAAACCAATGGACGTAACTGTTATTCCTCTATAAATACCTGCCTTACCAATGAATTTTTTCATCATTTTCATTCTTCTTCTCCCCTCCTTATCCTCTTTAATTTTCTAAACAAAAATATATCCATGCTCTGCCGAATTTCAACCAGAATTAAACTCAATCACTGTTAGTTTGATTCTTTATCATTTGCTGTCTAATTCCTATCATCTCACTCAATTCAATTATGATCAAAGTGTTATGCAAGAGTATAGGATCATTTGTAATCAAGATTGAAGATTGGGCCATAAAACAACATCAAATCAAACTACTCTACTCGTGAGTGAGATTGTAGCCCGTAAATCAATTGGGTGTGCATAGTAGCTCGTAAATCTAGCGGGTGTGCTTGTAGCCTAGAAATTAAGTGACTCTATCTAGAGGTCCAGATTTTGGAGGGCGTGTCCTGGCCATGAAATCGAGGTTGTATTTTCATTTACTAGTTGAAAAGAAATTCATATAAGGACTTGTGTGGTACTGGGTGCATAGTAACTCTAAACCAGTATAAAATCCTGGTGTGTTCTTTCCTTTTACTTTTACTGCATTTACTTTTATATGTGTTTTGATTCTTGGATTCTTACTGTGATTAATTATTTTACAATTCTAGGTATAATTGCGAAATATTTCAAAAATATTCATACAAATTAGAAAACACTATTCACCCTCCCTCTCTTGTGTTAATTTAGCCTTAAGATCCCTATTCTGCAACTTTACATGGGTCTTATGGTTGAACATATCTTCCACCAATATAATGCATACACAACTTCTATTATCCCCTTGCAGTGGGCAGGCTTCTATTATGTAATATTACTAACCTCTCATTCAAAACTATTCTAATGACTGTGTCATTCTATTCATTTAATCATACATTAACTTTAATAGATTCACAGCCATCTTAAATGCATACTTGAGGCTATGTGTGTGTGTGTGTGTGTGTGTGTGTGTGTGTATATATATTATTTGCAAGTATATTCTTTCATTATTACTTAATCACCTTGCCTCTGTAGTTTACTTATTAACTGTAATTCTTTACTTCCTATCCGTTTATACTTTACTTGACCTAGTTATTTACCGTTTTCTTTTTAAAAGATTTACGATATCCTTTTTCCATTATTTTGTCCTTTTTCCATTTTATAATTCTATTCCCTTTTTACCCTTTAATTTTTTATTGCCTATTATTATTTTACTTTTTATTTAACTCCAATCTTTAATGGTATCATGTATCTATTCTTTTAGAATGTGCATGTCAGAATTATATCTCTCTATTTACACTTAAGGATTTTCTACTAAAATGTATTGGAATTACGTCTCTACCACAGAAATGTTAACACTTTAAATTTCTACATCTTATCCAAGTGGAGGGTATGTGTTGCATTCGAAATGACAATGAATTATCTTTTTATAATTATTGAAATAGATAATACAAAATACAAAAAGTATTCATATTTATACATCTCTTTCTTTTTCGGTGCACTCCTTGCCAATTCGAACGATGCATTTTTATTTATTTTGAAAGTGATAATGTATAGAAATTCATATTGCAAACAACTTAAATTCAAACGAATTAAAAAAACCACTTAAACAGCTAAAATCTTATTGTGATTTCTTTATTTTACATTTTTTTCAATATCCATTTAAATAAAAAATCTAGAACTATTACATCATGTATACACCCAAGGCCTAGTATTATTCAATAATAAATTTAGGGAATTCTAATACCTCTAGATTTACTATCATATAGCACATAAATATATGACATTAACAATTATAAAATATGTAGGCAGATTTTATAATTTCAGTGCATGTGTATAGATTTAACCTACAATTCCAATTTACAATTTAGGCATTTAGGAATAGATCCACAATGATGTATATCTAATATTATTACAAAATATGTAATTTTCCAATTACCGCTTTTAAGCACCAATTCTTCGGATCTAAATCCAATCCCTTTTTATTTGGCTTCCTCTTACTTTATATCCAAAGTATAAAAAGAATATACACCTATTAGAATCATAGATCCATGGTAAGGATTGAATTAAATATAGATTTGTGTTTAGGAATAACGATTTACCTTTGTTTCTACATTCTGAAATGATCATATTCTTTTCTTCTCTTATTCTCCGCTTTCCTCTACTTATATGTATATATATAATATAATAATTTTACAACATTTAGAATTATAAAGATTGTAGAGAAAAGAGAATGGTAGAGCTCTGCTCTGAGGCCTGGAAAATATGAGAATAAAAGAGAAACTTGGTCTATATTTATAGGGGTTTGGAGTTAACTTGGAGCATTATATTTACCTTATGCACTCTTTATTTTAATCAGAGACGCACATTAGAAACTTAACATAGAAGAAAAATATTTTGTAGAATCTCTACTGTTCAATATACGCTCCAGTATCTTCAATTTACACGTCAACAATCGGCCTTTATGTGTTTTAACGGTGATTTAATTTGCATGATTTGATTTTGTGTATTTTGCATTTTGTTTAGATGATTGCGCTTGTTTGATTTCTTTTTATACCTTATTGCAATAATTTATTTCCACTTATATATATTCTCTTAGATTTAATTTAATGTTAACGTTTATTAACGTCAAAGTTTCCATTGATGTTGCAATTAGCATTTATTAACTTTTATCACCGTAATTCCATAGATAATTATATCCAACACTAAAAGTTCGGATTAAATAAATTTTTCATTTGAACTCTGATTAGAAAATCATATATATGAAAATTGGTCAGAAAATCGCTACAAACCAAAATGTGCAAGTTTCATACCAAATTTTGACATTTGTAAAATTCTTTTTTTCAATGTTTACTATTCGTTACCTCATAATTTCCACAAAGTACATACTATAACTATTTCGAAAGAAAGTTTTCTGGCTTGTAATTTCGATGTCCATTTTTTAGTTTATAAATAGTCTTAAACATCAAACTCATTTGTCAAGAGAATATGATCTAAAAGTAAGAGCGGAAATGTAATCCAAGATCAAGACCATAACTCAACTAGGACAACAAGCTTAGCCGAGAGCAGCAACTACCGAAGTAAAGGGCATTTCAACAAGAATCAACAATCAATGATTCAGGTAGCCCTAGACCAAGATCAACAGTCAAAATAGATGAAAGAGTTAAAAGAGCTATATATATATATAAGCACCACCTTAGCAATCCACGTCAAAGTACGGTCAATCAGACGATGACAAGCGTTCAAATCTATATCGCACATAGCAAGCTAGGTCATCAATCCAAATAGAAGGCCTTCCACCAATGGTGCCATGGCATACAGGCTATAAATAGGTAGCAATCCGATGACGCAAAGGATCATTTTTAATGGGCACAAAAGCACTGGAAAAGATTAAAATAGTACTTTCCTATGTTAGAGCTATGTTCAAAATTCATTAATGGCAGAAACACTTAGACTCAATATAATAATCCTACTCGGCTATATAAGAGTTACTAAATAAGGAAAGGAAAATGGACGTAGGGACTTTTGGCCTGAACCACTATAAAAGTCTTGGTGTCATCTACTTTTCGCACTTTGTCTTCATTGCATATATCATTGTTACTCTATGGTTCAGCATCTCGAATTCAAGAATTAGTCACATCATGTCTCGGCAACCTCTTTGTCAGGTCCAACATTCCATTTGATTCTCGGAGACATACCATTGGACATTGGGTTTTGGTGCTAACGAAATTCTACACTAATATTTTTAGTGCTAGAAGGAGAGCCCCTTGAACCTTCACACTTTATTCATTTTCAAAGACCTAACAGTGCATTCCAACCAATTATGTCAAGTTTCAATAAAAAGGAGTCACCTTGGAACTACCCCTTAACCTTTGTTCGACTCATTGAAGATGATAACAACTAAAGATTGGCCGCCCTCGTTTCGAAGAAGGAGAATGGCCAAGAGTATGATACTGTTTATGAGCTTCAAACTTCTCAGATCAGGAAGCTTTTAGAATATCTCCAAGAATCACCCCTTGAGTCAGCTCACCAAAAGGTTGTTAAAGCTATAAATAGTCAAGTTAGGGATCTCCTCATTAAATTACCGAAATACGAAGGTTTGGTTCCTTCCAACTAGAGAACCCATCCAGTTATCCTAAATGATAGGTTTCAGAAGAAGCTAAAGCATGATCAAGACCTTACTCCACTCAATCAAAGCTTGTCTCGGATATTCATGGAAACTCATGATGATCTCTCTTACTCAGATTACCCCCCACTAAAGAATGATGATCCAAAGAGCTAGAAGTATTACGTTTACCACTACATGAACATGCATAAAACAGAAAAATGTCGAAATCTCTCTTATGCAATCAAAAAATTCATGCAAAAAGGGAAGTCGACTAAATTTATTAGACATTGGATTAAATTTCATGTTTTAGAATTATTCACTTTGTTTTTCTTTTTTGATTTCAGGAGAACTCCATGAAATCCTTGTTAAATGAATGCATAAGGTTTTTCTTTTTACAAAGATGAAGTTGCAAGAAGATTTCTTTTCATAAGTCAAATTCCTACAGATAAATAAAGGATACCAGTTCCATTGAAGTTATTATCTCGGTTATAAACTTAAAAGTTTATACTCTAAGGTCGAGATCATCCCATAGTTTCGGATCTTTGGAAGTTTAAACAGTGGATCTCCTTACATCCTTCTTTGACCTAACCCCGTCCCAATTTCCAACTCTGGGGAGTATTCAAGTTTTGGTATTTACAGTATCCCTTTCGGTACATTTTCTCTCCTCAAGAACATTTGCATATCATACTTGCATTTAGGATTTAAGGGCTGAAATTGTCCATTGATCTGACGAGATCAATGAAGAGTCTCATTTTTTTAAATATGTAACCATCAACAATCTTCTTTATCATACTTGAATAAACTTTCTATTGAATAATATGATTCAGAAACTATGTAATCTCAAGTCTTTACAAAATGGTCTGAAAAGCATTCCTTCCAAAGGATTCATATTTCCCATCTTCCAAGTTACAACTAACTTTTCATAAGGTCATTAACTTAAAATAGATTTTATGGTTGAAACTAGCCAAAAGTGGTTGTAGATGGCCGACATTAGCCAAAAGTGGTTTTAGATAGCCGACACTAGCCGCAAACGGTTGTAGATTGGGACCCTACGGTAAGTTGGTAGACCCCGGAGCACCCCCACAGTGATGTACAACAAAGTGTAAGGCCAATATCACCTAGATTTAAAAAGACGTCGAAAAGTAGAATGCATGTTGATACTGAGTCATGGTTAAAAGGAACTATGCATTGGGTAGATTCCCAATTAGAAAAGAGTTTGGGTGGATTCCGAATAATAGTGTCCCATGGTCAAGTAGTACCATGCTTTGTGTTGATTCCTAATTAGATTCGAATGTTGGGTAGATTCCCAATAATAGTGAGCCATGGTCAAGTAGTATCATGCACCAGATAGATTCCTAATTAACTTAGAATGTTGGGTAGATTCCAAATAATAGTGAGCCATGGTCAAGTAGTATCATGCACTAGATAGATTCCCAATTAGATTATAATATCGGGTGGATTCCTAATAATAGTGAGCTACGATCAAGTAGTACCATGTACTTGGTAGATTCTAAGTTAGATAGAAATTGGGTATATTTCCAATGGTAGTGAGTCATGGATGAGAAATGTCATGCGTTAGGTAGATTTCTAGTTAGGTAGGAAGTGGATGGAGTCCTAGTGGTACGAGTTAAGGACAAATAGGATCATGTAAAAGAGATGGGTAAATTCCTAATACTAATAGAATGTTGGGGAAAAGTTCCTAAGTTTGGACATTGAGTAGGTTATTGTTAAATTGAAATTAGATAAAGGTAAACATAGATACAAAATAAGATAAAACTCTTGATTGTGATACTAGGTTGGATAAGAATCAATGTCGGTTGGGTCAAAAAACTTATTTGAATGAAAGTATGCCTAGGGGCAAAATATACCCTACAAATGGAAGGTCCTAAGAGGCACACTCTAGCGAAACGATAGCATAATAGTTGAAGTGGAAAGGATTAAAGTTTCTTTACATATATTTTATCCAAGAAAATGTTACAAGGGATAGGCCACGATGACTGCCTAAAGAAATAACATTACAAAAATTGGATTATAAAATCAAAAGCATCATAGGATAAGGTATAAAAATGAAAGAGGAAATCCTCCTCAAATAAGAAAGATGAGATGGCGAGATAGGACTCTCCGAAACAACCTCAACATCATAGTCTCGAAAGGAATTCTTAGCAACACCATGCTTAACATCTTTTCCTCCCTTCATTTAAAATTAATAAAAATGTCATCGTCGGAGGTCAGATATCGGATCAAGGCTTACTCCTCTCAGAAGAGAACTACATGCTAGTTTTTAGACCCAAATTAGATGCAAGGAAATCGATATTAGTCTTAAAGGCCTTAAGGGTTACTTTTATTTTATGATGTTCGGTTACCCTGTTCTCATAAGAATGATAATAAGAAGCATAGTCTCACTGTGTTTTTGAGCAGTTTGGGAAAAATACTCCCTAAGGAACATCCACTTAAGAGTTGCAAAAAGATGCAAAAAAAGAAAAACTACACGTTGACTACTATAGTTTGAGACAACATAAGGAAGTCACCCAACAATAAGTTAGATGGAAATTCAAGTATTAAAAAGCCATTAAGAAAGTTTCATTTTAATTTTTTTATGCAAGCCAAAAAATATATTACAAAGACAAGCTACAAAATATTTTCTTCATTAAGCGTATCATCAAAACAAGCCTCTCATACCTCCTTGTCAAAAGCAGCCACTTCCTCCTCCTCTACTAGAGTCTCGGCTTCATCCACTGTCACGATAACAACTTCTTTTACCTTATCACATTCCTCATAACTCTTAGGAAAGTTAGCCTAAACGGTGGTAGCGTTGTCCCCAAGATAGGCTAAAGAGAAAGTCATGTTCTGATCTCGATAGTGGGCATAAGCATCAAATAAAACTTGAAAAGCCTGTCTACTGGCCTACCTCTCATGCTCGTTTTTGCAATATAATGTTCTTTATCAACCACCCCAGCCTTGGCTTTTTTTACCTCTCGTCCCTTTCCTTTAAGGCTTTCTTATGAGTCTCAGTCTCATAATCTCTGTCTCCAGCGGTTCTACTTGAGCATTCAACTTTTGAAGTTTAGCTTTCAGTTCCGCAAACTCCTTCTTCGTTGCCTTGGCAGCAGTACCATCTCCTCCATTTTCAACCACCTATGTTGAAGTGTGGAGATTTCCACCACAATGTAATAAAAAGCAACAAGGTAAGAACATATGTTGAAATTATAAACCTATGTGAAAATTCATTTTTACCTTGATGTGTTCCCTAAGGTTATACTCAATTACATTTCGGAATCCCAGGGTAGAAGTCGAAGGTCTAACATGCACTGGTAATGGCATTGAAAAGGCCACCTTCAAGCAGCTCTAGCAATTTCCATTGTTTGCTTGTTCTTCTCAACAAGAAAATCTAAAGCTTTCCCCTTGGTACCCTCGGTTTTAGAGGATTCAGTAATCTTTTGCTTCTTTAAGCCAAGAGTACCCTTACCAGAAAGCATCAACATAGACATCTTCTTGATCTCTTTCCCCTTACCCAAGGGGCATGTCTTTAGAGAAGGAATCGCTATAGCAAGGAGAAAAGGTTAAGGCTAAAATAAAAATCAAGAATAAGTTATACAAGGGAAAAGAAATACATTAGTTCAAAGAATTAAGGGTGAGAACTTCATTTTTTCTTTCCTTTGGACTAGGTTTGGCTTCTTCTCCACTATTATAACTATGGTGGAAGCTTTCTCATACTTTCTAGAAGGCTTAAGTCCAACGAATTTAGCAAAAGAAGATATCAGACCCGTGGCTTTCAGTTTGGTTTCAGTAAGAACAAAGCATCGATATCGCCACGAGGATGGAATTTTCATGACTTCTTTATACCATCTTTAAAGTGATTAAAGATCATCAGATCACTACTCTTCTCAAGTCTCGCTATTTGATAAAATAAGGTGGCACAACTTAGAATACAGATAAGACTAAAGGAAAGAAAAATATCCAAAGTCATACCAGCATTATTAAAAGAGGTGACAATTCGATTAGAAGAGGCCTTGAAAAGGAACTGCTGATGCGGTCTTGCTGAATGGTGCTTTAGAGGAGATGGCCTTACGAATTTGAGAAAATATATGAGAAATTCTCCAATGTATTTGGATTCTACCAAGTTGAATATGTAATTGATTTTGATAATAGGTATATCCCAGTAACCTCTTTTGGAATATAATACTGCCATGACATACAAAGTTGTGTAAGAGGTACCCAAGAGTTGGAAGGGAGTAATGTGATAAAATTCTATAATATCAACAAATAAGGGCCATAAGGATAGGAAAATCCCATGTTCTAAATGTTCCACTGATCATATAAAATACTCTTTTCGAGGATTCCTATAATGCATCCCAAACCAAGGAGCGAGCATCTCGAGTCCTATAATCCCATACGAAGACAAAACCTCATCGAGTTGTTGCAGAGTCTAAATAGGAGAATCCATTTCAAATCCAAGAAAATTGGTCTGATATTCGAAAGAGAAATCAAAGAAAGTTTGAAAACAATAATGGCAGTTTTACAATTTGAATGAGTGAAAAGAAGAGAGAAAATAGGGAAGAGTGTTTATATTAAAGGAACGAAATAGATTGAGAAGAAAAAAGCTTCCTATTGTGGATTTAGTTTAACAAGTGTACATAAAAAGAATATTAAAGGGTCCCCCAACCAAATGCCAATTCATCATTGTATAGAAAAAGAGATACCCATTTTGGATATAACCAATCAACGGCCAACATCTAGACTCACATTAAATGCAAAATTAGAACCCCTTTAGATCTTATCATGCCTATCAACCCTCCTCCTTTCCAACCACCACGTTTCATCCCTCTGCCCCCTCTAGATCTTACCATGCCTCTGTTCTCTTCAGCTCGAGATGGAGATAGTTTTATACCAGTTATATCCAACAGAAATCAGAAAAATAGTTAGGATTCAATCACGTAACCTTCTTGAAGCGAGATCCAATAAGGATCAACCATTTGTTATTTGTAGAAGTAGGATCCAATAGGATTCCTCTAAAGCAGACACAACCGCATGCCGTTACCCAGTTTTCATGTAGCAAACATAAAACGAGTAGAATTCCTTTCGTTCCACCTAAAGCCTAAAATTTCGTAGCCAATAACTTTGATTTTCCACTCCCTAGCCCAAAACAGTCTAGCACATCTACAAGAGGTTGTCTGTAGCCCCATATAGTGCAAAGGTGAATAATAGGTTACAATTAAACCCAATCTAGGGCATGGAAGGCAGCGATAGTAGAGGAGGACATTTCGATCTTTGCGCCTCTCAAATTTTTCAACCCTATTGATTCAGTGAAAATAGATGTGCTGCAGTGTTTAATTCTACAATTGATTTAGCCAAAAAATAATGGAATGGTTCGGTTGTTTTTTATGAAGCTGGATCACGATCATGCTACCATTATTTTGGAGCTTGTATTGATAGAGTATTGAAGCCACTCTAGAGAATTTTATATTTAGGAAACTATTGTCAAGAACAAAAATTTTCAACGTTTTAGCCTTAAGGACAGACCTAGTGACGACCCGAACTCGATGCCCGACAAACGACCTCGAATCCGTATAGCCGGAGCTTATAACAACATTAGATGTAAATAACAGCTGAAACAAAAAAGAATATCATTGACCATAACACTAGATACACTTTGATACAATATCCATTACAACATCGATCACTAATACCAGAGCGATACACAAAAGATACTACAACAAAATGACCACTCCAAAGTGGAACAATAGAGACTTCAAAGAAAAAGCTTCCAACATACACCAACTTCGATAAGGTCTTCATAAACTCCAAAAACTCCAAGCACTTTGAAAGAATTCCAAATCCAAAATCTTTCCAAAATCTGATAGCTTCCAAAAGACTACCGAATCCAACCTAGCTCCCAAAACACGGATAACCTGCTTCTAGGCTGCCGTGTGGAAAATTGTGGGTATCCAGAGTTTAGGAAGGGAACAATAAACTCCGGGTCAGTCACGGGACTGGTATGAGTAAGAAAAAACGGTTGTTTGCACAAAAAAATTTATAAAAAGAAATCCGTTCATGCTTTTTTTGGAAAATGAAACAGCCATAAGGCCACCCGCCACACACACAATGCAAGCGCACACTTGGAGGAGATTTCTCCTTATGACAGTTAAAAATGCTTGATACGTGAAGACCATTTGATATTATTATTAGTGCATAGTGCAGAAAACCTTTCGAAAATATAATATTAATCTTAGCCAACATACCACATTTCGTCGTATGCCTACTATAGCTACCATTTAAGAATGGCAGGTTATACAATTGAAATCATAAAGGGCGCGTATTGGATGATTGGGTTTCCAACAAATGGTCAGGCAAATGAACTTCCTACACCGAAACGTTTACATCTCTGGAAGGATGCCCACGAGAACCTAACCGGATCTCTGCTAACACAAGGCCGACGCTACCTCAAGCTTTAACCAAGCTATAACATAGGTAGCTACCACACAAGTATGCCATCCTCGGTCATTACCGACCTTTATCCGAGGCACCTCTCAACCAACAACCACATAGCAATAAGTATGTAGCAACCACATAGGTCAAATATCTGGGCTCCATAGCATGATATCACCTTTTATCCAGAAGAAAATGGGCATACCCTAGGGGCACGACCCCGAAAACCCTTGCCGCAGCATTCCTGTTTCGACCATTAACGAGTTGTGAGGCTCAACGAAGTCTCATCCACAAAGCTACGCTTTTTCACAAAGTCATGGTTCGATCAACAAATGATCATCAATGCTTCGTATGCCACATTACCAAATTGGAAATGTATCACTAGTAACCATCAACTACATAACCTTTGAGCTCGTACGTCTCAGAGAAGGGCGTTAAGCTAAGAGAATAAATCTCCGCCACCAAACAGAAATGAAACTAGCTTTACAACTCTAAGTGTAATGTCAGACACACATCCATCCAAGTCTGTTCCGGGTTCGAACAGAACCGAAGGCACTTCACAAAGAAGCCCTTGCAATCCGGATATCCCCAATCCCGATCGGACTCCCCATCACATATGGAGATCTCTGTACCGTAGTTACTCAGTGCAGAGTCATTCGATAGGTTATCCTATCGTTCTCGAAGACACCCGGTCTTCACCACTATCTTCAAATGCTATCCATTTCGTCGTACCACTATTCGGAATGGGTTATATGACACAAATGTCCTCTCCCGGCTAAACCGAATAGTGAGCGCTATATTTAAAAAACCATATGGATAATGGGATCTCAGTTAAGTTTCAACTTATTATCCAACCTTTCTTTCAAATGGTTTAAACAAATTACCATTTTCAAATATTTAAACAAAAAGATTCACTTCACAAAGTTCGCCTAGTTTCATAAATATCCATTTACGGATTTCAAAACAATTTCGATTTCAATTGGATTTACTCATTCAATCTTTAAATCAAAGATTTTACTCATAGCTTTCAAAACCCATTTCCAAAGATCCATTCATAACTTAGAAAACCATTTCATTTCAAATTGAAATCCCTTTAATATAATTGGAAATTCCTTCCTTATATGAAAGCACTTATTATTTGAAAACAAATAGTTTTTTATTTCGAAAAAATCCGATTTCATTTATACGAGTTAAAATCTTTGGGTTAAATTCAAATTCCCAAAACAACACTTTGAAATGGTTTAAAACCCATATAAACTTGTATAACCTTTTTAAATCATAATTTCCAAACATAGAATTCAATTTTAAATTTTGAATTCAAATTCAAATTAAATTTCAAAACTAAATCAAGTTATTTAAGAATTTGCGAATGAGATTTCTAACCCAGGTTCCCTCAGAACGACCACCAAAAAAACGTCTCGTCACTTCACCTCTGGCCATCAAAGGTCACAAAAATCTAGCTAAAGCTTCGCCTTGATCACGTGCCGCATCCCCACTGGAGCGATCAACTCCGGTGGCCTGACGAAAACGCGGTGAACTCCTTTTCTGCTGCAACCAAATGGCGGGTTAAAACCCTAGTTCAGCGATTTACGATCACCACGATGTTGTATAAATTCGATCAACAATTTTATGATGATTCTAGATCATCCACCAAGCTCCAAACACGATCACGAGGTTCATCATAACCCCTATCACCTTGAATTGCCCAGAACTCATTTCACGTTCATATTCCAAATTCTCTAAATTTACTAAGTTAAAAATCATAAATTTCTCATTAAAAATCATAGTTTGCGAAGTTGAACATGATTAAGCAATTCAAACTCAAATCTTTATTGATTTAATTTTTCTGATAGAATTTGACTTGGCTGTACTTTTTTATCTACCTGTAATCCCTTTTAATTTTAAAATTTTAAAATTATTCTAGGATGAAGAACTTGCTAAACTTTGCATATTTGCTTCAAGCATCAAGTTAAATAAAAGATCAAGGAATGAGTTTTCTAATTCTAACCAGGTTTGAAACCAGGAAGTGTTTAGAGCAGAGAACTGTCTGTTCTCTGACATGCTTACCCATATACATATATACAGGCAAACACACACACACACACACACATATATATATATATATATATATATCCATTTCAACATATTTTAATTCATAACTTTCTAGATCTTCACATGCAAACCAGTGATTCAAACACTCAGGTTAAAAAAATAAGTTTACTCACCTTGTTTTGTTTTGAACAGAGACAGTGTTGATCTGGTTTGAGTTGATTTCCAGACTTAAATTTGATCAGGTTTTGATTAATATAAGTTGTCATGTGACGATCTGTATTCTTTATTCAATTACTTTATCTCTGATTCGAAGTTTTGAAGTTGATTTGCCTGATTCCATACTTTGTTTTCAAAGCTTTAGACTTTGAAACAAATTGTTGAAGTTGTTTGCTTTTGAACTTTTCTGGTTTCTCCTTACTTTTTTTTATTTTCGCTTTTTAATTTGTTCTTAAATTCAGATTTGTCAAAGTTTTCAAAACTGATAAAGAAATGGGAAAATGAAGCAAAAAATGGTTTATATAATCTTTTTTCTCATTTTAATTAATTTTTTTTTAAAAATAAAAACAAGATATCAACACTTGTTAATTATATTGATAAGATCACTACACTTGTTTAATTGATGTGTTAAAAGCTTAACACTTGTCCCCTTTTTATATTTATATGATTTAAATAAATTTTTATATTATATTTCTTATATAAAGACATTTTCCTTATATTAATATGTATACTATTTAAAAGAAATGCTTTAAAACTAACTACCCATTAAATAATTTACATAAACAATATATTTAAACCCAAATCATTTTTTTACTTCATTTATTTAAATTTTAAAGTCAAATCCAAATTTACTCATATATACATATGCATATATATTTCAAATTCAAATAATTCTAAAACATTTATTATTTTGAATTTTTAACTCAAACGAATTTTTACAATCTTATTTATATATATACAAATCAACATTTATTTCATTTATTTTGAAAATTTCAAATTAATTCCAAAATTTTATACCAATATTTACATCAATTACTAATTTAAATTTAATTCAAAAATGGGGATCGTTACAGATTCCCCCTTAAGAAAATTTCGTCCTTAAAATTTGAAAGAGAGAGAAAGAAATAAAGAATATAAGATCATAGAAAAAGTTAGAGAAATGGCTTATCAGATCAAGCCGGAATATCCACAAATATGAGAATAAAGTCACTTAATACTCTACGAAATATTTGGGTCATCTGATCTATGAAATATGCAGGGCATTGGGGCATTGGTTAGTCCGAAGGAATAACTAATCGTTCGTAGAATATATCGAAACCCAATGAACAGACAAAAATAGGTTGGATTATGATTTCAGATTCAAAATTTAACTTACTTACGATTTGCTGAGAAATGAAACTATGTGTAGTTCCCGTATCGAACAAAACTTGAAAAATTTATCGTAAATGAGAAGATTGCCTTTTAAAATTCCTTTTATATTAGCCTCTGAGGTTGAAGGATCATCTTTGATTGCATACACCATTGCTACATGAGCTTGTTTCCTTTTCGTTCAATCTTTAACCTCGTGACCTGGCTTGTGACAATAATAGCATTCTTTAACTCCCTGACCAGTCTTCACAACTTGTTCTTTCTTAACTTGTCTCTTCGGATTCTTGCAATTGTTTGAATAGTGGCCCTTTTCTTGGCAATTGTAACAAGTTATATCTTTCGTCGGGTTTCCCTGTTTGTCCTTCTTTTCCTTGCCTTGATATGGTTTCTTGTCCCCGAACTTTCTTTTCTTCCAATTTTGATTGCTCGTATTTCCTCCTTCCCTTGGGATTTCCTGCATATCCGGAGTAGCATATCTATACCCCATATCTATCAAATCTGAAAAAGATTCTTTGACGTGTGTTGTCATCCTTTCTTGGTACTTCTTATTTATCCCACGAATGAATCTTTCATTTTTCTTTAGAGGCGTGTTCACCAATTCTGGGCCAAAATGGGATAATTCGTTAAATTTGTTTAAGTACTCCTCAAATGACAAACTCCCATGCTTTAAGTCCATGAATTCTTGGTACGTTCGGAAGATACCAGCCAACTACATATAGTGCTTCTCAAACACCTCCTTAAATCGATTCTAACTAAACTCATCTTCCGGCTCATCCACGGTAACTGTCTCCCACCATGCTAGAGCCTCCTCTTGGAGTTGCGAAGAAGCTATTATCCGCATCTGATTGTCTTCCAATTTTAGTCCCCTGAAAATCCTTTCACTTGATCGGATCCAGGCTTGGGCTTCGATAATGGATTCTTTGCCAGTGAATGGCTTTCCACCCAATCTGAAAAACTTTGATACAAATCAGCCAGATCCGGCTAAGGTTGAGTAGGAATAGCTGCTGTTACAGGGACTTGACCAGCTGTAGTGGTATTTCCTTGTCCCTTACCTTGTCCTCTTCTTCCGCTCATTCTCACTATCTGTAAATAGTAAGAAAACTTGATTTAGGCATATGGATAAGATATCTTAGGGACATCAACAGTTTAAAGAAATAGACCAAGAAATTTGGATTTCTGGTCACTCGGGTTATACTCATTCTAGGGTATACTTCAACCTCTCTCTAATGAGCCATCTAATGTGTTATGCTCCATTGCTAAAGTTCTTACTCAACCTTTAGCTCTGATACCACTTGTGACGACCCGAACTCGATGCCCGACAAATGACCTCGAATACGTATCGCCGGAGCTTATAACAGCATTAGATTTAAATAAACAGCGGAAACAAAAAAGAATATCATTGATCATAACACAGATACACTTTGATACAATAACCATTACAACATCGATCACCAATACCAAAGTGATACACAAAAGATACTACAACAAAATGACCACTCTAAAGCGGAACAATAGAGGCTTCAAAGAAAAAGCTTCCAAAATACATCAACTTCGATAAGGTCTTCAAAAGCTCAAAAAACTCCAAGCACTTTGAAAGATTTCCAAATCCAAAATCTTTCCAAAATCTAACAGCTTCCAAAAGACTACCGAATCCAACCTAGCTCCCAAAACACGGATAACCTGCTTCTAGGCTGCCCGTGTGGAAAATTGTGGGCACCCAGAGTTTAGGAGGGGAACAATAAACTCCGAGTCAGTCATGGCACTGGTATGAGTAAACAAAAACGGTTGTTTATACAAAACAGTTTATAAAAAGAAATTTGTTCATGCTTTTTTTTGGAAAATGAAACTCCGTAAGGCATCCACGACCTCGAGTCCGGGTCATCACAAGCTTATACAACATTAGATGTAAATAAACCGCGTAACAAAAAAGAATATCATTGATCATAACACAGATACACTTTGATACAATATCCATTACAACATCGATCACTAATACCAGAGTGATACACAAAAGATACTACAACAAATGACCACTCCAAAGTGGAACAATAGAGACTTCAAAGAAAAAGCTTCCAACATACATCAACTTCGTTAAGGTCTTCAAAAACTCCTAAAACTCCAAGCACTTTGAAAGATTTCCAAATCCAAAAGCTTTGCAAAATCTGACAGCTTCCAAAAGACTACCGAATCCAACCTAGCTCCCAAAACACGGATAACCTGCTTCTAGGTTGCCCGTGTGGAAAATTGTGGGCATCCAGTGTTTAGGAAGGGAACAATAAACTTTGAGTCAGTCATGGGACTGGTATGAGTAAACAAAAACGGTTTTTTTCACAAAAAAATTTATAAAAAGAAATCTGTTCATGCTTTTTTTTTTGGAAAATGAAACTGCCATAAGGCCTCCCGCCACACACACAATGCAAGCGTACACTTGGAGGAGATTTCTCCTTATGACAGTTAAAAATGCTTGATACACGAAAACCATTTGATATTATTATTAGTGCATAATGCAGAAAACATTTCGAAAATATAATATTAATCTTAGCCAACATACCACATTTCGTCGTATACCTACTATAACTACCATTTAAGAATGGCAGGTTATATAATTGAAATCGTAAAGGGCGCGTATTGGACGATTGGGTTTCCAACAAATGGTCAGGCATAGGAACTTCCTACACCGAAATGGGTACGCCTTTGGAAGGACGCCTCAGAGAACCTAACCGGATCTCTGCTGACACAAGGCCGACGCTACCTCACGCTTTAACCAAGCTATAACATAGGTAGCTACCACAAAAGTATGCCATCCCTAGTCGTTAACGACCTTTATCCGAGGAGCCTCTCAACAGACAACCACACAGCAATAAGTATGTAGCAACCACATAGGTTAAATATCTGGGCTCCATACCATGATATCACCTTTTACCTAGAAGAAAATGGACATACCCTAGGGGCGCGACCCCTAAAAACCTTGCCGCGGCATTCCTGTTTCGACCATTACCGAGTTGTGAAGCTCTACGAAGTCTCGTCCATAAAGCTACACTTTTTCACAAAGCCATGCTTCGATCAACAAATAATCAGCAACGCATCGTATGCACATTACCAAATTGGGAATGTATCACTAGTAACCATTAACTACATAACCTATAAGCTTGTACGTCTCAGAGAAGGGTGTCAAGCTAAGAGAATAAATATCTTCCACCAAACAGAAATGTATTTGATAGAAACCAGCTTTATATCTCAAAGTGTAATGTCAGACAAACATCCATACAAGTATGTTCCGGGTTCGAATAGAACCGAAGGCACTTCACAAAGAAGCCCTTGCAATCCGGGTATCCCCAATCCCGATCGGACTCCCCATCACATATGGAGATCTCTATACCATAGCTACTCAGTGCAGAGTCATTCGATAGGTTATCCTATCGTTCTCGAAAACACCCAGTCTTCACCACCGTCTTCAAATGCTATCTATTTCGTCGTACCACTATTCGTAATGGGTTATATTACACCAAGGTCCTCTTCCGGCTAAACTGAATAGTGAGCGCTATATTTAAAAAACCATATGGATAATGGGATCTCAGTTAAGTCACAACTTATTATCCAAAACCTTTCTTTCAAATGGTTTGAACAAAATTACCATTTCCAAATCTTTAAACAAAAAGATTCACTTCACAAAGTTCGTCCAGTTTCATAAAGATCCATTTATGAATTTCAAAATAATTTCCATTTCAATTGGATTTACTCATTCAATCTTTAAATCAAAGATTTAACTCATAGCTTTTAAAACCCGTTTCTAAAGATTCATTCATAACTTGGAAAACCATTTCATTTCAAATTGAAATCCCTTTGATATAATTGGAAATTCCTTTCTTATATGAAAGCTCTTATTATTTGAAAACAAATAGTTTTTTATTTCGGAAAAATCCGATTTCATTTATACGAGTTAAAATCTTTGGGTTAAATTCAAATTCCCAAAACAACACTTTGAAATGGTGTAAAACCCATATAAACTTGTATAACCTTTTTAAATCATAATTTCCAAACATAGAATTCAATTTTAAATTTTGAATTCAAATTCAAATTAAATTTCAAAACTAAATCAAGTTATTCAAAAATAACTTTTATCTTTGAAATTCCTTTTCAAAAGCTTTTCACTTTAAACCCAATCCATATCCAAAACCATTTGGACTCAAAAATTCAATTTTAAAATTACTTCAAAAATCTGCGACTTAACCAATTTCCACGTGCAATCCATATTTGTGTGTGTATAGTGTAGTCCAGGGGGTTTTACATAATAGTGCACAACATCAATCATCACAGATTCAATCATATCAATATCGATAAGCAGTATAACCCATAACGCTTGTCTTCATTCACAGATTCATAGATAAAGTAAATTTATCAATCACAAAGATTCATCATTACGATTCGATGTCGTTTTCGGATAACCAACTGGAATCCGACTCCCTGTCGCATCGAAATTCAAATGCCGTTTTACGGGCCAAAGCGTTTTCATATTCATACAATAGTATATTTATCACAGATATAACAGTTCAACACAAAGCATTTCATATTACATAGCATCACATCACATATCAAATATATCAATTCATCACACAACATTCAGTAACCATCAACCATCTTCAATTAAGATGAATAAATTGTGTGGTTTTAAATTTATCAACCACATAATTACTTACATTAGTAATCTTTAATTAATGATTTATTATCATTTGTTACAATTGATTAAGTCTTAATCACCTTTATTAATTAACCATTCCTTAATTAATTATCATAATTAATTAACCCTTAGTTGTTAATTAATTAACTCTAAATTACTTTTATTAATTAATTACTCCTTAATTAATTAATAATTAATTACAAATTAATTAACCTTAATTATTTATTAAATTAATCTTTAATATTAAAAAATTACTTTTAAAATAATTATATTAACAAATCATTAATTACTTAATAAATTAAAAGAGAAATCTTTTTATCTTTATTAATCACTTTGGATATTTTATAAATCTTGTTTAATCATCATCATCATACATTAGTTGCTTTTAAAAAGGTTAAGATAGATTAAATAACTTTTTATCTTAATTATCCTTTTAATTACATTATTTATTTAAAAAAATTTAATGATGTAATAAGGTTAAAATTTAATCACTTTGAAAATATCTTATTTAAATCTTTAATTGACTCCATCTTTTAAATCAAAATCGTCATATCAAAACATGATTTAAAAATGTTAAAAAGTTTGAGAATTTTGAAAACAAAAACTATTCACATATCAAGCTCGAGACCTGCTTTGAGTTTAACCCGAGAACATTTCCTATTTACTTCGAGTCTTTCTGAAAATCAACCCGAGTGCCACATTTTCAAACTTGAAATTTTTTCTAAGTATTTTTACCCGGCACGTAAGATTTTTTACTCGAGCTCGCACCCTTCTCTCCCGATATTTGCTTCGAGTCGAACCCTTCTTCCCCAATCTTCTTTCCACTGACACAAACTAAATCGCTGTGCACATGCACAATCGAAAACGCCACCTTGGATCGAAGCTCCAGCCACCATCGAGTCGACGGCAACTCACCTGAACCCCACAAGCACCTAGAAACCCATCACGTGGATGAATTTGCGAATGAGCTTTCTAACCCAGGTTGCCTCAGAACGACCACCAGAAAACCATCTCGTCACTTCACCTCTGGCCATCAAAGGTCACAAAAATCTAGCTAAAGCTTCGCCTTGACCACGTGTCGCATCCCCACTGGAGCGATCAACTCCAGTGGCCTGACAAAAATGCGGTGAACTCCTTTTCTGCTGCAACCAAATGGTGGGTTAAAACCCTAGTTCAGTGATTTACGATCGCCACGATGTTGTATAAATTCGATCAACAATTTTCTGATGATCCTAAATCATCCACCAAGCTCCAAACATGATCACGAGATTCATCATAACCCCTATCACCTTGAATTGCCCAGAACTCGTTTCACGTTTATATTCCAAATTCTCGAAATTTACTAAGTTAAAAATCATAAATTTCTCATTAAAAATCATAGTTTGCGAAGTTGAACATGATTAAGCAATTCAAACTCAAATCTTTATTGATTTAATTTTTCTGATAGAATTTGACTTGGCCGTACTTTCTTATCTTCCAGTGATCCCTTTTAATTTTAAAAATTTAAAATTATTCTAGGATGAAGATCTTGCTAAACTCTGCATATTTGCTTCAAGCATCAAGTTAAATAGAAGATCAAGGAATGAGTATTCTAATTCTAAGCAGGTTTGAAACTGGAAGTGTTTAGAGCAGAGAACTGTCTGTTCTCTGACATGCACACCCTTATACATATATACATGCAAACATATTATCCATCTCAACATATTTTAATTCATAACTTTCCACATCTTCACATGCAAACCAGTGATTCAAACACTCAGGTTAACAAAATTAGTTTACTTACCTTGTTTTGTTTTGAACAGAGACAGTGTTGATCTGGTTTGAGTTGATCTCCAGACTTAAATTTGATTAGGTTTTGATTAATATAAGTTGCCTGTGACGATCTGTATGCTTTCTTAAATTACTTTATCTCTGATTCTTGGTTTTGAAGTTGATTTGCCTGATTCCAGACTTTGTTTTCAAAGCTTTAGATATTGAAACAAATTGTTGAAGTTGTTTTCTTTTGAACTTTTCTGGTTTCTCCTTGTTTTTTTATTTCAGGTTTTTAATTTGTTCTTAACTTTAGACTTGTCAAAGTTTTCAAAACTGATAAAGAAATGGGAAAAAGAAGTAAAATGGCTTATATAACCTTGTTTCTCATTTTAATTATTTTTAAAAAAAAATAAAAACAAGATATTCACACTTGTTAGTTATATTGATAAGATCACTACACTTGTTTAATTGACGTGTTAAAATCTTAACACTTGTCCCCTTTTTATTTTTATATGATTTAAATAAATTTTTATATAATTTTTCTTATATAAAGATAGTTTCCTTATATTAATAGGTATACTATTTAAAATAAATGCTTTTAAAACTAACTACCCATTAAATAACTTACATAAACAATATTTTTAAACCCAAATCATTTTTTTAAGTCATTTATTTAAATTTTAAAGTCAAATCCAAATTTACTCATATATACATATGCATATATATACATTTCAAATTCCAATAATTCTAAAACATTTAATATTTTGAATTCTTAACTCAAATGAATTTTTTCAATCTTATTTATATATATACAAATCAACACGTATTTCATTTATTTTGAAAATTTAAAATTAGTTCCAAAATTTTATACCAAAATTACATCAATTGCTAATTTAAATTTAATTCAAAAATGGGGATCGTTACAGACCTTTAGTATTTTAGCCTGAAGGACAATATTCTTTAGGTATCAGTTTTTTGTTATTGGTAACAGTTTTTAGGTATCAGTTTGTAGTTATCGGTAGTATTTTTTAAGTATCAATTTTTTATTCGGTATCAGTTTTGAAAGAATGTTTGTCCCTATGAATAATTTTGAAAGAATATTTGTCCTTATGATCGTTTTTTAGGAGAATGTTTGTCTTTGTGGTTAAACTATTGAAGTCCTATCCTTGAAGTTAAAAATATACAATCTTTTATCCTTTAAATTAATTCCCCCTTTTATATTCACACCGAAGACAATGGCTTTTATGTAATCAAATTTGATGTTAAGGAACCGTGATAGAAAATTAGAAGATGACCCTTATTTCTATAATAGAAAACTTACAATGATGAAAAGATGGTATTCGAATCTCGAACTAAACAAGGAATTGCTGCAAACCATTCCAATTTGGTTGTGCTTCCTGGTTCAAAATTAGACTTCTGGCTAGAAGAAGGTATCGATAGAATTGCCCCTATATTGGGGCACCCCAGTAAGATGGATTACTATATAAAAGGTATGATTAAAATTCATTTATCTATGTGCTTGTCCAAATTAACGATTTTAAGTTCCCAAATATGGTTCACAATATTATTGAAAATAACAAGCTCCTTACATAACCGATGGAATATGAATAGCGACCCAATGTATGTCAAAACTATAACTGGTATCGTCATTCGATGAAATTCTTCATTTTAGGGAAAGTTTGGCTTCCCGAAATGATGACTAACTAAGGAAAGGAAGAAGATCCAGTGGAGACAGACAATTCACATACAATGAATGATGTAGCACATTCAGCAGTCCTAAATGCTAATATCAATCCATTTATTTCATTTGAAAATAATAATAATGAATTACAATGCACAAACTCATCCACAAGTATACAGTTAGGTACATGAATGACAAACACACATGACACAAACAAAATCAAACATCATATGCACAGTAGGGAAAATTATTTGTTTCCAGATAAGGCAAAACAAGTAGCAATTGAAGTAGGCATGCATATTGTGATTCAAAACCAGTAACACGATATAGTGCCAGAGATAAATAAAAACATTGCAGATATATAGTTCGAATGCTTAGATGCATTGTCTAGTTTTGAAAGCTCAAATCAAAAGGACACAAACACAGGCCAATCGGTTCAGCCAAAAACTCTTCCCACACATTCACAAAAATGTCTTAGTTCAAGTACAGAAGTGCAAATCAAATCAAACACAATGTAGACATCTAATATACTTAGCAATTCAAATGATCAAAGTGATGTCAACATAGACAATGATGGGAGCTTGAAGTCCCTGTTGTACGTATAAAGGACTCTGAAATTCTTCCTGACCAGAGTGAGACTCCTATAAGTGATAACTTGGATGCCGCACAAGGCCGAAACATGTAGGAAGCAACATGATTAAGAAATCCCCTTTGAATTCTCAACGTCGAAAACAGTGGATGTAGTAGACAATCCTACTAAATGTTCAACGTCAAGTTTGAGTGCTCCTTCTCATACAGGAAATAGGGAGCAATATTGTGGAATGTCAAGGGCTTAAATTCGCCTACTAAATAGTTGCATGTTGCACATATATACAAAAAAAAAGCATTTATGGTAGGTCTGTTAGAAAACAAACTTGGAGATGATAGAATCATTAAAGTAGCACATTTTATTAATAAAGACTGGGAAGTTTGTCATTACAATGAACATCATTGTAAAGGCTGATTAGTGATTTGTTATGAAAATAGCGCTTTGCAGAAGCTTTAATCAACTGATTTTGTCACCCAAATCACAAAGAGATAACTTGGATTGAAAACAAGACGAAATTGAAATCAAAATGTAAATAACACAAAATATTCCACCCAACCATCCACTTTATTGATTCACGAAAATTATGTTTACAAAAGCTAAAGTATACAAAATATAATTGAATTAATAACCAAATTGAGAAAGGGAGCAAATATCTATATGGCTAAAATTGTTGGAGAAAAAGAACAAAGATGAACAAATAGAAAATTAGCAAATAGATTTTCCACCATACTTTTACCTTCTCTTCTAGTCTCTATTTATCTAATCAATTACTCAATGCCTAAGTTAACATTAGATGGAAAAAAATAATTTGATTAGCCAATTAGAGAGAGAAATAAATATACTCAAAATGCCTATTAATTAGAGGAAACAAAATCTTCTCTTTCTTTCTTTTGCATATTTATTTTCCTCGATTTTTGATTTTTTATCACCAAAATTTAACACTCCACCTTGATGTAAAATCACATATCTCCAACTTATCAAGCATGTCATATCTAGATCTATCATAAGTCCTCATATCTAAACCACACTAAATTACAAACCTCAACCACCGTCTGCAACTGATGCATCTCCCACATGAGGTGCATCACACAAATCAGGTCTCAAAAATGTTTGTAATACCACAAAGACCTCCGTCTTGTCTTTGTGGATTTTGCAATTCGACACCCGACTATCACTCGATCTGAGCTCATCACCTGATTACTATCGATCCCTCGAGCATCATCAACATGAAGACCCCTGTCTAAAATATGATCCTCATTGCTAGAATCATAAGCAGTGACCACATTAACCTCCCCACCTTGTTGTGGACTAGGTCCTTCAACCGTCACTCGCTTTCCATTATCGACTACAGAACCAACCAAGCTATAAAGGTTTCCTTCTTCCCATACTCCTCTCTTCCTTATACGACCACCTTTCTTCACTCTCAAAACTCCACCTTGAGTCTCACAAGTGCAACCACGACGATCCAACTGACTGAGAGAAATAAGATTATGCGAACAAGTGGGTACATGTCTCACTCTAGAGACTTCTCTAACCACACCATCATGCATACGAAATCGGATAGATCCAATACCACAAATTGGTAGCTCTTCTCCATTGGCTGTCCTAATCATGCCGACACTCTTCTCATAAGAAGAAAAATGATTCACATCTCTACAAATGTGAAAAGTGGCTCTCGAATCCATCTTGCAGGGCTTATTTTTGCTAAAGAGGACATCACAAGAAGCATCACTATTGGTACCTTCAGCAAAACTTGCATGTGCATCACTACTGGTATCACCATGCGCAGCCTTTTTTGATCTCTTTTATAAGCATAATACTTGCTGCGTATGTGGCCTTTCTTATTACAACAATGACAAGTGATAACACCTTTACCATTAGCGTCCTTCTTATTCCAAATTGTATCTTTCTTCGAGTCACTTGCCACCAAAGCCTCAATTTGAATTGATTCCATACCGACTCTTTTCTTCTAAGCTCCTCATTCAAAAGACTGCTTTGAACAGTTTTCGGAGAGAAAGTTCCATTAGCGTTGGAATTACTCAATGAAACAATCAAAGCTTTCCAACTTTTTGAAAGCGAACTCATTAATAAAAGAGCTTGTAACTCATCATAAAAATTGACCTTCATATTTGCCAATTGATTTATTACATCTTGAAATTCATTCAAATGCTCTACAACAGACTTCTCTTCGTCTAATCTCAGTTATACCAACTTTCGAACCAGAAAAGCCTTACTAGTAGCACTCCTTGACTCATACAAAGATACCAACTTGTCCCACAAAGCCTTCGCAGATTCACAACTAGCCACATGATGGAAAACTGAATCATCAAGATGCTGGCGAATCAAAGCAATCGCCTTCTTATCCATCTTCTTCCATTTTCCCTCATCTATATCAGAGGTCTTCTTTCCATCTCCATCAATTGGATCATGAAGATCATTGAGGCACAGAACATCCTCCATCTTAGGCTTTCAAATACCCTAATTTTCCCATCCAAGATAGCCATCTTTGTAAATGAAATCATATCTGACATCAACAATTTTTCAAACCAAAATTACTCTAAGCTTTGCGATGATCTATGCTCTGATACCAAACTGTTATAAAAATAGTAGCGCTTTGCGAAACCTTTTATCAACAGATCTTTGCTACCTAAATCATAAAGAGATAACTTGGATTGAAAACAAGATGGAATTGAAATCAAAATGCAATAACACAAAATATTTCACCCAACTACCCACTTTATTGATTCACCAAAATTTTGTTTACAATTAATAGATCAAAGCTAAAGTAAACAAAATACCATTGAATCAATCAAATTGAGAAAGGGAGCAAATATCTATATGGCAAAAATTGTTGGAGAAAAGAACAAAGACGAAGAAGAGAATATTAGCAAATAGATTTTCTACCACACTTTTGCCCTCTCTTCTAGTCTCTATTTATATATCAATTACTTAATGCCCAAGTTAACATTAGATGATACAAAATAATTTGATTAGCCAATTAGAGAGAGAAATAAATAAACTCAAATATGCATATTAATTAGAGGAAACAAAATAACAAATAAGCAAATAATATATAAAGGAACAAGAAAATATGATTAAATTTTCTAAGCTGATAGTCGGAGACTTTAATGCTATTATATACCATCACTATAGAATCAACAATGAAAGTTACAATCAATATCCATATGCAGATTTCGCTAACTTTGTTGGAACTATAATTTTATTTGAACCGCCAACTCTAGGTATCTATTACACATGGAATGGAGGGGAGAATCTGTCCATTCATAGAAAAATTGATAGGCTTTTCATTAACAAAATGTGTTACAACAACTTCCCTCGGTTTTCCATCCTTTTTGCCAATCACTCCACAACTGGTCATATCCCAATCATCTTTAACTCTACACCATTTAGACCTCCTAACAATAAATTCCCTTTCAAGTACAATAATGCTTGGCATTTTAGCCCAGGCTACAATGAGTTGGTTACTAGACTTTGGAATGATGCTCATATAGGCATTTCTCTTTTTCAACTCCTTTTAAAATTAAAAAAAGTAAAGGAAGGCCTTAGAAACCGGAACACATCTATCACCTCCAAACAAAGTACTGGTAATTCACTAAACAAGGAACTAGATATGGCTTATGCATATCTGATCGATCACCCGAATGAGTCACAAGCTGTGGATTCATATAGAATTAAGGTGGAGCATCTATCGAGGATGTTATGCAAACAAGCCACGGAAAACTTGAAACTATCAAAATTCATGTGCCTAACAAAAGGTGATAAAACAACACATTTCTTTCATGCCCAATTTTATGAATCTAAAACTAGTTCAACAAAGAAGATGACCATGGATGCTCAGGGGAATGGGGTCGACGACAATGAAAAATTATATCGGGAAGTGACTAAGTACTTTTCAAATTCATTTAATGCCCTTGGTATTACAAATAATTTTCCTTAGATCATATGTAAAAAAATCCTTTTACATAATGTCAGGAAGGCTTTGAATAGGGCCTTTGAATTCATTGAAGTGAAAGAAGTGGTATTTCAAATAGATGATAATTGTTCTCCAGGCCCAAACAGATTCAATTCAAAATTCTTTAAACTCCATTGGGATGTCATTCGAAACGAGGTTTTTGAGCTATGTGTGCATTCAACAATCTGGTAAAATAATTAAATAAGTTAATCGCACCTTTATTCGCTTAATTCCTAAGACTGTAAATCCACAAACCCTTATAGATTATAGACCCATCTCTTTATGTAATGTGGTCTATAAATTATTGGCAAAGTTGTTATGCAATAAAATAAAGCTCTATCTAAACAATCTAATTTCAATCAATCAAAATGCCTTCATTAATAGACTCATCATGAAAAACTCTCTAATTGCATACAAAATGGCGAAAGGGTTCAATAGAAAGACATCTAACTACCTTTGCATGAAAGTGGATTTACACAAGGCATGCGACAAAATTAATTGAGAATTCGTATATCATATGATGCTCTATATGGGCTTTTTTAGAAAAATTTGCATATATGATATATAAATGTACTTTTACTACCACCTTTCTAGTTCTATTGAATTGGTAGCCCCATGGGCTGCTTTTGTAGCAACATGGGAATAAGGCAAGGAGATACCCAATCCCCTTACATGTTTACCAATGCAATGATCTTACATCCTAATGGACATGGAATTTTAGCAGCTAATATAACTTCTATTCTCTCTGTTGAAACAACTTTCACTCATTTATTGTATGTGGAAGGCATTTTAGTGTTGTGAAAGTTACCACTAAAATTTTTAAAAGCATTGCCAAAATTTTATACATTATTAAGGAGTCTGTGGGTTTAACAATAAATGAATAGAAAACCACCTAATTCCTTAGCAAAGGGGCTAAAGAAAGGGACCACATAATAAACATTCTCAAGGTACAAACTAGGAACCTACCAATCACCTACTTTGGAATTCAATCATCTCACAGTAAGCTAAAATCTAGAGGTTTTGGAATATTGGAAAAGTAGAACGTTGAATATAACTAGGAGATTCGAACTACATTAAATGATGATCAACCTAACGAGCACCTTTTGGGCTCAATTCTGTCAACTACCACTATCTGTTATTACCAAAATAAATTCCTTGCTACCTAACATTGCGTGGAAATATAAATATCAAATAGTATTGGAGTGATATCTGTAGTACAAATCTTGAAGGAGATGTAGGTCTAAAGAAAATAGAGGATACCATAAGTGATGTTTCTTCGAAGCTTAAATAGTGATATTTACAAAATAGAATGCCTATGTGCGACAAATTGATACCATAAAGGCAAAAATACAATCATGGAATACAATTATGCTTTGAAAACGTGGAAAATTCTTCTTAAGACTAGATCTAACAACCCGTATTTTCAACAATAGGATACTTAAATAACTAATTAAATAGTGAAATGTTAATTAATTGAAGGTATCCATATGGTCAAATTAGGAATCGGGACCACATCTATTGAGTTCGGATTGGTTTTGTGAATTAACCTGAGTATAAATATCGCTATATTTTAAGATCGGACGATTCGATGGTCAAAACGATCTCAAAATGTGTGAAATTATATGCTCGGAGCACTGTATCGGATCGTGATGAAATTTTTACCATTAGGACAGGAAAAATAAGGTGATGCATATAGATGAGTCTTGTTGCGATTGGAGATGTCTTATGATTTTATGAGCTCGAAACGTATGATGATTTATTTAAGAAATCAAATAAATGAAATATTATATTAATATAAATAAACCCCCATCTCTCTTTCATGTTATCGTTCCATTAATGGTAAACAAAATGGCCGCCTCCTTCAACTAAACCCTTCAACAAATTAAATCGAAAGTTATATTCAATGATAAATCACGAGGTTAGGTCTATTTAACTTGTATGGAGGAGAGATTTGCAATGGCGGTGACGAAGTGGTGTTTGATAGTGGTTGAAGTGGAGGCCGTACATAGCACGACTACTTGAATTTAGTTTAATTGTATTTTGAGGAGGTGTTAGGTGAAACGAGAATTACCGCTGTGTTTCTCATGCCGAAGTGCACCTCGTCGCAACATCCATTAATGCTTAGATCGAGGTTGGTGAAAGACGACATTGTAAAGAGGGCAGGCGTCTCTAGGTCATGTTTTGGCAAGGAGTGTCGAGCTCTGCGATGTCAGGTCCGTCGCGGAGTGTGTGCGAAGTAGAGTGCGTTAGCGAAGACCATTCATCGAATCGTTGAGAAATGAAGGAGAAATGGGGAGAAAGGTTGGGTATGTGATAGCTTGATATGCACAATGGCGCATGGCTTGGGTATTTTGATTTTGGAAAGAAGAATTATTAAAGGTGATTAAATTAATTAAGGCAATTAATTAGTTTAACTATTCTATTTAACCTTGGTTCTTATAAAATACATATCTTTTGCATATGAGATCCGTTTTGGATGTAGTTTCTAGCTTCGTGTTCATGATGGAGAGCTCTACAATTTGGCAGAGGATTGGTTAGCTTTTGTTGAGATGAGTGATATTTTCTCTTACCGTACAATTATTGTTATTATAGTATAAAAACGACGTTTTGAAATGATTTCTAACCTTAAAACGTGATTTTTAATATATTTAGACCTACATCTTATTTTATAAAATAATTTAAAAGTGTTTCAAAATGATTTCAAATCGAATATTACACTTTTTTATTGATATATGATTTTTACGAAATTGCTAGACTTAGGCTATTTTTGATATAAAATCCAAATTGGTTGCTCTCGATATATTATATGTGTTGTATATGTATTATTATAGATCCACGTAGACTATTATATATGTATGCTTGTTGGTTGCATGTATGCTTAGTTTGGTTGAAAAGGCCGATCATAGGTGATATAATGTTAGGAAATATCACATAGGATAGGATTTTGTCCATAAAGTTTCATGCATACCGAACTATCTGAAGACGAAAGGTGATGAACTTGGATATCTGCTATGTACTCCAAGATGGACGCTGAATGTTTTCATTTGGTTTGTACCTAACCATTCCAAACAAAGTGGTTGTTATCGACTACTTTAGAGTAGTCGATATCTACAACTATTGTGCTCGTCAATTTGGCTAATTTTGACATGGATGATGGAGATACATCGAAGAGCACAATGTGATGGTTTGTTCGCTCCTTCGTTCCACATTAGATTTTGATGTTATGGCTCTTTGACGAGTGGTTTTGACAATGAAGCAAGGATACGGCGCTTCAACATAATGGATCGTGATGGAAAGTAATGATTTCGACAATGAATAGTTGTTCTTTAGAGTGCAGTGTAGGTAACGATGAGTCGGATAGAGGGAACCATTAGATGATGGTTACAGGACACATGATGGTATTCTACGATTGATGGTGACTGTAGAGGATCGTCCCGACCATAGTAACTTCATGACGGGAGCCGTGAGATTAGTTTCAGGATGTGCTTTTCTATAAATGACGTATGCAAAGAGATCATATACACTCGAGGGTTCATAATATACTCGAAAGTAAAGGTATAATTGGGATGTGATGTGTCTAGAGTGTGATGGCTCTTTATCTTCATACGGGAGAACTGTTTAGTTCCCTAGACTATCAAATGGCAGTCTAGTTCCTAGCTTATTGAATGGCATGGATTGGAGTATTGAGGAACTGGGACATTGAGGTCCTTGCTCGTGATGGGTCGTTCGAGTTATCACATACCCAACGCACTGAGTGAGTGAATGTAAGGATGGATGATGGATGCTATGTCTATTTGATTGTTTATCATCATAAGGACGTCATATAATGTCGATAGTATTGGCGTACATAATTGGACACCCATTAGTACTTTGATATATAGTATATCCGTGATGACAATGACATAAAGTGGTATATATCTTGTGTTATATGCTAACTCTTCAGATGCAAGGATAGGTTAGGTATGATTCTCCATATCCTCTATTCCATATACTATATTGACTTTCATAGTATTTTGAGATTGTTTATTGCTCACACCAGACTGTTACCTGAATTGAGATTTTACGCTTTGCTTCTTATCATCTCGGTTACTCTTAAATGAGTAAAGAAGATAACAACGGTAAACAACACATGGAGTTCCATAAACGTACTACCAGAAGGTGACGCTTTCTCATATTTATATTTTGGGCTTATTATTGCTTATTCCAATGTGTGACATTGCGGAGCCTTGATAGTGTTTGACTTACTATTCTTAGGGATAGTTTATCAGTTGATTTGATGTATCAGTTGTATAAACTCTATTGCTGTTTTGTATAGCTGTGACCCTGTATACTATTATTTTGTGGTTCATATAGTTATTACTATCTCATCAATTTTATATCCCTGATGATTATTATATTTTATTCGATGCACTATGAGATATATGACATGTTCTGTGATTGTATAATAGGTTTCTTTTCCCTTCTCTCCACTTCTCGTCTATTTAATTGTTTCCTTTTCCTTCCTCTTCTTTTCTTTCCCTTGACAATCTTCCCACATCGACCACATCCTCCTTCGGTCGCTTTATTCGGTTATATGGACATTGGAGGTGTATGGCGGCCAATGTACAAGATGTAACAGCCAGCTTTTTCGACCCTCAAAAGTCTACACTAAAACATCTACGGTATTCACGTACCGAGCATCTAAGTACCAGAAAAACAGATTGTTGAGGTGAAAGAAAGGAAGTATAGAACATAATCTCACATCATTATGAGTAATATATAATATACAACATATCCTTTTGAAAAAATTAATATCCATATATCAGTCAGAGTAAGCTAACCTATCATCTGCTTGGATAGCTATAACAACATGTCCTCACAAATACTGATAAATACAAAACAAGAAATAAAGTGGGAACAAAAGATATGTGAGTATGTCTTGAAGGAATCTAGCTCGTCTCCTAAAGTTCCAAAGCATCCATAATTAAATCTGAAATGTACTTGGGCCGACTCGAGCATTATAAGAAAATAGTGCCCGGATTAGTCTGGTAAACCTACGTGAGAAACACAAATCATATGGATTTTTAAGGTTATAAAAACCTTTCAATAGAAAAGTATCTCGTAAGAACACGCCACACAAAAACATGTATAAATTTTTACCTTACGATAGCCAAACCATTTTTACTAAAAAATTAAATGATATTATGATAATGTCTAAGGTTTAAAATAGATGCAAAACATAGTTGGAATGCTTGCATCTGACGTTCAAGCATATTTAGACACACCTAAGTCCAGAAAGCATTATTGGAAAATTGATTCCATATGATGACAAGGTTGTTGGGATACCTCCTTCAATTGTGCACCTCTAGAAAAATGTTCCAAGGGCCTCACATGGACTACCTACAAATCGAGACTATCCTACCCCTTACTAGATAGTACTGAATATATCATCATTCCGGTTGTTGGCTAACAATCGTACCGATTCACTAGCATATATAAATGCGACAATACGATCTAGATTAGGTGATGATCACACCCTAATAATAGCGAACCACATAACCCCGAAGAATATCCCCTATTTTAGTCATTACCAAGTGTGAGGCTTGAGGCTGCATTTTTCCTTTTAATAAAATCCACTTGGACTGCTAACAATCCCCTACAAGCAATAATGCAATGCTAGCATTCATCCATATGAATTATTCTGGATATAAAAAAATCAAAGGCACTACTTCTACTACATCTTTAAGATGTCTTTAATTCAAACGCTTATGCCAGTTCAAAGTGGTTTTTGGATATCTCACGCTTATCTGATCCCGGTCTCTCTGAGCTAACAATCCGTAGTTTTCAAAACTAGTCAAGGTTTAATAGTGGGTTATTTAACTACCAAATAAACAAACAATCAAATCAGAGATAACTTCATATGAAACCAAGCATGGTTAAGCAAATAAGCAACCACTAAGCCTCTTTAATTAATCCTTTTATTAACTAAAAATCACTTTGTAAATTTTTGTATTAAAATTCATTTAAAAAAGATGTACACAAGTCTTCTTTGCTCTTTTTAACACTTGAAAATATTTATGTACTTACTTCAAAGGTAAATGTATATTTACAAACCGTTCCACTTTCAATACTTTGAAAACATTTCCATATACTTATATCAACGGTACAAGTATGCTCACAATCTTACGGAAGATTTCCCTTTTTCCAAAATCACATTTAATGGGTCAAATAAATGCCATTTAAAAACATTATTTACTATTAACCAAAAACATTATCCTTTTGGTGTAAGTAAATGGGTCGTACATAAATTAGACCAAGTATATTTATCTTAGCTTTTCGATTTCAAGCTTGTGTACTATTCGTCGATCAATAATATAGTTGGACAAGTTAGCATACTTGTCAAGATCCGAAATTCAATTTTCAAAAATTGACACTAAATACCTCACTTGTATTCGACTGCCAAAGATTCAAGACTGGATGGAGCTTATAACAACATTAGATGAATATAAAACAGCGGAAAGGTTGGGTTCCAGATATTTTCTCTTCCTGTCACTCCTTTGGTCATCTTGCTATCTCATGCCATCATTTTGAAGTGTCCGCTGCTGCTCCTAAGATCCCTCTGCCTCGTCCGCCTATAAGGAAATGGTTACCTAAGGTTTCTACCTCTCAGATTGCCCCCTCTCCTGCTGTTCCTCCATCTGTTCTGGGCCCTCCTTCTGATTCCATTCCTATTCCTAGACCTGCCTCTCCTTATGCTCCTGATGTCCCTTGTGTTGCCACTGAAGTTCCCTTAGTTGCTCCTGTATCTGCTCTACCGCATTTGCCTGTTGTTTGGGATGAGTTCGAGAGGTGTTGGGTTGATCATAATTCTGATGTGAGATTTAACCCAGTTGCTGATTCCTATTTCAGATTTGTTTCTGATGATCATACGGATTTTAGATGCCTTTATTACAAACCGTCTGGTGACTCCTTAGTTCTTGATTTGGATGGTTTGTATGCGAGTGAGAATTCCGTCTTGCATGCTGATTCTTCTTCAGATTGTTCGTTCATATACTCTTCTGATGCTTTGGGCTACGATCCTTCTCTTGCTATCCGTTTCCTCCCTTTTGTTGGTCTTTGTGGAAAGGTTCCTTTTGATCCTTCCCAAGTGTCTGTGGAGGATGATGACTCTTCCTCTATGGAGGAAGCTTAGTCTTGGTGATTTATTTGTTACCGTGACATTTCCGTCACATACCTGTGCTGTATTTTCCATTAGTCTTTGTAGTTAAGGTGCTTTTACCTTACTCCTGTACTTCAATTTTATTACGTTCGTAATAAAAGTGGACGGTCCACTATAAAACCGGTGGCCTTGCCAAAACAGCGGAAATAAAATGAATATCATGCATTACATCACAGATATAACATCATCATAATATCCATTACTACATCAGAGTATCATAATACATATACCACAAGTCCAAATAGAACATCAAATGATCATATGCCAAAAAGTCTTCAAAGGAATGAAGTGATAGCAAACTTCCAAAAACTAAGCACCTTGATATCCAAAGCTTCCAAAATATCTCCAAAGTAAAAGCCTCCAAAATACTGCTAACACCGAAACACGGAAACCTGCTACTGGACTGCCCGTGTGAAAATGATGGGCACCCAGAGTTTAGAAAGAAACAATAAACTCCGGGTCAGTCATGGGACTGGTATGAGTAAACAAAAACAGTTGCTTTGAAATAAAACAGATTTATGAAAGGAAATTCGTTATGCTTTTTGGAAAATGAAACTAGCATAAGGCCTCCCGGCACACACACAATGCAATCGCACAATTAGGGGAGATTTCTCCTTATGATAGTCAAATATGTTTAATACGAGAAAAGTTCTTTGATATTATTACTAGTGCATAGTGTGAAAACATTTTGAAAATATAATATCAATCTTATCGAGCATAGGTATCATTATACTATGCCTACTATAGCTGCCATGTTAAATGGCAGGTTCTACAACTAAAACCGTACTGGGTTCGTATTGTTTTGTTTGGGTTTCCAAAAATGGTCTGACTAAGGAACTTCCTACTGCCACATGGGTACGCCTTTGGAGGGACGTCCCGAGAACCTTCCCGGCTCTCTGCCAACACAAGGCGGGGTTACCATAATAACTAGGTAACTACTACTCGAGTATGCCACTCCCCGGTCGTTTGCGACCTTTATCTGAAGGCCCTTTACCACAAAGCAACAACCACAAAGTAAATGAGATTGCAGCAACTACATAGGTTAAGTATCTGGGCTCCATACCATGATGCCACGTTTTCGAGAAGGAAATGACATACCCTAAAGGGCGCGACCCTCATAACCTTGCCGCATCTTTCCTGTTTCGACAATTTCCAGGGTGTGAGGTCCGATGAGGTCTTGTCCACAAAACTACGCTTTACACGAAAGCCATGCTTTGATCACAAATGATCAACAAATGATCATCAACACACAGCAGCACTTATTATATCACTGATAACCTTCAACTACATAACCACTGAGCTCGTACGTCTCAGAGAAGGGTGTTAAGCTAAGAGAATAAATTTTCCGCCACCAACAGATATATATTCGAAAGAAATCTTCTTTATATCTCAAAGTGTAATGTCAGACACACAACTATACAAGTCTGTTCCGGGTCCGAACAGAACCGAAGGCGCTTCGTCCAATAAAGGAAACAGCCCTTGCAAATCCGGGTATCCACAATCCCGATCGGACTTCCCATCACATGTAGAGATCTCTATAGCGGAGCAACTCAGTGCAGAGACAATCGATCCTATTGTTTCCAAAGACACCCAGTCTTCACCACCATCTTCAAAAGCTATTCATTTCGACATATCACTATTCGAAATGGGTTATATGACACAAAGGTCCTCTCCCGGTGTTAGCACCAAAATTGTTCACTAACACCCTTGAGTAGAGTTATGTAGTAAAATGTTAGCACCAAAATTGGTCACTAACACCCTTGAGTAGAGTTATGTACAGAGATTAATGAAGAGATTAGATTAAAATAGAGAACAATATGTAATTTTCAGTGCAGAGAACAATAACACCAAATGTATAGTGGTTCGGCATAACTGCCTACGTCCACTTTGAGTTTAATCTTTATTGCTTTCTCAATCACTTGAATACACATACAATCCATAAATAAATCACTTGAGTACAAGTTTGAATCAAAAAGAGGAGAGTATAAAAAATGGAAGAGTCTCCCCAGTGTTCTCCAAAAAATGTCCCTTTTCAGTGTGCCCCTGTCCTTCTATTTATAGACGAATAGTGAGCATTAAATTTAAAACACGTGGATGTATCAATCACAAAGATTCACATTCAGGGTTCGATGTGGGTTTCGGATAACCAACTGGAATCCGACTCTATGTCACATCGAAGTTTAAATGCCGTTTTACGGACAAAAGGGTTTTCAAATAAATACAGAATTAAATCACAAATCATAGTTCAACACAAAGCAATCTACATCACACAGTATCACAACAGAAATATCAATTCAATACACAACACTTGATAATGGTTAATCATTTTTAATTAAGGTGAATGTGGTTTAAATGAATTAACCACATAACTATTTTTATTGATTATTTTAAATCAACAATTAATTATTCTTAATGATAAATAAATTAAATCTTAATCAATTTTATTAATCAATTATTTCTAAATCAATTAACTTAATTAACTACTAATTATAAATTAATCAACTTAAATTATCTAATTGACAATTCTTAATTATAAATAAATTAGGCACTTGATTAATAATTAACCAAATTATAAATTAATCATTCTTAATTACCCTTTTCAAACAATTAATTAATAAAAATTATTTATCTTAATTAATATTTTAGAATCTTCCTTAATTGTTTTGAAGTCAATTTATTACAATTATGAAAAGCTTTAATGTTAATTAACTATAATGCTTATCTTAAATTAGATTTTAAAACATTGTTAAGTATTTGCTTGGTTAATTAAAACTTGAAACAAATTCTGAAATTAAAATAGTCAACATTAATTATTCCATAAATACTAAAATTTGCTTAACATTATAAACTTGAAATTTATTGGGCTTAACCCATTTTTGAAGCAAACCCGAGCATAACCCCAGTTTACTTAAGTAAACACTCGAGTTTCCCCTACGTTTCCCCGATTCGTCTCACATTTCTCACGTATACTCCTTCTTCTCTATTTTTTCTAAACTTAAGTTTTAAACTTAATAACCGTTCCAGGCTCGTGTACTAGAGTACTAACCCGAAGGGATCACCATTTTATTCGAGTGACAGCTTGAGTTGCTCACCACCCATCAACACTGACACCCCAGCCGTACACGTGCACGGCGTCGTGCCGTAGCTCCGGCGAAATCCACGACCATCGGCAAGTCGCGAATCACCCCAATACCTGAAATCCAAACACGATTTGACACCGAACACTCGAAATCTAAATTTAGCAGTTTGCTCGAAAAACTGCAATCGACCCAACCAACCAAAAACACCTCGCCGCCGTTGCTCAAACCATCAGAGACGCCACGACTTTGGCCACATCACGTCAACCCCCTACACTAGCATCCCCCTGAAGTACGTGCAACTCGTTGCATCAGAGGTGATGAAATCACCTCGTTTCCAGGCACATCAAAAACTCAAATACAAACCCTAAATTCACCTCGTCCCACCAATTTACGCAATAGAAAAATTATTCGACGATTTTCTGAAGATCATCAATGCCCAAGCAAGCTTCAAGCAGAATCTTAACATTCAAAAATTCCTTGATCGATGGCAATGGTCGAAAAAGCATTTTCGATTCAACTTGAGACCGCACTTAAAATACTTGACTAAAAATCACCAATTCTGTTTTATAAATCTTGTTTTTGAATGTTGATTCAAGCTATATGATCGAACTAATGATTAACAATATTCGAATTTATCCAAAAATTTACTTTTTACTGTAAAACTGAATGTTACAGAGTCACACTTCACTTTTAAGCTTTAAACAAATTTTAGGCTGTGATTCAAGGTTAAACAAACTTATTTTGTTTAAAATCCTAAATTAAAAATGTTTGTATGAAGGTTTATTAAATTTTTCTCTAATTCATTTTGCTCCGAAACCAAAAGTATTGAAGAAGAAGCCATATAAAAATTTCCAGGATCACAGAAAACATACAGAACAATTTTTTTTCTTATACAGCAAAACACAAAGCTATTCATGAATCAATACACAAATTTAAATTTTTTAAAGTTGTATGTTTACTCGCCTGGCAAAGTTTTTAATAGAGACTTGTTTTGAAACTGCAGTATTGATCTTCCTGCATCACTTTTCTGTTTTTTTCTTTTTGTTCGGCAGATTGTATTTGAACTTGAAAATATGGTGATGTTTATACTTTTTTCTTTCCTCTGATTTGCTAAGTTATGATGAACAAACTGGAACTAATATGGGTGTATATATAAAGAAGGCAGTTTTTATAAGGGTAGGTTATAACTGGTACAACTTTTTTCTTTGATCAGAGTTTTTTTTTGTGTTTAATTTTCTGCATATTGAAATGACATGTTTTTGTGCTGAGAATAAATTGTATTCAATGCTTATGTTCCCATCTAAGTTTACATACTTATGCTATTTGATTTTTTTGTATGTACATTATTATTTTATCTATAGATATTTATCTTAGCCTTGAATACATTTTTTTTCCTTCTTGCATACACCAAATCCACATGCAAATCTATATGTATTTCATTACGTTATTTTTTACTAGAATTATCTTATGTATCCCTATAAGTTACCCTACATATTTATGTTTAACACAATTTCTTGTTTTTATAATTTCTATTATCATTTATTTAAAGCTTAACTACCAAATACCCTATTTATATTCATATATCTTTGTAATATTTAATATTAATAATATTTTGTTTGTTTGAAACTTTTAAAATTTAAATTTCAAAAGTTAAAAAAAACTACAAAATTTAAATTAATAAATTTTGGGATGTTACAAATATCCCCGCTTAAGAAAATTTCGTCCTCGAAATTTGAAAGAGAAAGAAAAGCAAACAAAGAATATACGAATTCAGAAAAGGATAGAGAAATGGCTTACTAGTTTAAGCCGAGATATCCACTCTGCAATTGGGATATGATTTCCGCATATTATCTTCAGTTTCCCAAGTGCAATCCATTGGATCGCCACTCCACTAAACTTTAACTAGTTTCACAATTTTGTTTCTCAACCGCTTTTCATCACGATCTACAATCTTTATCGGTTCTCTTTTAACTGTTAAATTGGAAGTGATTTCGAGATCCTATTGGGCAGCTTCTTCAATAATACTATCTAGATCGTGAACATACTTCCAAAGATTAGAAATGTGGAACACATCATGCACGCCAGACAACCAGCTAGGCAACTGCACTCGATAGGCTAAAGAATCGATCCTTTCCAGAATAGGAAAAGGACAAATATACCGTGGTGCTAGCTTACCGGTCTTCCCAAATCTTAATACTCCTCGCATAGGAGATACCATGAGAAAGATAGAGTATCCAATCTGGAATTCCAAATCCCTTCTTCTGCGATCATAATAACTCTTTTGACGACTTTGAGCCGTCTTCAATTTCTTTCATATAAAATCAACTTTCTCTGTGGCTTCTTTAATCATATCCGGTCCAAGGATAAGTCTATCACCTGCCTCAATCCATCATGCGGGTGATCGACACGGACGACCATATAAAGCTTCAAAAGGAGCCATCTCTATACTGGCCTGATAGCCATTGTTATATGAGAACTTGGCCTGATGTAAATGGTCCTCCCAAGGACGACCAAAATCAAGTATAAAAGCACGTAATAGGTCTTCTACAATTCGGTTAATCCTCTCAGTCTGCCCATCAGACTGTGGGTGATAAGCAGTGCTGAAATTCAGTTTTGTTCCCAATGTGTCTTGAAATGCCTCCCAAAATCTACTAGTGAAGATCAGATCATGATCACTCACTATACTGCCAGGAATACCGTGGAGACGAATAATTTTTTTCACATATAACTAGGCTAAACTTGCTGTCGCGCGGGTAGATTTCACTGGCAAGAACCGGGCTGTCTTAGTCAAACGGTCCACAATAACCCAAATTGTTTCATTGCCTTTCCGAGTACGAGGCAACCCGTCGATGAAATCCATCGATACTTGGCCACATTTCCACTTGGGTACCTCTAAAGGCTAAAGTAAACCTACCATTTTCTTTCGATCGCTTTTGATTTGTTGGCAAGTAGCACAATGACACGTATATATAGATATGTCCCTTTTCATTGTCTTCCACCAGAAAGTTATTTTGATATCACCATACATTTTGTTGACTCCTAGATAGATGCAAAGTTTAGATTTGTGACATTCGTCCAAAACTTCTCGTTTCAGATCAGGAATGTCCGGGACACAAATCCTGCCTTTTAATCTTATAACTCCATTATCATCAATTGCAAAACTAGAATCTTCACCTCGACGAATTCTTCCATATATTTCCTGAAGAAACTTATCCTCTTTTTGCTTGTTGGCGATCTTTTCAAGAAGAGTAGGAGCAATGACAAGGTGAGCAAGAATAGCATGCTTTCTACTCAAGGCGTCGGCAACTACATTGGCTTTTCCGGGCGTATATAGAATGTCTAGGTCATAAGATGCCAGAAATTCCAACCAACGTTGTTGTCGCAGATTTAAATCTTTCTGGGTGAAGAGATATTTTAAAGATTTGTGGTCGATGAATAATTCGAATTTTCACCAAGAATAAAGAGAGTTCAATAAATATATTGTTAAGTTAAGTTAAATTCGTAAATTGTTAGGAAAAATGAAAATATTTTTACCAAGAAGATAATGTCGCCATATTTTCAAAGCGAAGATAACAGTTAAAGTTCCAAATCATGGGTTGGGTAGTTTCCTTCATGAGGACGTAATTGTCTACACGCATAGGCAATTACCTTCCCATTCTGCATTAATACGGCACCCAAACCGTCACCTCAAGCGTCGGTATAAACAGATAATCCCTGATTCCCGTTGATAATAGCGAGAACAGGAGTGGTGGTTAATCTCTTCTTCAACTCCTGAAAAGCTTCGTCACATTTCGGAGACCAATTGAATTTTGCATTTTTCATTGTTAGCTTAGTCAATGGACTAGCTATCTTAGAAAAGTCCTGAACAAACTTCCAATAATATCCTGCTAAAAACCAAAAAGCTTCGAACTTCCTTTGGGATAGCGGGTTTCCTCCAATCAAGAAGAACGAAAATTTTGCTAGGATCAATAGAAATTCCTTCTTCATTAACAATATGGCCGAGAAATTTAACTTCTTTGACCCAAAATTGGCATTTGGAAAATTTTGTGAATAGAATATTTCTCCTTAATATCTCCAAAACGATTCAAAGATGATCGGCATGCTCTTCTTCGGTCTTGGAATATACCAAAATATCATCATAAACACAAGCATAAATTTATTCAATACTTCTCGGAACACATGAGTCATAAGATCTAGAAGTATGCTGGAGCATTGGTTCGCCCGAAAGGCATGACTAACCATTCGTAGAACACATTTGACTTTTGAAAGCGGTCAAATGAATACAATCTTCGACGATTAATAGTTGATGGAATCCCTGGGCTAGATCCATCTTTGAAAAGAAACGAGCGCCGTGCAATTGATCAAACAAATCATCAATTCTAGGTAGAGGAAATTTATTCTCGAGAGTCAGCATATTGAGATCGCGGGAATCTACACACAATCTCAAAGATCCATCCTATTTAGCAACAAACACGACGGCTGAACCCCATTCAGAAACACTAGGACGAATTAACCCTTTTTCATGTAAATCATTGGTTTGCTGGACTAATTTAACCCTTTCCCTGGGTGCCATCCTGCGACTTGCGTGAACAACAGGACGAGCATTGGGTACTAGGTCAATTCTGAATTCTATTTCTCGGTGTGGAGGTAGATATTTCACTTCTTCGAACACGTCCAGAAAATCTCTAACAATGGGTATGGACTCCAAACTGGGTTCGGGATAACCCAAGTTATACATCAACCCTTCTCTTTTAGGACTAGGGTCTTCAAAAGAAATCTCGATAAAATATCCAAAGTTGGTTTTAATCGAAATCAATCGATTATTGCAATCCAATTTGACTTCGTATTTTGCTAACCAATCCATTCCAAGTACTTCAAACTAGTTAAAACTGGATTCTTTACGCATATAGGTTCATCAACAAATCAGATTCAAGATTTAATTCATTTATAGCTTGCTGAGAGATAAAACTTTGTGTAGCGCCCGTGTCAAACATAACTTTAACAATGCTATCATAAATAGTAAGATTACCTTCCAGAACTCCTTTCCCCTTTTCTGCTTTGGAATATGCAGGTTGGTCTTTGACTATGTACACCTTGGCTGTCTGAGCTTGCTCCATGGTTGGGTAATCTTTAACTTCGTGTCCTAATTTCTGACAATAATAACATTTCCTTGGCTTCGCTTGTACGGATTGATCTCTCTTTGGCTTTTTGCAGCTGTTTGAGTAGTGGCCTTTTTCTAGACAATTGAAGCAAGTGACATTCTCTGCCGTGTTTCCTTGATTGCTCTTCTTTTCTCCTTACCCTGCCATGGTTTCTTGCCTCCAAATTTCCTCTTCTTCCAATTTTGATTGCTCGAATTTCCTTTTTCCACCGGGGCTTCTTGCATGTCAAGTGTAGCATATATGTACCCTATATCAACCAAATCTGAAAAGGATTCTTTGACGTGGCCAGTTATCCTTTCGTGGAACTTCTTATTCATCCCACGAATGAATCTTTCATTCTTCTTTAAAGGCGTGTTTACCAACTCTGGACCAAAACGAGACAATTCATTGAATTTTTTTAGATACTCCTCGAATGGCAAACTCCCCTGCTTTAAGTCCGTGAATTCCTGGTATCCACAATCCCGATCGGTATTCCCATCACATGTGGAGATCTCTATACCGGAGCAACTCAGTGCAGAGATAATCGATAGGTTATCCTATCGTTTTCAAAGACACCCGGTCTTCACCGCCTTCTTCAAAAGCTATTCACTTCGACGTATCACTATTTGGAATGGGTTATATGACACAAAGGTCCTCTTTCGGCTACACTGAATAGTGAGCGTTAAATATAAAATACGTGGATGTATCAATCACAAAGATTCACATTCATGATTGATGTGGGTTTCAGATAACCAATTGGAATCCGACTCCCTGTCGCATCGAAGTTTAAATGTCGTTTTACGGGCAAAAGGATTTTCACATAAATATAGAATTAAATCTCAAATCACAGTCAGCACAAAGCAATCTACATCACACAGTATCACAACAGAAATATCAATTCAGTACACAACACTTGATAATGGTTAATCATTTTTAGTTAAGGTGAATGTGGTTTAAATGACTTAACCACATAACTATTTTTATTGATTATTTTAAATCAATGATTAATTATTCTTAATGATAAATAAATTAAATCTTAATCTGTTTTATTAGTTATTCTTAATCAATTAACTTAACTTACTACTAATTATAAATTAATCAACTTAAATTATCTAATTAACAATTCTTAATTATAAATAAATTAGGCTCTTGATTATTAATTAACCAAATTATAAATTAATCATTCTTAATTACCCTTTTCAAACAATTAATTAATAATAATTATTTATCTTAATTAATATTTTAGAATCTTCCTTAATTGTTTTGAAATCAATTTATTATAATTACAAAAGGCTTTAATGTTAATTAACTTTAATACTTATCTTAAATTAGATTTTAAAACATTGTTAAGTATTTGCTTGGTTAATTAAAACTTGAAACAAATTCTTAACTTAAAATAGTCAACATTAATTATTCCATAAATACTAAAATTTGCTTAACATTATAAACTTGAAATTTATTGGGCTTTACCCATATTTGAAGCAAACTCGAGCATAACCCCAGTTTACTTGAGTAAACACTCGAGTTTCCCCTACGTTTCCCCGAGTCGTCTCACGTTTCTCACGTATACTCCTTCTTCTCTGTTTTTTTATAAAACTAAATTTTTAAACTTAATAACCGTTCTAGGCTCGCATACTCGAGTACTAACCCGAAGCGATCACCATTTTACTCGAGTGACAGCTCGAATTGCTCACCACAAATCAACACTGACACCCCAATCTACGTCGTACACGTGCACAACTTCTAGATGTAGCTCCGACGAACTCCACGACCACCGGCAAGTCGCGAATCACCCCAATACTCGAAATCGAAACACGATTTGACACCGAATACTCGAAATCAAAATTTAGCGGCTTGCTCGAAAAACTGCAATCAACCCAACCAACCAAAAACACCTCGCCGCCGTTGCTCAGACCACCAGAGACGCCACGACTTTGCCACATCACGTCAACCCCCTACACTAAAATCCCCCTGAAGTATGTGCAACTCGGTGCATCAGAGGTGATGAAATCACCTCGTTTCCATGCACGTCAAAAACTCGAATTCAAACCCTAAATTCACCTCGTCCCACCAATTTACGCAATAGAAAAATTATTCGACAATTTTCTCGAGATCATCAATGCCCAATCAAGCTTCAAGCAGAATCTTTACATTCAAAAATTCCTTGATCAATGGCAATGGCCAAAAAAGCATTTTCGGTTCAACTTGATACTGCAATTAAAATACTTCACTAAAAATCACCAATTTTGTTGTAAAAATTTTGTTTTTGAATGTTGATTCAAGCTATATAATCGAATTAGTAATTAACAATATTCGAATTTATCCAAAAATTTACTTTTTACTGTAAAACTGAATGTTACAAAGTCACACTTCACTTTTAAGCTTTAAACAAATTTTAGGCTGTGATTCAAGTTTAAACAAACTTATTTTGTTTAAAATCCTAAGTTAAAAATGTTTGTATGAAGGTTTATTAGATTTTTCTCTAATTCACTTTGCTTTGAAACGAAAAGTTTTGAAGAACTAGCCACATAAAAATTTCAAGGATCACATAAAACATACAGAACAAATATATTTTTCATACAACAAAACACAAAGCTATTCATGAATCAATACACAGATTTAATTTTTTTAAAGTTGTATGTTTACTCGCCTGGCAAAGTTTTTAACAAAGACTTGTTTTGAAACTGCAGTACTGATCTTCCTGCATCACTTTTCTGTTTTTTTCTTTTTGTTCAGCAGATTGTATTTGAACTTGAAAATATGGTGATGTTTATACTTTTTTCTTTCCTCTGATTTGCTAAGTTATGATGAACGAACTGAAACTAATATGGGTGTATATACAAAGAAGGCAGTTTTGTATAAGGGTATCTTATAACTGGTACAACTTTTTTCTTTGATCAGATTTTTTTGTGTTTAATTTTCCGTATATTGAAATGACCTGTTTTTGTGCTGAGAATAAATAGCATTCAATGCTTATGTTCCCATCTAAGTTTACATACTAATGATATTTGATTTTTTTTGCATGTACATTTTTGTTTTATCTATAGATATTTATCTTAGCGTTGAATACATTTTTTTTCTTCTTGCATACACCAAATCCACATGCAAATCTATATGTATTTCATTATGTTATTTTTTACTAGAATTATCATATGTATCCCTAAAAGTTACCCTATATATTTATGTTTAACACAATTTCTTGTTTTTATAATTCCTATTATCATTTATTTAAAGCTTAACAACCAAATACTTTATTTATATCCATATATCTTTGTAATATTTAGTATTAATAATATTTTGTTTGTTTGAAACTTTTCAAATTTAAATTTAAAAAGTTCAAACAAACTACCAAATTTAAATTAATAAATTTTGGGATATTACAAATATCCCCCCTTAAGAAAATTTCGTCCTCGAAATTTGAAAGAGAAAGAAAAGAAAACAAAGAATATACGAATTCAGAAAAGGATAGAGTAATGGCTTACCAGTTTAAGCCGAGATATCCACTCTGCAATTGGGATATGATTTCCGCATATTTTCTTCGGTCTCCAAAGTGTAATCCTTTGGATCGCAACTCCACTGAACTTTAATAAGTTTTACAGTTTTGTTTCTCAACCGCTTTTCTTCACGATCTACAATCTTTATCATTTCTCTTTTAACTGTTAAATTGGAAGTGATTTCGAGATCCTGTTGAGAAGCTTCTTCAATAATACTATCTAGATCGTGCACATACTTCCTAAGATTAGAAATGTGGAACACATCACGCACGCCAAACAACCAGCTAGGCAACTGCACTCGATAGGCTAAAGAACCGATCCTTTCCAAAATAGGAAAAGGACCAATATACCGTGGTGCTAGCTACCGGTCTTCCCAAACCTTAATACTTCTCGCATAGGAGATACTTTAAGAAAGACAAAGTCTCCAATCTGAAATTCCAAATCCCTTCTTCTGCGATCATAATAACTCTTTTGACGACTTTGAGCCGTCTTCAATTTCTTTCGTATAAAATCAACTTTCTCTGTGGCTTCTTTAATCATATCTGGTCTAAGGACAAGTCTATCACCTGCCTCAAACCCAGCATGTGGGTGATCGACACGGACGAACCATATAAAGCTTCAAAAGGAGCCATCTCTATATTGGCCTGATAGCTATTGTTATATGAGAACTCGACCAGGTGTAAACGGTCCTCCCAAGAACCACCAAAATCAAGTATACAAGCACGCAATAGGTCTTCTAAAATTTGGTTAATCCTCTCAATCTGCCCATCAGACTGCGGGTGATAAGCAGTGCTGAAATTCAGTTTCGCTCCCAGTGCATCTTGAAATGCCTTCCAAAATCAACTAGTGAAGATCGGATCACAATCACTCACTATACTGCTAGGAATACCGTGGCGACGGAAAATTTCTTTCATATATAATTCAGCTAAACTTGCTGCCGCGTGGGTAGATTTCACTAGCAAGAAGTGGGTTGTCTTAGTCGAACGGTCCACAATAACCCAAATTGCTTCATTTCCTTTCCGAGTACGAGGCAACCCGTCGATGAAATCCATCGATACTTAGTCCCATTTCCACTTGGGTACCTCTAAAGGCTAAAGTAAACCCGCTATTTTCTTTTGATCGCTTTTGATTTGATGTCAAGTAGCACAACGACTCACATATATAGATATGTCCCTTTTCATTGTCTTCCACCAGAAAGTTCTTTTGATATCATGATACATTTTGTTGACTCCTGGATGGATGCAAAATTTAGATTTGTGACATTCGTCCAAAACTTCTCGTTTCAGATCAAGAATGTCCGGGACACAAATCCTGCCTTTTAATCTTATAACTCCATTATCATCAATTGCAAAACTAGAATCTTCACCTCGACGAATTCTCCCATATATTTCCTGAAGAAAATTGTCCATTTTTTGCTTGTTGGCGATCTTTTCAAGAAGAGTAGGAGCAATGACAAGGTGAGCAAGAATAGCATGCTTTCTACTCAAGGCGTCGGCAACTACATTGGCTTTTCCGGACGTATATAGAATGTCTAGGTCATAAGATGCCAAAAATTCCATCCAACGTTATTATCGCAGATTTAAATCTTTCTGGGTGAAGAGATATTTCAAAAATTTATGGTCGGTGAATAATTCTAATTTTTCACCTAGAATAAAGAGAGTTTAATAAATATATTTTTAAGTTAAGTTAAATTCATAAATTGCTAGGAAAACTAAAAAGATTTTTACCCAGAAGATAATGTCGCCATATTTTCAAAGCAAAGGTAACAGCTAAAATTTCCAAATCATGGGTTGAGTTTCTTTTATGAAGACGTAATTGTCTACTATTACCTTCCCATTCTGCATTAATACCGCACCCAAACCGTCACCGCAAGCGTCGGTATAAACAGATAATCCCTGATTCTCGTTGATAATAGCGAGAACAGGAGCGGTGGTTAATCTCTTCTTTAACTCCTGAAAAGCTTCGTCACATTTCGGAGACCAATTGAATTTTGCATTTTTCATTGTTAGCTTAGTCAACAAACCAGCTATCTTAGAAAAGTCCTGAACAAACTTCCGATAATAACCTGCTAAACCCAAAAAGCTTCAAACTTCCTTTGGGGTAGTGTGTTTCCTCCAATCAAGAATAGCGGAAATTTTGCTAGGATCAACAGAAATTCCTTCTTCATTAACAATATGGCCGAGAAATTTAACTTCTTTGACCCAAAATTGGCATTTGAAAAATTTTGTGAATAGAATATTTCTCCTTAGTATCTCCAAAATGATTCTAAGATGGTCGGCATGCGCCTCTTCGGTCTTGGAAAAGACCAAAATATCATCAATAAACACAAGCACAAATTTATACAATACTTCCTGGAACACACAAGTCATAAGATCTACGATGTATGCTGGAGCATTGGTTCGCCGAAAGGCATGACTAACCATTCGTAGAACATATAAGGACCCCTGAAAGCAGTCAAATGAATACAATCTTCGACGATTCGTAATTGATGGAATCCCTGGGCTGGATCCATCTTTGAAAAGAAACGAGCGTCGTGCAATTGATCAAACTGATCATCAATTCTAGGTAGAGGAAATTTACTCTTGAGAGTCAGCCTATTGAGATCGCGGTAATTTGCATTCAATCTCAAAGATCCATCCAATTTAGCAACAAACACGACGGTTGAACCCCATTCAGAAACACTAGGACGAATTAACCCTTTTTCTAGTAAATCATTGGTTTGATGGACTAATTCAACCCTTTCCATGTGTGCCATCCTGCGACTTGCGTGAACGACAGGACGAGCATTGGGTACTAGGTCAATTCTGAATTCTATTTCTCGGTGTGGAGGTAGAGATTTCACTTCTTCGAACACGTCCGAAAAGGCTTTAACAATGGGTATGGACTCCAAACTGGGTTCGGGATAACCCAAGTTATAGATCAACCCTTCTCTTTTAGGACTATGGTCTTCACAAGAAATCTCGATAAAATCTCCATATTTGGTTTTAATCGAAATCAATCGATTATTGCAATCCTATTTGACTTCGTATTTTGCTAACCAATCCATTCCGAGCAAGACTTCAAACTCGTTAAAATCAAGGACAAAGAGACTGATAGGGAATTGGTAACAAGAATATGAGATAGGAACGTTTCTACATCGAAGACAAAAGTTCGCGGGACCTCCAACTGGATTCTTTACGCATATAGGTTCATCGAAAAAATCAGGTTCAAGATTTAATTCATTTATAGCTTGCCGAGAGATAAAAATGTGTGCAGCGCCCATGTCAAACAAAACTCTAACAATGCTATCATAAATAGTAAGATTACCTTCCAGAACTCCTTTCCCCTTTTATGCTATTTGGAAAATGAAACTATCATAAGGCCTCCCGGCACACACACAATGCAATCGCACATTTGGGGGATATTTCTCCTTATGATAGTCAAATATGCTTAATACGAGAAAAGTTCTTTGACATTATTACTAGTGCATAGTGTGAAAACATTTTGAAAACATAATATTATTCTTAGCCAGCATAGGTACAATTATACTATGCCTACTATAGCTTCCATGTTAAATGGCAGGTTCTACAACTAGAACCGTACTGGGTTCATATTGTTTTGTTTGGGTTTCCAATAAATGGTCAGGCTAAGGAACTTCCTACTACCACATGGGTACGCCTCTGGAGGGATGTCTCGAGAACCTACCTGGTTCTCTTCCAACACAAGACCGGGTTACCACTGTAATTATGTAACTACTACTTGAGTATGCCACTCCTCGGTCGTTTGCGACCTTTATCCGAGGGTCCTCTACCACAAAGCAACAACCACACAATAAATGAGATTGCAGCAACCACATAGTTTAAGTATCTGGGATCCATACCATGATACCACCTTTTTCAGAAGGAAATGACATACCCTAAAGGGCGCAACCCTCATAACCTTGCCGTATCTTTTCTGTTTCGACCATTTCTGGGGTGTGAGGTCCGATGAGGTCTCGTCCACAAAGCTACGCTTTGCACGAAAGCCATGCTTTGATCACAAATGATCAACAAATGATCATCAACACACAGCAACACTTAGTATATCACACTACCAAATTAGGAGTATATCACTGATAACCTTCAACTACATAACCTCTGAGCTCATACGACTCCGAGAAGGGTGTTAAGCTAAGAGAATAAATTCTCTGCCACTAACAGATATGTATTTGAAAGAAATCTGCTTTATATCTCAAAGTGTAATGTCGATAACCATACAAGCCTATTCCAGGTCCGAACAGAACCGAAGGCACTTCGTCCAATAAAGTAAAAAGCCCTTGCAAATCCAGGTATCCACAATCCCGATCGGATTTCCCATCACATGTGGAGATCTCTATACCGGAGCAACTCAGTGCAGAGATAATCGATAGGTTATCCTATCGTTATCAAAGACACCCGGTCTTCACCGCTTTCTTCAAAAGCTATTCATTTTGACGTATCACTATTTGGAGTGGGTTATATGACAAAAAGGTCCTCTCCCGGCTAAACTGAATAGTGAGCGTTAAATTTAAAATACGTGGATGTATCAATCACAAAGATTCACATTCATGATTGATGTGGGTTTCGGATAACAAACTGGAATCCATCTCCCTGTCGCATCGAAGTTTAAATGTCGTTTTACGGGAAAAAGGATTTTCACATAAATATAGAATTAAATCACAAATCACAGTTCAGCACAAAGCAATCTACATCACACAGTATCACAACAGAAATATCAATTCAGTACACAACACTTGATAATGGTTAATCATTTTTAGTTAAGGTGAATGTGGTTTAAATGAATTAACCACATAACTATTTTTATTGATTATTTTAAATCAATGATTAATTATTCTTAATGATAAATAAATTAAATCTTAATTGGTTTTATTAATTATTCTTAATCAATTAACTTAACTAACTACTAATTATAAATTAATCAACTTAAATTATCTAATTAACAATTCTTAATTATAAATAAATTAGGCTCTCGATTATTAATTAACCAAATTATAAATTAATCTTTCTTAATTACCCTTTTCAAACAATTAATTAATAATAATTATTTATCTTAATTAATATTTTAGAATCTTCCTTAATTGTTTTGAAATCAATTTATTACAATTACAAAACGCTTTAATGTTAATTAACTTTAATACTTATCTTAAATTAGATTTTAAAACATTGTTAAGTATTTGCTTGGTTAACTAAAAAATGAAACAAATTCTTAACTTAAAATAGTCAACATTAATTATTCCATAAATACTAAAATTTGCTTAACATTATAAACTTGAAATTTATTGGGCTTAACCCATATTTGAAGCAAACTCGAGCATAACCCCAGTTTACTCGAGTAAACACTCGAGTTTCCCCTACGTTTCCCCGAGTCGTCTCACGTTTCTCATGTATACTCCTTCTTCTCTGTTTTTTTTTAAAACTAAAATTTTAAACTTAATAACCGTTCCAGGCTCGTGTACTCGAGTACTAACCCGAAGGGATCACCATTTTATTCGAGTGACAGCTCGAGTTGCTCACCACCCATCAACACTAACACCCCAATCTACGTCGTACACGAGCAGGGCGTCGTGCCATAGCTCCGGCGAAATCTACGACCATCGGCAAGTCGCGAATCCCCCCAATACTTGAAATCCAAACACGATTTGACACCGAACACTCGAAATCTAAATTTAGCAGTTTGCTCGAAAAACTGCAATCGACCCAACCAACCAAAAACACCTCGCCGTCGTTGCTCAGACCACCAGAGACGCCACGACTTTGGCCACATCACGTCAACCCCCTACACTAGCATCCCCCTGGAGTACGTGCAACTCGGTGCATCAGAGGTGATGAAATTACCTCGTTTCTAGGCACGTCAAAAACTCAAATACAAACCCTAAATTCACCTCGTCCCACCAATTTACGCAATAGAAAATTTATTCGAAGATTTTCCCTAGATCATCAATGCCCAAGCAAGCTTCAAGCAGAATCTTAACATTCAAAAATTCCTTGATCGATGGCAATGGCCGAAAAAGCATTTTTCGGTTCAATTTGAGATTGCACTTAAAATACTTCACTAAAAATCACCAATTCTGTTTTAAAAATCTTGTTTTTGAATGTCGATTCAAGCTATATGATCGAACTAATGATTAGCAATATTCGAATTTATCCAAAAATTTACTTTTTACTGTAAAACTGAATGTTACAGAGTCACACTTCACTTTTAAGCTTTAAACAAATTTTAGGCTGTGATTCAAGTTTAAACAAACTTATTTTGTTTAAAATCCTAAATTAAAAATGTTTGTATGAAGGTTTATTAAATTTTTCTCTAATTCATTTTGCTCTGAAACCAAAAGTATTGAAGAATAAGCCATATAAAAATTTCCAGGATCACAGAAAACATACAGAACAATTTTTTTTTATACAGCAAAACACAAAGCTATTCATGAATCAACACACAGATTTAATTTTTTTTAAAGTTGTATGTTTACTCACCTGACAAAGTTTTGATCAGAGACTTGTTTTGAAACTGCAGTATTGATCTTCCTGTATCATCTTTCTGTTTTTTTCTTTTTGTTCGGCAGATTGTATTTGAACTTGAAAATATGGTGATGTTTATGTTTTTTTCCTTTCCTCTGATTTGTTAAGCTGTGATGAACGAACTGGAACTAATATGGGTGTATATATAAAGAAGGCAGTTTGTATAAGGGAGGTTATAACTGGTACAACTTTTTTCTTTGATCAAATTTTTTTTGTGTTTAATTTTCTGCATGTTGAAATAACCTGTTTTTGTGCTGAGAATAAATAGTATTTAATGCTTTTGTTCCCATCAAAGTTTACATACTTAAGCTATTTGATTTTTTTCTATGTACATTATTATTTTATCTATAGATATTTATCTGAGCCTTAAATACATTTTTTTTCCTTCTTGCATACACGAAATCCACATGCAAATCTATATGTATTTCATTATGTTATTTTTTACTAGAATTATCTTATGTATCCCTATAAGTTACCCTATATATTTATGTTTAACACAATTTATTGTTTTTATAATTTCTATTATCATTTATTTAAAGCTTAACTACCAAATACCCTATTTATATCCATATATCTTTGTAATATTTAATATTAATAATATTTTGTTTGTTTGAAACTTTTCAAATTTAAATTTCAAAAGTTAAAAAAAACTACCAAATTTAAATTAATAAATTTTGGAATGTTACAAATATCCCCCCTTAAGAAAATTTCGTCCTCGAAATTTGAAAGAGAAAGAAAAGCAAACAAAGAATATACGAATTCAGAAAAGGATAGAGAAATGACTTACTAGTTTAAGCCGAGATATCCACTCTGCAATTGGGATATGATTCCGCATATTATCTTCAGTTTCCCAAGTGCAATCCATTGGATCGCCACTCCACTAAACTTTAACTAGTTTCACAATTTTGTTTCTCAACCGCTTTTCATCACGATCTACAATCTTTATCGGTTCTCTTTTAACTGTTAAATTGGAAATGATTTCGAGATCCTGTTGAGCATCAATAATACTATCTAGATCGTGCACACACTTCCAAAGATTAGAAATGTGGAACACATCATGCACGCCAGACAACCAGCTAGGCAACTGCACTCGATAGGCCAAAGAACCGATCCTTTCCAGAATAGGGAAAGGACCAATATACCGTGGTGCTAGCTTACCGGTCTTCCCAAACCTTAATACTCCTCGCATAGGAGATACTTTGAGAAAGATAGAGTATCCAATCTGGAATTCCAAATCCCTTCTTTTGCGATCATAATAACTCTTTTGACGACTTTGAGCCAACTTCAATTTCTTTCATATAAAATCAACTTTCTCTATGGCTTCTTTAATCATATCCGGTCCAAGGACAAGTCTATCACCTGCCTCAATCCATCATGCGGGTGATCGACACGGACGACCGTATAAAGCTTCAAAAGGAGCCATCTCTATACTGTCCTGATAGCCATTGTTATGTGAGAACTTGGCCAGATGTAAATGGTCCTCCCAAGGACGACCAAAATCAAGTATAAAAGCACATAATAGGTCTTCTACAATTTGGTTAATCCTCTCAGTCTGCCCATAAGACTGTGGGTGATAAGCAGTGCTGAAATTCAGTTTTGTTCCCAATGTGTCTTGAAATGCCCCCCAAAATCTTCTACTGAAGATCAGATCATGATCACTCACTATACTGCCAGGAATACCGTGGAGACGAACAATTTCTTTCACATATAACTAGGCTAAACTTGTTGTCGCGCGGGTAGATTTTACTGGCAAGAAGTGAGCTGTCTTAGTCAAACGGTCCACAATAACCCAAATTGTTTCTTTGCCTTTCCGAGTACGAGGCAACCCGTCGATGAAATCCATCGATACTTGGCCCCATTTCCACTTGGGTACCTCTAAAGGCTGAAGTAAACCTACCATTTTCTTTTGATCGCTTTTGATTTGTTGGCAAGTAGCACAACGACTCACATATATAGATATGTCCCTTTTCATTGTCTTCCACCATAAAGTTCTTTTGATATCACGATACATTATGTTGACTCCTAGATAGATGCAAAGTTTAGATTTGTGACATTCGCCCAAAATTTATCGTTTCAGATCAGGAATGTCCGGCACACAAATCAAGCCTTCTAATCTTATAACTCCATTATCATCAATTGCAAAACTAGAATCTTCACCTTGACGAATTCTTCCATATATTTCCTGAAGAAACTTATCCTCTTTTTGCTTGTTGGCAATCTTTTCAAGAAGAGTAGGAGCAATGACAAGGTGAGCAAGAATAGCATGCTTTCTACTCAAGGCGTCGGCAACTACATTGGCTTTTCGGGCGTATATAGAATGTCTAGGTCATAAGATGCCAGAAATTCCAACCAACATTGTTGTCGTAGATTTGAATCTTTCTGGGTGAAGAGATATTTTAAAGATTTGTGGTCGATGAATAATTCGAATTTTCACCTAGAATAAAGAGAGTTCAATAAATATATTGTTAAGTTAAGTTATTCGTAAATTGTTAGGAAAATTGAAAATATTTCTACCCATAAGATAATGTCGCCATATTTTCAAAGCGAAGATAACAGTTAAAGTTCCAAATCATGGGTTGGGTAGTTTCCTTCATGAGGACGTAATTGTCTACTCGCATAGGCAATTAACTTCCCATTCTGCATTAATACCGCACCCAAACCGTCACCTCAAGCGTCGGTATAAACAGATAATCCCTGGTTCCCGTTGATAATAGCGAGAACAGGAGCGGTGGTTAATCTCTTCATCAACTCCTGAAAAGCTTCGTCGCATTTCGGAGACCAATTGAATTTTGCATTTTTCATTGTTAGCTTAGTCAACGGACTAGCTATCTTAGAAAAGTCCTGAACAAACTTCCAATAATATCCTGCTAAACCTAAAAAGCTTCGAACTTCCTTTGGGTTAGTGGGTTTCCTCCAATCAGGAAGAGCGGAAATTTTGCTAGGATCAATAGAAATTCCTTCTTCATTAACAATATGGCTGAGAAATTTAACTTCTTTGACCCAAAATTGGCATTTGAAAAAATTTGCGAATAGAATATTTCTCCTTAATATCTCCAAAACGATTCAAAGATGGTCGGCATGCTCTTCTTCGGTCTTGGAATAGACCAAAATATCATCAATAAACACAAGCAAAAATTTATTCAATACTTCTCGGAACACATGATTCATAAGATCTACGAAGTATGCTGGAGCATTGGTTTGCCCGAAAGACATGACTAACCATTCGTAGAACACATTTGACCCTTGAAAGCGGTCAAATGAATACAATCTTCGATGATTCATAGTTGATGGAATCCCTGGGCTAGATCCATCTTTGAAAAGAAACGAGCGTCATGCAATTGATCAAACAAATCGTCAATTCTAGGTAGAGGAAATTTATTCTCGAGAGTCAGCTTATTGAGATCGCGGGAATCTACACACAATCTCAAAGGTCCATCCTATTTAGCAACAAACACGACGGCTGAACCCCATTCAGAAACACTAGGACGAATTAACCCTTTTTCTAGTAAATCATTGGTTTGCTAGGCTAATTTAACCCTTTCCCTGGGTGCCATCCTACGACTTTCATGAACAACAGGACGAGCATTGGGTACTAGGTCAATTCTGAATTCTATTTCTCGGTGTGGAGGTAGATATTTCACTTCTTCGAACATGTCCGGAAAATCTCTAACAATGGGTATGGACTCCAAACTGGGTTCGGGATAACCCAAGTTATACATCAACCCTTCTCTTTAAGGACTAGGGTCTTTAAAAGAAATCTCGATAAAATCTCCAAAATTGGTTTTAATCGAAATCAATCGATTATTGCAATCCAATTTGACTTCGTATTTTGCTAACCAATCCATTCCAAGTAAGACTTCAAACTAGTTAAAACTGGATTCTTTACGCATATAGGTTCATCAACAAAATCAGATTCAAGATTTAATTCATTTATAGCTTGCTGAGAGATAAAACTTTGTGTAGCGCCCGTGTCAAACATAACTCTAACATTGCTGTCATAAATAGTAAGATTACCTTCCAGAACTCCTTTCCCCTTTTCTGCTTTGGAAGATGCAGGTTGGTCTTTGACTGTGTACACCTTGGCTGTCTGAGCTTGCTTCATGGTTGGGCAATCTTTAACTTCGTGTCCTAATTTCTGACAAATATAACATTTCCTGGGCTTCGCTTGTACGAATTGATCTCTCTTTGGCTTCTTGCAGCTGCTTGTGTAGTGGCCTTTTTCTAGACAATTGAAGCAAGTGACATTCTCTGTCGTGCTTCCTTGATTGCTCTTCTTTTTCTCCTTACCCTGCCATGGTTTCTTGCCTCCAAATTTCCTCTTCTTCTAATTTTGATTGCTTGAATTTACTTTTTCCACCGGGGAGTCTTGCATGTCAAGTGTAGCATATATGTACCCCATATCAACCAAATCTGAAAAGGATTCTTTGACGTGGCCAATCATCCTTTCGTGGAACTTCTTATTCATCCTACGAATGAATCTTTCATTCTTCTTTAAAGGCGTGTTTACCAACTCTGGACCAAAACGAGACAATTCATTGAATTTGTTTAGATACTCCTCGAATGACAAACTCCCCTGCTTTAAGTCCGTGAATTCATGGTACATTCGAGCAATTCCAGCCGATGGCATATAGCGCTTCTTAAATACTTCTTTAAATCTCTCCTAAGTAAACTCATCTTCTGGCTTATCTACAGTAACTGTCTCCCACCATGCTAAAGCTTCTTCTTGAAGTTGCCAAGAAGCTATGAGTCGCATCTGATCATCTTGCAACTTCAGCCCTCTAAAGATTCTTTCACATGATCTGATCCATGCTTAGGCCTCAACAATCGACTCCTTGCCGGTGAACGGCTTACCACCAATCCTTGAAAAATTCTTATATAAATCAGCCAGATTCTGCTGATGCTGAATAGATAAAGCTGCTTCTGCTGTTGGGGGAACTTGGCTAGGTGTTGTGGCATTTCCTCGCCCCCCAGCTCTTCCTCTTCGTCCGCTTATTCTTTCTATCTAAATTTAGTAAGAAAATTGGTTTAGATATTCGAACGAGATATCTTAAGGAATATCAACGTTAAAGGAAATAGACTAAGAAAATTTGGAGTTTCGGTATCGGTTATACTCATTCTAGGGTATACTTCACCCTATCTCTAATGAGCTATCTAATGTGTTATACTTCGTAGCTAAAGTTCTTACTCAACCTTCAGCTCTGATACCACTTTGTCACGATCTGAAATTCAATGTTCGAAAATTGACACTAAATACCTCACTTGTATTCGGTAGTCAAAGATTCAAACATCGAACTCCAGTCGGATGGAGCTTATAACAACATTAGATGAATATAAAACAGCGGAAACAAAATGAATATCATGCATTATATCACAGATATAACATCATCATAATATCCATTACTACATCAGAGTATCATAATACATATATCACAACTCCAAATAGAACATCAAATGATCATATGCCAAAAAGTCTTCAAAGGAATGAAGTGATAGCAAACTTCCAAAAACTAAGCACCTTAATATCCAAAGCTTCCAAAATATCTCCAAAGTAAAAGCCTCCAAAATACTACTAACACCAGAACACGAAAACCTCCTACTGGGCTGCCCGTGTGAAAATGATGGGCACCCAGAGTTTATAAAGAAACAATAAACTCCGGGTCGGTCATGGGACTGGTATGAGTAAACAAAAACAGTTGCTTTTAAATAAAATAGATTCATGAAAGAAAATTCGTTATGCTTTTTGGAAAAAAATGAAACTACCATAAGGCCTTCCAGCACACACACAATGCAGTCGCACATTTGGGGGAGATTTCTCCTTATGATAGTCAAATATTCTTAAGACTAGAAAAGTTCTTTGATATTATTACTAGTGCATAGTGTGATAACATTGCGAAAATATAATATTAATCTTAGCCAGCATAGGTACCCTTATACTATGCTTACTATAGCTTCCATGTTAAACGGCAGGTTCTACAACTAAAACCGTACTGGGTTTGTATTGTTTTGTTTGGGTTTCCAACAAATGGTCAGGCTAAGGAACTTCCTACTGTCACATGGGTACGCCTCTGGAGGGACGTCCCGAGAACCTACCCGGCTCTCTGCCAACACAAGGCCGGGTTACCTCTATAACTAGGCAACTACTACTCGAGTATGTCACCCCCTGATCGTTTGCGACCTTTGTCCGAGGGCCCTCTACCACAAAGAAACAACCACACAGTAAATGAGATTGCAGCAACCACATAGGTTAAGTATCTGGGCTCCATACCATGATACCACCTTTTCCAGAAGGAAATGACATACCCTAAAGGGCACGACCCTTATAGCCTTGCCGCATCTTTCCTGTTTCGACCATTTACGGGGTGTGAGGTCCGATGAGGTCTTGTCCACAAAGCTACGCTTTACACGAAAGCCATACTTTGATCACAAATGATCAACAAATGATCATCAAAACACAGCACTACTTAGTATACCACACTACCAAATTAGAGTATATCACTGATAACCTTCAACTACATAACCTCTGAGCTTGTAAGTCTCAGAGAAGGGTGTTAAGCTAAGAGAATAAATTCTCCGCCACCAACAAATATGTATTTGAAATAAATCTGCTTTATATCTCAAAGTGTAAGGCCAGACACACAACCATGCAAGTCTGTTCCGGGTTCGAACAGAACCGAAGGCACTTCGTCCAATAAAGGAAAAAGCCCTTGCAAATTCGAGTATCCACAATCTCGATCGGACTTCCCACCACATGTGGATATCTCTATACCGAAGCAACTCAGTGCAGAGACAATCGATAGGTTATCCTATCGTTTTCGAAGACACCCGGTCTTCACCACCGTCTTCAAAAGCTATTAATTTCGACATATCACTATTCGGAATGGGTTATATGACACAAAGGTCCTCCCCGACTAAACCGAATAGCGAGCGTTAATTTTAAAACACGTGGATGTATCAATCACAAAGATTCACATTCAGGGTTCGATGTCGGTTTTGGATAACCAACTGGAATCCGACTCCCTGACGCATCGAAGTTTAAATGTCGTTTTACGGGAAAAAGGATTTTCATATGAATACATAATTAAATCACAAATCACAGTTCAACACAAAGCAATTTACATCACACAGTATCACATCAGAAATATCAATTCAGTACACAACACTTGATAATGGTTAATCATTTTTAATTAAGGTGAATGTGGTTTAAATGAATTAACCGCATAACTATTTTTATTAATTATTTTAAATCAATGATTAATTATTCTTAATGACAAATAATTATATCTTAATCAATTTTATTAATTAATTATTTCTTAATCAATTAACTTAATTAACTACTAATTATAAATTAATCAACTTAAATTATCTAATTAACAATTCTTAATTATAAATAAATTAGGCACTTGATTATTAATTAACCAAATTATAAATTTATCATTCTTAATTACCCTTTTCAAACAATTAACTAATAACAATTATTTATCTTAATTAATATTTTAGAATCTTCCTTAATTGTTTTGAAATCAATTTATTACAATTACAAAAAGCTTTAATGTTAACTAACTTTAATACTTATCTTAAATTAGATTTTAAAACATTGTTAAGTATTTGCTTGGTTAATTAAAACTTGAAACAAATTCTTAACTTAAAATAGTCAACATTAATTATACCATAAATACTAAAATTTTCTTAACGTAGTAAACTTGAAATTTATTGAGCTTAACCCATTTTTGAAGCAAACCCGAGCACAACTCCAGTTTACTTGAGTAAACACTTAAGTTTCCCTTAGTTTCCCCAAGTCGTCTCTCGTTTCTCACGTATAATCCTTCTTCTCTGTTTTTATTTAAAACTTAAGTTTTAAACTTAATAACCGTTCCAGGCTCGCGTACTCGAGTACTAACCCGAAGAGATCACCATTTTACTCGAGTGACAGCTTGAGTTGCTCACCACCCATCAACACTGACAGCCCAATCTACGCCATACACGTGCACGGCGTCGCGCCGTAGCTCCAGCGAACTCCAAGACCATCGACAGGTCGCGAATCACCCCAATACTTGAAATCGAAACAGATTTGACACCGAACACTCGAAATCAAAATTTAGCAGTTTGCTTGAAAAACTGCAATCGACCCAACCAACCAAAAACACCTCGCCGCCGTTGCTCAGACCACCAGAGACGCAACGACTTTGGCCACATCACGTCAATCCCTTACACTAACATCCCCTTGGAGTACGTGCAACTCGACGCAACAGAGGTAATGAAATCACCTCGTTTCCAAGCACGTCAAAAACTCGAATACAAACCCTAAATTCACCTCGTCCCACCAATTTACGCAATAGAAAAATTATTCGACAATTTTCCCGAGATCATCAATGCCCAAGCAAGCTTCAAGCAGAATCTTAACATTCAAAAATTCTTTGATCGATGGCAATGGCCGAAAAACATTTTCGGTTCAACTTGAGACTGCACTTAAAATACTTCACTAAAATTACCAATTTTGTTTTAAAAAATCTTGTTTTTGAATGTTTATTCAAGCTATATAATCGAATTAATGATTAACAATATTCGAATTTATCGAAAAATTTACTTTTTACAGTAAAACTGAATGTTACAGAGCCACACTTCACTTTTAAGCTTTAAATAAATTTTAGGCTGTGATTCAAGTTTAAACAAACTTATTTTGTTTAAGATCCTAAGTTAAAATTGTTTGTATGAAGGTTTATTAGATTTTTCTCTAATCCACTTTGCTCTGATACCAAAAGTAATGAAGAACAAGCCATATAAAAATTTCCAGGATCACAGAAAACATACAGAACAATTTTTTTTATACAGCAAAACACAAAGCTATTCGTGAATCAATACACAGATTTAAATTTTTTAAAGTTGTATGTTTACTCACCTGACAAAGTTTTGAACGGAGACTTGTTCTGAAACCGCAGTATTAATCTTCCTGTATCACCTTTCTATTTTTTTTTCTTCCTGTATTGCTAAGTTATGATGAACGAACTGGAACAATATGGGTGTATATATGAAGAAGATAGTTTTGTATAAGGATAGGTTATAACTGGTAAAACTTTTTTCTTTGATCAGATTTTTTTGTGTTTAATTTTCTGCATATTGAAATAACTTATTTTTATGCTGAGAATAAATAACATTTAATGCTTATCTTCCCATCTAAGTTTACATACTTATGCTATTTGATTTTTTTTGTGTGTATATTTTTGTTTTATCTATAGATATTTACCTTAGGCTTGAATACATTTTTTCTTCTTCTTGCATATGCCAAATCCACATGCAAATCTATATGTATTTCATTATGTTATTTTTTACTAGAATTATCTTGTGTATCCTTATAAGTTACCCTATATATTTATGTTTAACAAAATTTATTGTTTTTATAATTTCTATTATCATTTATTTAAAGCTTAACTACCAAATACCCTACTTATATCCATATATCTTTGTAATATTTAATATTAATAATATTTTGTTTGTTTGAAACTTTTCAAATTTAAATTCGAAAAGTTCTAACAAGCTACCAAATTTAAATTAATAAATTTTGGGATGTTTCAATAGTATCCTTACAGTAACATAAATTCTTAATTCTCTAGACAGGGACGAGTTTCCTTACCTTGGAATTAGGTATTAAATATAGAAAGAATAATTCATATACCACCACAATTTAAACTGATCGTTTATGGAAATAAAATCTCATTTCTTTCATAAAACTTCTTTTATAAACTTCCTTTAGAAATATTTACAAAACATATTTTTAACCTCCTTTTTATTTATAAAACTTCTTTTATAAATGTCCAAATATAATCATAAAACTCCTTTTATAAATCCACATATTTATTTATTAAACTCCCATTATTAATTTTCAAATTTATTTATAAATATCCTTTTATAGTTCTCCAAATAAAATTATAGAACTACTTTTATAAATCTCCAAATTTATTTATAAAAATCCCTTTATAAATCTATAAATTTATTCATAAAACACTTTTTATAAATCTCCAAATTTGTTTGTAAAATTCCTTTTATAAATCTCCAATTACAATTGTAAAAATCCTTTTATAAATCTCCAAAATAATTATAAAACTCCTTTAATAAATCTCTAAATTTATTATAAAACTCCCTTGATAAATCTCCAAATTTATTTATAAAACTCCTTTTATAAATCTCTAAATATATTACAAAACTTCATTTATAAATCTCCAAATCTATTTATAAAACTCATTTTTGTAAATCTCCTTTTTGTTTGTAAAACTTCTTCTATAAATCTATATTCTATTTACAAACTTCTTTTATAAATCTCTAAATATAATTATAAAACTCATTTACTTACCATAAACCTTCGGTTTCAAAATAGAAAAAAAATACTTTCCATATAATGATCTTTCTGTAAATTACCAATAAATCCACAAATGTTATTTATTATTCCAAGTTAGAAAAAAATGATATAATTTTATTTTATATAAAATATCATTTATAAATCCATTCATTTATTTATAAAATACCATTTACAAATCTCTCTTTTATCACCAAATTTTATATAAAACATTTAATAAACATTTATTACCAAAATATATCTATCTTTTTTTAAAATAGAATCACTTTATTATAAAAGATAAATCCCCCTATGAGTTTGAAGTATTTTCCATTATTATGGTAATTTTTCAGTAAAATAATACATTCCAAAATACATTTAAAACATTTCCAAAAAGGTTGGAGAAAAATAGAAAAATATTCAAAAACTATTTCTAAACAAAATGCCATAGAAAATCCTAAAACCATATTTATAATCATTTCCCTAAGTCAAAACCATTTTCAAGTCAAAACAGTAAACCATTGGATTTCAAAATACTATAATGAGGCCAATAACTACCAAAGCACTTTACCAATGTTATTACTAGGTTTATCATTAAAAAGGTTTAACTTTTAACATATCAATGTCACATCCAATACTTTTGATATTCAACAATTTATACGGCAATTACATAACTTAAATTTAAAGTCAATAGTGGCGAGGAATTCAGATTTCCTCTACAATATTACATGTATTTCATTTTATATGTCATTCGCATGTCAAGGAGGAAATTTAACGAAACCAAACCAATAATCATTCAATCATAAAAATAATAATTATCTCTACTATATATCATATAATATTCATCCAGAAGTGAGATAACTCACTAAAATTCCATTTGTCATTAAGTGATCCAGTTTGAACTAAAATCGAACAACATTCGATTTTAATTCAAAATTACACTTTCTCTAAACATGACAAAATCAATTCCAATTCCTAGGTAATGCTCCTACAAGTGAAACATAAAAAAGCGTGTCTTGAGTTGACCTTGTATGAAGAAGTTATTCCTTTTATAAGATTTTGAAACTAAATAATATAATTTATTCACTAATTACATTACGTATGAGTTAACTATCCCTCTCTAACCCTTCTTCCCTTTCTCTAAATACCCCATCATGTACATGCACAAGTGTACACATCCATGCCTATACAGCACAATCCACTAGCATGGAGCTATCCTCCACTAAATCCATTGTCATCGCCTTCGTTCAACTCCACCCCAAGAGTGCTTCCTCCCTGAGCACTCCACTTCGAAGTCAATCGCCTAAATCGAGATGTGTCCTGACACTCCCACTCACAAAACCCCAATGTCATGATCTTTAAGGATGAGCTGCAATCCCCAGAGCTTCCATTATCGACTCACCTTTGCTTGAGGAATACTAATCTATACTCGACTTGACCCAACCCACCCCCATTATAATCGATTACAAACCCTAGCTCCACTAGTAAAACCTTGACCATTCCAAGACATGACCTCATACCCCCTTCTCACCATAGAATAAGGCCATATCAAAACATACTCAACGGATCCAATTTTATATATTTTCCGTTAAGTATAGATTTTGATTTTGAATTTTTTAATGATGGTTGCCATTTTTTCTTTACTTTAAAAGAGGGTAAAGGGATATTCAAAAGTAGAAGGGTGAAAAGGAAGATGGGAAAAGTCTTGGTGTGTGGTTTGTTTATTTACAATTTTCTAGCACTTCTCTACATAGCTTTTGTTCACGTACAAATCGCGAACGACAGAAACAAAAATAGAGCGTGCCTAAAAATGCTATACGATCCCAAAATAACAATAAAATACGTTGTTTATCTTATTCTATTAAATTTAAGAAATACCATCGTTTGTCGAAAAATACGTCAAATGACAATTAAAATATTCTTCTAATTAAAAATTATTCAAAAATCCTACAAATTAATTTAAAAATACATCAATAAAAATCTTGTCGTTATATTAACATTTGAGTTTCTTATTATTTATCACAATTGAATCAAATTTGAATATTTAAATAAATTAAATATTCACATTCGAAACGTCAAATATTTTGGGTCGTTACATTCTTCCCCCTTAAAAGAATTTCACCCCGAAACTAGTAAAGGAAGAAAAATGTCTGCAAACCCTAAGCTTTTAAGAACTCTTATGTTATGGAAAATTTCGGCAACACTTCCTTCATGCGATTAGGTCCGAAAAAAATCACAACATCAATATAAGCCCATATACGCCAAATTGGCCATTTTTTCACACTTTTTTCGTTTCATTTTGTAACGGTTATTATTGCTGAAAATTTATAACAGCTATTTATTGTTACATTGTATTATCATGGTTATTTCCGTGATAAAATTTGGGCTTTCCGTAAAGAACTCAAAGACGTTGGATATAATCGTCATTTATGTTTCAATTATTACTTCAGTTTTTTGTCAGGCTTCAGGCTTCAGGCTTCAGGTTCTGGCTATTCCCATTCTTCTTTAAATCAAATTAGGTTTAAGCCGTCGCTACCTGCCTTCCATCAAACCAACGTGTCGCCCGCCTGCCACCGTTCTATTTCAAAGCCTCCACCCATTTCTTTAGCCGATTAATTACTTAACCAGCAACTAAAACTCCCAAAACTAATTGGAAAAATAATTTGTTTCTATCCACATTCTCTCTTTTCCTTCATCAACTCATATTCAAACATAAAGGCGAAGAGAGTAATGGGTCTTCTCTCAAACAGGTCATTGTCTTTTAAATTTGTTCGACATGAGTTCATCAATACAAGTATCAGCCATTGAAACTAGTAATTATTGGAAGTGCATCAAGATTTAATCCACCTAAAGGAACACTCATAAGCATATAGAATTCAACATGAGTTTGTCAGAACTCTCTATTTGAAAAGTGATGTATGTACGTAATGGCCACCATCTCTTAACTAAAGTCTGCAATAGACATTGACTGCTTTCCCTGAAGGACAATCTATAGAAAGGCAGCTAAAGGAGTAAATTTTTACTTGTTTCTAATAAGACTAGGCAACTACTACTATGTGTCTGATTTTGGTATCTGTCTTCCATGACTTTTTTGTATACGTTAGCATTAATTTATAATTATTTGAATAATATTTAGTCTTGATTGATATAAAAACAAATTATGCAATACCATCCCTGGCATCCACATTCACATTGCAATCCTTGTTTTGTTTTAGACATCAATAAAAACTCCAAATTTTTAAATTTATTTTTACTTATTTTTCTCTACTTTTCCATTTTTGCTCATATTCTCTAGGCATGGAAGCCGTATAGAAAAAGGGTCAGTGAAAAGACAAACAATAACTTTTGTTTTACTTATTTTTGTTGAGAAAAGTATATCTTTCATCCCTGTAAGTGTTCAAATTTGATTAATAAAAATATGGAAAGACAAATAGAATTTCATATTTCAACTAAGAGAGGAAAATGGAAAGTATAATATTATATCATTGTTAGTTTTGTACAACTTGAACTTTTATATACCCTTCCTCTATTCAATGCCATATTGATAACGTTCACAACTCATACACGCAAAGACTGGTCCAGCTTTTTTTGCCTTTGTTAGTATATCTTGTGTGTCTTTTCTCGGTCTCCGCCCATTTTCTTGTAATTTTCTCGACTGAAACAAAGTGATCGTAAAATAAGCAAACATCAACGCTTATATAACACGGTGTTTCATGTTCAAGAAATAGCATCGATAGAAACTCTATGATTCGCGTAACAACTTTCTCAATGACTGAAAAATGACCTTTGGTTATAACACAGAAATGACAAGCATCATTGAACCTTCATTAAATCTCAACTCAGGGCAATGAGTATGTTAGCATTATAATGCATTATAACGTAGATAAATTTTTGTGTTATAACACACACAATAATGGGTAGTTGATATTATACAATTTTTTGGGTTATAGAGTGTTTACATATAACTTTGATAGTTGATGTACAAGTTGGTACCTCATTTTCTATAGATTTCTCTGGTTTGGCAATTTTTGGAGTACCTGGAAGGTATATTAACCAAGTTAACAGGTACTTATAGAATTAAAAAGAACTTAGTGTAGAATTTAGATACCCACCTTCAAAACTCTTACCTAAACTTTCGGCCCTTTTGAATAGCCGATTGAAGTGTGGCCTGCAGCATAGGACCACATCAAAGGAGTTGCAATTTCCTAGCTGAAAGATATATTGCAACTTGTTAGCTTTAAAAATAAAAACTCATAATTTTTTCTCCCAATGGATTCCATGTTACATCCATGTACTAATCAAAATGAAGAAAAATTACTCTCCCATTTGTACTTTATCCCTGTTTTTAACTTCATTTGTGTCAACAATGCTGCCATTGTAACTATTTTACAATACTGTCACTCTTACATTAGTAAACTAAGTTAAAATTTATAATGATAAAACTTTCTCAAAAAAGATTGAGATATAATCTGTTTTCAAAATTGAATCACAAATTTTATGGGCTCCTAAAAATAGATAAAAGTCAAATGCCATTTCCATGAAATACAATGTTTTTATTGTAAATGACCGAGCTTCCTTCTTTCTAAACATGTCCATTTCTTACAAATTCAATTCGAAGGATAGTTAGTCAACGTCAAAAAAAGACCTTGAACAAGATGGCACATTCTGAATTTATGAATCCAAGCTGAGAGTACTTATGTAATTCTGCAATAATGACTCATTTAATGTAGGATATTTTCTGCTGTTTTTATTATTACCACCAGTTGATTGCATAATTTGTTGGACGTAAATATAAAGACCTGTTTACTATTTGAAAAAAGCATTTGATAAAACATGTGATAAGTGATTACCTTTTATTTAACTTTGACATGAATCAGGATCAACCATTGTTTTAATTTTTTTCCTTTCGTTTTTGTAGAAAGAGTTTGACATGAATCATGATCAACAATTGATATGTAGTCACTATTGTACATGTAATCTTAATGGTAATGCATAATTTACAAATGAATTCATATATATTCAGGTAGAAATTGGAGAATCAGAAATGCAAGCCTACACGAGCAAAGGTGTGGAAAGTTGCGCACACAAGTAAGAAAACCGAAGAGCTGGCTCCATGCGTAGCAGAAAAATACATAAGTAGAAAAATATTTATGCATTGAATTCATAACCAAAATGTAAGTAGAAAACAATTGTTTATTTCCATTTCTTACTAAATAAATCATATCTCTTAGAATATATATCTCAAATCATTTTTACACAAAACTGGGATGAGTTTCATATATTATAAAATCACATCTTCATAAATTAAAATAAATCAAATAAAAATCCACAAAAATACTTTTAGACCTGATACCACAATATCAAACTTTTGAAAATAATTTTGTATTAAATTGAAATGATTGAATGTACCAAACGGTTAAAAGAACAATTTTGTATTTTCACATATTACGAAATGTATGAAATATCAATTTACATAAGTTATATAAAAATGCACCAAAGTTATGTTTAGGTCTGGAAAATTGATATTTCATCTTATAATTTTATTCACATCAATTTATAACCATTATACTATAAAATTCTCATTCATATTTATCTCAATTGGAAAACCCATCTAACCAATTTCTTATTTGTTTAGTTCAAAATTTATTTCAAATTGAAAAAAAACCAATTAAAATTCCCTAATTTCATCTTAAAATTAATTAAGATAAATTAAATCATAGTTTAGATTTAATTTCAAGTAATCTTGACAGGGATTGTTACACAAATGGTAAAGTAAAGGCTGCAAATGATTATTTTTAATCAATCCAAGTCATAGTATTATTAGTACAATATACATCTCTTTTATATTATGCTATGATTGGCTCATAACAATATTTTAAAAAAATTAACTTGTAGTTTTTTGAAATCTCAAAGAGTCAGGCATGGGCTTGACGTAATGCTTTATACCTATGAAACATGTATATGGTGAAAAATTATTGTAATGAAGTTAAATATTCCTTTATACTTATGAATGGAAATTTAGTTTTACCTATGGAACATGTATATATAGTTCTCTACATTTTGCAAATGTACTCTTTCATATTTGGATTCCCAATTTTATTTGCATGCCTGCTATCTTTGTTTACTTAATGATTCTGGGTCAAATTATTATATTTTTTCACTAGTCTTCTGACAAATCTGATTATATCTATCATTAGTTTACAATATTTGATTTATACTTACTTTTACATGTGCGCACTTCCAAGCAACTGATAAATAACATTCTGCCAAAACATACTAACACATAGTTATGGTTAATTCTTTGTGCTTGGTGACCTTTTCGAAGTCTTTTTCTGGGATTGTAGGTTCGATGAGTCTGAGAATATGATACTGAATTAGATCGGATGTTGTTTGTTTTGGCCGTGGCTTCGTTTTTTTAGTTGGTTACATGGGGAAATAGCAGTGTTATTTGTAAACGCTACGACTTTGAAAGTATTTGTGTGTGATATCTTATGTTTGTACTATGTGTATAGAAAATCAAAAAGTTTTGGAACACAAACACTATTATGGCATTTTTTTTCTTTCTACGAAAATAGACTGTCCAGCTAAACTTACAACGTAGAATTCTTACAATTTATCAAAGAGCTCACACCCTGAGTTATTTCAAAGGAAATTTAAATATCTGTTTCTTTTGCACTGTGTATAAATAAACGCGTGTTTGAGTGTGAATATTTATGCATTGATTTGTAAGTTTGTTGGGTGGAAATAGTGTGTTTAGGGTACTAGACAAGTAGTGTAATATGTTTCCCATTACAAACTGTTGAGGCTATGTATTTTATTGTAATTCATAGTGTAGCTATCACTTGCGCATGGAGAAGTGCAGAACCTTATGTATAGATTTTATTTAGTCTGCATTGTGTTATTATTTTCATTTTTGGTCATGACTAGTGTATTTGTTTTGCTTTAGCTATCTAGTCTACGTTGTTTAGTGCTTATACATTTTAATCTTCTTATCGGTTAGGTTATCCAGCTGTTTTGAAAAAGATGTAAATTTACAGGTTTTGATAAAGTATATATTTAAGTATAAATAAAATTTAGCTTCTATACACAGTTTACACATATCAATGAACAATTTAGCTCCCACACTCCTATATACTCTCTTCACTAGTAACACACACAAAGCCAATTCAATCATATAAATTTTTATATAAACCATTTGCAAAATCAATCCATGTATCTTATTAGAACCCATACCATCCTCATGAATTTTTATTCAGGCTTTAATAGAAGTAGTAAAAGAGATGCTAAAATCAGAAGCTAGTGTTAATGGTAATGAAGGAGTAATTAGTTTGGCCGAAGTGTCGTATTCGTTGTTTGTAAGCTTCTAAATATGTTGTATTAGTGAAATTTGAAGTTGTCACAATGAACTTTATGGAATTTGTTATGACTATTTCGTATGTTTGATGATTTTTTAACAATTTTATGATATGTTATTTTTGAAATTTAGTTTCGTGTTTTCTATTGTTATAACTTCATATAGATATAGTTGAATGAAATACTATTAGATGTTGAATAAGATATGATTCAACTATAACAAATTTGCAACACTTATAAGTGTTGGTAAATTTCCTATTTACTTATGTGTGCGATGAATTCCCAATGGTTATAACCATTGGAAATTAAAAAATTCACAAGGGTTATAACCATTGGGAATATGAAATTAGTCGTAGGTTATAGCCGTAATTCCCAACGGTTATAACCGTTGAAAAATGGAAAAATTCCCAATGGTTATAACCGTTACAAAATATGTAAAAAAAATTATAACGCACCTGCTACCAACAGTTATAACCATTGGGAATTCGATTACCAATAGTTATAACCATTACAAAATGACAATTCTGGTGTTATATCTAGGACTTCCCATATCCGGGGACAACATAACAACAATAATACTTCTGATTTACCTTATAGATGTGTATGCCATATAGTAAATACACCCATTGAGCAATAAACACACACTAATTTTGTTGAGCAAGCTATCTTTTGCTTTCATATACCCGTTTCTCACTTACATAACACAAAAGAGAGCTAAACACAATAATGAAACAATACAGTATATTAAAGCCCTTATGATGTACATTTGTCATCCATATAGAATATCAAATCCCATCACTCACTCGATCATACAAATTTCACTTCCAAACCAGTATCACTCACTCAATTTTCCCTGATGTGAACTTCGATCAGGTTCCTTGATTAGAAACCTTTGTTTCTCTTACATAGCTATATACTATGATAGAAAACTTTAGAATCATATCATAAATCAGCATCAAGTGTTCAGTCAAGAATCAAGTGAAAAAACTTAACTCGGACCGGTAGAAATCTCCTCGAAATCATATACTCAAATTTAGATCAAGAATAGTTGCAAATAAAATGATTTACGTACAGCTTACATATTTATTCCAACTGGTTTCTTAAATACACCAATTACTTTAGTTCTCACTTGTTTACGCAATAGCATATTTCATTCAATACCAAAATCATTTATGATCATTTCATAAAACCATTACTTAAGGCTATTAACATTTTATAACTCGGGTTATTATTCATATAGTACTCTTCTACATCCTAAGAGTGCATCATATTTGTTTTACATAACCAAGATGTTCAACCAAGTTAAAACTTGTTTAAATTTACCATCTTTCCATTATAGAGTTACAAAACTTTACTTTTATATTTTACAAAATCACTTAGCTTCAATTTCTATATCAATTCGGAATTTTCGATTGTCCAGAATCACCGTAAAATTCCATTTCATTTGAACAAATGATAACTACCAAATAACCTTCCATAATGAGATGCATAACCAAACTATCCTAGTGCATAGGACACATGCGTCCAGTTTCTTTAAAGAAAAGTGTAGAACCAAACATCGGTTTTATTTTGATTCTATTTGAAATAATAATATATACTTATAACTTTAGTACATCAAACCATACTTTTGGGGTTAAATCAAAACTTGTTTTTACCAAAACTACCCTATAGCAAATTACTAAGGTAGCATTCCCCACTTAGTAAAAAACAATACCGATGATGCTGCAGTCATCTCTAGAATTATCTTCCAGCAACTGAAGTGAATTTAGTGCTTTCTACCTCCTTTAAAATCCTTTTTAGAATATTTCTTTTCAAAAATACAATCAAATAATACAATTATTATTTTCGCTATAACTTTAAAAAACAATTTGCAAAACCATTAAGATTTAAGTTCTCAAATTATCACCTTAAATCCATTTTATTTGTAAACCACATTTATAAGGCATACTAATGTAATTTCACTCTCTTAGATAAAATCATTTCATAAATGTATATCCTTGTTTAGATTATAATAAACAAGTTTTATTAAAATTACATTCTAATGCAACATTATGAACGAATGTTAACAATCAAAATGTGACATTTAATTTATAAGGTGTTTTTTTAAATTTAACCAAAAAATAAATGCTCATAAACTGGCCGAGCATAATAATTAATCAACAAATAATAATCAATGCTCTTAAACTAACTGAGCACAACTAATCAAGCAATAAATGAAATCATTCTCTTACCTCTGAATTAATCTGCGGACCTTCTTCTCTATTTCTAGTGGTTTATGGCTTCATTATCGCTCTCGTATGAGGGAGAGTTCTTCCTCTCTGGATCGTTTGTGCGAAATTGCCCTACCTTCGCCGCTATTGGCGTTGCCTTATTAGTAGAGATCTCTGGGCCTTGCTCGGTGATTTTTACTGGTGCTTGCTCGATCGAGGTTGGGGTTTATTGTTTGGCTAATTTTAGGGATCTTTATAGATCTCGGTTTATTTCGGTCGATGATTGTTTTATGGAGCTTCTGCCCGTATCGGGAGATGGTACTCAATCTCGTTTGCCGTCCCGTCTTCGCCTCGATATGGCTCCTGGTTTGTCGGTGGATTCGTGTTCTTTTGGTGTGTAGGTGATGTTTCGAAAAGGGATTTCATCCCCCATTTCAAACCGTTGCTATCCTTCTCTGTCTCAAGTGGGTTGTTGCCTCGGGGGGATGTGCCTCTGATGGTGGGGTCGGTGGATTGTGGTATTGGTGTTATGGGTGCTGGTGTGACTGAAGAGGAGTTCACCGCCTCTTCGAGTCCATCAGGAGTGACTTGCGGGCCTGACACTGCCTGGCGGTTTGCGACTCACGTGTGAGAATGCTCGATAAGGATCTGAGTTGCCTTGCTCTTTTGGCTAGTTGTTGGGGCGACAGGCAGCGTCGTATAGCGACAATGCATGCTTCTGCTGTCTCATCGGTTGTCTTTTTGGCTGAAGGGGATTTCATCGCCTCTTCCAGTCAAGTTGTTTTGGGTTGTTCGCCTATGTCAGTGCAGTTGGTTTGCTTTTCTCGGTTTGGGCTGTTCGAAGTGGATTTGGGTTGCTTTGATCCGGTTGTTGATTTGCGTGGCTCTGTTAGATTTTATCCTACTTTTGCTGGAGTGCAGTTTCTAGGTGATTGCCTGGGGAATCACCTTGCTTTGTTGCTGCAGGCAAGTGGATACTTGCCCTGTCAGGTGAGTCTCTTTTATTTTCCACCTAGCTTGGTCGTCGTTGTTGGTTTTGCAGCAGCTTGTTGGGTTATGTCTGATGGTTTATGTATCATGTTTTTGAGCCATGACACATTTTGGTGTGTGCTCCCTGACTATGCTACCCGGTTGTCGTTTGGTGGCGTGTCAGGTCCTCTAGATTTTGTACGCTCCATTTGGAGCGGACAGTTTGGGTCTTTCAGTTGGTTTTTTGTTCCGAGCCATAGCGAGGCCTGGTCTGTGTCGTTTGTGGCTTGTATTCGTCTTTATCTGCTGGCAGACCTCCTGTGGTTTCTTCGGAGATTGTTCCTTCGATGGATCGGTTGGCTAGGGCGATATTCCAGTCCTGGTAGCATAGTGACCACTTTCTCGATCCACTATGCGGGCAGCCGGGAATATTGCCGGCTTTTATCGAACCTATCGGGCGATCACTCTGCAAGGACCAGATTGCGAACCTCACTTGCTTCGCAGGGCTGTCTCACTAGTGATAGTCCGGCTTAGGTAAGGTTCCTACAACAACGAGGGATGCATCTTATCTGCTCCCCTATATACTTTAGATCTGCTCAGTTTGATCTGGCTTCTCCAGATCCTCCATCAGTTTGTTGCTCTTCTCTTTGTTCTCTCCCTACTTCTTCTTGTGCCTTATCGATCTCTATTCCGATGCTTAGTTTAGAGAAGATTGCGATCATTAATGATCGCCTAGCTCGTCTAACTAAACATTCGGCACCTTCCAGATATTCAGCTAGGCGGTCAGGTTCGCTGAAGCCGATTCGGGCATCGGCGGAGTCCGAGCCTCGTATCGACGTTGCGCATCAGTCTCGTCCCTCTAGACGCAGATCGAGAGGAGCCCCGACCATTCTTCGCACTATCCGTACTCGCTCTATAGCGGTGACAGAGCAGATCGATCGATCGACTAAGCACTCTCTGTATAGCTCCTGAGTTGGGATTGTTGGCTCCTCTAGTCCAGGTTTATTTCTCTCCGTTGAATCAGCATTCATGTCGAACTTTCTCTTCTGGAACATTCGTGGTATCGGCAATGAAGCCTCTTCTGCTAGGCTTAAGCGTATTGTCCGAAAGCACTCTATTTGCTTGGTGGCTCTTTTAGAACCATTCCTGGGATCTGGAGAGGTAACCAAGGCGGTGCTATCGCTTGGGTTTGGTGGTGCTTTGGCTAACGTCTCGGGTAAGATCTGGATTCTTTGGTCCAAGGACTGTGTTGTTCGTCCTGTTTTCGATTCTTGCCAGCTTTTCTCTGTTATGTGTTCCTCCTCTCTCTTTCCTCACCCGTTCCTTTTTTCGGCGGTGTACGCCAAATGTGATCGGATCGAGAGATTATCTCTCTGGGATGACATTCTGTCCCTCACTGACATGGGTTTCGTGTACTCTGTGTTGGGTGGGGATTTCAATGTTGTTGCTAGTCAGGCCGAAAAATTAGGGGGGTTGGCCGTCAATCGGCAATCGGTTTCTGACTTCAATTCTTTCATTGTTTGTTCCGGGTTGACCGAAATCCCATTCGTTGGTTCTGCTTACATGTGGTCCAACAATCAGGAGGGGCCGAATCGGATTCTATCCCGGTTGGATAGAATTTTTGGGTCTGCTGAATGGTTTAATCTACCATTCTCATTTTCTACTTCTCATCTTCATCGCTCTTGTTCTGATCATGCGCCTCTGGTTTTGCGCTGTTCTTCTCGTTTTTTGTCGGGGCTGTCTTCTTTTCGCTTCCTTAGTATGTGGAGTTCTCACCACTCTTTCCTGCAGGTGGTGGAGGAATCGTGGATAGCTCCTATTGATGCTCCTCCTATGGGGGCTTTCTTTCTAAAATTGAAGCGGCTTAAGGCTTGCCTAAAGACGTGGAATATCCAAGTTTTCAGGAATATTTTCGACCGTGTTCGAGCGGCAGAAGAGGCTCTCATCGTTGCCGAATCTGTGTACGATGAGACTCCTTCGGCTGAAAACAAGGAAATTTGGGCTTGTGCCCAACTGGCCTTTTCCTCGGAGCTTCGTGTCGAAAACTCCTATCTTCGCCAAATGGCGCGGGTCAAATGGGTGGTGGAAGGGGATTCGAATTCCAAATTTTTCCATTCATCCATTCGTAAGAAAGCCAATTTGCTATCTATTCGTGAAATTTTGAGATTGGATCTTTCAGTTGCTTCAACTCCTTCTGAAGTTAGAGAGGTCATTGTGTCTCGCTTCCAGTCCTACCTGGGTTCTCCTTCTGTGTCAGACCCGGATTTGGACCTCCTCTCTTTCATTCCTCGGCTAATCTCTTCGGAGGAAAGTGCCGATTTAGCTATTCCGCCTTCGTCGGATGAGATTCGTGACTGCGTCTTTGCTCTTAGCAAGGATAGTGCCAGCGGGCCGGATGGCTTCAATGGATCCTTCTATCGGAGAGCTTGGTTTATCATCCAAACAGACTTCTGTCTGGCTATTCAACAATTTTTTTCCGGCTCCTCTCTTCCCATTAGTTGGTCTTCCACTAATTTGGTCCTCATCCCCAAATGTGATACCCCTTGCGTTTGCGTGGATTTCCGCCCGATCAGCCTTTGTAATTTCTCGAACAAAGTAACTTCAAAGGTATTGGCCAAGCACTTGGCTCCGTACCTGGATCGCATTATCTCATCTTCTCAGGCGGGTTTTGTAAAAGGTCGTCTGATCACTGACAACGTCCTGTTAGCCCAGGAGCTGATTTCCCAGATTGACAGGAAAGTCAGAGGTTCAAATATTGTTTTCAAACTTGATATGGAAAAGGCCTATGATCGTATGTCGTGGTTTTTCGTAATCAAGGTTCTCCGTACTTTCGGGTTTCCTGAAACACTGATCGATTTGGTGTGGAGGCTCATTTCCAATTGCTGGTTTTCTGTTCTCATTAACGGGTCGGCTAATGGTTTTTTCAAGGCGGGTAGAGGCCTTCGTCAAGGTGATCCTCTATCTCCATCTCTTTTCATGATTGCGGCTGAGGCTTTCATCCGAGGGATCCACATCTTAACAATGTTTGGCCAAATTCACCGTTTTGGACTCCCCAGCGGTTGTCCGCTCGTCTCTTCCCTATCCTTTGCGGACGACATTGTCATTTTCTCCAATGGCAATCGGTCTTCTATTAAGCGGTTCATTCGGTTCATCCACCTTTACGAGAGGTGCTCGGGCCAATTAGTCAACTCCTCCAAGAGTTGTTTCGTCCATGCGAAGGACATGGACTCTTCTAGGGTTTCTTGGATCGCATCCTTTACCGGCTTCAGGAAGGCATCCCTTCCTCTTCCTTATTTGGGTATTGCTCTTTACAGAGGTAGGAAACTTAATGCTCTTTTCGACCCTCTGACGGACAAAGTAAGGGGTAAGATCATCCGTTGGAATGCGTCTCTTCTATCTCTTGCTGGTCGTTTGGTTCTAATCAAATCTGTTTTAGGATCTTTGGGCACTCATGTCTTCGCCGCAATGACCCCTACGTCCTCCTTTTTTCGGTCTTTCCAATCCTTGGCTTCCTCCTTCTTCTGGGGATCGATGGTTGACAATCACCGCCATCACTGGGTATCTTGGGACGCTGTATGTCGTCCAAAGATTGAGGGCGGTCTTGGCTTGCGAAATCCAAAGGACATTTGCTTGGCTTTTGCTTGCAAGTTGTGGTACAGATTTGGTACTAACGACTCGTTATGGGCATCGTTCCTTCATGCCAAATACCGGAGGCTAGCTTCTAATGGCTACTCTGGATCTCCGTCATTCGCCAGTGAGACTTGGAAGCATATGCAAGCGGTCAAATTGTTTTCTGATTCTCATGGAGGGCAATCCGGTTGGGACAGAGGTCCGTTTTCTATTCGTCAGGTCCGGCTATCTTCTCGCTCCCCCGTCCCTGCTATCCCCATATTCTCCTACATATGGGACACTAGGATCCCCCCTAAAGTGTCTCTTTTCATGTGGCGAACCCTCCATAATGGATTGCGGTTGATGCGAACCTACAGCGGATTGGCATTTGTTTTGTTTCCCGTTGTAGATGTTGCGGCAACGGTGAAACGGAATCGGTGGACCATTTGCTTTTTGCTGGGTCCACTGCCAGATCCTGTTGGAATTACTTCGGTAATTTGTTGGGTATTCGCGGAAGCGTTTCCTCGTCACAAGATCTTCTGGGTATCTGGTGGAACGGTAGAAATGGAAAATCTCTTCGATCTATCACCAGTCGATTGATTCCCTGTCTGATTTGTTGGCACATCTGGTGTGCGCGGAATAAGGCTATATTTGAGGAGACTCCTATGGATCCTTCCTCTGTTATTCGGCGGGTTAGGAATGATGTCTTAATGGCTTTTCGCAGTAGAACTTTCAAGGGTTCAGTCAATTCTCGAACTGCTCTCCTTGTCGCCCTGCTTTCTATTACCTGCTCTCAGTCCTCCATTAGATCGGGTATTGGTTGATCTCCGATCTCGAGACTTGTGTCTTTGCTTGCTGTTATCCTTGTAGCATCTCCCGCTTAACCCCCCCCCCCCTTTTTTTTATTTTTGGCTTTTTTCTGCCAACTGTTTTCAGGATCTGGATTTTCTGGCATGATTGGAGCTCTTTTCCTTTCTTGGGTGGAGCTTGGCTGTCCGTTTTTTGGATTTTATCGGCTCTTGATTCTGCTGTTCTTTGGATGTTGGGCGCTTTGTTTGGTATTTTATTTATTGGAGACTAGCCCTCTATCTTGCTGTTGTATTGCACGGTTGTCATCCGACATCGTCGTTGGGCGGTGGCATTGCCGGAGCTCGATGACGATGTTTGATGGGCGGTGGTTTTTCCTGAGCTCATCAACCATGTTCCGTGTCTGTTTCTTGCAGCAGTCGTCCGTTCTGATTCGCCCGCCTATGGGGGCCTTTTGCTTTTTTTTTCTTTTTTGTAATGGTGTTTTTCTTTCGGTTTGTTGTTCTTTTTCGCTTTTGGGTTACCTGTCAGGCATGTTGACAGCTTTTGGTGATCGTCAATAAAATTTGTTTCTTGTTGAAAAAAAAAGCAATAAATGATAATAACTGAATATTATTATTTCCTAACAACAAGCAAACACATCATCTATAATTACATCAATTTTTAGAAATTATTCCCTTATATATGAAATAAAATCTAGGTGAAATTATTTTACTTACTAATTTAAAAACAATACCATGTCGGTCTACCTTGTACAAGTGTTTGGAAACTCCTATCGATATAGTTATGAATTGTGTATCAACCAGAATTTATAAACCACTTAACAGATCAATCAATGCAATATAAAACATTTTATAGCGCTGACAAATACGTCCTCATACATGTATACACTCAACATATTCTATGGTGTTACTAACCTTATCTCTAATGAGTCTACCCTACCAAAGCCCAGTTTTTCGCTCAACCTAAGCTCTGATATCATGTTTAACAACTGGCCTTTTCAACCCTAAAAAATTGACATTAACACATCCATGGTATTCATATGCCAATTATCTAAGTGCTAGAAAGAACAGATTGTTGGGGTAAAAGAAAGAAAGGACAGAACATATTCACACATTGTAACAAGTAATATATAATATATGAAAAATATTTACAAAAGAAAAGTTCAATATCCATACATCAGTTAGAGCAAACTAACATATATATCATCAGCCTGGATACTTATAACAACCTATCCTCATAAATGCTGATGAATACAAAATAAGGATTGTGGCAGAAATAAAAGATACGTGAATACGACTTCAAAGCATCTAGCTCGTCTTTTAAAGCTCCAAAGCATTCATAATTAAATCTAAAATATATTTAGGTGGACCCGAGCATTATAAGAAAATAATGCCTAGATCAGACTGGCAACCCAGTGTGAGAAACATAATTCATATGGATTTTAAGGTTAAAAAACCTTTCAAAATAAACGTATCTTGTAAGACCACACCACACATAAACACGGATGAGTTTTTAGATTACGATAGAAAAATCATTTTTAGTAGAAAATCCAATGATATTAAAAAAAGGTCTAGGGTTTAAAATAAATACATAACATAGCTGGAATGCTTGCATCTCATATTCTAGCATATTTGGGCACAACTAAATCCATAAAGCACTTATTGGAAGATAGATTCCATTTAATGACAATACTACTTGGGTACCGCCTTCCACGGTACACCTCTAGAAAAATATACCAAGAGGCTCATGTGGACCCTTGCACTTTAGGATTGGCCTATCCCTTACCGGATAGTACTAAATATGTCGTCACCCATATTGCTGGCCAACAACCGTACCGGGTCACTAGTATATATAAATGGGTATATATCGATCAAGATCGGGTGATAACCATACCCTAATAGTAGCGAACCACATTGCCCTAAAGCATATCCCCTGTTTTAGTCACTATCGGATGCGAGGCTTAAGGCTACATTTGTCTTTTTAGCGAATCCCACTCAGAATGTTAATAACGCACTCCACGCAACAATGCAATTCCAGCATTAATCCATTCGAATGCTCAAGATATGAAAAAACCAAAGGCACTACTTCCACTACAACCACATGATAAATAGCAAGCAGCCCTTGGACATCAAAGAACTTCATCTTCGATTCCATCCTATTCAAGTTATCTTTATTTCGAACGCTTATGCTGGTTCGAATTGGTTTCTATATAACTCATGCTTATCCGATCCCAATCTCTCCAAACTAACAATCGATAATTTTAAAAACTGGCAAAGATTTGATAGTTGGTTATTTAACTATCAACTATACAAACAATTAAATCAGAGATTTAACTTCATATGGAAACCAAGAGTGGTTAAGCACATAAGAAACCACTAAGCCTCTTTAATTAATCCTTTCATTAATTAAAAACCAACTTGTAAATTCTTATATTAAAATACTTTTACGAAAGATATACATGAGTCTTCTCTACTCTTTTCAATACTTTAAAATATTCATATACTTACATCAACAGTAAAGTATATTGACAGACCATTTCAATTTCAGTAGTTTGAAAACATTCCATAAACTTATACCAATGGTATTAGTATATTTACAATCTTAAGGAAGTTTTCCCCCCTTTTCAAAATCAAAATTAATGGGTAAAAAAAATGTTATTTAAAAACACCGTTTATTACAAACCCAAACACTATCCTTTTGATGTAAGTAAATGAATCGTATGAAAATTATACCAAGTATACTTACCCAAACTTTCTGATTTCAAACTAGTATTATCCCTCGATTAACAACATAAGCGGACAAGTTAGCGTACTATCCTTCCTTCGACATACATTCTTGTTCTTAGGATAGAAACGAGTTTCTATACCTCGGAATTTAATGTTAAGTATAGGAATCATGCCACCATATTTTAAACTGATCATTTATGGAAATCAAATCTCATTTCTTTTATAAAACTTCTTTTATAAACTTCCTTTAAAAGTTTTAAAAAACACTTTTATAAATCTCCTTTACATTAATAGAACTTCTTTAATCTCCAAATATAATTATAGAACTTTTTTTTATTAATCTCTAAATTTATTTATAAAACTTCCTTTATGAATCTCCAAATTTATTTATAAAACTCCTTTTATAAGTCCACAAATACAATTATAAAAATCCTTTCATAAACCATCAATTTTTTTTACAAAACTCCCTTTATAAATATACAAGTTTATTAATAAAACTCTATTTGTAGATCTCCAAATTCATTTATAAAAATGCTTTTATAAATTTCCAAATAATTATAAAACTCCCTTTATAAATCTCTAAATTCATTTGTAAAACTCCCTTTATAAATCTCAAATTTTATTTTTGAAACTACTTTTATAGATCTCCAAACTAACTCCTTTTGTAAGTCTACAGATATAATTATAAGGCTCCTATTATAAATATTCAAATTTATTTATAAAACACATTTTATAAATCTTTAAATTTATTTATAAAACTCCTTTTTATATATTTCCTTTTTCTAAATCTACTTTTTATTTATAAAACTTCCTTTATAAATCTCTATTCTATTTATAAACTTCTTTTGTAAATTTTCAAATATAATCTCAATACTCCTATACTTAGCACAGACCCTTAGTTTAAAAAAGAACCAAATACTTTCCATAAAATAATCATCCTACATATTACAATTAATCCACAAGTACGATTTATTATTCCAAATTACAAAAAAAAACGATATAATTTTCCTTTATATATAATATCACTTATAAACCTATTCTTTTAATTATAAAATACGATTTATAAATCTCTATTTTATTACCATAGTTTATATAAAACGTTTCATAAATAGTTATTACCAAAATATTTCTATCTTCTTTTACAAAATAATCACTTTATTATAAAACATAAATTCCCCTTTTCTTCAAAATAAATATCCGTTATTATATTAACTTTTCAGTAAAATAAACACTTTCCAAAATACTTTTAAAACATTTCCAAAAAGTTTAGAGAAAAGTAGAAAAAGTTCTAAAACTATTTCTAAACAAAATACTATAAAAAAATTCTGAATCATATTTAAAATCATTTCCCTAAAGCAAAACCATTTTAAAATCAAAACAACAAACCATAGTATTTCAAAATACTATAATGAAGCCATTAGGTGCCATAGCACTTAACCAATGCTATTACTACCTCTGTCACTAAAAAGGTTCAACTTCTAATATATCACTGTCACATCCAATACTTTTGATATTCAACAATTTATACAATGAGTATATAACTAACATTTAGAATCAATAATGGCGAGGAATCCGAATTTCCTCTACAAAATTCCTTGTATTTCATTTTATATATCATACGCTTTTCAAAGCTGAAATTTAACCAAATCAAAACAATAAATCGTTCAATCACGAAAATAATAATTTATCTCTATTATATATCATGTAGTATTCGTACAGAAGTGAGATGACTCATCAAAATTCCAGTTGCGCTTAAGCATTCCGGTTTGATGTCGTTCGATTTTAGCTTAAAATTCCACTTTCTCTAAACTCGTCAAAATCAATTTCAGTGCGTGAATAATGCTCCTATGAGCACAGTGCAAAAGACTGCGTCTCGATTAGACATTGTATAAAGAAGCCATTCATTTTATATGATTTTAAATTAAATAATATAATTTATTCACTAATTGCATTACTTATGAGCTAATTACTCCTATCTAAACCCTCTTCCCTCTCTTTGAATACTTCCTCTTTTACATGCACAAATGTACAAATATATGGCCGTGCATCATAATCCACCGATACGGAGCTATGCTCCCCTAAATCCAATGTCGTCGCCTTTGTTCAACTCCACTTCACGAGTGCTTCCTTCCCGACCCCTCAATTTCGGACTCGATCGCCTAAATTAAGATGCAAACTGACACTCCCACTCGTGAATTCCTAATTTTGCGATCTTCTAGGAGGAGCCGCAACCCCAAGAACTTCCACCACCAACTCGCTATTGCTCGAGAAGCACGAATCTATATTTGCCTTGACCCAACTCCTCTCTAGTCACCATCGATTACAAACCCTAGCTTCATGGCCAAAACTTTGATTGCTCCAAAACACAACCACACACCCCCATCTCACCATAGCTTGAGGCCTAAGACAAGCAAACTCAACATATCTAATTTATTATTTTTCTTGTTAAGTATAGATTTTGATTTTTTGAAGATGGAAGCCATTTTTCTTTACAGGAAAAGTGGATGGTGGGAAATTGAAAAGTAAAAGAAAGAAAAGGAAAATAGAGAAAAGTCATTGGATGTGGTGTTGTTTATTTATATTTTTCGAGCACTTCATCAAATAGCATTTCGATCACGCACAAGCCACTAACGACAGAAACAAAAATACGATCGTGCATAAAAATTCAACATAATCCCAAAAACAATAAAAAACATTACTTATCTTATTCTGTAAAATTTCAAAAATATCATCATTTGATGAAAAATACGTCAAACGATAATTTAAATATTTTTCAAATTAAAAATAATGGAAAAAACCTATAAATTCAATTAAAAATGTGTCAACTAAAGTCAATTCGTTTTATTGGCATTTGATTTTCTTATTATTTATAACATTTGGACATAATTTAAATATTTAAATAAATTACATATTCCCATTCGGAACGTTAAATATTTTGGATCATTGCACTAGAGCACAATCCAAAGAACTTTTTGAAAAGAAAATTGTAAACAATCACTTTATGATTTTGTGGTTCGGCCATGGGTTAATGGTTTGTCACCGAAGGATATATTGGAATGTCAAATTACTTCAATCATTAGTGGCTCCAACAGAATGGTATCTTACCGCATGACTAATATACAATGGAGAGAAGATATCTCTAGCTTGCCATCTTGTATTACACAGCAAATACAATCTATTCCTTTCAATCATCATCACAATGGAGACTTTTAGGTATGAAAGGCTCAGAATAATAGAGTATTTTTGTTCGGATCATAATGGACTCAAATAAGAGATAAGCACAATGAATTGCAGTGGTGTAAACATATTCAGAAAAACATATGTTCACCTAAAATATCGATATATTCGCTGTTGGAAAAAATGAACAAACTAAATACCAAAGAAAGAGTTTCTAAGTGGAAAAATGACATAGACATCAAACGAAAATTGTGTAACCAAGCAAGAAAATCAACGATTTATCTATTTGTCAACTATCAATATTCTAGAACGCTGTTATACAATGTTCTCAACAACCTTTAAATACTTGCCATTGAAACTGATGACATTGATAACATATTTGATCGGGTTTTTTCTCTCTAATAATACTAATTACACATTTTAGAAGCTCAAAAGCATCTCAATCACTGTTCTTATATAGCACTTATGGATGGAGCACAATGATAGAGACTTTCGAGCTATCAAAACTTTCAAAAATGTACGACTCGAAATGATCATTGATGATATTAAACAATTATCGAAACAAACAAACATTCAAAGACGATAGTAAAGTAAAATAATTTATCTTCTCCAAATTTGGGGTTGAAACATAATACAATTAGGGAAGATCTACTAGATCTGATCGTGCTACGTATACAGTTGGAGATATAAAATTGTATAGCAAGCAAAAGGATTCAACAACACCATGCTAATGGAGAAATATCGAAAATAAGGTGGCACAAAGTGACTATGATAGGGAGCGGTTTGAAGTTCTGGCAAGTGACGAGGGATAATACTTGTGCCTGCTATTCTTAATTTGAAATTGAAAAGAGATTGAAGGAGGTTAATAATGAACTAGCATTGAAATGTGGATTTACTTTTTTTTATAGTGATATTTTTGCTTTAAATTAGTTGTATTGGATGATATAGTGATAATTAGGTTCGTATGATGGTTTTTAAGTCCTATTATAGTGTAATACCCCTATAACCACTATGTGATCCAACATCTCTTATTATATCCCTTCTCGTATTTTAAGTAAATAAAGTACCTATTTCAAAAAAACAAAACAAGATGCCTACATCATTAAACTAGATTCTGAGTTGAGTTACGTAATAAATTGCATACCCTTAGAGCACACCCTTACCTCTACCAAATAGTGTGCATTAGTATTACTTATTTATTTACAAAATCATATGTTATAATATTTTCTTCTAATATAATTTCATATATTATTCTTATTTTTTTAATATTACCATATTTTTTTAAAGATATGTCGGTCTAACTTCTTTTTTATAGGCGAATCAACCTACTTCCATTTACAAACACAATTCTATTTTTACATTTCACAAATAATTTATCTTGAATTATTCAATAAAATTTTGACACTACTTCCCCTTATTCCTCGTATCTTATGCTAATGCATGTACATAGAAAATAAAAAGAAAGTACCGACTCAAAATGTTATTAATCGTTTTAGTTGAAATGATTTATGAAATGTAAAAAAAATCGTTGTGTCCATGACATGTTCAATATTAGGACATGTTCGAAGTTTTTCGTATCCAATGAATACAGAGTCTTTTTTTAAGAAAAAACCGAACATCACTATGACAATGATATACAATACTTGCCAGATGTGGCCTAGTGTAATCTAAATTCAACAAAATAAAATTATAATAACTACTGAACTAATTAATTTTATAAATTTTAAAATTGAATTTAAATTTTAATTACTGGAAGTAATATTTAAATTACATAACAGCTAAAATTAAGTTATAATAACTTTAATAATAAAAGAAATATTAGATTATAATAACTTTTAAATTTAAATAAATTAAATCATAAATAGCATTATGATTAGCAACATGAAAAGCACTATGAACTTTAGACAATTCATAAAATAAATATATGCTTAACAACATGATTTAAAGCAAGATTTTCCTAGCAATATGTTATGTAGGTAATCATAAAGTATATGATATGCATTTTAATAAACTAGGATACATTATATTTTATGCCACAAAATATTATTGCTATTGGTATATTACATTGTGGCCTAATTTATATCAATTTGTAATTGCATACTGATCATAAATTTCGTTCATGAAATACCGATTATAAGTTTTCTTCATAAATTATGGATTATATTATGTATCACAAACAGTCATTACTAATTGTTGATTAGTAAAAGGACAACATATTATTAACTAATCTAGAATCTGGGTATCAAAAAGTGCATAGGGTTAGCAAGAGAAGGCAAAAAAAGTGGGAAAAACTATTTACTGACCACTGAAGGAGTTTGATTTTTACAAGAATCTAGGCATGACCATATGAAATAAACAAAACTTTATGTCAATTTATTTAATTAAAATAAAGTACAAACACTATCAAAGAGAAATTGTGTTGTAGAATGTAAGCGTTTTCAATATTGACTGAATATTGCCTTTCATAAAATCAAATTTTAGTTCAAAAATGCCTTCTGTTTGCTATCTATTAGACTAAAATTTGGCCTAACCTATGTTTGAGTTGGAGTAATCAAGAAAGTTCAAGAATGCTTGGGTAAGAAGCTTAATTTTGGGCAAGCATGTCCATGTTTTAGTAGTTGAGTCAGCAAATACGAAGTTGGTTAAATTAAATGTTCATGTCCTTAATTAAGAAGTAGTAATCAAAATTTAATCTAAACAGCCACCAATGTACCAAATCAAGCTTTGATAACTTTTAGATTGCAAAAAAGAAAATGAGGAAGAAGAGAGATTCAAAATTTTCCCTTCTTACATAAGGGTACATACATATCTATAGGAAATTTTGTCATTGGATCTTTGTCGCATGGCATCCATTGAAGGTGGATGGCCGAGATTTTGTTGGCATGGCACATTGTCAGTTTGACATGTGGTATGACTTGTTTTGTTTTCTTCATGATGAAATGGTATAGCTAGACCAATCGAGGGTTGCCACATGGCTAACTGGAATGCTTTATGTGTTGATTACAGATGTTCGATAGCAATATAACTCAACATTCAATAGCGGTATCCCTTCATACGATAGCTTTGAATCTTACTATGCAACAGCTTTCTACATTGACTTGCGACAGCTTCTTATTTCATCATGCGATAGATTTACTACTTCAGCATGTGATAGCTTTATTTCTTCAGCTTGTGTTATCTTCTTATTTCATCATGTGGTTGCTTTACCACCTCATCATGTGATAGTATTACTACTTTAAAATGCGATAGCTTTGTTGCTTTAACATGCTATAGCTTTACTACTTCAACGTGCGATAGCTTTATTCCCTCAACATGTGATAGCTTTGTAACTTTAACTTACAACAGCTACTTATTTAAACATGTGATAGATAAATTGCTTCATTATGTGATAACCACTTATCTTGCCATGCGATAGGTACTTTTGCCAATATCTGATCGCTTGACACACTTTGGCATGGGATAATATCTAATAGCTTGATACACTTTGGTGTGCGATAACCATGCATATCTCAATGTTTGATAGCTTAGCATATCTCAACTTTCGATAAACTTTTCACATACCAATCTTCGATAGTCCTGTATGTTACAACCTTTGATAGCTTCTGCTTGTCTTAGCCTTCAATATCCTTGCATGTATTAACCTTTGAAAGCCTTTTCATGTCTCAACATTCGACGATCATTGTGCATCTCAACTTTCCATATCTTTTGCGTGTATCAACGTTCGATGTCTTTTGCATTCAACCCTCGTTAACTTAGTACTGACTCATACTTGAAGATTTAGATGTAAAAATTTCCCTCCATCCTTCAAAAGTAACGGTATTTTATACTTTAGTAAAATGAGAAATACTTTTTTGCTTTATTTCAAATCAAGCTCTTGGTATTTCTTAGGTCTTGTCATCTTGGTCGTAAAAGGTTTCCACATCAAATTGATTGTTCATGATTCACCTCATTTTCCTATAAATTCTCATCTTCTTCTCTATTTCACCTTTACCCATTAATTTGAAATCAAGAGAAAACACTCAAATTCACACTAAAAAAAATCTTTGGATTAGAAAATTCAATATTTCTAAGTAATTAATCTTCCTTGCCATTATCATCAATCTATTTTCAACTAAAATTTGTGTTTCTTTATTGGTTCAATTATTTTGAAATTTGGGTGATTTTTTAAAACTGGATAGGTTTCATAAGTTTATTGAGATAAATCGGCATAGACCTTAAGTTATCATATTTTATTAATAATAATTTGATAGTGGATCTTGGGTTTGTTATCCCATCACCCATATTATATTTTTAAATGCATGACAGTTATTTATCTTTTAGGTGTGCAATAATCCTTAAAAAATTCCAATGTTCGGTAGTTTCATAGCCATCGATATTCGGTAGCTATCAGCATTTGATAGCTTTCGAAATTCTCAACATTCAAAGCTTTTCTAGGTTATTGTCATTCAATAGCTATCAACATGAAATACCCTCAAAATTCTCAACATTTGACAACTCTCCAAATTTGACATTCAATAGCTAGAAACATTCGATAACTTCCAAAATTTTGAATATTCGATAGCTTTCCATGCTATTAACGTTCAATAGCCCTCAAAATTCTCAACGTTTGATAGTTGTCCAAATTATTGACATTCGATAGTTATCAACATTAGATAGTCTTCAAAAAAATTAACGTTCGATAGCTTTTCGTGCTATTGACATTTGGTAGCTATTAGCTTTCAATAGACCTCAAAATTTTCAACTTTTGATAACTTTTCAAGGTATTGACATTTGATAGATACCATCCTACGATAGCCTTCAAAACTCTTAATGTTTGATAGCTTTCTAAGTTTTTGATATTTGATGGCTACCAAAGTTCTTTATATACAATTATAATTATGACTTTTGATAGCCATTGAAAATTTCTTTTAAATACCCATTATCCTTCATGAATTCTTGTTGTTCTTTAACCACTCGCTTATATTTTAGGTTCATAACTATGATGGCTCTTATGTTGATAATTTTTTTAGCTTATATTTATATGCATCTTCCTTTCTACTACTTCAAAATGATAGTTTAGTAATTTTCCATTAGTTAACACACCAAAGTTTTATTTGCTTAGGAACCATGTCGGGTAACAAGAGAGGGGCTTCAAATTAACCATGAAGTACTCCTAGAATTAGTAAAAAAAATTCTAACCCTGAAGTAAAGGTTTGCAATGTCAGTCCTTCATTACAAAATAAGAAGAAATAGATTCCATTCTACAATATTTTAGAATTACTAGAATTGAGACAAGAGAACCTTGTCCTTCTAACACGATTGATATATACTTGAGGGTTTTTTGCTTTTTACCCTAATCCATATCTAACACTCATATTATCTTCACTTTGACGGAATTATCACTAGAATTCTGGCTCTCTTGAGAGGGGCTTCGGTTCATCTTACCCCTCAATTTTTGTAGATACATACATTCTCTCCAAATACCACTCAAGGAGTATAACTTAACGCATCAAATCTATGCCCATTTAACATTTTATGGAAGGTCAAATAGAAACTAGATGACTCTATCTTCCGACTATGTTCATCTGACTAAGAACTAATCTTGGATCCCATTAGCAAACTAGAGACTAGGGTTATTAGTTCTTTTTTGTGGAATGTTTTCCTCCCAAAATTTCTAGGACCTTCTGTCTTCTTAGTAATTGATTATAAGTATGTCACTTTATCAATTTTACACTTTTTTCTTTTTTTATATTAAACATTTTATATTTGCAGGTCCTGCTTCCAAAGATATAAATACCAAGTTGGGTGCAAAGATCGATGTATTTGAGAAATCTACAGAGTATTCTATGAGTCGGCTAAAACTTCTTACCAAAGACGGGTTTAAAAGTTATGCTTTGATTAGGCCATTCCATCATATCAAGGCTTAATGTAACACCCCATTTAATAAACAATAATTAATTAAAAAAAATGGTACATAATTATTAAGGCTCAGAAATGGAATTTGAGAAAATGTTAGAATTTGGTCATGAAATCTACACCATTGCGTACGTGGAGATTTTCTAAGCAACTTTCATATTTGAAATTTTGCGATCGGAGTTCAAACGAAGAATTTATCAGTATTTGATGTTTTTGGATCGCAAATAATTAAAAAGGAGTTAAAAGAAAACAAATAATAATAAATGCATGGACCACACCGATCGAACCCCTCCTTAGGTCGGTCGACGGGTTAAAGTGGTGGCAGTTGTGGTTGAACCTCTTCCTAACGGCTCGCATTTGATTATATAAATCTAACAGATTGAATTGATTCTAGTGTCTATAAATATAGACCTAGCCCCTTACTTTTTTCTCTTATTTTCTGATCAGAATAGTGGAGCTCTATCATTTTCCCTTCTTTACTATTTCTAGAAATCATGTAAAACTAATACACACACACACACACACACACACACACACACACACACATATATATATATATATATCTGTGTGTGTATTAAAGAAGACTGAAAAATAAAAGAGGAGAAGAAAAAGAGTGAATCGATTCTACAAAAAAGATAAATTCTATAACCATAAATCCATACTCCACTTAACTCAAATTTCCTACCAGATCCATAATTCTAATGGGTATGTATATACTTTATTATACATATTTTTGTTTTGAAAAGGAAAAAGGAGTTAATTAAAGGGACGAATTCAGATTTTAGAGATTTTGAAAGCAATAAAGGTGTTGTATGTTTTATATAAAACTAAAATTTATATAATTGAATTGAATTGAATTTATTTATTATAGCTATGAAAGATTTGTTGAATTGTAGGCTTATAATGAATGTATTTAAGTGAAATCTCACCTATGTATATTGTGAGTTATGTAATTGGAATGGAATGGTGTACACCCTTATTTGGAAATCAGTCTAAACTTTTCGGTAGGATGTTGATAAGATTGTGAAGTTTATTCTAGATTTATGTAAATTTGTTGTAAACTATCGAGTATTCATTTGGATTTCCCTAATTTAACTTGTAGTGTAAATTTCTATATTTTAATTTATTAGGAGCATTGAGGGTACAATTTAAAGTCAACTATTTCCGTGAATTTCCATAAATTATCGAATTGTACAAGTATAAAAAGCATATTGTTTGGGATAATAAGGACTCTAGCAAACTGAAAGAGATGTGTAAAACATAGATGTTTCTTCATAGTTTTCACTATCTATTTTGGTAAAAGAAAATAGATAAGTCCTTGTAATTTCAAATGGAATAAAAATCTCACTTTTAGGTAATTTATGGAAAGTTATAAGCTGGTCCTTTTTGGGAAGGATATCTCTAATATATTAAAATGTGGAAATGAATGTTCTTTACAGAATATACATATAAGGTTATGTTCTAAAATTCCTAAGCATAGGAATTAATGAGGTAAAAAAGGAATATATATAACATATAACCATGCTTACCAATTAAAAATATAAATATACATAGGGTAACGAATAAAGCGTAATAAATAAATATACGTCGGTACTCGTACTACATATAATTAGGATGAATAAATATTAATAGTGTAGTAAATCATAGGATTAGGAAGTTGTAATGGAAAAGAGGTAGCAACTCCAAAATTTATGAACAATGATTGCAAAAATTAGTGGGCAATAAATGTGCAATTTATATGGAGTTATGCATATTAATGTGTACATAAATACATTTTAATGATATTGATTAAAGAATTTATTATGACATTTATGAAAAAACAAGATAGATATAATAAGTTGAATTTGAAACAAATGAATAAATATCACTAGTAACCGTCGAACTTGAATAATAATGACTATTTATTAATGACAATTAATTAAAGGTAAAGAAATATGTGACATTTATAGGACATAAAATGAAATGAAGAATATAGAAAATAAGTGTATAAGATGGGAATAGGTTCACAGTGAACACGTAAATTAATACTAATAAGTAAACTTAGGAGGCGATATAAATTCTATAGTGGAAATTACACATAATATGTTTAGGACGAGCATGAGTTAGTGGACCTAGCCTAATATTTAGATTTATGATAAATGGCTTAGTTTAGTATGGGTTAGGATGCGATGTTTGTAGAGTTACACAACAGAAGTCTTCCCTTCGTCTAGAGGCTATCAACAGATGTGTATATTTGTACAACTGATGTGAGACATCTTCAACTATAGGACCCATGTGGAAGTGATATACATTCACGTATATGTGTTAGAAATTATATCAAGGATTCGCCTTGGATTTGAAGTATTAAATAGCTTAGTGCATTTTGGGATGTTAAGGGGTCCAATTTGGCGTGGAAGATAATAAGTAACATTAACATTGCCTCACAGGGAAATGGAGTGAGCTTCCTTTCTAATAAAAGGTATTAATTAACTAAAGTGGGCTTTTTTCATGAATTATATTATATATGTCTAAACAGGATTTCAGCTATGGGGTCGGCGGACTATATCAGTATAGGTGATAAACTAGTATTTATAAGTAAGGCTGGAACATAAGCTTGAACTACTAGCAGTCCGGAACGATTATTAGCAAAGATTTGGGTTACGCCCTTGTGGATTTTGCTTCCTACTATTGTAGAATCCATACGGAATACTCAAATACCTTAAAGATTAATTAATTTTTTTTCAGAGGTGGGCTAGTTAACCATTAGATAAGTCTTTGAGATGCGTTATATAATGCCCCCTCCTTTATACCCATACTACTTAAGAGTATTAAAATGTAATACTGTTGAGTAATATAGAAAATGAGGCGATATGAGATACACATGTGAATACTCCCTTAGACATGTTAGGAACTAAGATGTTGGTTTTGATGACAACTACCTTTTTAACTTATTATAAAATATATACTAACACTTTAGCCTAGATAGATATGTATATGCATGATATATATATACACACACATATATATAAATGCTGGTATTGATTACAACAGATCAGTATAGTGACTCAAGACTAAAGATTGAAGACTCTAGAGTATCATGATCATGATTTCAAGATATGTGTCTAATTTTTATTTAAACTTCATAATAGCATGGAAACCTTCATTTCGAATTTCATTTGGGATAGAACCCATTTCTACCTTCTTAGTGGCTTACAAACCCACGACGAGTAGCTTACAAACCCAGGAACATCCTGGTTTTGTACAAGTTCTCGAGTCCTGATGTGATGAGATATTTTACAGGAAGAAGCATGCAAAAGTACTTCAAAATAGTTTTTCAAAATGATTTTCAAAATTTTTTTTCAAAAGGTTTTAGCCTTAAAATTATCTTTTCAAATGATTTTCAAAAAGATGTTTTAGCCATAAAATATCCTTTGTTTTTGTTTTTTAAATAAACTCTTGTTTTAAACTTTGATTTTACTCCAGAGTTGTTTTACCTTGTTTTCCTTTCAATACCATTTTCAAAACAAAATTTTACATATTTTTTTACATAGGGATGTCGACATCATAGGATACCCCATGTCGACATGGTGGCCGTTGAATTCAAAAGTTTCAATTTCAAAAGAAGTGCCTATTCGTTTAAATCTCTTTATGAATGGTTATGACCGTTGGTGCTTTATAAATAGCCTTCACAAACGAACTTTTTAACTAACTAATTTCTTATCTTCTTCACTTCTTCTTCTCCACAAATCCATATTCTATAATTTTCATATTTTTAAGATCTTTCTGAAATTCTGCCAAATTCTTAAGTGAATCAAATTAGAACCTCATTCTTGTTTGATTCTCTTCCCTCTCTCGAAGATCAAAGTGCTATTCAGAGTTATAGGATCAATTTGTAATCAAAAGTTTATCGAGTCTCTCTATAAGGTGTGGTTGTGCCTGGAAATCAATTGGGTAATCTTGTAGCCCGTAAATCAAGAGAGTTTTCCCCGGACTCGTGAGACAGGCGGATACCTCAAGGCCTTAGAAATTGAGGAATGTAATCTCGACATTGGTATAATAAAAATCTGTATGAGGTGATTTTCCTTGGCACAGGGTTGTATGTAGGGTAACTCTGAACCAGTATAAAATCTGGTGTGTTCTTTCTCTCTACTGCTTTTTATTTACTTTCTGCATCTGTGTTTGATTTTGTAATTGTTCTATGATTAAGTTTTGCATTTGTTTGTGCCATAATTTTTAAGTTAGTTCATATAAGTCTTAGAATCCATTAAACACTATTCACCCCCCTCTAGTGTTAAATTAGCCTTAAGATCCTTAATCCGCTGTCCCTTACAATTGGTATTAGAGCATTGGTTTTCATAGTTATCATAATCTAAAACCTGAAAATTGTTTTAGTGGCTACCAACACTAGTAATGTCAACTCTGGCACTAATTATGTTATTACTAATACTAGTTCATTTATAGAAGGTCGGTCTACTATCAAACCACCATTTCTCAATGGTAGTAATTATGCATATTGGGCTTGTAGAATGAAAATTTATTTACAATCTGTAGGATTGGACACTTGGAATATCACATAAACTGAGTATACTGAACCGACTACCAATTTTGCCCGGTGGACTGCTGAGCAAAAGGGTGTTGTACAAAATAACTCAAAGGCCATTGTTCACTAGATAGAAATGAGTTTAATAGAGTGTCTGTTTGTAAGTCTGCATTTGAAATCTGAAAAACTTTACAAGTTACTAGTGAAGGAACAAGCAAAGTTAAACAGACTAAAATTTTCTTATTAACTAATCTGTTTCAGTTGTTTAAAATACATGTAAATGAGTCCATTTCCGACATGTACTGTCGATTTCAAGATATTGTTCATTCACTAAATTGCATTGGGAAAAATCTTTTCAGAGGAAGACCAAGTCAGAAAAATTCTAGATTCACTCACTCGAGAATGAGATCAAAAGACACTTACAATCGAAGAAGCAAATGATATCAGTCTCACGAAAATAGAAGATTTGATTGGGAATCTGATGTCTTATGAAGTTCAACTGCAAGGAAGAAGAGAAAACAAGGCTATAGAAAAGATGTCATTAGCATTCAATGCAACAACTGAAGATTCGGAACCAGACAGTGATGAGGAGATTGCCTTCATGACAAGAAACTTTCGAAAATTCCTAAAATATAGGAAAATGAATAATTACAAAAGAAATGATCAAAGGAATTCCAGAAATAATATGGAGAATGTCAACAATGATAGATGCTACAATTGCAATAAGGTCGGGCATTATAGAAAAGATTGTTCGTATCCAGATAAACAGTTGTTCCCTCCAAACAATGACTCGTCAAGGAAAAGAAAGAAAGCATTCACAGCAACTCTTGATGGCTCTGACTCATCATCCAGAGATGATGAAAAGAAGACGGATAATTCAAATCTGTGTTTCATTGCCATTCATGCATCGGATGATGATAGGAGTATGGATCTAAAAATAGGTACGCATTTATATTATTTTTTATTTTTCTTGTTTGAATGGATGCTTGTTTGTTTGCTTGATTGTTTTTAAATTCCTTGAATTTCTAAATTCAAATTTATCCCTTGAAATTGAATTTTAAGTTCAAAAATAATATTATTTTAATAATATTTTAAATATTAAATTATTAATATTTAAGTATTATTATATTTGATGTTATCATAGGAATTATATAATTAGAATATAGGGTATAATATGTATACATACATACATATATATATATATATATATATTAGGAAATAGGAATGGAAACTTGTCCTTTGATTCAATAGGCACATATCGACATACTAGGATACCCTATGTCGACATGCTCCTCAGAATTTGATTTCTAAATTTGAATTCAAACTTTTGAATTTTCCTCCACATTTTCACCAACTTCAATGCTCTGGAATGATGTCTCTTGACCAGAGAATGTGTGTAACATCCCGCCTTTTTGTACGTTTTAAATCGATGATTTACCACACACGTAAACTCAAACCATACAAAAGGGCGAATTGTTATTGGGGGTAAATAAGAAAAAGGAGAAAGAAAGAAAATAAAGAAGAATCTTGCAGCGGAACGACAAAATATAATAATCAAATAACAGTTCATGAAGCTGTTTTACAAAATATTCAAATATACTTATACAATACATATCAGAGTTACACATACCAGAGAGTAATAAATAATGCAGCAGAACAGTATGAGTGCAGTGAAATAATATAATAAATAATAGTAATATAATCTTCGTCTTCGTCCTCCAAAAATAAAGTATTCAAATCCTGAAATGCTCAGGCTGACCCGAGCGAATTGAAAAGACAAAACACTCGAGTCAGAACTAAAAGATCTTATGTAAGTTAAATCAACGGTAAATAACATGAGTGAAACAACGTCAGAGATGTTTACGAGATTCGACATCTCCTATCCAGTGTCTGACGTGAGTACACTAACTTAAGAGAAGCTCGGGATTCACATCTCCTAAGGATCCGTTAAACTATTTACTATGTAGTAATATTTCGCTATTATAATAGTGTCTGTAGTAAAATAAACTTACTTTTAAATAGTTAAGGAGGGACCCAATTTTCCACTTAACACATATAGTCCCAGTTGTCCATCCAGTATCATTCCTCCTGATCGGGAAGCCACCAGAGGATACCACACGGGATATGGGAGAAAACCAAACTCGTACAAGGCGTGTTATGGTAGGTGACATGGCACAACTACGCAATGCCAGAGTAGATATACCAATTACACTTCCGGGCCGGTGGTAACGCGTAGCAGCTACACCGCCTACCTCGAGCCACACCCCCAAGTCAAAAAAATCAAAAGTGGCCACCGAATCAATCTCAAAGTCAGAATATAATATCGAAGGAGTGTGTCCGATCAGAGGAATGACCTCATTATCCCGTTAATTACTCCTGTTTTAGCCACCTTATGCGAACTCACGGAAGTCGGGTCCACATTCATACCTTAAAGGAATGCCGCCGCCATCCTACTTCATTCTGGAATCTCCACCATGTACATGGTTGTTAAAGTGGTTTTCGGAGTTGGTAGAGAGTATGACAACTTCCGATCTCGGTCTCTTTAACAACCAAACATTATTATAACACCATGGTCTTTTCAAAATAGTTTATACTTCAAACCAGAATATAATATCCATTTCAAAACCATATAAATACGATGTCATTTCCATTTTAAAAACCAAATCAATATGATATCATTTTTATTTCAGATCAATATAATATCATTTTATTTCAAATATATCCCTTTTCCAAAATCATAGCACTTCCAAATTATACACTTCGAAACCAAATATTTGAAATTTTAACACTTTTAAAACACAATACTTTGAAATTCATAACTTCGAAACATTTCAATTTCCATAGAACATTTCAATTTCGATATATTTCGAGGCTTTAAATATTCCAAAATTTCAAAACTAAATTTGATAATTTCGATTCAACAATTATTTTTTCTATTATTTAGTTTTGAAATATTTTACATAATAAATCCCCTATCATTTAAATAAAAACTCAAATTACAAATAACTAAATATCTCCTTCAATTCATTTATACTTAAAATAATCATTTAATTCACCTTGACCCCAAAATCAAGTTATAATAATTATACCTTTTAAACTTTCCAATTTAATAAATTTCACATCAACCTTTTTGAGTTTACTTCTTACATAAATTCAATTTCATATAAATCTCAAATTTATCTCAATTTCAAATAAAATTTATTCGAGTAAAATTCTTAAATAATTTGATTCCAATCAATTTCACATTTATCTTCCGAACTTCATTTTATTTAAGTCATTAAAAACTCTATATACGATATAATTTAAACAGATACTTAACCATATTATCCTCAATAAAATCAGACTTATTATTAAGTTTATTCTATATTAAAACAATTTATACATAGCTTAAAATTTAGAATAAAATAACATTTATATAACATCAAAAATCAATATTTATATAAAACCATATATTTCTTTACAAAACCGTAGAAATCATTTCAAAATATTTTTATATATATACACCATGGTTTCTGTATATAATTTTCTATCCTATGGTCAAGTGATACGGATATCTATCCTTTCAATCCGTAATTTAAAACATAAATACAGTTATATATCATTTCAAAATGCAATCCCGAATGAAATAAAATCCATAACAACTTGCAGTTTATAAAAGTATAAAATACAACAACCATTCATCCACTATCAATCATCAAACATATATCACAATCATCATCCAATTCAACCAATAACATCAATATAGAACAGATAATAAATAACAGGTATTTACTGGCAGTTTATAATCTATAATAAATCAAATAACAATTTAATTGGCAGTTTATATGCAAAAACAAGTTAAATAACAATTTAATTCAATAAATTCAATTTAACTGGGATGATGATTAAAAATGTGCCAAACAGTCATAAATAAATTTCTAATCACATCATAAATCAATTTAACAAACATAAGAAATTATAGAAGTTGTGAGTGCGTTAAAACACTCACCTTTTGAATTTAAATCCAATTTAAACCCAAAATTTGAACAGTTTCAGAATCCGTTCAAACCAGTGCCAAAATATCCAAAATTCCAATACGAAACTAGCGGAGAAAGCCACGTACAAAACTGACCTCGTATGCGAAAGTTATTGTGATTGGAACATTTAAATTTGAAATTAAAATAAAAAATAATAATAAATAGACAATGTAATGTACACAGTAGCCACATCAGCATGCCCCTCCTTTCATGCACATGGACCAGATCATGCTCGAACCCTAGCTGATGCATGGCCGCCGCCCTCTTAACCAAAATGCCACCGCTTGGAGGGGTTTCGCCCTGATCGGAGATGACCACGAGACTCCTCACCTTGCGCCGCCCCTCTAGCCCTGAGTATCGCCTTGCCCGGTCAAACTGATTGGACACGCCGCCGTTGAGCTTCATCGGCCAATTCTGGCAAAATCCAACACCTTACGATGCAATGAAGGCTACCAATGGGGCCTCCACGTCACCAACAACGCAACGGCACCACCTGATTGACAAACTGATGCAGATCCACCGTTGGATCGACCAAAATCCAATACGAATGGCTAGAATTTATTTGTGAATTCTGGGCAAATGATGATTCGAATCCACAAATAAATTGCAGATCTGAGATGTGTTTATCGAGAGCTTCGAATCCATATAAAATTTGATATAGTTTGTGGAGTTTGAAATTTTTTGGCTTTGAATTTTATTTGAAATTGCAATTGGAATTTTGGTTTTGTCTGCCACGGAATGAGGAGGAGCTAGAGGAATTGTACGTACAGAAATGAGAAATAGAGGGATGCTAGGGTTTATAACAAGATATATATAGGCATGGTCGAAAATAACAAGAATGGATCAGATTTGTTTGGACCGTTAAACAATAAATGGCCCGAAAAGCCCGTTCTGAATCCGAAACGAAATTTGGTCAACCCATATATCAAAATAGATATTTAATAATATTTTAAACGCAATGGAACAGGTTTCAAGTCCAAATTCCATCGTATGAAGAAGTTATGCCAAAATCAAGTTATTCCAAATTGATTTCAATTGATTTCTAGGCGTTTCGAGCCCGTACGATCAAACGACATGTCCGATCGTTACGAAACTTGAAATCCTACAATAATTCACTGTTACGAATTCGATGAAACTTGTTTTGTCGAAATCTAAGTCAGTGGCCAAAATGGCTATTTTTCAGTTTATTAATTAAATAAATATTAAATCAATTAAATCAAAAAATTCCAAATTCCAATTCCATAATTAATAAATCTTATCATTATTGATTTCTAGAGCAATTTCAACAATTTAAACATTTAGATGTCAAGTTAAAGTTGATAAATCCATCAATATCAGTGTTAACCTTAATTACTTAAATCCAGAAAATTATAAATTAAATTTTCCAAAATCCATTTATTAATTTTTAAACTTTGTTATTCAAGTCTTTTATCCCAGTAAAGATATGACTAACATTGGTTTACATCCTAGTAAAGTAATATTTCCTCATTTCATCTTAATTTCCATTTACGTAATATTTAATTATTTAATTCATTTAATTGCGGTTAATCCAATTATTATAATTTAAATTCCAATGAATTAATAAATCCTGATTTCCATTCCTCTTATTCAACCAATTTGTCATAATATGAATAAAGTTAATGTTATTTCCCATTATTAACTAAATTTACATTAACAAAATTTTTAACTTAGATTTATTGCAATTTTTACCAAATTTAAATTAACAGGCTAAATAAATAGGTAACATAGAATATTTGTTACCATTACTTTCAATCACGCTTATAAGTTATTATTCCCAAACAATTATTACAATTGTTTGCATAACAAAAATTTCATTCAATCATCATTAACAATATATTATTTCATCAGTTAATTAAATATTCCCATTTTTTTTCGAACATTCAATTGATAACCAAGCATAACATTTTATATTAGTTCAATTGATTGGAATTTCATTCAAATTTTTAGTAATTAGCATAAATTAACATTATCAACTTTCAGTCTAGTTACTATTTCATTATTAAATTACAAATTTTTATTTCTTCCAGTATTAAATAACAAAATTTAATTAAATCAATAATTTAAATTATCGAAAATTTACGGGTTGTTACACTCTCCCCCACTCAAAACTTTTCGTTCCCGAAAAGGAAAAAGGAGGGAAAGGAAGGATTTGAGTGAACAATACATCTTACTCAAAAATATTAACTTTATAAACAAATAAATTTACAAAATTAATTAATTTAAATAAAATATACCAATTTATAACCAATAAATCTTTTATACACAAATTAATAAAGTTTGGAAAACATTTTCAAAAAATTTCTAAGTCCAACATTTACGGAAAAATTCGGTAGAGTCTCATTTGTATGGAGAGGCTTGGGAGAAAATATAATATCAAATATAACAATATACAACACATATTTTCCATAATAATATATATCCCAACACGGGAAGAAAAAAAATATAATAGTGCTATACAACCGTAATCCGAAAACGTGCCTATTTGTCGGGCAATTTACGCTTATTTTATGAAACCAAAAGCAATAGCAATTGCTTCCATAACCTGTATTTCACTTATATAATCCAAAAGAGTTAATAATTATATAACGTGAAATATTAAAGTTATTTCGACCCCTAACAAACAAATCAATATAACAACAATCAATTGCAACCAACAGCAAACACATCAAATACAAATCGACCATCCAAGCAAGACAAACAATTGGATTTTTCCGGTTAAGACACTTTAAATCATATAGAATGACAAATAACTATGAAGTATTCCACTTACTCTACAGTCTTAGATAAACTAAATAGATTATTCATACATCCAAGTAAATTTAAGGTATCCTTGCCAAACAACCATAAACCAAACAAACAACAATTTGAAACAATAGATCAAGTTAATTTTTCAATTTCATTTCATAACCTTTGTTGTTTGATTTCCTTTTTATTCATATAGTGGTTTATCTTTTTATTTTACATTATTTCTTGCAAATTTTCATTTCCATCCATTGATTCAGTGTTTATTTCATTTATTTTCATTTATTACTTACAAATATTCGTTTTCATTTATTTATAGTATTCATGTTTAATTCAATTTCTTTGCATATTAATTCATTTACTTAAGTTTAAAATCTTATACTTACAATACTTATTTCCTATTACCTTTATTACAGTAACATTTTAGTTATAACTTAAGTTCACAACAATTACAACATCAAACTCTTATTTATAAAAGAATTTCATTAGATACTTTCATTACCTTAAGTTTATTACTTGTATAATATCCATTACATTTTCTTATTAACCATTAGAACTTTTAATATTTGGTAAGTTACATATATGATTTTAAGGATGTAATTGAAAGTTACACAAGTTTATTTTGTTTTATTTTTTCTTTTACTTAACTTAATGTTCAATAATAATGTCCTTTGTTTCCTAGGTTACAAATGTCAACTTTCTTTTAATTTCCTTAGCATTAAATCTCTTATTTCATTTAGAGGTTTCAATTATTAATTACTTACATTCCATTTCACTACAATAATTGAAGCTATTAATTAACGGAAGTTAAGAACTAAATACCAGATTTAAAATTTCAAATCATTTTAAGATAATAGATACACTTCCAAAATATATACCCAATTATATTTAAAAAATTCAAAATTTATATTTGTTTTTCAAAATAAATCTGTAGTAAAACTACTACAGTGGCTTTCCCACTTAGAAACTCGAAAATGTATGTCGATGATGCATGCACTCATCACTGAAATTATTTTCCAGCGACATAGAGGGGAGTACAGAACTAATTTCTTTCCAAAGTTTCTTTAAAACGGTTCTTTCAAATTATATTAAAATATTTATATCTAGAAATACTTCTAATAATAATATTATTATTCCAAAATCATTCGAAAGAATTTTTTAAAAACCCCCAGGACTTAAATTCTAAATTCCCAATTTCCATTTATCTTAATTTCAACCTCATTTCAACTATTATTTATAAATTTCATTACCTAACAACCAAGATATTACAACCAAATATATATCTTATTTATAAAATTTTATTTTACATGTATTGAAAATATAATAGGCAAGATTATTTCATTCACCTATATTCAAAATAAATATTATGTCGGTCTGTCCTATTAAGTGTTTAGAAATCCCTATTGATGTAATAGCGTCCCATGCACCAACCAGAATTTATAAATACAAAACGGAACAAATTAACACAATTTTAAAACCTTCTATAACACTAACAAATATGCTTTCTCATATATATACGCTCAGCGACTCATCATAGGGTATACTACCCTATAAATAAAGATTCAGACCCCACAAAGCAAAGGTTTATCGCTAAACCAAAGCTCCGATACCAGCTGTAACATCTCGCCTTTTTGTACGTTTTAAATCAACGATTTACCGCACACGTCAGACTCAAACCATACAAAAGAGCGAATTGTTATTGGGGTAAATAAGAAAAATGAAGAAAGAAAGAAAACAAAGCAGAATCTTGCAGCGGAACGATAAAATATAATAATCAAATAACAGTTCATGAAGTTGTTTTACAAAATATTTGATTATACTTATACAATACATATCAGAGTTACATATACCAGAGAGTAATAAATAATACAGCGGAACAGTATGAGTGCAATGGAACAATATAATAAATAATATTAATGCAATCTTCGTCTTCGTCCTCCAGAAATAAAGTCTTCAAATCCTGAAATGCTCAGACTGACCCGAGCGAATTGAAAAGACAAAACACTCGAGTCAGAACTAAAAGATCCTATGTAAGTTAAATCAACTGTAAATAATATGAGTGGGACGGCATCAAAGATGTTTACGGGATTTGACATCTCCTATCCAGTGTCTAGCATGAGTGCAGTGACATAAGAGATGCTTAGGATTCATATCTCCTAAGGATCCGTTAAACTATTTACTATGTAGTAATATTTCGCTATTATAATAGTGTCTGTAGTAAAATAAACTTACTTTTAAATAGCATTATGGAGTGACCCAATATTCCCCTTGACATGTAATAGTCCAAACAGTCCATCCAGTATCATGGTTCCTCCTGATCAGAAAGCCACCAGAGGATACCACACGGGCTACGGGAGAAAACCAAACTCGTACAAGGCGCGCCATGGTAGGTGACAGGTGTAACATCCCGGAATTTTTGACAATATCAATTTAATAATCTGTAGTTAAAATTAAATTGATATTGATAATCTGTTAGTAATTATTCAGATAAATTTAATAATCATCTTCAATAAAAATTTAAATTGGTTATTTTATCTTTTAAATAATAAATTGATTTCTATTTTTAATATAAATATTTGGTTTATATTTTAAATAGATTGGTTTTATTTTAATTTCAATAAATAAAGCATATTTTCTAGTTTTGATATTTGTAGTAATTTTGGAAAATTTGTTTTATTTAATATTTAAGTTTTTCAAAATTAAATAAATGATTTTGGTTTAAATTTAATATTGAATCATGTTTTAAAATTTCTAATATAAACATTTTAATTTGGAAATTTTGTTTCAAATTAGTATTGAGTTTTCAAAGACTATTTCATAAGTAAAAATATGATTTATAAATTGATATGAAAATATTGAAATGTTTTAAATTAAATTGGATTGAGTTTAAAATTTAGAATAAATTCAACAAATGATTTCATGACTTAATAAAATGGATTATTTATTTAATAAAAGTATAATTTCTTGTAAAATGATTTTAAATTTAATAAAAGAGATTTATAAAAGCAATATTAATATTGTATTGACTATTTAAATAAGCTTTGAATAAGATTTGAAATTTTTATATTAAAATTGAATCTATATTCTTAACTTGATTTGATATTGTTTTATTTTGAATTTAGTTTGAATTTAAGTTCAAAGGTATAAAATCTTATTTGTTTTAATTTTTAATATGTATAAGTTTCAAATTGTAAAACATTATTTGTTTTTACTTCTTTTGTAAATTTATAAATATATTTTAAAAATAAACTAACAACATATAAACAAGTGCTTCATCCATTTAACATATGTTTAAAAAAAATTAACATTTCAAGTTGACAAGTGTCTAACAATATGACAAGTGTTAATTTAAGTATTTATTCTTCTTTTCTTGTATAAAATCTGAAAAAAATTCATTTGTTTAAGTTTGCAACTTCATTTTATATTGCATGTTCATTTTTCCTTAACCAAAGAAAATCTTCAACTTCTTAAATCAAAGATAAAACCTGCATATACAAATTTATCAAAATCCTAAGATCTGCATACCTCAAATTTCATGCAAATCTGCATATTCAAATTCACAAATTTGCAAATTCCTGTAACTCCTCATCAAAACTAAATCCTCCATGAACCTGCATCCTCAAATCCAACATCTGCATGTCCAAACTATATTCAAATCTGAAGAAAAAAAATCAAAAGAGCCTGCATATTTCTCTACATTCTGTTTAAAGCCTGGGAGTAAAAGCATCTACATCACTCATTTTTCTGCAATCATTAAGCATGCAATGCATTTTTAAATATTGGAAGCAATTCAGTTTTTAAAGAGTTTCAAGTATCAAAGAGGGGCTGTTTTCAAAATCCGGAGCATCTCAGTTGAAAGTGTCAAAGCTTTTTCAAATGTTTCCTTCACAAGTTCAAAGCTTTTCATAAAATCAGGCTCTGTTTTCTTCTGAAAGGTGAGTAACTCTTAAAATTTAAAGTTTAAATTTAAAATGGTTGCATGCTTCTATACTGAAGTAACTTAGTATTGCATGTGTGAATGTTGATGTGATGTTGTATTTGTGAGCATGATTTTTGAATGTCCTCTGTTATGTTTCCAGTAACCCTGTACTGTTTTAAATACATACTCTTTTTGATTCAATCTCTGTAGGAATTAGATTACAGATAATAAGTGTTTGTTTAAGTTATTAAGTAAATTAAAATTTAATTAAGTTAGTAATAAACTGGGATGGATACTGGAAAACCAAATAAGTAAACAAGTTCAAAAATAATTGAAATTTAATCATCATGTTTTCTGGATTCATAAATATAGGATGAATACATAAATCAAAATATGATTTTTAAAGCAAAAACTAATTTTTTTTGGTAAAGAGGCTTAAGAGCAGTTAAGAGTTGAACTAAAAATGAACTTTGGGGTTCTCTGGTGATGCATGAATTTGGAGGGGATGGGATTCTGCATGATGGTGGAGGGTTGATCTGAGAAGCTAGGAAAAATATTGGTTGGTGCTAAATTTCATTGTGGAAGATGCAGTTTTGAATTTTATTTGTAAACCCTAGTCTGTAAATGGTTTGAAGAATCGGCAATGTCGGGGTGTAGTGATGATCGAGTGTTGAGATATTTTGGGAATCGATAGGTTGGCCGTAGTTGAGTTCGAGGCCGTAGGGGTTAGTTGTCAGGAGGCGGGAGAGGTAGGTTATCGTCGTTGACAGGTTAGAGGGTGAAACCTGTTTTCTGCTTCCAGGTTTTGACATTGGGTATCATCTTCGATTTCTGGTGATGGTAGCTCGAATTGATGGTTGTGTGGGAAGCTAGGTTGGAATCTGATGAGTTGTGATGGTCGTTGGCGATCATCAATGGCCGGAGGCGCCGTGCATATGCACGGTGGAATAGGGTACAGGTGATGTTGGTTAGTTGAGAGAGGACTCGGGTAAACTCTGCTTTGACTCGAAGTGAAGTAGTGTTTTTCTCGGGGATGTAGTGTTGAAGACTCGAAGTAGATTTTGTGGTGGGGGTTCAGGTGTTTGTTTACAGGTTTTACAAACCTGTAATCTCTGGGTTTAAAAACTTGTAAAAGCCTGAATCATTTGAATGATTTAGAAAATTTAAATCATATTTGAATTCAAGTTTGAATTTATTTGAATTCAAATTAGTTTAACATTCCAGTTTAAATAAATAAAGTGTAAAAGAATTTTTACAGGTTTAATAAACCTGAACCTGTTTTGCAACCTGACAGTATTTGAGTTTTTAAAATTTAAAAAAAAAAGTGTAGAGCAAGTTTTAAACAAAGTTTTAAAACAAGTTTAAAATCTTAATTCAAAATGAGTTTGAATTATAGATTTAAAAATATATAAGTTTTATAAAGATAGAAGGTTATAACAACTTTGAAATTTGTTAAAGTGTTTTATAAAATGTTTTAAAAATCTGAAGTTAAGATTTAAACAGAGTTTAAAATTTAAATTTTAAATTTGGATTCAAAGCTAATTTGAATCTTAAGTTTAAAACTGGAATCAAAGAGGAATATGTATTTCAGTTTTTTAAATTGAAAGAAAACTTGAAGTTGAAGATTTAAACTAAATATAAATTGAAGTTATTGAAAGGTTAAAAGTTATAAATTGTTTAACTTTGACAAGTTTAAATTATTTTCATTTTAAAATCTGTATTTAAAATGAAATTTGGAAACAGTTTCAAAAGTACTTTGTTTAAAATAAAATTTGTTTAAACATAATTTAGAAATGTCTTATTTTAAAATTTAGTTAAGAATGAATGCTTTGAAATTAATTTATTTAAAAGGTAATTAAGAAATAATTAATTAATTAATTTAATTAATTATTAAGGTTTAATGCATATTGATTTAGGGGTTAATCAATTTAAAAATTTAGATCATTAATTAGATTATTAATTAATGATAAATAAATTATTAATTAAGTAACTAAGTTTTAAATCAGGGTTAATTTATTTAAATAATTAGACTTTAAATTATAGATAATTAAAGATAATTAAATTTATAATTAATCTCAGTTAATTACTTAATAAAAATAATTAGAGAATGGTTAATGAAGGTCATTAACTAGGATTTATTTAATAATTAATTAATGTGATTAATTTTTATAATTAATTAGATTAATTAATTTAATAATAATCAACTGTAAATGGTTTGAGTAATTACTTAATAAAGTAATTAAGAAATTAATTACTAAATGAATTAATTTAGTTTAATGGGATTGTTTAATTTAATTAATTAATTTTAATTAATTTTAAACATTTGGGTTTATAAATAATTACTTTATGTAATTATTGATTTATGAATTACTCAGTTAAGTAATTGTTTAATAATTACAGATTGTAATTAAGGAGATGTTTAAGTATGAGATAATTTGGATTAATTATCTAGTAATTAATCAAATAATAAATTAAGAAATTAATTTAAGGATAACAAATTTGGTTTAATATAGTAATTAAGTTAGTTAATTACTTAGAGTAATTAATTTAAGGAATAATTAAGGATCATTAATTATTTAATTAATGATGTAATTAAAGTTGATTAATTATGATTAATTAATCAATAATAGGTAATTAAAGGTAATTAATTAATATAATTAATTAAGGATTAAAGTAATTAATTATGATTAATTAATTAATTGAAGTAATTAAAGGTTAATTACTGTTTGTTTGAGAATAATTAATTTGTGGAATTAATTAAGTATAATTATATGAATGTAATTAAGAGCAATTAATCAAGAGTAATTAATTAGGATGATTTATTTTGAATAATTAATTGATTGTAATCAATTAAATGTTTGAGTAAGCAAGATATATATTGGTGAAGAAATTAATTTAATTTATTTTAAATTAAAGATGAAGTTATTAATTTAATTTATTTTAAATTAATTAAAGTTGGGTAATTAATTTAATTCACTTTAAATTAATTAGAGATAGAGATAGTTAATTTAATTCATTTTAAATTAATTATATTGTGGTATGAGTGAATCTTTGCTTATATATAAATGGATGTCATTGTTTGACTTGGATGCTTTGTGATCTAAGTAATGAGATAAATGATATTATATGGTATGGATGTTTGATTGTGTTGTGATGATAACATAGGTTATCTATGGTGATGATAGTATATGGAATATCTATTTGATATTGATGATTGTAGATTACCTGTTATGTGATAATGTTGATTATCGGTTATGATTTATAAGTTATCTATCTGTGTGTATATAGATACTGTATTGAATTGTTTTAAACTTTTAAAACAACTTGGACCCTAAAAGACACGCTTTGGATTTCGATGAGACCGGGATCGGGTTTCCATATTTGGATATCCGAAAACCACATCGATTCCAAATAACGTTAGGTCGTGAATCCAAGTAGAGCGAGTGAAGACTCGAGGTGTAAGGGCTATACGTCAGTATAACTCTGTGGGTGATTCCGTAATGAGTTTGACGGAATAGTACTTATAGATTCGAGACAGTGAATCAGAGTGTAAGGGTTATCGTCGTTAACTCTGAGGGTGATTCCAAAATGAGTGTAACGAGCTAATGCCTTCGGTTTCGTTCGAACCCGGAACGAACTTGTATGGATTGAATGATTTCAGAACATCGTCAGGCGGACGATGAGCATTCTAAGATGATATGTCCTATAAAGGTAATCGTAGCCTCAAGCCTCATCAACCGGGAATGGCTAAAACAGGGGAGGTGCAGCAAGGCTTCGTGGGTCGCACCCACTGGAGAGCAAGATTGATCCCTGTCTAGAGGTCCCTTTATATTTCGGCTGTGTGGACGGTTTTGAGCTCCAACCGTCGGGGTTGTCTTGTTCGGAACTATTCAGTAAGGAATGGGTCCGGCCTTGTGTTGCAGGGGAGTTAGGGTGGCTCCTTGGTACGGTGATCTAGGCCACTTACTGTGACGGGCGGTACCCCAGTAGCCCTGCCATTGTATGGAATCCAAAATCCAATAAGTGCCAACGGTTTTGATTGTATTACCCACTTTTGTGGCTAGTAGCTGGAATTTAATGAATGTAACAATTTCGGCTATTTCTTATTTATTTGAAAACCCTAGACACTATTATAATATCATCGGATTTCCTATCAAATGTTTTGGTTAGCGTAAGGTAAAAACTTTTCCATGTTTATGTGTGGGAAGTCTTACGTGATACCTTTCTTTTCAAAAGGTTTTTAAAAGTTAAGCAACTTAAACCTGTTACTCACACCAGACCCATGTCTGACCCGGAGTTTATTTTTGTTTTTCATAAACTCTTGGGTACTCAAATTTTTATGAGTAGTCAAGGGATTCAGGTTAGGATTTTAGATTGGCTTGACGAATTCTGGAGGATCAATGGAGCAGGAGGCTTCTGCGTATAGCTATAGAGATTTCCGTTGTTTGTTCTCTGTGTTGTTGTATTGAGTTGTAAATACTAGACAGGTGTTTATAACTGTCTAGTATATGTGATGTGTATGTTGTGTATCTCTGATTGGTATTGTATATTATGTAAATACTTATGTTATTAATATAATTTGTTCGTTCCGCTGTTGAGATTCTTGTGTTGTTTCTTCTTTCTCTTCTATCTTTTCTTCTTCTATCCCTTTCTTTCTTAATTCATAATGCGATTTTCTGGAAGTAGAAAGTCGGGTCGTGACAGTTGGTATCAGAGCATTAGGTTGAGTGAATACCTAGGCTCTGTAGTGGTGTCTTTCTTGAGAGAGCGTATTTGTAATTTTTATATATAACTATATATATATATATATATATATATATATATATATATACCAATCTGTTGGGTGACCTGTTCAGGTTTTCCAGTTTGAGTTATAAAGGTAGATGGGGTAGTAGTGTATGTAACACGACTACCATTGGTTGGAGTTTGAATATTTGAGGTTGGAAGTGTTTTGTCGAGACTGTGGACCTAATACCGTCTCGAGTGAGTTCTGTAGTGATGAAGAACTTCATTGATCTCTGAAGAAAACCTGTTAAGGTTCGAAGTTCATTTCTGAAGTTGGATAAGTAGTGTTTGGATCGGTTAGTTGGGCAGAAGCAAGTAATGATATTTTGCTACCTTAAGGAAGTAGTAGCTGCGTGATGAGATGCAGTGACTATGGATGTTCCCGAAGATGTCTTCTTTGGAACAAGTTAAGGAAGTGAGCCTGCTTTAGTGTTGTGACTGTGGTCAACTTGAGTTTATGTTGCTTTGAAGTCCGAGTTTCCCGAAGGGCTTTGTTTTGGAATTCTTTGGCATCTGTGGCAATAGTGCAGCTTTGAGTATTCTCGGTGTTGGCAAGAGATCTTCTGGCTTAGCAATTTTTCTGGAATGGAGTTCAGAAGCAGTTGAGTGGACCCGTTTCTTCGATGGGTTGGCTAATTAAGTTTAAGCTGTTCCGTTTGGTTAAGGAAGAACAGTTTTCCTTAGATTTGGTTTGGTGGATCGCAAAAGTGACTTGCGATTGTTTGAGTGTTCTCTTGGATTATCTGAGTTTTTCTGATGTCTTCAGGAAGTCAGAATTTTGTTCGCCTCTGGAGATTGAGTTGGTGTAGCAGCTCGGAGTTTTGGAGGAATTTCTGAATGATTCTTATGGATTTGTTGAACCATATCTCTGGGGTGTGTTGTCCTATTTGTGCTTGTGTTCTTCTTCAAGCATTCTCTTCTACTTCGGATCAGAGTTGAGCAGCGGAAGCAGTTTGGAAGTGCATCTGCTTTTCTTTTTCTGGACAGAAGAAGTTGTTGTCTTCTGATGTTGAGAAGTTGAGTTTGAGTTGTTGGTTTTGGTTGATCTTGAGGAGATCATTTTGTTGTGTTAATTGCTCTAGTTTGTTTCTAGAAGCATCAGCGAAGGTTGAGCTGATCAGTAAGGCTCTGGACAGCCCAGGATTGTCTGAAGAGATTTTGTGGATAAGAGTCGGAGGAATTTGGACTCTGAAGTCGGAGATTTAATTTTGGATAAGTTTTCTCCGATCAAGTGAGCTATAAGTTTGGGTAGGTCTGTGAAGCTAGATCGGAAGTGTTTTGGATCTTGGAGAATAAGTGATTGATCTACAGGATTGAATTGCCAGTGTGGATAACTGGGATTCGATGAGTTTCACGTATCTCTGAGGGAGTACGTGTATGATTTATTTCTGGTTATGGAACCAGCAGTTTTGGAGTTTTGGTTGTTGAGTCAGACTCGTTTGTAGTCTGATATCTTGTCTAGTGTTTTAGATATAGATGTATAGGAGCTTTGTAGCTTCATAATATTGTTTGTTTGGATTTTCTAGAGCGAGTATCCCGATATATATATATATATATATATATATATATATATATATACCTGGGAAAACTCAGAGGAATTTTATCCAGAATTTGTCTGGATAATTAGATTTGTTTGAATTGGTTGTTTGGTTGTTAGCGTATGTTTGATATATGCTTGTGTTTTTAAAATTAAAATTTAATGAGATTATTAAATTACCTTTGTTTTAAATTTCGAGGACGAAATTCTTTTGAGGGGGAAGGATTGTAACATTCAGGAATTTTTGACAATATCAATTTAATAATCTGTAGTTAAAATTAAATTGATATTGATAATCGGTTAGTAATTATTCAGATAAATTTAATAATCTTCTTCAATAAATATTTAAATTGGTTATTTTATCCTTTAAATAATAAATTGATTTCTATTTTCAATATAAATATTTGGTTTATATTTTAAATAGATTGGTTTTGTTTTAATTTCAATAAATAAAGCATATTTTCTAGTTTTGATATTTGTAGTAATTTTGGAAAATTTGTTTTATTTATTCAAAATTAAATAAATGATTTTGGTTTAAATTTAATATTGAATCATGTTTTAAAATTTCTAATATGAACATTTTAATTTGGAAATTTTGTTTCAAATTAGTATTGAGTTTTCAAAGACTATTTCATAAGTAAAAATATGATTTATAAATTGATAAGAAAATATTGAAATGTTTTAAATTAAATTGGATTGAGTTTAAAATTTAGAATAAATTCAACAAATGATTTCATGACTTAATAAAATGGATTATTTATTTAGTAAAAGTATAATTTCTTGTAAAATGATTTTAAATTTAATAAAAGAGATTTATAAAAGCAATATTAATATTGTATTGACTATTTAAATAAGCTTTGAATAGGATTTGAAATTTTTATATTAAAATTGAATCTATATTCTTAACTTGATTTGATATTGTTTTATTTTGAATTTAGTTTGAATTTAAGTTCAAAGGTATAAAATCTTATTTGTTTTAATTTTTAATATGTATAAGTTTCAAATTGTAAAACATTGTTTGTTTTTACTTCTTTTGTAAATTTATAAATATATTTTAAAAATAAACTAACAACATATAAACAAGTGTTTCATCCATTTAACATATGTTTAAAAAAAATTAACATTTCAAGTTGACAAGTGTCTAACAATATGACAAGTGTTAATTTAAGTTTTTATTCTTCTTTTCTTGTATAAAATCTGAAAAAAATTCATTTGTTTAAGTTTGCAACTTCATTTTATATTGCATGTTCATTTTTCCTTAACCAAAGAAAATCTTCAACTTCTTAAATCAAAGATAAAACCTGCATATACAAATTTATCAAAATCCTAAGATCTGCATACCTCAAATTTCATGCAAATCTGCATATTCAAATTCACAAATCTGCAAATTCCTATAACTCCTCATCAAAACTAAATCCTCCATAAACCTGCATCCTCAAATCCAACATCTGCATGTCCAAACTATGTTCAAATCTGAAAAAAAAAAATCAAAAGAGCCTGCATTTTTCTCTGCATTCTGTCTAAAGCCTGGGAGTAAAAGCATCTGCATCACTCATTTTTCTGCAATCATTAAGCATGCAATGCATTTTTAAATATTGGAAGCAATTCAGTTTTTAAAGAGTTTCAAGTATCAAAGAGGGGCTGTTTTCAAAATCCGGAGCATCTCAGTTGAAAGTGTCAAAGCTTTTTCAAATGTTTTCTTCCACAAGTTCAAAGCTTTTCATAAAATCAGGCTCTGTTTTCTTCTGAAAGGTGAGTAACTCTTAAAATTTAAAGTTTAAATTTAAAATGGTTGCATGCTTGTATACTGAAGTAACTTAGTATTGCATGTGTGAATGTTGATGTGAAGTTGTATTTGTGAGCATGATTTTTGAATGTCCTCTGTTATGTTTCCCGTAACCCTGTACTGTTTTAAATACATACTCTTTTTGATTCAATCTCTGTAGGAATTAGATTACAGATAATAAGTGTTTGTTTAAGTTATTAAGTAAATTAAAATTTAATTAAGTTAGTAATAAACTGGGAAGGATACTGGAAAACCAAATAAGTAAACAAGTTCAAAAATAATTGAAATTTAATCATCATGTTTTCTGGATTCATAAATATAGGATGAATACATAAATCAAAATATGATTTTTAAAGCAAAAACTAAAATTTTTAGTAAAGAGGCTTAGGAGCAGTTAAGAGTTGAACTAAAAATGAACTTTGGGGTTCTCTGGTGATGCATGAATTTGGAGGGGATGGGATTCTGCATGATGGTGGAGGGTTGATCTGAGAAGCTAGGAAAAATATTGGTTGGTGCTAAATTTCATTGTGGAAGATGCAGTTTTGAATTTTATTTTTAAACCCTAGTCTGTAAATGGTTTGAAGAATCGGCAATGTCGGGGTGTAGTGATGGTCGAGTGTTGAGATATTTTGGGAATCGATAGATTGACCGTAGTTGAGTTCGAGGCCGTAGGGGTTAGTTGTCAGGAGGCCGGAGAGGTAGGTTATCGCCGTTGACAGGTTAGAGGGTGAAACCTGTTTTCTGCTTCCAGGTTTTGACATTGGGTATCATCTTCGATTTCTGGTGATGGTAGCTCGAATTGATGGTTGTAGTGGGAAGCTAGGTTGGAATCTGATGAGTTGTGATGGTCGTTGGCGATCATCAATGGCCGGAGGCGCCGTGCATATGCACAGTGGAATAGGGTACAGGTGATGTTGGTTAGTTGAGAGAGGACTCGGGTAAACTCTGCTTTGACTCGAAGTGAAGTAGTGTTTTTCTCGGGGATGTAGTGTTGAAGACTCGAAGTAGATTTTGTGGTGGGGGTTCAGGTGTTTGTTTACAGGTTTTATAAACCTGTAATCTCTGGGTTTAAAAACTTGTAAAAGCCTGAATCATTTGAATGATTTAGAAAATTTAAATCATATTTGAATTCAAGTTTGAATTTATTTGAATTCAAGTTAATTTAACATTCCAGTTTAAATAAATAAAGTGTAAAAGAATTTTTACAGGTTTAATAAACCTGAACCTGTTTTGCAACCTGACAGTATTTGAGTTTTTAAAATTTAAAAAAAAAAAGTGTAGAGCAAGTTTTAAACAAAGTTTTAAAACAAGTTTAAAATCTTAATTCAAAATGAGTTTGAATTATAGATTTAAAAATATATAAGTTTTATAAAGATAGAAGGTTATAACAACTTTGAAATTTGTTAAAGTGTTTTATAAAATGTTTTAAAAATCTAAAGTTAAGATTTAAACAGAGTTTAAAATTTAAATTTTAAATTTGGATTCAAAGCTAATTTGAATCTTAAGTTTAAAACTGGAATCAAAGAGGAATATGTATTTCATTTTTTGAAATTGAAAGAAAACTTGAAGTTGAAGATTTAAACTAAATATAAATTGAAGTTATTGAAAGGTTAAAAGTTATAAATTGTTTAACTTTGATAAGTTTAAATTATTTTCATTTTAAAATCTGTATTTAAAATGAAATTTGGAAACAGTTTCAAAAGTACTTTGTTTAAAATAAAATTTGTTTTAAACATAATTTAGAAATGTCTTATTTTAAAATTTAGTTAAGAATGAATGCTTTGAAATTAATTTATTTAAAAGGTAATTAAGAAATAATTAATTTATTTATTTTTTAATTATTAAGGTTTAATGCATATTGATTTAGGGGTTAATCAATTTGAAATTTTAGATCATTAATTAGATTATTAATTAATGATCAACAAATTATTAATTAAGTAACTAAGTTTTAAATCAGGGTTAATTTATTTAAATAATTAGACTTTAAATTATAGATAATTAAAGATAATTAAATTTATAATTAATCTCAGTTAATTACTTAATAAAAATAATTAGAGAATGGTTAATGAAGGTCATTAACCAGGATTTATTTAATAATTAATTAATGTGATTAATTTTTATAATTAATTAGATTAATTAATTTAATAATAATCAATTGTAAATGGTTTGAGTAATTACTTAATAAAGTAATTAAGAAATTAATTACTAAATGAATTAATTTAGTTTAATGGGATTTTTTAATTTAATTAATTAAGTTTAATTAATTTTAAACATTTGGGTTTATAAATAATTACTTTATGTAATTATTGATTTGTGAATTACTCAGTTAAGTAATTGTTTAATAATTACAGATTGTAATTAAGGAGATGTTTAACTATGAGATAATTTGGATTAATTATCTAGTAATTAATCAAATAATAAATTAAGAAATTAATTTAAGGATAATTTATTTGGTTTAATATAGTAATTAAGTTAGTTAATTACTTAGAGTAATTAATTTAAGGAATAATTAAGGATCATTAATTATTTGATTAATGATGTAATTAAAGTTGATTAATTATGATTAATTAATCAATAATAGGTAATTAAAGGTAATTAATTAATATAACTAATTAAGGATTAAAGTAATTATTTATGATTAATTAATTAATTGAAGTAATTAAAGGTTAATTACTGTTTTTTTGAGAATAATTAATTTGTGGAATTAATTAAGTATAATTACATAAATGTAATTAAGATCAATTAATCAAGAGTGATTAATTAGGATGATTTATTTTGAATAATTAATTGATTGTAATCAATTAAATGTTTGAGTAAGCAAGATATATATTGGTGAAGAAATTAATTTAATTTATTTTAAATTAAAGATGAAATAATTAATTTAATTTATTTTAAATTAATTAAAGTTGGGTAATTAATTTAATTCACTTTAAATTAATTAGAGATAGAGATAGTTAATTTAATTCATTTTAAATTAATTATATTGTGGTATGAGTGAATCTTTGCTTATGTATAAATGGATGTCATTGTTTGACTTGGATGCTTTGTGATCTCAGTATTGAGATAAATGATATTATGTGGTATGGATGTTTGATTGTGTTGTGATGATAACATAGGTTATCTATGGTGATGATAGTATATGGAATATCTATTTGATATTGATGATTGTAGATTACCTGTTATGTGATAATGTTGATTATCCGTTATGAATTATAAGTTATCTATCTGTGTGTATATAGATATTGTATTGAATTGTTTTAAACTTTTAAAACAACTTGGACCCTAAAAGACACGCTTTGGATTTCGATGAGACCGGGATCGGGTTTCCATATTTGGATATCCGAAAACCACATCGATTCCAAATAACGTTAGGTCGTGAATCCAAGTAGAGCGAATGAAGACTCGAGGTGTAAGGGCTATACGTCAGTATAACTCTGTGGGTGATTCCATAATGAGTTTGACGGAATAGTACTTATAGATTCGAGATGGTGAATCAGAGTGAAAGGGTTATCGTCGTTAACTCTGAGGGTGATTCCAAAATGAGTGTAACGAGCTAATGCCTTCGGTTTCGTTCGAACCCGAAGCGAACTTGTATGGATTGAATGCTTTCAGAACATCGTCAGGCGGACGATGAGCATTCTAAGATGATATGTCCTATAAAGGTAATCGTAACCTTAAGCCTCATCAACCGAGAATGGCTAAAACAGGGGAGGTGCAGCAAGGCTTCATGGGTCGCACCCACTGGAGAGCAAGATTGATCCCTGTCTAGAGGTCCCTTTATATTTCGGCTGTGTGGACGGTTTTGAGCTCCAACCGTCGGGGTTGTCTTGTTCGGAACTATTCAGTAAGGAATGGGTCCGGCCTTGTGTTGCAGGGGAGTTAGGGTGACTCCTCGGTACGGTGATCTAGGCCACGTACTGTGACGGGCGGTACCCCAGTAGCCCTGCCATTGTATGGAATCCAAAATCCAATAAGTGCCAACGGTTTTGATTGTATTACCCACTTTTGTGGCTAGTAGCTGGAATTTAATGAATGTAACAATTTCGGCTATTTCTTATTTATTTGAAAACCCTAGACACTATTATAATATCATCTGATTTCCTATCAAATGTTTTGGTTAGCGTAAGGTAAAAACTTTTCCATGTTTATGTGTGGGAAGTCTTACGTGATACCTTTCTTTTCAAAAGGTTTTTAAAAGTTAAGCAACTTAAACCTGTTACTCACACCAGACCCATGTCTGACCCGGAGTTTATTTTTGTTTTTCATAAACTCTTGGGCACTCAAATTTTTATGAGTAGTCAAGGGATTCAGGTTAGGATTTTAGATTGGCTTGACGAATTCTGGGGGAGCAATGGAGCAGGAGGCTTCTGCGTATAGCTATAGAGATTTCCGCTGTGTGTTCTCTGTGTTGTTGTATTGAGTTGTAAATACTAGACAGGTGTTTATAACTGTCTAGTATATGTGATGTGTATGTTGTGTATCTCTGATTGGTATTGTATATTATGTAAATACTTATGTTATTAATATAATTCATTCGTTCCGCTGTTGAGATTCTTGTGTTGTTTCTTCTTTCTCTTCTTTCTTTTCTTCTTCTATCCCTTTCTTTCTTAATTCATGATGCGATTTTCTGGGAGTAGAAAGTCGGGTCGTGACAACAGGGCACAATTAGGCAATGCCAGGGTATATATACCAATTACACTTCTGGGCCGGTGGTAACGCTTAGCAGCTACTACCGCCCACCTCGAGCCACACCCCAAATCAAAAGAATCAAAAGTGGCCACCGAATCAATCTCAAAGTCAGAATATAATATCGAAGGAGTGTGTCCGATCGGAGGAATGACCTCATTAGCCCGTCAATTGCTCCTGTTTTAGCCACCTTATGCCAACTCACGGGAGTCGGGTCCACGTTCATACCTCAAAGGAACGCTGCCACCATCCTATTCTTTCTGGAATCTCCACCGCGTACATGGTTGTTAAAGTGGTTTTCGAAGTTGGCACAGAGTATGACAACTTCCGATCCTGGTCTCTTTAACAACCAAACGTTATTATAAGACCGCGGTCTTTTCAAAATAGTTTATACTTCAAACCGGAATATGATATGCATTTCAAAACCATATAAATACGATGTCATTTCCATTTTAAAAACCAAATCAATATGATATCATTTTTATTTCAAATCAACATAATATTATTTTATTTCAAATATATCCTTTTTCCAAAATCATAATGCTTCCAAATTATACACTTCGAAACCAAACATTTGAAATTTTAACACCTTTAAAACACAATACTTTGAAATTCATAACTTCGAAACATTTCAATTTCGATAAAACATTTCAATTTCGATATATTTCGAGTTAAATATTCCAAAATTTCAAAACTAAATTTTATAATTTCGATTCAACAATTAAATTTTCTATTATTTAGTTTTGAAATATTTTACATAATAAATCCCTTTCATTTAAATAAAACTAAAATTACAAATAATTAAATATCTCCTTCAATTCATTCATACTTGAAATAATCATTTAATTCATCTTGACCCCAAAATCAAGTTATAATAATAACACCTTTTAAAATTTCCAATTTAATAAATTTCACATCAACCATTTTGAGTTTAATTCTTAAATAAATTCAATTTCAAATAAATCTCAAATTTGTCTCAATTTCAAATCAAATTTATTCGAGTAAAATTCTTAAATAATTTGCTTCCAATCAATTTCATATTTATCCTACAACCTTCATTTTATTTAAGTCATTATAAACTCTATATATAATATAATTTAAACAGATACTTAACCATATTATCCTCAATAAAATTAGACTTATTATTAAGCTTATTCTATATTAAAACAATTTATACATAGCTTAAAATTTAGAATAAAATAACATTTATATAACATCAAAAATCAATATTTATATAAAACCATATATTTCTTTACAAAACCGTAGAAATCATTTCAAAATATTTTTACATATAGACCACGGTGTCTGTATATAATTTTCTATCCTATGGTCAAGTGATACAGATATTTATCATTTTAATCCGTAATTTAAAACACAAATACGGTTATATATCATTTCAAACCGTAATCCCGAATGAAATAAAATCCATAACAACTTGCAATTTATAATAGTATAAAATACAACATCCATTCATCCACTATCAATCATCAAATATTTGTCACGATCATCATCAAATTCAATTAATAACATCAATATAGAACAGATAATAAATAATAGGTATTTACTGGCAGTTTATATTCAATAATAAATCAAATAACCATTTTACTGGCAGTTTATATGCAAAAACAAGTTAAATAACAATTTAATTCAATAAATTCAATTTAACCGGGATGACAATTAAAAATATGCCAAACATTCATAAATAAATTTCTAATCACACCATAAATCAATTTAACAAACATAAGAAATTTTAGAAGTTGTGAGTGGGTTAAAACACTCACCTTTTGAATTTAAATTGAATTTAAGTCCAATTTAAACCCAAAATTTGAATAGTCTCGGAATCCATTAAAACCAGTGCCAAAATTCCAATACGAACCTAGCAAAGAAAACCGCGTGCAAAACCGATCTCGTATGAAAAAGTTATTGTAATTAGAACATTTGAATTTGAAATTAAAATAAAACAAAATAATAAATAGACAATGTAATGTACACAGTAACCACGTCAGCATGCCCCCCCTTTCACACGCACGGAGAAGATTGTGCTTGAACCCTAGCTGATGCATGGCCACCACCCTCTTGACCAAAACGCCACCGCTAGTAGGGGTTTCGCCCTGATCAGAGATGACCACGAGACTCCCCACCTTGCGCCGCCCCCCACGCCCCGTGTATCGCCTTGCCCGGTCAAACCGATTGGATCCGCCGCCGCTGAGCTTTATCGGCCAATTCTGGCGAAATCCAACACCTTACGACGCAATGAAGGCTACCGAAGGGGCCTGCACGTCACCAGCAACGCAACAGCACCGCCTGATTGACAAACTGATGCAGATCCGCCGTTGGATCGACCAAAATCCAATGCGAATGGCTAGAATTGATTTCAAATTCTGGGCAAATGATGATTCAAATCCAAAAATAAATTGCATATCTAAGATACGTTTATCGAGAGCTTCGAATCTATATAAAATTTGATATAGTTTGTGGAGTTTGAAATTTTTTGGCTTTGAATTTTATTTGAAATTGCAATTGGAATTTTGGTTGTCTGCCATGGAATGAGGAGGATCTATAGGAATTGTACGTACAGAAATGAGAAATAGAGGGCTGCTAGGGTTTATAACTGGATATATATAGGCAGGATCGAAAATAACAAGAATGGATCAGATTTGTTTGGATCGTTAAATGATAAATGGCCCGAAAAGCCCGTTCTGACTACGTAACGAAATTGGATCAACTCATATATCAAAATAAATGTTTGAAAATATTTTAAACGAAATGGAACAGGTTTCAAGACCAAATTTCATCGTATGAAGAAGTTATGCCAAAATCAAGTTATTCCAAATTGATTTCAATTTAATTGATTTCTAGGCGTTGCGAGCCCGTACGATCAAACGACAAGTCCGATCATTACAAAACTTGAAATTCTATGATAATTCACTGTTATGTATCCGATGAAACTGGTTTCGTCGAAATCCGAGTCAGTGGCCCAAATAGCTATTTTTCAGTTAATTAATTAAATATTAAATCAATTAAATCAAAATTTCCAAATTCCAGTTCCATAATTAATAATCTTATCATTTTTGATTTCTAGAACAATTTCAATAATTTAAAAAAATTTAGATGTCAAATTAAAGTTGATAAATCTGTTAATTTCAGTGTTTGCCTTAATTACTTAAATCGAGAAATTATAAATTAAATTTTCCAAAATCCATTTATTAATTTTTAAACCTTGTTATTCAAGTCTTTTATCCCAACAAGGATATAACTAACATTGGTTTACATCTTAGTACAGTAATATTTCCCCATTTCATCTTAATTGCCATTTACGTAATATTCAATTATTTAATTCATTTAATTGCAGTTAATCCAATTATTATAATTTAAATTCCAATGAATTGATAAATCTTGATTTCCATTCCTCTTATTTAACCAATTTGTCATATTATGAATAAAGTTAATGTTATTTCCCATTATTAACTAAATTTACATTAACAAAATATTTAATTTAGATTTATTGCAATTTTTACCAAATTTAAATTAACAGGCAAAATAAATAGGTAACATAGAATATTTGTTACCATTAATTTCAATCACACTTATAAGTTATTATTCCCAAACAATTATTACAATTGTTTGCATAACACAAATTTCATTCAATCGTCATTAACAATATATTTCAGTTAATTAAATATTCCCATTTGTTTTCGAACATTCAATTGATAACCAGGCATAACATTTTATATCACTTCAATTGATTGGAATTTCATTTCAATTTTTAGTAATTAACAAAAATTAACATTATCAACTTTCAGTCTAGTTACTATTTCATTATTAAATTACAAATTTTTATTTCTTCCAGTATTAAATAACAAAATTTAATTAAATCAATAATTTAAATTATCAAAAATTTACGGGTTGTTACAATATGTCTGATTCTCTATTTATCTCACTCTCTTTAGCATCACTTTTCACATTTATTTCAAATTTCAAACTTATCTTCATTTTCTTCAACTCCTCTCAGACTTCTTCAATGGCCTCCTCAAGCACTCCTAACACCATTAGACTACCAAAATCTGTCAAAAACTTTCTTTTTAATGACCCGAAAGCTATCAAAGCTTACATCAACTATGTAAACTTTGGTAAAATTCATATGGGAAAATTTGCTATTTTTGAAGATTTTCCTTCTTATGAAATTGAAAATCTTTTTCAACAATGTTCTATTCTTAGTTTAGTTGATAACAAACAAAATGATTTCGTATGTTATCCAAATATTGTTAAGATGTTTTATGCAAATTTGAATCATGGTTTTTATGATGGGAAAGAAGGACAAATTTGGAGTAGTGTTAAAGGAACACAAATTGTTTTGAATTGTGAAATTTTGGGAAAAATTTTGGGATGTAAGTATACCGAAATGAATCTCTCGGAATTTCAAACCAATGAAAATGATCGAGAGACATTTCATCACATCTTTGAAGGGGATGAAAATTTCGAATTCAAAAATCATTATTTTCGTCCAAAAGCAAGAATTGTTAATCTTCTTATCTAACATACTCTTATACCAAGATCAGAAAACTACAACAACCCGACTTTAAAAGTTTGCAAAGCTTTTTTTGCAATTTTCGAAAATTATGATACTAATTGGAATCAAGTTATTTTGGATAAGCTAAGACCCAAGAATTTTACTATGGGTGAAAACGCATTATATCATGGAATTTATCTCACCCGGATTTTTAATTACTTTGGAGTTGATTTCAAAAGGGAAGAATTTATAACCAGAAAAGTGTTCAACCATGGAAACATTTCCCTTATGCAAATCCCATTAGTGTTTCAACCATATGAAACACTTACAGAAAAAGAAGAAAGGCTTACTTACGAAGAAATGGAAGAAATGGAGGAAGAAGAAGAAGAGGAAGGAATGGAATTTGAAGAGGAGGAAGAGGAAGATCAAGAAACCTTCTTAGAAATTATTGAATATCCTACTAATCCTGGTAATCCATCCAACAATACCATTCTCAATAATCAAATAATTATAGTGGAAAATCAAAAGACACTTAAAAGATCAATGAGTAAGAAAATAAATAAGATTTCCACTAAAATCGACAAGTTCTTCCGGAAAATTAGTAGAAAGCCTGGACTATCATCTTCTTCGTCTTCATCTAACTAGTTTTAGTTCATGTTATCTTAAGTTCTATCTTTGTATTTCCTTTATTTTAGTTAATATTATATTATCATATGTAATGTTGACTAGAATTATTAATGGAATTTTTCATTTCCTGTTATTCAACTTCACTCTTCTCCGTAATTGCTTGTTTTTATATTATACAATTTTAGTTTAATAGATTTGTTCATAATATTTAAAACAAAGCAAAATGTCATTTTAAGCAGAGGCATATCGACATACACCATCCCTCTATGTCGACATCCAACGGGCAGAAACTAGTTACACTTTCAAATTTTAATTTCATGTAACTAACTTGTGTTTATTCAATTCACATGACTTTCTACCCCTATTTATATCTGTTTCTTTTAGAATAAATTTTCAAACTTCATCTCTAATCACTCTCTTTCATAGTTCTTCCTATTTCTTGAATTATGGCTTCTCTGATTAAGAATCTAAGTGATAATCTTAGAGAAACTCTCACTTCCTTCAAGAATATTCTTATATTCATAATTCGTAATCAACGTCACTTAGAATTGAGTCAAATAAATATGATCAAGGAGCAAGAGAGAAATTTCGACGCCCGTGGATGATCTTAGCCCTTAACATGGATGATCTCGAAGGAAATCCACCAGTCACACTCGATAAAGATAAAGAAGAATGGGATGCCATCAAACCAGACCCTATCTTTGGAGAAGATGGATGGGTGGAAGTACCAAGGAATGTCTGTCATTCATTAAGTTATTTGTTTGATTTGATTGGTGCGTTTTAAACTTGATTGAGTTAACTTATTTGGATTGAATAATTACTGTAAATATGATTGGTTGATGATTGATTTACTTTTTGGATTACACTTATGATCACACTTAGCACTTATGACACTTATATATGGTTTACCCTATTTTATTATGGTTGATTATCTTATAACAAGTTCAGGGATTTTTAAGAAGTTTTTGTTGATGACAAAGGGGGAGAAGTTATAAAATAATAGTTGGCTTGGAGCAAGTAGGGTTATGGAGTAAAGGGGAGTTATGATAGGAGTTATGGTATGATAAGCATATTTTATAAATACAGATTGTCATCATCAAAAAGGGAGAGATTTTTAGGAACTAAGATGTTGGATTTGATGACAACAACCTTTTTAACTTATTATAAAATATATACTAACATATATATACACACACATATACATATATATATATATATATATATATGAAGGTATTGATTACTGAAGATTGGTCAGTATAAAGACTCAAGATTAAAGACTCTAGAGTATCAATATCAAGATTTCAAGATATGCGTCTAGTTTTTGTTAAAACTATATAATAGCATGCGAATCTCCATTCCAAATTCCATTTGGGATGGAACTCTTTTCTACCTTCTTAGTGCTTACAACCCACGACAAGTAGCTTACAAACCCACGAACATCCTGGTTGTGTACAAGTTCTCGAGTTCTGATGTAATGAGATATTCTGCAGGAAGAAGCATGCAAAACAACTTCAAAATGGATTTTCAAAATGATTTTCAAAATTGTTTTTAAAAATGTTTTAGCCTTAAAATTATATTTTCAAATGATTTTCAAAAAGATGTTTTAGCCATAAAATATTCTTTTTTTTTGTTTTTTAAATAAACTCTTGTTTTAAACTTTGTTTTTACTCCAGAGTCATTTTATCTTGTTTTCCTTTCAATACCATTTTCAAAAAAAAAATTACATAGTTTTTTACATAGGGATGTCGACGTCATGGGATACCCCATATCGACATGGTGGCCGTTGAATTCAAAAGTTTCAATTTTCAAAAGAAATGTCTATTCCTTTAAATCTCTTTACGAACGGTTATGACCGTTGGTGCTTTTTAAAAGCCTTCACAAATGAATTTTTTAACCAACTAATTTCTTATTTTCTTCACTTCTTCTTCTCCACAAATCCATATTCTAAAATTTTTATACTTTTAAGATCGTGCCGAAAATTTTCCAAATTCTCAAGTGAACCAAATTAGAATCTCATTCTTATTTGATTCTCTGCCCTCTCCCGAAGATCAAAGTGCTATTTAGAGTTGTAAGATCAATTTGTAATCAAAGTTTATCGAGTCTCTCTATAAGGTGTGGTTGAGCCTAAAAATCAATTGGATAATCTTGTGGCCCGTAAATCAAGAGGGTTTGCCTTAGACTCGTGAGACAGGAGGGTACCTCAAGGCCTTAGAAATTGAGGAATGTAATCTCGACATTGGTATAATAAAAATCAGTACGAGGTGGTTTGCCTTGGTACAAGACTGGATGTAGGGTAACTCCGAACCGATATAAAATCCGGTGTGTTCTTTCTCTTTACTGCTTTTTATTTACTTTATGCATCTGTGTTTGATTCTGTAATTGTTTTGTGATTAGGTTTTGCATTAGTTTGTGTCATAATTTTTAAGTTAGTTCATGTAAGTCTTAGAATCCATTAAACATTATTCACCCCCCCTCTAGTGTTAAATTAGCCTTACGATCCTTAATCCGTTATCCCTTACAGGACAAACACTAGTACATATCAATGCATTAATTAAAATATCTCATCTATACATACACAATATCAATATAAAGTAATAAAAAAGTGTGTCTCTAGGATAGAACAATACACAATACCTAGTGAAGATCAAAGGTCACAGAGTCAACCACAACGATAATATATAATATACAATATACAAGTTATCTCCATTATACTACTAAAGGAAATACATAAAATAAATTATATCATATAAAGATGATTTATAACAACATTATATACTAATCTTCTTCATGCCCAATACAAAAGCTGGTCTTACAGTCCCTGTACTTGAAATGTCTCGGACTGACTCGAGTATTATAAAATAATACATGTGTTAGACTATATCTATAATAACAGGTGATATTATAGCATATAATGATAATATGATAGCTATAAAGATGATAGCATAACAACTTCAATATATCTCAATACCATATTCACGACAAATCAATATAGGAATGCATCATCACTCATATAACACATTGAATCAAAATCAATGAAATCCAAATCGAATGGGAGAATCGTCTAAATCTTAAATCAACTTTAGAACTAGAAATAATCAATAAGGAGATATCCTCAAGTGAAGTCAGATAGTGACAAAGAAATGCCAACAGTCTCATATTATAAAATACCATTATCAATCAATAAAATCAAAAAAAAAAAGATTTAAGCCAACTCATAATAATACCACAATGTGCAAAATCATATATCTCGACCCACAACCCTTGAAGAGGCGAAACTCTAGATTGAAGGGTCCTAAGAGATAGAAATAATCAATCGATAATAAGCAGGCTACCTGTCTGAGAAAGACAAGGGGTTAATCATACACTGGACACGGTCTCTGGTATAATCTCATTTATACATAATATATGTCTATCTACCACCACATACATCCACATACGTCGAAACCAAACAGGAGACTGACAACATGTCTGCTTGCTCCAGAAGCCACGCGTGGTTCATATGACATGATTCCTATAGCTATTGGTTATCATTATCTCTCCCCTCTCAATATCATGGCAACGATCCACCATAGGCTCGACGACGCGCAGCCTCTTCGGCCACGGCTACCGACATGTGCCGATATGGTAACTGACTGCAGACCTATGCAACACAAGGGTAACCAACTGTCAATTTCGTGATATGCATCGAATATCATAAACAACAACCATTTCATGGGTCTAGGCGCAATCCCACGATCAGGCCGCCTGAGTGGATACTGGCCAATCTAGCTCGCATCCGAAACATAAATGGAGTTGGACATAGGTAGATAAACACACAATTTACACAAATATACAGCTAACCAGTTGCCTCTATATATGCTCATCGTAGCGAGTCACACACAACATACACAATATAACCTCGTATGAGTGTCATCCACGAGCAAAAAATAACTGAATAAATAACACAATGGCATCGCATACCACCGCGTGTTACTAGTCCATTTATTCAGTGCTCACATATCACACTATCTCGTCCTATGTTCCATATAACAATTCCAAAGGTTGTCGTTGCAGATAGTCTCAATAATTTGTTTATTCCGACTTCTCATTACATAGAATAAATAACGAATAATCAAACAAAAATATGTCATTGTCGTATCATATTAAATACTAAACAAATATGTATCAACGGTGAATCATTCATTTATTCGAAACAATATGTTTAAATGATGAGAAATCAGATATCAGAAAATATAAAATAGTTTATATAAATAGATAAAGATGAACAAAATCACTGTAATAATAAAACACCTATAACACATGAATTTTATATAATGAAACAATTTATTTGTTTAAACAATTAAATCAAATGTTAAAATATTCATACAAAACATGTTAAATAAATTTCCAATTAAAGTATCCTTTATAGAAGTCTTTCTATAATTTTTTGCAATTACTTTTATTTCATAATAATAAATATAATTCCAAAATAAAGATTTAGATGGTAAAATTTCTTTTTCAAATATTTACTTATATAATTTAAAATATTCAAAAACATTATATAAATCAATTGTCCTTTATAGAGATTATTCGAATATATGATTCAATTATTCAAATTTATTTCCAATTCCTTTTATACATGATTTTCCAAAACATTAAGAATCAATTCACAAATTAAAACTAATTATATAAATTATTCTATAATTTTCTATAACTAAATAATAATTTAAAATAAATTTGTAAATCATTAGTATTTAATATTAAAAATCACATGATAGTGTTTAAAAATCATTTTACTAAAATCATTCAAGCATCTAAGTAATGACATTTATCTTTTGGTCCGAATCGAATTCCGGCCTTCCGTATAATATACACATATAAAATAACTACATAAATCAAATTGCAAACAGACAGTGTCACCTTTACATTTTGAACAATCCAACATATACTAAATCTCACCATCTAATCCAACATCCAATATCAGCACAACCAATACAAATAAAAATCTGAACAACATTTCAAGCAAGTCATTCAATGGGAATAATTTATATATAGATAAAACTGGAAATAATATATTAGACATAATTATGAGCGATATACTCACCTTATGCGATTGCTACCCAAACAATCTGCCTCAACCCTTGATCATTTCTTCGCCAACATCAGCCAGTAACCATATCGCTGCACCAAGTTACATCATCAACTCTTAGGACACAACAACCTCGCAACCTATCACTCCCAGTTTACACTCTACTAGTTCACAACCTCACGCCTCTCCACCGTCGCTTCCAAAATCAAAGGTCATCGGCACCTTCCGGCCTCAATCGTATGTAGCCAATCACCGACCTCCAAGTTGCAATCATTGAAGGTCCCTATCGCTGCCATCACATGAACTACCAAGTCAATCGACCTTGCCTTCCACATTGCTTCGACCTCAATGTGATCTTTATGTTCAATGGTTGCAATTTATAAGTTTGTTTCGGGATTATGGCTGTAATTCGGATCAAGGAAAATATGAATGATATGGGCTTGAGTAGAGAAATATGGAAAGGAGATGAATTCTCTAGAAATGTGGATAGGTTTGGCATTGAATATTTGGGCATGATCTAATTAAAACAATTCTATTTGTTAGTTACACAACTCTTCTAATTTATATTTTTTTTTCCATTTTTTGTTTCTATTTTATTATCATTTAAAATATTTTATTATTTTTACTGTATTATTTGAAAAGAATTTATTCATTTAATTCTATTTATTAAAAAAATATTTTACCAAATAAAATTAATTAAATAAAAATTTATTTTCAGAATAATAGTTATTAAAATAAAATTAAACCCTTTTTATATTAATGAAATTAATTTATTTTACGGCGTAAAAAGCAAGCTTGCTACACGTCAGTAATACGAGTAATTAAATTATAAATCGTCTATAGGGGTCAATAGTCTTGTAGCTAGGGCCAAATGACTAGCTATTATGTTACGGAGGGCCCATTTCGGGTTGAGGTATTAAACGGAAGTTAGGTCTATGCCTTCTCTATTTAAGAAGTATTAAGTGGCTAGGATTCTTGTTTGTGTAGTACTACATTTAAATATAGTTATAACATGGACAAGGTTGGATCTATCGCATGCGTAAATGAAATTAAATGGATGAACCATGAATAATGGACATAACAGTTAAATAAAAATGAATCAGTATAAATTAGTGTTACGGATAAAATACGTTATTTACCAGCTATCAAAATGTTGTTCTAATCCAGTCTTCAATACAACTCATATGACAGATTTAAAGGGATAAACTACTAGTGCAAGATGGAAATGGTAGATAAAGAAGTCTTCTCATTCACGCTCGATACTGACAAGGCAAGTGGATCTCCAATGAATAACTTTTATTCCAAGGTAGTAGCCTTAGATGGTATATATGCTCTATTACATTTCTCTATTCCACTATGAGTTTATGTAGATAGCTCTCTGATATGCTTATATTTTTCACAGGTTACCAACATTGTTTCTCGTAATATAATGGACTTAGATTTTGATTTAGTTGAAATTAGAGTTCATTAAGGTATCGATTGTTAGATTAGATTAAGGTATCGATTGTTTCTCATAACGGCCTCTCCGGCTGGGAAGGTGGTCCGTTCTCTATTCTGAGGCTTGGTCCTCTTCTAGAATCCCATCTCCTATTCTTCCCATTTTTTCTTTCATTTGGGACGTCCGTATCCCTCCTAAAGTTTCTCTTCTACTGTGGAGTTCCTTCCATAATGGACTCTCAGTTGATGAAAACCATCAAAGGATCGGCATTCCTTTTGTTTCTCGTTGCAGATGCTGCGGCAACGGGGAGACAGAATCGGTGAATCATCTGCTCTACGTCGGCTGGCGTGCCAGGTCTTGCTGGAACTACTTCGGTAATTCAGTGGGGGTCCGTGGTTCCATCAACTCTTCTTTTGATTTGCTGTCCACTTGGTGGTTTCGTCGTGCTGGTCGTTCCCTTCGTTCTATTATCTTTCGTTTGATTCCTTGTCTGATTTGCTGGCACATTTGGTGTGCGCAGAATAAGGCAATTTTTGACGAAGCTCCTATGGACCCCCTCTCTGTTATTCGGAAGGTTCGAGATGATGTTTACTTGGCATTTCGGGGCCGTCCATTCAGAGGTACAGTCAACTCTCGTTCCGGTCGCCTTGTGAATTTGTTATCGATCACCTGTTCTAGCTCTTCTATTAGAGCAGGTATTGGTCGATTTCCTCTCCGAAGACTGGTGGTTCTGACTGTCTAGTCTCCTACTAAGCCTTCTTCCACCACTCCCCCCCCCCCGTTTTTCTCATGTTTAGGTTATTGCTTGTAGGTTGAGGCATTTAGGGGTGTGTGTTTCTCCGTCCATTTTCTGTTTGGAGCTTGCTTAGAGTTTTCTGCTTCTGCTTTTCGGGTTTTGGTCATTCTGTTGCTGGGTTGTTGGCTGTTTATTTCTTCTAGTTCTTCTGTCGGTCTTCTTCTTAGCTTGTTTTCTATTTGTTCGGTGATATCCATACATCGGAACCGGGCGGTGGCTTTGCCGGAGTTCGATTTCGATATTGGATGGCGTGGGGTTTTTTGGAGCTATTCGGGATTGCTGTGTGCCTGCTGGCAGTCGACATTTTGGTTCTTTTTTTTGTTAGTGGTTTTTGTATTCCTCTTTTGGTTATCTCTGTGTTCTTCTCTTGTATACTCTCGTTTTAGTTTTTTTTTTCGGTTACCTGTCAGGCTTGTTGACAGCTTTTGGTGATTCTTAGTTATAAATTTTCTTTTCAAAAAAAAAAGAAAAAAAATCTTTGTTAAAATTGTCCATCTTGAAGCCTTGAAGAACTAGATAATAATTTAAATTGTAACTGTTATTGATTATTTGCAAGCCATAAATTTTATTTCAAGTGTTAACTTTAAGGTTTTTTATGGAGACCAAGGTTTAAAGAAGACAAACTATTTTATAAATAATTTTTCGGATTTTGAATTTTTGAGAGTTATGCATATTTGTGGGACCCCTATGTTTTGAGTATATATTAAAAGATGTTTATTGGAAGGGAAGAAAATATGTGGATTTTACAACATCCTTGTTTTGAAAAGTATTAAACGAGATGTAAATTTTAACACATTAAAGTATTTTAAACCCATGAATATTAAGTTGTTTATTTTCTAGATGGATGTGGTTGTATCTAAGATGTTATATGAATAAGTTTTCTAATTTGAAATAAAATATTTTGAAATAGAAGTCAGTGTTTAAAATTAACATATATTATGTGTTGTGAATTTTTGGAATAGACTTCGTACTATAAAGATTACTTTGTAGTTTTCCAAAATTTTCAACATTTAGAGAGTATTTTGATTATTTTTGTATGAGTTGGGAACCTCCGAATGAGTTTTTTCAAACTCATAGTCCACAATTATAGATGAAAGGCGAGGAGGATAGCCCTTTGTTTGTAAAAGCCACCGAAGGGTTTAATAGTTTGTTGTAGCTTCAGTTAAGCTTGATAAGTTGGTTGTGTCGCTCTAATTATTACTTAATGGGTTGATGCAGACACTACTAAAAACATTGTTAATTGCGATGTCATTTTCTGAGGGCAGCCAACGGCTCGTCGATTTTTTTGCAACGGCTGTCGATGGTAAACAATTGTCGTGCCATAATGAAAATAAAATAAATTAGCCATTGGAAGCCGTCACATATGAAGCCGTCGGTGGCCGTCGGAAGCCGTCGCATAGTCACGAATAACCCTAAGCTGATAGTTTCGTTCATTATATTTTCTGTCCCAAATCAGAAATCAGCTCGCCCTCCTCCAACCCTTCCTCCAAGCCATCAGAAAGCTTTCACCCCTCAGCAAGTCTCCATCTTCAATTTTCAACTCTCTCCATTAGCTATTACTCCATAAGAAGGTTTAATTTATAAACCCTATTTAATTTTGATTTTGTAAATTATGGTTAATTTGTTGATATAGTTGTTTATAATGCCACATTGATTGTTTGTTATATACTATTGAGTGCTAATTAGGTTGTCATTATAATTGTTTATCATTTACCGCTGAGAAAAATAATTTGTGTATGTGTGTTGATTAATTAGTGCATACGCGCATTAGAGATAGTTTGGATTAATTAGATTCGATGCTCAGGATTTAGTATATGCATTTTTAAGATGATGAAAATGACGATTTAGTATATGCATTTCTTAGAACGTAAGTAGATTATTGTAAAAATTGTTGTATAATATGCTTTATTTTTTATAAAACCCTTAGATAGTTTTTGGCCCCGTTTGACAAGTATTGTATATGACCGTTATATGGATAATAGTTTTTATCACAAAACAGACATTCATATTCATCCAATACCAGATTTTTCTCTGTATTGGACAAGTTAAAAACACAATAAAGTTGGCTGCTTGTTGGCCGAAATGGGGTAGGATCCCAGAGCATGTACGGAAGAGCATCTGACAGGACTTCCTGGTAAGTGTGAAATTATATATCATAATATATAATCACTTTACAATTTGCTGACTAAGTATAAATGTATAACTTATATTTTCTCAACATATATACATGGGGTGGTAGACCTACAAGAGGAGAACATTTCTCTTTGCCAGCGCTACTAGAACTCTAAAATTGCAAAAAAATTACTGGGATACGATGTCTACGGTCAGAAAATCTGGAAAGAAACCAAGCTGGATGGGCGTTAGTGTATGGGATGCTTGGGTTGCATACCGTGTTGGCTCGAAATCATTTCAGCATCACCGCGGGGACTGGTAAATTGATTAATTACAATAACGAACAATTATTACATTTTCAGTATAAATTTATATGAACAACAATAATATACACTAATTATTGCAGAAAGAGTGCGTGGGGCTCATGTCTCGCATATGGACATATTTGCGCATACTTATGCCGTCAGGCAGACCGACGACGAGGGATCAGTGTCGCATACCTGGTATGAGGATGATAAAACATACGCCGCACATATAAGTATATTTTAAGTTATAAGTTATTAGTAATGATCATTTTAATTAGTTAGTTATAAAATATTATAATAATGTCATGTAATATTTAATTGTATTTAATTTTGTACTGCAGGAAAGATTTATGCAAGCACGTGAGCAGATGCTTTAGCATTCAGGATGGGAGCAGTTGACCATCGATGAGGAGGACACTGTCTTCAACTCCATTATGGACCCGGCACAGAGAAATAGACGTTATGGCTACGACAATCAATCGGTAATTTATAAAAATTAACCAAGTTGTAAAATTTGCTTAATTTTTATAAAAGTTACATCATAACTTAAACATATTTCGACTTGTTTTGTAAGCTCGAGCCTCACAAAAGCAAGTCCACAAAAGGATTATCAAAAGGCTCAGGACAATGCCGAGATTAATGAGCTTGGGCAAAAAGGCTTAGGACAATGCCGAGATTAATGAGCTTCGGCAGTAGATTGTATAGGTGTAGGAGCGGACCGCTGCCGACCAGCGAAAATGGAGCAACTGAACCAGCGTTTGGCCGAGTATATGGAGCGTCACGGAGCATTTCCTTAGTCTGGTTGTTCCGGAGCCTATGATGAGTTATGAGGTACATTTTACAGTTTTTGTTTTTGAAACTGGTGTATTTGTACAATGAGAGATGGGGAGGTTGATTTAAACATATGTGGTGTTTGAATTTGATTTGTGGGGTTTGATGTTGGATGTATATAATGTACATTGATGTTGGGTATCGGATGTGTGAAACTGAAAATGGAAGGTTTGTTTTGTATTGATTGGTAATGTTTGCGTTTGAGATGATAATGTTTGAATTTTATATTACTATTGATATTGATATTGATTTCAGCTTATATATCTGATAAATATATTGATTTTGATGTGTTGTAATATATATTGATATGGAAGTGTTGTTCGGCTATAGCAATAAAAAATTATCCAGATTTCCAACGGTTATCGAAGGCTTCCGACGGCTTATAAGTCCAAAATTTCCGATGAATACCGACGGCTCCGGACGGTTTACCGGTTGAATATTCTGACGGGGTCCGACGTTTTTCCAACAAGTTTTCATGCCACGTGGACGTCGACACTGTTGGAAAAACGTCGGAAAAGCCATTGGAAGCAGTTGAAAATTCGTGATCGACGTCGTCGAAAATGGATGAAATCTTTGTTCTGTATTCTAACGGAATTTCCAACAGCTCACAACGGCTATAAGCCATCGAAAATCACTGTTTTCCTTATAGTGAGATCACTTTACGTGTTAATCCGAGAAAGTAATTAAGAGTTTTGTATGGTGGTGGTCTATTTTTTATGATTGCATTTTTTGTTTTGTGTTTAAATTATAGATAAGTGTATAAAGGTGGAAGTATTAGCTAATTGCAGATTTTCCACGAGAAAAATGAGAACGCAAATTTCTTAAGGCAGCAGTCTATGACTACCCGATGTTGAGAAGCAATTAATTAAAATTAATAACAGTGATAAATGATTAAATGGGTTTTAAGTGATAAAATGTAAATAAATTGGGATTACATCATAAATACTAGGAGTTTGAGATGATTTGTAAACACAGAATTATTTAGGACTTTAAATGATGAAGTAATTTGTGAAGTTAAGAATTTTGACAGTAAAATATTTAATGTTGAGATTTGAGAAAAATATTAATTAACTGGTGGTAATCAATTATGTTGAAAGAAATTATTCGTTGAGATGGTACTAAATGAATTATTTCAGTATTAAATATTTTTGAAGCAATGAATCATTATTAACTATGATTTTGGTATACAGTTCTTATAAAGTTAAATAATGATAAATAAAAGAGTACTGGAATTTATTATAGTAAAGAATAAATTTTTATTTGATTATTTAGAGTAATGAATTATTTTATTAAAATGGGCCTATTATTATTTTGGGGATAATTAATTTTAAAATAAGAAAAACTGTGAAATATATTTGTTAGATACTACATAATGTTGAGAAAACATGAATATTCTACGAATACCAAGCGTAATGGAGTAATTCTGATGCTGCTCAAATATTATATGTTTGATGGTTCTCTTCATGACATCTCTATTGGAGAATAAAGAAGAAGAAACCCTTCTAAAGAACAGCAAGTGTCATGGAGTGATTTTGATGCTGCTCAAATCATAGCTAAGCCTCGTATATTTAATCAACCAAACGAAGAGACTAATATGTGGAAAAACATCAGAATTGAATAGCTATGACTTCAGATATGACGCTGTTAAACTGTATCATGGAAGCATAAACTTTATTTCAAGAAACAGAGGCACGAAGAGTAGTTTTAATGATTGCTTCTTGTAGCGGGGGAGAGGGGAAGTAGGTGGTATGAAATAGTGAGAAGAAACTTAAAAATATGAAGATAATTTCATGGCCGCCATAGGCGAAGAAGCAGCGAAAAATGTGCGACCCCATTTTGTTTTGTTTTAGGGTGTTACTATTTGTATGCACTTAAACACTTGTTAATGTCATTTAAACATTTAACAAAATTATATCATAAAAATTACTTTAAAAACCCACCCATCTTAAATTTTAGAAAGATCTAGAATAAACGCGATGGAGCAACGTATAAATAAAAACTAGTCTCCAACATAATTATTTTTAGTTCTATCAACTATTAATGGTTAAATAAAATGAGATGAACAACTTTAAGCAAAAATGTTTTATTAACTTTGTAATCCTACTAATTTTACAGGATAAAGGTAACTAAATATATTTGAATATATCATATTGATTTCTATTATAGTTGGTTGTCACTCCTTTTTTGTTTGCTTACTGAAACAACACAAAAGTAATAATGATGGGGTGTTTTTTTTTTCCAACAAGAAACAAATTTTATTAACGATCACCAAAAGCTGTTAACATGCCTGACAGGTAACCCAAAAGCGAAAAAGAACAACAAACCGAACGAAAAACACCATTACAAAAAAGAAAAAAAAGCAAAAGGCCCCCATAGACAGGCGAATCAGAACGGACGGCTGCTGCAAGAAACAGACACGGAATATGGTGGGGTGTTTTAGTTTAAAGTAGTAATGAAGGTTCTTGTCTATGTTCTTGCACAACATAAACCTGAGTTGCAAATTATTTTTTATTATGCTAGTCTTAGTTACATTTCCACAAGAAAAATTATGTTTTATATTGACTCGTCAAGTCTATCACAATCCTACTAATTTATCTTGCATTGGGACAGGCTGTATAGAAAACTTAATACTAATTTGTTTAGAAATAATGGTTTAACTGTTGTTCTTCTTGCTGTTGCTGCCGCTAGTCTTAGTTACATATTTTAACACTAATATCTCAAATGGTAGCCACCCTTTTTTTGAAGAAAAAATGGTAGCCACTCTTGCAATAAAAGAATATCCCAAACGTCAAAAGACCAAGAATTTAAACTATTACAAGTTTACAACAGTTTGCATATACTAGACTAATACACACCAAATAAAAAGGAAGAACGAAATGAAGGGAAATAAATTCTAAAAAGAAGTAAAACATAATTAGTTCATAGTACGAAGAAACTTGTTCTGACTGACAAGTATCTTGAACAAAATGCAAGCAGTAATGTTTGTAACAAAATGAATCGTATATTAATACCGCTTTTATGATCTAGACATCAAGCATTAAAATACATTGATAAGGCAAATCTTTCATCCATGCAAACATAAATGCTCTTATCCTGCTTCATCATAAAAATATCCAGATACACCAACCATCCTTTTGTCTAAAATTAAAGGACGTCCTCTACCACCAACAATATCCTCATCTTCCCAAGTACACTCATCGGTGATACTGACTCATCAAAACAACATGAACCATCAAATCCAAACGGTCCACATCCATTACTATAACTGTTCCCAAAGAGATCCATACTCCGAAACCTGATCCATGTCGCTAAAATCGCAACAAAACTCAGGCGGCGCAATCAACATCGCCTCCGCCAGCTCCCTCCACATCTTGGGCGACTCCATCCCCCATTCATCCCCATAAAGCCCTATCCCAGCCCATGACCCAGACCCGGCCCGCTCCAATGCAGGCCCGCTGTCCGATATCTCGCTCTGCCTCAACTTCACCTCCAATGCAGCTTCCATCGCAGCGCACCGGACATCGCTCGGATCCAAACTCGCAGGCCTGGGAAAATGCCCGACCGACTCTGGAAAGTTGAGGCGGGCACTTTGGCCTTTCAGCCAAAATGCAGCCACGTCATGGGCCACGGCTGCCATTTCTGGTGTCTCGAAACTGCCAAGCCAGATGCGGGTTTTCTTACCGGGTTGCCGGATTTCGGACACCCATTTACCCCATTTTCTTTTCCGAACACCTACGAAGTTTGCTGAAGTTTCCATTGTCTGATAATATATATAGAAATTGTATACTAGATGTATAGCTAATGTTTGTGAAGATGATGCAGAGTATAAGTGGATTGAGTTTATATAGAGAGAAGAAGGTAGGAGATATAATTAAAAGAGATGCAGGTTGTTGAAGAATTTGAGTGTAGTTTCCCAGCAACTACGTTCGTTCATAAATAGTAATCTAATCTTTCTGCTTCCAGTACTGCAATGGATATACTGACTATTCTACCAATAATTAATATTATGCCACATAATTTATTCTTATATCCAATATTTTACAGAGATTTTGATGTGTACGTGGGGATTGCACAGGAAAACTACTGTGTAAGGATTTTGTCTGTATCAAATAATTAATGACTGTACTACATTGAGCAGTGTGACTCTATGTTGTTGCTGGTAAAAGAAAAGAAAAGGACATTTGGCTTGATTTTTATGTTTTACTGCTTGGTATTAATTTGCGAGTGTATGAGAATTAAACGTAGTAACATCGACAATTGTTTGCTACAAGGATCGTAATTTTACTTTTGCACCTTCATACAAGATCGGCTCAAGGTAAGTTGGTTTAATATGCTAATAGCTTTATATTTCACATTGAAGATTGCAAGTTCAGTTTTATCTCATTTACCTCTTTTTCTTATTATATATTAATAAATATAACATAGTTATCTTTCTCTTTTGTAAACACACAACTTAGGTGTTTTTTATGTAGAGTAACCCAAATCATTGAAGGGGAACTGCCTTATACTACTTGTAGGAATAAGACAGTCTGTATATGAAGAAAATAGACGAGTATTTGGTTGATGTCATGAAGGAGATATCAAGCAATAATCGAGCTGAAATAACAGCTGGATTCAAACGAAGAAATTCAATATATATTAATTAAATGAACGGATTCAAGACTGGGGAGTTGAAAATAAATGGAGACAGGGACACACAGCGACAAAAGGACACGTGGTATGGGAATAAGACAGTAGCACGGCTGGGGATGAGGAAAAAGGAGTTCCGTACGGTCGTACGTACCCGTACCATGAATCTGGGCGATGACAGCTTATCAATGCCTGGACTGCGCATACTCTGTCTGCAAATTGTTGTAATCTTATCTGGGCCTCTCTTTATTTATTTCTTGTTTTAATGCTCCAATTTTGACGTATGCGCTCATATTTTTCACTGGCTGACTGATTATTTTTTTGTGAAAACCCAGAAGACCCCGATGGGTCGGTAAACTCCTGAGGAGGGTATAGTAAAGTCATCCGTTGATCCAAGCCTCCATACCTCCGGGTAAATTTATATAGGATAGGGAAGCGCATGGTAGGAATCGAACACTGACTGACTGATTTTACTTCATGTGCATTGGAAGCCTAAAATTAGCATCTTGCGTCTTGTTTGGATCAATTTACATAAACTATTTTTTTTTATTTTTTTAAGCCAAAATGAATAGGTTTTGCTAGTAGACACAATTCAAGATGCACAAGTTGTGAACCATTTGATTTTTTTTGTCTTTATATGCAAGGTCCTAGAGAAATTATGTACTTTGTCACATATTTCCAACTCTATAATCAATTTTATTCGTGAAAAAGATGTTTGTTTTCTTTTAAATACTTTGTTATATTATGATATAAATAATCTAATAATTAATTTAAAGTATGTTCATAAGAAATCCTTTAATAAAATGTTAAGTGATTGTAGTTGCAAATAACTACAGTCGTGGGTAATTAATCACGATGTAAAATAATATTTTGCCTTATTTCAGTCAAGATGTTTCAAGAAAGGTTATCGATACATCCTTTGAGACCATAGTACGTAACAATCTCCAATGTTGAGCATTGTATTACTCATGGATGTGGGGCGCCAAGGGGTTATGTACTATAATTATTGGATAACTGTTTGTACTGATAGTTTCTAGCCAATTGATAATAACAAGGTCTAACAATAAATCTCAGTACGATGATATTACACAGCATTATAGACTTAAGAATACTGTGGAACTTCTACGTGGATCTCTACTTTGATTATAGTTAAATCATGGATGACGACGATCGAGCGACTATAGTAAGTTCTGAGTAAAAGCATATGAAGTGAAGCACTAATCAATAGAGAATTCATCATATCATTTGTATTAGATCAGTATCATTGTTAACTGTAGTGAACTAAAAGTAAAAAATCTCTGTGTAGAGTAGAATGGTTGATAATAAATGTTATTATTGAACCAAGGACTTTGTAACTGGATCGATCAGTTGAATGTGTATATTATTGGAGTTTAGAATAATAATAAACTCCATATATTTTAAAGTGATATAGCATCAATGAAGCGAACATGTGTAAATTATTTCATCACTTATGGTACCGCTTAAGGTGATGTAAAATATGATTTTACCAAAAAGATCTATAAACGATAAATTTAGTCAAACTGGCATACCATTACCTAAAATAATGTATGAACATTAATATTTGAATTGTTCAATATTAATTGCTGACTGAATCCACATCCCTGAATCATACAGCCACCGTTGTGAATTCTTCGAAATACCACACGATTTAACCGGTTTATATAGTGTTATATTAAGTTAAATAACATTAAAAAAAATTAATTATTAATGTTTTTTATTTTCGTGTTTTTATTAGTAAATGAAGTAGCTCCTAGAGGATTTCTAGGTGTTATTTGTAATTATTTGGATACATATATAAACAACATATATATATATACATACATAGACACATGCACATATATATACATATATACATACATACATATATATATATATGTACATGTGTGTATATATATTAACCTCATATATGCATGTATTGATATACGATATCGATATATATTAAAACATGCTTTAAATAAATAAATTTATTATACGAATTTGAGACTTTTTGCTCCATGTATATGGAGACTAAGAATAGCCGGCCATACAAAGAGGAGGGCGTAGGTTGTAGAATAATGGATCTTAAGGCTAATTTAATACTAAAAGAGGGTGAATATTGTTTTCTAACATATGTAAATCTTCTTAAAATTCTTTCAAGATTAATATTAAATCACAGACTAACAGCACAGAATTGTACTAACAGTCAGTCACAGATAAATATTAAAACAATAAAGTAGAGTACAAGTTAGAGAGATGACACTAGGGATTTTATACCGGTTTTGATTTCTCCTACCTCCAATCCCATACAATTGCTTGTATAGATTTTTTTAATGCCAAATTTTAAACCAGGTAGAATGCAAACCAAATTACAATCTCGATTTCGAAGCTATGAGACACACCCTCCTGTATTCCGAGTCTAGAGTAAACTCTCTTGATTTGATCGAGCTAAAGATCACCCACTAGATTTACCGGCTACTAAGTGCACACATTTAATTTGAATGAGCTACAAGCACACTCAAACAAACATGAGTAGAGTAGATAGTTTTTCCAAAGACAAAATTCTTGTACTTTGGATACAATGGATTCTATAATCTTTTGAATAATACTTTGATCTTTGAAATGAGAGAAAGATGTTTCCAAAACAATAAGAAAGTACTACTGAATCAATATAATGAATATGAATTGACTTTTTATGATTTTGAAGAATGTAGAGTATATTTTTTAGTGGAATTTTTAAGAGAGTAAGGATTGGAAAGAAAGTAAGTAACTAATTAGTTAAAAATTCGTTTGCACTTCCCTTTGTATAGTAAATGAATAAATTATCCATTCGTGAAAGATTGTGTCCAAAAGAAACTTACATTCAAAAATTAAAAAACCAATTAACGACATATATGTCCACATATACAAAACAAATATGTCGATACATCCTAGTAATTTTTGAAAATACTTTTCTTTTAAACTATTTTGAAAATCCTATACTTTGTAAAAAAAAATTGAACATAGTTTTTAAATATTTCAAACATTTAAAACTTTTATTAAATATTTTTAGAAAGATATTTTAATTCAAATATCAAAGATTAGAAATTAGAGATCAAAGATCAGAGATTGCTATCAAGGAATTTAACAATATGTTCTAATTACTCTAAATAATAAATTCTAACCTTGAGATCTTCATTTCTTTATCTTTGAACTGTTGAGTCTTTATATCTTTATCTTGAGTTTTTATATCGTACTGTGTTTGGTTCAGCATCTGTGTAATATTCTACATTATATACTACATAACTTGGCAAATGTTGTCATCAAAATCAATAATTAGGGTATTAACAATATCTTTTTTTTTATGATGACAACCATTAAATATTCATATATATATAATATGATATAGCTCCACTTGAGTTATATAACTCCCCTAAATATATGCATATGTGTATTTTATATTTTTCTTCCTCTTCGTCATCAACAAAAATGGATGAAAAAATAAAACTCTCCCTTAATGTTATACATATGAACTATGGAGTTAAAATCAATAACTTTGGACTAAAGTAATTAAAGCATATATATGTGTTTTAAATATGTTGAATATTAAGATGCAATATTATGTAATTATGACATATCTTAAAATATGTAATCATTAAAGTTTATAAATATACAAAGAATTTATATAAGATAAGATAATTTTTATTTATTCAAATCAAACTATACAAACCAAACTAAGCATACATATCTAAACCAGCTAAGCTGTTTGAAACAAAAATGGCATAAACACCCTGATGTTTATGTAGTAGAGATTAGATAAAGAAAAGTAAATGAAAATGAGAAATAAGTTAGACATAATCGTTTATAGTAGATCGGTAAAGCAAGGCCTTGAAGTTCTATTGCTCATTTTATCTGAAGGCAGAAGTTCTTGGAGGTCGGTATAACTTCAACATTTAGAATTACAGAGTTAGAAGAATATAAGAAATAATGGAACTAGAGCTAAAAGATGCCTAAAAGTGAGACCTAATTTCCTATTTAAAGAGGCATGGGGCCTAAAAACTCGCATGTAATATCTCTTACCCATTGTGCTCGAAATTGACTCATTCTCCCAAAAAGATAGGTGCCAGTTCAGCAATACATGGGACTTGGTACCGATCCTCAGGTGTCGGTACCGATCCCCAAGTTTAATGACTCTTGGGTCTTCAACTCCTTAGCTTGGACCGTCTTGTGGTAGGCTTCATGAATCCATAGCTGTTTGCGCCAATCTTAGCTTGTTTTTGAGTCCAAATGATGGAGTTGTGGGAGAACAACACTGCAGATTCAGGAGTCCATGAAGATTGACGGAGAATTGCACTTATTAAACAAAACAACTTTGGAAATGGTCCCACAACATCAAGATAAACTTATAGGTAGAAGATGGGGTCCACCCAAGTTGTATGGGGGAGTTAGTATCGATCCCCAACTTGAGGGCTCCCATTAGCTTATCATCTTGGATAATTCTGGCCTTGACTCAGTGGCTCTGTCTGCGCTTGATTTTTGGATTCATGTGCTATCTCTCTGGGATTTCCATCTTGATAACTCTAATTTCTATCTGTCCAGTTTATCTGAATCTTCCAGGCCAAAAGGCAAGATAAGACTTTCCCCCCAAAGTACATCTTGTTTTTAGCGGGATGTGCTTTGAATCGAGACCGGTTTAGATTTTCGTAAAGGATCCCACTCTATGCTATGAATGGTCATTATCTTTTCGCGAATTGATTTCATGAATCGTTATGTCCATAATAATCCATTGCAATGTCCTGCTACCATCGGGGACTATAAATCGAACGTGATCCTGTGGTCTACCATTCCAAGTCTGATGATTTTAGACTAATTCCATCCATGAGCTCCCCGGGTATAATCTCAACTTTTCTTTAACTTTAGTCGTCAAGTGTTGGGTATATACATATGGCTCATCACATGTGCATAGGCATTCATGCACATATGCACACACCATACGTAAGCTTTTGTGTTACACATATAATTATTTTTTAAATTGGGAATGGGAACCGATCCATAATTAGTGTTCGGTATCGAGTTTACACTTGAATTCGGGCTTGCGACCTTTATATAATCCGTTCCTCTTCTGTTCCTCTCTAACTTGTTTTGTATATATTCCTGCCTTCTATTTGATTTCTCGTGCTCGCCATTGAAGATTTCGAGCCCGTCAACCAAATTTTCGATCTTTCCCATTAAACAATCAAATCCAATACGAGCCATCGTCCTCGCCTGAACCAAGGACCGCTGCCATCCACCTTTGCCATTGCCTGATAATGCCCACGTCTCCACTCATCGCCTTGATCATATCTGCCTCCATCAACCCAAACCCCTAGCTCAAGATTTTTCATCCTGATCCTTAGCTCTAACTCTATGTTGAAGAACATTTTGTTGGGCGATGTGAATGGATGTGACGACCCTTATTTTGAAAGGTTTAAATCAACAATAATCCACACATATCCGACTTAAAAAATCTAGAACATAGATAATCGGTGGGGTTAATTAAGAAAAATAAGAAAAGAAGAAGAAATCAAACATAGAATCTCGCAGCGGAACGATAAAATATAATAATCAAGTAAACAATTCATGATGCTATTTACTATACATCTGGTTATAATTTATACAACATTTATCAGAGTTATACATATACAACAGAACAAAATATAATAAAGCATACAACATGATGCAAGAATAATAATAGTAATAATATACCAAATCTTTGTCTTCATCCTCCAGAATAAATCTTCGATAAGCGGAAAACTTAGGGCTGATCCGAGCGTAATGAAAAGACAAAACACTCGAGTTAGGACTAAAATATTCTTGTGTGAGTCAAATCGATATCGCATATAACATGAGTACCACGGCATCATAGATGTTTATAGGGTTTTACATCTCATATCCAGTGTATAACATGTGTGCAATAACTCAAGAGATGTTACGGGACTTTTCATTTCTTAAGGATCTATCAAAATATGTATATGTAGTAGAATACGGTATATATACAATGTCTAATTAGTAAAATAAATATTAAAATAGCCTTAAGGCTTTACATTAATCCTCCTTAATGCATTTTTAAGCATTGTCGTAGAGTTTGCATTTGACACGACTACTAGCACGTCGTTAGTCAGTAATGCATCATGATACAACAATACTAAACCAAAATTATAGGGATCTCGTATAAGGATAAAAGTATGACAAGGCACGTGAAGCAATGCCTAAGGTAGGATACTACTAGTTTACCCTTCTCGGTTGGTGGTAACGCATCATAGCCATGATCGCCCACCGTGTCCGACACTCCCATAATTCGAGGGTGCGCACCAATCAATCACAATGTAAATGATGGAAATACGAAGAAGTGTGTCCGCTCGGGGTAGCTAGCCCGCTTGGCCGGTGTGGCTCCTGTTTTAGTCATTTCAATTTGGCACAAGTGCAAGACTAATCCACTATCGTTCTCTTTCTTCAAATTCAGCAAGCAGCACTAAATCCAACCATTTCGTTATGGACCATTACTCCATGTACACAGTTGTTAAAGTGGTTCCAATATTGACAGAGAGTATGCCAATAAGAGGCCCAGGTCTCTTTAACAACCAAACATCGTTTTACACATCGGTTGGTACTTTACATTTCGAAAACAATCCGTATTTGATATCAAAAGATCATATTCGCTTCAAAATCAAATTCGTTTCGAAATCATCATATTTGCTCAAAATATGCTATTTCAATTCAAGATCATTTTTGCCTTAATATCTCGATTTCAGTTCCAATTCAAAATTGCTTCAAATTTCGATTTGGATTATAACTTCAATCTAACCCAATTCGTATTTATATCCATGATTTAAATATAAATATTCAAATCTTAACCAGTTTGAATTTTTAGAAAATAGTTTGAATTGTCTATTTAAAATAATTTAAATAGTTAAAATAGTTAAAATAGTTTAATATAAAATAGTTCAAGTATTAAAATGATTTATATAGTAAAATAGTTAAGAAAATCAAATAATTTAAATGTTTAAAAGATAGGATTTAAATAATTTTATTAAAAATAGTTTCAAAGTCAAACCGATTCAATTCTAAATTTCCCAATTCAAATCACTTTAAATTTCCATTTCGATTTCTTCGATTCAATTCCGATTCAAATCAAATTTTACTTCGATTCCAAATTAATTTCGATGTCAATTCCAAATTAATTTCAATTACAGTTCTAAAATAATTTCAATTTCAAATTTGAACCATTTCAATTTATATTAACTCCGTGTTCGATTTTCAAAACATCGATTCAAAACACTTAAATCAAATTTACCTTCAATGCCCAATTTGAAATCCAAATCCTCAAATATAATTTAATGCCGAGCTCAATTTCAAAATAGTTTGATTTTCATAAATTTGATTTTCATTTTCTTGAAGTCAAACCATTTAAACAAATTTTAAATCAAAATTTTAAAATCATTCAATTTAACCAATCCTGTGTTCGTATATAATTTTCTATTCTATGGCCAAGTGATCTGTTATTCCAATTTAATTTCAAGGATGGATTTATATCATACCAATCCAAATCACAGTGTCATAGGCATATATCATTTTAACATATTTCTTAATTTATTCGAAATAATTCAATTTACAGTTTTATACACTGTAAACAATTAACCAGGTGATAAAAGGATATATATATATATATATATATATATTTAAAATAAATAAACATCCAATCATCCAAATATCAATCAATTGGCATCCATCACATTCAATTATCCAAACAGTCAAAATAATTCCCAACAATTTCATAGTTATTAATATTAGGTATTTTACTGGCAATTAAATTTCAATTTCTAATTTAACTGTCAATTTTAATTTTTTTAGTTAATTCCAATGACATTTGGATGACAATTCAATTTATCAAACAACTATCAATAAATTTATGTCGCTTCATAATTTAAAATTTAACCAGCATTAAAATATTATAGTACTTGTAAGCGTTATACAACACTCACCTTGAGTTTTCAATTTTAAATCAAAACGAACGACGTTCGATTTAACCTAAAATTTTAGCTAGCTCTAATTTCCTCCAAACTAATTCCATTGCGAAGCACTCGCCATCACGATCGTAATGCAAAAAAATTCGTCTCGATTGGGCCTCGCATGCGCGAGTTATAAATTTTAGAAGTTGACAATACATTTTAAATTAAATTAAATAAAGTAATTACAGCTTCACCTAATTACCTAAACTGCCATTTTTCTTCCTCCCAAGATAACAGCCTGTATATGAAAGAAATCCAAAAAATTTCTGTGCACGCTTGAACTAATACGGAGCTAGAATTTATGAAATTGGAATCCGTCAATTCCAGCGATCGTCTCTCCTTCAACTCGACCAGATTAGCACCAGCACCCCACGGACGCAAACCCCCTCCTCATCGCGACCTGCTCCTCCTTTCTGTGCTTCCCGAGCAACGCAAAGCCGAACTGATAATTGGACATCACGAATTCTTGTGCTGAGATGTAATTCTCTACAGTGAATCCAAAAACGATACCCAAATCTCGAATCGATCGCTAAATCATCAAGTTTCCTAAACCCTAGTTAATGAAACCACCACTGTCTCGACCGTTCGCAATCAAAATGGAGTCACACCATCCACAATGAATGCCAAGCAATAGATCAACTCGAAACATGAATTTTAAAACTTATTCCATGATTTTTCATGTTGTATTACGAGAGTTTTAATTTTTCAAAGTTTTCATTTTTCATTTTTTTCTTTTCACTAACCAGAGTAAGAAACAAGCTTTTTAAAAAGTTGAGGGGTGCAGGTTTTTTTTTCAAAGTAGAGTGGGCTGAGTAGGGTGGTTGGTAGGTGCTTCTGATGGTAAGTTTGTGGCTGATGTGAAACATATATATATATATATATATGTATGTATGTATGTATGTATGTATGTATGTATGTATACACATATATATATATATATTTTAAATTCCAAAATATATAAATATTTAATTTGAGCCCTGATCGAAGCAAGCCGCTAGGCATTCATAATATTATACCGCTATTTCGGATGTAATGGAACAAGTTCCAAAATCCAATTTGATCGTATGGAGAAGATAGCTTTCTGAACCCAATTAAAACATTAAATTTCAATATAAATTTCAACGCGTTTCTATCACGTACGACCAAACGAGAACTCCTACTGTTATGATATTTAAAATTTGATAATAATACGCCATTACGGATTTAATGGAACTGGTTTCGTCAAAATCCAAGACAGTGGCAAAATGGCTATTTTTACTCGTTAATTAATATATAAAATTCCTACTTTCTATTTATTCTCTTTTAAATTCAATTTTAAAAATTAACAATCTTTATTGTTTTTTCAATAAAATTTAGATCAACTTTCGAATCATTTTCATTCACATTAAATTCAGAGTCCAATTATTCAAATAATTTCCAATATTTAATTTTAAACAATTTAATTATCCAATAAATCACTATAATTGAAATATAAGTTATTGAACTAGTAAAATTTAACTTTTAAAACGAATTGAAATTACAGAACAACTATTCCAATTTTACAGTCATTCAATTTCATTATTCAATTTCAAATATTGATTTAAACTCATTCAACATATAGAATTCCATTTCAATACTGATTATTGCCAAAATCTTTGGAATTTGTTTAACTCAAAATTTTATCCAAGTTTATATTTATTAAACTACACTAATAATTCATTAAAATTTTATTTCTAACCATTTTTATTCAATAATTATATTTAAATTTAAAAAATTAAAATAGTTAAAAATACGGGCCATTACAATGGACATGGAGTTGGGGCATGGTCATGGGAGGAACTTGCAGCTACGGCTCTTGAGGTCGATAGGGTTGAAGGTGGAAGGGAAGATTTGCCTAATTATGGAAGTCACAAGGATTGGTACCGATTCCTATACTTAGGCAGATTTTGTTTACTCCAAGCCTTGCAATCAAACTTTGCTTTAGAGTTTCATGCCGAAATTCCTCTTTAATCTTGAACTCTTTCGTAGCATGGCCGATAATATTAAGCTAGTTTGGACGGTCGGCAATGACGGCCACGTTTAGCAATGTCCAGACTTCATAATGCACTACTGAAATAAATGGTTAAATAATAGCAGAAATCTAAATTGCACCATACTACATCATATTGCACTAGAAATTGCTTTGGGACGGGGGATGCAGTTTGTAATTAGTCTTTTAATGTTGAATATCTGTCAAGCTTTTTATAGAGATGGACCAAAGACGTTCCAAACGTCTGGCTGCTCAGAATATAGGTGCTTCACCTTTAAAATATATCAATCCGACGCGAAATCAAGCTCAGCTACAATTTCTCAGGTGCAATGAACTCTTATCCAACAGGAGCACAATAAGAGATTCCATTGTTGATCAACAAAATCTAGATAACCCTAAAGTATTTACCTAAACCGGTAAAGGTACCTCCAATAGATCTAGCACTCGATACTCCAAAGGATGCTGTAATATTGAATAACCTAGTTGACTCTGTTCCTTCTAAAATCGATGAGGGATCCCTCCAAAGGATCTGTAGTAAGCATGGCATTTTTTTGATGATGTCCTAGCATCATCTCACGACCAGAGAGCTCACGATCCTCTAGAAGAGTACATAGCCTACAACAGAAATATGTACTTGGCGGGTTGCGTCCCCTATTAAATCAATTCGTTCGTTGAGTCTTGAACTTTATGAGACTGCCTCCCACATAGCTACATCCAAATAGCTATACTTTTCTTATGAGCACTCATCTAATTTTCTCAGAGCATTTGAATTGTGTTCCCAGCAATGAAGAACTTTGATACATTTTACAAGAAATCCCGTCCCTTATTCACATAGTGTCGACAAAGGGTTGCATTATCGTCTCCGAGCCTTGGAGCAGGATAACTTACTTCAAGGCTAAATGGTTCTATGTGCGCTGTCCACTCGGGTTTGCTTATAAATGGATATTCAAACACAAATTTTATTCCAAATGCCATTCGCGTATTTTCCTTACAGTCTGCATGCTTAATTTATCTTCCATTGTTGTACAGATGTTCCAACAACACCCGATGATGGATTATAGATGATTGTTGGCATATAGATGATTGTGTCATGCTCGGTTCTAAGTTTGTGCTTTTGTCCCTAATATGAAGGAAAGAACCAGTTTGTTGATGAACCTGTTTCATCTGGCTTAAGTTTATACCTTGGTTCCTACTTTGGGAATAAGAGTCGGGCACTACTAGTATCTCATCCGGTTTGCGTTTATACTCAAGACTTCAATCGAAAGGCAAGAGTTAGGATGTGGTTAGTCGTATCATGTCTGGCTTATGTTTATACTCCGACTCCTATTTCGGGAGCTAGAGTTGAGATGCGGACAGTTACGTCGTGTTTGGCTTATGTTTAACTTCTGCCCCCAATCCAAAGGCAAGATTTAGCTGATGCCAACCTCTGAACACCAAAAAAGACTTCACAGGCCTAATCATGGGTCGTAGAGGTTTGACCAGCACCTAATCCGGGTACCTATGCACCTGTATTAATCATTTGCAGATTCATTCAAGTTGATCAATTCAGAACTCGTATGAAATATAGAGATAAATTTTCTTGCATGAAAGGCTGTTACATTTGATTAAAGACGGAGAATGAAAAAATTCTATCTTATTACACGGCTTTAGCCCGTTGTTTAAAATTTTATCCTCTAAGTGAAATTGCGTCGTAGATGCTCACTATTCCATGGCCTTGAAAGTGAGACCCCGTTCGTAGTTGCTAGTTTGAACGTGCCATCTCTAAATTTTTATTCTATTGCATATGGACCTTTCCAAATAGAGCCTAACTTCTTAGGGCCAAGGAAGATTTGTTTGAGAACAAAATCACATACTTCAATGGTTTGACTCCCAACTTTGGTTTTATAATATCATGCAACTTAGCGTCTTTGCGAAAGTGCTCTCAACTCAGCTTCAGTCTGCTTCTCATCGATCATATCAAGAAACTCCAGAAGGAGTTGCTCGTTTTCCTGTGAATTATAGTGAGTAACCTAATGAGAGGGCATTTCTAGTTCGTTCGGGATTATAGTCTCTAACCTGTAGGCCAAAGCAAATAGAGAATAGAAAGTCGTTGAATTGTGGATTGTCTAGTAAGCCCAAAGTGTTAACGGGAGCTCATCAACCCACTTGCCTTTGTTTTCCAATTGTTTCTTAAGAATAAACTTAATAATCTTGTTTACAACTTCAACCTATCCATTTACCTAAGGATGTGCCACTGCTACAAATCTCTTCTTTATGTGGTATCCATAGCAAAATTCCTTAAACTCCATGTTATTAAATTGGACCCTGTTATCGGTAATAATTGCTTGTAGAACTCCATAGGGACAAATGATATTCTGAACAACAAAGTTGATTACTGTCTTTATTGTAATCATGGCCAATGGCTTTACCTCGGCCTATTTAGCAAAGTAATCAATCGCCACGATGGTGTATTTCGCGCCGCCTTTATATATTGGCAATACGGTGATAATATCAATAAGCTAAACTGCAAATAGCTATGGACTCACCATTTGGGTAATTTCTAGTGGCAGAGCACTAGGAATTTTAGCAAATCTCTAGCACGAGTCACATATTTAGCTGTAATCAGCTACGTCTCGATTTACAGTCGACCAAAAATACCCATAATAGAGGATCTTCTTTGCCAGGGTCTGCTCACCTAATGTGGTCGCTACATTCCCCTTCATGAACTTCTCTTAGAGTTTGTTTGGCCTCGTCATGAGCAACACACCATAATGTAGGGATGGAGAAACCCTTCATATAGAGTAGTCCCTCTTGCATGATTCATCTCAAATCTTGACGAAGGACCTTGCGTCATTCATTTCTCTTACATGGAAGGATTTCTCTTTGCAAATAATCCCGAATCTAGGTCATCCATGACACTCGCTCCAGCACAGTCTCCAAGACCCAATTGACATCCATCTAGTTGATGCTCGAAGTTGAGTGCACTTCCATTAAAGCCCATGAGCTGCGCATATCCAAAACTAGCCAACTTTGCATGCAAGTCTGCTCTCTCATATTCCTCTCTGGTAATATGAGTGATCGTGCAATATTCAAAGTCGTCAAGCAACTCAAGAACCCAGTTTAGATAGGGAGCTAGCCTTGCTCCTTTTGCTTGATATTATTTCCAAACTTGACATACCACTAGCTAGGAGTCCAGAGAATGTGTAAAGTCTTTATTCCCAGCTCCCGGGTGATCTTGAGTCCTGGAATCAAAGCCTCGTATTTTGCTTCCTTATTATTATTGGAAAGTCGAGTTTCATGGCATAGCAGATTGGGTATTCTTTGGAAGTGACAAGCACAACTTTACCACCAGAACACTGATCTTTAAATACACCATCCGTGTACATCTTCTGTCCAACTTCGTTTTCCCTACTGCTCTCTAAAGGATCATATCGTGTAGTGAATTCAGTTATGAAATCTGCCAAAGCCTGACTTTGAGTTTCTCTCCCAAGGTGATAGGTGATTTCATATTGGCTTAATTCAATGTTCCATTTACCAGCCTTTTGGAAGTTTCAGGTCATTGCAAGACTTGTCGTAAAGGCTGGTTGGTATGGACGTTAGTAGGATGAGCCTGGAAATAGGGGAGAAACTCTCTAGCAACGATCAATAGATAGTATGCAAGCTTTTCCATTCTCAGGTAGTTCTTTCTACTTCTGTTAACCGCTTGATAAAATAGTAGAACGGTCGTTGGATGTGAGATACCTCATGCACGAGCGTGATGCTCAGGGCATGCACCGATACCATCAGACATAAGAACCCTATTAACGGATGAGAATCTTCTCATACATGGCTTGTTAGAGGAAGGTCGTAGCACCGACATTATTTCAATTGTGGTCATTAAGGATGAAAATGATAATAATGATAGCAATCCCTCTGTAGGAGGTGAAGTCGATCTTGAGTTGGCCCGAGCTCCAAGTTCGAGGGCCGGACCCATAGAAAATATGGAACTAGAACATGAAGGCATCGAGGAAGGCGAAATAATAAAGATGGTGGTGGGGCAGACTAAAGTAACTTTATAGTTGGACACGGGTCCTAAATCGAACAACCCAGAGACGACCCACCACCTACTCCTAACAAGAAATTGATTGTGAGAGTTTCGAAGGCGTAGAGTTCCACTCAATCTCCAACAGTCGCAAGTGCAGAGAAGACTCCATATATTCCTTCAACGGGCACGTTTTCCGACCTAAGGCATATCCCTATCGAGTTTAACTCTTTTGACGTTGTTGACATTACCATTAGTGACATCAATTCTCCAATCCGTTTTGAGAAGGATATCATTCAAGAGAGGTTACACCCATGAGTAAAGCTCCTATACATGGTCCATAGAGGGGACACTAAGACACACACGCGCGCACTATACGACACTCTAACTTGACCCTTGTCCTTACCCGTTTGATCTAACTCATCCTTATTTTCTTTGTAGGTTCGATGGATAAAAGAGAGCACTCATTCCGATCCTTAGAAGAGAAAGCGTATCATGTTTAGCGCCTCAAGTCAAGCTCATACCATCATGGGAGCGGCCAAGACTATGATTCTAGCTATCACTCCAGCCATGACAAAGACGACCGAGATAGAAGTAGTTATGACATGGATTGTTCTTCTCATGAATCTACTTCTAAATGTCGACCTAGATCCAGATCACCTCCTTCTAGAGGCCCCGATAAGCTGCCGGATCGCCATTATGAGATTGCAGAGACGAACTCTTCTCGAGCTCCACCACCTGCCTCTGTCCCTTTACAATCTGCAACAATATCTCACTCCAGTCGATCTTTTGACTCCAAACATCATAAGTTTGGTGCTGTTACTTTTTATCAGAGGGTAGGTAAAGGAAACGTTGTTGCTTCGGCCATTATAGAGGAGCAACATGTAGAAACTATGGGGTGGATGGCCAAGCTTAAGAGCGAATTCCCCAACATTGCTTTGATGGAGTTAAGTTCTTGTCAAATTTAAAGAGATCTTGCTAAAGTACAACAGAAGACTGTCTACTTCACAATCAATGTCCATAATCAATACAATGAATAGGCAAAGCTGACTGAAAAGTTTTCAAAAGTCTCAAGAGGTAAGCTACAAAAGATAGAGAACCAGAAACTTATTGAGGCCGAGAATAATAGAACCATTGTCGCTCTCAATGCTGAGCTCGAGAATTCAAGAAAATCTCAAGCTGAAGAAAAGAAGAAAGCCATGGAGGCAATTAAAGCACTCAAAGCAGAGATATAGGCATTTGAATGAAAGCAAGCAGGCGCGTTATTGTAATCACAAGCTTGTAATGGAAAGGAATGTTTCCAAGAGGAATGCAGCTGAATTGAAAACCAAGCCCAAGTGTGAGATCAATGAAAAAATGAAGTGCATAAGATTGCTCATGATGCATGCGACGAACTGCTCACCGTCAGGATTGAGAGGGTTAATGCACTTGAAAAGGTCAGGGACGTTGATGCTCTCATCAAGAGAAAAGTTGAAACTACAGTGAAACATGCTGAGAAGTAGGTAGAGGAGCAAATGAAGAAGAAGTTTGAGCCACTGTTTGCTCAGTACAACACAAATGTGTTCAAATTTTAGAATCCGGAGTGGTTTAGGGAAGATTACCCTATGATGCTTGCCCGCACCTGGGAATGGGTCGTTGAGGAAGAGAAGAAATTTTTTAAAGTGATACTATTGATATAGAGCAGTTGGAAGAAGAGATTTTAAAGGGAAATGAGCCTAAAATCCTCCATGATAATCAACATCCTATTCATCCAGAACTTGATGTAACCACTTAAAAAATGAGTTAGATGAAGATTCTGGCTTTGCGCACCACGTTGCTACAGCTGTTCAAACTTCCGGTACTCAAGCTGCTCCTAGTTCCACCATTGATTCCTCTGCCGTTGCTGGTTATGACCCAGGGAAGCTGCAGCTCCAAAAATCCACTATTCTCTCTCTTTTTCGTAAGGGAACTCCTGTTAGCACTCCTGCTTATGCAAAAGTTCAAACCGAAGAAGGTATCTCGTTAACTTTTCCTATTTTCCAAAGAATTGACGTATCGCAAGTCAACATCACTAATCTCTCTCTTTATATTGATTTAGCTACAGGTCAGCCGCAATTTCCCAGCTTCCTCCAAAGGACTCCCGACTGGGCATCAAATCAACGCAAGATTCCGTATCATCATGACTTTAACATCAATTCCTTTCATCTCAATTGAGGAGACACCGACCCTTGACGAGTGCATGATAGACGCTTTGTTTTAAGAAGGGAATAATGAGAATCAGATAACTCAAGTTGAAAAGGATATGATTATTACTGGGGTCTCCTAGTTCCTGTCAGGCCCTTCTATGCGTGAACCTGATCAAAGACTTAGCGCGGATATCCTCCTTGCCAGTCAAAGCAAGTAGGAGCATATGGAAGTTTTCCCTACTCCATTGTCGATCACTTTACCCGGGCAAACCATTTTCACTCCAGTTTACATTCCTCTGTCCGGGGTTGCCCGAAGTACATCGATGATATTTTCACAAAGCATCCCGACCTCCATTTTATGACTCGAAGGAGGCCAGAGTGCACCTGCTAGATCTTCTCAAAGCACACCCTTCGAAGGCCAAAGCATAGAGGAAAAGGTGGAAAGAGGCAAGGAGAATGCTAGAAGGAAGTCTCCTCTGGTTCCAAAAAGAGAATGAAATCCAAAAAGAAATAGTTGCTACTTTATTTTTCCATACATAGTCTCCTTTTGTTTGTTAGTCGGCCTTGTACAGGTTTTGCCTCTGTTTTCACTTTTTGGCTTTTGGTGCGAACCACTTGTACTTAGCTTCCCTCGTTTAACGTTAATAATAAAGACTTTTTGTTTTGTAAAATATTTGTTCAAATCTGTCTAAGTACTTAGGAAATATGCTTTCCATTCAATGTACTTGCTATTTATCTCTTTTTGTGACCATTTTTAGGTCAGGTCCTTAATTCATTTTGTAATTTGCCAACTCGCATCGTTCTAGAAAATGTAAAGCAATCCTTAGGGTAAACCACTTAAAATAGTGGTTTGAATATCCTTCTTGGGATAATAAGTCCCAACCACACCAAATTACGAGCATGTCTTTAGGTTAACTACTTAAACTTGTAGTTTTCCCATCCTAATCCTGGGTGTAATTGTCCCATCATTCCTTACTCTGGGCATTATCCAAAGGCTTACAAATTGGATCCTTCTTTACTCCGAGCATGGGCCCTTTGTTATGATTACTCCGTGCAAGAGGTTTAGGATCAAATAGACTTGTCATGCCTGTTTTCATTTACACTCCTCCCCCCAATCCGATAATGAAAGTTGAGTGAGCGATCGGCCATATCACCCTCTTTTTTATTTATATTCCTACACTCCATCCAAGGGTAATAGTTGACATATAGATGGTTGTGTCATGCTCGGTTCTAAGTTTGTGCTTTTGTCCCCAATCTGAAGGCAAGAACCAGTTTGTTGATGAACCTGTTTCAACTGGCTTAAGTTTATACTTTGGTTCCTATTTTGGGAATAAGAGTCGGGCACTGCTAGTATCTCATCCGGTTTGCGTTTATACTCCAGAATTCAATCGAAAGGCAAGATTTAGGATGTGGATAGTCGTATCATGTCTGGCTTATGTTTATACTCCGGCTCCTATTTCGAGAGCTAGAGTTGAGATGCGGACAGTTACGTCGTGTCTGGCTTATGTTTAACTTCTGCCCCTAATCCAAAGGCAAGATTTAGCTGATGTCAACCTCTGAACATCAAAAAGGACTTCATAGGCCTAATCATGGGTCGTAGAGGTTTGACCAGCACGTAATCTGGGTACCTATGCACCTGTATTAATCATTTATAGATTCATTCAAGTTGATCAATTCATAACTCTTATGAAATATAGAGATAAATTTTCTGGCATGAAAGGCCGGTACATTTGATTAAAGATGGAGAATGACAGAATTCTATCTTATTATACGGCTTTAGCCCATTGTTTACAATTTTATTCTTTAAGTGAAATAGCATCGTAGATGCTCACTATTCCATGGCCTCGAGAGTGAGACCCCATCCGTAGTTGCTAGTTTGAACGTGCCATCTCTAAGTTTTTCTTCTATTGCATATGGACCTTTCCAAATTGAGCCTAACTTCTTAGTGCCAGGGGAAGATTTGTTTGAGAACAAAATCACATACTTCAATGGTTTGACTCCCAACTTTGGTTTTATAATATCATGTAACTTGGTGTCTTTGCGAAAGTGCTCTCAACTCAGCTTCAGTCTGCTTCTCATCGACCATATCAAGAAACTCCAGAAGGAGTTGCTCGTTTTCATATGAATTATAGCGAGTAACCTAATAAAAGGGCATTTCTAGTTCGATCGGGATTATAATCTCCAATCTGTAGGCCAAAGCGAATAGAGAATAGCTAGTCGTTGAATTGTGGATAGTCAAGTAAGCCCAAAGTGTTAACGGGAGCTCATCAACCCACTTGCCTTTGTTTTCCAATTGTTTCTTAAGAATAGACTTAATAATCTTGTTTGCAACTTCAACCTATCCATTTTCCTGAGGATGTGCTACTGCTGTAAATCTCTTCTTTATGTGGTATCCATAGCAAAATTCCTTAAACTCCATGCTATTGAATTGGGCCTTGTTATCGGTAATAATTGCTTGTCGAACTCCATAGGGACAAATGATATTCTGAACAACAAAGTTGATTACTTTCTTTGTTGTAATCATGGCCAAAGGCTTTACCTCGGCCTATTTAGCAAAGTAATCAATCACCACGATGGTGTATTTCGCGTCGCCTTTAGATAATGGCAATACGGTGATAATATCAATAAGCTAAACTGCAAATAGCCATGGACTGACCATTTGGATAATTTCCAGTGGCGGGGCACTAGGAATTTTAGCGAATCTCTAGCACGAGTCACATATTTGGCTATAATCAGCTACGTCTCAATTTACAGCCGGCTAAAAATACCTATCACAGAGGATCTTCTTTGCCAGGGTCTGCCCACCTAATGTGGTCGCTACATTCCCCTTCATGAACTTCTCTTAGAGTTTGTTTGGCCTCGTCATGAGTAACACACCATAATGTAGGGATGGAGAAACCCTTCATATAGAGTAGTCCCTCTTGCATGATTCATCTCAAATCTTGATGAAGGACCTTGTTTCATTCATTTCTCTTATCTAGAAGGATTTCTCTTTGCAAATAATCTCGAATCTGGGTCATCCATGACACTCGCTCAGGCTTAGTCTCCAAGACCCAATCGATATCCATCTAGTTGATGCTCGAAGTTGAGTGCACTTCCATTAAAGCCCATGAGCTGTGCATCTCCAGAACTAGCCAACTTTGCATGCAAGTCGGCTCTCTCATATTCCTCTCTGGGTATATGAGTGATCGTGCAATATTCAAAGTCGTCAAGCAACTCAAGAACCCAGTTTAGATAGGGAGCTAGCCTTGCTCCTTTTGCTTGATATTATTTCCAAACTTGACATACCACTAGATAGGAGTCCAGAGAATGTGTGAAGTCTTTGTTCCCAGCTCCCTGGTGATCTTGAGTCCTGGAATCAAAGCCTCGTATTTTGCTTCCTTATTATTGCTGGAACGTCGAGTTTCATGGCATAGCAGATTGGGTATTCTTTGGAAGTGACAAGCACAACTTAAGCACCAGAACACTGATCGTTAAATACACCATATGTGTACATCTTCTGTTCAACTTCGTTTTCCCTACTGCTCTCTAAAGGGTCATATCGTGTAGTGAATTCAGTTATGAAATCTGCTAAAGCCTGACCTTGAGTTGCTCTCCCAAGGTGATAGGTGATTTCATATTGGCTTGATTCAATGTTCTATTTACCAGCCTTTTGGAAGTTTCAGGTCATTGCAAGACTTGTCGTAAAGGCTGGTTGGTATAGAGTATGCATCCATGAATGAAAGTAACTCATGGCCAACATTTGAGTCCACCAACTGATCTATTCTTGGAAGCAAAAAGCTATCCTTCGGGCATTCTTTATTCAAGTCGGAATGATCGATGCATGTCCTTCTGTTCCCGTTTTCTTCCTTCACCAAAAAGGGTTGGATACCTAATTTGGGTATCTAGGTTTTCTCGGAGAAAACCAACCAATGTCCTTATCACCCCAGTACTGAGCTGAGATCCAACCTTTAGGACATTACTTAGGTTATCCCTACTCACGAAAACAACGATAGTCAACTCAAAGGGAGATGCTTGTCCTCCCTCTAGCTCTTTTCGTTAGTCCATGTCATTATAGAGCCGACTAGCTTGCCCGAGCTAGGGCTCAGGCAATAGTTGCTATACATCCAAAGTGTCACGACCGAAATTTTCGGCCTTCGAAAATCGATATCAATACGTCCACTGTATTACATGCCGAGCAATCGAGTGTCGGAAAAAATAGATCACTAGAGAAAAAAGAAAGAGGTAGAAGAAGAAAATAGAGATAACAACACAGGATCTCACAATCGCAGCGAAAACAATATATAATAGATAACAACTGGTCTTTACAGAAAAAACTATAACTATTACTCATACATTACAACATTAGAGTATGACATAACAATAACTTAACATTGGACAGTTATAATAATTTGTCCTCACAAATGCTAAATATACAGCCTTCAATACATAGCGGAATAAAATCAAATATGTGTAATACGTCTTCACCATCCAGCTCGTCTCCTGAGCTCTGTAGCATCTTATACTATATCTGTAATACTCAGTATAACCCGAGAATTATTATATAATAACATTCGAGTCAGTCTGCAAAATCAACGTGAGAACACACTCAATTTAAATTATTAAAGTTATCAAAATCCTTTGAAAAACAAAGATATCTCATAAGACCATGCCACCGATAAACACGATGAGTTTTACCTAATGATAACCAAAAGTTTTATATCAAAATCAACTGATATTATAATAATATATAAGTACAAATACTTATTCAAATAGCTAAAATTGTTAAATTAATTAAATTCCAGCATACTAGGCTCTACAACCAAAATCGTAAAGGTACGTATTGGAGAATGGATTTCATACGAATGACTAGGCACTTGGGTACCACCTATCACAATACACGTCTAGAGAAATGTACCAGGACCACGCAGGGATCCCCTACAACACAAGATCGGACTACCCCTAACCTGGATAGAGCGAATATGCTATCACCTTGGGTGTTCCCACCCTTTAAGAGCTCTTCTACACATTATAGTAATAATATCTAAGGGTATCTAGAATGGTGATAAACATACCCTAATTGGGTGCGACCCACTTAGCCTTGGTGCATCTCCTTTGATTTTCAGTCGTTCCCAGTTGATGGGGCTAGAGGCTACGATTACCTTTTAAAGGATTATTCACTTGGAATGCTCATTGTCCTCTAATGACAATGTACTGATAGCATTCATCTACACCAGTCCGTTCTGGGTCTGAACGGAACCGAAGGCACTGTTCCTACTACATCCATTTTGGAATCATCCTCAGGATTGGCAGCGAATAGCCCTTGCACTTCACCGCTCCACCTCCGATTCCATGTTCTTTTTTCCCTTCGAAAACATACTCATTGGATCGAAATTGTTTTTGGATGACTTATCTGATCACAGTCTCTTCGAAACAACGTTTGATATTTCCGGTAAAGTCCACCTCATTTCTGTTGGAAATAAATAGACGAAAATGAGATCGGAGATCGCCTCCTAACCATTAGTGGATGGATTTCCTTATCATCATCCTAGAGGAACGAAATGAGTTTATACGTACAATATAGCACCTCGAACGGTAACTGTACCATGTAATTTTCGTGTTTCTCCTAGATATTCCTAAAGTTATATTTTGGGTCCAGATTTGATAGTCGGTTATTTAACTACCAAATAAACAATCATTCAACCAAACATTTCCTTTTCCACTGAAAAGACTAAGTCTTATTTTATTTTATTTTAATAAATTGAATCTCTTTATCTAAATTATATATCTATCTTGCCGAATTTAGTATATTCCAACTATACTTTTCCAAAAATATTTGAAAAACCTTTCTAAAGTGATATGGAAAGTACCCTTGCATTATCAACCGTGGATTCATAGCTCAATGATTACGTCTCTATCCCAGAGAAATCCAAAACTTAACTACAGGTACTCACCGCCTCCGATTATGCCATGAAAGTATACCATTACTTTTCGAAAACTTTATTTAAAAAAATTCAAATAATTCTTATAAAATTCCTACATAAATTTTCCAAGTTAAACTTAGGAAAATAATCTTTACATAAAATTTACTATATAAAAATATTAACGTTGAATAATTTATCCTTTTAAAATGACAATACTAATTAATTCTTAAATAATAATTGACTTAATATAAACTAACTTAATTAACAATTAAATATACTTTAAGTAAATTTAAAATAACTAAATAATTAATTTTCTAAAATATCCTTAACCACTTTTTAAAATTATCTAGTAATCATTAAAAAAACTTTGAAAAACTTAACTTCACAATAAAATATACTTTTCAATTCCAATATAGCCAGTCTAATATTTATAAATCTCTCTCGATTTATCATCAAATTGATTTACGTCCCAATTTTGTAAATCCCCATTCACATTGCTAAAAATAAATCTATCATTTATTTTTTAAGCTGATTTACCCACCTCATTATAAATCCACACCATGAATTTATAGCTTCAATTTATCCATTTATAATCACTTCACTTTTATTTATAAACCTTGTTTATAAATCCCATAATCTCATTTCCTATTTATAATGATTTCACGGTAATTAATTGATTTCTAAATTGAATTCTATTTTTTTTAAATCAATTTCCCAAATAACCCAACTATATCCCAATTAACAAATATCGCTTAAGTTTTATTATTTAAAATCTATTTATTTACATTATTCCAAATTCTTTGTTTTCCATATTCCGAAATTATCAAGTACATCTTTAAAGTCAAACTATTTATTTTTCCTAAATTCATTTCTTTAAATTAATCCAATTTTTGCTATAAATATCTTACTTCCAATTTCCCTTTTTAATTTCTTTCCAAATTTCAAACATTTATTATTGGTATTTCTAAACATCAAAAGCTAGGCCAAAACTACCACAGCATCAAATGCATTCAAATCATACTATAATCTACCACTGTTATTCAAACAAATCATATATCAATATATGAAATTATTTCAACATTTTTGAGGTATCCAGTCAGATCAGTCCAACCTATTTCCCTGCATCCATAGATGTTAATACAACATAAAATACCAATCCCACTTCGAGGGGGATATCGCGGTATATAGAGTCATCCGCTATTATGTAGGGTGCATAGGTTCTCTTCCTCTAAAATATGCGGGAAAAATCACTCCAATTACTAATATGTACTACTATATATAATATCGCATTCAAATAATAACAATTTTATCAATTCAACCAATTAGTTAATATTTAATTTTAACTATTTAATATTAACTAGTAGTCCAAAATTAAGTGAGATTAACTCACATTGATGTATATTTGCAATCCATTCCAATTTTAAATTAAATCGAAAAACATTCTATTTAAATTTAAAATTCCTGCCGATTTCGAAAATTCACAGACCAATCTTGTTTTGTAGCCTACGTCCTTACAAATTCGGTGCCACCTGTTTTCATAATTTCTTTCTAACCTCCCACTAAAATTTATTCTTTTGTAACTTTCGACTTAATTAAATAAATTAATTAAAATAAATTTTAACCTAACATTTAAATCATTACATTAAATCTCCTTCTTCCTCAGCTGCTCCGATCAAAACCCTACTAGCACCGCCTCTCTTCACCTAACGACTTCGCCCAAGGCAAAATGCGACCTCCTCTCACTACAGCGGCCTTTGCCGCCACCACGTCCTCACCCACGTCGCCACCAAAACCCCTAAAGATGAACTCGACATCACTACAAAACCAAATGCCACCGATTCACCCAAGTCCTTCCCATGCACAGTGAAGTCGTGCCCCATTGTCGACTGCCAAAAATCGCGGCCCTCGACCTGACTAATCACGACTTCCTCGATCGCGACGCACTCAACCAATTACCCTAAAACATGTGCGCCTCTCTTCGCCATTGAGTGCTCCACTTCCCTTATTCAATCGCCATTTGATTCGACCGAGCTTCGTTCATTTTTTTTGGTTTTTTTTCTTATTATGCTCAACTGGGTTTTAAAAAGAAAGAGAGAGGGAAAGATACCTTGCATGTAGATGGGTCTCTACCGTAGCTCAGAAGTGAAGGGGAAAAAGTTTTTGATGGGAATATGGCCAATCAACACATATAATTATATTATTTAAATTTTAAAACGTCTCGATTTTGTAGCTTAAAATCTCGACCTCCTATCGAGGCATGCCGCTAGGCGTTTATAATGTTATACTCCTATTCTAAATGCAATGGAAAAGGTTTCGAGTCCTAATTCGATCATATGAAGAAGATAGCTTTTTGGACCCTATTATTATATTGAATTTTCTATATAAATTTCAACGCGTTTATATCCCTTAAGACTTAACGATAAGTCCAAACGTTATGAAATTTTAGATCGATAATAATAAACTATTATGGATCCAATGGAATTAGTTTCGTCGAATTTCGAGACTATGCTGTGGAAGGCCATTTTTATACGTTAATTCAAGCGATATATTTGTAAAACCGAACAAATCACTTTTAAATTCAATTTAAAAGGTTTTATTATCTTCATTATTATAAATATAAATTTAATAAGCCTTTAAATAGTTTTTATCAAGCTTAAAGCTAAAGATTCAATAATTTGACTAATTTTCAATTATTAAATTCAGTAACTTAATTATCCAATAAATCATTTTATTTGAATTTCAAGTTAAAAATTGAATTTTAAATATTTAAAATCAATTAAATATTCCAATTTCAAATAACCAAAATTTTGCGTCGTTACACAGAACCTTTATGCAGAGGACCCCCTCTACACTCTTTTCTTTCTCCTTACACCTTACTTCCTTCGGTTCAGCGACATTGCACTCGAGACCAGCCACTTGATCTCCATGTACAGTTCCTACTCCATTATTAGAAAGAAATTTCATAGTTAAATACCAAGGAGTGATGGTTTCTCTAATTTCAGCAAGGGTCGGTTGGCCTGCGGATGCGTTATAAGCAGAACAATTATCCAACATTAAGAATGGCATAACCCACACTCACCTATGGTCACCCTCACCAAGTTCCACTGGTAATTAGACAAACCCTATGGATTTAGTAGCCATCCTATTGAACCTCTGTATATGAGACCTACAAGGCTTCAAATCATTCTCCATTAAGGTCATTAGGACATAAGCTTTTTCGAAAAAAATATTGACTGAACTCCCACAATCAATATGCATCTTTCGTAAAATAGTAGGACCAATCATAGCTAAAACCACAAGTGGGTCGAGCCTCCACTCCTTTAGCATCCCTATTTTGGAAAACAATATCGTCTGTCATAGTTCGAGATTTTTGAGTTGGAGCTCCATCCTTGAAAGCATATCAACATTCATTCTCAGCATTTCAAGGCTCCAATATATCTTTCCATCTCTGCAAAGCTCTTATCTGTAGGATGAGGTCCACCAGTGACTATGTTTACCATTAACCATTTTTCTGGCAACTTGAATGCACTAGTATTAGCTCTGCTTGCCCTTGCTAGGAAGACGACCAAGCGGGCTAGAATTTCCTAGCCCGCCATCCCGTGAGGGTCACACATATTACTGTAATTTCATTTTCCTTATTAATTGTTCAATCATGTCATGCATGTGCCTGCACTCATTAGTACTATTACTATGAGTCTTATGAAATCTGTAGAACTTAACCGACTTCCTTCCTTTTCAGTTAACTCTCAAGGAGCCGGCTTCCTATACAATTCGGTATTCTGCATTGTCAAATAGATGTTCTCTATCGAATTGTTTAACTTAGTGTAATTGTCATATTTAGGATCTCTGAAACGACTCCCGTTATCTGACATTCCCTTCTTTACCCCATCGTTATTTTTTTTCCTCCTTTGTTCTGATTACTAACTTTGACATTAATGTTTTTAGAGCTTCCTATAGATTGCTTTACAGCCATATTGCTCCGAATTAACTCATTTGAACTTCCAATATCAGCTCTCTGTGAATGCTTACGTGCATCCTCCCAATGAAAATACGCACTAGCTTTCCTACAAAAAGCTACCATCATCGATAGTTTCTTTTTTTTTTTCAATCCTCGAAATTTGAGTTAGGATGAACTCCTCTACACATCGCCATCAACACCATATCTTCCTTCGGATTCATTAATTCCATTACAGCCATGTGGAACCGATTTAAATTATCCTACAATGACTCTCCTTCGACTTGATATACATTAGACAACAACATCATGTGCTTTGAAGAAGAGGTATGCAAACGGAATTGCTCTATGAATTTATATAATGATTCTACAAAAGACGATATAGACCTCGACAAAAGACGAGTGAACCACATCGTAGCCACCTCTTTTAAGAAAATTGGGAAATAGCGATGAATCACAACATTCGAATCCCTGGTTGAATCCATATGCCATTCATATCTCAATAAGTATTGCCTAGGATCCGTCATTCCTCCGCACAAAGGCATCATTGGCATGTTGAATCTCTAAAGGAATTTTGCGTGAAGGGTGTCCTATGTGAATGGTTTTTGACTAGCATAATTTCCCCTATCGTTTGTTCTAAGCATGTTTTCACTAACCAACCTCCTAACAACATTTTGTAAATAATCTGAATCAACAGCTTTGACGGAACGGTGGTGATTAGGTCCTTCCCTAGGTGTTCGACCCATCGAACGCTCGTGGGAAGGTGCTCAATACCAAAGCTTCCTAAACTTCACAGGACCCATTCGTCCATTTCCCCTTGTTTGATTTCCAAAAGAAGCATCATCAGAAATATTGTGATTTTCCATATTTAGACCTTCAACAGCAAGTCCAGGGATGACATCCACTCTACTTTCCTAAGGATGGGTTTTGGGCCTACAATTTGGGGGGTCGGTACGGTATTTAGTCCCAAGTAGGGGTTGGTACTGATCCCTTAACTCGAGCCTAGCGGTCGTCCTCTTCCTTGTGCAAAAGTTCTAGTAGCGTGTTGAGTATTCTTCAGTCCTCCTTCCCTCCATCTTTGCTTGGATGAAGAAGAACTCTCTAATTCTAAGCTGGAATCCCGTCTACTTCACCTGCGGCAGTTTTGAGTCAACTCATTCAGTAGCCTCAAGCTCTGTCGTACCGTGTTGTTCGTCTCCTGTTGGCTAGCCCAGAATCTTTCTTCCATCTACGTCATCATTTTATCCATCTCCACGCTGTTCACAACGTCAATAGGAGCCAAGATATCGGGTTGAGTTGGTTGAACCACTCCATCTCCTTGCTGAGGTTTTTGATTCTCGATTTTAGTAGTAGCTCGAGAATTGTAGAATGATCTTTTTTGATGGGGTTATATCAGAAAGTTTTTGGTACACCTTTTCAAATATAAGTTATAGAATTAAAAGATAAAAAGATTGGATCTATCTCTTAGATGTAAGAAATCCAATAGTTGATGATGGATCCAAATGGCCTAAGAATACGAGTCCCGGTAAAAGAGCCAAAATATTTGAACCAAAAATGGCACAAACACCCAAAAGTTTATAAAGAAGAGATTAAATGAAGAAAAGTAAATGAAAATGAGAAAATAAACAAAACGAAATCGTCTATAGCGGTTTTGCAAAGTAAGGCCTACATCCACTTTGAAGTTTTATTGCTTATTTTTAGTTTGGAGGCAGAAGTTCTTGGGGGTTTGTACAACTCCAACACTTAGAATTTTAGAGTTATAAGAATATAAGAAATAATGGAACTAGAGCAAAAAGATTCCTAAAAGTGAACCCTACCTTCCTATTTATAGAGAAAAGGACCTAAAATCTCGCATGTATTATTTCTTAGCCGTTCTGCTCGAAATTGACCCATTCTCCTAAAAAGATAGGTGCCGACTCAACAATATACGAGACTCGCTACCAATCCTTAGGTGGGATCGATACTGATCCCCAAGTTTAATGATTCTCGAGTCTTCAACTTCTTAGCTTGGATCATGTTGTGGTAGGCTTTGTGAATCCATAGTTGTTTGCATGAATTTTAGCTTGTTTCTGATTCCAAATGATGGGATTGTTGGAGAGCAACGTTGTAGATTCAGGATTCCATGAAGATCGATATTTATTTTCACCGATTCAACAAACCAACCTTGGAAATAGTCCCTCCGTATTGAGGTAAACTTGTAGGCAAAAGATGGGATCTATCCAAGTTATATTTGGAAGTCGGTACTGGTCCCCAATGGGAGTTGGTACTGATCCCAAACTTAGGAAATCCCATTACTTTTGTTGTCCTGGACTATCTCTCTGGGCTTTCTGCCATAATAACTCCAAGTTCTATCTGTCCAGTTTATCCAGATTCTGCCTGACCGAAAGGCAGGATAACATAAGCAAATCTAAACCTAATAATAACATTAGCAATCCAAACTTGGACAGGCCAAACAAGACATATGAATCGATGCTTGTTTTTGATTATGGAAGACATATGGATGGCGCAATAAGGATATTGGAGACAAAACTTTCCTTTTTTTCTACAAGACTTCCATCATGATCAAAAAAACTTCTCCAACACACTTGATTTCATCGTCATCTTCAGCATCATCTTCCTCCTCTTTCCCCTCTTTCTCATCATTCATGGGCTATGAACAACAAGTTTAGGGGTATCCCTTCAATTACTATTGGATTAGTTTTGTTGTCCAATATATACTTCTAGGGTTTCAAAGTAATTTTCCTTGCTTCTCTTGTTCTTTTAAGAGGTGTAATTAGAAAACCTCTATTTCTGAATACATGTTGAGGACATGCTTCAAATCATCCTCTTTTTTGATAACTATGGCCATGGTAGTATTTTGAAAGGGGAATAGAGAGGAAGTTTTAAAATCTACGGGGGTTGGTTTCTTCTCTCGAAACTTGAAGAATCCATTAATTTTTATTTTATTTGGAGTTACAGGAAGAATATAGGAAGTGAGTATGTTGACGTATATAGGGAAATTTGGATATTTTTATTATCTTTTAAATTTATAACTATAAAGGCTATTATATTTTTATTTTAGAGACAGAACATATTTCAAATTCTCTTAATAAAAGATGTTTGAGGTAAAAGTTTCGTTAATATATCGGCTATTTGATTTTTAGTATTTATAAATTCAAGTGAAATGACTTCTTATTTACATTAACTCTCTGAAAATGGTGTCTTAATCTATATGTTTTGTCCTAGCTTGATGTGTCGGATATTTTGATAAATTTATTGCACTTGTATTATCACAACATATTGGGGAAATTTTTTAATTTACATTAAAATCTCATAAGTTCTGTTGCATATAGATCACCTGTGAACATGCTAAAGCGATTGAGATATACTCTGCCTCTGTTGTAGATAAAGACACAAAAATTTTCTTTTTGCTAAACAAGAAAATAAGAATAGGTCAAAAGAATCTTCTTTTGGATAGAAAAGTTTATAGTCTAGTATGATGTTTACATGTCTTAGTATTCGCTTTACAGATTTTAGATGAATTTCCTTTGGTTGAGATTGGTATCTTGCAGAAAGATAAACACTATGCATTATATTTGGTCAGCTAGTAGTTATATAGAGTAAGGATCCTATCATACCTCTATGCAGCTTTCAATCTACATTTTTTGAGTTTGCTTCCTTATTTTAATTTCTCATTTGTTGGCATGGAAGTTGGCATACCACTAGTATTTAACATACTAAATTTCTTAACCAGATCCTTAGCATACTTCTCTTGACTTATAAAGATATCTTTACTTAATTTTCTTATTTGTAATCATAAAAAGAAAGTTAGTTTTCTCAAATGACTCATTTCAAATTCCTTAGTCAATATATCTGAAAATTATTTATTTAACTATTCATTTGTTGAACAAAAAATAATCTACATATATTTGTATAAGTTGAATATGAATATTAAAGTACTAGCTACCTTCCCCATTTCAAAGTTATATTGAATTTAATATGATTTAATTCTTTCATATCATGCTCTATGAGCATGTTTTAAACTATATAAAGCCTTCTTTAATTTATAAATATGATTTGAAATTTCTTTATCTCAAAAAGTGGAGGTTAGTCTATATAAATAGCTTTTTTAATAAAACCATTCAAAAAGGTACTTTTGGCATCCATTTGAAATAATTTGTAAGAGCAAGTAGAATTCTAATAGCTTCTAATCTAGCTATAAGCGCAAAGGTTTCATCAAAATCAATACCTTTCTCCTGAATATAAACTTGAGCAACTAAACGTGCTTTATTTCTATTGACTTCTCCTTGGTTCATTCATTTTATTTCTATAGACCCACTTAGTTCCCATTAAAGATTTATTTTTAGGTTTTTGAACTAATTCCCAAACATCATTTCTGGTGAAAAGATCTAATTCTTCTTGCTAACAAGAATCCATGAATCATCTAATGATACTTCCTATGGATTTTTAGGTTCAATAGTTGAGATAAAGGCTATAATGCTCATTTTATTTAGTTGATTTCTTATTTTTACAGTTGACTCTATATTTCCTAGAATATTTTCTATAAGGTGATCTTTCATATATTTTGTTCTTTTATTTGGATACGAATTTTCAAAGTTATTACTATTTTCTTTATAATGGTTCGTTATTTGTAATTTCATTATTTTTATTTTTATTTACGTTTTCTTCTTCATCAATACTTGTATTATTTTCTTAAAAAATTTCATCAAATGAAACATGCAATGTTTCTTCAATAGTGTTAGTTCTGGTGTTTAAACTCAATAAGTTTTACTTCTGTAGAATATTCAATAAAAGTTCCTTTATATGATTATTTATCTAAGTTATCTTTTGTATTAAATATAAAAAAATTACTACCAAAAACTCTATAATAAGATACTTTTTGCTTTTTATTGTAAAATAATTCGAAAGGAGTTTCTTTCTCAAAGTTATTATTAAAATTTTATTTAAATTTCAGCATGCTATAGCAATCGCTTTAGCCCAAAAACATTTAGGTAATCGCTATCATTTAGTATAGTTTTAACACATTCTTTTATAATTTTCGTTTTCCGTTCTACTACTCGGTTTTGTTGAGGTATTCCTAGAAAGGAAAAGTGTATTCCTTTCTTATTAGAGAAGTTTTCAAAATTTTCATTTTCAAACTCTCCTCCATTATCACTCCTAATTGTTTTAATTTTAAGTGACTTTGATTCTGAATTCTTTTAGGAAATTTTTTAAACATTTCAAATGCTTAAGTTTTAAGTTTTAAGAAAATTATTCATGTATATCTAGAGAAATCATCTACAATTAAAAAAAATATGTATTATGATTTGTAGATTGTATTTGTGATTGTCCAAAAGGCCTAGGTGAAGAAGTTTTAGGGGTCAAGAAGTAGAAATCATACCCTTTGACCTAAAAGAATTTTTATGAATTTTTCCTAGCTGACTGACCTCACAAAAGTTGTTGATATTAATACTCATTTTAGGGAGACCCCTATTAAGTTCATATCCAGCAACTTTAGTTAGGTGTTTGAAATTAAAATGACAAAATCTTTTATGCCAAATCCAAGGGTTACTAGATTCAGACAAAAGGCACAAGTTTTCATTAGACACTTTCATACTTAAAATGTAAATATTACGTTTCCTAAACCTTCGAAGATAATGTTTGATTCATTAACCTCAATGTGACAAATATCTTTTTTAAACTTAATTTAAAAAACCTTAACAAAAAAATGACTAATAATAAGCAGGTTATGTTTTAAATTCTTAACTAGAAAAAATAGACAATAGTATGAGTTTTAGAGTTATCGACATTGCCGATGCCAGTCACATATCCTCTAGAGTCATCTCCGAAGTCAACGGTCCACCATTTTTGTAAACAATATCTTTCAGAATCTCCAGATTTCCAACCACGTGTCTTGATCATCCATTGTTCAGTATCCATTTGTCCGTGTTAACTTGTGATATGTGAATATCAAGTGTCTGTTCACCGTCAGCCATATAACATACTTGTTTCTGTAATTCAGTATCAAACCTTTCCAAAATTTCAAGTGAATTTTCAAAATAATTAGTTTCCAATCTACTTGAAAGTAATATATTGGTTTCATAAAAACATTTCTATACACGTGTTAAAAAGAGCACTAACAATATTAATAGCCATTTATACTTCTCAAAAATAAAATTATGAGTTTTCAAAAACCTATTGCTTTGCTACTAACTGTGGATTGTGAAATAATGGATCTTAAACCTAACTTACCACTAGAGGAGGGTGGATAGTTTTTCTAACTTATATAAATAATTTTAAAATATTTTCATGATTAATAATAATTAAAGACTAGCAATGTTGAATTATACTAACAATTAGTCACAGATGCAATCATATATATATATATATATATATATATATATATATTAAAGAAATAAAGTAAAGTCAGAGAGGTGACGCCGGAGATTTTATATTGGTTCGAACTTATCCTACATCCAATCACGTACAGTTACTTATACAGATTTTTTTCAAATGCCTATCCATAAACCGGGAAAATTGCATACTAGATTACAATCTCTTTGAGGCAACGAGGCACACCCTTCCGTATTCGGAGTCCAGGGCACACTCTCTTGATTTGATCGGGCTACAAGATCACCCACTAGATTTAGTAAGCACACCCACTTGATTTGAATGAGCTACAAGCAAAACCAAACAAACACAAGTAGAGTTTATAGTTTTTCCAAAGACAAATTCTTATACTTTGGATTTAATAGATCTTGGATGGAAATTTGATCTCTGAAATTAGAAAAAGATGTTTCCAAAACAGTAAGAAAATAGTATTGAAAATACAATAAACTATGAATTAATTCTATATGATTTTGAAGAATGCAGAGTATATTTTCATAGCATTTTCAAGAGAGTAAGGAGTGGGAAGAAACTAAGTAATTATTTAGTTAAAAAATTAATTGCACTCCTTTTTATATAGTAAATGAATAAATGTATCCATTTGTGAAAACTTGTGTTCAAAATACACTTCCATTCAAAATTTAAAAAACCAATTAGCGGTCTATATGTCGACATATCCTAGTAATTTTTGAAAATACTTTTCTTTTAAATTGTTTTGAAAATCCTATGCTTTGTAAAATAATTTGAACATGGTTTTACATATTTTGAACTCTTCAAAATTTCTATAAATTATTTTTAAAAATATATTTTGAAATTAAAATAATTTATTTTACTTAAAATATCATAGATTAGAAATTAGAGATTAAGATCAGAGATCGCTGTCAAGGATTTTAACGATATATTCTAATAACTCTAAACAGTAAATTATATTTTTGGGATCTTTGTTTCTTCGTCTTTGAAATTATGAGTTTAGTATCATTATCTTGAGTTTTTGTACTATGTAGTCTTTGATTCAACATTAGGTTAATATTCTACACTATACACTATACAACTTGGCAAAACATTGATATCTATATTATATATGGTTGTTATCATCAAAATCAAAAACTAAGGTATTGACAAGGGGAACGTCTTGATTTGGATCTGGATCTAAGTTTGAATTGGTCATGATACTTCAGCTTAAATTTTACCTTCTTCTTTAGCATTTACTTAATTTCACTTATGCAATGCACATACTAGTAAAAAGAATTGGAATATTTATGTACTATTTCTCGACCTGTTTACATGCATGCTTATTAACTTTTGTCAAAGTAAACATAGACTCTTGTAAAAAGATAAGTTAGATATTATATTTTCTTATATTTCTCCTAAAGATGTATATTCATCTCCATATAAAATATATAACATTATCATAAGATATACATATAATTAGTCCTTTGACACATGTGATTCACGAGGAGGAAAATACCATATGGAACCAAAACAACTAATATCCAATTTTGCGTCAAGTGTTTAAAAAAAATAGACATTCTAGAGGCCATGCCCTGTCATGACCCAGACCACGCAGAAGATAGTGAAGTTTTTGTTTGATATGAAGTAATGGTTTTTCTACTTTAGATATTATGATGTGTATTATATCTATCTACTGTGCAGACATGATTTTCATTTAGACATGCATGTATGTGATATTAGTTAAGTTATAACAGATAATACTATGAATGTTGTGTTATTTGAATATTTCATAGACTATATCACTGCTTTTTGTTATCTATAATGTTTTTGGTGATATTACCTTGTTTAGTTGGGATATATATGTTTTATAGCATGTTTGGTATTATCATAACGAATATGTTTGATGTTGAGTCTGAGGGTTAGAAATACATTAAATTTTTTGAAACATTTCATCAGAAATGGCCTCAAAAAGGTGTCGATTGTGAGTACCAAGGTTTTGGAGGCAACAACCCTATGACGTTATACAAAATATAGGAACTGATATTTTTTCCAAGTTATATATAGTATATATTACAGGATATTAGACAATTGTAGATTGAAAAGAGTCTACAGTATCAAGAGCATATTCTATAGGCTAATATTGAGATTCAAGAGTTAAAGATTGATGACTCATGAGTATTGAAGATTCAAGGTATCTTAGATAATTTATAGTGTCATAGATTATTATTTTTAAACCTTGATAGCACTTCTTAGACCTCTACTCTCATTTCTCTTAAAGGTTTAAAATCTACTTTCTGTTTCAAAATATTCTGAATTTTAAAAATGATTTTAAAAGAATTCCTATTTTCAAAATTTCTTTCAAATGATCTCTTACTTTTTGATCTTATGATTATATATTAAGTAATTAAGTTTTTAAATATTTTATATCTTAATATACATTTAAAGCTATTATGCTTTGTTATAGTTTTAGTTTCATGCTGTCTAAATATTTATAGCATTTATTATGACTTTGTTTTTAAATGTATATCCACTTATACTTCATACATATTATTTTCGAAAGAAATACATATTTAAAGCCTTATATATTTAAAAAATTTCATAATGATTTTATGAAGTTTTCTTAAGTATTGCTATGATTAAAATGTATATAAACTATGTTTAAATGATTTTACAATGTATCAAAATATGTTACAAAACTTAATATAATCAAACAAATTTTAAGAAGAGTTTTCAAATTTTCAAAGAGTATGTCGACATAATCTAACCCCATAAGTCGACAATTGGAGCATAGATTTCAAAAATTCAAATTTTAAATTGAAGTGTCTTTTCACCGTATCTCCTCGTGAATGAATTTGACTATTGTTTCTCTATAAATAGAGGTTAAACCAACGAAATTTTATTAACTACTTTATTATATTTCTCTCCGCTTTTTGCTCTCTTGTTTTCTAAAATGAATAGTACTCAAACTCTTCTCAAATTCAATTAGAATCAAATCCGAACTCCGTTGATTTGATTCTCTATTGATTACTCTCTAATCTCTATCATTTCTCTCACTCAAATCATGGTCAAAGTGTTATTCAAGAAGTTATAGGATCATTTATAATTAGGATAAAAAAATCGAGTTGATAAAATCTATCAAATCATATTCTTATACTTTATGGTGTGCTTGGTGTCTTTGAAATCGAAGGGTGTGCTTTTTGCCCCGTTTGAATAAGGTGAGTATGCTTGATGTCCCAGAAATCCTAGTGGATATGCCGGTGTCCTATTCGAATCCAATGAGTGTACCCATAGCCTGGAAAATCTGGAGGGCGTGTCTTATAGCCTCAAAATCATGATTGTATTGGCTTTGATATTTGAAAAGAAATCTGTGCAAGAAATTATAAAGGATGGGATGTAGGGTAACTTTGAACCAATATACAAAATCCTGGTGCGATCTCTCTAACTCTTTAGTTTTGCTTTTACTGCATTTATATCTGTCGTTGTTGCATTGGTGATTATTGATTATGCATTATTTAATTAAAATCTTAAAATATTTAAAAAAAGATTCATAAAACTTAGTAAACACAATTCACCCCTCTCTGGTGTTAAATTAGCTTTAAGCTCCATTTTGTTAATCATACATTTGGTATTAGAGCACTGGTTTTCAAAGTATTCATAATCTTGATTTTCGAAAAAAAATTAATGGCTAACAACACTGTTAAGTAACACTGCTAGTAACACTGTTAGTTCACTTGTTAGTAACTCATTCGTTGAGTAAACTTATATAAAAACTAATTTTAAAACTGTTTTAAAATCTTTTTATAAGAAAATAACAAATAGTTTTTCTAATTATTAAGGTAATTGGTTGTTGATTATTGGAATTAAAAATAATAATAAAATTAAGTGGTAATCGAAAGACAACCGAATTGAAATTGAATGAAGATAAGTTTGAAATGAATCCAAACTGAAATTAAAATCCTGAATTTATAGAAGTGTTTTCAGAATAAGATAATAATGAATTGGTATCCAGATATGATAATCTTGGTTATTATGGTAAATGGTTGTTGTGTTTAATAATGAAATAATTTAATGAACTTAGCCATTAAATATGAGTGGCGATACTTAGATATGATTGGGAAATGTGTACTGGACTATAACAAGTTGAGAACTTGTAGTGAAGTACGAGTTGCCCAGGGTTTTAAATAAGTTTTATGCTTTAGAATTTCATGTTAGATGGGTTTACTCACGCTGGTTTCCAGGCTGACCCGGGTGTTACTTTGATGATCAGAGAATTCAATATCATACTATCATCGATAAGCAAAATTAGTCACGCCATTTCTAATTAATTTAAATCATTTAAATTAATTACTTCAATCATCTTTGTATCCTGCTTACTCAACATAAATTAATTACAAATCAATTAATTAATCACCCTTTAATTATCATCTTAATTACATTAAGTAATTAGACTTTAATTAATTACACAAATTAATTAATGAAGGATGACACTTTAAAATATACATGAATTGTATATATAAAAGTATTATATATAAAGGTAATACATATTAATATAAATACATATAAACATAAGAGATACTTAAAATAAGTTTTTAACATTTGTAAATTTATAAAGCATGTAAAATGCAAGTGGAAGCTAAGGATAACATACATTGACATTTGTTAGCTTAGTGTTACAAGTGGAAAACTTAAATTTTCTTTTAAAATTTAATTACAAATGAATATAGAGAAACCAGGCTTTGAGATTTTGAGTTCAAACATCTACTCTCATTTTCAAAACTGAAAAGGAAAATAAAATAAAACCAAAGCAACCTAAGGAAAAACTAACATCTAACAACATCAGTTTTCAAAAACTTCAATCTCGAGCAATGCAAAGATTTCAAGAATTCAACATCAAGCTAAAATTTCAAATTCAACTCAACAGATCAAGGACTATTTCAAATCAAAATATAGGCTCCAGCTCAAATTGAAAGCTTGTCCTCTGTTATCTTCTACAGGTGAGTAAACAAGCATTAACTCTGTTATGAATCCTGATTTCATGCAAAAGAATCTAAATTTAATTGATGATATTTGCTTGCATGAATGATTATATGATTGCTTATATATACATATGAATATATTGTGTGCATCTCTGTGCTTCAGTATTTTTTTACTCTGTTCTTCATTTCCAGGTTGCAAATGAAATTCAAAAATTAGCTGCTCTTCATCTGATTCTTTTTAGACTTACATTTATAAACAAAACTTGTTTGTAATGACAAGGTGCTTGATCTAAAAATATTTTCAGATAAGATTTAAGGGTAGTTTTAACATAAAGTAAGAATCACAGTAGAAATTCACACATACCAAAATCTCAATTTCAATAATTCATTGTTTCAGATATAAAGTTTGATTTGTTATCAAAATTCATGATTTTTAAAAATAAAATTGCGATTTTTAAGTTTTTAATTTGAGATAAATCATAAGATGACCGTATATTGGATTTTCATCAATCTTTGATGATCGACGGGGTTGGGGATCTCGGGGTCAATGCTGAAGTTAGCTTGGAGGTGGGAGGTGTTGGAAAAAATAGGAGGTGAATTTTTAGTTCACCATGACAGTGGAAATCGTCGGAGTAGGGTTTAAGTCTAGTTTGGGTCGATGTTGGAAATTTGTTTGTCGCGTCATCGACAGTGCATTGGGGTTGATCGAGTTGTGGGGGACCGAAGCAAGGAACCTAGCCGGAGGTCCAGGCTCAAGGTTGTGGTCTCCGGTGGATGTAGATAGGAGGGATTAAGGAGTTTGACAATCAGGTTTTCAGCCTGATGGGTTCGAACACATGCGATTTGATTTCACGGGATGGTTCGGGATTCTAGGTGATCGTGGAGTTGTTGTGGTCGTCGATGACTTGTCTGAAGTCGCAGCATCGGTCTGAGCTCTGGCGATTGAACGTGTAGGTGCACGTGTGCACTTTAGGGTGTCTAGGTTGTCAAGGTTTGGGGAAGAAGATGGTACTCGGGGGCGATCCCGAGTAGTTTTCGTGAGTGTCTCAGGGTAGTTGATAGGCGCGAATACTCGTGAGTAGCTTGGGATTTTTATTTGGTTTGCTCGTGTTTGTCTCGGGCATGTTTTTTTGGGTTGTCTGGTTTAAAGTTTAAATAGGAAATGTTTCTGGTTTAACGTTAACCAGCTTTTAAATTTTTTAAAATAGATTGAACTAGGTTTTAAACTGAAAAGGGAAGCAGGGTCAAGGATAAAAATAAATATGAAAATATAAAAAAGGAGAAGTTTGTACAAGTTTTCAAGGTTAATTAATAAACAAAAATATCTATTAAGTTCGAACATGTTTTCAAAATCTATTGTGTAAAGTCAGTTGTGTTTTGAATATAAGTTGACTTGATTCGAATAATTAATTATTAGAATTTTAAATAAATTAACCTCTAAGTATTTTCTAATGGAATTAATAATGTTTGAATTTAACAAGTGTTTAAGGTTAATATATGAATTGGCAAGTTAATGATAATTAATTCCAAAGTTTATTAAATTCTGATGATGATTAAGAAAGTGATTAAGATAAATGAATTATCTTAAAATTAATTTAGGTTGGGTGATTAGGATTTATTAATTAGTTAATAAATTGATTATTAATTAAAGATTAATTAATTAAGGGTAGTAAATTTAAGTTAATTAATTAAGGATAATTAAATTAAGGAGGATAATTAAGGGATGATCAATTAAGGTAAATTAATCCATGTGATTAATTAAGGTTAATTAATAATTGTAATTAATTTAGGGAATGGTTTATGATTAATTAAAGTTAATTAAGCGGAATTAAAGATAATTAATTGAATTTATAATATGTGATTAAATTAAATTAATTAAGAATTGTTTGACTATTAATCTTGCCTGTAGATGATAAACTTGAATTGAATACCTTAGTTTATCTGCATATTTCTGATACTGAGTTGTGATGTATTGTGATATGATATGATGGTTTGAACTGTGATATTATGAGTTATCTATTGATAATTGATTTGTTGTGAGTATATGAGAACCTGTATTTAAAATTGATTTGTATCCACTTAAACAATTGGGATTAAGATGACATTGACTTCGAAGAGAGCAGGGTCGGATATCAGCAATACCCGAAAACACTTCGATTAGTAATTCTAAATTCTTTATAAATTTAATGTGGGAATCAAATAGGTTGGAATGGAATAAATTTAGTAACATAACCCACACGACAATGTAACGACCCACCTTTCATTCCATAAAAAGACGCATCATTAATAAGAAAGAAAGGGATAAAAAGAGAAAAGATAAGAAAGAAAGAACTAAACACTATCAGAATCTCACAGCGGAACGAATAAATTATATTATATCACATAGATATTACATAGACAGCTTATACAACTTATACAGCTTATACATCACAACACAATAGACAGTTATAAAATCTGTCTATCATACATCTCAAGATACAACACAGAGATACTGACACAGCGAAACCACAATATCTATAATGCTGAAGCCTCCTGCTACTTATCTTCTCCAGAATTTCGTCAAGCTAACCTAAATCCCTTGGCTACTCGTAAAAATTTGAGTACCCAAGAGTTTAAGAAAGCAGAATATAAACTCCGGTCAGACATGGATCTGGTGTGAGTAAACGGTTTAAGGTTGAATAACTTTGAAAAACCTTCGAATACAGAAGCTATCTCGTAAGACTTCCCGCACATAAACACGGAAAAGTTTTTACCTTACGATAACCAAAACATTTGATAGGAATCCAATGATATAATAATAGTGTCTAGGGTTTTCAAGTAAAATACAGAAATAGCTGGAATGCTTACATCTCACGTTCCGACATAGTTGGGCACAATCAAAACGTACGACACTTATTGGAGATTGGATTCCATACAATGGCAGGGCTACCGAGGTACCGCCCATGACAGTACGTGGCCTAAATCACCGTACCAAGGATCCACCCTGATCCCCTGCAACACAAGGCCAGAACCATCCCTTACTCGATGATCCCGATAAGACAACCCCGCAGTTGGCACGCCCAACGGCCCACACAGCCAAATAAAAAGGGACCTCTAGACAGGGGAAATCTTATCCTATTTGGGTGCTACCCACTTAACCTTGCTGCACCTCTCTTGTTTTAGTCATTCCCGGGTTAATGAGGCTTGAGGCTACGATTATCTTTTGGTACACATATCTTAGAATGCACATCGTCCTCTAATGACGATGTTCTAAAAGCATTCAATCCACACAAGTTCGTTTTGGGTTCGAACGAAACTGAAGGCACTATCTCGCTACACTCATTTGGAATCACCCTCAGAGTTAACGATAATGGCCCTTGCACTTTGAATCTTCATCTCAATCGAAGGAGCTGTCTCCGTTAAACTCATTTTGGAATCACCCTCAGAGTTAACAAAAATAGTCCTTCCTCTTTGAATCTTCATCTTGATCTTCACTTGGGATTTCACGACCTATCACTTATATTGGATCGATGTGGTTTTCGGATATCCAAATTCGGAAATCCGATCCTGGTTTCATCGAAATCCAAAACAACGTCTTTTAAGGTCAAGTAGTTTAAGTTAAAACAATTTAATTCACTATCTACATTCACATAGATAAATAATTCACATTTTCATAGATAGATAATCAATATTATCACCATTCAACCAAGGCATCACATATCACAGAGCAAACATATCACATATCAGAGATATCACATAATCCAAGCCATTCAATATCATTCAATCATCCATAAGCAAGATTGGTTAATTATTAATTAATTTAATTAATCTCTAATTAAATTAATTACTAACTTTAATCACTTGGATTACTTTAATCCTACTTACTTAACATTGATTAATTACAAACCAATTAATTAATCATTCCTTAATTGCCCATTTTAATTAATCATCCTTGATTAATTATCCTTTAGTCACTTTAAGTAATTAACCCTTAATAAATTACAAAAATTAATTATCCTTATTCTGAACACGTTAATTAACCTTTGATTATTCCCATTAATTAATTAACTATAATTAATTACATTGACCCTTAATTAATTACATTGATTAATTATTTTATAATCACTCATATTGATTAATTATCCTTAAATTAATCATATTAATCAACCTTTAATTACTTCCATTAAGTACATTAATTAATGATCCTCTGATTACTTCATTCATTAGTTATTCTTCTAATTAATTATATTTAATAATTAATCTTGAATTAATCACATTCATTAATCAACCTTAATTAATCACATACTGTAATTAACTATCCTTTAATTACTTACATTAATTAATCAAATTCTTAGTTAGTTATTCTTTAATTAATTACACTAAGTAATTAATCCTTAATCACTGCATTGAGTAATTATCCTCTAATTACTTTCACTAAGTAATTTCTCTTTTATTAATTACATTTAGTAATTACCCATTAATTACTTACACTAAGTAATTACACTTTATTAATTAAGTAATTTACTTATTCAATTTCATAAGTGATTATCCTTAATTAATTATATTAATTAATTAACTTAAATTAATTGCATTATTTAATTTAAATTAATCACATTGAGTAATTACTCCCTTAATTACTTCCATTAAGTGATTATCCTCTAATCACTTTCATTAATTAATTGACTCTTAATTACTTAAATTAATTAACCTTAATTAATTAAGTGATTAACTATTCTTAATTAATTAACCAATTAATTATCTTAATTAAATTACACTAATTAATCATCTTAGTTATTTAAGTAATTATACAAATTATTTTTGTTAATAAGACCATAATTAATTAAGATAACCCATTTACTTTAGTTAAACTCTTCTTATCATTTAAATTAAATTAAATCAAATGCTTGAAATTAATTTATAAAAAACTCATTTGAAAAATCTTTGATTTAACTAAAATTAATACACTTATCTAAACCACTTCTAATTACATCATTAAACTTCATTTGGAACAAATAAGAATTAATTACCTTATTAACCCAAATATAATTACTCTTAAACAAACAATAGTTAAAAAATGTTTACTTTATCATTTTAAATCCTTTGAAATTTTTTTAAAACTTGTTTTAAATAAATTCACTTTGGAGTTCAGTTTATATGGCTTTGAAAACATGTCCGTTTAAATACACTTTAAAACCAGGCTAAATATTTCTTTAGGATTAAAACATTTTAATAACTTTGTACTTGATTAAACATTTGCTTTTATATAAACAGATCATGATTTTTGCTAACTTTAAAAACTAGTAACAAATAAAACCAAAACAACTCGAACAAAACTACAGAAAACCCGAGCAAAACAACGATACACTCACGAACTAACTACTACCCATCCATTGCTTCGAGACAAACACAGGAATGCCTTGATATTATCCCGATCTAGCTCCTTCTTCCCAAAAGATCAACAAACCCAAATACATTCGAACAACCTGTGCACATGCACACACAACCTGGTCGCCACTGACCAGTGCTACGACCACCAGCAGGTTGCCACTCCTCCCCTCAGTTGCCATGATCACTCAAATCATTGAACATCATCGCCAATCGAAATCGAACTGAAATGAGTGCTGGAAGTAAAACTCGAGCGAAGGAAACCAACCCCACGACGCCACCCACGACCATCAGACAACACGCCGCCTCGTCCAGAGCTGCACTACATCACCATGCTACTATCCCTACCCTCTCAATCCACTCCGGTGCCATAGAAAACCCAACCATCAACACGACCAAAACACCCCAAACCCTACATTGACTCCGACAACCCGCCACAATCATCAGAAAATTATTCACTCATTTTTCTGGTGATCGTCAGCCTTCAAACTATCTTCGACCACGGTTTCGCCAACAATCACCATGTCGATGGACGAAAATCGACGATAAACCCAAATCTGTTCAACCTAGATTTTCTCAACAAATTCCAAATTAAAAATAAAGATATGTTTATCTAAATTCAACATTTTCAATCACGATCTTGCTTACACATTCAGATCATGATTTACAGATATCCAAATTTTGACTTGCTTTTGGATTTCTCTGTAATTTACTATTTTTGAAATAAATTTCTTAATATAAATTCTTGAAACAAATTTTAAAAATGATACTACATCATTACAGTCATTTTGTTTTTAGAGATCAAAGCTTGAATTGATTTAGGTAGAATGATATGAATTATTTTGTTCTTTCTTGACACTTGAAACACAGAGACCAGCAAACAATATATACAAAAATAATTTAAGCTATATTCAAATTATAAACATCCATGCAATCCAGATGTACAACGTTGCATATCATGTTACTTCAACATTCATCACATAGAACAACACATGAACAGATTCAAAACTGTTTTTAAAAGAATGTTTACTCACCAGATTTGAAAATACAGAGAGATAGTTTTTCTTTTCTTTAAATCTAAAACAATTTTGATGTTTGATTTGAACCTTGTTTGTTTAAGTTGAATTTGCTTTGATCTTTAGATTGAGGCTTGAAAACTGAAGTTGCCATTGAGTTGAACTTGAAACAGGTTGTAGATTTTAAAAATGGTTGATAGTTGATACTGGTCTGTAGTTTCGTCTCAGGTTTTAAATTTCCTTTTAACTTTGAAAATATAAAGAGAAAGAGATTGAGGAAGAAAAGAATTGAACTGGAAAATGGCCAGGTTCTCAAAACACTTATTTTATATAATTTAATTTTTTTAAAACAATTGTTGCCATTTGTTAATTTGCATGCACATGTGGGTTACAAATGTTGATACAAGTTTTAATCATTCTACAAATGTCAATTGATATTTAAATACTATTCTTATGCTTTTACATAAGTATATGTTTATATTTATACTAATTTATATTTATATTTTCACATATAAATTTTTACAACCCTTTTTATCTCATGTTAAATAAAAAGAAAGCATACAAAAACAAAAGAAATGGCCCTTTTATTTAAATATTTTCTTATGCTTTATATGTTTTAAAATGTTTGAAATAAATTATGTTTTAAACTTCCATATACATTTACAAATCGTATTTAGATCAAGCAAATTTTAAAAGAAAGTAAAACAAATCTTTTATAAAACTTTTTTAAACTTTAAACTTAAGTTAAATATTTTTAAATAAATATAAATGTTATCTTTGTTGTTAAGAAATATAAAGTTAAATTTTAAATAGCCTTTGAAAAGCATTATATTAAACTCTCAAATTGCAATAGATATTAAGTTTGAAAACATGTTTATATTTGTTGATTTCAAACTAAAGCTTTTCTATATATATATACACATATTATAAATAGAAAACACTTTAATATTAGCTTTGAAAATTATTATATTGAATTTAAAAAAAAAATCTCCAATCACAATATATATATATATATATATATATTATAATTAGAAAACATATTTACATAAGTTTTGAAAAGAATAACATTTGCCAAATGTATATATATTTACAAAAGAAGATTATCAAATCAAATAATTATAAATGAATATTATTAAACCAAGGTTTCCCTATTCACAAAGTCTATACATATATATATATATATATATATATATGTATGTATTATAAATAGAATACATTATGAATATAATACATTTATATTAGCTTTAAAAGATAAATGTTATTAATTTAAACATTAAACAGAAGATTATTAAACCAAAGTTTCCTATTTAAATAGATATAAAACAAGATTATCAAATTATATTGTTTATTCAAATTATTATAAATGAAGATTATTAAATTGTTATTGCCAAAATTTCCACTCATCACATTCCTCCCCCCTTAAAAGAATTTCATCCCCAAAATTTAAGCAAAGATAATTTAATAATCCAGCAAAACTTTTATTTTCAAACAACAAAGCATACATATTAGCTATACTAACAACCATAGAATCCAATTCATTTTAACAAACAAATATAATTATCCTGACACAAAGTTAGTATAGATCTTCTTAATACTATCAAGAGTTCCCCAAGTACAAATACAGGGATACTTGCTCTACTGAATCTAAACTAGCTACACCACTGGCTCCAGAGCTCCTTCTCATCTAGATCTACCATTTGAATAGCATATCTGACCACAGTCAAGTCCTGTTCATTTTTCAAATCCTCCTGAACTGCTGATTCCACAACCAGTGATGGATCATACACGTACTCCCTAAGAGATATGTGAAATACATTGATTTCCAACCATCTAAACTGGCAATTCAATCCTGTGGGTCAAAGAACTTATCCTCTCAAGAACACTGAAAAGGTCCAATATACCTCGGAGCTAGCTTCCCAGTCTTACCAAATCTTACTGCTCCCTTTACCGGAGAAATCTCACCCAAAAACAAAATCTCCAACTTTGAATTCCAAATTCTTTCATCTCTTATCCACATAACTCTTATGATGATCCTGGGCTGCCTACACCCTTCCTGATCAGCTCGACCTTCGCAGATGCCTCTCAAAACAAATCTGGACCAAGTATTTGACAAATCTCCAGATTCTACTCACAAGATGGTCCCCTCGAGATCTACCGAAAATCCAGAACACAAACTCTACTTCACAATCTTCAACATACTGAGCTTCCTATACCCTTTAATCCAAAACAAATGAGCTTCCACTCTAGAACAGCTGCCACCTTGCTTCCATTGCGCAACTCTAATTTAGAGTAGATGAGAATGCCGTCGATGAACACGAGCACAATCTTGATCAACATATCCCAGAAACATGGCTCATTAGATCCATAAAAGAGAAAACACAGAAGTACCAAGAGATCCCGAGCTGCTTCACCATATCCTTTTATTAAATTAAAACCAAAGACTCCCTATTTACTATACACACACACAACCCAATATATACACATTATAAGTAGAAAACAATTTTGTAACGACCCACCTTTCATCTAACAGAAAAACGCATCATTATTAGGAAAGAAAGGGATAGAAAAGAGAAAAGATAGAATGAAAGAACTAAACAATATCAGAATCTCACAGCAGAACGTATAAAATATATTAATCACATAGTTATTACATAATAAACACATCTAACAGAGTTACACAACTTAATACATGACAAATTAGACGGTTATAAACAATTATCTATTGTACAATACAAGTTTCATTCAAGACATCTTCACAGAGATCAACACAGCGGAACCACTATATATCTACATACGTTGAAGCCTCCTGCTCCATATCTCCTCTAGAAACTCGTCAATGCAAACCTGAATCCCTTGACTACTTGTAAAAATTTGAGTACCCAAGAGTTTAAGAAAGCAGGAAATAAACTCCGGGTCGGACATGGTCTGGTGTGAGTAAACGGGTTAAAGTTTCTTAACTTTGAAAACCTTTGAAAACAAAGGGTATCTCGTAAGACTTCCCGCACATAAACACGGAAAAGTTTTTACCTTACAATAACCAAAACATTTGGTAGGAAATCCATTGATATTATAATAGTGTCTAGGGTTTTCAAGCAAAATATAGAAATAGCTGGAATTCTTACATCTCACGTTCCAACATAGTTGGGCACAATCAAAACGTACGACACTTAATGGAGATTGGATTCCATACAATGGCAGGGCTACTAGGGTACCGCCCATCACATTACGTGGCCTAGTTTGTCGTACCGAGGTCCACCCTGATCTCCTACAACACAAGACCGAAACCATCCTTTACTGGGTAGTCCCGAATAAGACAATCCCAACAGTTGTCGCAACCAACTGCCCACATAGCCGAATATAAAGGGACCTCTAGACAGGGGTAACCTTATCCTACTTGGGTTCTACCCACTTAGCCTTGCTGCACCTCTCCTGTTTAGCCATTCTCTGTTGATGAGACTTGAGGCTACGATTACGTTTCCAGAAGTCATATCTTAGTATGCTCATCGTCCTCCAATGACGATGTTCTAAAAGCATCCAATCCATACATGTTCGTTTTGGGTTGGAACGAAAATGAAGGCACTATCTTGTTACACTCATTTTGGAATCACCCTCAGAGTTAACGACAATAGCCCTTGCACTCTGAATCTTCACCTCGATCTTCACTTGAGATTCACGACCTATCATTTAATTTGGATCGATGTGGTTTTCGGATATCCAAATTTGAAATCCGATCCCGATCTCACCGAAAGCCAAAACGCCGTCTTTTAAGGTCAAGTTGTTTTATGTTAAAACAATTTAATTTATTATCTATATTCACATAGATAGATAATTCACATTATCATAGATAGATAATCCATATTATCACAAGTCAACCAAAGTATCTCATATCACATAGCAACACATATCACATATCAGAGATATCACATAATCCAAGGTATTCAATATCATTCCATCATCCATAAACAAAGATTAATTAGTCATACCATTTCTAATTAATTTAAATAAATTAAATTAATTACATCCATTACTAAAATCCTACTTACTTAACCATTAATTAGTTACAAACCAATTAATTAATCATCCTCTTAATTAATCATCCTTGATTAATTATCCTTTAATTACATTAAGTAATTAATCCTCAATTAATTACACAAATTAATTGTCCTTAAACCAATCATATTAATTAACCATTGATTCCTCCCATAAATTAATTAACTATAATTAATTACATTGACCCTCAATTAATTATATTAATTAATTATTCTATAATCACTTATATTGATTAATTAATCACATTAATTAACCTTTAATTATTTTTATTAATTACATTAATTAATGATCCTCTAATTACTTCATTAATTAATTATTCTTCTAATTAATTTAATAATTAATCTTTAATTAATCACATTCATTAATCGACCTTAATTAATCACATATAATAATTATATATCCTTTAATTACTCACACCAATTAATTAGCTCCTTAATTGTTTATATTAATTAATTATTTAATTAATTACACCAAGTAATTAATCGTTAATTACTTCCACTAAGTAATTATCCTTCAATTATTGACAGTCTACTACTGGCCACTACTTTTTAATAGCAGTAATTACACATATTGATCACGTAGAATGAAAATATGTCTATAGTCAATTGATCTAAATATTTGGACATCACACAAAACGAGTACACTGGGTCCCAGACTGAATTTTCAAAATGAACTACTGACCAAAAGGCAGTTGCATAGAGTAATTCTAATAACACGAATATTTTGTTCTATTTATTATATAGGAATGAATTCAATAGAGTGTCTATGTAAGTCTGCATTTGAAATTTGAGGAACACTACAAGTTACACATGAGGGCACTAGTAAAGTTAAACAGACCAAAATTTCTATGTTAACCAATCATTTTCAATTTTTAAAATGAGTCCAAAGAAGTCCATTTCTAATATGCATAGTAGCCTTAAGATATAGTAAATTAACTAATGGCATTGGGTAAAAGTTTTTTAAAAGAGGATCAAGTTAGAAAAATCCTCAATTCACTCACTCCTGAGTGGGATCAAAATACTCTTGCAGTTAAAGAGGCTAATGACATTAGTACTCTGAAAATTAAAGAGTTAATTGGCAATTTAATGTCGTTTGAAGCACAAATGCAGGGCAAGAGAGAAAGCAAGGAAATAAAGAAGAAATCCATTGCTTTCGATGCCATAACAGTGAATTCTAACAATGATGATGATGAGTCAATCAACTTCATGATAAGAAATTCAGAAAATTTCTAAAATACAGAAAGATGAATAATCTTAAGAGAAATGATTATAAAAATCCAAGAAGTTAAAGTGGAAGTGGAAATGTTGTTAGATGTTTTGATTGCAATGAACCTGGACATATGCAGACTGTCCCCATCTAGAGAAATCGAAAAACTCACTGAATATAGATTCGTCTTGAAAAGAAGAGGGGCTTATTCTGCTACGTTGGACGATTTAGATGCTTCCTCGAGCGATAATGAAACAGATACAGAGAATGTCAATATGTGCTTCACAACAACAATCAATTCAGAATAGTTCAAAGGAATGGATCAAAAATAGGTACACGATTAAAATTTTAAATTTTAAATGGAATCTTTTTGATTACTTTTGGTTGTTAGGAATAATATATAGATTAATGGTAATATTGGATGAATATAATATGTATATATATATATTTATATTAATATTTTATAATTTTAATAATTTTAAATTAAAATAATATAAATATATATTTAAAATAATTCTTAAATTATTTACTATGAATATATATTAGTAATAACTATAAAATAACACATATATATATATATATATATATATATATAGGAAACTCTAATTCAACTCTTGTTTTAAAAATTCACGTGATATATGTCGGCATACCTAATATGTCTATGTCAACATATACATTCAGATTTTGAAAATTCAAATCCAAATTCAAAATTTAAATTTCCCTCCACCTTTTTGCTAACTCCAATGTCTTGAAAAAGTGTCTCTTGATTAGAGAACATGTCCATTAATTCCCTATTTAATTATACTATCATCATCCATTCATCTCACTTTCATTTTCAAATTCAAAATTTCATTTTCTCTCTTATCTTCTTAGATATTCTTTAATGGCTTACTTAAGCAATAATCCATCAAACATGAGGCTTTCTATGAAAACAAAAAGCTTTTTTTCATAATAAAGAAGCCATACGAGCCTACATGGACTATATGCCTTTCAAAAAGTCACCTCCGAATGATTTGCTTTTTTCAATGATTTTCACACTTATATTCTTTATATTCTTTGTTTGAAAAAATTAATTTTGGTTTAATAGATGCTTCAAAAATTGATTTGGTATGTTATCCACATTTGGTAAAAATGTTTTATGCAAACATAAAAGGGAAATTTATGATGGAAATGAAGGATAAGTGTGGAGTAGTGTCAAAGGAACACAAATTATTTCAAATTATGAAATTTTAGGCCACATTCTCGTATGCAAATCTAATGGAATGGCCTTTCAAATTTTAAAATTGATATTCAAAATCATGATTTTTTTCATGATATTTTTAAAAGTGATGATGATTTTGAGTTGAAAAACAAAAATTTGCATCCTAAAGCAAGAATTTTAAGTCTTCTTATGCAACAAAGCATAATTCCAAGGATGGAAAATTATAACAACCTGACTCAAAAAGTTTTCAAAGCTCTTTTTGCCATTTATGGTCACTATGACATAAACTGGTCATAGATTATTTTGGATGAACTTTTTCCTAAGAATCTCTCTAGGCATGAGAACACATAATTTTATAGTGTGTATCTTGCTAGAGTATTCGCATATTGTGCGTTGACCTAAAAGGAGAGAAAACCATTCCTCGAAAACTTTTCAGTAAGACCAACATGTAGATTTTAGCCATATTCGAGTCTTATGTAACACTTGCGGAAATTGAACAAAGATTGGCTTGGGAGGAGGTTTAAGAAATAAATGAAGTGGAGGAAGAGGCAGAAGAAGAAATGGAAGTCGAGGAGGAAGAATAAGAAGAGGGATAAGATACTTCATTGGAAAGTATCGAAATGCCATCTCATTCTTCCAACAGAGATCTTCTCAAAAATCAAGAGAAGATTGTTTTCAACCAAAAGAAGCCTAGAGATCTTTTTCTAAGAAATTCACTACAAAGTAGATAAATACATTAGAGTGATCGTTCGAAAGATTAGTGGAAAAGCTTCATCTTCATCCACTTCTTCTTAGTTGTTTTTCTATAATTGTCTAGTTTTTAGTTCGGATTGTTCTAGTTTTCATTCTGTGTATCTTTTATGCTTATCTTTGGATTCCATGTAATTTTCCTTTATTTTCAATCAAATCTAATTTTTTACTGTTAAACATTGTTATTTATCGCTGGAAAGTTATACAAGTGTAATAGTGTTGGTCAAATACAATACTATAACAAAATAAGATAGTCTTGAAATTTGTGAAACATATATCGACATATGTCTGCCATGTTTGTCGACATACAACGGCCAGATTTCAAAAAAAAATTAAATCTAAAAATAAAATAACTACCAAACGCCTATTCATGTCAAATGATTTCTTACCCTTATATATATCCATTCACTCTAGAAGACCATTATTTCAACCTCTTTTCTTCTCACTTTTCACTTATAAACATATAGTTTTTCAATAAGATCTTCTCCATACTACAGATTGTGTGAAAATCTTAAACAAACTCTATAATCGTTTGAGAATGCACTTACTTTCATACTTAGAAATCAAAGTCACTTGGAACTGAGTTAAATTCAGATGATTAAAGAGTAAGAAAAATATTTTGACGCTATTCGGTGGATGATTTATTCTTTTATCATAGACAAACCAACCAACAATCCTGATACTACCATCAACAAAGATGATGAAATTGGAATGCCATCAAAGAGAATCCAATTTTTGATTCTGATGGTTGGGTAGAAGTTCCTAGGGATGTCTAATATTGATTGGTTAGTCTTAAAACATGTGTGTTTGTGTGTGTGTGTGCACGACATAATATGGATTAGTGTGCATAAATTTATTGGTTTGGATTAATGTGCTTGATTGAATTCCTTTGTTTGATTTATAATGGATTTTTGTGATTATTAAAATGGTTTATGTTATCGCTTATTGCTTTTATATGTCTAATAATACCTTAATTAAGGGGAGTTTTTTTGGTTAGATTTTTGTTGATGGCAAAGTGTGATAAAAATAAAAAACTAGGCATAGATTAAGGAAGAGTTTTGTAACTCAAGGTTAGTTATAACCATTTATATACATAGTTGTCATCATCAAAAAGGAGGAGATTGTTAGTATCTTAGGCATTGGTTTTGATGACAACAACCATATGACAGTATATAAAATATAGATACTAATGTTTTTATTAAGTTATATATAGTATATAGTAAAGGATATTAAGTGGGTGTTGATTAAGAAGACTATACAGCATCAACAGTAGATTTAATAGGCTGGGATAGAGATTCAAGAGTTGGAAGTTAAAGACTCATGAGTATTGAAAATTCAAGATATCTATATAAGTTATAGAGTCATAGATTATTTTATTAAAACCTTGATGGCACTTCTTTGATCTCTCCTCTCATTTTTCTTAAAGGTTTTAAGATCTATTTTTAAATATTCTGAATTTCAAAATTGATCTTAAAAAATTCCTATTTTCAAAATGGCTTTCAAATGATCTCCTACTTTTTGATCTATATAAGCTTTTAAGTATTTTATATCTTAGTATACTTTTAAATCTATTATACTTTCTTATAGTTTTTAATGTATATTCACTTATACCTCATATATATTATTTTCAAAAGAAATTCATATTTAAATCCCTTACATATTTGAAATATTTCAAAATAATTCTATAAATATTTCTTTAGTTTTATTATGATTAAAATATGTATAAACTATGTTTAAATAATTTTACAATGTACCAAAATATTTTACAAAACTTAATATATTCAAAAAAAAATTAAAAAGTGTTTTACAAATTTTCAAAGAGTATATCAACATAATATAACCCCATATGTCGACATATGTAAAGTAGATTTCAAAAATTCAAATTTTAAATTGAAGTGCCTTTTTGTTGTATCTCCTCGTGAATGGATATGGTTATTGTTTCTCTATAAATAGGGCTTAAACCAACGAAATATTATTAACTACTTTCTTATATTTCTCTCTCCTTTTACTCTCTTGTTTTCTAAAAGAAATTTTACCCACTCTTTTCAAATTCAATCAGAATTAAATCCAAACTCCATTGGATTAATTCTCTATTGATTACACTTTAATCTCTATCATCTCTCTCACTCAAATTACGGCCAAAATGATATTCAGAGGTTAAAGGACCATTTGTACCCAAGATCAAAAAACCGATTGTGTAAAATCTATTAAATCATACTCTTATACTTTATGGTGTGCAGTGTCCCTGAAATCCAAGTGGGTGTGCTTTTGTCTCATCTAAATCAAGTGGCTGTGCTTGGTGTCGCAGAAATCCAAGCGGATATGCCGGTGTCCCGTCCAAATCTATTGAGTGTGCTGAAAGCTTGGAAAATCTGAAGGGTGTGTCTCGTAGCCTCAAAATCGAGACTTATTGGCTTTGATATTTAAAAAGAAGTTTGTATAAGAAATTGTATAGGATTTGTCACGATCCTAGTTTAGACTACCTGAAATTAAATTAAAAGAATAATTTAATTTAGTGATAATTAAATAATTAAGAGATTTGGGAATTTTTGGTGTTAATTAAATTGGAGTTTGCTAAATCTATTTGTACAAAGTTCGTGTGAATGAATTTTGTACTAAATATGGGTATTTTGAGAAATTTTAGTAATAGTGGAAATAATTTGAACATTTGAAATATGATTTTTCCATAAATGGATTATTTTTGTAAAATTATGAAGAATAATTTTTATTCTAAAAGTTGTATTAAATTTTAGGCACAAACAATGTACTTTTACAATGTTAATAATAACATATATTTTACTATGGAAAATATGGTTTAATTAAATTTAAACATGCTGCAATTTATAAAATAAAGATTTTATCTTATAGAACTTGTTAATAGTTAGGTGGTTGAATTTATAAAAAATATGCAAGTATGTTTAGATATAAAGTAAAGTGTTTTATAGTTCAAAGTTGTAATTAGCAACACGTTGTGATAAGAGAATATAACAATTCTTATTTAATGTCTACCCATTATCTTAAAGCCCATTAGCACTTAAACAAATGAGAATGCACTCATCTTATTTCTATCCCTCTCAAACTAGCAAAATCAAATCATTTCTATCTTCTTCTCAAACCAAATCAAAGAGCGAACTCCATCTTCTCAAAATTTTCATCAAATCCTAGCTACTCCAAAAATTAAAACAAATCAAATAAATTCCTAAAAATTTCTATTTTCAGATATATTGTTGCTAATATGTTCCAGCATCATTGCTCCAAATTTCATGGCATTTGGTTTAGTTTTGATGGGTCAAAGGTCTTTTTTTCTCAAGTGGTTTTCGAGTAGATATGGGCTGAAAAACGAAGATAAGTAGAAAATTCATAACTAATTGTATAAAAATGAAAAAAAATCTAAATTTTGTAAAAGTTGTTCTAAACTCATAAATACACATTCTTTAAAAAAATTGTAGGAAAATACTTAGTTTTCTATGTCAACCGTTGCTGCACTAAGGGTCAAATTTTGGAAATTTTGGTTGTTTGTGTTGAAACAAAATGCAAGCAATTTGAAGTCTTAAGAGTGGTTGAGGTAAGTAACCCTCACACTTCTAATGTAGATTCATTTACATGTGATTGAATGACAAAATACTAATTTTATTGATTTTTTTTGGTGATTACTATCTATGTGTTCTAAATCTACTCCTTATTTGTTCACTGAAAGTTTGCTAATTTTTTTTGAAATGGTACTTTAGATACAACATGTCACTGGGACAACATAACACAAATCGCATGTCAATATATTTTTGAATCGCACTACGCAAATTTTGAACTTATGACCTCTTGCACCAAAGTCGAAGCACTTAATCACCATGACAATGGTGCTCATTCACTACTAGTTTACTACTTTCAAAATGTTGAAATTAGACTTTGCAAAAATAATTAATGTTGTTTTTCGATGATTTTCTAACATGAATTTTGATTTCTACATTAGTGAAAAATAATTGTATTTCAAAGTCTTTGTGTTCTATGGAAGAAATTCCATTTTTGATGTATTCAATTACTGCTGATTTTCAGTAGTTTAATTTGTATTTTTGGATTTTATGAAATTTGTGTTTCACCAAATATTTTGTGAGATTTGCTTTTATAAGCTAATAATGGTTTTGTGATTTGATGAATAATTTTAAGAAGGGTAATATTCCTCTCTGTTTAACTCCATGTGAGTTTTTATGTTCCTATTATGCCTTATAAACTATCATTACCTTTATCTCACATTGATTCAAATTAGACTAGACTGATCCGTTTATTAGCTTTATGTAATACTCGTGCCAGACCGAGATATTTCAGGTTCTTCATCATGATAATCTTAGAGTTGGATTAGTTTGAAGCTTCTTCATATGCTTTATTAAACATAGGTCTAGTTATGTTGTATTCTTTCTTGAATGCCGAAATAGAAATTCATTTTGATGTATATTCATTTATGTTGTCTTAGATATCTCATAGTATATCATGGATCTTTTATGACCATCTTTTGTAGTTCACATCATGTATCATATACATGTTCACATCCGCTTTATGAGAAATGTTTATATTTCTTCGTCGCATTCTATGACTCTATGTTCTGTTATATTTTGAATTATTCTGAATTATATTAAGCAACTGTGTTGTTGTTTTATGCCTGGATGAGATATGTTGAATCCTCTTATAAAAGAAATGTATTTTCACTCAATTCAATGTATCGATACATGCCCAAAGTAATAATATAGATTGTCGCTCCTAACAGCCTTATTCTCTATATTAACAGATGATATTACATTGTAACGTTCTTTGTTAACGAGGGCTTAAACGTGGGGTGCCATGTAACGTTCCTGATTTTTAGCCAGATTTAAATTTGATAATTAATATAATTTTTCAATCTATTTGTGAAATTAATTTGAAATTTTCCAAGAACAAATAAAATGTGCATTTGTTATACATATGAAAGTAGATTTTTAATAGATTTGGATTGGGAATTTAAGAATAAATATTTTAGAAATAAAAATTGGATTTACTAACATTATATTTCCAAGGAACTAATGTATATGAATATTTATTGGTAATGTGAATTTTTCCAAATTAAATAAGATAGCTGTTTGTTTATTTATATAAATTGATTTTTAAATTGAATTGTGGGTTTGAAATTCAAAAATAAATATATTTTGAAAATGAATCGGATTTAAAACTCTATATTTTAAAATTAATAAAAAAATTGTAATTATAATATGTATATATATACATACATTATGATTTGAAAGTTATATTTGAATTTAATATAGTAAATTTTCAAAAGCTATTTGAAAGTAAAAATCTGTATTATGAAAACTAATATATATATATATATCAGTGTGTGTGTGTGCGCGCGCGCGTTCATTTATGTTAAATAAATATATATAAAAGTATAAACATATGTAAATATAAAATTATATAAACATGTGATTAATATAATTAACAAGGGTTTAACATAAAAATAAATACTTTTAACATTAGTAAACTATCATTAAAGGGTTTTGACAAATGCAAAATATATAAAACATGTATTAACAAGTGTTAGCCTTTGTATAACTTGCAAACACAAGTGGCATGAGCTTTCTTTTAAATTGAAATATTTAAAAAAAAATATAATCAGAGGAACCTGACTGTCTTCTTTCAGTTCAAAATTTTCCCAAACTCTTTCATCATCTTCAAAAAGATGGAAACCAAAATCAAAACTGAGAAAATAAAACTACAGATCAAAAGAAGAAAAAATTATATCAAAACTAAAAAGTTTTCAAACTGGAAATCAAACTCAGATAAAATCAAAAACCTGAAACAAATCAACTCAAAAACATTCAAACTCAGTTCTGAAGCTTAGTCAAGCAAATCAAAGTTTTTTAAGATCAAACTCAAACTGGGATCAAAGCAAACATCATCAAATCATAGCTCAACTTCAACAGGTCAAGCAAGCTAATAAAGTTCAACTTCAGATCAAACAAGTAATTCCAGATCAAAGAAGTTTCCAGTTTTTAAAAATCAAATATCAAGTTCCATGCTCAGATCTTGTTCTCTGTTCATTTTCCTGGTGAGTAAACCTTCCTTTAAAAACAGTTTAAAGTGTTGCATGTGATAAATCTATATGGAGAAGTTGTAATATGGTTTGCATGATTGATTTTATCTGGATATATGCTTTGAATTGCTCTGTTTAAATGTGTATATATCTGAAAAAATATGCACAAACTGCCTATGTTATTTTAGGCTCGCACTACTGTCAAAAATCTAAATCTCCTCATACAATCAGAATTGGTTTTGATCCTTGAATGAAATATGGTTATGATAACATAATATCAATTCTAAAAATAGTTCAAGAATTTTAATTTTAGTAATTAATCCAAAATTAAGAAAATGCAGAGATGAGTTGAAATAAGTCAAAAATAAATAATTATGATTTCATATTTGGATTACATAGATTGATTCATGGTTGAAAGTTATGAATTTTAATAAAATAATCTCGGTTTTTAAGTTTGCATTCAATGAGATAATTCGAGTTGACCAGAATTTGGTTCATCGTCAAATTCAGACATCGACGTGATAATTGTCGTCGTGATTGCCATCGAGGATAGCTTGAAGGTTGTCGATCATGGAAAAAATATTGAAGGTATTTATCATTGGCTGTGGTGATCAGGGGTTGACGGAGTAGTGTTTTAAACCCAGTTTTGTCATCGTGGTATTCGTGGCGAATGCGTCGCCATGGTGGGACCAGACCTGATTGTGATAGGGGGAATCGATACTGGAGGTCAAGGCAAATCTTTGGTGAGGTCGGCGAGGTTTATCGGGGTTGGGATCGACAGTGAGGGATGGTTTTTTCGATGGTGGTGGTCCCAGGATTTTGAATCTTGGGTTCGATTTTGGATTTGCTTGCGATATCGACGATCTGGGTTCTCGTAAGGGGCGGTGTTGCTACCATCGTCGCATAGGAAGGTCGCGACATTGATCATCGGTGTCGAAACCGGCGTGTCTGTGCACGAGTGAGTGATTGTATCAAAGATGGTTGTGAGTATGGGAAGACGAGTTTCATTGGGTTAAATTCGAAGAACTTCACGCTATGACTCGGTGAATGAATGATGTGTGGAATTCGAAGATGGGCTCAAGAAAATCAAGTAATGGCCCAGGGTTTTGTTCGTTGTCTTGGGCTAGTTGAGTTAAGCCACCAGATTAATAAATTATTACAGTTTTTGTGACGACCCAGAATTTTTGATATTTGAAATTGAAATATTCAATTGATTATTAAATATTTGGAAGTCATTTTAACTTGAATTTCAAATATAACTACGAATTTGGCAATTAAATTTTTTGAATTTAATTACAGAAATTCGGGTAAAATATGTAATCTAAAATTCTGAGCTTGTTAAAAATATTTTCAAGGCTTAGAAAATTTATATTAACAATACTGAAGATAATGGAAGATCCAGAATTGAATTTGGAAATATTTTGTTCAGTTTTGAATTTATATCGTTTAAATCGATATTTAAAAATAGCCTTCCGAGGCACAATCTCGGAATTCGATGAAACTAGTTCCATTGGGTCCGTAATATTGTATTATTATCGGATTTCAACTTTCGTAGTGTTTGGAGTTGTCGTGTAATCGTACAGATTGCAAACGCGCTAAAATTTGTATTGAAATTTAATTTAATAACTGGGTTCAAAAAGCTATCTTCTCCATACGATCTAATTTGGACTCCAACCTTTTCCATTGCATTCGAAGTAGGGGTTTAACATTGTAAACGCTTGGCGGCATGCCTTGATTGGGGTTCGAGATTATAAGTTGCATTTATCAAGGGAATTTCAATTTGAATTTGAATTTAAAATTAATATATATATATTTGATATAATGTTTTCTCAAGGAAATTTTTACACGTTGCTTTCTTTACTATCACTTGTCAATTTTTTTTAACACACGTCATTTATAAAAAAAAATACATCTCAATAAACCAAACAAACGAAGTTTTCTTCGTTCAAGAAGAAAAATATATATTAAAACAACAGCTTCAAAGAAATAAAATCAATGGCCATAAACTCTCACTTCCTCCCTCCATTCTCACGATTTTTTTCGAAACAAATTCATAGAAAAAAGTTTCAAGCGAGTCAAATTCACGTTCATGGTGGGGGGGGGGGGGCTGGTGACCGAGCTGGAATGAAATTCTAACAGCAGCTTCAATCTGGGGATCGCGGCATCGTAGCGTGAAGGGTCTTACGAGCATGTCAGAGGATTGCGATAAAAGGATCGAGGACATCAATTTCGTTCGAGATGAATGGGGTTATGGCAGCGTGACCTCGCGTGGAGGTGAGGTTCGCGTGCAGGCTAGGGTTGGTGATTCTGGCGGAGGTGTTGGATTCGAATTCGATTTGTGGGCGATGGCGCGTGCGTGATTGAGATGGAGGTGTGCGGCTTAGGCGAGTTCGTTAGTAGATGTGTGTGTGGATGGAGGCTGTGTTCATCGACTCGTGGAGGTGGACGGTGGATGCATCGACATTGTTTGTCGGGGTGGTTCAGGTAATTAATTCTAGCCCAGATTTCTTTACCAGATCTAATTTTCTTTGTCAGTTTTGAATTAATTCAGTTAATGATAGGAGTTTTAAATTTTTTATCTAATCTGAGAAAATAATGTTACTGTTTTTACAAAAATAAATTTTATATACATACACACGCATGTTTAAAATACTGAGTTAAAACAGAATATATATATATATATATATATGATTTGGGTAAATATAGGGAATTGAGAAAAAATGTTATATAGAGTTTATAAAATAGGTATACCTTTGCATATTTTTATTTGCTAATTTATTTAAAAAAAATAGTTTGGTGATAAATCTGTTTCATTAACCTATTTAATCATTTTAAACACTAAAAATAATCTATTAAAATAAATTAGTATTAAATTTAATTTTTAGTTAAATAACTTTTTTAAAAAGGAATTTTTTTAAAACTAAAAGCATTAGTTTAAAATCAAAATTGTTAGTTAATTAAATTTATTAAAAGGAAATTCATTTAAAATTTAATTCTTTAAATAAAATAAAATCATTGGTTAATTTAAATTATCAAATAGAAAATTAATTATTCGATTCATTCAAATATTAAAAAATCATATAATTATTATGCAAGGTCAAAACTGTGAAATCAATTCGGAATGGAAATGGATTGTAAAACAAAAAGCAAAGGTGAGATCTTCTCACTCAATCAGATTTTTCTAATTTAATTTTAAATAGTTAAATTAAAAATTGTTGAGGTGTGATTGGATGATAAATTATTGTCAGTTGTATTGGATTAGACCCTATGCGCCGCATAATAGCGGAGGATATTATATAAACCCATATACCGTGATATTCCACCTCGAAGTGGAATTGGTATTATATATGTATTTGGAGTGATTGATTTCTCGCATTATATAGCGGATGAGACCCTATGCGCCACATAATAGCGATGATATTATAAAATCTCATATATCGTGATATTCCACCTCGAAGTGGAATTGGTATTTAATTGTTGTGCTAACATATGTGGATACATGGAAACAGGTTAGAGGGATCCAACTGGATTCCTCAAATTATGTGAATTTGCTTCAATGTTGTATTTTGATTTATTTATAATCTGTATATGATTATATTTGTGATTGAAATCATTGATGGTTATACTTTAGCAGAATATATTTTTGGTATCGTTGGGTACCAAAAATAAATAAAATTAGATATTTGAAATTCGAGTAGAAAATCTATAGTAAATTAAATTTTGAGGATTGGATAAATTTAAAAGAAGGAATTTAAAAGTATAAAAGTAGATTTTTGATATCCTATCGAATGAGTTCCAAAATGTGGAAAAAGATTTTAATAAATGGGTTTTGAGTGATATTGCTTAATCGTTGAAGAATTTATTTAAAATTCAGACTTTAAAAAGTTTGAAAGAAATAAAGGAATTTGTTTTAAAAGATAATAAATTTGGTGTTTGAATGAAAATTTATTTGGTGTTTGAACATAAATCTTTAGGAAATCAATTTGGAATTTTATTTGGCATTTTGAAAATAAATTGGGAAATCGATTTGAAATTGATTTGGTGTTTTGAAAATAAATTGGGAAATCGATTTGAAATTGATTTGGTGTTTTAAAATAAATCTTTGGGAAATTGACTTAGAAATCGATTTGGTGTTAGAAATGAACGTTTGGAAAATAAATTTGGAATTTGATTTGATGTTTGAAAGTGAATATTAGGAAATCGATCTGAAAATCATATTTCAGTGGATATTTGGAAATTTAAATTCGCAATGGGAATTTATAAAGGGAAATTTGTTTTAAAAATAAATATTGGTTTATTTTTAAAAAGTGTGGAAAGGAATTTACGGATTTGGAACGTAAATGTAAAATAAATGATGAAGGATTTGTTGATTTATTTAAATGGACCATTTCGAAATGGAAAGTGTATCTTCCCTGGAAAGCCGAATGTGTTTTCAAAGTAGCTTTTAGAGTATAAATTAAAAGTTCTAGAACTGATTTTAAAAGAAATATTGTTGGAGAAATTATCTTCGGAAATTGTTTTTAAATCTTTAAAATGAATATTATTAAGTTGAAGAGGTTATTTTAGAGTTTTAATTGATATTTGTTTTAGAAAATGTTTATTTAAATACTTTTACCCTACTAACTAATTTTATTTTAAAATTAGTTCGGACTTGAAGTTTTATATGAGATATTGGTATAATGTTTTTCATAGCTAATATTTAAATAAGTGTTTAGAAATTGTTTTAATTCTAAATGTTTCCAAGTATATATTTTTGGATAAGTAATTTAAATTATTTTAAAGTATTGAACTCGTCAAATTTTCAGTGGAAATGAATAAATATTTGGAAGCATATTCCGCATTAGGAAAAATGATTTGAAATTTATTTTCAAAGGATTGAAATGTGGAAAGCGGTTTGAAATTTGTTTTTAAAGTGATGAAGTATTTAAAATATATCTTGTGAAGATATTTGAAAATAAATAATTAGGGAAAATTATTTAAATCTGTGATTGTTGTGAATATTGATTGGTAGTTAAATAATCGACTATCAATATTGGCCTTAAAGGCATTTGAATTTCGATTCGACTAAGGGTCGGATTCCAAATGGATATCCGAAAACCACATCGAATCTTTGTGATGGATCTTTTATTTAAAAGTTCAAAGTGGAAATTTGTTGTGATTTTCTTGAAATCTGAATGTAACACTTATTTTTAAATAAGCGCTCATTATTCGGACTAGCCGGGAGAGGACTTTGTGTCATAAAACCCATTCCGAATAATGATACGATGAAATGGGATTGCATTTGAAGATGGTTTTGAAGACCGGATATTTTCGAAAGTGAAAGGATTACCTGTCGAATGTCTCCGCACCGGGTTGCTCCGGTATAGAGATTTTATCACCCTTTGTGATGGGGATTCCGAACGTAATTAATGAGTATCCGGATTTGCAAGGGTTTCTTTGAAGTGCCTTCGGCTCCGTTCGATCCCGGAACGGACTTGTATGGATGTGTGTCTGACGTTACACTTTGAGATGTAAAGCTGGTTTCTATCAAATACATTTCTGTTGGTCGCGAAGAATTTATTCTCTTAGCTTAACACCCTTCTCGAAGACGTATGAGCTCAGGGGTTATGTAGTTGATGGTTACTAGTGATATATTCCCAAATAGGTAATGTGGCATACGAAGTGCTGCTGGTCATTCGTTGATCGAAGCATGGCTTTTTGAAAAATGTAGCTTTGAGGAAGAGACTTCGTCCACAACCCAGAAATGGTCGAAACATGAAGGATGCGACAAGGTTATTTGGGGGTAGAGCCCCCTAAGGGTATGTCATTTCCTTCTGAAAAAGGGTTGTATCATGGTATGGAGGCAAGATATTTAACCTATGTGGTTGCTGCAAATTTCTTATATTTTGTGGTTGTTGCTTTGTGGTTGAGGATCCTCGGATAAAGGTCGCAAACGACCGGGGAATGGCATGCTCGTGTAATAGTTACCTGGTTACGGAGGTAGCCTCGCCTTGTGTTGGCAGAGAGTTGGTTAAGTTCTCGGGACATCCCTCCAGAGGCGTACCCATGTGACAGTAGGAAGTTCCTTAGCCAGACCATTTATTGGAAATCCAACTTCTAATACGTGCCTTGTACGGTTTTATTTGTATAACCTGCCATTTACTTATGGTGGCCACCACTATTTAGATGGTAGCTATAGTAGGCATAGTTCGAAATGCATATGCTGGCTAAGGTTAATATTATACTTTCGAAATGTTTTCTTCACTATGCACTAATAATAACATCGAAAGCATTTTGCATATTAAGCATGTTTGACTACCATAAGGAGAAATCTCCTCCAATTCTGCGTTTGCATTGTGTATGTGGCGGGAGGCCTTATGGTAGTTTCATTTTCCAAAGGCATAGTGGATTTCTTTTTATTTTCTTTTAAAAATAAATGTTTTTAAGATCTCACACCAGTCTCATGACTGACCTGGAGTTTGTTGCTCCTTTTCTAAACTCTGGATGCTCATAATTTTCCGCATGGGCAGCCTAGAGTTAGGTTATCATTATTCCAGAGCGAAGTCGAAAAAGATGTGTTGTGGAGATCAGGAGTTGAAGCTGAATGGCGAGACGTATCATTATATTATGTATTATCCACTGTGTTGGGATTGCTGTAAGTTTAGTTTTGATATGGATTAGTTGTTGTAAATGCCTAGTGTTAGATAGTGTCATTGTAAACTCTGATGTTGTATTGTAATAACAAATATGGTCCTTTGTTTTAAAGATATTCATTTATCTATTATATTTGTTCCACTGCGAAATGTGAGATTTTTCTATTGTTTTTGTTTTCTTTTTCTATCTTCTCTTATTAAACCCTAACGGTTCGGTTTTCCAGCATTCGACTATGCGACATTTGACACAGTGGACGTATTAATGTCGACTTTCGAAAGTCGAAAGATTGGGTCGTTACACTTCTCGTGGCCAAGGTATTTCTCATTCTATCCTTGATGGCATTATTATGTTTCATGACCAACGTATTCGAGTTCTTTTTGATACGGTGCATCCCATTCTTTCATATCAAAAGAACTTATTGATACTTTTTCTTTAAGTGTTATGGCTTTGATGACTTCTTCAAGAATTACGAATCCGATCGGTGGATCCACAACACTCAATTTACTTTGTAAAGATGTCGAGATTATTTTATATGATTATTCTTTCCAAGCCAATTTGCATGTCATGCGTTCCTTAGTCTTCGAAATGATTTTGTGAATGGATTGGCTTAACGGTTATGAAGCCTATATCCTATGTCCTGAGCGGACTATTCATCTTCGATACCCTCAATCTGTTAAGCAGATTTCTGTTGTTCTTAAAGATTCAGATTCTGAATTGGCAGCATCATTGTATTCACTAAACCCTCATGATGAAGATAATGATGATGAGGAAGATGTCATTTCTCTCATTCACGTTGTTCGTGAATTTTCTGATTTATTTGAGCCCGTTTTAGGATTACCACCTAAGCGAGCAATTGAGTTCATAATTAATCTAATCCCTGGAGTTCAACCTATCACTCATCCTCCTTATCGTATGTCCAATGAGGAAAATGAGGAGATGCGTAAGCAATTATCCAAATTAGAAGCGAAGCAATTTGTTCGTTCTAGTTCCTTTCCTTGGGGAGCTTTAGCTATTTTTATGAAGAAATCTGATGGTACACTTAGGCTTTGCGTTGACCACCGCAAGCTTAATGATCTTACTATCATGAATAAATATCCTTTACCCCAGATTGATGATTTATTTGATCAACTTAGTGGTACTCGAGTCTTTTCACTGTTAGACTTAGCCTGACCATTTGTTGGAAACCCAATCTCCAATGTGCACCATGTACGGTTTTAGTTGTATAACCTGCCATTTACTTATAGTGGTCACCACTGTTTAGATGGTAGCTATAGTAGGCATAGTTCGAAATGTCTATGCTATCTAAGATTAATATTATACTTTCGAAAGGTTTTCTGCACTATGCACTAATAATGATATCAAAAGGATTTTGTATATCAAGCATGTTTGACTATCATAAGGAGAAATCTCCACCAATTCTGCGTTTGCATCGTGTGTGTGGCAGGAGGCCTTATGGTAAGCATAGCAGATTTCTTTTCCTTTATTTGTGAAAATAACTGTTTTTAAGATCTCACACCAGTCCCATGACTGACCTGGAGTTTATTGTTCCCTTTCTAAACTCTGGGTGCCCATAATTTTCCACACGGGCAGTCTAGAGTCAGGTTATCAGCTATTCTGGAGCGAAGTCAGAAAAGATATGATGTGGAGATCAGGAGCAAGCTGGATGGCGAAGCATATCACTTATACTATATAGTATCCGTTGCGTATGGTTGGTGCAAAGTAAATTTTCCATGTGAATCAAGTTATACCAACTGCCAGTGTTATCATGTTGTTGTAACACTCTGATAATGTGATGTATAAACTGATATAGTGCTTTTTTTTAAAGATTATTCATTTATCTATTATATATTTGTTCCGCTGCGAAATGTGAGATTCTGTTATTGTTTTTGTTTCTTCTTTTATCTTCTTCTTCTTTAACCCTAACGGTTCGGTTTTTTGGCATTCGATTGTGCGGCATTTGATACAGTGGACGTATTACTATCGACTTTCGGGCGTCGAAAAAATTGGATCGTTACAGTTTTTAAAATTTTAAGTAAATTGTTGACTAGTTTATAAACAAAAAGAGATGGTAAATATTTTAAATAAGTTTCAAAACAAAGATATTGATCAACTTTAAAACAAATTTTCAAAATATATGAATTATAAATGCAAATGTGTTTTGAAATTAAATCGTCTTGATTTGAATAATTAAATATTAGGTTGATTATTTAATTTAATTTCAAATTATTTTCAAAATAAATTTTTTCAAATTTATTAAGTTAAAAGTGTTCTAATCTATATAACTTTTGGTTTTAAAGTTTATAAGCTTAATTTTTGTAATTAAGTGAATTATTAAGAAAATGAAATGCTTTATGATCCTTAATCTAACGTAAAGATTTTAAGTTAATTAATGTACTGATGATGATCTATTTCCAAAGGATTATTAAATAAGGATAAAGTGATAATTAAAAATAGTAAAGATAAATGGTTTATCTTTTAATTGATTAAAGCTTAAGTAATTAAAGAATCATTAATTAATGAAATTGATTAAGGAAGAATTGATTAATGAAGGTGATTAAAGGATAATTATTTTAAAGGATATTTACTTAATTAAAGATTGATTAAGGTTAATTAATTTCATGATTAAGGATAATTAATTACATAATTAAGGTTAATTAAATATTGATTAAAGGTTAATTAATGAATAATTAACGATTAATTAATTTATAATTAAGGATAATTAATCATTGATTAAGGATAATTAATGAAAATAATTATGTAATTAATTAATTATAATTGATAAAAATGACTGTAATTACTTAATTAAACAGGGTTATGTAATTGATTGCAGTCGGATGATTAATTAGTCTTGCTTATGGATGATTGATTGTATTGAATGTTTGAATCGATTGTTACCTCTGATCTGTAATAATATGTGATGTGAATTGTTTTGAATAAAGCCGTGTGTGTAATTTATTTATCTATGATGCATTTACATATCTATCTGTAACTTTGTGAATGAAAGATAAGCGTTATAGGACTATACTGCTTATCAATATTGTTGTGCTTGAATCTGTGATGATTGATGATATTGCACTATTGTGTAAAAGCCTTGGACCACACTCATACACACAAATATCGAATTCAGAGGGAATTGGTTAAGTCACAGATTTTTCAAAATAATGAAAAGATTTTGAAAATTGAATCTTGGATCCAAAATGCTATGGAAGTGTAATGAGATAAAAATGGAAACTTTTTGTAAAGGAAGTTTGAAATTCTTTTGAATATAATATGGTTTATTAAAGTCCGAATTTGAAATGATTTCAAAGTATTAAAGTTGAATTCTATATAAGTTTAAAGATTTAAAATATCTTCCAAACATTCTTATATATAGGTAAAATTGATTTCTGGACGTAACGAAATTTTAAATGATGAATTGTTGAGAAATAAACAATACTTTGGAACTATGGTTTGAGGCAACTCGATCTTATCTTTTAAAAAGGGCTATAACTTGGGTCAAATTAATCGGATGGTTCCGAAGGGAAAAACCTTGGTTTTCAAATAATAATAGTTTTGTATAAATAAAGGATTCCAGTTTTTGGTGAGAAGTTTTTCCAAGTTATGAATGAATATTTGGAAGTGGTATTGGAAGCTATAAATTGAGTCTTTGATTTAAAGATTAGATTAGTAAATCAAATTTTGAAAAGGAATTTGTTTTGAAAGCTATGAATAAATTTTTCTTAAAGATTTAGTAAATCTTGTTTTGAATTAAAGTAAATTCTAAAGATAGATCTTTTGTGTAAATATTATGAATGAATCTTTATTAAAGATTTGGTGAACTTTGTTTTCAAACAAAACAGGATCTCAAAGATAGATCTTTTGTTTAAATGTTATGAATGAATCTTTGTAAAAGATTTGGTAAACCTTGTTTTTAAATAAAGAGGATCTTAAAAGTGAATCTTTTTGTTTAAAAGATTAAACGTGGAAATTTGTTTAAACCATTCAAAAGAAAAGGTTTTGGGCTAAAAGTTGTGACTTAACTAAGATCCCATATATCCATATGGTTTTAAAATTTTGCGCTCATTATTCAGTTTAGCCAGGAGAGGACTTTGTGTCATATAACCCATTCCAAATAATGATACGACAAAATGGATAGCATTTGATGACCGGTGGTGAAGATCGTGTATTTTCGGGAATGAAAGGATTACCCGTCGAATGACTCTGCACTGAGTAGCTACAGTATAGAGATCTTCATATGTGAAGGGGAATCTGATTGGGATCGTAATTACCCGGTTTGCAAGGGCTTCTTCGAAGTGCCTTCGATTCTTTTTGAACCCGGAACAGACTTGTATGGATGTATGTATGACATTACACTTTGAGATGTAAAGTTGGTTACTATCAAATACATTTCTGTTTGGTGGAGGAGAATTTATTCTCTTAGCGTAACACCCTTCTCTGAGACGTACGAGCTCAGAGGTTATGTATTTGATGGTTACTAGCGATACATTTCGCAATTGGTAATGTGTCATACGAAGTGATGCTGATCATTTGTTGATCAAAGAATGGCTTTTGTGTAAACGTAGATTTGTGGACGAGACTTCATCGGACCTCACTCCCCGAAATTGGTCGAAACAGGAAAAATGCAGTAAGGTTATGAGGGTCGTCCCCTTTAAGGTATGTCCATTTCCATCTAGAAAAAGGTGGTATCATGGGATGGAGCCTATATATTTAACATATGTGGTTGCTGGAAATTTATTACTTTGTGATTGTTGGTGTTGAGAGCTCTCGGTTATACGTCGGTAACGACTGGGGGGTGGCATACTCGTGTAGTAGCTACCTAATTACAGAGGCAACCCGGCCTTATGTTGGCAGAGATCCGGTTGGGTTCTTGAAGCGTCCCTCCAGTGGTGTACCCATGTAGCCCAGGAAGTTCCTTAGCCTAACCATTTGTTGGAAATCCAAAGAAACAATACGCGCCCTATACGGTTTTAGTTGTATAACCTGCCATGGAATATGGCGGTAGCCTGCTGTTGAACATAGTAGCTATAGTAGGCATACTACGAAATGTGTATGCTGGCTAAGATTAATATTATACCTTCAAAATATTTTCTACACTATGCACTAATAATAATATCAAAATATTTTCTCATATCAAGCATGTTTGACTACCATAAGGAGAAATCTCCTTCAATTGTGCATTTACATTGTGTGTGCGACGAGAGGCCTTATGGTTGTTTCATTTTCCAAAAGCATTGCGGATTTCTTTTACTACTTTGTTGTTTGTTTTTTGTAAATATAAATTGTTTTTGTTTGCTCACACCAGTCCCATGACTGACCTGAAGTTTATTGTTCCCTTTCTAAACTCTAGAAGCCCATAATTTTCCACACGAGCATCCTAGAGTCGAGTTTTCAGATAATCGGCTACTAGATATAGATTCGGTAGCCTTCAGCTTTCTGTTTGGAATTCTTTGGAATCTTTGGATTTTGCTGGTCGCGTTGTTACCTAGTTTGCTACAGGTTCAGCTTGATGGTGGTTCGAGCTTCTGGTTTGCAGTTGGAGCTTGGCATTTGAAGACATTGTCTTTGTACTGTTGTTGCTTTATTCTTCCGCTGTTTTCTTGTATCTCCGATACTGATAATTCATTGTATCATTGTTGTATCGAATATTATGTATCAATAAAATCATTCATTTCTATTTCCGCTGTGTTGTTTACTTAATGTGCTATAAGCTCCGGCGGTATTCGAATGCGGGTGATGTATTTGGTGTCGATTTTCGAAGGTTGAGTCAGGGTCGTTTCATCTCACAGCTTGATATCATAGCCAAGTTCTGAATAATGTACAACGTTAAAGATGAGAATCTTCTCCTAAATGTGTCCTAGAGATCATTTCTTAGAGATCTTTGGGTCGTTGCTAGGAATTCTTCCTTTAGATATGAGTCATGTCTTAGAAAATCTTAGGATGTATCGTCCCTATTTTCTATACACACTAATTCGTATCTTGAAGTAATTATTCGTTCGAGAAAATGCTTGGCTTCAACTTAGCAGACTTCAATTTGAATTATGTGCCTTTTTCCTTAGCAATTTTTAGTTACATCATGGAGGCAGACGAAAGGCACCTAAATTTTACATGCCTTTATAATTTGTTGTCAATAGTAAATGCTTGCTTGTTTAAAAATAAAACTTAGTAAGCATTAAAGATTAACATCGAGTAGAATTTACCATTTGAGAATTTAAAAGACCTACCCGATATTAATTGAACCTTGTGGTGTATAGATTTGATGTCACTACCGCAAAGCATAATTGAATTAGGTTTAATAATTAATTTATCCTATGGATAAATTAAAAACCAAGATGAATATTAAAGTGGATAATTGATCAAAGCAAGCATGGATAAAAGGAAATATCATTAAATTAATTTTAATGAAGTATCATATATAAAGTACGTAAAGGAATTGAAAGAAACTTAATAAAAAGAAATCTTTGGAAAATCAATTTTTTCTGACAAGTTGTCCGTCAGATGCTTTAAAAATTCTGATCAAAGTGTTGGCTAATGTTTTTTCGATAAGGGTTCCTAAAAATTTGACCAAAGCATTGTGACACCGAAATTTGAGTTCAAATGTTTTAAAGTCTTAATTGTTTAAAAGAATTTAAATAATATTTAGATGAGTAAATAAAAAAAATTTAAAGTTGAAATATTATTTGGAATTGAATAATCTTTTGAGAAAAGATGTATACGTACAACTATAATGTTTTGAAAAAAAATTCAATTGTAATGTAAGTGCTATAAATAAATCTCCTATGAATGATTTATTTAAGGGGTTCGTCTTGAGTGTTGTTTTCGTTAGAAATTATCACTCAAGTTCTAGTCCCATATAAGTATGCGTGATTTAAATCCAACAATATCTCTAGTTGCGAAATTACCGCGAGAAATAATTCTTGTTTTAATTTAATTTTATTTCAGTTTTTAATAAAGATTTATAGTAAAAACATATGTTTGCAAAGTTAAATTGAAAACCAAGAATAAAAGTAGTTTCTATCACAAACACACTTTAATCACTATATCTTTATATGCATATGTTAGTAAATCGATCATATCTTTTTCATTTCTGGTCGGATTGGGATAATTTTTAGTGTTTCGAAAAGCTAACTTCATGTGCGACAACTTTCATATTGAACACTTTTACAAATTTTGTGCATAGCTTGATCGAAAACCTATTGAAAACTCTTAGCTCTGTCCCTTTGAAATCAATATTCCCTGAGCTAAACACTGTTAGTAAATTGACCTTATCCTTTTTCTTTCTGGTCAAATTTTGATAATTTTTGATATTCTGAAAGCTACTTCATGTGTGACAATTTTTAGGTTGGATAACTTTATAAATTTTGAGCATAGGTTGATTGAAAACCTATTTCAAACTCTTAACTCCATCCTTTTGAAATTTATATTCCCTGAGCTAAACATTGTTAGTAAATTGACCATATCCTTTTCATTTCTAGTTGGATTTTGACAATTTTTGATATTCTGGAAAGCTAACTTCATGTGTGACAACTTTATGTTGAAATTTTTACAAATTTTGGGAATAGGTTGATCAAAAATATATTGCAAACTCATATCTCTGTCCCTTTGAAAATGATATTCCCTGAGCTAAACACTGTTAGTAAATTGATTATATCTTTTTCATGCTAGTAGGATCTCAATAATTTTTATGCTCCAGAAATCTATCTTCATGAGTAATAACTTTAATTTGAACACTTTTATATATTTTGAAAATAGCAGCTTTGAAAACCTATTCCAAAACAGAGTCATTAGTTGTCCCAAATTTGAACTAAGTCAAAGCTCCGATCTTTGTTTTTTTTTTGCTTGAACTTTATTTTGCCTATTTATTTACTTGGTTTTGGCATTTTAAATTATATTTTAGGTAAAAATACCATTAGAAAATAATAATGCATTGGATGTTAAATGGTTATTTAATTTGATGTTTAATTCTTTTCAAAGTTGTGTAATCATAAGGTTAAAATAGTTAATGTGGATAATAGTATAATTCATTGAAAATTACTGTTAATTTTATTGACTTATGAACTATGCTGAAATATTAATGTTTATGGGCCATTAATAATTTTTAACACCATACCGAACTTATTATTTTTATTTTTATCAAAATAACTATGATATTATTATATAAAAAATGATTTGAGAACGAAGGAATAACTTTAACCACATAAGCTAGTATAAATTGCACTAGCCGACTGATTTATTGGAATCACTGTAACTAACCATTGTTGTACCAGTCAATGACCAGGTGCATGGTTAGTGTTAATTAATAGTAATACAAATGATAGTTATATCTGTTACTGATAATTTCTTTTATTACAGTTTGAGGCTGTGTTAGCACACCTTCCGAAGGCACAGTATCAAATTTCGTGGGCTTGGATGTGTATCCGTCATAAAAGATGGTGATAACACGTGATCTTTTTTTTGGAAGGTAGATGCTCGTATGGAGGCATTCACCTTAGTTGTGATAATTATACGTCGTGGCAACGACTTTTGACATAAGTCAAACATCATCGACACAACGTTATAAAATCACATGATCTTAGTCATTTCATGGTTATTTTTCGTACTCTAAAAACTTTAGGTAATTTCGTTTACTAAAAAATGGACGAAACCGCTTAGCAAGGTGTTAGTGACCTTGCCACAGACGAAATTGCTCAACGAGGTGTTGGCGACCTTGTCATGAACGAAACTGCTTGGGGAGGTGTTAGCGACCTTGTTAATGAATTTGAGATCCATTTCTTTTGTGAATTTGGAGATTTTAAATTCTTATCACCGTATTTTTAATGATGGTCAAATTGAGACTTGATATGGATTTATGAAATAGTGATTTTGATTAATATGTCTTATTATGACTATGGGTTTCAGACATATTTTATTATGACTTTATAGTCATATGTTTATAATTATATGTTTATTGATTTATACTTTATAATTTAAGATTTATGTAGGATTTTACCATAATTCAGTTTTTCCTATAGAAGGTTATATTTGTGTATCTCATGATTTAGTGAAATATGAGATGAGTGGCCATTTACTTTCTTATGGAAATTCTAGATTTTGGAATCGTTCACTCTAAGTTATTACTATGGTTAATGAGGTTAATTACGATATTTTATAAGTTTCATATTTTGAGTTTTGTAGAATTCTAAGGCTTAACTGGTCTACATTGCACATCTTTGTCGTTGTCCTAAGATTAATCGACAGCGATATTGAATTTTAAACTTGCACTTGTTTTAATCATAACTTTTAAACCATTGATCCAATTTCAACAAACTTGTATTGAAAAGTTATGATAGTAATGAAAATTTTCTATTTTATAAGTTTTGTCAAATTATGCATTCTATTATTTGTTAGATACATTTTTTTTAAAAGATGGTTTGATAAGAAGTTATATTTGTTGTTTATAAAATTTTGAATAATTATACAATATTAGTAGTTAGAAAATTTTACATACCCATTGACTTTAGTGCATATTAAATGAATTTTGTGTAGTAATTTAGAAAAAATATAAATTTTAGTATAGTTGAAATGAAAATAAAAATTATTATTCGAATAGAGTATAAGTGTAAAAAGTTAATGAATGTGATTTTATTAAATGATTTGATTTTGAAAGTTTCTTGAATAAGATAAATTCGAAAATTTTGAAGTCTTGAACATTCTGAATGATAGATCATGAAATGAATGATATAGTATAAAGATTCCTTTGAAGAATATATGGTTTTGGATTTTGAAATGGTTAGAAAGAAATAATTTTAAAATGGCCTCGGTATTGAAATTTTGATTAAAAATGCGCTGTACTAAAGCAGCGATATCTTAAGAATTATAGCTCCAAATGAACTCAATCTTTTTATGAAAGAAACTACTTACAATAAGATAAAATTTTGCTTTTTATCACATTTTCCAAATTTTCAAATTTGGTCGAAATTGAGTATGAAAATTAATAGGCAGCTCTATCCTATTAGAAATTTATAAAACTAAAGGCTAAAAGTATTTTTGAGATAACTTTTAACCGTAAATCCGATTATGATGAACTTTATAGTGTTGAAAAGCTTAGACTGAGTAAAAAAAACTTTAATTTAAGTCTTTTGGCAAATTTTGAGTTTTTCTAGATGAAAATTTGGATTTTATGCAGTAGTCTAGAAATTAAAAAAGGAAAATCTTTATAAACTAGAGTTTGAACAATTTTAGTTTTAAATTCTTTGTACAAATTATGCATTAACCAATATGAGATATAAAAATAGGTACAACTGTAGTATGTCTGGGATTATTAGCAAATTTGATTCGCTTTTGTTCGCAATAAGCTAAATAACCTGCATAAAATGCGAAAACAAGGTACTCCTACGGTTTAATATAATGGAATGCTAAAATTTTGATATGTATATTATTTTCGACAATGCTTTGATCGATGTATATCTAAATTATTATATTCAAATTGTTCGAAAGGCTCTCCGTACAAAGGAGACTCTATCGAAATTTCTCAATATTTTGACATTTAGAATTTTTTATGACACTTTATATGTTTTGAAAATTTGAAAAGTGTTTTGAATTGGTGATTTAATTAAAAGAATTTTATTTCTAAAGCCTTAAATTATAGAATCTTAAAATAAAGTAAATTCATAATTGGTTTAAATCTTTGATTTTAAACTAAAAGAGGACTTTGGAAAAACAAAATTTCGAGATGAACAATTTTGAAATTTTGAAATGCTAACATTAAAAGAAGCACAGAAAATGGGAAAAATAATGTTAGTATTTGTAAACTCAAAAGTTTTAAGGCATAAAATAAAATGCTTAAAAAAATTAAATTTTAGGAAAGAAACTTAGCTATGATGGGAGTTATGCATTTTAAAATTGCTGAACTGTAACGACCCATAAATTTTCGATAATTAAAATAGCTAATTTAATAAGTTTTCGTGATTTAATGTTAGAAAAAAATTGTAATTCGTTTGAAATAATAATGACTGGAATGAATTGCAAAAATAACTATCCAAGTAATGAAAAATAAAAGCTACTTAGTGAATGCCTTTGCAATCGAAAGTTGAATAGGATAATAAATGCTTAATTCATTGGGTATAATAGAGTAATTGATTGATAAGTAAAATCTATTTAAAATCAAATATTGAATATTGAACAGGTAAATTGTTTAAATTAAATATTTAAAACTTATTGAATAATTGAATAACTGTAAAATGAAAATAGTGTTCTAAATTGTGAATTGTTTTTAAAGGTTGAATCTTATAAGTTCAATTTCAATATTTCAAATGATAATGAATTATTGGATAAGCGAAATTGTTTAAATTAAATATTTGGAATTTATTGAATAATTTAACAATGGGAATTGAATAACCGTATAATGGAAATAGTTGTTCTATAATTTTAAATTTGTTTCAAAAGTTAAATTTTTATAAGTTCGTTTTGAATATCTCAAAAGATAGTGATTTAAGAATAATCAAACTTGTTAAATTTAATATTACGAATGTTGAATAAATCAAATTTCAAATTTGATATGATTAATTTGATATTGAAATTTAATATATGAAAATAGAGTGAATATTTGAGATTGGATTTAATATGATTCAAATTGGTTTCCAAAGTGAATGCAAGTTATATTTGGATTTTAATAGAGTTAATAAGATTTTTAAATTGGAATTTATTGGATAAATTGAATAACGGGTTTAATATGATTAAAAATGAATTGTAAAATTTTATTTTATCATATTGGAGTTATAGTGATGTTATAGAACTTTTAAAACTGAATTTTAAATCTATTTGTGAAATTTGAATATTTTAATATTTAATTATCGACTGAATAATAGCCAATTTTCGAGCAGTCTCAGAATTGGACGAAACTAGTTCCATTGGATCCGTAATAGTTAGTTATTATCGGATTTTAATTTTCGTAGCAATCGGAGTTGTCGTTTGACCGTGGCAGCTCAAAACGCGTTGAAATTGTTTTAATATTAATTTGGCGAGTTAAAAATAGTCATTTTTCAAACGGTCTCGGATTCCGACGAAACTAGTTTCATCGGATCCGTAATGTGATATTATTGTAAGATTTCAAATTTCAGGTTAATTGGATTTATCGTTTGTCCGGGGCGAGTCAAAACGCATAAAAATTCGTTTAAATCGATTTAATTCAAATTGATCGTTTATCGCTATAACTCTCACATAATATCGAATTAGCTTCCGAAACCTATTCCATTGTGTCCGAAACGCGGGATAAACCCTAGGAACGTCAGTTACCGTGCGAAATTCGGAGTTTGGAAATCCGGATTGAATAGAGTTCGCCGTTTCCTATAAATAGCCCTTTATACACAAATTAAAAATATAAAAAAAAAAAAGGGGTTAGGGTTTCTTGGCCGCCTCTTTCAGATATCAAGGGCCGAAACTTCAAAAACTTCTCCCATCCAAAACTCTTAATCCATGCTTTGATTTCGAAAACATTCTAAAGGAAGATGGTAGAGGACAATGAGATCTTGTAGTTCAACGGCTGTGATCGAAATCAAAGCAACCAATCAACGGCAAATCGCTTCCGTTCGTGCTACCTTTGTGCACGTTCTTCTCGATAAACGTGACACCGAGCTTGGCCGTGCTCGTGGCGTGAGTGGGCGTGGTGGAGGCCTTCGTTTTGGCGCTCGCTGATCGTCTTATAGCTCGATGTTGGATGGGTTTAATTCGAGCAAATTATGGCGGCCGTGGGTTTCATTTCCTGAAGCACGAACGCGAGAGTGGGGAAGAAGGAATGCGCACAGTCTCGATTGGTTTGAGGGAAGCTACGGTCCAGATTAGCCTGTAGGGTTTTGGAATTAAAATTTAGATGTAAATTGATTTGTAAATGTTTAAAATGATGTTTCTCTTTCGTACGAGGTCGGATTCGGACGAAACTTTTTGCGTTGGGATCGTATGGACGAGCTCTACGCTATGGAGCTGGATTGGAATCGTTTGGGGCTAGAGAAATTTTTTGGTTAAATCGAACGTCGTTCGATTTGATTTAAAATCGTAAAATCAAGGTGAGTGTTTTATAACGCTCACAACGTACTAAATACCTTTATGCTAGTTAAATTGACATTATGAAGTGGTATGAATTTTATTTGTCGTTGTTTGATATAAATTTAATTGTCATATAGCTTTTTATTTGAATTAACCGTTGAAAAATTAAATTGACAGTTAAATTGAAATTGAAATTGAATTGCGATTAAATTACCTGACACTGATAACTATGAAACTGCCATGAATTGTATTGTTTATTGGATGATGTATTTTGATGGATGTTATTAGTTGATATTTGAATGTTTGGATGTTTATTTGCTTATATATATATCCTGTTATGCATACATATGATACTGTGATTTAATTTAAGTAATATATACTCATCCCTGACATTTAATTGAAATAAATAATTACTTGGCCATAGGATAGAAAATTATATATGGACACCGAATTGGCTAAATTAATAATTTTTGAAATCGTCGATTTGAAATTTATTTAAATGTTTCGATTTAAAAGTGATAAATAGAAATCAATTTATAGAAATCGAATTTGTCGAAAATTTGAGTTGGAATGTTGAAATAAATTTTGATTAAAAGAAATTGGTAAATAATTTAAGTTGTGACTTTAAAATTTAAAATTTGGATATGATTGAATTTCGAAAATCTATTTATTTTAAAGATTGAACATTATTTCGAGCTTTGAATATTACTAAGTAAAAGTGATATGAAAATGATATTTTGAAATCGAGTTTGGAATTGAATCATATTTGGAATTTGGATTTAAACTTGAATATTGTTGGAAATTTTGTTAAGTGTTATAAATTGATATTTTGAGAAATCAAGCTCCAAATCGATATAAATTGAAATTGAATTAATTAAAGGTGAATGTAGAATTGAATTGATTTGAAGTAAAAGTTGACATTGGTTTTTGAATTGAAATCGAAATTGAATCGGTAGAATGGAAATTGGAATTGATTTGAATTGAGAAGTTATAATTGAAATGGATTGATTTTGAAGCTGTTTTAATTTGTTTTCCAAATTACTCTGTTATATACACCATTTTGAATACTTAAACTATTTTAATCTATTTTAAATCTACTTAACCCAATTTAAATTATTTCAAACTAATTATCAATTTTAAATCCATTTTTTTAAAAGATTTTAAGTATTTTAAGTATTTTAATTATTTAAACTACTTTTAAACTACTTAAAACTATTTTTCTAAAATCCTAAGTTGGTCAATAAGGTGAAATGTTTATATTTAAATCTTGAATTTAAAATACGAATTGAGTTAAATGAAGTTGCAACCTAAATTGAAATTCGAAATGATTTTGAAATCGAAATGAGATATTGATGCGAAAATTGATTTTGGAATGGAATCTGATATTTTGAAAGATACGATGATATTTGAAATGGATTTGATTTTTGAAGTGAATATGATATTTTGATATCAATTATAAATCGATTTGAAATATAAAAGAGCCAACGGTGTAATAATACGTAGTTATTAAAGAGACCGGGATCGGATATGGACATACTCTCTGTCGATACCGAAAACCACTTTAATAACTATTATACGCGGAGTGTTGATCCAGAATGAAGTGGATGGTTTGGTGAACGCGTTGACTGAAGAAAGAGAACGATATTGGATGACCCCTGACATGACTAAAACAGGAGCCGCGCCGGGCCATTGAGGTTCGCCACCTCTAGCGGACACACTTCTTCGATACCATATCTATTACATTTGTGATGCGATTTGGGTGCACCCCTTGATTTGGGAGTGTTGTTTCGCGGTGTTGGGGTAGCTGCTGGCTATGCCCAACATCAGTCCGGATCACGCAACTACTAGTATCCTAGTTGGTATTGCCTCATGTACCTTGTCATACTGATTATCCTATTCGCGACCACTACGTTTTGATTTGTACCTTGAGTATATGGATTGCCCTCTGGTGACTTCCGGTTTTGGGGAAACTACGGTCTTGTATATGCTTTTGGGAATATAAAATGTGTTAAGGGGGATTATGGTAACGCCTTAACGCTATTTTGATACTTTATATTACTGATAGACATTATCTACTTAGCGTACATTACTATATAGTAGATAGTTTAACGGATCCTTAGGAGATGGAAAATCCCGTAACATCTCTTGAGTTATTGCACGCACGTCGACACTGGATATGAGATGTCAAACCCCGTAAACATCTCTGACGCCGTTACACTCATATTTATTTCCGATTGGTTTAACTTTTATAAGGATATTTAGTCCTGACTCGAGTGTTTTGTCTTTTCATTACGCTCGGGTCAGACCTGAGTTTTCAGATTTTGAAGATCTATTCCGGAGGACGAAGACGAAGATTTGGTATACTATTACTATTATTATCTTTGCATCATGATGCCTGCTGCATTATTTAATTGTTCTGTTGTATATGTATAACTCTGATAAATGTTGTATAATAATAATAAAATGTATTCATTTCAAATGTATTCATTTAATTAACAGCTTCATGAACTGTTATTTTATTATTATACTTTAGCCTTCCGCTGTGAGATTCTGTGTTGTTTCATTTCCTTTATTTCCCTTCCTTTTCTTTTCTTAATTACCCCAATAACTATCTGCCCTTTTAATGGTTTGGATTCGACATGGGTATTTGATCGTCGGTTTAAACTGTCCAAAAAGGCGGGTCGTTACAGTTGGTATCAGAGCTTTGGTTTAGCGATAAACCTTGGCTCTAGTGGGGAATAACTCATTGAAATAGAGGTAAACTATATGAATGAGTTGAGTGTATATGAGAGAGCGTACTTGTTAGTGATATAAAATGTTTTATATTGTGTCGGTTGTTTTGTTGAGTGGCTTATGGATTCTGGTCAGTACGAGTAATTAACGTCATTGATAGGGATCTCTAAACACTTAAACAGAACAATTCGACATAGTATTGTTTTGAAATTGGGTAAATGAAATAATTTCGCCCTAATTATATTTTGTATATAAAGAAAATTCTTCAGAAATTAGTGTGGCTTATCTAGCTTACCTGGCTGTTAGGAATAAAAATATTGGTTATTATCACTAATTGGATATTGTAATTTGATAACTAAGTTGAATTACAAAAGAACAGTAATAAAATACTTGTGGAATGTTTTAAGAAAGAAATTCCTATAATTTGAAGAAAATATAAAACACTTGTGAAATCTTATAAGAATATTTTATAAAGGTGACTTATGAATTAAAATAGATTTAAATTGGAAAATATTGAATTATGTCCCGGAGGTTTTAAAATGGTTTTCCAAGCTTTGAAGAAATATATATTAATATTAATTGGAAATTGTTTATGGAAATATTTTGAAAGGATTTTTAAAGGAAGGAATAAATTTAGTACTCCTCTCTTATGTCGCTGGAAAATAATTTCGGTGATGACTGCGCAGCATCATCGATGTTCATTTTCGAGTCTCAAAGTGGGGGAGACCTCTAAGAAGCTTTGTTTTCTTCGAAATTATTTTGGGCAAAATGGGTTTTGGTTTAAACTCCAAAGGTTTGATTTGATATATTTAAAAGGATATAAGTGTATATGTTTATTTCAAATGATTTGAAAAGAACCGGGCATTTAAATTTCTAAGTGCTGTTAATTAATAATTTTCAAATTATTTGAATGAAATGTGAATAACCAGAAATTATAAAATAAGAGGATTAAGATATCTAATCTATTGTTTGGAAAAACTTTAAAGTTAAAAGGCAAAGAGAATCTAAACAAAGTAAATTGTGAACATTCTAAATTGGTAAAATAAAATTCTATAAATTTGTATAAAACCAAAAATTACATTCTGATAACACATAACAAGACTTACCAAATGTTAAAAGTTAAAATGATGTTTGGATATGTAATGAGATATTGTATAGATAAACAGAACCTGAAAGTAATTGAAATATACAAGTAAGGAAAACTTAAAAAGGAATTAGAATGTATATAAATGAAAATTTTGGTTGTGATAAAAATGTTATATACTTAAATATAACCTGAAATGATGAATTGATAAATGGAACAAGTAAGTGAACTTAAGAAAGAAGATAAATGAATCGTATTATATTTTGAAAATTGGTTATAGAAAATAAATATAAATTGCATAGTAAAAAAAAAAAAATTTGAATTTGTAACTTTTGTGATAACTATGAACTAAGAAAAGTCACATATAAGAAGTTAGACTTTTATGGAATGACTATAAACTAAAGTGATGATTAATAAAATGTTCCACAAATGAATTCGTTATTAACTGAAATTATGAAAATGCAATAAATGAAAATAAAGGAATTTCTTATAGCTAAGAATCAATTGGAAAATGAAATTGGATTTAATTAAATTATATAGAATGTTTAAAATGAACTCGAGTAAGAAAATTCTATGATATCTGAGAAATGATAATGTTAAAGAGCATGCTATGTAAAGAAATGAATATACTAACTGAATAATAGATTGTGAATAATTAATCGAAAAAAAGGGGGAAGTCAATAAAATAAATTTAGTATAGATAAATTGGATAGAAATCCATTGGAAGGTAATAAGTGAGATTGTACGTATATTATTTTATTCGCATAACGATTTGATCCAAATTCGAGCACAAAATTTTGAGATGATTTATATCGATCCAAGTTAGGATTTTTCACTCGATTTTCGACGGCGAACCCTAGATATGGATTTTTAATTTGATTCTGAAATTCTCTATCATAGTATATGGCTATGCAAGGAGAGTAACAGTTTCCAATCAAGGAACCAAATCTGAGTCCGCACTAGAGAGTCGTGTGAACGATACTAGTTGGAAGTGAAATTGTGTGATCGAATAAGCGATTGGATTGATATTGCTCACGGATGATATATGTACGACTTACAGAATTAATTAAGCTATATTGAAAATGGAAGATGACAAATATAAAATGATCCTTTTAAATTGTATAATTGGAATTGAAGGAGATAAACCGAAATGAATGTAAAATTAATAATTTGGTTATGTTGGGTATGATTTGGTTGTTATATGATTGTTAGTTGATTGTATATAATTCATTAAGTGTAAATTGAAAGCTATAAATCATTGAAATCAAATTGGAAGTTAAATGAATTTAAAAAGAATTTAATTTGATTCAAATTGGAAGTAAATTAATGCAAATATGAATTAGTGAATGTTAACTAATTGAATTGAGAATGAATGTTAGTAAAATCCAACGTTAATGAATCAACTATGATTAAATTTGAAACCAAGTCAATAGATATTAATGAGAAGTGAATTTACATTGATTGGTTATGGATTTGTTGGATGATAGTTGGATGATAATTGATTGATGGTTGCATATGTTGTTTGTTGCATTTGCTATGTTGGTACGTGTAGTTGTTATGTTGTTATATGATGTATATTGATATTATTTTCATATATGCATGTTTCTCATAGTTTGTTGAGTGTTTAGTAGGTGCGGATTGCGCTTGCTTCGCATTTGGAGCTCGCTTTTGCGCTATATTATTCGTATATGCTCGCTAATAAAAAATATAAGGTACATGTTTATTTTATCATTGGATTTGGTGATTTTTGATGAGCCACTTGGCTTTTGGATTTTCTTTTGTTGGTTTGGGGCCCGTAGAGGCGTTTTGTAGTTGTACCGATCGAGCCGCGCAAAGGAGACTCTGCCGAAATTTTCCGTAAAATCCGGGTGTTAGAAAAATTTTCAAGTTTAAAAAAAAAAAAAAATTATAACTTGTTTTGATAACTAACTTTTAAAGTTAGAAAGCCGTTCGGAGTGACTTAGTGGGTAACTTTGGATAAAATACATCTAATGTTGAATTCTATACTTAGTTCCTTTTCCCTTCTTTTTCCTTTTCGGGGACGAAAAGTTTTGAGTGGGGGAGAGTGTAACGACCCATAAATTTTCGATAATTAAAATAGCTAATTTAATAAGTTTTCGTGATTTAATGTTAGAAAAAAATTGTAATTCGTTTGAAATAATAATGACTGGAATGAATTGCAAAAATAACTATCCAAGTAATGAAAAATAAAAGCTACTTAGTGAATGCCTTTGCAATCGAAAGTTGAATAGGATAATAAATGCTTAATTCATTGGGTATAATAGAGTAATTGATTGATAAGTAAAATCTATTTAAAATCAAATATTGAATATTGAACAGGTAAATTGTTTAAATTAAATATTTAAAACTTATTGAATAATTGAATAACTGTAAAATGAAAATAGTGTTCTAAATTGTGAATTGTTTTTAAAGGTTGAATCTTATAAGTTCAATTTCAATATTTCAAATGATAATGAATTATTGGATAAGCGAAATTGTTTAAATTAAATATTTGGAATTTATTGAATAATTTAACAATGGGAATTGAATAACCGTATAATGGAAATAGTTGTTCTATAATTTTAAATTTGTTTCAAAAGTTAAATTTTTATAAGTTCGTTTTGAATATCTCAAAAGATAGTGATTTAAGAATAATCAAACTTGTTAAATTTAATATTACGAATGTTGAATAAATCAAATTTCAAATTTGATATGATTAATTTGATATTGAAATTTAATATATGAAAATAGAGTGAATATTTGAGATTGGATTTAATATGATTCAAATTGGTTTCCAAAGTGAATGCAAGTTATATTTGGATTTTAATAGAGTTAATAAGATTTTTAAATTGGAATTTATTGGATAAATTGAATAACGGGTTTAATATGATTAAAAATGAATTGTAAAATTTTATTTTATCATATTGGAGTTATAGTGATGTTATAGAACTTTTAAAACTGAATTTTAAATCTATTTGTGAAATTTGAATATTTTAATATTTAATTATCGACTGAATAATAGCCAATTTTCGAGCAGTCTCAGAATTGGACGAAACTAGTTCCATTGGATCCGTAATAGTTAGTTATTATCGGATTTTAATTTTCGTAGCAATCGGAGTTGTCGTTTGACCGTGGCAGCTCAAAACGCGTTGAAATTGTTTTAATATTAATTTGGCGAGTTAAAAATAGTCATTTTTCAAACGGTCTCGGATTCCGACGAAACTAGTTTCATCGGATCCGTAATGTGATATTATTGTAAGATTTCAAATTTCAGGTTAATTGGATTTATCGTTTGTCCGGGGCGAGTCAAAACGCATAAAAATTCGTTTAAATCGATTTAATTCAAATTGATCGTTTATCGCTATAACTCTCACATAATATCGAATTAGCTTCCGAAACCTATTCCATTGTGTCCGAAACGCGGGATAAACCCTAGGAACGTCAGTTACCGTGCGAAATTCGGAGTTTGGAAATCCGGATTGAATAGAGTTCGCCGTTTCCTATAAATAGCCCTTTATACACAAATTAAAAATATAAAAAAAAAAAAGGGGTTAGGGTTTCTTGGCCGCCTCTTTCAGATATCAAGGGCCGAAACTTCAAAAACTTCTCCCATCCAAAACTCTTAATCCATGCTTTGATTTCGAAAACATTCTAAAGGAAGATGGTAGAGGACAATGAGATCTTGTAGTTCAACGGCTGTGATCGAAATCAAAGCAACCAATCAACGGCAAATCGCTTCCGTTCGTGCTACCTTTGTGCACGTTCTTCTCGATAAACGTGACACCGAGCTTGGCCGTGCTCGTGGCGTGAGTGGGCGTGGTGGAGGCCTTCGTTTTGGCGCTCGCTGATCGTCTTATAGCTCGATGTTGGATGGGTTTAATTCGAGCAAATTATGGCGGCCGTGGGTTTCATTTCCTGAAGCACGAACGCGAGAGTGGGGAAGAAGGAATGCGCACAGTCTCGATTGGTTTGAGGGAAGCTACGGTCCAGATTAGCCTGTAGGGTTTTGGAATTAAAATTTAGATGTAAATTGATTTGTAAATGTTTAAAATGATGTTTCTCTTTCGTACGAGGTCGGATTCGGACGAAACTTTTTGCGTTGGGATCGTATGGACGAGCTCTACGCTATGGAGCTGGATTGGAATCGTTTGGGGCTAGAGAAATTTTTTGGTTAAATCGAACGTCGTTCGATTTGATTTAAAATCGTAAAATCAAGGTGAGTGTTTTATAACGCTCACAACGTACTAAATACCTTTATGCTAGTTAAATTGACATTATGAAGTGGTATGAATTTTATTTGTCGTTGTTTGATATAAATTTAATTGTCATATAGCTTTTTATTTGAATTAACCGTTGAAAAATTAAATTGACAGTTAAATTGAAATTGAAATTGAATTGCGATTAAATTACCTGACACTGATAACTATGAAACTGCCATGAATTGTATTGTTTATTGGATGATGTATTTTGATGGATGTTATTAGTTGATATTTGAATGTTTGGATGTTTATTTGCTTATATATATATCCTGTTATGCATACATATGATACTGTGATTTAATTTAAGTAATATATACTCATCCCTGACATTTAATTGAAATAAATAATTACTTGGCCATAGGATAGAAAATTATATATGGACACCGAATTGGCTAAATTAATAATTTTTGAAATCGTCGATTTGAAATTTATTTAAATGTTTCGATTTAAAAGTGATAAATAGAAATCAATTTATAGAAATCGAATTTGTCGAAAATTTGAGTTGGAATGTTGAAATAAATTTTGATTAAAAGAAATTGGTAAATAATTTAAGTTGTGACTTTAAAATTTAAAATTTGGATATGATTGAATTTCGAAAATCTATTTATTTTAAAGATTGAACATTATTTCGAGCTTTGAATATTACTAAGTAAAAGTGATATGAAAATGATATTTTGAAATCGAGTTTGGAATTGAATCATATTTGGAATTTGGATTTAAACTTGAATATTGTTGGAAATTTTGTTAAGTGTTATAAATTGATATTTTGAGAAATCAAGCTCCAAATCGATATAAATTGAAATTGAATTAATTAAAGGTGAATGTAGAATTGAATTGATTTGAAGTAAAAGTTGACATTGGTTTTTGAATTGAAATCGAAATTGAATCGGTAGAATGGAAATTGGAATTGATTTGAATTGAGAAGTTATAATTGAAATGGATTGATTTTGAAGCTGTTTTAATTTGTTTTCCAAATTACTCTGTTATATACACCATTTTGAATACTTAAACTATTTTAATCTATTTTAAATCTACTTAACCCAATTTAAATTATTTCAAACTAATTATCAATTTTAAATCCATTTTTTTAAAAGATTTTAAGTATTTTAAGTATTTTAATTATTTAAACTACTTTTAAACTACTTAAAACTATTTTTCTAAAATCCTAAGTTGGTCAATAAGGTGAAATGTTTATATTTAAATCTTGAATTTAAAATACGAATTGAGTTAAATGAAGTTGCAACCTAAATTGAAATTCGAAATGATTTTGAAATCGAAATGAGATATTGATGCGAAAATTGATTTTGGAATGGAATCTGATATTTTGAAAGATACGATGATATTTGAAATGGATTTGATTTTTGAAGTGAATATGATATTTTGATATCAATTATAAATCGATTTGAAATATAAAAGAGCCAACGGTGTAATAATACGTAGTTATTAAAGAGACCGGGATCGGATATGGACATACTCTCTGTCGATACCGAAAACCACTTTAATAACTATTATACGCGGAGTGTTGATCCAGAATGAAGTGGATGGTTTGGTGAACGCGTTGACTGAAGAAAGAGAACGATATTGGATGACCCCTGACATGACTAAAACAGGAGCCGCGCCGGGCCATTGAGGTTCGCCACCTCTAGCGGACACACTTCTTCGATACCATATCTATTACATTTGTGATGCGATTTGGGTGCACCCCTTGATTTGGGAGTGTTGTTTCGCGGTGTTGGGGTAGCTGCTGGCTATGCCCAACATCAGTCCGGATCACGCAACTACTAGTATCCTAGTTGGTATTGCCTCATGTACCTTGTCATACTGATTATCCTATTCGCGACCACTACGTTTTGATTTGTACCTTGAGTATATGGATTGCCCTCTGGTGACTTCCGGTTTTGGGGAAACTACGGTCTTGTATATGCTTTTGGGAATATAAAATGTGTTAAGGGGGATTATGGTAACGCCTTAACGCTATTTTGATACTTTATATTACTGATAGACATTATCTACTTAGCGTACATTACTATATAGTAGATAGTTTAACGGATCCTTAGGAGATGGAAAATCCCGTAACATCTCTTGAGTTATTGCACGCACGTCGACACTGGATATGAGATGTCAAACCCCGTAAACATCTCTGACGCCGTTACACTCATATTTATTTCCGATTGGTTTAACTTTTATAAGGATATTTAGTCCTGACTCGAGTGTTTTGTCTTTTCATTACGCTCGGGTCAGACCTGAGTTTTCAGATTTTGAAGATCTATTCCGGAGGACGAAGACGAAGATTTGGTATACTATTACTATTATTATCTTTGCATCATGATGCCTGCTGCATTATTTAATTGTTCTGTTGTATATGTATAACTCTGATAAATGTTGTATAATAATAATAAAATGTATTCATTTCAAATGTATTCATTTAATTAACAGCTTCATGAACTGTTATTTTATTATTATACTTTAGCCTTCCGCTGTGAGATTCTGTGTTGTTTCATTTCCTTTATTTCCCTTCCTTTTCTTTTCTTAATTACCCCAATAACTATCTGCCCTTTTAATGGTTTGGATTCGACATGGGTATTTGATCGTCGGTTTAAACTGTCCAAAAAGGCGGGTCGTTACATGAACAGATTGTTCAAATTGCTTATTGAGTCTCTTTTCCAAGCTCAATATAACGATCTGCCTTTCTTACCATAGAAAGATGCATCATTAATAAGAAAGAAAGGGATAGAAAAGAGAAAGAAAGGAAAGAAAGAACTAAACAACATCAGAATCTCATAGTGGAACAAATAAAATATATTACATCACATATCGTATCATATACATCGGAGTTATATAGCTTATACAACATAAATTAGACAGTTATAAAGATCTACCTATCATACAACTCTAATACAATACAGACATCATCACAGAGACATAACATAGTGGAAATACATATATCTAAACACTGAAGCCTCCTGTTCCAAATCTCCTCTAGACTTCGTTAAAGCTAACCTAAATCCCTTAGCTACTCGTAAAAATTTGAGTACCCAAGAGTTTAATAAAACAAAAAATAAACTCCGGGTCGGACATGGATCTGGTGTGAGTAAACGGGTTTAAATTGCTTAACTTTGAAAACCTTTGAAACAAAAGGTATCTCGTAAGACTTCCCGCACATAAACACGAAAAAGTTTTTACCTTACAATAACCAAGAATTTGATAGAAAATCCAGTGATATTATAGTAGTGTCTAGGGTTTACAAATAAATATAAAATAACTGAAATTGTTACATTTATTAAATTCCAGCTACTAGCCACAATGTGGGTACTAAAATCAAAACCATAAGGCACGTAGGGAAAATGGGTTTCCATCAATGGCAGGGATACTGGGGTACCGCCCGTCACAGTACCTGATCTAGATCAGAGGACCGAGGATCCATCCTAAATCCCCTGCAACACAAGGCCGAAACCATCCCTTACTGGATAGTCCCGAACGAGACAACCCCGCAGTTGGTGCGACCAACCACACAATAAGCCGAAATAAAAGGGACCTTTGGACTGGGGAAAATCTCGTCCTACTTGGGCACGACCCACTTACCCTTGCTGCACCTCCCCTGTTTTAGCCATTCCCGGTTGATGAGGCTTGAGGTTACTATTACCTTTAAAAACACATCTTGGAACGCTCATCGTCCTCCATTGACGATGGTCTGATAGCATTCATCCATACAAGTTCGTTCCGGGTTCGAATGAAACCGAAGGCATTATCTCGTTACACATTTTGGAATCGCCCACAGAATTAACGACAATAACCCTTGAACTCTGAATCTCCATCTCGAACCTGAAAGCACTATCTCCATTATACTCGTATTGGAATCACCCTCAGAGTTTTAACGACAAATAGTTCTTACACTTCGAGTCTTCAACTTGATCTTCACTTGAATTCACGACCTAACGTTTAACTTGGATCGATGTGGTTTTCGGATAATCAAACATGATATTCGATCCCACATCTAAATCCAAACGTTTCTTAATGGCCAAGCTGTTTAAGGTTTGAACAATTCAATTCAATTTAATACTTTGAATTCACACAGCATTTATCATGGATAAATATCACACATTTATCACAGCATATAACAGATTATCATATAATAGATATCAACCAATCCAGACATTCTACTCAAAACAATCATCCATAAGCAAGAATTATTAATGTATATTATAATTAATTTAATTAACTTAAATTAAATTAATTAGTTAAGAATTAATCACCTAATTAATCCTGCTTAATTAATCATTAATTAATTACAATCATTTGAATTAATTAATCATTCATTAATCACCTTATAAACCAATTAATTAATCTTTAATTTCAGATTAATTATCCTTTAACTATTAATTAACAAACCTTAATTGTTAATAATATCCCTCGATACAAATTAATTAATCCTTAATTACTTGTATAATCAATTAATTAATCTTTAATTAACTAATTAATTATCCCTTAATTATTAACTAATAAACCTTAATTATTAATTAATAAAATTTAATTATAAACTAATTAATCCTTAATTACTAGTTAATGAATACTTATTTAACAGTTAATTAACCTTTAATTACTTAATTAATAAATTTCTAATTATAAATTAATTAATCTTAATTAATTATTCCTTAATTATTAATTAAATAATCTCGAATTACTTAATTGATTAATCCCTAATCACAACTTAATTACTTAATTAATTAATCTCAAATCATCTAATTAATAATCTTAAATTACAAATTAATTAACCTCTAATTAATTAATTTCTAATCCTTAATTATTAATTTATTAATCTGTGATCATAAATTAATTAAATTAACTAATTACACTTACATTCTTTATTAACTTAATTAATCTTAACTCATTAAAACCTTATTTAGCTTTTACGGTAAACCATTATCTTTATTAATGACATAATTATCATTAACATTTTTAAAACGTTTTATATTTATAATTAACTTCCTTAATTAAATCATTCAATTAAGTTTTAAAACAAAATAAACATTTAACTTAACAAATTAAAGTTACCAAATCATAACTTCCTTTAAATAACTTAAAACATTTATCAAGTAATAGTTTAAACTAATTTCAAATTAAATTTTAAAAACTTGCTCTTATAAAACCTTTAAAAAAACTTTTAAAACCTTTTAAATTCCAATTGCTTCGGGTTCGACTCGACCCTCACCCGAGTTCAACCCGAGTATTTTCAAAAACTTGATTTTAATTTTAAATTTTTAAAACCTGCTACTCTACTAAACCTCACGTACAACTACCCGTGACTTAACTCGAGTCCCTTTCCTATTTGCCGGAGCTTTCCTTCGAGATCGCTCGCTACTCAAACTCACAGATACCACTGACAACCCCCGTGCACATGCACCATCGGCCGAGGCTATTCCGACCACCCATGACAACTTCGGCACTCCGACCCATGCCTAATCCCTCGATCCTGACCCTCAAACCACTAGCCCAAGCCACTGATCAAAATCAAGCAACTCAGACAAACCTGGAAGCAAAACCATCACCAAAAACTGCCTCGAACCCACGTCCTTGACCACCAGCACCGCTGCAACTTCGGCCACACCTCTGCTAGCTCTCCACACTGCTTCTCCACCTAGTCCTATGCGACCCGATGCCAGAGACACGGCACAACAACCCCGATTCCACCCTCGACCATACCTAGGGTATAAACCCTACTTCGATCGATTCCTGGCGCCATGGTGATGAAGAAAATCATCCATCATTTTTCCTGGCCTCGACGACTTCCCTACCACTTCCGGTCGAAACTCCGATCACCCAAGAACCGTCAGCCACTAGAAATTTGCTCAAAAACCATATTCTGGTCATCACCAAAATGTACACTCGATACAATGCTAAATTCATGAATTTCTTTTTAAAAATCATATTTTACAAAGTCGATTTAAGTTATGTAATTGAATCAACAAATTTCAACATTTGATTTTAATCATGTTTTAAAATTTCTACTATAATATCTTGGTCCCAGTAGATTTTCAATCCTATTATGCTTGAACATATTTTTAAAACTTAGATTGAGTTTAAACTAACTTATCTTGTTTGAATCTCAAAGTCTAATAGAGATCAGATGAAAAGATTTGAAATTTTTTTCAAATTTAAACTCTATAATATGAAAAGAGATATACATAGACAAATCACACATGCACACAGGTTTCAACATTCATATATACATGTATTCATATCTAAAACAAACATGCATACATATTTTCAAACAATCATCACAATTTCACTTCGAACATTAATCACATGCATCAAATTTAAAGGTATTTTATGTTTTGGTTTACTCACCAATATAGATGAACAGAGCTTTTGAAACAATTTTGAATTTTGAAAACTTGAATTGTTTTGATTCCTAAAAGCTTGATCTTGTTAACTGGTACTTGATGATGAGATGATTTAAGACTTTTGATTTCAGGTTTGCTTGAGTTGCTCGATTTTGATCAGTGGCTTGTGCAGTGGTTTGAGGGTCAGGAGTAGTATCTATCTTGAGAGCGCGTATTTGTAATTTTTATATAACTGTATGCCTATCTAAATTTGCTTAGTACCTGTTCGGGTTTCTAACATGAGTTCTAGAGAAGTTTCATCTTTTACTTTGTTTGGTTGACCGTCCTATCTTTGTATCTAATCCTATAGGCAGGGTAACCAAGTTAGATAAGTTCTGTATAAACTTAAGGCTTTATTATCTATCCCATAGTTTTTCTTGCGACCCTTTTGTATTGGATTTCAAAGGGTTTGATCTTATTCTAGGATCATATTTGCTTCAGTACAACATGATAGAGGATTCTCGCTTTGCGTTTGGTGGCGAACGGGAGAATCTTACCCCTACATGTCCCTTTGAGGTAGTATAAGGCCTTGGGTTGGCTGAGAGCCGAGAGGATGGCCGTGAAAGCAAATTCGAGGTACCACTATGTGCCACGGCGAAGAGTGGCCGTTGTCGATGGTTGAAAAGCCTAGACCATTACACTCAACTTGCCGCTATTCTTAATGTCTTTGTTTTATCTCATTTTCAAAAATGTCTAAGAGATTATGTTTTGTGTTCTTGAGCCTAGAGCACTTCGAGATTTTTAGATCCTATTTGACTTGACTTAGGAGTATAATCCTAGTTGTGTTTTTGCTTCAGAGGTTAAATGCATTCTATATTATCCTCTACCCCTCATCAGTGATGTTTCCTTCGTTTAAATATCCTTTATCGATTGCTTATCTATCTTTTGAAAGATGTTTTCATTAGAGAATTGTTACTGATTTTTCTCTATAGAGAAGTGCGGGGATGCAATTTTCATAAGGGGGAGTCTGTAACAATCTAGTTTAGACTGCCTAAAATTAAATTAAAAGAATTATTTAATTTAGTGATAATTAAATAATTAAAAAATAAGGAACTTTTGGTGTTAATTAAATTGGAGTCTGGAGAATCTATTTGTACATGGTTCATGTAAATGAATTTTAATAATAACGAAATTAATTTCAACATTAGAAATATGATTTTTCCATAAATAGATTATTGTGGTAAAATTATGAAGAATAATTTTAATTGTAAAAGTTGTATTAAATTTTGGATACAAACGGTGTATTTTTACAACGTTAATAATAACAACATATTTTATTATGGAAAATATGGTTAATTAAATTTAAACATGTTGTAATTTATAAAATGAAGATTTTATCTTATAGAACTTGTTAAAAGTTGAGCAGTTGAATTTATAAAAGACATACAAGTTTATTTAAATATAAAGTAAAGTGTTTTATAATTCAAAGTTGTAATTAGCGACATCTTGTGATAAGAGAATTTAGCAACACTTCTTATTGGATATATAACCATTATCCTAAAGCCATTAGCACATAAACAAATGAAAATATGTTTACCTCATTTCTATCTCTCTCAAACCAGCAAACACAAATCATCTCCACCTTCTTCGCAAACCAAATCAAAGAGAAAACTCTATTTTTTTCAAAATTTACATAAAAACTTAGATGCTCCAAAAATTATAACAAATAAAATAAATTCCCAAGAAAAACTTTAAATTTGGATATATTATTGCTAACATGTTCTATCGCCTCTAATCCAAATTTCATGGCATTTGGTTTTGTTTTGATGGGTTACAATTCTTCTTTTCTCAAGTGTTTTTCAAGTAGATCTAGGCTAAAAAATGAAGGTCAGTAGAAAATTCATAACTTATTGTATAAAAATGATAAAAATATGAAATTTGATATGCTATTCTCAACTCATAAATATACATTCCTTAAATATTTCATAGGAAAATACTTAGTTTTGCTATGTCAAATAGTTGCTGCACTATGGGTCGAATTTTGAAAATTTTAATTGTTTTGGTTGAAACAAAGTGCAGGCAATTTGAAGCTCTAAGCATGATTGAGGTGAATAACCCTCACACTTCTAGTCTAGATTCATTTGTACGAGGTCGAATGATGAAATACTAGTTTTATTGATCTTTGTTTGGTGATTGTCAGCGTTTTTTAAATCTACTCCTTATTTGTTTACTGTCAGTTTACTGCTTTCTAAATGTTGAAATTAGACTTTGCAAATTTTTAATGTTGTTTTCCAATGATATTCTAATATGAATTTTAGGTCCTGAATTAATGGAAACTAATTGTATTTTGATGCATGTGTTCTATGGAAGAAATTCCATTTTGGATGTATTCAATTATTGCTGAATTTCAATGGTTTAATTCGTATTTCTAGATTTTATGAAATTTATGTTTGACCAAATTATTTTTTAGATTTGCTTTTAGGAGCTAATGATTGTTTTGTTATTTGGTGAATAATTTTATGAATTCTCTTTGTTTAACTCTATATGAGTTTCATGCTAACCATATGTGAGTTTTTATGTCCTATTATAGCTTGTAAACTATCATAACTTTAATCTCACTTTGATTTGAATTAGACCAAACTGATCCGTTTATTATCTTTATGTAATACTCGGGTCAGACCGAGATATTTCAGGTTCTTCAACATGATGATCTTAGAATCGGATTAGTTTGAGGCTTCTTTATATGCTTTAGTAGACTTATGGTCTAGTTATTTGTAGTCCTTCTTGTATGTCGAAATAGAGATTCATTTTGATGTATATTCATTTATTATGTCTTAGATATCTCATATGTCTATCATGGATCTTTTATGACCACCTTTTGTAGTTCACATCATGTATCATATACATCTTCACATCCGCTTTATGGAAATGCTTATGTTTATTTCTCGCGTTCTATGATTTTATATTCTGTTATATTTTATATTTTTCTAAATTATATTAAGCCATTGTGTTGTTATTTTATGCCTGGATCGGATACATTGAATCCACTTATAAAAATGGTATTTTCACTCAATTCTACATTTTGATACTTGTCCAAAGTAATAATACATATGATCTTTCCTAACAAGTCATATTCACTACGTTAACAGAAAATATTACCTTGTAATGTTCTTTGTTAATGAGCGCTTAAAGGTAGGCCGTCATAAGATTGGATGTTGAGTAACTCCGAACCAGTATAAAAAGATTCATAAAACTCGGTAAACATTATTCACTCCCTCCCCTTTAGTGTTAAATTAGCCTTAAGATCCATTTTCTATAATCATACATCGGCAAGGTATGGGAAAACTGAAAATTATATTCTAAATTTGGCATCACCATGGCATTGGTGCAGCGTTGGAAAGTGGCAGTAGAAAGGCGTTGAAAAAAGAATGTTGGAAAGGCATCGAAAAAATGGCGTTGGAAAGGTCTTAAACAACTAACGCATGGCATCACAAAAGGCATCAGAAGACTCACAACATATGGCGTTTGAAAGGCGTGGGAATTTTTTTCCATGCTAGTTTTCTGATTCAAAAATAGCGTCTAAAACAGGTTTTCCAATGCCAAACCGATGACATTTTGGCATTAGAAAATTAGTTTTCTATTGTAGTGTTTGTTGCAACTAAAGGAGGTTCTTGGAGGATCTTAGCTCTACTTCCTCATCATCTCCTATCTTCCTCATTCAATAGTCAAATACTATTGATTGTTCTAAGCTCTTGTACTTATCAATCACTTGTAATAGTGACTTTAATTTCTTTCAAATCCATAACCAATCAAAATATAAAATGGGCATAGGCAAGAGATTGCCGAACCACTATAAAAATCTTGTTCTTGTAGTTCTTCTTCTCCTATTTTGGTATTATCTACTAGATCCAGGTCTCACAAGTTCCATACAACATATCTTTGGGTGTCGATCATTTTTGGTGCCAACATTCTGGTGATTTCACTAAGAAAACAGAACCTGGGCTTAGATCTAGCTCTCTTTTTTAGGTTGGATAGATCCAGTAGTTTGATCCAAAAAACTTGCTTGGCGAATTAAAAGGATTTCTAATAGAAAATCATGGCTCCTAGAACAGGAACATCGCCCGGGATGGTGGTTGGGAGAGATGAAGAGTATGCCGATCAACCTAAAGTAGGAAAGCATCAAACAATGCTAGGATCCTCTGCTTAATAGGAAGTATTTACCAGAGGAGAGCTTAAGAAAATGTAGTAGGAATTGAACCACAAGATAGTGGATAGTCAGAAATCTTGGAAGGATAAGGTGGGCACTTTGCTTAACCCGCAGCCACAAAGAACCATGAGAACTAAAAGGGATAATTCATTTACGGTTGAACATGAAAACTCCTCTATTTTGGTCTAAATAGAAGGGATGGGAAGCATAAGTAGAAGGTTTGAGTTGTTGGAGGACTTATAGGAGGAAGCATGAGTGAACACCTACAAGAAAACCACCCGACACTAAGAGGAATCCTCTCGGCATCAAGATAAATTTAGGAGGGAGGCGATGCTTAGGAAGGTAGTGCAATGATGGTTTCTGATAAAGAAGTGGATTTGCAGCTTGATGATGATGGTTTGGAGTTGGATGTTTATGATAATGGAGAAGGTTTGGAGTGGTTTTCCTAGAGACAGGAGAATCTAGATGTCAATCGACAAACCAAGGCCGTTTGTAGAACCAAACGCTCGGTGTATCCCTTGATAGTCGACCTCTGGATAACTATGCTAGTGAGGAATACATAACTGACATGATAAATGATTGGTGGAGGAAAGTAAAGGCAGAAAGATTGAAGATTGAGGTTTTGCACTAAGTAGGACTCCATTCATAGAAAATATTCTGAAGGAAGAGTACACTAGAAAGTTCAAGATGCCAATGATGCCATCATGTAATGGTGCTACTGACCACGGGTAACAGTTACTCAAGTATCAATGGCATAAGGATGGAGTTAGAGCTACGGATGGTGTTTGTTGTAGCTATTTCATATCTTCTTGGAAGTAATCACTTCTGTGTAGTTCGGTAGGCTTGTACCAGAATCTATATCTACTTTTGATGGATTAGCAAAGAAGTTCTTGGAGTCGTTTAGGCTCTATGCTTCCCAGGCAAAGGACGCGACGTCCTTGTCTGGTTTATCTCAAGGAAACCATGAAGTCACTAAAGGGTTTCTTGAATCGATTCAACATCGCTGCTATGGAGGTCAGCAATCCAAAGGAAGATCTTGTATTTATGGCATTGATTCAGAGCATACATCAGAACATGGATTTTGGTAGGTGGCTTAAAATGAAATAACCAACTATTATGGAATAGTTCCATCGAAAGGCAATCCCATTTCTATGATTAGAGGAAGCAAGCCTAGTTGAAGGAAATGTTAGTGACAGATAGCCGAAGGAGGTAATTCAAAGTAGGACGGCGGTTAAATAGGACAGAGAAAATTCTAGTGGAGTTGCAGGAAATGTTAGAAATACTGGGACATAACGAGAATAAGAAGTGCCCTAGAAATATGCTACTAGAGAATTATACGCCTCTAAATCACACATTAGAAAATATCTATCTTGCTACTCAAGGAACCGAGCAATACAAGAAACCACCCAGGAGGGTGGTGTTAGAGAAAGTGAAATGTTCTAGAAAGCTTTGTCGCTTCTTGAAACTCATGGACACAACGTGAATGAATGTCATCACTTGAAGGACTTGATTGAGGTGCTGATATGGAAAAGAAAACTTCAGCAGTATGTTAAGCAATAACATAACATTGATCAAGCTATGGGCCTCCAGGGATCCACATCTTAAGTAAAATCCCTTAGATCCAGTGAAGAATTGGCTAGATATATTGATGGAAGAAGGCAGATTAATACCATAATCGAAGGTCCTCACCCATTAGAGAAAAGCTAGGGTGGTATGAAGAGGTGTGTGAGTTCACTGAAGCACGTACCATAGGAAAGTTAGTACACCGTCGAAAATGGAGCTCCAGCTAAGTAAAAAAAATGATGAAGGATGATATTGTGTTTAGGAACAAAAATTTTGACAAAGTTGAGGCACCAACCCGTGATCCCATGGTGATGACACTGAGAGTTAGACCAGCAGTTATGCTTTAAGTTTCGGTGGATAATGGAAGCTCAGTTAAAATTATGTTCAGAAGGACTTTTGACCATATAAAAATAATATAAAGGATGTGACTACCTGTAAGACGAAGATCTATGGATTTGTAGGTGAGGATAAATAGCTGATTGCGACGATTGACTTACCCATAGAGTTTGGTGAAGGAGAACATAAGGTGGTTCACATTCAGACGTTTGTAATTGTTGATCAGTACTCATCATACAATGCTTTCTTGGGCCGACCAACCTTAGTTGATTTTATGATTGATTGGCTCCATGGTTTTTGACAATGAAGTTCCCTACAAAGAATGAGATAAGAGTAATATGAGGAGACTAAAGAGAAGCAAGGGAACAAGTGTAGTGACCCGGTAGGCTTTTCAACCATCCCAAGCAGTGGCCACTTTCCACCATGGCACCACACTAGTACCTCGAATTTTCTTTTATGGCTAACCTCTCGACCGCAACCAACCATTCCGAGACATGTAGGGGTAAGAGTCTCCTGATCGCAACCAAACACAAAACGAAAACCCCCTATAACGCTGCAATGAAGCAAATTCGATCCCCCACACATGCACGAACGTGATAGCTGCAACACACACGAGCGGCGGCCAAACCTTAGCTGCCGATGGAGGCTGCTCTGGCCGTGCCTCCTTGCATGTCGCTACTACAAGTCCCATGTGTGACTTTGCCACGTCCGTATTTTTAAAGGAAAATCTATGTTTATATTCAAAAATATCTCGTTTATAAACCTCAAAATTCTAAAAACCTATCAAGGTGTGCCGCTTGACGTTTATAATTTATACCCCTATTCCAAACGCAATGAAAAAGGTTTCGAGTCCTAATTCGATCGTATGAAGAAGATAACCTATTAGACCCAATTATTTAAATTAAATTTAATTAAATTATTCTAGGCATTTTCAGATCGTATGACCAACCGACACATCCAAACATTACGAAATTTGAAATCTGATAATAGTTGACTAATACGGATCCAATGGAACTCGTTTCGTCGAATTTCGAGATTGTGCCCCGGATCGCTATTTTAACGGTCGATTAAATTGACGATTTCCGAAAGTTACGAAATCACTTGAAATTTTAGTTTTGAAATCTTACTAACCAAACTATAATTTCAATAGAATTTATATCAACATTGGAAATCGTTTTCGATTCATATTCTACTCTAATTCAATTATATAAATGGTTTCTAATTATTAATTCAACAATTCAATTTATCCAATAAATCGCTATATTTGAAACTTAAGTGTTAATCCACTTATTTGATCGTTAAATTCCATATTAAAATCCTGTTCACATTTCAAAAATAAACATTTAAAATAAATTAAAAGTTCAAAATCAACGACCAAAATCCGGGTCATTACATTCCTTCCCTCTTAAAAGAATTTCGTTCTCGAAATTGCTAAGGTAGGAAAAAACGTTCCAAACCCATTAACTTTTCCAAAATCCACTCAGTGAAAATTCGATATTTCACTTTTTTAATCTTTTATTTCTAACCCAAACAATTAGTTTTCAATTCTAATTCCAATTCTATTTTTTATTTAACTTTACTTAAGTTAAACTCCAATTTCTAAATTTTCCACTTTCTTACCTATATTCATATAGCAATTTCACCATTCGAATTTCTTACTGTCTCAATTCCCAATAAATTTACTTAACTTTCCTTAAGTTAATTTCAATTCACATAATCCATTTTAACTTACTTGAGTTAAAATTTATTTCCTAAAACTCAAATTCCACACTTTCCTTTCTTGTTGAAATCATCCTCCCTTTATGCATTCATACTTTTTTTCGATGTTTTCCCCAACATTTGTATTAAAATCCCAGAATTCAAACACCCTGTATATATTTCAAATCATTTTAAAATCAAATATATACATATATACTCTTTTTGGTTCAACAAACTACTTCCTTCGAATTGCAAAATCAATCTGATTTATCCAAAACAATTCCCTTGGAATTTTCAAAACAACACTTGTTATCGCCGAAAAATCTCCATATCAATTACTATGGTAGCAATTCGTCACTTAGAAACTCGAAAATGAATACTGATGATGCCACAGTCATCACTAGGATTATTTTCCAGCGATTGAAGTAAGTTCAATGCTATATAACTTCCAAAATCCATTTAAAACCATTTTTCCATTCAAAAATATCTCCAAAATAATAATACTATTATTTATTTTCAAACATTTTGGAAAATGCTTCTAAAATCTCCGGGATTTAATTTTTCCAATTTCTGGTTTGAATCCATTTTTTTAGTTTTTAACTTATTTGTATAATTCATACTTATACAATCAAAATTAGTATTTATAAACTATTTCAAATTTTAAAATCTTATTTTGGTTATATAATTATAACCAAACACGTTAATCTACTATAAAATTTCTAGAAAATTATTCCTTTTATATCAAAATATAATTTGGGTAAAATTATTTCATTTACCCCTTCAAAACAATACTTTATCGTTAATCGTGTTTAAGTGTTTAGAAACTCCTATCGATGTTGTGGCATCCCACTACTCGACTAGAATTCATATACCACTCGATAGATAAATTAACACGGTACAAAACAATTTATATTCACTAACAAATACGCGCTCAAATCTATTAATACACTCAAACTTATTCTAGTGTATTACTGCCCCTATCTCAAATGAGTAATCCCCACCAAAACCAAGGTTCTCACTTAACCTTCAGCTCTGATACCAAGTGTAAAGGCCCATAGCTCCGTACCCTTTAAGCAGACCATAATTCACATCGTTTCAACTCAAATTGTTTGGAAATATGAATCTTTAGGTGTGATAACATATTTGGTCTATCCAAGTTAGGGGAAGGCCGGTCTTGGGTGGCAGGGGATCCCAGCGAGGTCCTCGGTACATTTTTCTAGAGGTATACTATGAAGGACGGTATCCAGTGGCCCAGTCATTGTACGGGATCCGTTCTCTAATATGAGCCTTTACAGTTTTGTTTGTAGAGCCTAGTATGCTGGAATTTAATAAATGTAACAATTTCACTTAATTGAATAAGTATTTGTGCTTAGACATTATTATAATATCTTTGGATTTTCTATAAAATGTTTTGGTAATCATAAGGGTAAAACCCATCGTGTTTATGTGTGGCATAGTATTACGAGATACCTTTGTTTTTCAATGGATTTTGCTAACTTTAATAATTCAAATTGAATATGCTTTCTTATGCTGGTTTTCCACACGGACTATGGTGTTATTTTATTATAATGCTCGAGTCAGACCGAGTATTACATATTCAGGTTAGAATTTTATGGAGTTTAGGAGACTAGCTGGAGGAGTTCAGACGTATATCACGTACTTGGTTATTTCCGCTGTATGAGTTATGTTTATCGGGAGAAGTTGATATAACTGTTCGGATTGATGTATTGATTATTGCACTCTGATGATTGTAAGTATAAAATAGTTATAGAGTCTTTTGTATAAAATCTGTTACTATATATTATATTTTTTTCTTGTGTTTGTGAGATTCGGTATTGTTGTTCTATTTTCTTTTCTACCTTTTTCTTCTTCACCCCTAATGCATCGGTATTTCCGACACTTGAATATCGGCATGTTATTTAGTGAACGTATTGATGTCGATTTTTGACGTTCGAAAATCCCCATTTGTTACACTTGTAATATCAATTAAATATTCCACCGGTCTCATTTTATTTAATTTTAACACATTAAATCTCTTTATAAAAAGGTATGTACTTATTCCATCAGAGTGAGTACGTTCTCTAACCATTCTTACAAAAATATTTGAAAACCCTTTTAAAATAATTAGGAAAGCACCACTACGGTATCGACCATGGGTTCACAGCTCAATGGTTACGTCTCTATCCTGGAGAAATCCAAAACTTAACTGTAGGCACCCACTACCTTCGATATCGCCATGAAAGTACACCATTACTTTCCAAAAACTTTATTAAATAATTTTTTCAAAATTATTTATGAAATTCCTATATAAATTTCCAAGTTTATTTTAGACAAATACTCTTTAAATATAAGTTATTATATAAAATAATATTAATATTGAGTAATTTGTTCTTTAAAATAAAATGCTGATTAATTATAATAGTAATTAACTTAATATCAACTCATTATAAGCTAACTTAATTAATAAATTAAATATGCTTTAAACAATTCAAAACAACTAAATAATTAATTTTTTGAAATATTGTTAAACACCTTTTAAAATTACCTTGTTAATAATTAAAAATCCTCCATTTTAAAACAAACTCAATTTCACGATAAAAATGTATTTTCCAATTCCGATATAACCGGTTTAACATTTATAAATCCCTCTCGATTTATCACCAATTTGATTTACGTCCCAATTTCGTAAGTCCCCTTTTCACATTTCTAAAAATAAACCTATCATTTATTTTTAAGCAGGTTTACCCACCTCCTTATAAATCCTCACCGTGAATTTGTAACTTCACTTTATCTACTGATAATCACTTCACTTAATTTATACACCTTGTTTATAAATTCCATTGTCTTATTTCCCGTTTATAACGGTTTCATAGTAATTTATTGATTACAAATTGATTTCTAATTTTAATTCCATTTTTAAATCAATTTCTTAAATCACCCAACCATGTTCCAAACCCCACTAAATTCCGATTCCACTTCCATTTCATAATTTATCCTTATTTGATACCTAGTATAACAATTTTATATTTTACTTTCAAATTTCCTTATTATTTTCCCAACTATTTAAAATCTCAATTTTTAAAATAATCTTTTACACTTAACAAATATTTCTTAAGTTTTATTATATAAAAATCCTTTGCTTTACATCATTCCAAAATCTCTATTTTCCATATTCCGCAATTATCAAGTATAATTTTTACAATCAAACTATTTATTTTACCAAAATTCATTTCTTTTAATTAATCCAATTTTACTATAAATATTTTTTCTTCCGATTTCCCTTCTATTATATTTTTTTCCAAATTCATGACATTTATTATTGGTATTTTAGAAATACTAAAATCTATACCAAAAACTACCATAGCATCCAATAAATTCAAATCGCACTATGATCTACCACAGATTATTCAAATAGACCATATATCAATATATATGAAATTGAATTCAACAATTTTGAGGAATCCAATTGGATCCCTCCAATCTGTTTCCCAGCATCCACAGATGTTAATGCAGTATAAAAATACCAATCCCACTTCGAGGGGGATATCGCAGTATATAACATCATCCGCTTTTATGCGGGGAGCATAGGGTCTCGTCCGCAATATATATGTGTGAGTATCAATCTAACTACCAATATATATTAATATATATAATATCACTTTCAACTAATGATAATTTATCAATTCAACCAATCATTCAATAATTAATTTTAACTATTTTAAATTAAACTAGCAGTCCAAAAAGAGTGAGATTTACTCACCTTGATTTTTATTTGCAATCCATTCCAATAATAAATTAAATTGAACTATCGGTTGCTTCCAAAAATTCCCAAATCAATTTTGTTGCGCAGCACTCATAGATACGAATCCGTTGCCGCTTGTTTCATTAAATTTCGATCTCATACAAATATGTTACGAATTTTATTAGCATATGATTTTAATAATACTTAAGTTAAACAAATAAATTTTAATTACCTTTAACTGAAACCAATCATGGATTATCAGAACCCACCCAACTCCCGCTAGAACGTGTTTCTACTTCAAGCTCCCACTCTTTCTCTTCGTGCCACCACCAGACTTTGAACCTTCGCCTTTCTACCTTAGCTTGCCTTAACTCTCGACTGGAACCTCGCCACTACCCTCGAATCTCAACCTACACTGCTGCCGCCTCCATCGAGCTCGAGCTCGAGCTCAAAGCCCATGCCTTAAATGTCCAACCCAAGATCCCTCCACTACTCACGCCACTGCCATTTCCAGTTCGCGCATCCCCAGCACGAACGCCAATGCCTCCACATCTCGAATTCGAGCTTAAGGCCAGTTGCCATCCTAAGCTTGACCACCGCCTAAACAAAAACCGAATAGCAAGCTCCTCCACCGTCGGTCGTGGTCGCCTTCCCTATCGTGAGCATCATCTCACATCTCACGTTGAAATTTTCTTCGATCAATAATTGTTTTCTTCTTTCGTTTGCTATAATTTGAATAATGAACAAACGAGGCAAACGATCGGTGGAGAGTGAAAATTTTGAAGTGAGACGCCCTGTTTAACCTTAGCTTAGGGATTTTTTTAGAACAGAATTTTCGATTGATTTGTGAAGTTTGAGTTATTTTTCTTTCTTAAAAAGGAAGAGAGAGGGAGGAACAAGACACGATGGTGGTATGAAGGAGAGAGGAATGGTACAATGAAAAGATAAAGTTACATCTGAAAGAAGTTTGACTAACTAATAAAATAATTTAATTTCAAAATGTCTTGATCCATGCAACTTAAAATCTTGAACTCCTATCGAGGCGTGCCGCTAGGCGTTTATAATCTTATACCCTTATTTCGAATGTAATGGAAAAGGTTTTGAGTCCTAATTCGATTATATAGAGAAGATAGCTTTTTAGGCCCAAATATTATATTAAAATTTTCGATATTAATTTCAACGTATACGATCAAACGATAACTCCAAACGCTTCGAAATTTGAATTCGATAATAATATAGTATTAGGGATCCAATAGAAATGGTTTCGTCGAATTCCGAGACTGTACCTTGGGAGACTATTTTTACTCGTCAATTCAAATGAGTTATTTTTAAAATTGTACAAATCGCTTTTAAATTAAATTTAGGAAGTTTTATTATCTTCATTATTATAAAAAAATTATGAGCCTTTAAATTATTTTTATCAGGCTTAAAACTCAAGATTCAATAATTTAACCAATTTTCAATTATTAAATTCAATGATTTAATTCTCTAATAAATCGTTATATTTTAAATATATGTTAAAATTTAACTTTTAAATATTTAAAATAAATTAAATATTTGCCTGAATGATTGCTTAAAATAGTTAAGTAACCGACTATCAAATCAGGACCCAAACTATAAATTTGGGAATATCTAGGAGAAATGGGAGAATTATGTGGCACAATTACCGTTCGAGGTGCTATACTATACCTATAAACTCGTTTCATTCTTCTAGGACGTTTATAAGGAATTCCATCCACTAATAGTTAGGCGGTGATCTTCGATCTTATTTTCATATGTTTATTTCCTAAAAAACCGGGGTTGAGCTTACCAAAAATATCGAACATTGTTTCAAATAGACCGGGATCAGATAAGTCATCCGAAAAGCACTTTAATCCATTGAGTATGTTTTTGAAGTAAAAACAAGAGCATGAAGTCGAAGATGGAGCAGTGAAGTGCAAGGGCTAATTGCTACTAATCCCTAAGATGATTCAAAAATGGATGTAGTAGGAATAGTGCCTTCGGTTCCGTTTGGACCCAGAATGGATTTGTATGGATGGATGCTGTTAATACATTGTGATTGGAGGACAATGAGCATTCTAAGTGAAAATTTCTTTAAAAATTAATCGTTGCATCTAGCCTCATCATTTGGGAAAGACTGAAAATCAGAGTAGATGCAGCAAGGCTAAGTGGATCGCACCCAATTAGGGTATATTTATCACCTTTCTAGATACCCTCAAATATTATTACTATGGTGCGCGAAAGTGCTCGGAAATGGTGGGAACAAATGGGGTGATAGCATAATCGGTCTATCTAGGTTAGGGGTAGTCCGGTCTTGTGTTGCAAGGGATCCCTGTGTGGTCCTCGATACATTTTTCTAGACGTTTACTACGGCAGGTGGTACCCTAGTGCCTAGTCATTCATATGGAATCCATTCTCCAATACGTGCCTTTACGGTTTTGGTTGTAGAGCCTAGTATGCTGAAATTTAATTAATGTAACAATTTCGCTGTTTGAATAAGTATTTGTACTCAGATACTATTATAATATCGGATGATTTTAATATAAAATGTTTTGGTTATCATAAGATAAAAACCCGTCGTGTTGATTTGTGGCATGGTCTTACGTGATACCTTTGATTTTCAAAGGGATTTTGATAACTTCAATAATTCAAATTGAGTGTGTTTTCTCAAGCTGGTTTTCCAGATTGACTTGGGTATTATTTTATTATAATTCTTGAATTAGACCGAGTATTTCAGATACATGATAGGATGCTATGGAGCTCAGGAGACGAGCTGGATGATGAAGACGTATCAGACGTACTTGATTTTTATTCCGCTATGTATTATAGGCTGTATATTCAGCATTTGTGAGGATAAGTTATTATAATTGTCCGGTATTGTGTCATTGGTGTGTTGCACAATGATGATGTATTATATAAATAACAGTTATAGTTCTTTCTATATAAAGACCAGTTGTTATCTATTATATATTGTTCTGCTGCAATTGTGAGATTCTGTGTTGTTATTTCTATTTTCTTCTTCCATCTCTTTCTTCTTTTCCCTAACGATCTGGTATTTCGGGCAGTCGATTGCTTGGCATGTAATATTGTGGATGTACTGATATCGATTTTCAAGTGTCAAAAATTCCAAGCCATGACAGGAACACTATGTTGTGGAACTATGGGGGGTAAAGCACTGGGGGAAAGGAAAGGATGTAGGGAAGACTCTCCATATTCAAGACTCGCAAATATATCAACTAAAGACTGGACCTTGGCTCTGGAGCTATAAGCAATTTGATAAGGTTATGGATCCCAGGAAGTAATCAGGGGAAGGGTAACCAACACCAGTTGAGCTGACGATGAATATTCAAATCGATATGGATGATCCTACTCGGGTTCTGAAGATTGGACCTTAGCTCAATTCTTACTTGCGAAAGGATTTGGTGAATTTCCTCTAACAAAATCTTGATGTGTTTGCCTGGACAATTTAGATTGTATGGGATATCGCTAGAGATAGCATGTCATGCACTAAATATTGGCACAAAGTCCATGCCAGTAAAGAAATAAAGGCATATTCTGGGTCCGGAGCGATCAACAACATTAAAGAAAGAAGTGGATAAGCTATTGGCCAACAACTTCATCCGCGATGCTTTTTACCCTGATTGGGTATCTAACCGTGTTAATTAAGAAGTTGAATGGGAAATGGCAGACGTGTGTCGTCTGTTAGGATTTGAATAAGGCAGCCAAAAGGATAGCTTTTCTTTACCCAAGAGCGATCAAATGGTGTGTGGAACCATAGACATGAATCACACTCTTTTATGGATGCTTATTCAACTCAAAACCAGATTCCAATGCATATACCATTTCAGGATAAAACTAGCTTTATCACAGATTTGGGATTAAGGCTATTCAGTTTGAAGAATACTGAAGACACATGCCAAAGATTGGTGTGAACTCTATGTTTAAGAATCAAATTGAGCGAATTATGGAAGAATATGTAGGTGACATGCTCGTGGAATCATGGTTGTCGTGAAACCATTTGGATGACCTTTTACAGATGTTTGAAGTTCTATAGAAATACAAGATGAAGCTAAATTCATTTAAATGCTCTTTCGAAGTGGCATCAGGAATGTTTCTAGGATTTATTGAAAATGCTTGGGACATCGAGGCTGATCTAGAGTTGATAAATGCCTTAAGGAATATAGCAGCCTTGACTGTAAAAAAGCAACTTCAGAGCATGAATTGAAAGATCACCGCTTTGATTCGGTTTATCTCATCGGTGATGGATAAGTCTATACATTTTTTCGACGCCTTCATGAAAGGTAAGAAGAAATTTAAAAAGAATCAGGATTGTCAGATTTCCTTCAAGGAGTTATTATGGCAGATGGAAACACCACTGGTCTTATCTAAACCACTGGACGGAAAAGACTTATTCATTTATTTAGCAGTGTCTGCTTCAGCGCTAAGTGCAACATTTGTGCACAAGAAGACAAGGATTCAAAGACTTGTATACTGTATCAGCAAGCAGTGTACTAGGGACGAAAGGAACTATCCGAAATGGATAAACTTGCTTGTTGCTTATTGATTGCATCGAGGTTGCTACGACCATATTTTCAGGCTCATCCGATCAAAATGCCGACTGATCAGCCTTTGAAACAGGTTTTACCCACCCAAGAGCACAGAAAGGTTGCTAAAATGGAATTTTGAGCAGAGTCAGTACATTGTCACCTACCATCCAATAAGAGCAATAAATAAAAGGGCATTGGCAGACTTCATCGCTGAATTTACCATGGGGGGTGGTGAGGAAGAGGAGGAGGATATTACGGTTGCAGCTTCTCATAGCAGTTAATTGTCGACGGTATTTCAAATAAATTTAGCTCAGGGGAAAGAGTTGTATTTGAATCACCAGAAGGACAATTAATTCTCTACGCACTAAAACTAGAACTCCCTACAACTAATAATGAAGTTGAGTATGGGGCATTGATAGTAGTAGAAAATAGCAAAGGAACTAGCGATAAAGACGCTGCACATGTTTGGCGATTCCCAACTGGTGGTTTGCCAACTCGGAAAGGAGTACCAGTCCAAGGGTGCATGACTAGCCCATTACCTATCAAAAGAACTGAAATTGCTTGAATACATAGAATATTATATAATAACTCACATCCTTAAAAGGAAATCATGACGACTGATTCATTAACTAAGCTGGCTAGCTCTAGGGAAGCATAACTACATAAGAAAAAGAGTCATGGATGACTCTAATCAAAGGCTATCTAGTAAATGGAACTCTTCGGAGAGGCAGGAATGAGCGAAAGAAAATTTCTCCATAAGGTACTTTGGTTTGTAATGTAAGACAAAATGCTAAACAGAAGAGGATCCTTAACTCCCTTACTTCAGTGTGTAGCCAAGGATGAAGATAGGAAGATCGTCATGAAAATCCATGAAGGCAGCTATGGCGACAACATCGGAGGGAAAGTCTTGGCGAAGAAGATACTTAACTATGGATATTTCTAGTCGACAATAAAATGCGATGCTGGTGATCTCCAAACGATGTGGCCGATGCTAGAGATTCACGAAGATTACAAGAGTACCATAAACAGAACTTACATAAATGGTTAGTCCATGTTTATTTGCGATCTAGTGAATCAGCATCATCGGTGTGTTACCAATGGTAAAGGTAGGAGCCAAGCATGTTATCGCTGTAGTGGATTACTTCATGAAATTGGTTGAAGTGAAACTGCATGTCAAGATTACAACAAAAATGGTAATCAAATTTAGAACAAAGAATATTACTTGCAGGTTCAGAGTACCCAAAAAGATCTCACGAACAATGGGACTCTGTTCGAGAGTGCTGAGTTCAAGGACTTCTGCAAACGTTATAGAATTGAAAAGAGCTTCTCCGTAGTGGCATATCCTTAGGCAAACGGGCAAGTGAAAGCAGTAAATAAGATCATCAAATCCACCTTGATATGGCGATTGACTAGAGCTAAAGGAAATTGGGTTAATGAGCTTCCACTAGCATTATTGTCTTACAGGACAACACACAAATTGGCGACTGGTCACTTGCCATTCGCCTTAGCTTACGGCTAGAAGCTATGATCCTAGTAGAATTGGATGTCCCATATCATTATAGGAGACACTTTAACTAAAGAGAAAATGAGGAACTACTATTCGAATCCCTTGACTTGGTCGATGAGAAGCAAGAAGAAACTGAACTAAGGTGGGCAGCTCACTAGAAAAGAGTAGCATGACACTTTAATGACAAAGTTTGAAACTGTATTTTTGAGGTTTGGGATCTCGTTCTGAAATGAGCTCTCTAAGATGAGGGAGCACTTGGCCTGAACTAGAAAGGACCCTACGCAATTAATCAAAAGCTTGAAGACGGAACATTCAAGCTAACGACTGTTAATGGAATCCCTATCCCACGTGCATGGAACAATGATCTACTCCGGAACTACTACATTTAGTTTTTCTTCATTTTCTTTTGCAAATAAGCCACCTAATGGAACTGTATTCTTCACAAATGAAGTTAGCTTCTTAAACGAATGGAACCGTATTCTTGTAAGAAAAACTATCATTCTGCATGATTAGCATCTTAACTTTCTGAGAATTGACGTTGCCTGGAGATAGGCAATGCCAAGAAGGTCTAAACCATCGAGTTAACGGCAAAAATCGACCCTAACCTTCTAAGAACTGATGTTGCCCAGATATAGGCAACACCGAGAAGGTTTACATTGTTGGGTTGACAGTGAAAATCAACCCTAATCTTCTAAGAACTGACATTGCCTAGAGATAGGCAACATTGGTGAGGTCAAAACTATTGGGTTGATGGTGAAAATCGACCCTAACTTCTGAGAAACGACATTACCCGAAGATAGGCAATGCCAGGAAGATCAAAGCCATCAGGTCGATGGTGAAAAATGGTCCTAACCTTCTAAGAACTGACCTCGGTTGGAGATAGGCAATGCGGGGAAGGTCTAAACTACTAGGTAGATGGTTAAAATCGACCTTAACCTTCTTAGAACATACATTTCCATGAGCCATACAATGCCAGGAAGGTCCAACCCAATGGGTTGATATTCAAAATCGACCCTAATCATCTAAGAACTAATGTTTCCCGTTGATTACGAAGTCAGGAAGATCTAGATCGCCAAGTCGATGGTGAAAACTAGCCCCAACCTATCGACATTCGATGTAGCACGAGGACAGGCAACGACAGGAAGGTTCGATCATTCATTCAGGGATCTATCGGGTAATTCGATCTCATCATACATAAATGAACCACTTCCTAGAGATAGGTGGTATTAAGAAGGAGTCTTTAGATTCAAATCATTGATGTTCCAACTTTTAAGGATCGAAATTGGCACTCGATTGAACTCTTCAGCCTTTAAGATTATGTCGTTGCTTAAGGACAGCAATGACAAAAAAAATTTGGAAAATTTTTATGTACTTGAAAAATATTTATAAATAAAGATAAGAACACAAAATAAAAATGCATTCACAAAAATATATAAATAAATTTTAATTATATATAATTAAATGAAGAAAATAGCAGAAAAATGAAGACTAGCCTTTAAAAATAGAAAATAAATGAAATAAATTATAGAAAATTTTATTATCACATTAAAAATATTTAGAAATGAAAACTTACAAATAGAAAAATTTTAAAATAATTTCAAACAAAAATAAAGTCAAATTTAAATTATATTCAAAAATCTAGGGTTGTTACACTTTTCTTATCATCTTTAAGTACCCTATCATGGGAGTATGCCTTCAGAATGGGTGGACTATTCGCTAGTGGTAGAACTAGGCTCCCCAAATTTGCTAGTAAGGTCATTACTATGCTTCGATGGCCTGATCTTCAATGTGGGAATCTTATATCTCGAGCCTACCGGCTTGGAGGGAGTAGGCTGGGTGAATCCAGGCTCTTGCATCACTTTTATTCTTTATATCCACCCTTAATCTTGCAGCCATGGTCTCATGATTGGTGAAGCACTGATTATTGTTACATCTTCCTCCTAATACACTGAAACATCCTCCAAATTCTCCAGGGCATCAATCTTCTCAAAATCGAGTCCGGGGCCAAAGCTGGAGGCAGGAGCAGCAATTGTAAGCCTCATAGAGATAGTGGTAGATGTAGAAATGATAACTGTCGGTCTTGAGCCCTATGTAGCTAGGGGCGGAGGAGGCAGGTGCGGTTGACCTATCAGTTGATAGAAAGAATAGTAAAGTTTAAAAGTGGAATGCGAAGAGAACTAAAGTTTCTAAACACTGGAGCGATAAGAGAAATACCCAAGGTATGGTTTCTTTCCATGACATCAGCTTCAATCCCCTTCTTCCACTAAGTGCTTCACAGTTTGGCCAATGAAGAGGGAGATGTAAGGTTCAGTAGTTGCAGCCATAGTGGAGGTTGGAATCACATGGAAAGTTGCGAAGCTAACTCAGCCAGATGCAGGAATGATCATCGTTGGCCCTCTAAATTCTGATGTGGATACATTATGCAGACACAATGAGCTCGGACCAGTGAGAGATTTAGAGGCGGTATCAGCAGCATCAATGGCCTCTTTATCTAGGAGGGCCCTTCTAATAGAGAGAAATTCAATGTCCACGACATTGAGGTACACATCCATCGGCTCTTCCTCTGAGCAATTGTCTCCAACCTACGCAGCCTTACAAAACACTTCTTCCTAAATGCTAGCATGGGCCTTGAGATAGTCATCCCCCAACCATCTTTGAGTTTTATTTATGACTATGCTAGTATAGAAGTGCAACATAGTGGCATCGAGCTTGCCGCTTATTTTGGACCTCCCTTCCTAAAGCTAGTTAAGCTCTTATTAAGAAACTACAATTTCAAGGTCGTTGATGAATTTTGCAGTAGACAGCCACTTCATGTCATCGGCGTGTTTCTTCTTCCCTTTACCGAGCTTTTGATTCTCCATATGGAGCTTAGAAAGTTCAGCAGCTTGCTCTAAGATAGTCAGATCCGATGCCCAAATGGTATAATCTTTTTGAGTAAGAGTTCAAGCCTTCTCGTCTTCCTACTTCTTGGACTCCGTACTTTCGAAAATGGTAGCTCTTAGTTGGTCTTTAAAGACAAGCTCAGCAATGGCTTGAGCACGCTTTATCTCTTTAATTAATTCATTGGCACGGACATTCCCTTCATGGGTTTAGTCCCGCTCTTGTGACCTTGTATAGGTTATCCTCTCGACTATTAATCATTCCCTCGAAGTCAGCCCTCTCAAACTCAAAGGACAAAATTTTGGTATAGTTGATCGTATTCACTTCAGAGAATGCGACATACGGCTTCTTCCATTTCAACTCATTGTCAACATGCTTTTGAATACTCTACAAGTCTCGTTCCGCCACCTCTTTCAGGTTATCTGAGATGTTCTGATTGAACTTGATGCTTGTAAGAAGAGATGAGGAAATGAATCTTGTATGCTTAGGGGACTAGTTGGAAGAGTAAACTTTGTAGCAGAAATTCCCTTGGAATGAGGGAAATAACAACAATAAGGGTTTGGAAAGTTGGAACCTATTGTGCGAAGAAGTCTATGCTTGTTTGTGCTACGAAACTATAGTCAAAGAAGGCTCATGCTGCTTGGAGGATTCCCTTGGGCGTTTGGTAGCGTCGCGGGACAACTCATCCTCAGCCTCTCTCTCTTTTCTCTCCTTCTCTCTCCCTCCCCATCCTGTCCTCTCTCTACTTTGTAACCTTCATCAGCTTCATTATCCTTCCTTCTTCGCCTCCCCTTATCAGTTTCATAGAAACGCGGAGGTCAGTCTGGCCTCTATATGCACTAGCATTGTAGGAGAGCTTCTCATAATAGCCACAGCTCATAGAATGTGAAAAAAGGAAAAGATAACATAAGAATCGTGAATTAGAAAGCACAAGTTTATGCAAGGGTGCATGCTCACGTTCTTAGTGAAGTGTTTGACACCGATGACTTCTTAAGTACTCTATAGATCATGTTGGCAAAGAACTAAAGACAGAGTTTGGCCACCTTCATTCATAAAGCCTTTCAATGAGAAGTTGAAGCCTGAACTAGCTTCATCAAGGATGACAATGAAGTCTATTTCGCCGATGTCACCTAAACCGATGAAGATATCACCGAAAGAGCAGGATTGAGGCAAAATCTCTCACGAGGCAATGCAGCTTGTCCCTAACTACTTTGTTAGTCACATTAGTATTATGCTTTGGATAAGGCAAACTTGGGAGAGCAGGACTTGTACAGGGTGTCTCGTCGCACGATCACCTTCCTCACTAGTATGGTATTCGCTATCTCTTTCACCATGCCCTCTTTTTCTTCTTCAACCATCGGCACTTTCCCTTCTCTCCTACTAATTCCTTCGACTTCCTCCAGAATCAGGTACACCTTAACATCTTTTTCCCTGTTACTTGGGGTATTACTACCAACATCTCTTTGAACTCATTTTGAATGGGATCATCTGAGGGCATAACGCTGGTTAGACCAACGACATTCCCAAGAAGACTCTTGCCGAAACTGCAAGTGTGAACGGAAGTGCGTGTACAAGCTCTGGAACCGCTGGGAGTAGGCAGATCAGAAATAGCAAATCTACCAGGGCTGAGCAAATCACACCATTATAAGTTTCCATTCTTCAGAAGGAATGAAATGGTGCATTGTTGGAATCTAACTTCCCGAACACCCTAGAGCATAGTCTCGTGCTCCTTGTGGTCATCTCAACCCAAAATGCCTATAAGGAAGAAACATCAAATTTATAACTTAGGTTAAAGGAATAAAAGTATGGAAGGAATAGAGAAAAGGAAACCTACTTCCTGATATCCAAAATTAGCTAAGGCCGTACGAGAACCGTACGTAGAAATACTCATTTTTGAAGTACGAGCGTTTATTGTGAAGTTATCTAATGACCTTACATTGGCACCAAGCTTTGATTATTACATTTGGTGGACATTCTTGCCTCTTCTTGAAGTGGACTAGGTAAGTTAACTCTCAAAAATTTGGAGCTTTGGTGAGTCAAGTCATGAAGAGAATGTAAAGAAAGCTCGGAAGGGCATATCCGTTTAGAGGAATTTGGGTCGGAGCGGCCCAAGTTTCTATAGAACCATTAAAAAGAAAGGATTGAAAGACGGGACGATGCCACTTAAGTAGACACACGGGCTACATGTTGTACAGCATCTTGAGGGGTTGTGTGCAAACTCGGCCCTCGTGGGGAGAAGAACATCATTTTCTGGAATTCTGTGTTGATGAAAGATGTTTTAGAGTATTCTGGTGGTCAGGATTATAGGCACTTGTTCCGGTGGATCGTTCAGCATTCCTAGACCTAAGACCACATTTAGCGGAGGCGGTTGATTTGCTACTGGCACAACTGGAACCATCGAGCCTTATGATTCTGATGCAATAGGACTGCCCGGTTCAACGGAAATAGTTGGTGAAGCCTGATTAGCAGAAGCTCGAACTTTAGGAGGAGTTGACATGCTCTCGTTGAACATAATCGAGGCGACCGACGAGTCATTCTAAATAATAAAACTTGGCATTCAACATGGTTGAATATGTTTTATTTGGAAAAAATAAGCCAGTATAATCAACGTCTGGAATCCAAAGGATGTTGACTTGAGTTGACCAATCGAATTCTGAGCGTTGACTAGAGCAAGTGAGAATTGTTAATCTATACAGTGCGAATGCCAAGTCCTATACGAAACAAATAGACCGTCCTATGTAGATAGTTTGCTCATGCTAAAAAACGAGTCTGTAACAACCCAAATTTTTTATTAAATATTTTAATTCATTTTATTTAAAACTTTGGTGTTTAATTATCCAAAATTTGAAATTTGAAATTTTTACAATAAAATTTGGATTTTTATTTGTAATATCCTTTCCAAATATAATAAAATAAATAATTTATGTATATATATATATATTTGTATATTTCGTATATATTCATCTCTATGTTATCTTTCTATATTTTCCTTTTTTTACATTCGTTTTATTATTTGAATTGTTATTTGTTTATATCTCTTATTTATTGCTTGGAAAAATTTAAATGGATATACGTTATATTGTCTTAAAGGCATATCTTTTTAAAAATTTAATTATTTTGTTTATTGAATGTTTCTTTGCATATACCTTTTAATTAATGGCAAGGAAACAAATCAAACTGGCGTATGTTACTTTGTTTTAATTGGGATACGTTACATTTTCTTTATTTCTTGCCTTTTTATGTGCCTATCTATTTAATTTCCTACCATAGCCATTCACTATTTTGGTCGTTCCTCACATGTTATAGTTGTGTATTACTTCTTCTAATCATGCATAAAAATCTTCTCAATATATCTCTTCCTCTGATTGAAAGATCTTTGCATACGTTACTTTTATTAAATTGGAATTAAATCCCCTTTATATTTTCTTACCATTTACTCTTTTGGCCGATCATACCTCAAACCTTAGCCACCTCCTCTATTACTAATTCATGTACAAAAACATTTTTCCCACATCTCATTTTATTTCCTAAGAGAAAAAATATAGATCTAAATATCCATGGCTTCTTCTTCCTCTTCTTTCTCTTTTTCCTTTTTGTTTCTGTTTCTTTCTTTGTTTTCTTCATGAATAGGCTCGGCCTCTGCCTCCTATTGCCAACCCCATCACCACTTGCATAGGGTAAAGCAAGGTTATGTCATCTTATCTCAATTAGTTTCATTGTTTATTTCATCTAATCTTTTGTATTAAATATACTTGTGTATGTTGTATTTGTTTGTGTACATAAGTTGAAATCTTGGCTCTCCTATCACTCAAGTTGAATCATGCTTTGTTGTGCATTTTGTGCTTTTCGAAGTTTGATCTTTGTGTTTGAATTGTTGCCTTCAGCTTTAAAAAGGTGAATTTTTATCACTCTAGACATATGTACTTATATTTTTTGTGAAATAATGACAAGTGAATCTGTAGACATTGATATGTTATTCATATATGGCTGTGTTGTGTTTACATGATGATAAATGTCGTTAATATGTTTGTTACATCATCTGTTATGATATTATATGCATACTATTATTTTATTTCTGTTAATCACCACTGCAAGTTCCCTATCACTATGGGTTGAAATGATACAGACCCGAATGGACTTTAGAATAAGGAAAAATCATTATGGGATGAAATGATAGGCACGAGTGACTTTTATTATAATTGATTTACTTGGGATTGCGGGTTTGAAATGATAGAACCTAGATTTTCTTTTTAAATTACGGATTGAAATGATACACATCCGTATCACTTGACCTAGGTTAGTAAATATTATACAGGCCCATGGTTGTATTTTTAAATAATATTCTCCTGAAGATTCATTCAGTGTTTTGGTTATTTTCTGAATTTTTTTAAGTATTTTGAAATTATGAATATATGAAATTTTAACTTAATTTGATTTAATGCTTTAAATGGTAATGGTGTATTTGGTTTTCCTGTAAGCTAAAATTTAATAAGTCTGTTATTGGTTTAGGAAATTTCTAGATTTTATTTAGAATAAATATCTTAATAATTAAATTTGATTTAATATGGAATCTTGAATTTAATCTAGTAACTTTAATAAAGGTTATTTCATGAAATGGATTTGGTTTGCATAATAAATGATGTATTTTGGATACAATGAAATACAGTTTAATTGGACTTTTGTAATAAATATTTAACTCGGAATCATAGTTATTTGAAGTATAAATGAATAAATTTGCAAAGGAAATTGATTATTATATTAACCATGATAAAATATTTTATTTGTGAAATGGATATGTTTTGGAAAATGAATACTTATGGTTTATATGGTAAACATGTAATTGTAATTAATGTGATATTGATAAATACAATGGATGCATTTTATTGTGATAATAAAATGTATGTTAAAAATGTACATTTGATATGTAATTTTAATTAATGTGATATTGATTAAGACAATAAATGCTCTTTATTGTGATAATAAAATGTAAGTTTAAAAAATGTACATTTGATATGTAGTTGTAATTAATGTGATATTGATTAAGACAATAAATGCTCATTATTGTGATAATAAAATGTAAGTTTAAATGTACATTTGACATGAAATTGTAATTAATGTGATATTGATTAAGACAATAAATGCTCTTTATTGTGATAATAAAATGTAAGTTAAAAATGTACATTTGACATGAAATTGTAATTAATGTGATATTGATAAAGATAACAAATGCTCTTTATTGTGATAATAAAATGTAAGTTAAAAATATACATTTGACATGCAATTTTAGTTAATGTGATATTGATTAAGACAATAAATGCTCTTTATTGTGATAATAAAATGTAAGTTAGAAATATACATTTGACATGTAATTTTAGTTAATGTGATATTGATTAAGACAATAAATGCTCGTTGCTGTGAAAATAAAACTTAAGTAAAAATGAACATTTGACATGTAATTTTAGTTAATGTGATATTGATTAAACCAATACATGTTTTTTTTACTATAATAATGAAATGCAAGTTAATAATATACATTTAAGTTAACATATGGAATTTCAAATAAGTTTATTTAAATTAAAAGCATGATTTATTTAGTATCCAAATGAATTAATTAGTGTAATAAAATACAAATGATAAAATAACTATGGTAAGAATTGTAAGTATATAAACATTGGATTATATAAAATGGTAAAGTGGGAAGTATATACTATTTTGAAATAAAAGATATGGTTTTGAAGTGGATATGATAATTTGGTTTTGAAAGTATATACTATTTTAAAATAAATGATATGGTTTGAAATGGATGTGATATTTTGGTTTTGGAAGTATATGCTGCTTTGAAATAAATATCTATGGGTTATAATAACTATTGGTTGGCAAAGAGACCGCGATCTGTGACGACCCACCTTTCTAACCCCAGAAAGACGTATCATCAATAAGAAAGAAAGGGATAGAAATAGAAAAGAATAGAAAGAAAGAAATAACAACATCAGAATCTCACAGCGGAATGGAACAAAATATAATACATCACATAACTATTACGTAGTTTTTACATATATCAGAGTTATACAATATCATACGCATGACAGTCATATACATATATGTTAATACATACATCCAAAATACATCATATACTAACTACACAGCGGAACTACATAGATAGATACATACGTCTGGTCTTCTTCTCCAAGCTCCTCCAGAAACCGAAATCCAAACCTATCACTTGGCTACTCATAAAAATTTGAGTACTCAAGAGTTTATGGAAAAAAAATATAAACTGCGGGTCAGACATGGGTCTGGTGTGATTAAACGGTTAAAGTTGTTTAACTTTGAAAACCATTTGAAAATTAAGGTATCACTTAAGACTTTCCACACATAAACACGAGTAAGTTTTTACCTTACGCTAACCAAAACATTTTATAAGAAATCCAGTGATAGTATAATAGTGTCTAGGGTTTTCAAGTAAATAGAAAATAGCCGAAATTGTTACATTCATTAAATTCCAGCTACTAGCCACAAAGTGGGTAACACAAATCAAAACCATAGGGTCTCGCAGGGAAAATGGGTCTACATCAATGGCAGGGCTACTGGTGTACCCCCGTCACGGTACGGGGCCTAGATAACCGTACTAAAGATCACTCCCGACCCCCTACAACACAAGGCTGGAACCATTCCTTACTGAACAGTCCCGAACAAGATAACCCCGTAGTTGTGGCCAACAATTGCCCACACAGCCGATAAAAAGGGATATCTAGACAGGGGTATACCTCGTCCTGCTTGGGCATGACCCACCTAACCTTGCTGCATCTCCCCTGTTTTAGCCATTCCCGGTTGACGAGGCTTGAGGCTGCGATTACCTTTAGAGAACATATCTCTTAGAATGCTCATCGTCCACCTGACGATGAGCTGAAAGCATTCAATCCATACAAGTTTGTTCCAGGTTCGAACGAAACTAAAGGCATTATCTCGTTACACTCATTTTGGAATCATCCTCAGAGTTAACGACGATAACCGTTGCATTCTGAAATACCATCTCGATCTTCAATTGAGATGTCACGACCTATCGTTTAACTTGGATCGATGTGGGCTATGGAATATCGAATTGATACCCGATCCCGGTCTCATCGAAATCTAAACGCCATTTTAAGGGCCAAGTTGTTTAATAGTTTAAACAGTTTAATTCAATACTTTGAATTCACATAACAGCTATCACAGATAAATCATACACAGTCGTCACAGATATCCAGAATATATCACAGAATATCACCCAATAGATATCATAATCAATCAAACAATGATCATCAATTCATATCAAAATAGTTTGACGAACTTAACTTAATTAATTACTTAAGGATAAATCATTATTATTTTGTTCGATTAATCACTAATAAATCAACTTATTACCTTTATTAATTACTTCTTAATTACTTAATTAATTAATTCTTAATTATTAATTTATAACCTTAATCGTTAATTAGTAAAAGTTAATTACCCATTTAATTACCAATTAATTTCTTAATTAATCTTTAATTACCAATTTATTAAGCATTTAGTTAGTTAATTACTATTTATTAATTAACTTTAAGTAGTTAATTAAAATTCTTAAGTTCAAATTGGTTTAAACACAAAGTTATAAATAGTAATCTTTAATTACACAATTATTAAATCTTAAATTACTTATATAATTACAAGTATAAATTAATTACATTCTTAATTAACCTATACCTTAAATTAACTAACCATCTTACATTAGAAAATCTTTCTTAACAAAATTTAAGTCAAATCTTAGCTTAAGACTTGTCAACAATGTTTACTTAAATAAATATTAAACTTTACTTTAAATCTATTATCGTATCAGAGCAGTAGGTCGAGCAAGTACCTAGGCCCTTGAGTAATATCTATCTTGAGAGTGCGTATTTGTATTTTCATATAATTATATACCTATCAAAATTTGTTGAGTTACCTGTCCAGGTGGCCAACATGAGTTCTGGAAGGAGAGGCAGAGGTAGGGGCAGTACCTCGACTGATAATGGACGAAGTGAAAATGCTAGTGAGGCTGTAGATCCAGTACCGCCTCAGGTTAGTTTTGCCGCCTTATGCAAATACTTCATTAACCTTGGAGGCCAACCATTTAAAGGGTCAGAATCGATAATTGAAGTTCAAGCTTGGCTACGCTCTTGTGAGCGCATCTTTAAGAGTATGAAGTTGTCTGATGAACGAAAGAGGGAAATGGCATCGTGGCAATTGCAAGGAGGCGCAGCAGCCTGGTGGGATGCAACGGTAGCAAATATTCCTGAGGAAGACATTTCATGGGAAAGATTTAAAGAGTTATTTGAGGAGAAATTCATGCCTACAGCAGGGAAAACTCATCTATACCAGGATTTTATGAACTTGAAGCAGGGAAGCATGTGTATAGCGGAGTATGAGACCAAATTCAATGAACTTTCTTGCTATGGACCAGGGCTCATTGATACTCCCCTCAAAACAAACGAAATGTTTGTGCAAGGATTGAGACCAGAATTTCATAAAAAGATGACAGTGCTTTTGAAAGGATCTTTTGTCGATTTAATTGGTATGGCTTTGAGATATGAGAATTTGATGAACAAGAGATCAGTGGCACCAGTAGCAGCATCGGGAGGGAATTTGGCTAACCCAAATAAGAGGAAGTTTAATCCACTTTGGAAAAGGCAAGATAAAGGAAAGAAACCTGGAGAAGCAACAGTGGACCTCGCAAGTGTTATAATTGTCAGCAAATTGGGCATTTGGCTAATCAGTGTCCTCAGGGAAGATCTCAGCAATAGCAACATCAGAGTGGTCCAGGATCAGCAATGGTTCAGAGATCGTTGTGTTTCAATTGTCACCAGCACGGTCACATGATCAAGAATTTTCCACTTTTGCAGACAGCGCCTCAGAATAAAGTCTTCGCTCTGGAAGCCGGTCCATCTTCTTCTTCTCAAGGCAAAGGGGTATTAGAAAGTACATTACTTTTGGATGGCAAATATATTAAAGTTTTGTTTGATTCGGGTGCTTCTTTGGGTTTTATTTCTCTGGAATCTGTAGAAAAATTCTTTCTCACCCCTAGTACTGTGGATCGTCCCATTCTTGTATCTATTCCTATAGGAGGGGCAACCAAATTAGATACGATCTGTAAGGACTTGAAGATTTCTTATATGTCCTATAGTTTTTCTTATGACCCTTATGTGTTAAATATTAAGGGATTTGACCTTATATTAGGAATGGATTGGCTCGATAAGTGTAAAGCAGTTCTGAATTATGATGAGAGGACAATTTCGCTGGAAACTGATTTGGGTAGGATTGCCAGAGTGTCGTGTGATGATTCTGGCTTTCACTTGAGTAGTCTTTTGCAAGGATTTGAAGCTTCTCAAGATAAGGTTGAAGATATCGATGTGGTTCAAGATTTTCCTGATGTTTTTAAGAAGTTAAGTGTCTGCCTCCACATCGAGAGATTGAGTTTCACATTGATTTGATTCCAGGAGCAGTGCCGGTGATTCAGCCTAGTAGGAGAATGGCTCTTAGGGAGAGGGAAGAGTTAATTAAGCAGACACAGGATCTTTTGGAGAGGGGGTTGATTAGGCCCAGTTTGTCTTGTTGGGGCTCTGCTGCAGTGTTTGTCCCCAAATCGGATGGATCGCTAAGGTTCTGTGTTGATTATAGAGAATTGAACAAAGTGACCATTCGAAATAAATATCCTCTTCCTCGCATTGATGATCTCTTTGACCAGTTGCATGGAGCTTCTATCTTTTCTCAACTAGATTTAGCTTCAGGTTTCCATCAGTTGAGGGTAGCTGAGGACAGTATTCCCTTGACTGCATTCAGGGGACCAAGTTGTTTCTATGAGTGGTTGGTTATGCCTTTCGGGTTAACCAACGCTCCTGCCTATTTCGTTGACCTGATGAACCAAGTCTTTCTGGATGTGTTAAATAGAACACCAAAACGAACTTATTTAACACATCCCGAAAGACTCGGTTCATCAGGTCAACAAAATAGGAAGGAGCGTTGGTTAACCCGTAAGGCATAACCAACCACTCATAGAAACAATTTGGTCCCCTAAATGCAGTCAAGGGAATACTGTCCTCAGCTACCCTCAACTGATGGAAACTTGAAGCTAAATCTAGTTGAGAAAAGTTAGAAGCTCCATGCAACTAGTTAGAGAGATCATCAATGCGAGGAAGAGGATATTTATTTCGAACGGTCACTTTGTTCAATAGAGTCCGTAGTACTCTAGAATGAGTTTGAGAGTATTAATAGATGTGAGCGCGTATTTGTTAGTGAATATAAAATTGTTTTTATATTGCGTTGATTTATCGGTCGAGTGTTTATGGATTCTGGTCGATGTGTGGGACGCCATATTATCGATAGGGATTTCTAAACATTCAAACAAGATAAACCGACACAGTATTGTTTTAAAAGGGGTAAATGAAATAATTTTACCCAAAATTTTATTTTGATATAAAAGAAATAATTTTCTGAAAATATTATATATTTGATTGTTTGGACGTGGATATCTTAATCAACTAAGAATCTAAATTTTGAAATGGTTATAACCAAATAAATTCCATGAGTATAAATTATACAAAAGAAGAATAACTAAATTCGAATTAAACCAGAATTTAAATCCCAGGGATTTTGAAAAGGATTTGAAATGTATTGAAAACAAAGGTTTGGGAAATTTAAAATCTTGGGGATGTTTGAATTATTTTCCAAAGTGTTTGAAGGCAATGATGGAGTATTATTTTGGGAAGTATTTTTGAATGGAGACTGTTTTGGAATGAATTTGGGAAAGTAAGGAAGCACTGAGCTCACTTTAGTCGCTGGAAAATAATCCTGATGATGATGGCCACATCATTAGAATTTATTTTCGAGTTTTTAAAGTGATGGAATGCAACCAAAGTGGTTGGTTATGATATTGTTTAGTTTCTTCTATCTTCTTTCTTTCCTCAACAATCTGTCTTTTCCGGCACTTGATCGTCGGCATATCATCCTATGTAGTATTTTGTGTGGATTTTCGAGTTGAGAAGGGCGGGTCGTTACACTTGGTGTAACAGCCCGCAAATCCATACCCCTTGAGTCAACACTATTCTACACCAATCAACTCAAGTTGAACAGAAATACGAACAATTAGGGTTAAAGAAGAAGTGGTAGAAGAAGAAAATAGAAAACAACATCAGAATCTAACCATCGCAGCGGAATAAAATATAATAGATAATAAATGATCATTATACAAAATCAAATATGTCTGTTTTATATTACATCATCAGATTGCATAAATCACATTTCAACATCAATAACATACACGGGATACACATCGGAATGTATATAAAACAAGTATGAAAGTACGTATCGTCATCCAGCTCGTCTCCTGAGCTCCACAGCATCATATCCTGTATCATATAATACTCGGCTCTGATACTAACAAAATCACTCCTGATGCTGCTATTGGTGCCACTAATCTCTTGTTCATCTAATTATATGACCGAGTCAAACACCATTTCGATCTTCAATTGAGATGTCACGACCTATCGTTTAATTTGGATCGATGTGGGTTTTAGAATATCGAATTGATACCCGATCCCGGTCTCATCGAAATCCAAACGCCATTTTAAGGGCCAAGTTGTTTAATAGTTTAAACAGTTTAATTCAATACTTTGAATTCACATAACAACTATCACAGATAAATCATACACATTCATCATAGATATCCAGAATATATCACAAAATATCACAGAATATCACCCAATAGATATCATAATCAATCAAACAATGATCATCAATTCACATCAAAATAGTACGATTAACTTAACTTAGTTAATTACTTAAGGATAAATCATTATTATTCTGTTTGATTAATCACTAATAAATCAACTTATTACCTTTATTAGTTACTTCTTAATTACTTAATTAATTAATTATTAATTATTAATTTATAACTTTAATCATTAATTAGTAAAAGTTAATTACCCATTAAATTAGCAATTAATTTTTAATTTATCTTTAATTACCAATTTATTAAGCATTAATTAACTTTAAGTAGTTAATTAAAATTCTTAAGTTTTTAAACACAAAGTTATAAATATTAATCTTTAATTACACAATTATTAAATCTTAAATTACTAACTTAATTACAAGTATAAATTAATTACATTCTTAATTAACCTATACCTTAAATTAACTAACCATCTTACATTAGCAAATCTTTCTTAACAAAATTTAAGTCAAATCTTTGCTTAAGACTTGTCAACAATGTTTACTTAAATAAATATTAAACTTTACTTAACAAAATAACTTAAAAAGGTATTAGGCTAATCCCTAGAAATTTGAACCCGAAGTAAACGATACGTTTACTCGAGTAAAGCTCGAGTCTTCTCCCCTGTTTTCCCGCGTATACTCTCCCTCTACTCTTTCTTCTTCTTCTTCTTCTACCTGATCTTTTTTTTTTAGTTTCAAGTTAGATTAAAGACTGCAATATTATATCACTCACGCGTACCAACAGATATTACTTGAAGCAATCTACAAAGAGTCTCGTGGAACAACTCACGACAATCCACGACACCAACATCAGACCCCCAATCGCCACCGTGCACGTGCACGGTGGTTCGCCGCCCCTCCGGAAACCCATGCTGCCTCCAGCAAACCACAAATCGACCCTATATTCAAAATCAAAACCCAGTTTGTCGCGAAATGATCGAAATGAAAATTATCCCATCTGTTTGAACCAGTAACTCGAGTATGCCCAAAACAATCGCCTCAACCTACTAACTATGACCACTGGTGGCGACGTCGCTTCAGCCACACCTCGACCATATCCTCCCGTATCACCTCCCAGAATCGTGAAAAGCTCGATCAAACCACGGCGACACAATTAACATTTTACAGACCTCAGAAAAAAACTCGAATCAAACCCTATTTTCGATTCGACTCAAAAATCCTCGCATTGAATAATTTTTTTAGCATTTTTCCTGTCATCAACAAGTATCAAGCAAGCCCCAACATGAATTACAACATCTAATATTAGTTGAATCATCAGATATTCTCAAAAAAGCATTTTCGGTTCTCTTTCAAATTGTACCTTGAATATTGATCTAAAAATCATCGTTTTTATTTTAAAAATCTTAACTTTGTATGTTTATTTAAGATATGAAATCGAATTAACAAATTAAAATATTTGAATTTTACACATATTCATTTCTTTACTGTAAACTTCAATATACAGTGTTTAAGTTACACTGTCCACCTTCAAACATACTTCCAAGCCTTGATTCCAGTTTTAAACAAGTTTATTTAACTTAAATTCCTAAGTTTAAAGTGTTTGCAAGAAGAAGCATTAAAGTTTTCTTCTATTCTTAGCTCTGTACCCAAATATATAAAAGAACAGGGCATAAAAGATTTTCCAGAGCAACAAAAAAATTCACATAATTGTTTGTTTAAAACTAGGCAGCAAGCACATATTATTCAAAAGAAAACACACAAGTTTAAATTTTGAAAACAGATGTTTACTCACCTGAAAACAATCTGAACAAAGATTAACTTCCTGATTGAAACACTGCAGTTTGAATTTCCTAAAAGCCTCCCTGCTTTGTTGTTGAATTTGTTTGAGTTTACAAAGACAAGATGTTTACTTTTCTTTTCTTTTTCTCAGGTTAGCTTCTTAAGTTTTGTAAACAAACAAGTATATTATGATGTGTATAAATAGAAAGGGCTTTGAACGGTTGGTTATAACTGGTACAAGTCTCACTTGTTTTGATCAGATTTGTATTTAATATACTACAATGTGAAATGATATTGTATATTTCGACTGAGAGATTTCTTTGTAAATCTGAAATGACAAATTGTTGTGCTAATTAAATGCATGTCTTCAAATATGTTTACATATAATTATGGTTTCTGATATTTACATATTTGTACAAAGATATTTTTGAAGATTAAGTGAATAATTTATCTTCTTTTGCATTGGTAATACAGCACATATGTGTTAATATATATAATTTGTTTCTTTGTTTCTTTTGTCCTGTTTATATATAGTCAACATATGTTTCCTAAACTTATCTTATATGTTCATGTAGAATTATTATAGTTATTGTTAACATAACTCTTAGTTTTATTTTCTATTTGTAATTAAATTTTCAAACATTGATTTATAACATGTACTTGTATTTATATATTTTATATTTCTACTTATATCTTATATTTTATATTAAATATTGATAGGTTTGTTTATTTTAAACATTTATATTAAAGACTACCTTTATATTCATATATTAGATCAAATATTAACAATATAGAACCTTTGATTTTATTGAATAAGACAGGATTTATTTTATATAGTTTTTGAAAGAATTTATTTTAGATTTTCAAATCAAAATTTCCTTCATAGACACATATATAACTGATAAATATTCAAAGAACTTATTTATTTATAAAATTGAAAAGCTTGTATTTAATTTAAATTAGATTAAATATTTATTAAAACATATTGCCAAAATTCTGGGTCGTTACATTCCTCCTACCTTAAAAGAATTTCGTCCCCAAAATTTAAAAAAAAGTTAATTCAAAAGCTTTTATATTGACAACCCAAACATACATAACATTCATACAATAGCAAACAATCAAACAGTCTATCCTAACAACAACACTAGTTATCCGGACACAAATCCAGATAAGCTTTCCTAAAACTATCTAGAGGTTCCCAGGTACAATCTCTGGGATCCTCACTCCACTACACCTTGACGAGTTTCACTACTTTGCTCCTGAGTTGCTTCTCATCTTGATCCACGATCCGAACAGGATTTCTGACCATAGTCAAATTAGGTTGTACTTCCCAATCTTCCTGGACTACTGGTTCTACAACCAGTGATGGGTCATGAACAAATTTCCTTAAATAGGATACATGAAATACATTATGAATTCCAGACATCCGATCTGGCAATCCAATTCTGTAAGCTACAGCTCCAATTTTTTCCAACACTCGGAATGGTCCAATATATCTTGGAGCAATCTTTCCTGTTTTTCCGAATCTTATAGCACCTTTGATCGGGGAAACTTTGATAACGACTAAGTCTCCGATCTCAAATTCCAACGGTCTTCATCTTTTATCTGCATATTTCTTCTGACGATCCTGAGCAGCTTTCATCCTTTTTTTGATAAGCTCAACTTTCACAGAAGCTTCTCGAATTAGATCGGGTCCGAGCACAAGAAGATCCTTCGATTCTATCCAACATGATGGGGATCTACACGGTCTTCCATATAAAGCTTCATAAGGGGCCATCTTAATACTCGCTTGATAACTATTATTATAAGAGAATTCCACTAGATGAAGATGGTCTTCCCACGATCCACCAAAATCTAAAACACAAGCTCCCAACATATCCTCTAGAATACGATTAAGCCTCTCCGTCTGTTCGTCTGTCTGAGGATGATAGGCTGTACTCAATCTCAAACTTGTTCCCATTGCTGATTGCGGAGCTTCCTAGAATTTTCTGGTGAAAATAGGATCACGATCACTTACTATACTGACTGGAAGACCATGCACTCTGACTATCTCGCTCAAGAAAATTTCTGCCAGAGAAGCTGCAGTACAGGTTGCCTTAACCGGTATAAAATGGGCGCTCTTAGTTAAACGATCCACAATTACCCATATTCCTTCATTTCCTTTCTTGGTTCTAGGCAAACCGTCGATGAAATCCATCGAAATCATCTCCCACTTCCAATCTGGAATTTCCAAAAGCTGTAATAATCCGGCTGACTTCTGTTGATCTCCTTTAACTTGTTGGCAGATGGCACAATTATTCACGAAAGCAGCTACATCTTCCTTCATGCCCTTCCACCAAAAGACTCTCTTCATATCCTTATACATCTTTGAGATTCCCGGGTGAATATTCAATCTGGAAGGATGACTCTCTGACAGCACTTCTTGTCTCAGATCTCTATCATTCGGAACACAAATTCTCCCGTTAATTCTTAATGTTCCTTGGCCATCAATTTCAAAACTGGGACACCGACCCTTCCTAACTCTTTTGATAATCCTTCTCAACATCTTATCAGATGTTTACTTACTTGAAATCCTTTCAATAAGAGATGGAACCACTTCCAAGAAAGATAGGACTGCGTTCCTACTAAGAGCATCAGCTACAACAGTCTCTTTTCCCGGAGTATATAGAATATCCAAATCATAGGATGCCAGAAATTCGACCCATCGCTGCTGCCTCAGATTAAGATCTTTTTGAGAGAAAAGATATTTCAACGGTTTGTGATCCGCGAATAATTCGAATTTCTCTCCCAAAAGATAATGTCTCCAGATCTTCAAAGCAAAAACAATGGCTAACAATTCAAGATCATGCGTAGCGTAGTTCTTCTCATGAGGCTTCAACTGTCGACTCGCATACGCAATTACCCTTCCATTCTACATCAGAACTACTCCCCAGACCAACTATACAAGCATCAGTATAAACCTCAAATTGTCTCTTCCCATCCGAAAGAGCAAGCACTGGTGCACTGGTTAGCCTCGTCTTCAACTCCTGAAAAGCTTCTTCACACTGGGATATCCACTTGAATTTAGCTCCTTTCCTAGTCAGCTTAGTCAGATGTGAAGAAATCTTGGAATAATCCTTGATAAATTTCCTATAGTAGCCAGCCAATCCTATAAAACTGCGAACTTCAGTCGGTGTTTCCGGTTGCTTCCATTCTAGAATAGTTTCAACCTTCGCTGAATCTACAGAGACACCTTCACCAGATACAATGTGCCCTAAAAATTTGACTTCCAATTTCCAGAAATGGTACTTTGAAAACTTTGCCTTCAAAACGTGCTTCCTCAGAGTTTCCAATACAATTCTCAAATGCTGCCTGTGCTCTTCTTCAGATTTGGAGTAGACCAAGATATCATCAATGAATACCAGAACGAACTTACTCAATACATCCTGAAAGACTCGGTTCATCAGGTCAATAATGTTGGCAGGAGCGTTGGTTAACCTGAAAGGCATAACCAACCACTCATAGAAACAATTTGGTCCCCTAAATGCAGTCAAGGGAATACTATCCTCAGCTACCCTCAACTGATGGAAACCTGAAGCTAAATCCAGTTGAGAAAAGATAGAAGCTCCATGTAACTGGTCAAAGAGATCATCGATACGAGGAAGAGGATATTTATTCCGGATAGTCACTTTGTTCAATTCTCTATAATCCACACAGAACCTTGGCGATCCATCCGATTTTGTGACAAACGCCGCAGCAGAGCCCCAACAAGAAAAACTGGGCCTAATCAACCCCTTCTCCAAAAGATCCTGAGTCTGCTTAATTAGCTCTTCCTTCTCCCTAGGAGGCATCCTCCTACTAGGTTGAATCACCAGCACTGCTGCTGGAATCAAATCAATGGGAAACTCTATCTCTCGGTGTGGAGGCATACACTTAACTTCCTTAAATACATCAGCAAAATCTTGAACCACATCGATATCTTCTATCTTCTCTTCAGAAGTCTTAATTCCATGAAAAAGACTAATCAAGTGAAATCCAAAATTATCACACGACACACTGGCAATTCTACCCAAATCAGTTTCCAGCGAAACTGTTCTCTCATCACAATTCAGGACTGCTCTATACTTATCAAGCCAATCCATTCCCAAAAAAAGATCAAATCCCTTAAAATTCAACACATAAGGGTCACAGGAAAAATTATGGGATAGATAAGAAATCTTCAAGTTCTTACAGATCGTATCTAATTTAGTTACCCCTCCTATAGGATTAGATACCAAGATAGGACAATCTACAGTGCTAGGGGTAAGAAAGAAATTTTCTACAGATTCCAGAGAAACTCAAAGAAGCACCCGAATCAAACAAAACTTTAATATACTTGCCATCTAAAAGTAATGTACCTTCCAATACTCCTTAGACTTGAGAAGAAGAAGGTGCACTGACTTCTAGAGCAAAGACCTTACTCTGAGGCGCCCTCTGCAAAAGTGGACAATTCTTGATCATGTGACCAGGCTGGTGACAATTGAAACACAACGATCTCTGAACCATTGCTGATCCTGGACCACTCTGATGCGGTTGCTGCTGCTGCTGAAATCCCTTCCTAGGACACTTATTTGCCAAATGACATTCTTGTTGACAAATGTAGCATTTGCAAGGTTCATTGTTACTTCCAGGCTTCTTCTTGCTCGGTCTCCTCCAATTAGGTTTGAACTTCTGCTTATTCGGATTAGCGAAATTCCCTCCTGAAGCTGCAACTGGTGCTACTGATTTCTTACTCATCAAATTCTCATATCTCAAAGCCATATCAATCAAATCGACAAAAGATCCTTTCAAGAACACCGTCATCTTTTCATGAAATTCTAGCCTCAAACCTTGCACAAACATTTCATTCTTTTTTAGGGAAGTATCAATGAGTCCTGGTCCATAGCAAGAAATTTCATTGAATTTGGTCTCATACTCCGCTATAGTCATGTTTCCTTGCTTTAAATTCAGAAAATCCTTGTACAATTGAGTTTTCCCTGCTGTTGGAAAAAACTTCTCCTCAAATAACTCTTTAAATCTGTCCCATGAAATATCTTCCTTAGAAACATTTGCTACCATTGCATCCCACCAGGCTGCTGCGCCTCCCTGCAATTGTCATGATGTCATTTCTCTCTTCCGTTCATTAGACAATTTCATACTCTTAAAGATGCGCTCACAAGAGCGTAGACAAGCTTGAACTTCAATTATCGATTCTGAATCTTTAAATGGTTGGCCTCCAAGGTTGATGAAGTCTTTGCATAAAGCGGCAAAACTAACTTGACGCGGTACTGGATTTAGAGCCTCACTAGCATTTTGACTTCGTCCATTATCAGTCGAAGTACTGCCTCTACCTCCGCCTCTTCTTCTAGAACTCATGGTGGCCACCTGGACAGGTAACTCAACAAATTTAGATAAATATATAATTATGTGAAAATACAAATACACACTCTCAAGATAAATATTACTCCAGAGCCTAGGTACTCGCTCAACCTAGCGCTCTGATACCAACTGTGACGACCCGCCTTTCTAACCCCAGAAAGACGTATCATCAATAAGAAAGAAAGGGATAGAAATAGAAAAGAATAGAAAGAAAGAAATAACAACATCAGAATCTCACAGCGGAATGGAACAAAATATAATGCATCACATAACTATTACATAGTTTTTACATATATCAGAGTTATACAATATCATACACATGACAGTCATATACATATCTGTCAATCCATATATCCAAAATACATCATATACTAACTACACAGTGGAACTACATAGATAGATACATACGTCTGGTCATCTTCTCCAAGCTCCTCAAGAAACCAAAATCCAAACCTATCACTTGGCTACTCATAAAAATTTGAGTACCCAAGAGTTTATGAAAAACAAAATATAAACTCCAGGTCGTCACAAGATCGGATATGGGCATACTCTTTGTCGATACCGAAAACCACTTTGACAACCGCGTACATGGTGGAGATTCCAGAATGAAGTAGGACGGTGGCGACGTTCTATTGAGGTATATACGTGGACCCAACTTCCATGAGTTGGCATAAGGTTGCTAAAACCGGAGCGATTGACAGGCTAATGAGGTAGCACCTTTGATCGGACACACTTCTTCGTATGCCATTCTATTACTTTGTGATTGATTGGTGCACACCTTTGATTTTTAGGAGTGTGGCTCGAGGTAAGCGGTAGCTGCGCGCTACCACCCGCCCGGAAGTGTAATTGGTATATCTACACTAGCATTGCCTAGTTGTGCCGTATCACCAACCCTAGCGCGCCTTGTAAGATTTTGATTTATGCCATACTTATGGAGTATCCTTTTGTAGCCTCCCGACCAAGAGGTATTACGGTAATGTATAGACTACTGGGACGATTTATGTGTTAAGGGGAATATTGGGTCACTCCTTAATGCTATTTTAAAGTAAGTTTATTTTACTAACATACGTTATTATAATAGCGAATATTACTACATAGTAAATAGTTTAACGGATCCTTAGAAGATGGGTGGTCCCAAGCATCCTTTAAGTTACTTGTACCTTTATATTATAGTTCACTTGAGTTGGTTTACATTGTATAAGTATGTATGTCCTGACTCGAGTGTTTGTGTTTATTTCTTACGCTTGGGTCAGCCTGAGTACCACAGCGTGGATCTATCTTTTGGAAGCTAGAATTTCTGGAGTTATCTGCTTATCAAGTTGTTGTCTATTTCAGTTTATTTCCTTTTCAGTTCGTGTATTAGAGACATATGTGATTGGGATTTTCTACCATATTCGTTTTAGAACTATATTTATTTTCAGACTATGTATTTTGGTACTTATTTTGAGACTAAGTTGTAGTGGCTTCATGAACCACTATGGATATTTTCATTTCCGCTGCTAGTTATTCTGATTTATCTGTGTCTGTGATTGGTTTTATTTGCTCCAAATTATATTACAATCTACTGTTTTGAAGTATTCAAGTTAGACATGTGTAGATTTATTGTCGATTTAAACGGTCGAAAATAGTGGGTCGTTACATTTTGGTATCAGAGCTTTGGTTTTGAGCAAACCATAGCCCGTGGAGCAAAAACTCATTAGAGATAGGGTAGAAATACCCTAGAATGAGTGAAATGAATCTTGGAATCCTTTTTTGTGAGAGAACGTATTTTAAAGTACAAAGTGTTATCCCACCTTTTGGAAAAGATGAGATACCCAAAAATTAACTGAAAATCGATAATAACAAGTCATGAATATTAACTATGCATTGCAGGATAACCATGGATATCGGTGAATTTTGTCCAAGTCCGGATCGGATTGCAATTGATAAGACAAGATAAGCAAAGCCATGGAAGCCTGCATTCCAAATTTCAAGTCAATCCGAGTTCATATGCTCAAGATATGATCGATGCAAGTTGATGGTAAAAGTCACATTTTCGTATCCATCAAGCAGCATGAACTTCGTATCGATGGAATCCGTATCCATCATCACGTCACATTTCATATCCATCAACTTCACACCGATCGAGTTCGTATCCATAAGTGAACCACCGTTCGACTCGATCCAGTTCGTATCCATCACCCACTTCGCATCGGTTAATTCCCATGGGTTCGCATCGATCAGGTCAGCAATGTTTGAATCCATCGAGATCGTATCGATGGACTTCGTACCCATCGATAGCTAGCACGATTCGTAACGATTGGCCAAATGTCCGCTTCGTATCCATCATGGAAACCTCACTTCGAATCCATTTGGGAAGAGCAATTCGTATCCATCAGGTTACCTTACTTCGTATCCATCAAAAGACTCCGGTTCGCATCGATTGACTTCTTGTCCATTAAGGAGCTATGTGGCTCGTATCCATCGAGTCAACAAACCTAGATGACGTGTCAAATTCGATACGAACAAGGCAAGAATTATGGAGTCGACACGGTCAACTCGGAGCTAAGAGTGGATCGGAACAAGGAATGCACCCACGACACTGCTTCACCACGTGCGCGATCGATTCGAAATTGATCGATTCGAATGGATGGGTTCGAAACAAACAGCCAATCGAAACACTCCAACTCGTACCCAAACCACAGATCCAAATGCAATGAAATTTTCACAGCTGCTTCCATACATGCTAAAGAACAATCCTGCCAAGTTTCATCTCGATTGGATCATTTTTCGATGGATACCAAATCAATTCGTATCTATCACAGATCGAGTCGAAACTTGGTAGGGTCGGTCGCGTGGGCCCACTCACGTGCCAGAAGAAGTCTCCCGAAGTTTGAGCGCGATCTCAGCCTCCTACGCCTATAAATAGCCCCCTGAAGCCTACAGAAAAAGGATCTTTTGGCGATTCAACGTACAGACTCTGCCAGATTCGATTCTACTTCTTTCCATTGCTGTTATAGTCGAAATTCAGTCATTGTAACAGTTGCAATCATCTGTAATCAGCAAAGAACATCAATAAAAGATAAAACTTTGAAGTGGACGTAGGCCGGAGACAGCCGAACCACTATAAATCCTGTGTCACTGTTCATTATTTCCATATTACTGTTTGTTATTTGCTGAGATCAGAGATTTGTGCTTGAATATCGCTGATTTGTGTTCATACACTGGTGCTTTCACGATACTTTGGGTTTGTGACCATTTTTGGCACAAACACTTTGGCGCTTTCACTGAGAAGAACTAGTACCCGCTACACCGGATTGAAGTTCAGATTTGAAAAGCTTGAAGAATTCAGACTTGGAGAAAATGACTAGACAAAACTGTAGAAGACAAAGGGCTGAGAGAAGCCAACAAGGAGGAAGCCAGGAGGCATCCTCTGGAGCTGCAGAAGGACAAGCTTCGATCTACATCACCCGAGATGAGATGGAGGCTATGCCTAATTTAATGCATGAAAGGATGATGAAAGTCCAACAGGAGATGCTGCAGAATTTCTTTGAACATATGAGAGCAGCGAACATGCAGAACCTCGGGCCAACTATAGCGGCTGCAAGTGCAGGACAAGGAGTCAGGATTGCGGAAACCAATGAAGGTCAGGTTCAAGACCGTAGTGCAGGACCTGAGGGAAATCAACAAGGACTTGAGGGAAGACCCTCAGGATCAGACGCTGGAGGAAGACCCATAGATGAAGCTCAACAGGCTGGATCAATGCTACTGTTACTGAGCCACATGAAGAGTATGTACCAGAGTTCCCCTCGAGACTTGGGGGCCAAGATAGAAACATGGCAAGGGGGCAGCCCCCGGATGGAGATGAAAGAATGATTGGTCTAGTGCGACGAATCATGAGAGGCGGATTGTCGAGTGAAGGATTGGAAGAAGTCAGTCGGTGTCCATTTTCTCCGAATATCAGAAATGCAAGGAACCCTCCAAAGTTCAAACTGCCTATGCTGGATCCATATGACGGGAAGTCGGACCCAACGATGGATATTACATGATACATCAGGCACATGGAAGTGATGGGGGCATCCAAGGAAGTGATGGCTCGATGCTTCCCACTATACTTGTCAGATTTAGCAGTGCTTTGGTTTAGACAGCTGGAGACTGGATAGACCGGAACATGGGGGCGAACTTGTAGATTCCTTCATGAGACAGTTCAGGGTCCACATGATGCGACCCAAGAGTGTGATGACTCTAGCTTCAATCAAGCAATGGACCAGAGAGTCCATAAAAGATTTCTTATTGCGATTCAATGCAACGGTGGCTTCTGTAGATCGCCCGGATCCATCGATGATTTTGACGGCGGCGATGGCAGGAGTTGGGGAAGGCACCGAATTCAAAGATTCTCTGGCAAGAGATCCACCACAAGATCTTAGAGAATTTTATCATGAAGCTGAAAGATTAATTCGGCTGGAAGAGTCACGAGCCGAAAGGCGAGAAATAAATGCTATGCAGGGTGAAGGTACCGCCAGGGAACAGTCCGGAGCGGAAAAAGGAAAGAGAAAGCAGAACGATAGACGTGATGGCCTCGATAAACAGAAGAAATTCCAAGAACCCAGATTCAGACAATACACGGATCTGACGGCGAGTCTAGAAAGAATTTACACGGAAACTCGGGGGCAACTCCCCTATCGAAAACCACCTAGGAGAGATCCCACTGAGCGGGAGCGTAGAACCGGAAAAAATTGCCTATTCCACGAGCTGGACGGGCATACTACCAATGAATGCTGTCACCTAAAAGATGAGGTAAAAGAACATGCCAGAAGTGGTAGATTGCCACAGTATATCAGAGAACGAACGGCGGCCGTAAGACCTGAATAACTGCGGCCTCCACCTAACAGAACTAATCCTAGATCGGGATCATGACTCGTCATCAATTGATTACGATGGCAAGGACCAAGTTCGGGATTTGGACTTTGGTCGGTTTTTTTTCTTAGATTTGATTTTAAAAATAAATGGCTATTCCACTTACTCATGCACGGGAACTGGAGAGATCCCTAGGCATGCTCTGAGATGATAATAGACCGATCTGCCCGAAGAGGCAATGTTTAGTTTTTCCTGATGTTTGAGATTGAACATCTAGGACTCGAATTTAATAAATAAACTTGATCTTCTTGAAATAAACCTTTAACCGGAAATTCAAAGGGAAAATGTTAAATACCAACATGAAAATGATCGCTTCATGACCCTACCCAGAAAGGCAGGGTCCTAAGTGCAAGAAGTGAGTTGCTTCACCGAAGAGCGACAGGATCGACTCACTTAACGTCGTTTCCCATTCACTAGAGATTGATTGGATCAGGATTCGATAAGATCCCGGAGAGGCTGTGATCGGCCCACGATTTAGGCCTTGACATCGCTTAATGTTCAGATACACTGAACCAGAGTGCAAGAAATGAGTTGCTTCGCCGGAGAGCGACAGGCTCGACTCACTTAACGTTGCCTCCCCTTCACCGGAGAGTGACAGGATAGGATCCAACAAGAGCCCGAAGAGGCTATGATTGGTTTAGAACAACCAAGACATCGCTATATGCCCTAATTGGGGCCAGAGTGCAAGGGATAGAAAGCAACACCGGAGTGCAATAGGATCTTTCTATTCAATCGCCAAGTCTGGAATGAGCTTGGCAAGGGTCCGTAGTGACCATCGATAGTCCGAAGAGACTGTAGAATTTCATTCTTAACTTCCACTAGAAGAAATGGATAACATTTGGCTTCGAACATCCACGAACTTGATTGAAAATCCTATAAGCTTTGAATGAACCATGAACTCACTGCATTCGATTTGAGACTGATCAAAACACACCTTTTACCAAAAGGCATGTTTTGGGGGGCAAAGTTTTATCCTACCTTTTGGCAAAGATGAGATACCCACAAATTAACTGAAAATCGATAATAACAAGTCATGAATATCAACTATGCATTGCAGGATAACCATGGATATCGGTGAATTTTGTACGAGTCCGGATCGGACTACAATTGATAAGACAAGATAAGCAAAGCCACGAAAGCCTGCATTCCAAATTTCAAGTCAATCCGAGTTCATATGCTCAAGATACGATCAATGCAAGTTGATGGTAAAAGTCACATTTTCGTATCCATCAAGCAGCATGAACTTCGTATCAATGGAATCCATATCCATCATCACGTCAAATTTCGTATCCATCAACTTCGCACCGATCGAGTTCGTATCCATCAGTGAACCACCATTCAACTCGATCCAGTTCGTATCCATCACCCACTTTGCATCGGTTGATTCCCATGGGTTCGCATCGATCAGGTCAGCAATGTTCGAATCCATCGAGATTGTATCGATGGACTTCGTACCCATCGACAGCTAGCACAATTCGTATCGATTGGCCAAATGTCCACTTCATATCCATCATGGAAACCTCCCTTTGAATCCATCTGGGCAGAGCAATTCGTATCCATCAGGTTACCTTACTTCGTATCCATCAAAAGACTCCAGTACGCATCGATTGACTTCGTTTCCATTAAGGAACTATGTGGCTCGTATCCATCGAGGCAACAAACCTGGGTGACGCGTCAAATTCGATATGAACAAGGCGAGAATTATGGAGTCGACACTGTCAACTTGGAGCAAAGAGTGGATCGGAACGAGGAATATGCCCACATCACTGCTTCACCACGTGCGCAATCGATTCAAAATTATCGATTTGAATGGATGTGTTTGAAACAAACAGCCAACCGAAACATTCCAACTCGTATTGATCATATATCCCAAACCACATATCCAAATGCAATGAAAGTTTCACAGCTGCTTTCATACATGCTAAAGAACAATCCTGCCAAGTTTCAGCTCGATTGGATCATTTTTTGATGGATACAAAATCAATGCGTATCAATCACAGATCGAGTCGAAACTTGGTGGGGTCGGTCGCGTGCGCCCACTCACGTGCCAAAAGAAGTCTTCTGAAGTTTGAGCGCGATCTCAGCCTCCTACGCCTATAAATAGCCCCTTGAAGCCTACAGAAAAAGATCTTTTGGCGATTCAACATCCAGACTCTGCCGGATTCGATTCTACTTCTTTCCATTGCTGTTATAGTCGAAATTCAATCACTGTAACAGCTGTAATCATCTGTAATCAGTAAAGAACATCAATAAAAGATAAAACTTTGAAGTGGACATAGGCTGGAGACAGCCGAACCACTATAAATCCTGTGTCACTATTCATTATTTCCATATTGGTGTTTGTTATTTCCTGAGATCTGAGATTTGTGCTTGAATATCGCTGATTTGTGTTCATACGCTGGTGCTTTCACGATACTTGGGGTTTGTGACCATTTTTGGCGCAAACACAAAGCGATTTCCAAATGATTTTCAAAGGATTTTTAAAGAGTATTTTGATATAAAAACCTTTCCTATTTTAACGTCTACTTTCTTAACTTCTTTCTTTCCTTATCCACCTTGTTAGTATTTTCCTTGTACGAGATATTTAATTCCCGCTGAATCTTATCTTGGTTTTTCTTAACGTCTCTCCCTTAAGGAACGTGATTCGGTTTGGGCGTAGGGGGAAGCTTGCTCCTAGATTTGTTGATCCCTTCCATATCTTGGAAAGGATTGGTTCTCTAGCTTATCATCTAAATTTGCCTGAGAAATTTGCTGGAGTGCATAATGTATTCCATGTATCGCATCTTCGCCACTATCTGCATGATCCATCATTGATTATCCAGTCTTCTGCTTTTGATAGTTTGGATATTGAGCCTTACCTGACTGTTGAGAGGAAGCCACTTCGTATCGTCGATCGAGGTACGAAGCAGCTAAGAAGGAAATCTGTCAACCAGGTCAAAGTATAGTGGAGCACTGATGATCGAACTTGTACTTGGGAGACGAAGGGGAGCACACGTGCTTCGAATCCGGAATTGTTTGTTTCAGGTACTTTTGCTTTAACTTGTTTTTCTTTGCTTTTTTTGTTTCGTTCCTTTTCGAGGACGAAAAGTTTTGAGTGGGGGAGAGTGTAACAACCCAAAATTTTTATTAAATATTTTAATTCACTTTATTTAAAACTTTGGTGTTTAATTATCCAAAATTTGAATATTCAAATTTTTCCAATAAAGTTTGGATGTTCATTTGTAATTTCCTTTCCAAATATGATAAAATAAATAATTTCTGTATACATATATGTATTTATATTTTTCATATATATTCATCTTTATTTTATCTTTCTACATTTTCCTTTTTTGACATTCATTTTATTATTTGAATTGTTATGTGTTTATATCTCTTATTTATTGCTTGGAAAAATTTCAATGGATATACGTTATATTGTATTAAAGGCATATCTTTTTAAAATTTTATTTATTTTGTTTATTGAATGTTTCTTTGTATATACCTTTTAATTTATAGCAACGAAACAAATCAAATTGATGAATGTTACTTTGTTTTAATTGGAGATACGTTACATTTGCTTTATTTCTTACCTTTTTATGTTCCTATCTATTTAATTTCCTACCATAGCCATTCACTATTTTAGTCGTTCCTCACATGCTATAGTCGTGTATTACTTCTCCTAATCATGCATATAATCTTTTCAATATATCTCTTCCTTTGATTGAAAGATCTTTGCATACGTTTCTTTTATTAAATAGGAATTAAATTCCCTTTATTATTTTCTTACCATCTACTCTTTTGGTCGTTCATACCTCAAACCTTAGCCACCTCCTCTATTACTAATTCACGTACAAAAACTTTTTTCCCACATCTCATTTTATTTCCTTAGAGAAAATAATATAGATCTAACTATCCGTGGCTTCTTTCCTCTTCTTTCTCTTTTTCTTTTTTTCTTTTTCTTTCTTTGTTTCCTTCATGAATAGGCTCAGCCTCTACCTCCTATTGCCAACCCCATCACCACTTGCATAGGGTTGAGCAAGGTTATGTCATCTTATTTTAAATATTTTCATTGTTTAATTCATCTAATCTTTTGTATTAAATATACTTATGTATGTTGTATTTGTTTGTGTACATAAGTTGAAATCTTGGCTTTCCTATCACTCAAGTTGTGTGCTTTGTCGTGCCTTTTGTGCTTTTCGAAGTTTGATCTTTGTGTTTGAAATGTTGCCTTTAGCTTTAAAAAGGTGAGTTTTTATCACTCTAGACATATGTACTTATATTATTTGTGAAATAATGACAAGTGAATCTGTAGACATTGATATGTTATTCATATATGCCTGTGTTGTGTTTACATCGTGATAAATGCCATTTGTATGTTTGTTACATCATTTGTTATTATATTATATGTGTACTGTTATTTTATTTCTGTTAATCGCCACTGCAAGTTCCCTATCACTATGGGTTGAAATGATACACACCCGAACGGACTTTAGAATAAGGAAAAATCATTATGGGCTGAAATGATAGGCTCGAGTAACTTTAATTATAATTGATTTACTTAGGATTGCGGGTTTGAAATCGTAGAACCTGGATTTTCTTTTTAAATTACGGATCGAAATGATACACGTCCGTATCACTTGACCTAGGTTAGAAAATATTATACAGGCATATGTTATATTTTTAAATAATATTTTCCTAAAGATTCATTAAGTGTTTTGGATATTTTCTGAAAATTTTTAAGTACTTTGAAATTATGAATATATGAAATTTTAACTTAATTTGATTTAATGCTTTAAATAGTAAAGGTGTATTTGGTTTTCTTATAAGTTAAAATTTTATAAGTCTATTATTGGTTGATGAAATTTAAAGATTTTATTTATGATAAATATCTTAATAATTAAATTTGATTTAATATGGAATATTAAATTTAATCTAGTAACTTTAGTAAAGGTTATTTCATGAAATGGATTTGGTTTGCATAATAAATTATGTTTTTTGGAAACAATGAAATACAATTTAATTGGACTTTTGTAATAAATATTTAACTTGAATCATAGTTATTTGAGGTATAAATGAATAAATTTGGAAAGAAAATTGATTATTATATTAACTATGATAAAATATTTTATTTATGAAATGGATATGTTTTGGAAAATGAATACTTATGATTTATATGGTAAATATGTAATTGTAATTAATGTGATATTGATAAATATAATGAATGCTCTTTATTGTGATAATAAAAAGTAAGTTAAAAATGTACATTTGACATGTAATTTTAATTAATGTGATATTGATTGAGACAATTAATGCTTTTTATTTTGATAATAAAATGTAAGTTAAAAAAATGTACATTTGACATGTAATTGTAATTAATGTGATATTGATTAAGGCAATAAATGCTCTTTATTGTGATAATAAAATGTAAGTTAAAAATGTACATTTGACATGAAATTGTAATTAATGTGATATTGATTAAGACAATAAATTCTCTTTATTGTGATAATAAAATGTAAGTTAAAAATGTACATTTGACATGAAATTGTAATTAATGTGATATTCATAAAGACAATAAATGCTCTTTATTGTGATAATAAAATGTAAGTTAAAAATGTACATTTGACATGTAATTTTAGTTAATGTGATATTGATTAAGATAATAAATGCTCTTTATTGTGATAATAAAATGTAAGTCAAAAATGTACATTTGACATGTAATTTTAGTTAATGCGATATTGATTAAGGCAATAAATGCTCTTTATTGTGAAAATAAAACGTAAGTACAAATGTCCATATGACATGTAATTTTATGTAATGCACTATTGATTAAACTAATACATGTTCTTTACTATAATAATGAAATGCAAGTTAATAGTATACTTTTAACTTTACATAAGGAATTTCAACTTTAAATAGGAAATTACAGTAATGAAGTTTATTTAACTTAAAAGCATGGTTTATTTAGTATCCAAATGAATAAAATAGAAATGATAAAATAACTATGTTAAGAATTGTAGGTATATAAACATTTGGATTATATAAAATGGTAAAGTGGAAAGTATATACTATTTTGGAATAAATGATATGGTTTTGAAGTGGATATAGTAATTTGGTTTTGAAAGTATATACTATTTTAAAATAAATGATATGGTTTGAAATGGATATGATATTTTGGTTTTGGAAGTATATACTGCTGTGAAATAAATATCCATGGGTTATAATAATGATTGGTGGCAAAGAGACCGGGATCGGATATGGGCATACTCTCTGTTGATACCCAAAACCACTTTGATAAACGTGTACGCAGTGGAGATTCCAGAATGAAGTAGGATGGTGGGACGTTCTATTGAGGTATATACGTGGACCCGACTCCCGTGAGTTGGCATAAGGTGGCTAAAGCAGGAGCTATTGACGGGGCTAATGAGGTAGCACCTTTGATCGGACACACTTCTTCGTATGTCATTCTATTACTTTGTGATTGATTGGTGCACCTTTGATTTTTCGGAGTGTGGCCTGAGGTGGGCGGTAGCTGTGCGCTACGCGTTTTCACCGGCCTGGAAGCGTAATTTGTATATCTACCATGCATTGCCTAGTTGTGCCGAGTCACCTACCCTCATGCACCTTGTACGATTTTGACTTGTGTCGTACCTATGGAGTATCCTCTGGTAGCCTCTAAATTAGGAGGTATTACGGTACCGTATAGACTACTAGCACTATTTATGTGTTAAGGGGAATATTGGGTCACTCCTTAACGCTATTTTAAAGTAAGTTTATTTTACTAACAGACATTACTATAATAGCGAATATTACTACATAGTAAATAGTTTAAAGGATCATTAGAGGATTGGAGGTCCCAAGAAGCCCTTAAGTTACTTGTACCTTTATATTACAGTTCACTTGAGTTGGTTTACATTGTATATGTTTGTATGTCCTGACTCGAGTGTTTGTGTTTATTTTTTACGCTTGGGTTAGCCTGAGTACCACAGCTTGGATCTATCTTTTGGAAGCTAGAGAGTTTCTGGAGTTATCTGCTTATCAAGTTGTTGTCAATTTCAGTTTCATTATTTCCTTTTCAATTCATGTATTAGAGACATGTAATTGGGATTTTCTACCATATACGTTTCATAACTGTATTTTTTTTTAGGCTATGTATTTTGTTACTTATTTTGAGACTGAGTTGTAGTGGCTTCATGAACCACTATGGATATTTTTATTTCCACTACGAATTATTCTGGTTTATCTATGTCTGTGATTGGTTGTATTTGCTCCAAATTATATTACAATCTACTATTTTGAAGTATTCAAGTCAGACATGTGTGGATTTATTGTCGATTTGAATGGTCCAAAATAGTGAGTCGTTACAGAGTCGCATCGCCCGATGTTATTATAAATCAAAACTTGCTATTATCGATGAGTAATTGATATCAGAGCCGCTGTCCAGTGTGATGCAGAAGCTTTTCTTTCGAAAACACATGAAGTGCCAAAAAAAGAAAAAACAATGTGATTGAATCATTTAGTACAACCGATTTTGAATTAGATCATTGTACATGAACTTAAACGACAATAGAGGCTTAGCCATGCTTTAACAAGAGATTATCGAAGTTGTAGAGTCGGATGTGTCTCCGCAACGGCGTGCACACTACCTAGGTAAACTATAGTTCACGATAGGTCGGGCACAACCAAAATTTCGACCACCTCCTCTCAGTTACACCAGGTCGTACCTCCACCATCACCATTGCTAAGTCCATACTAATTGCCAACCTCAAACGGTTAAGAATTCTAACTAGTGACTTAAGCTTGAATATATAGACCCAAGAGCTTTGGCAGTGATTGAATTTGGCTCACAGAAATAAATTGAACGACGGCTTCGGCTAGAGGCAGGAAGACGATAGTGGGTAGTGGAATGGAAGGCAGACGATAGTGGGTAGTGGTCGATGACAAAGAACAACGACGGCAAGGCTTAAATCTCAAAAAGCTAGAAGGTCTCAGGACAGAAGGAGTTGGTGGCATAAAAGTAAGTAGTAAGAAACCGTGTTGAAAATTTTCTAAGTCAAAAGGACTTAAGTAAGAATACATGGGAGACTAAATATCTTGGTACCGAGATAAAGCTCTCGGTACCGAGAGGTTTATCACTATGAAATCTTGCAGAATGCACCACAAAGAGAGGATGTACCCATCTAGAGCATAGATCTAATCTCTAGAGCATAGATTTAGTCCTATACATAAAGAATGAAGTTCTAATAAGGAAAAACAATTGAAGGAATATCTACTAAATTAAAGTAACATCTCGAAGAAATACTTGAATAATTACCCAGAATTCAGAAGATACAATTCAAAACTTGTCTCGATCTAAAGCACACTTTATTTTCAATGAAAACGTATTCTGAGGACAAGTATTAACTGATTTTTTAACCAAGAAAATTTTAACCATATGTAGAAGGTCAAGATGAAGACAAAATAACTCAAGAACTTGGAAATACAATCAGACGGACGAAAAAGTGGAACCTAAGAAAATTCATCAAGGTTCGAGCTAAGCCAACAAGTGGGTACCGAGAGCTTTCCTCTCGGTGCCAAAAGGTTTTTTCCTTTCCTTTTTGATTCACAAACCTCACATGCAACCTATTATAGTCAACTGCTTCCATAGAATTTAGACAAGAAACTTCAAGAATTAATGAGGAGAAAGCAAAGAAAGTAGGATAATTCAAATGTTATCATAAGAACTGTTAGAATCAACTCAAAGACTGTGAAAAAGAGCTTGAAACGCATGTAATAGAAAATAGAAGAGTAAGGTAGGTGCAAGATTGACTTTGCACAAGTCAATTCTGGTTGGTATCGAGAGCTTTCTCTTGGTACCGTGAGGTCATTACAGTCTCTAGGCCCTATATGATCACTTGTGATGGGCTTGCTCCTGGATTTCAATGCAAGTGGGCTCCTGAACCAATTTACATGTTTCTCAATAAATATCAACTCTATTTCAACTAAAGGAGGATCTTAGCTGGTCTGGGCTCTGCTTCCTCATCATCTCCTATTTTCCTCATTCGATAGTCACCTAGGCATATGCTATTGATAGTTTTAAGCTTTTGAACTATCAACCACTTATACTGGTGAATTTATTCCCTCTCAAATCAATAATCAACAAAATATAAAGTGAATGTAGACCAGAGGTTACCGCACACTATAAAAATCTTATGTCTTCATATTCTTTTTTTTGCTATTTTTATATTATCTACTAGATCTAGGTCTCACAAGTTCCCTACAACATATCTTTGGTTGTTGATTCATTTTTAGCATCAATAGGCACATACCAGAATCAGGTTGATACCGACAAGAATTTAAGGAGTTCTAAAGGGCTCGACTGATGTCGTCAATCTATCAGATTCTAAGGATCATCTACAAGACACTAGCAATAAAGTTGAGTTGAATGCTGGAACATAGGATGCTGGTGTTGAAACGACTATTGTAGAGCCAACTAGGATCAAAGCGGATTCGAAAAATGGCTTTCCATAGATAAGAGAGGCTAGAAATTATTAAGTGAACCAAGGCCATTGTTGGAGTCAAACACTGGTGCTACTCTTGAGTGTCTTTTTTCGAATCACCAAGACAGGGAGGAGCACATTGTTAATATGATAAAGAGGTTGATGGAGTAAAACCTATGGAAAAGAGTGAAGACCAGGGTTCCATGCCTAGCAGAACTACATTTCAAAGAATGTTTTACAGCTGGAATATCCTAGGAAAGTTACAATGCATTCGATGTTGTTGTACAACAGGGTGACTGGCCCCATATAACATTTATTCATGTATGAATGGCATAGGGATGGTGCTAAGGTAATAGATGCAATTCGATGTAATGAAGAATTTTTGTGTTTCACTCGGCTACCGTCGTAATCCATTTTGACTTTTGAGGAATTTCCTAAGAATTTTTAGGAGCGGCTTAGGCTCCACACTGCTCAGCTTAAGGATGCGATGTCTATGTCGGGCATTTCTCAGGGACTTGAAGAGTTATTATGTGCTTTCTTAATATATTTAATATTGCAATCACAGAAGTGAACAATCTGAATGAGGATATAGTGTTGATGGCTTTGTCCTGAGGATACGTCAAGATATAGAATTTGGAAGATCATTAAGGGAGAAACGACCGACTACTATGGAGGAGTTCCACCGAAAAGATAATCCTTTCTTGCATTTGGAAGAGGCGGACATGGTTTCCAAAAAAATTTGGCGATGGATGACCAAAGTAGGTTATTAAGAGAAATGTGGCAGTTAAACAGACTGATGAGAGTGTTAGTAATGTGATGTGAATGTTAGGAATTCTACTAAATAATGAAAGGGGAATCTAGACATTAGAGGTTGGAGGAATGAGGCCAAAAAGCAACCAAGGAATATGAGACTAGAGGAATACATGCCAATAAATGACATTCTTGAAAATATACATCTTGCTACATAAAGGACTGAGAAATATAGAAAGTCACCTCGAAGAGAGGCGATGGAAGCCAAGAGACACTCCGAGAAGTACCGTCGATTCCATGAGATTTGTCGACATGATATAAATGAGTAACATCGTTAAAATAATATCATTAAAGAGTTAATTTATAAAACGAAATTGTAGCAGTATATTAGAGAGCCGTAGGATGGCAGCTGAAATGTAAGACCCTAAGGGCCGAACGCCCAAGCCAACTAGCCTCGGCCTAATAGAAGAATTGTTATTGATATAATAATTAAAGGACCTCGTTTAGTTGAGAAAAGCTGGAATGAGATGGAATGGTACGCGAATTCTTTAAAGCATATAGGCAGGTGAGCTGCTTTGCTATTGAGGATGGAGCTCTTGCTATGTAGTAGATATTGATGACTCACAATTTAGTCTTTTATAATAGAGATTCTGATCGGATTGAAGATCTAACATTTGATCCTATGGTGATAAAAACCGTTGTATGCCTAGCTACTATGCACCGTGTCTTAGTGGATTGTGGAAGCTCAGTAAATATACATTTCAAAAAGACTTTTATTTTTATGAAAATCAGTTTGAAAGACATCAAGCCTTGTAAATCCAAGATACAAGGATTTGACGAAGAGGTAAAGAAGCCATACAGGACAGTCGATTTGTCTATGGAGTCGGGAGAAGGAGACTGCAAGATTGTGCACTTTCATAAGTTTATAATTTTTAATGCATTTTCAGCGTATAATGACTTCTTAGGCCAATCGGCCCTAGCTAGTTTCAGTGTGCTACTGGCACCCTAGTGTTTGATGATGAAGTTCGCCATAGAGAATGGGTTGGATCTATTCGTGGCAAACAAAGTACTTGTCGGGAATGTTACGTTGCTAATCCCAAAGAGGCAAAGCAATAGGAGAAAGGTAAAAGTGTAGAGAAAGCTCTCTATATCAAGAACGCAGATGCATTGCAACTAATGCCAAGGCCTTAGTGTAGGAAAAATTTAAGTCTATACATCTCAAGAAGTAGTCATATGAAGTGCTAGTAGCACCAGCTAAGCTGAGATGATATGGACAATCCTACTTGGGTCCTTAAGATTGATCACAACTTAGTATCAAACAAAAGGAATGCATGGTTTTCTCCGAGCACACCTAGACGTGTTTACTTCGAAGCATTCGGATTTGTGCAGAAAATCATCGAAGATAGTGTGCCACACACTAAATGTGGAACCCAAATTCCCCCTCTGTGAACAAAAAAGGCACAGTCTAGGTTTGGAGCAATTCTCTGCGTTGAAGGTGGAAAAGGATAAGCCGAAGAGTAAAACAATTATACATTCTCCTAGCGAAATGACCTATTTCCAGGTTAAATATTTTTTCCGCCCATTTTCTTAATAATCAAACGATACGGATTAGATTAACACATTACCAAGCAAACGTGGTTCGAATTTGGTCTCGATCCAAAGTCGTCACCTTCCAATGAAAGGCTTTTACTCTAAATATTGACTATCGGCTATAAATCTAAAACTCAAGATCGACACCGCGAGGTTATTTATTTTTTTTCATCATCTTTTGGAAATAAGTCAAATATACTTTAGATCATCATATGATCCAATAAATTTTATTTTTGATGACTATTTAATTTATATGATTTTCTAATGCTAAACACAGTTAAAAGTTCATAGTTAACTACCCAACAGTTTAAAGAATTATTTTAGTTCGTAAAATTTTTACACAAAACCAAGTTTATTAAAGTTGGTTAACGAACCGACTAAAATTCAATAGATTGATCGTTGAAGTTAGATTTCCAGTAATATTAAATATTCGAATTTAGATCATCGAAAATAGTAATTTAACCGATCAAAATAGTCGTTTCGTTAAACAGTTGTGCCAAAAATATCTTGTTTATTTTTTAGAAATTAAATTACTATTTTTAAATATTTTTTAAAAGCATATAATGAATAATAAAAATTAAAAAAACAAAATTACCATGCCATCGCTTGTCGATTGCATGTCGAGTATGCATAAAGAATTACATGCAAGCTACTTCTCATGTCTCTCGGCTTCCTATGCTTTTTCAAAGTTAAAAAACCATATATGACTAACACGACCCCCCCTTGACCATTGTTATTCGTCGAACATCACCTTGGCTGCCATAACTCGTCAGAATTACCAAGCTCTCCGATTCCATCTTAATTTAGGTAATTTTCAAATCCTAATTTTGGATTTATGGATAATTGATACAATCATGGGTTTGAAATTGTTGATTATTATGTTTTAGTTAGTGATAAGTGTATAATTATCACTTTGAAATAATTGATTATTACTTAATTTGAATTAATTACCAAAATATAATTTATAATTGATGACTAATATGTATGCTGATTAGGGTAAACGACTATTTGTAACAGCTTAGATTAATTTTAGCACTAGTATGTATGGTTGAATATTGAATATGTTTAATATATAGCTTACAGTTAAACATAATTAATTAATGCTAATTAATTAGTATGTCTACATTATAAATGTTAGTGGTAATTATACTCAAGTTTAGTCACAAAAGAGTTAAATTAAAAATTCAAGTAGTTAGATGAATTATAAAGTATGTTTTAAAATTTAAAATTTAGTTAATAAATATTTAAATAGTTGAATTAATTATAAAATATGGTTTAAATTTAATTTGTAGTTGTTAAAATAGTAATTTGTGTATTTTTGGAAGTAGTTTGACATAATATATTTATTTTTAAACAAATAGTGTATTAAAATCAAGTTGTAAAAATAAAGGAAAAATAATGTTTGTCTGAAAATAATGGTTATACATTATTTTAACAAATACAACAACATCAAATTAAAGTCTTTATTCCCAAAAGGCTTTAATTTATTTTAGGAAATACAATAATAACACACCCCTTGGATGCAAAATTATGCGTAAAAGGCAAAGAAGTGAAGTGCTGTCGAAATTCATAACACATATTTTTAAATTAGGAAAAATATTCAAATATTTTATCGACCGTAGTTGGATATATGAAGACCAAACTGGTATGAAAGGTTCAGTGAAGATGCATTTCTGGAATGGTGTAACGAACTTATCTGATTCGCTAAATTTAATAATGGAAATAACATAGATATTTATTGCTCTAATAGTAAGTGCAAACATCTGAAGCATTGGAAGTCAGATATAGCTATAGTACATTTGATTCAAGTTGGTTCATGCCAAATTATTACTTTTGAGATCGTCGTACAGAACTTGTTGCATCTAATCCCACAGTTTTAGAGAACATGGTAAATATGACGAATTCAATAAAATAATTTGTAGAAGATGCAGCATGATCGATTCTCCACCATTCAAGCTGACAATGAAGACGTAAATGTCGAAGAAGAATTGAGTGTGTGAGCTAAATGAATCTTTGATTTATTGGATTCTGATAAGAGGCCATCGTGGATGGTTGTAAAAGTGGAACCGAATCATAAGTAATTGTCGAATACATTACTATGAAATCAAAGTTCAATTTCACAGAAGCTAGATTTACAACTGTTATACAAGTTGTAAAACAACATGTGCCATCTAATAATCTGATGTGCGATACTCATTATAAAGTGAAAAAACTTAAGCCCGCTTTCGGTCTACCATACCAAAAGATAGATACATGTATAAAAGGTTGCATAGTGTAGATGACATTAACCTTAGGAAATGCAGAATATGAAATGAGGAATGATACAAGAAAAAGAAAATAAAAGGAAGTTGCATATAAGGGAATGTATTATTTACCTATCACTCCTGCACTTTAAAGGTTATATGTATCTTCTGCTACGACATGTCATACGCGATGGCACAGTGTGAGAACACAGAAAGAAGGAAATTTGACACGTCCATCCGATGAAGAAGCATGGAAACATTTTGATAAGACTTATCCCGCCTTTGCTACAGAGAACCATAATGTCAGAGTTGGTTTATGTACGGATGGATTTTCATCATTTACTTAGTTTTGGTAGTAAATAGTAATCCTGGCCTAATATCATTACACCATATAATTTACCTTCATGGATGTGTATAAAAGCTCCATATACGTTTTTCATTATTGTCGTCCCTGGTCTACATGATTTAACACAACGAATCGTTGTTTATTTGCAGCTATTGATTGAAGAGTTGAAAACTGTAGGGTGTGAAGGGGCTGGCACATATGAAGTTTCTAAAAAAAGATGTGACGACCCACCTTTTTGGACGGTTTAAATCGAGAATAAACCACACATGTCAACTCAAACCATTTAAAATGGAGGCATGTGAATGGGGTAAATAAGAAAATAAGAGAAAAGAAAGAAAAGCAAAACACAGAATCTCACAACGGAATGATAAAAATATAATAATCAAATAAACAGTTCATGAAGCTGCATTATAAATAACATTTGATTACACCTTTACAATACAATCATAGTATACATACAGCAGGTAAAATAGGATGATGCAGCGGAACAACATGATGAGTGGAATAAATATAATATATAGTAGACTAATCTCCGTCTTCATCTTCCAAAACAAAATGGTCTTCAATACGCTGAAATGCTCAGGCTGACCCGAGCATAATGAATAGACAAAACACTCGAGTCAGAACTTAAAAGATCTTATGTGGGTTAAATTAACAACAAATAAATATGAGTGTAATGGCTTCAGAAATGTTTATGGGATTTTACATCTCCTATCCAATGTACAACGTGGGCGCAATAACTTAAGAGATGTTTCAGGATTTTCCATCTCCTAAGGATCCGTTAAATTATTTGTATGATGTAATATACGTTATATATGTAGTGTCTATCAGTAAAGCAAAGCATTAAAATAGCGCTAAGGCATTACCCATATCCCCTTAACACATTTTATAAATGTCGTAGTCTATACAGTACAATAAACTCCACCAAACTAGTGGGCTATTAGGGAGCACTCCATAAATACCACACAAACCAAAGTTGTCATGGGATCGATAAGGCATATGAAAAGGCACACGAAGCAATCCCCATGGTAGGATTCTACCGTGTTGCATGCCCTAACTGGTAGTAACGCATAACAGCTACTACCGCCCACCTTGAAACACAATCCCATAATCAAATCGAAGGTGGCCATCAAATCAATCACTAAGTAATAGATATGGTATCTAAGAAGTGTGTCCGATCAAAGGAGCGACCTCACTTGGCCCGGGATAACTCAGGTTTTATTCATATCAAGCTGACTCGAAGGTCAGGGCTACGTTCATACCTCATAACAGTAGTGTTCGCAAAACCATCCTACTTCGTTCTCGATTCTCCACCATGTGCACAGTTATTAAAGTGGTTCCGGAATTAGCAGAGAGTATGAAAATATCCGACCTCAGTCTCTTTAACAACAAATGCTTATTTCACATAATGGTCATTTTATAAATCATCCAAAACAATCTATACCTTCATATCAAGATATCTATATACTTATTCCGAATGTATAAATATATTCATAAACCGAGGAGGATTTTCTTTCAATCAATTTCGATGTAATTTATAAGTCCCTCTTAAACCATTTATAAACTCCTTATATGCTTTAAAACAATTTATAAAGCTATTTATAAATTTCAAAATAGTTTACAACTCTTTCCCTTTTCATAACCACTACATAAATTTCTTTAAAATGCTTCCAAATCTCTTTATACGAGTTCTTTTATAAAATCCTTTATAAAATCCTTTAAAACCTTTATAAACTCCTTTATGAAACCATTATAAAACTTCTTTTGTATAAAAATCCATTTATAAAATATATTTAAAAAAATCTCTTACGAAACTTTATAAATTCCTTACCAAACCTTTTACAAAAATTCTAAAATCTTTTACAAAAAAAAATCTTTTATTTATTAAAGTTATGATAAAATTCTATATTTATTATCTTAAATCAAAACCATATTTTATTATATTAAATTTAATTTAAAATGTATATATATAGTAGATATTTAATTAAATTACATTTCAAACTATTTAAAATATATTTTTAAAACTAAACAAAATTATAAGTTAAAATCTTAAATTTACATTTAAAACAATATATTAAATTATAATTTGAAGCTTTAAAACATATAAAATAAATTATTTTCCAAATATAATTTTTTAAAATAAAATGATTAATTAGATTTTAAAATTAAACGCACTTTACCATTTAGAAAATAATTTAAAACTGACTAACGGTGTTTGTATATAATTCTCTACCCTATGGTTATGTGATTGGGTATGTATCATTTCAACCCAGAATAGTTAAACTTCCTGGGTATATATTATTTCAACTTATATCCTAAATCAACAATTCCAAATCAATAAAATTGCTTGGGTTTATAATTTCAACCCATAGCGATTTTCCTTAGTATATAAGACCATCTGGGTATGTATCATTTCATCCTATAGTGAAAACGGGGATATAAACATCTAATCATCCAAAATGTCAACAAACAATCATACATTACAATTATCATCCAAATCAGCCAAAAATCACAACAATTAACTGGTTATCATTATCAGGTATTTAACTATAATCTAAATTCAATATCAATTTAAATGGCGATTTTATTCAATATAAATTCAAATTAAACTAAAATGTCAAATAAACTACCAAACATCAACCAATAATATTCTTATCACATCATAAATTTGATTCAACTAACATAAAAAGGTTTAGCATTTGTGAGTGGGTTAAATCATTCACCTTTGATATACTGTCGATTTAAAATCCAAATAAAGCCAAAATTTTGAAAAGTCTCCAAGTTCGACCAAACCAGTTCCGTGTTGTCCGGAATTTCGATACGATCCTAATGGAAGAAACATCGTCCAAATTAAAGCTAGTATGAAAAAGTTACCGATGTTAAAATGATTGGAATTTAAATTTTAAAAAAATTAAAATAAAGATAGGGTAAAACAGTAATTTTCTTACCTCTCAGAAACCCTAGCAAACGTTCATCATGCATGAACCCACCCTCAACGTTCAGCCACCACGTTCTTGCTGCTGTCGCGCCGCCTACGACCCTCCTTTCTCCAGTCAGACCTTATCGCCATCACCACATAGACGAGCCACGCCTTCTGAGACGAGCGCGATGCCTTCGGTCGCCCTCCCTAACTCAACTGCCGTTCATCTTTGAGTGCCAAATCTAATGATTTACGGTGCCTCTAGCATGAACCAACAGTATAGATGAACTCCTCTCAACTCTTTCTATGCCATGGTACCCTTCGATCGTCGTATAATCGACGATCCGTTGTTGAAAACAAAACCCTAGTTTCAACGGTCGAGACTTCTTCACTAATTTCTGACTAAACCGAACCCCAAATCGAATAACGAATTGCATAAGTAGATTTTGTTCGTCGTGAGCTTTCCGAGATATATATTTGGATATAATTTAAGGAGTTTGAATTTTCGATTTGATTTGAATTTGGGAATTAGGGTTTGACATGTTTGAGAAGAAATAGATACGGAAGGAAGAAAAAGATGAGAAATCGAATTGCACATATAGGAGAAGAATAAAATGTTGCTAGGGTTTCAGGATAAATCTATATATATAGACAGATGGATAAGAACAAATGGACAGATCGAATTGGGTCAAAACGATTACAACCCGAAAAGCCCGTTTCGTTCCTGAAATGAAAGTAGATAATCCTATACATCAAAATATAGGTTTTCGTATTTTAAACTCAATGGAACTAGTTTGAAACCCTAATTCCATCGTATACAGAAGTTATATTTCAAAATCAAATTATATTCATTTAAATCCTTTTAATTGATTTCTACGCGATTCGAGCCCGCATGATCAAATGATTTGTCCGACCGCTATGAAATTTGAAATCCTTTAATAATTCACTATTAAGGATCTGATGATACTGGTTTCGTTGAAATCCAAATCAATGCCCGAAAACCCAATTTTACATGTTAGTTAAATAAACTATTAATTAAAAATCAATTTAATCACCTTTAAATTCAAATTTAAAAGTTTTAGATCATCATTTTGATTAAACTGAAAATAATAATCTATTAAAATTAAATTTCCGTATTAGATCGAAGATTTAAATATTACATTAATCTCGATACTATATTACAATAGAAATAAGTTTATAATAATTTAATTCCTAACATATTCTTTTATTTTGATTTACATTCTTAAATTAAATTAACTATTACCTTATGAATATAATTAACACTAGCTTACATTTTATTACATTCATATTCTGCTGTTATCATCTTAATTCATGTTAAATACAATATTTAATTACAATAATTTCAATTGATTTACAATTAATTTCAAACGAATTAAATAATAAAATGATAACAAATCAATTGTTATACGTTAATAATTCACCTCTATTAACCTATTTTTCTACAAACAAAGGTTGATAAATTACATACCAAATATTGATTCCATTCTATATTAACCTAGTTCAATTAGTTACGTATAATTTCTTTTTTTAATACAACATTGATTTCAATCCTTATTTACCTTTATTATTACCATTATTTGAAATAACCTTAAACTGTTTTCAATCTCATTCAATCAACCTTATTAAATTATATTCTGATAATTTTTCCCACTTATAAATCATAAATTTTAATTTCTCACAATATTAAATTTCAAAATCTTATTTGATTTAATAGTTTAATTATCAAAAAAATACGGGTCGTTACACTCTCCCTCACTCAAAACTTTTCGTCCTCGAAAAGTTACTAATAGGAGTTAAGAAACTTGATATAATTCTGTTCAAATTATTCAATTTATAAACAATTAATTTACGTAATTTAATTTAATAAGAATTTGAAAATACTTAACTCTCACAAAATTTTCCAAGTTCTAAATTTACGAAAAAATTCGAAAGAGTCTCCATTTTGTAGCTAGGTCAGGAAAAATAACAATTACAATATATATATATATATATATATATATATCATATTTCAATAATAAAACATACCAACCATGGAGAAACAATAAAATCTTATTCCAAAACCGTAATTCAAAAATGAACCTATTCGTCGGGTAAACAAACTTTATTTATATAACCAAAAGCAGTAGCTATTGCTTCCATAAACCTGTATCTCACTTATATAATCCAAAGAGTTAAAATTATTTAAAAGAGTAATATTTTTGTTGCTTTAAATCAATAGCACAAGCAACACTCAATATATTAATAATCATATGCAAACAAAAGCAGTACAACCATTATATACAACAAAAGAAATCAATCATACATCCTTAGCAACCAAAACAAATGGTTTGTCCAAGTTCAGTAACTTTTCATCGTACAAGGATGATAAATAAACTACCAAGTGTACCTTACGCTCAACGGCCCTCTGGTAATTTCTTAATAGATTTTTCATATAACCTTGAACAATTTAAAATATCATTTCCCCAAACTTCCCATCAGCCAAAACAACAAAGAATTTAAGTATTATATAAATTTGGACAATGTACATAAATCTTTTATACACAATATCGGTTCTAATCGTTTTCTTGAATACACGCATTCCACTTTCGAACTAGTATCGTTAACCCAACCACTCTAATGCGGACTCTGATCCGATTCCTTGATTCGAGATTTCCGTTTTCCGTGCATAGCCATAAATCCTGGTAGAGAACTTCAAATTCATATCAAAAATTCGCATCAGTTGTTCGCTATCAAGAATCAAGCGAAAAATCCAAATTTGAACTAATGTAAATTTCTACGAATCTTATATTCAAATCAGAATCAGAACAGTTATACGAATAAAGTGATTTACGGCAATTTGCTTATTTTATTATATTGGTTTCTTTTCGCATCATTATTTACTTTTCATTTGTTTTAATTAACTCATACAATAATTATCTTTTATTAATTTTCCTTCACCACTTATGCAATTTATTTCCCATTCAATACTTGAAATCATAAATGAATCCATTATTAAAGTATTACATACATTTCATTGCAGTTCAATTCACATTTATTATTTACTTATAATCTTGATATCAATTTTAATATTAATATTCATCAATGAATCATTTTAGTCATTTTCTTGAGTATATAATCATTTAATTAAACATTATTCACTTTTTATATTTAATATAATTACTAGCATTTCAAAATATTAGCTTATGTTTAGAAATTTTTCTTGTACATCATAATTCTTGAAGACATAACTCCATTACTTAAGTTTTACTTGTATAAAATTATATTACATATTCATATTAACATTTTAACTTTTAAACAATTATGGTAAATTTTAGATAAGTTTTTTAGAGTGTAATTGAGTGTTATACAAATTAGTCTTATTCATTTTAGTTAGCAAAAATATTCAATAATTTACATCTTCTAAATTTCATTACACTTTAATTTACAATTGACAAATTTCCCATTTCTTCATAGTTTCATTAATCGTTTGGCTTCTAATTTCTTATTTTTCATTTTAGAATTTTCTAGTTATTAAAATAGTTAAGATTTCATTTCATTGTAATAATTGAAATCCTAATTTATAGAAACTTAAATACTAAATACCGGATTCAATTTCAAATCATCTTCAAAACAAAATATACTTATATTCTTTGTATACCAAATCATACTTAGAAAATTTAGAATTAAGATTTGTTTATCAAAACAAATGTGTAGCAAAGATACTACAGTGGTCTTTCCACTTTGAAACGCGAAAATGAACATCGATGATGTCGCGATCATCACCGAAATTGTTTTCCAGCGATAGAAGAGGGGAGTGCAGAACTTATTTCCTTTTAAAATTCCTTTAAAATATTTATTTCAAATCATATTGAAAATATTTATATCTGAAAATAATTCCAAATAATGCTAACACTATATTCCAAAATCTTTGAAAACCAAATTCAGAGCTCCAAAGCTTAAGTTCTCAAATTTCCGATTCATGTTTACTTTATTTGTAAATCCCATTTTGCAACTAATATTTACAAAATTTCATTTCCTACAAACAAACATATCACATACAACTGTTTCCATTTATAAAAATTATTCTTTTATATACATAATATAATACTAGGTAAAATTATTTCATTTACCTATATTTCAAAACCAATATTATGTCGGTCTGCCGTATTAAGTGTTTAGAAATTTCTATCGATGCCATAACGTCCTATGTACGAACCAGAATTCATAAATACTCAACAGAATGAATTAACACAATACAAAACATTTTTATATAACACTAACAAATACTCTCTTCCATATATATACACTCTCAAACTCATTCTAGGGTATTGATAACCCTTTCACTAATGAGTTAACCCCGAATAGGCTAAGGTATCAATAAACCTAGCTCTGATACCAACTATAATGACACACCTTTTTGGATGGCTTAAATCGTCGATAAATCGCATATGAAACTCAAACCATTCAAAAGGGAGAATTTTCAATTAGGTAAGTAAGAAAATAAGAGAAATGGAAGAAAAACAAAACACGGAATCTCACAGCGGGATGACAAAAATATAATAATCAAATAAACAGTTCATGAAGCTTTTTACAAATAACAATTGATTACAACTTTTACAATGCAATCAGAGTATACATACAACAGGTAAAATGGGATAATGCAGCAGAACAACATGATGCGGTGGAATAAATATAACAAATAGTAGGTAATCTCCGCCTTCATCCTCCAAAATAAAATGGCCTTCAATGCACTGAAACGCTTAGGCTGACCTTTAGCATAATGAAAAGACAAAACACTCGAGTCAGAACTAAGATCTTATGTGAGTTAAATCACAATAAATAAATACGAGTGTAATGGCTTCAGAGATCGGGATTTTACATCTCCTATCCAGTGTACAATGTGTGTGCAATAACTTAAGAGATATTTCAGGGTTTTCCATCTCCTAAGGATCTGTTAAGCAATTTATATGTAGTAATATATATTATATATGCAGTGTCTATCAGTAAAGTAAAGTATTAAATTAGCATTAAGGCGTTGCTTATATTCCCCTTAACACATTTTGTAAATTCCATAGTCTATACAGTACTGTAAATTCCACCAAACCGATGGGCTATCAAGGAGCACTTCATAGGAACGACACAAAACAAAATCGTAGTGGGCTCGATAAGACATATGACAAGGTACGCAAGGCAATGCCCAGGGTATGATCTACCGTTTTGCATGCCCAGACAGGTGATAACGCATAGCAGCTACTACCACCCACCTCGAAACATACTCCCATAATCAAATTGAAGGTGGTCACCAAATCGATCATATAGTAACAATATGGTATCAAATAAATGTGTCTAATCGGAGGAGCAACTTCACTTGGCCTGGGATAGCTCTTGTTGTAGTCATATCAAGCTGCCCCAAAGGTCAGGACTACGTTCTTATCTCATAACAGTAGCATTCGCCAAACCATCCTACTTCATTCTAGATTCTTCACCACATGCATAGTTATTAAAGTGGTTTTGGAATTGGCAAAGAGTATGACAATATTCGTACCCGATCTCTCTAGCAACCAAATGCTTATTTAATGCCATGGTCATTTTATAAATCATTCAAAATAATTTATAACTTCATATCAAGATATCCATATACTTATTCCAAAAGTATAAATATATTCATAAATATCGAGGAAGATTTTCTTTCAATCAATTTTGAAATAATTTATAAATCGCTCTTAAAGCATTTATAAACTATTTATATGCTTTAAAACAATTTATAAAGCTATTTATAAATTCTAAAACAGTTTACAACTCTTTCCCTTTTTATAACATCTATGGAAATTCTTTAAAACACTTTCAAATCCCTTTATACAAGTTCTTTTATAAAACCCTTTATAAAATCCTTTAAAACCTTTATAAACTCCTTCATAAAACCATTATAAAAATCCTTTATATAAAAATCCTTTTATAAAATATGTTATAAAAATATCTCTTACGAACTTTAAAAATTCTTTATAAAACCTTTTACAGAAACTCTAAAATCTTTAACAAAAAATATTTTATATATTAAAGTTATGATAAAAGTCTATATTTATTATCTTATATCAAAACTATATTTTATTAAATTAAATTATATATATATTAAACTATATTAGATATTTTATTAAATTGCATTTTAAACTATTTGAAATATATTTTTAAAACTAAATAAAATTATAAGTTAAAATCTTAAATTTACATTTAAAACCATATATTAACTTATAATTTGAAGCTTTAAAACATATAAAATAAATTATTTTTCGAATATAATTTTTTTAAATAAAATCGATAATTAAATTTAAAAATCAATATTATAAATCAAACAAACTTTACCGTTTAGAATAATTTAAAACTGACTAACGGTGTTAATTTTCTACCCTATGGTCAAGTGATTAGATATGTATCATTTTAACTCAAAATGGTTAAATTTCCCGGCTATATATCATTTCAACCCATATCCTGAATCAATAATTTCCAAATCAATAAAATCGCTAGAGTTTATCATTTCAACGCAAAACGATTTTCGCTAATCTATATGATCATTCGCGTATGTATCATTTCAAACCCATAGTGTTAACATGGATATTAACATCCAATCATCCATATGTCAATAAACAAACATCCATTATAATCATCATCCAAATTAGCCAATAATCCCAACAATTAACATGTTATACTATTAGGTATTTAACTAACAATTTAAATTCAATATCAATTTAAATGGCAATTTAATTTAACATAAATTCAAATTAAATTCAAATGTCAAATTAAACTACCAAACAGCAACTCATAATATTCTTATCACATCATAAATTTAATTCAACTAACATAAAAAGGTTTATCATTTGTGAGTGGGTTAAATCACTCACCTTTGATTTATCGTCAATTTAAAATCCAAATAAAAACAAAAATTTGAACTGTCTCCAAATTCGACAAAACCAATTCCATATCGTCCGGATTTTCTATACGATTCCAACGGAAGAAACTGTGTCCAAATATGAGCTAGTATGAAAATGTTATCGATGTTAGAACAATTGAAATTTTAATGTAAAAAATTTAAAACAAAGATAGGGTAAAACAATAATTGCTTACTTCTCAGTAACCCTAGCAAACATCGATCATGCACGACGCCACCCTCAATGTTCAGCCGCCGCAGCGTTCTTGCTACTGCCGTGCCGCTTACGACCCTCTTTCCTTCGATCAGACATCATCGCCATCACCACCTCTACGAGCCATGCCTTCCAAGACGAGCGCGACGCCTCCGATCGTCGTCCCTAGCTCCACAGCCATTAATCTTTGAGTGCTAAATCTGGCTATCTATGGTGCCTCTAGCACGAACCAACTATATAGATGTACTCCTTTCAACTCCCTATACGTCGGGTACCCTTTGATCATCGTATAATCGATGATCCACCGTTGAAAACAAAATCATAGTTCAACCGTCGAGACTTCTTCACTGTTTTTTGGCCAAAACAAACCATGAATCGAAAAACAAATTTCAAAAGTAGATTACGTTCGTCATGATGTTTTCGACGATATATAATTTGATATAGTTTGAGGAGTCTTAATTTTTTATACGATTTTGAATTTGGGAATTAGGGTTTGACATGTTTGAGAAGGAACAGATACGGATGGAAGGAGCAGATGAGAAATAGAATTTTACATACAGGAAAAGAATAAAAGGCTGCTAAGGTTTCAGGAGAAACATATATATATATATATATATATATATATATATAGATGGAAAAGAATGAATGGATAGATCGAATTGGGTCGAAACGATAACAACAACCCGAAAAGCTCGTTTCCTTTCCGAAGTGAAAGTAGGCCATCCCATGAATCACAATATAGGTTTTCAATATTTTTAAACTCAATGGAACTAGTTTTAAACCCTAATTCCATCGTGTATAGAAGTTAGCTTTCAAAATCCAATTATATTCAATTAAATCATTTTAATTGATTTCTACGCATTTCGAGCTCGCATGATCAAACGATATGTATAATCACTACAAAACTTGAAATCCTACAATAATTCACTGTTACGAATCTGATAAAATTGGTCTCGTCGAAATCTGAGGCAGTGCCCAAAAACCCAATTTCACGTTAATTAAATAAATTATTGATTAAAAATCAATTTAATCACCTTTAACTTCTAATTTAGAAGTTAATGATCATCGTTTTCATTAAACTGAAATTAATATTCTTTTAAATTAAATTTCATATTAAATCCAAGATTTAAATACTACATTAATCTCAACACTAAATTACAATAGAAATAAGTTTATTAGGATTTAATTCCCAACATATTCTTTTATTTTGATTTACATTTGTAAATTAAATTGACTATTACATTATAAATATAATTGACATTAGTTTACATTTTTATTACATTCATATTCTACTATTATCATCTTAATTCATATTAACAACAATATTTAATTAAGTTAATTTCAATTGATTTACAATTTATTTCAAACGGATTAAATATCAAGATGATAATAAGTCAATTGTTATACATTAATAATTCACCTATATTAACCTATTGTTCAAAAACCAAGGTTGATAATTTACTTACCAAATATTGATTCCATTCTATAGTAACATATTTCATTTAATTACGTATAGTTTCTCTTTTTAATACAACATTGATTTAAATCCTTGTTTACCTTTATTATTACCATTAATTGCATAACCTTAAATAGTTGTAAATCTCATTCAATCAACCTTATTAAATTATACTCTGATGATTCTTCCCATCTATAAATCGTAAATTTTAATTTCTCACAATATTGAATTCCAAAATATTATTTTATTTAATTATTTAATTATCAAAAAAACGCGGGTTGTTATAAAAGAATTTTTATATGTTTGCATCTATATTATGGACTGCTGGTGATTTTCTTGCTTTTACAACGCTTTCGGGCTAGGGTACGATCGGTCGTCTAGCTCGTACTTGTTGCATGAAAGAAACACGAGCATTTTCTTTACCGCATGGGAAGAAAATTTCATGGTTTGATTGTCATCCGTATTTTCTCCATATTAATACTTTTAGAAGAGATAATTTTTTTAATAGCTGATAGAGCTTAGACCATGCGAGCACTAATGATTTGGTCAAGCGAAGAAATATATGAAGTTGTAAAGGATTATCCAAAGATACATGAAACTGAAGTACATAATGAAATTCTAGGTAAATCAATAATTCATAATTGGTACAAACAAAGAATATTTTGGGAGTTACCTTATTGGAAAGATCTCCTACTTTGACCTAATATTAGCGTGATGCACAATGGAAAAAAAAAATGTTTGATAACGTGTTTAATACAATTTTGAATGCTAAAGGGAAAACTAAGGATGATCTAAATTTAAGATGTGATATTGAACATTTATATAAACATCCCGAACTTCATATGAAGCCCATTGATAATAAAAAATCCAAAGCATTTTATGAGTTAGACAGCAAGCAAGTGAAACTTATGCTAAAGTGGGTGGAAGGACTAAGATGCCCTAATGAAATTTCTTGTAATCTCCGTAAATGTGTTGACTTTAAAAAGAATATACCGAGTGAGATGAAAAGTCACGATTTCCATGTCATGATGGAAAATTAATTACCCGTGGTTTTCAAAGAACTGTTACCTATAAAGTACGGAGTGTTACGACAGAATAAAGTTTATTTTATAAAAAACTTTATGAGACTACATTAAAAGTCGAGTGTATATGTAAACTTGAAGTGGATATCCCTATATAGCTCTACAAACTTGAGAAAATATTTCCTCCAGGACTCTTTAACGCAAATAAGCATTTACATGTTCATCTTTCATCCAAAGCACTTCATCGAGATCATATGCAAAATGGATGGATGTGTCCATTTGAGAGGTAGTATTAAATATCCATAACATTAATTTTGATTTAAAATTAAAATTTAATTTCAATTTAATTTTGTAATAGGTACTTGAATCATCTAATGAAAAATGTTAGACAAAAAGCATGAGTTGAAGGTTCGATTTGCAAATCATATCTTGAAGAAGAAGCTTCAACATTTTTCTCTCATTATTTCAGTGACCATGTGAACTTATCATTTGTAAGTGTTCCTCGTAACGATGAGATCATTGTACAAGAATCTTCTCAAACAATATTATCTACTTTTAGACAACATGGTCGATTTGTTGGAAAATGAGTGGAATTTTGGTTAGACAATAGAAATTATAATGGAGCACACATATACATTCTTCTTAATTGCACCAAAGTTGCACCATTTGTTAGGTAGTATAAAAAATAATTCTCGGTATATGGATTTCCTAATTCGTAATTATTTCAATTATAGTTACATAAAATTCTCAACATATGAATTTGTAGAATTTATAAATCACAACATCCATGTGGCGATCTCATTAAAGATTCTGCTAAATGGTTTTCGAACTATGCTTATGATCTAAGATTAGCGATGAAGGGTTAAAACATCTTGCGCTAGAACCAAAAAGAAATGCTAAGACTTATCCAGTATTCTTCGTCGATGGATTTAAATCCAACACCAAGAAATATGGTACTGAAATATTAACCTATAACAGTGGTGTTTTTGTCAAAGGTAGTGATGATCCAGATGAGCACGTAAAATATTTTTACGGCATCTTAACATAGGTTTTAGAGTTGACATATTTTATATGACTTGTAGAAAAAGTATTTATATTTAAATGCAATTGGTTCAGCGATGTTCCTAGTTCTATAATCAACGTGCATAAAGATTATAAGCTTATTGAAATAAATCATAACTCGCATTACTATAAGCATGATCCTTTCATGTTGCCCAAACAAGAACTACAAGTTTATTATGCTTCATATCCATCCCTAAAAAGAGATAAAGTAGATTGGTCGGCTGTTTTTAAAACAAAGACAAGATTTACGAATGATAGAAATTATATTTCGGATGAAGTAGCTAATCAAGCAGCTTTTGAGTCAAATAATGAAATAATAATAATTTACGACCATACCGATTTAGGGCCTTTGATCGATAAAACAAAAGTTCTAATGGAAGAGCATGGAGGAAAACGATATAAAGTACGAGACTGGATCTGAATCAGAAAACGACGAAGACTGATCATTAATTACGGATGATGTAATGTATATATGATGAATATTTGTATAGCTTGTTGTATAATTTATATGTTGAGTTTTCGCTACTATTAATGATGATGACTATATTATGATCAACATATTATTCTATTTTACAAGTCTTATGTATTTAGGACATCTTGTTCTATTTCTGTAGTTTTTTTGGAAGTTCTATGGCATAATAAATTAAACATGTTTTTTGATAATAAAATGAAATGATTTTTCGTTATATGAAATAATATGTTTGTGGCAAATATTATGTCTCATAGGAGGACATTCTACTTCTCCTAATGTTTGCAAGGGTACCAACGACATGGCTGATTTACTCCCAAGGGTGACTATGATCCCTAAGAAAGGAGGGTAAGTATCATATTTATTTCAACGACGTTATTATTTAGTGCATGCATGTTATTTGAAATTTATTAAATGTCTATGCTAAAACTACACAGAGCATTTGAGCTACAACCTTCCAATTACATCCTGGTCATTTCCAAGAAAGCATATATGGGTCGGATGTTTGCTTGCTAGCCAATGTAGCATGATATCACATCACACATTAAGGATGTGATATGGGTTGAGTTGTTTTTAAGTATAAATTTAAAATTCATTTGAAAATACAATATTTGATATTTGAAAATTAATTTACTTACATAATTTATTTTAATTTCAATGTGTAGGTGGCAATGATTATGAAGGAACAAGATCGGGATCCGTTTAGGATTCACTAGAATAGGAAGCTAAGGAAGAATTATAGGGATAGCCTCTTAGGAGCAAAAAAAACCCAATTGGATGAATGAATGTGTTAGGGTGCATTTTCAGGCTTTTTGGGAGACTGGCACTGTAAAAGGAAGTTTTCTAATTTTATATTGCTATTATAATTTGTTTAAAGTTTATTTCACTAATTAAGTTAATTATATATTTAAATTTATGTTGGTTCGCTCAAAATTCGACAAACATGAATAAAATCCTATCACATACTGCAATGGATCAAAATCCTTCCAACAATATCAGAAGAAATTTGCAAGTTTATAAATTAAGGTTAAAAAATACTTATAACATTATCTAATCGTATACAATTTTAGGCAAAGGAGAAGCACTACGAGCCTACATATTTGGATATTTTTACTCGCACTCACGCCAGCGGGCATATGAATGATGGCTCGATGTCATTTCCCTAGATGGACCCCAAATCCAAGGCTATCATGGTAAATATAACTAAATTTTTTCTTTTATTTGACATTCCATAAATTATAAACTAAACATATATTTTAACAAAATTCCATTTCTAATTGTAGGAGAAGTTTGACATGGAGCGACCTCGCGTGCTAGAGGAGACTGGCCGGGAGGAATTGAACCTTGAGGAAGAGGATAGGATTTTTGATGTTGTGACTGACATGCCAACAATGAATGGACACTATGTTTAAAGCAATCATAATTAATATTTTTTATTGATTTTAGCTACTTCATTAACTAATTTACAAATTTTATTTAACATTACGGATAAATTGTTTTTAATTAGCTATTAATTGATTTACAAGGGAGTAGTTCCCAGCCTAGGTACATAAAATCATAGAAGCATGAGGAGATTTCACAACTGGGAGCTCAAGTAGCAGAGTTGCAATATTGGCGAACAACTTGACTGAAAGCTTCGCTAGATGAGCAGCTCACAGCGTTTTTAGGTAAGCACGGGACTTTTCCTAGGTCGAGAGGTAATGTGGGGATGTTGAATATATATTTGGCATATTTTGATTGTTTTGATGGATGATTGATAGATATTTGACATATTTTGATTGTTTTGATGCATGATTGATTGATATTTGACATATTTTGATTCTTTAATGGATGGTTTATTGACATTTGACATATTTTGTTGGTACATATTTGATGTATCTGATACTTATGTTATTTTTGATGATTAGTGGATATGTGTATTTTATATTTTTTTGATGGCCAAATGGATTTGAAGGTATGGTTGTTTTGAACATTGGAATATTGATGTATGATATGGATTTTATGATATAAGTTTGGTTATGTGTGATATTTATGATATAATGTGATATACATATACGAGATTATGTTGTTGGGAATTGTGTTTGTATTTGTTGTATATGATGTGAATATAGATATGAATGTGTATGTATGGTTGGATGGATGATAAGTAAGCTGGAAATCAAAATCAGTGTTTCAGGTTAGTGATGGCTTACAAGTTACAAGTTCGCAACGACCAGTGATGCCCTATTGGTGTAAGCATTACTGTCATATGGTTCGACAAGTGTCCATCGGTTGACAATAGCTAGTGATGGCTAACCGACATGAACTATTGTTAAATCCATTGACGAAGTCGTTGCAAAAGCCATCGCTATGCTGTTGGTTGACACTTGTAGAAGAGGTGATTTTATTCGTCTGCTAGCTGCGGCTATTTGCCGTTGCTACTGATAGTGTTCCTTGTAGTGATTCATCAAACACAACCGGTAAATGCGTAACATTTTTCAATACCCTCAAATAAAAGAAAGGAAAGTTTATCTTGATGAAGGAATGCTAGGACGATTCCAAGGAATTACCAAAGCACATGAAAAAGCCACAAGTCCCGTCCAAGCTTTTGGATGGAGAAGATTTGTTGATTTGTTAATCTATTTGGCGGTGTTTGCTCATGCACTAAGTGCAGCATTAGTACGTGAGGAGGCAAGGATCTAAAGGTCAGTATACTACATCTGCTTACGGTTTATCAAAGTTGAAAAAACTACCCAAAGCTGGAAAAGCTCACTTATTGCTTATTGATTGCTTCAAGATAGTTGTGACCATACTTATAAGCTTACTCAATAAAGGTGCTCACAAACCGCCCTTAAGGCAAGTACGATTCCAACCCAAGACTTCTGGAAGGTTGTTGAAATGGAACATCGAGCTGAGCTCGTATAATATCACTTACCATCCAAAAAGGGCGATAAGGGGACAGATGTTGGCGGATTTCATCCCTAAATTTGCCATCCGGAATGGAGAAGAGGAATATGACATGCTCCTACTTTCCCAATAAAAATTACATGTGGATAGAACTTCCAACGAACATAACTCTAGGGTTAGAGTAGTAATCTTGACCGTAGAAGACGACCGATTAGTTATGCATTAAAGCTGGAGTTTACCACAATAAACAACGAGGCTGAGTATGAAGTGTTGATAGCAGGACTAAGGACAGCAAAAGAGCTGGAGGTAAGGACGCCGCATGTATTCAGTGACTCCTAGTTTGTGGTCTTCCAAGTAAAACAAAATTCTAGGCTAAGAGTGCAAGACTTGCAACTCATCCAATGATGACATTTGAACTGCTGAACGACATGGAGTAGTACATAATTACGCACATCCCTAGGGAGAAGAACAAGATTGTCGATTTACCGACTAAATTGGCAAGTTCTTCGGATGCGCAGTTGATGAGACGCATTCTAATGGAAGTTTTATTGGCTTTAAGCATTAACCAGACGGATATCGATGGGATCTTGCAGGGCATAGAGAAGAAGGAGTCATGGATGACTCCATTCAAGGATTTTTACTGAAGCAAACTTTTTCGAAAGGAAGGAACAAATAACGGAAACTCCTTCGTAAGATGACATGATTCATAATGCAAGAAGAGTGTTGTACTGGAGAGGTTTCTCATCTCTCCTACTTGAATATGTAACCAAGGATAAGGCTAGGAAAATCCTCGTCGAATTCCATGAAATTAGCTATGGTAACAATACCGAAGGCCAAACATTACAGAAAAATACAAGTGACTATAGCCCAATATTTACTAAGCTAATATGAAGGAATGAAGATGATAATGTTAAAAAAACAATCCTATTTAGATATAAAATGTGTTGGCTTTTGAAAATGAGTACAGAGAGGTATTGGAAAAATATCTTAAATTTTCATGCTATGTTACAAAATAGTCTCAGTTTACTATATATTTGTAAAATATAAAGAAAAATCTAAAAATTGGAATAAAGGAATTTTTTTAAATATATGTACTAGAAATAATTTAAGAAAAAAGGAAAGTTATTACTGGATTCAATAAATGAAAACCAAAGCGATGAAGAAAATATTAAAAAAAATCCTTTAGTCAAAGTACTCAGGTAGAAGAATTGTGTGTACATATAGTAAATCTAAAATAAAAGGCAAAAGTAGACTAGTTAACACTAGGTGATGGTTGTACTTAATTTTTCTATGCAAAAAATCATAGTAAAAGACATATTAATAATACTGGAAATGTGTTTGGTAATGAAAGAAAGTCTCAAATGATTTAAGTAAAATTAAAAAAGTGGCAAAACATTTTCCAGTTTTTTATAACTCTAGTGAGATAGAAATGCAAATGCCAATAATATAATGTTAAACCAAATTAAATTTTGTAGCAGAGGAAATATTATTGTCACCAATAGAAATTGATGAAGTTAAATATGTGTTATTTAATGCTGAGGATAATAAAAGTCCAAGGCCATATGGTTTTAATGCTAAGTTATATAAAAGCCACTGGGAAGAGATTAAAGATCAAACATATAGGATAGGTGTAGAAACTTTTTACTGAAGGAAAGCTACTATAACGTATGGATCGTATTTTTACTATTTTAATTCCAAAATATTAAAATCCTTCAAATTTGGGAGATTACAGCCAGTATCATGCTTTAATTTTACATACAAGATAGCAGCAATGGTTTTAAGTAATATAATAAAATATTTTTTGCACTTTATGTATTAGGAAAAAATGTGCTTTTGCAACACTCCATCTCTCCACCCATATTACCAGGGAGTATTACTTGGTAATAACATCTAGTAATATGGGTATAGAGGTAGAGTGTTACAATTGGTATCAAAACTAGGTTTTAAATAATACTTAGTGTAAGAGACACAAGACTTGGCCTTAAGTGACTTAGAATCTCTGTTCACTTGGGTGTGCAACGTAGTTACCCTATAGTAGGGGGTATTAAGGGTATAAAAAGATACTGGGGAAATCATATAGGAACATACTTGTATTTTCTTATTTATAATACCTTTCTTCTTCCTCTTTATGAATGAGAGCCTTTGCGTGAGGTATTGAATAGTTAAGGAAGTTTGTGAAGGTAGATCTAGTTATTCTAGCTAGTATTGTTTTGGTGACAAATACTGGACCTCCTTATGGCTTTGAATGGAGTAATATGGTCTAATAGTGATCAGAGTTGCGAGGAAAAGATGATTGGCTGATTGATATTTGGATTTCTTTGTGTGATTGCTATAATTAATTGATGCTTTGTTGGAAGAAATATTGGGATCAATCTTGAGTAGGAGTCATTACACGAAAGTTAGAACCTACATAAGTTTTGATATTAAAACTAATTGTGTCTTCGCAGTGAATTTGCTGCAAGGGATAATGGAAACAACTTTATATATCAAACTAAAATAAAAATTATATTTAAATTAAAATTTGATTGAGATGAAATTAAATTGGAGGCTTTCTTATTTGTTGCGTGGATGGTTGATGAGTGATGTTTGAAATGTTGGAAGTGATTTATTATTTAAATGTACCGATAAATAGCAAGTGCAAATGTTTTAATATAAGCAAGTATGTGTTTTAGTTAACATCTTCTAGGATGAAAGTACATATGCATGGTATTAGAAAAGGTTTTATTACAGGTTAGCAATTGTTTTTATAAAATCGAGTTACTTAAAGAATTTTTAAAAGTTAATATCATGTTAATTTTTCTATTGAGTGTTTTAAGAATTCCGATCAATGTGTCTGCTCAACTTTATCGATGGGATTCCTAAATAATAGTACGAGACATTTGGACATAATGTATTGAAGTGTAATGCAATATTCTAAAGGGAGTGAAATAGTTGGAGCAATATTAAAAACCAATGTTTTGGAAATGACATTTTGAAAGGAGAATATTTTGAGGAAATTTTAAAATGAGTATAATGTTTTAGAAAATGTAGAGTTACTATTTTTGAACGAAGTATAATATTTTGGGAATTGTTATAAGAAAATATCTTAAAGAAAAACTATAGAAAATATTTTATGCAAAAGTTGTTTTGAAAATGAAAACAATAGTTTGAGAAACATTATAAACTATATGTTGAATGAAGTACAATATGATATTTTTTGAAATGTTTTAAAGTATTTGGATATGAGAGTGTTTAATATTTGGTGAAATGAAATACTGTTTTGAAATAATAAAGTTATTTTCATAAGTTTGGATATTTTAAACTAAGTCAACCAGTAGTAGTGGACATTTGAGATCAGTGGCGAGAAAATGTTGATTACACGATCAACACTACAACCAACCAATGAGACAAGTTGCTAAAATAAAATATTCGGAAAGGCGACATCGTTATATTTAAAAAAGGGGAATTTTACCAGAAGGACAAACTTTGCAGTCCAATTAGTTTCTAGGACACACATTCAAAGAAATTACTTTCAAGGCCAAAGTCAGTAGAATAATTATTTTCAAGGACAAAGTCAGTAGTCCATTCACTTTCAAGGACATAATTTCATAGGTTTTTAGGCCCTAGAAACTAATTATTTTACATTTCGTCCTTGAAAGTAATTATTTTAGTTGTGTATCCTTGAAAGTAATTCCACTTGATAAAGTGGCCCTTGTGGCTAATTTCCACTTTAAAAAAAAGTTTATGAATTTGAAGATATCCTTGGTATATGATGATGTGAATTGTGTGTATCGTATGTTGTATATATGATATTGTTGTGACTTGTGTGGATGCTATGGATATGCATGTAATATGATGTGTTGAGATATAAAAAGTTTGTTTATGTGTATGTTTCAATCTAAAATAATTTTTGAAATGAATATGGTATTCATACATTTAGAGTGAAGTATGGATTTTGAAAATTATTTCAGTGAATTGCATATATATTTTGTGATAGAAATTTTTTAGGAATAATTACATCGTAGGCATGTAAACGGTCGGATAAGAATTTGGATAGTGCCATATCCATATACATTCCCGAAACCATTTTCAAATATTAGATATCGATATCCACTGATGTGGACGGATATTAGATATTATTTAGCCAGTTCACAACGAATAAATCTAAACAAATAAATAGAAAGTTTGATTTATTATAAAACCATTTTGGATTTAAAATATAATAAACAATAAATATGCTAAGAAAAGAAACTCTAAGCAGCGAATATTAATTTTTATATGCATATTTTTTTTTACGCAGATAACATAGTAAATGATAATCATTTTATGTACTAAAATATACAATAAGCAACTATAACCTTAATAAAAAATGAAGAGATAATTATTGGATGTGGATGTAGCCATATATGCGTTAGTCCATTTTTCGAATATCGGATAATTTTCGTATTTGGATACGGATACAGACAAATTTTAGGTTTTTCGAATACTTATTGATAACCCTATTACATTATAGATACATAGTTGATGATTGTGATATAAAATATGTATTAATTTCCAACTTGAAATTATCCTTAAAATAAACATGTCATTTATATATATTGAAGCAATGGTTTTGAATGGAAGTTATTATATGACTAATAAAAATTTGGCGAAGAGAAGTTTGCAATATAGATATATTAAATATTTTAACAAAGTGTAAGAGCCAAAGTAGTTTGATAAAATAAGAAAGATATTTTATGAATTTGACATTATATGATTGAAAATGGGATTTTATCAAAGAAAATTATATATTACATGATTTCCTTATATTAATAAAAAATTTAAAAGAAAGTAATAAATAATAATAGTTGTGGTAAAATGAGTTTTAAGAAAGATAAATAATTTGGAAAAGATGCTAAGGTAAATAATATGAGTTATGAAATCGAAAGAATTATTTTAAGTGGAAATGAATTGCCTTACTTATTATATGCATTGATAGAATTTCTTATTAAGGAGTCGTAAAAAAATTAATTTGCAAAAAAATTAAAGTTTTTAAAATTAAAAGAATATTTTGGGAATTTTGGGAATTTGAGTTTTATAGAGTTGATGGAAAAAATTGGTGTTGTTTAAAAAATCATTTGATACAAAGTATCCTATAAAAAATGATTTAAATAAGGAATATCATACATAGAGTGTTTAGAATTGATGAATATTTTGGAATTTTTTTTGGAAGGACGATAGATTAGATAAGAAGTTTTTGATATCAAGAGTGAGGGCAAGAAATCCCACTTTTGTTTTCAGTATATATCTTTACTAAAGATTGGATTTTTGTAAATTGGATTTTGTGGAAAGAAAGTTTGAAAGTATACAACTTTAATTTTCAGTGTTTTTTAATTGATTTTTAAAGTGGAAATAGAATTTGAAGGGAGTTAAAAATTCTAGATCGAGTTTTAGAGTTTAAATTTTAGACACTATATTGAAGTAACTATAATTTTTGGTCTTGTTTTCAGATTTTGGTGATGTTCCTTGGTATGAAAGGTAATCCTGTAAACAACAATCATTATGTTAAATACTTTCAGAGATTTTGAAAATTTCAAGGGTTAAGATATGTTTATGCAAAGGTGTTTCTTGTTAAAATTGTATAAGTTAAACGCTAGAAGAATTAGGTAATAATTTTAAACCATAATTTTTCAATGATTTTATGATTTCTAAAAAAATAAAGGGTGTAAGCCCCAAAGTTTATTTCAAGTGTTTTATTAAACTTTGAGATTACTTTTTGGAGATCAAGATTTGAAGATGAGAAACTGTTTCATAAATAAAAGATTTCGGAATTTAAAGTTTTGAGAGTTATGCATATTTTTGGGACCTTTATATTCTGAGTATATATTATATGAGATTTTCATGAGGGAAGAAAATCTATGGATTTTACTACATCCTTATTTTGAAAAGTATTAAAGATCTAAATTTTAACAACTTAAAATTTTTTAAATCCATGAATGTTAAGGTGTTTATTTTGTAAATGGATGTAATGTGGTTGCATGAAGATATTATAAGAATAACTTTTCAAATTTTAGCTAAAATATTTTTAAATAAAAGGCAATGTTTATAACTATATATATATTGTTTGTTGTGAATTTTTGAAATACACTTTTCGCAATAGAGAGTACTTTAAAGTTTTCTTAAAAATTCAACATCTAGAGAGTATTTTGATTGTGTGAGAGTTGGGATATTCTAAATAAGTTTGTTCAGACTCTTAATCCACAATCATGGATGACGAGCAAGGAGGATAGCGCTTTGTTTGCAAAAGCCACCGAAGGGTCAAGTAGTTGTAGCTTTGGTTATGCTTGATAAGTTGTTTGTGTTGCTTTAATTATTATTTGATGGATTGATGCAGATCACTCTACATGTTAAACCAAGAAAGTAATTAAGTGCTTTGTATGATGTTGATCTATCTTTTGATGATTGCATTTATTGTTTTGTGTTTAAATTATGGATGGATGTATAAATGCTAGAACCAATTAATTAAAACTAATATTAGTGATTTAAATTATTAAATGGGTTTTAAATGATAAAATGTAAGTAAATAAGGATTAGATTATAAATACTGGGAGTTTGAGATTATTTGTAAATATAGAAAGTTATTTGGGATTTTAAACGATGAAGTAATTTGTAAAGTTAAGGATTTTGATAGTAAAATAATTAATGTTGAGATTTGAGAAAAGATAAGTTAATTGATGGTGGTTAATTACGTTAGAAGAAATTATTTGTTAATGATATCATTAAATGAATTATTTTAGTATTAAATATTTTTGAAGTAAGCAATTATTAATAATTATATTTTTCGGGCCTTTTGAAGTGATACTAATATTTATAAAGTAGAATGACTATCAAAGTGAATTAAAATGATTTTATAATTCTTATATAGTTAAACAATGATAAATAAAAGAGTATTGGAATTTATTATAATAAAGAATAAATTTTTATTTAGTTATTAAAAGTAATGAATGATTTTATTAAAATGGGCCTAATATAAAGTAAGAGAGATTGTGAAACATATTTGTTGTAAACTATACAATATTGGGAAAACAAAAATATTCAATGAATAACAAGCATCATAGAGCGATCCTAATGCTGCGCAAATATTATATGCTTAACGGTTCGCTTTATGATATCTCTATTGGAGAATATAGTATAAGAAACCCTTCGAGAGAATAGCAAGTATCATCGAGTGATTTTGATGCTACTCAAATCAAAGCTAAGCCTCGTACAATTGATTAACCAAAAAAAGAAATAACATGCAAGAAATTTCCAAATTCGAATAGTGGTGACTCCAGGTATAACATTGTTAAACTGTAATGTGGAAGCGGAAACTTTATTATGAGAAATAGAGGTATGAAGAGTAGTTTTATTGATTGCCTCTCGTACTTGGAGAGAGAAGGGAAAGAAAGTGGAGTGAAATAGTGAGAAGGAGTTGAAAAAAAGAAGTTAATTATAGTACTGCCATGGACCAAGAAGCAAAGAAAATATGGGGCTCCATTTTTCTTTGTTTAGGATGCTACTATTTACACCTACCTAAACACTTATTAACACGACTTAAACATTAAATGAAATTAAACCATAAAAATTTCTTAAAAACCCCCTCTTCAATTTGAAAATTGCACTAAAAGCTAAAGTGATCGGTTATGCATACTTGAGCAATGTACAAATAAAATGAATCTAGCTCTCTAATATGACTATATTCAGTCATATTAACGATTAATGACCGAAGAAAATGGGATGACCAACGTAAGCAAAAATGTTTTTTCAATTTCAATTTTGGATTGATGAATCAAGATGTGTAATTATATTTAAAATATGTGAATAAATTATTAATTTTGTAATCCAATTATTTTTCGAAGATAAGGATAATTATATATATTTTGCTATATCATGCTGTTTTCTATTAGAATTGGATTCGTCATTCCTTTTTATTTTCTTATTGAAACATTAAAAGAAGAAATAATGATGAGATATTTTTGTTCGAAGCAGTAGTGAAGGTTCTTGACTATGTTTTACCATGGCATAAATTTGAGTTGCATATTATTTTCCACTATGATAGTCTTAATTAAGCTTTCAAAATTTATAAAAACAAAAAAATCCAAAAATTGATAACAACTTAGTCAAAATAAATTGGTTGGATTCATATGCAGTTGTAACGCCCCGCCTTTTCACACGCTTCAAATCTACACACATGCCGATTCAAACCATACGTAAGGGCGAATTGTTATGGGATAAATAAGAAAAACAGAGAAGAAAGAAAACTAAACAGAATCTCACAGCGGAAGGATAAAATATAAAATCAAAATATACAGTTCATGAAGTTGTTATACAAAACCTTTGATTTTATCTATACAATACATATCAAAGTACACATACCATATAATAATGCAGCGGTACAATATGAGTGTAGTGGAATATAATTAATAATAATAATAGAAATCTCCGTCTTCGTCCTCCAGAGCTAAAGTCTTCGATCCTGAAATGCTCGGACTGACCCGAGCGAATTTGAAAAGACAAAAACACTCGAGTCATAACTAAAAGATCATATGTGAGTTAAATTAACAGAAATAGATATGAGTGCAGTAACTCAAGAGATGCTCGGGATTTACATCTCCTAAGGATCCGTTAAACTATTTACTATATAGTATATTTCGCTATTATAATAGTGCCTAATTGTAAAATAAACTTATTTTTTAATAGCGTTAAGGGGTTACCCATATAGCCCTTAACACAAATAATGCCAATAGTCTATACAGTGCATGCATATCTCCTGATCGGGAGACTACGACAAGACACTCCATAGGTACGACACAAATAGAAACTCGTACAAGGCGCGATAGGGTAGGTGACACGGCACAACTAGGCAATGCCAGGGTAGATATACCAATTACGCTTTCGGGTCCGTGGTAACGCGTAGCGCACAGCTACCTCCCACCTCGAGCCACACCCCAAATAAAATCAAAAGTGGCCACTGAATCAATCCAAGAGTCAAAGTATAATATCGAAGGAATGTGTCCGATCAAAGGTGCTACCTTATTAACCCGTCAATCGCTCCTGTTTTAGCCACCTTATGCCAACTCACGGGAGTTGGGTCCACGTATTTACCTTATAGGAAACGCCGCCACCCACCTACTTCATTCTGCAATCTCCACCGCGTACACGGTTGTTAAAGTGGTTTTCGGAGTTGGCAGAGAATATGACAACTTCCGATCCCGGTCTCTTCAACAACAAAACGTTATTATAACACCACGGTCATTTAAAAAATTAATTATACTTTCGAAAAGCAGAATATAATTATCCATTCCGAAACCCATAAATACGATATCATTTCCTTTCCAAAACAAACTCATTTGATATTGTTTTTATAAAAACCAAAATTAATATAATATCATTTTATTTCAAATATATATATTTATTTTCCAAAATCATATTGTTTTCAAACTTATAATAATCGGAAACCAAACATGGAATTACAACTTTCAAACTATAATACTTCGAAAATTCATAGCTTTAAACCATAATTCCTAAAACTTAAATGCTTTGGATATTCAAACAGTATATAGCATCAATAGTTTGGATTCAAAATTTCTTTATAAAATAAAATAATTTCCGCGACTTACAATTTATTTCATTAAAGATTAAGTCAAAATCCATAAATTTAAAACCGCTTTCAGTTTAAATAAACCACTTCAGTTTCAATATATTTCAAACTTTGAATATTAAACAATTGGAACTAAGGTTGGAAATTTCTATTTCACCAATTTAAAGTCCTATTATTTAGTTTGAAATAATAATTGCATAATAAACACGTAATCATTTAAGTAAAACTTAAATTACTTATAAAAGAAAATTTCCTTAAATTTTTATACTAGAAATATTGATTTAATTCACCTTGAATAGAATTCAGTTATAAATATCATACCCTTTTTAAAATTTCAAGTTAATAAATTTTACATCAACTTATGAAGTTAACTTCTTAATTAAACTCAATTCCAAATAAATTTTCCAATTTAACTCCAAATCTTAATTAATTTAAATCCTTTAAAAATTATATGTAATTTCAATATCTTAACATGTATTTAACCATATAATATAAAAAAATCAAACCCCGTCATTCAACTTATTTATTTTATTTAACAAATCCATACATAGCTTATCTTCAATACTTTAACTATAGATGTATATATAAAATAAGATTTTATATAATATCAAAATCTATATTTATTAACCGTATCCTATCTAAACCATAGAAAAATCATTTCAAAAATAAATTTTATATATATATCGCGGTGCCTGTATCTAATTTTCTATCCTATGGTCAAGTGATACGGATATTTATCATTTTAATCCGCAATTTAAAAATAAAAAAATGCGGTTGTATATCATTTCAAACCGCAATCCCGAATGAATGAAATACATGATAACTTGCAGATTTTAAAATATAGTACACATCATCCATTCACCAAACATCAATCATCAATCATTAATTATAATCATCCAATTTAAACAAACATCAATATATAACAGGTGATAAATGACTGGTATCAATTTCAGTTTATACTCAAATAAATTTAATAACTGTTAATTGGCAGTTTACATGCAAAATAAATATAATTTAACTGGCAGTTAATGTGCGATAATGAATTAAATAAAGCGTAAATTAAATGAATGCAATTTAACTGAGAAATTGATGAAATATATACCTAACAGCTATCAATAAAATTTTAAACACATCAAAAATCAATTTAACAAACATAAGAAATTTTAGAAGTTGTGAGTGGGTTAAAACACTCACCTTTTGAATTTAAATCGAATTTAAATCCGATTTAAACCCAAAATTTCGATGGTCTCCGAACCTGTCCAAACCAGCGTCCGGAATTTAATTACGATCTTAACAAAAAAAAATCGCGTGAAACGGAGTTCGTATGAGGAAGTTATGGCGAAAATTGCGGTTGAAAACAAAATTTAAAATAAATCAAAACAAACCTAATTAAAATAAATGCCACGTGTACGTCTTCCCCTACAGGCACGTGCAAAGAATGCGCTCCAACATTTACCTCGTCCAGAACCCTAACGAGCCGCCACGAACCCTCCTCTTCGTTCAAATTTCACTACCGATCCACCAACCTACTTCCAGATCAGAGCACGCCGTTGCAATCTCCTCCCCGAGCCGCCCTCCTCCTAGTCGTGCGCCGCCACTCGGTTCGCCAAAAGCGAACGCCACCGACCCACAAAAACCCCCAATTGCCATGAATCCAATGACCATCTCAAAACTCCAACCGTACAGATGCGCGATGCTCGGCACCACCTTCGCAACGGCACAATCCGATCGTCTAATAGCTTCAGATCCACCGTCGAAATCAATAACCCAAACTAACGGCCGAAAATTGCTGTTCGATTTCTAGACAAACGACACTCCGAATCGAAAAACGAACGGTACCAGCAGATTACGCTCTTCGAGAACTATGACATATAATTTTTGTGAATTTTTCTGGAGACTTTGAATTTTTATCTTTTGATTTGAATTGAAACTGGATCTAGGGTTTGCAGCCATTGGAAAGGAGGAGTTGAGGGAAATGAACGCACAAAGAAATGAAGATAGATGGAGGCTAGGGTTTATAATTGGTTTATATAGATAGGCTAGAAAATAGAGTAGATGGATCTGATAAACAAACGTGTTGAACGATAATTGGCCCAAAAAACCCGTTCTGACTCCGGAACGAAATTGGGCAAACCCATATATCAAAATAGATATTTAAAAATATTCTGAACGCGATGGAAAAAGTTTCACGTCCAAATTCGATCGTATGAAGAAGTTATGCTGAAATCAATATTTCCAAATTGATTACAAATTGATTTCAAATTGATGTCAATTAAATCGATTTCAAGGCGTTTCGCGTTCGTACGATCAAACGGCAAGTCCAATCGCTACGAAACTTGAAACCCTACAATAATTCACTGTTACGGATCCGATGAAACTGGTTTCGTCGAAATCCGAGTCCGTGACCAAAATGGCTATTTTTATATTAATTAAATAAATTCAAAATAAAAAAATAAAATCCAATTTAATACTTAGATTCAAAAATTGACCCATTTTATCACTTTTAAAAATTCTTAATCATTTACAAAATTCCAACAAGTTTAGATGTCAAATTAAAAGAAGGTAAATTTATAAATTTCAATATAAATCCTTAATTTCATTAAATACACAAATTATAAATAATATCCTAAAATTTCGTTTAGTTAAATAAATAAATTAGTTAGTATTCCATTCATTCATGTCAAATAGATGGATTAAATATTGGATTCCAAATTATCACACAAATTTCTCACATTATCTTTATCTCAAATAACGAATTATTTAACTATATTCATTTGATTTCAATTAAATTCAAATATTAGACTTTAAGTTTCCATATAAATAAATAAATCCTGATTCTATTCTTAAATTCACTAATTATCATAATACCATCCTGGGTACCATTTATTTTAGTATATATATCCAGATACTTTAACATTTTCCAATTGTTTATCTCAATTGCATAACATTAAATTTATATTTATTGCAATGTTTTCTGATTAATTGAACGAACTAAGTATATAACTCATAATAATTGTTGTAAAACTCTCAATCCCACATTTATAAGTTTGTTATTTCCACTCAATATTATAGATATTTACAGGTATAGGTTTTTATTCAATCATTATTTATTATATATTAATTAGATAAATTCACTATTTAAGTCCGTTTTAAATTTATTACCAAATACCCATTTACCTTTCCCATCAAAGTTGAATCCATCAAATTAATATAACCAATCAATTTCCATTCACACTTTATTAAAAACCTAAAATTTGCAATTTATTATTTTGTATTAATGTCATCCAATTTCTATTTATTATTGTAGCTTACAATCTACATACATTCACTGATTGATTTCTATTTGCCCTTATTTCCTTATATTCAATTCTTAGCTTAGTACGACAAATTTATGGTACTCCATTAAATTGACAATTCATTTCAATTGTTAATATTTGGCTTAAATTTCTATAGTTGCATTTCATTTACACTTCCATTACTACGATAATAATTAGTAACGTTTATATAACACACCTAATTATCTTTATTGGTAAATGAGTGAATTATCTTCCATTGGATCCGTAATAGTTTGTTATTATCGGATTTCAATTTTCGTAGCAATCGGAGTTTTCGTTTGACCGTGGCAGCTCGAAACGCATCGAAATTGTTTTAATATTAATTTGGCGAGTTAAAATAGTCATTTTTCAAACAGTCTTAGATTTTGACGAAACCAGTTTCATCGGATCCGTAATGTGATATTATTGTAAGGTTTCAAATTTCGTGTCAATCGGATTTACTGTTTGTCCGGGGCAAGCCAAAACGCCTAGAAATTAGTTTAAATCGATTTAATTTAAAATCGACCGTTTATTGCCGTAACTCACACAGATGATCGAATTAGCCTCCGAAACACGTTCTATTGTGTTCGGAACGCGAGGTAAACCTTAGAAACGCCAACCGGCACGCTTCGTTTGGAGTTCGGAAAATTTTCGATGAATAGTGTTTTGGCTATTTTCTATAAAAGGACCTAACTATTTTCATTTGCATCCAAACTAAAAACCTAACCCTAGAAACAAAGCCAGCAGCCACTATTTATACCAATGGCTGAAAATTCATAACTTTTCCCTCCAATTATCTTCCAATCCAAACCCTTTTAGCTTTCGATTCCTAAAAGAAAGTTAAAAAGCTTCGCGAGCTCTACGTTGTGAACGGCTGTGATTGAAATCCATGCAGCCAATTGACGACAAACTGGCCTCAAAGGGCACAAGTTCGTGGGTCGAGATCTCGGCATAGAGGAGGACGAACTTCAAGTGTTGGTGGCCGAAGGTCGAGCATGTTGGGGGCTTCGAAATGGAGGGTGCTGATCGACTTCACGATGCTCGAGTTGGTCGCAATAATTGATGGTTAGGGGCGACTATGGGTTCTTGGGGGGGTGTCTGCAAAACTGAAAGGAGATGAAAGGGGGGAGGGATGGCCCAGATCTAGGGGTTTTGAGATGGACGGCCACGATTAATTCAGGGATTTGAAAATAGAATTTAATTTGTAAATTCATATATATTAATTCGTTAAACTTTAAAAATGCATATCTCTTTCATACGAGGTCCGTTTCACACGGAACAAATTGCGTTGGAATCGTATGGACGAGCACTACGCTATGGAACGGGTTTGGAGTCGTTTCGAGCTATTGAGAATTTTGGATAAAATTAAACACGCGTTTAATTTTATTCGAAATAAAACGCGGAAACGGAATTGAAATCGAGGTGAGAACTTCTCACTCAATCGAATAGTTTCGATTTAAATTTTAAATAGTTATATTTAAAATTTCTTGATTGTATGTTTGAATGTTGATTGTTATCTATTGATTGTTAAAATAGACATTATGCGCCGTTAGTAAGTGGAGGTTATTTATTAAAAACATATACCGCGAAAATTTCACTGTAGTGAAATTGGTATTATTTATGTACTTGGAGTTGATTTCCCGCATTATATAGCGGATGAGACCCTATTGCGCCGTCTATTAAGCGGATAATATTTTATAAATCCCATATACCGCGATAATTCCGTACTGGACCGGAATTGGTATTGTGCTAACATCTTTGAATGCAGGGAAACAGGTTGGAGGGATCCAACTTGATTCCTCAACTATATTGATTTATTTACAGATATTGTGATATTTGTTGATTATCATATTGATATATGATGTTTGGTTTGTCGTGATTGACTATTTGGTGTTGTTGCATCATCGGATCCATTTTTGAAGTTTTAAAATAACGATTTTGATTTTAAAAGGAATTTTAAAGTGATTTTCGAAAGTATACGTTTTATTAAATTTTGAATTGTTAAAATAAATAAACGTTATAATTTTATTTTCATAAAATTTATGATTTTTGGAAAACAATACTTAAGTATGATTTTAAAGTATATTAGCTTTAAATAACAATTTGTAAATTATTAAAAGAATAAGTTTAGTTAAATTGGGATTTTTGAATTGTTTTAAAAAAACAATTTATATAAAAGATTTAAAATTTGATATTTATAAATTAAAAATATATGAATTATAAAATGAGTTTTTTTTAGTGTTAAAATGAAGAATGATTGGATTTCTGAAGTAAATGAAATTTATCGATTTATAAATCGTGTAGTTATAAAAACAAATAGATTTTTGTAAAATAAAGGACTTATAAGTAGTTAACTTGTAAATTAGGTTTTTGGTATGAAATTGAGTTATATAAATTGAATGGGATTAATAATGGAGATTTATAAATCGAAGTTTATAAATAGAAATGGAATTTATGGACAATGTTTATAAATTCGAAATCAATTGAATTGATAAATTGAATATAGAAGTTTATAAAAGGAAATATATTCGCAAATTTTGGATAGCGAATAAATTCTTGAAATAAAACGTGTAGTAAATATTTAGAAATGGAATTTATAGACAATGTTTATAAATTCGAAATCAATTGAATTTGATAAATTGAATGTTGAAATTGGTTAAGGAAGTATATTCACGATTTTGGATAGTGAATATATTATTAAATAAAATGGATATGCTTGGGAAAATGAATATTATAAAATGAAGTTAATCGTTTTAACGATTTTTTAAAATGTATTAAACATCGAAAACATAGATGTCAACATTCACTGTTGAAATAGACGTTTTCGAGAAATAGAAGGAAATGATGGACTATAACACTGATGTTGTAGTAAATGATTTCCGAAAGGAAATATTTTATATAGTATTGTGATTTATATATCTATTTTAATTTTGAATCCATATACTAGTGATTTTGGGTCGTCGTAATGATGTTTTACGCAACATTCGTTTTGGCCCAAATAAATGTGTTTGAGTGAATGTTTTCTTAAAGAATGAAATATATACTTAATTTTGATTTAAGTATATTGAGTTTTTTCCAAGTGTTGAAAATAAATGGATTTGTGAATTACTTATTATTATTAAATAAGTATGGAAATGTTTTACAATATGAAGTGAATATTTTGAGAATTTATCTTTTAAAAGATAAATTGAAAATGAATATTAGAAATCGATTTGAAATCGTATATTCATAAATATTTTGGGATTGTAAATTCACTATGGAATTTACAGAAGAAAGGGAAATTTGTTTAAAAATAAACGTTGACTTATTTTTGAAGTGTGAGAATAAATTTACGGATTTGGAACGTAAATATAAAGTAAATCGTTAAGGATTTATTTAATTGGTTTAAATGAACCATGTTGAAATGAAAGTATTTCCGCGTAAGGAAAATGTTTGAAATTTGTTTTCAAAAGTGGTAATGGTGAAAAGTGATTTGAAAATTTATTTTCAAATGTTGAAGTGTGGAGATTATATGTCTAGTAAAGATATTTTGAAAAGTAAATAATTTGAGAAATTATTTGGAATCTGGTGATGTTGAACACGCCTATTGATAGTTAAATAACCGACTATCAATATTTAACTTTAAATAGGTATTTGTTGTGATTTCTTGAATTTGAATGCCACACTTATTTTTTTTTTAAATAAGCGCTCACTATTCGGGTTAGCTGGGAAAGGACCTTGGGGTCGTATAACCCATTCCGAATATGTGATACGTCGTTATGGATTGCATTTGATGACCGGTGTTGAAGACCGGATATTTGTGAAAACGGAAGGATTACCGTCGAATGTTTCTGCATCGGCTGATCCCCGATATAGAAATTTATTACCCTTTGTGATGGGAAGTCCGGTCGTGATTAGTGAATATCCGGATTGCAAGGACTTCTTTGTAAGTGCCTTCGGTTCCGCTCGATCCCGGAACGGACTTGTATGGATGTGTGTCTGACGTTACAATTTGAGATGTAAAGCTGGTTTCTATCAATTATATTACCGTTGGTGGCGGAGAATTTATTCTCTTAGCTTAACACCCTTAGAGGTTATGTAGTTGATGGTTACCAATGATACATTCCCAAACTGGTAATGTGGCATACGAAGTGCTGTTGAGCATTTGTGAATTAAAGCACAGCTTTTATATAAAGCGTGGCTTTGTGGACGAGACTTCGTCGAACCTCCCACCCCAGAAATGGGCAAAACAGGAAGGATGCGGCAAGGTTATTAGGGGGTAGCGCCCCTTTAGTGTATGTCATTCCTTCTGGATAGAGGTAGTATCATGGTATGGAGCCCAGATACTTAACCTATGTTGTTACTGCAAATTTATTGCTTTGTGGTTGTTGGAAATCGAGGATCCTCGGATATAGATCGTTTACGATCGAGGAATGACATATTTGTGTCAGCAGTTACCCAGTTAGGGGTAACCCGGTCTTGTGTTGGCAGAGATCCGATTTGGTTCTCAGGACGTCTTTCCAGAGGCGTACCCATGTGGCAATGGGAAGTTCTTTGGCCTGACCATTTGTTGGAAATCCAAAGAGACAATATGAACCCTGTACGGTTTTAGTTGTATAACCTGCCATGGAATGTGGCGGTAACCTGCTATTGAACATGGTAGCTATAGTAGGCATAAGTGCGGAATGCCTATGCTGGCTAAGATTTATATCTTATTTTCGAAATGATTTTTCCTACACTATGCACTAGTAATAATATAAAATGTTTCTTTTTAATGCGTATCAAGCATCTTTGACTATCATAAGGAGAAATCTCCTCCGATTCTGCGTTTGCATTGTGTGTGTGTGCGGGAGGCCTTATGGTAGTCTCATTTTCTAAAAAGCATTGCGAATCTATTTTAAAAATTATCCTGTTGTTTGTTTTTAAAGATAAACTGTTTTAAGTTCTCACACCAGTCCCATGACTGACACGAAGTTTATTGTTTTCCTTCCTAAACTCTGGGTGCCCACCAATTTCCACACGGGCAGTCTTGAGTTAGGTTATCAGGATATTCTGGAATTCAGAAGTTGCAGGAGGCAAGCTGGATGGCATGGCGTATTAGTAGTATATAGTATTTCTTTTCCGCTGTTTGTTGTTGTACACTCTGATGATGTAATGTAATAACTGATATAATTCTTTGTTTAAAGATTATTCATTTATATATTATATGTTGTTCCGTTGCGATTGTGAGATTCTGTTATTGTTCCTGTTGTTTTCTTTTTCTTTCTCTCTTCTTCTATCTTCAACTTCTTCTTTAACCATAACGGTACGGTTTTCCGGTATTCAATTGCTCGGCAGTTTATACAGTGGACGTATTGATGTCGGTTTTCGAGCGTCGAAAAGTCGCGTCCGTCACATTTGGTATCAGAGCATATGGTTAAGCGACAACCATGGCTCTGTTGGGAATTACTCATTAGAGATGGAGTCAGTAGTACTCTAGAATGAGTTTGAGTGTAATAATAGATATGAGCGCGTATTTGTTAGTGAATATAAATTGTTTTATATTGTGTTTGCTTATCCGTTGAGCTGTTTATGAATTCTGGTCGGTGCGGGGTGTACAACCGTAATCGATAGGGGTTTCTAAACTCTTAAACGAGACAAGTCGACATAGTATCATTTTAAATTGAGTAAATAAAATAATTTTATCTCGATTATGTTTTATATATAAGGGAAATAATTTTCCAAAGTTATTAAAGTATATATGAATAGATTGTTTGGTTGTTGAATAAGTTAAATAAAAATAACAGCTGTAAAAGAATGAATTGAATATGAGTGAAAAGAGTTTTGAACTTATAATATGAGTTAATAAATTTGACTTTGGTAAAAGTTAAATAGAAATGAAATGTGAATTGGATTTATAAGTGGAAATTTAAGTTAAGCTAAACAAATGATGTTTAATGGAATATAACTTAAGTGAAGTTGAATAGAGTTGATTTTGGTATCAAAGTAAAATTAATAAGTGAATTAATGAAGTGAAGTCATTAAGAATTTGAACTTGAGTTATATGAATGAAATTCAACTTTATATTGTTAAAGGAATTAGCAATTGAATTGAACTAATGAATTGATTGTAAATAAAATTGATATGGGATAAGGGATGAAAGTGTTAATTCATTGAAAGCCAATGTAATTAGAAGTTGAATAATTGAATGTAAATCAATTTAATATAAACCAATTGGAATTAAAAGTGTTGAACCAAATTGAATGTAAAATAAATAAATTTGGTTATGTTGAATATACATTGGTTATGTTATATGGTTATTAATTGCTTGTATATAAATTCATTACGTGTTGATGAAGTTAAATTAATGAAATTGAATTAGCGGGATTAAAAGCTATGTAATTAAAATCAAATTGGAAGTTAAGTGAATCTTAAATAGAGTTGAATTTGATTTGGAAATGAACTAACTTGAATGTAAATTAGTAAATGCAAACTAATTGAAATTGGATATGAGTAAATGTTAGTAAAATCCAATGTTAATGAATCAATTGGAAAACCAATTCATTAAATGTTAATGAGAAGTGAATTTATATGGATTTGGTAGTTGCATTTATTGCTATTGAATGCATTGCTATGTTGGCACATGTAGTTATGTTGTTATATGATGTATAATGGTATTATTTTCATATATACATGTTCTCATTTGTTTGTTGAGTGTTTAGTAGGTGCGGATTGCGCTTGCTTCGCATTTTGAGCTCGCTTTCGTGCTATATTAGTCGTATATGCTCGCTAATAATAAATAAGGTACATATCTCGGATTAAATATCGCACTTTTACACTTTTTTCCCTGCGGGATGCCTCATCACTTGATGAGATGTATATTTGTGATATATATACTGTCATTTTTTTTGGATCGAGCCGCGCAAAGGAGGCTATGGCGAATTTTTCCGAAAATTTAAGGCGTTAGAATATTTTTGAGAAAATTGGGAAATTTTTGAAAACTAAGTTGGATTTGGAAACTTAGTAAAGATTTTGTACGAAGTTTAATTATGAATTTTGGGAAAGTTAAACACTTAAGAGATATGAAAAATCCAATTTGAATGGTTTGTTTTGGGAAAGTTAATGGATTCTGTAACTTTTTCTTACTTGGTAATTTCGAGGACGAAATTCTTTTAAGGGGGGAAGTATGTAACGACCCAGAATTTCTGTCAATTAAAATTGGAATATTTAATAAATTTTAAATATTAATAAGTGAAATTTATATGTCGAATAATTTATTTTCGAATATGGGATTTAATTGGATAATTAAATCGATTATTTAACAATTGAAATTGCAGAAATAATTAAAAATCGAGTTTGATATGATTGAAAATGATTTGTAAAATTTTATTTAATCATATTGAAGTTATAGAGATGTTATAGAACTTTTAAAATTGAATTAGAAGTTTAATTGTGAAAATTGAATATTTTAATATTTAATTATCGACTGAAAAATAGCCAATTTTCGAACAGTCTCAAAATTGGACGAAACTAGTTCTATTGGATCCGTAATAGTTTGTTATTATCGGATTTCAATTTTCGTAGCAATCGGAGTTTTTGTTTGACCGTGGCAGCTCGAAATGCATCGAAATTGTTTTAATATTAATTTGGCGAGTTAAAATAGTCATTTTTCAAACAGTCTCGGATTTCGACGAAACTAGTTTCATCGGATCCGTAATGTGATATTATTGAAAGGTTTCAAATTTCGTGTCAATTGGATTTACCGTTTGTCTGGGGCAAGCCAAAACGCCTAGAAATTAGTTTAAATCGGTTTAATTTAAAATCGATCGTTTATTGCTGTAACTCGCACAGATGATCGAATTAGCCTCCGAAACACGTTCCATTGTTTTCGGAACGCGGGGTAAACCTTAGAAATGCCAACCGGCAGGCTTCGTTTGGAGTTCGGAAAATTTTCGATGAATAGTGTTTTGGCTATTTTTCTATAAAAGGACCTAACTATTTTCATTTGCATCCAAACTAAAAACCTAACCCTAGAAACAAAGCCAGCTGCCACTATTTATACTAATGGCCGAAAATTCATAACTTTTCCCTCCAATTATCTTCCAATCCAAACCCTTTGAGCTTTCGATTCCTAAAAGAAAGTTAAAGAGCTTCGCGAGCTCTACGTTGTGAACGGCTGTGATCGAAATCCATGCAGCCAATTGACGACAAACTGGCCTTAAAGGGCACACGTTCGTCGGTCGAGATCTGGGCATAGAGGAGGCCGAACTTCAAGTGTTGGTGGCCGAAGGTCGAGCATGTTGGGGGCTTCGAAATGGAGGGTGCTGATCGACTTCACAATGCTCGAGTTGGTCGCAATAATTGATGGTTAGGGGCGGCTATGGGTTCCTGGGGGGGTGTCTTCAAAACTGAAAGGAGATGAAAGGGGGGAGGGACGGCCCAGATCTAGGGGTTTTGAGATGGACGGCCACGATTAATTCAGGGATTTGAAAATAGAATTTAATTTGTAAATTCATATATATTAATTCGTTAAACTTTAAAAATGCATATCTCTTTCATACGACGTCCGTTTCGCACGAAACAAATTGCGTTGGAATCGTATGGACGAGCACTATGCTATGGAACTAGTTTGGAGTCGTTTCGAGCTAGTGAGAATTTTGGGTAAAATTAAACACGCGTTTAATTTTATTCGAAATAAAACGCGGAAACGGAATTGAAATCGAGGTGAGAACTTCTCACTCAATCGAATAGTTTCGATTTAAATTTTAAATAGTTATATTTAAAATTTCTTGATTGTATGTTTGAATGTTGATTGTTATCTATTGATTGTTAAAATAGACATTATGCGCCGTTAGTAAGGAGGTTATTTATTAAAAACATATACTACGAAAATTTCACTGAATAGTGAAATTGGTATTATTTATGTACTTGGAGTTGATTTCCCGCATATATAGCGGATGAAACCCTATTGCGTCGTCTATTAAGCGGATAATATTTTATAAATCCCATATACCGCGATAGTTCCGTACTGGACCGGAATTGATATTGTGCTAACATATTTGGATGCAGGGAAACAGGTTGGAGGGATCCAACTGGATTCCTCAACTATATTGATTTATTTACAGATATTGTGATATTTGTTGATTATCATATTGATATATGATGTTTGGTTTGTCGTGATTGACTATTTGGTGTTGTTGCATCATCAGATCCATTTTTGAAGTTTTAAAATAATGATTTTGATTTTAAAAGGAACTTTAAAGTGATTTTCGAAAGTATAGGTTTTATTATATTTTGAATTGTTAAAACAAATAAACGTTATAATTTTATTTTCATAGAAGTTATGTTTTTTGGAAAATAATACTTAAGTATGATTTTGAAGTATATTAGCTTTAAATAACAATTTGTAAATTATTAAAAGAATAAATTTAGTTAAATTGGGATTTTTGAATTGTTTTAAAAAAACAATTTATATAAAAGATTTAAAATTTGATATTTATAAATTAAAAATATAGGAATTATAAAATGAGTTTTTTTTAGTGTTAAAATGAAGAATGATTGGATTTCTGAAGTAAATGAAATTTATCGATTTATAAATCGTGTAGTTATAAAAACAAATAGATATTTGTAAAATAAAGGACTTATAAGTAGTTAACTTGTAAATTAGATTTTTGGTATAAAATTGAGTTACATAAATTGAATGGGATTAATAATGGAGATCTATAAATCGAAGTTTATAAATAGAAATGGAATTTATAGACAATGTTTATAAATTCGAAATCAATTGAATTGATAAATTGAATATAGAAGTTTATAAAAGGAAATATATTCACAAATTTTGGATGGTGAATAAATTCTTGAAATAAAACGTATAGTAAATATTTAGAAATGGAATTTATAGACAATGTTTATAAATTCGAAATCAATTGAATTTAATAAATTGAATGTTGAAATTGGTTAAGGAAGTATATTCACGATTTTGGACAGTGAATATATTATTAAATAAAATGGATATGCTTGGGAAAATGAATATTATAAAATGAAGTTAAACGTTTTAATGATGTTTTAAAATGTATTAAACATCAAAAACATAGATTTCAACATTCACTGTTGAAATAGACGTTTACGAGAAATAGAAGGAAATGATGGACTATAACACTGATGTTATAGTAAATGATTTCCGAAAGGAAATATTTTGTATAGTATTGGGATTTATATATCTATTTTAATTTCGAATCCCTATACTAGTGATTTTGGGTCGTCGTAACGATGTTTTATGCAACATTCGTTTTGGCCCAAATAAATGTGTTTAAGCGAATGTTTCCTTAAAGAATGAAATATATACTTAATTTTGATTTAAGTATATTGAGTATTTTCCAAGCATTGAAAATAAATGGATTTGCGAATTACTTATTATTATTAAATATGTATGGAAATGTTTTACAATATGTAGTGAATATTTTGAGAATTTATCTTTTAAAAGATAAATTGAAAATGAATATTAGAAATCGATTTAAAATCGTATATTCATAAATATTTTGGGATTGTAAATTCACTATGGAATTTACAGAAGAAAGAGAAATTTGTTTAAAAATAAACGTTGATTTATTTTTTAAGTGTGAGAATAAATTTACGGATTTGGAACGTAAATATAAAGTAAATCGTTAAGGATTTATTTAATTGGTTTAAATGAACCATGTTGAAATGAAAGTATTTCCGCTTAAGGAAAATGTTTGAAATTTGTTTTCAAAAGTGGTAATGGTGAAAAGTGATTTGAAAATTTGTTTTCAAATGTTGAAGTGTGGAGATTATATGTCTAGTAAAGATATTTTGGAAAGTAAATAATTTGGGAAATTATTTGGAATCTGGTGATGTTGAACACGCCTATTGATAGTTAAATAACCGACTATCAATATTTACCTTTAAATAGGTATTTGTTGTGATTGCTTGAATTTGAATGCCACACTTATTTTTTTTAAATAAGCGCTCACTATTCGGGTTAGCCGGGAAAGGACCTTGGGGTCGTATAACCCATTCTGAATATGTGATACGTCGTTATGGATTGCATTTGATGACCGGTGTTGAAGACTGGATATTTGTGAAAACGGAAGGATTACCGTCGAATGTTTCTGCATCGGCTGATCCCCGATATAGAAATTTATTACCCTTTGTGATGGGAAGTCCGGACGTGATTAGTGAATATCCGGATTGCAAGGACTTCTTTGTAAGTACCTTCGGTTCCGTTCGATCCCGGAACGGACTTGTATGGATGTGTGTCTGACGTTACAATTTGAGATGTAAAGCTGGTTTCTATCAAATATATTACCGTTGGTGGCGGAGAATTTATTCTCTTAGCTTAACACCCGTAGAGGTTATGTAGTTGATGGTTACTAGTGATACATTCCCAAATTGGTAATGTGGCATACGAAGTGCTGTTGAGCATTTGTGAATTAAAGCACAGCTTTTATATAAAGCGTGGCTTTGTGGACGAGACTTCGTCGGACCTCACACCCCGGAAATGGTCAAAACAGGAAGGATGCGGCAAGGTTATTAGGGGGTAGCGCCTCTTTAGTGTATGTCATTCTTTCTGGATAGAGGTGGTATCATGGTATGGAGCCCAGATACTTAACCTATGTTATTGCTGCAAATTTATTGCTTTGTCGTTGTGGGAAATCGAGGATCCTCGGATATAGATCAGTTACGATCGGGGGATGACATATTCATGTCAGTAGTTACCCAGTTAGGGGTAACCCGGCCTTGTGTTGGCAGAGATCCGGTTTGGTTCTCGGGTCGTCTTTGCAGAGGCGTACCCATGTGGCAATGGGAAGTTCCTTGGCCTGACCATTTGTTGGAAATCCAAAGGAACAATACGAACCCTGTACGGTTTTAGTTGTATAATCTGCCATGGAATGTGGCCGTAACCTGCTATTGAACATGGTAGCTATAGTAGACATAAGTGTGGAATGCCTATGCTTGCTAAGATTTATATCTTTATTTTCGAAATGATTTTTCCTACACTATGCACTAGTAATAATATCAAATGTTTCTTTTTAATGCGTATCAAGCATCTTTGACTATCATAAGGAGAAATCTCCTCCGATTCTGCGTTTGCATTGTGTGTGTGCACGGGAGGCTTTATGGTAGTCTCATTTTCTAAAAAGCATTGCGAATCTACTTTAAAAATTATCCTGTTGTTTGTTTTTAAAGATAAACTGTTTTAAGTTCTCACACCAGTCCCATGACTGACTCAGAGTTTATTGTTTTCCTTCCTAAACTCTGGGTGCCCACCAATTTCCACACGGGCAGTCTAGAGTTAGGTTATCGGGATATTCTGGAATTCAGAAGTTGCAGGAGGCAAGCTGGATGGCATGGCGTATTAGTAGTATATAGTATTTCTTTTCCGCTGTTTGTTGTGGTTTGTGGTTGTACACTCTGATGATGTAATGTAATATAATGTATGTAATAACCGATATAGTTCTTTGTTTAAAGATTATTCATTTATATATTATATGTTGTTCCGCTGCGATTGTGAGATTCTGTTATTGTTCCTGTTTTTTTCTTTTTCTTTTTCTTTCTCTCTTCTTATATCTTCTACTTCTTCTTTTACCATAACGATACGGTTTTCCGGCATTCGATTGCTCGGCAGTTGATACAGTGGACGTATTGATGTCGGTTTTCGAGCGTCGAAAAGTCGCGTCTGTCACATTTATTTTGCCCTTTTATACTCCATTAAAAATATGCACACATACAAATTAAGATTCTAAATCCAATTAAATATTCCTTTTACATCAACCATCACTTATGAATAATTAGCGTGTCCTATTTATTTTGTTACATTCACTTATATTCACTTTATGAATAAATTGGTATTCCCTTTAACCATTAATTACTAACTTTAATTATTGCAATTTATTATCTAACAGACAATTTGAATCTATTTTCAAATTTTCACATTTCAATTAATTAACACCTTACAATAGTTAATAAAAAGGGATTGTACTAAATAAAAATTTATTTTCAATGATGAATTTAATACTTGCCTTTTTTTACTTATTTCTAACCTTATATCCAATTGCAACAATTTCCATTATTACAATTAATTGCAATATATAATTCAATTTGTAAATTTTAATTACCCTTGATACATCTAATTTCAACATTCTCTTTCCTATAAATAAATAAGATTTCTGTTTCTTCCTAAATTTAAATTAGAAATCCTATTAATTTAATTCATTTTAAACATCGAATTTACACGGGTCGTTACACTCTCCCCCACTCAAAACTTTTCGTCCCCGAAAAGGAAAAGAAGGGAAAAGAATAATTAAATAACAATACATCTTATTCAAAATATTTGACTTATAAACCATTAAATTTACAAAATTAATTACTTTAAATAAGATATCCTAATTTATAACAATTTAATCCTTTATATTTAAATTATTAAAGTTTGGAAAAAGATTTTCAAAATATTTCTAAGATACTCCATTTTCTTATATAATCCAAAGGGTTACAATTTATATAAAGTGAAATTTTTAAGTGGTTTCAATCACTAACAACAAATCAATACAACAACCATCAATTTCAACAACAGTATACACAACAAATACAAAGCAACCATTCAATCAAACAAATGAATAGTTGTTCGGGTCCAAAACCTTTAAATTGTACGGAATGAAGAATAAGCTACTAGCGCATCATTTACTCAACAGTCTTAGATCAAACTAAATAGATTATTCATCCACTCAAACCCAATTTTAAAGTATTTTACCCAAACAACCATAACCAAACAACAACAATTCCAACTGACAAATCAAATTATCTAATTATCAATTTTATTTCATACATTAGTTGTTTGATTTCCTTTCTTTCATTCATTGAATGATTACCTCATTTAATTTCATTTATTTCTTTCAATTTTATTTAGAAATAACTTCAACCCCTTTTCTTAAGTTTACACTTTCTCTTTATATTTTTACTTACTACTTACTATTATTCATTTCCATTAACTCAGGTCATGCCATTTTCCTCCCTTTTTTCTATAATTATCCATTTATTTATTATTGCATGACCTCATTCAGTTACACTTTAATTACTTAAGTTTAAAATCATCTATTTGCCACGCTTACCTTTAATTATATTTACTTGGTAAAACTTAAGTTTATAACATTTAATTCTCATTTAACAGCAATTTCATTGAATACTTCATTATCTACTTTTACTTGTACAAATTTCTATTACATTTCTTATTAAACATTTGAACTTTTAATATTTGGTAAGTTATATATATGCTATTTAAGGGTGTAATTTGAAATTTATACAAGTTTGTTCCATTTCCTTTAATTAATTCATTGTTCAATAAATTTTTACCTTTTCCTTATAAGTTATCATTTCAACTTTCTTTTTTTGTCCTTTATAACTTGGCATTAAATCTCTTACCTAAATTCTAAAGGTTTCAATTTTATTAATTACTTACCTTTCATTTCACTACAATATTTGAAACAATTAATTAATGGAAATTTAAGAATTAAATACCGTGTTAAATTTCAAATTATTTTAAAATAATAGATAAATATATTCTTACAACTTATATATCTCTAATTATATTTAAAACAATTCGAAATTTATATATTTTTCAAAAAATGAATCTGCAGTAGAACTACTACAGTGGCCTTCCTCCTTCGAAACTCGAAAATGAAAGTCGATGATGCGGCCGCCATTACTGAAATTATTTTCCAGCGACAAAGAGGAAAGTACAAAACTTATTTTCTCCATAAATCTTCTTTAAAACAACTTCTTTCAAATTATATTAAATATTTATATCAGCAATACTTATAAACAATATTATTATATTCCAAAATTTATTTGAAAATTTTCAAAACCCGGAACTTAAGTTCTAAATTTCCAAATTTCATTTATTTTATTATTCAATCTTATTTCTATTATTATTCATATACTTTAATACCTAACAACCAATCTATTGCAGCCAAATATAGATATCATTTGAAAATTTTTATTTTATATAGAGAAATATAATAGGCAAAATTATTTCATTCACCTATATAAAACAAATATTATGTCGGTCTGTCCTATTAAGTGTTTAGAAATCCCTATTGATGTCACAGCGTCCCATGCACCAACCAGAATTTATAAATACAAAACGGAACAGATTAACACAATATAAAACTTTTTTATAACACTAACAAATACGCTCTCTCATATATACATACTCTCAGCGACTCCCATAGGGTATTACTACCCTATTAGTAAAGAGTCAAACCCCACAAAGCTAAGGTTTATTGCTAAATCAAAGGTCTGATACCAGATGTAACGTCCCGCCTTTTCACACGCTTCAAATCGACACACATGCCGATTCAAACCATATGTAAGGGCGGATTGTTATGGGATAAATAAGAAAAACAGAGAAGAAAGTAAACTAAACAGAATCTCACAGCGGAAGGATAAAATATAAAATCAAAATATACAGTTCATGAAGCTGATACAAAACCTTTGATTTTATCTATACAATACATATCAGAGTACACATACCATATAACAATGCAGCGGAACAATATGAGTGTAGTGGAATATAATTAATAATAATAGAAATCTCTGTCTTCGTCCTCCAGAGCTAAAGTCTTCGATCCTGAAACGCTCGGACTGACCCGAGCGAATTTGAAAAGACAAAAACACTCGAGTCAGAACTAAAAGATCTTATGTGAGTTAAATTAACAGAAATATATATGAGTGCAGTAACTCAAGAGATGCTCGGGATTTACATCTCCTAAGGATCCGTTAAACTGTTTACTATATAGTATATTTCGCTATTATAATAGTGTCTAATTGTAAAATAAACTTACTTTTTAATAGCGTTAAGGGGTTACCCATATAGCCCTTAACACAAATAATACCAATAGTCTATACGGTGCCTGCATATCTCCTGATCGGGAGACTACGAGAAGACACTCCATAGGTACGACACAAATAGAAACTCGTACAAGGCATGATGGGGTAGGTGACATGGCACAACTAGGCAACGCCAGGGTAGATATACCAATTACGCTTCCGGGTCGGTGGTAACGCATAGCGTGCAGCTACCGCCCACCTTGAGCCGCACCCCAAATAAAATCAAAAGTGGCCAACAATTCAATCCAAGAGTCAAAGTATAATATCGAAGGGATGTGTCCGATCAAAGGTGCTACCTTATTAACCCGTCAATCGCACTTGTTTTAGCCACCTTATGCCAACTCACGGGAGTTGGGTCCACGTATTTACCTTACAGGAGACGCCGCCACCAACCTACTTCATTCTGGAATCTCCACCGCGTACACGGTTGTTAAAGTGGTTTTCGGAGTTGGCACAGAGTATGACAACTTCCGATCCCGGTCTCTTCAACAACTAAACGTTATTATAACACCGCGGTCATTTAAAAAATTAATTATACTTTCAAAAACCAGAATATAATTATCCATTCCAAACCCATAAATACAATATCATTTCCTTTCCAGAACAAACTCATTTGATATTATTTTTATAAAAACCCAAATTAATATAATATCATTTTATTTCAAATATATATTTCTTTTCCAAAATCATATTGTTTTCAAACTTATAATAATCGGAAACCAGACATGGAATTATAACTTTCAAACTATAATACTTCGAAAATTCATAGCTTTAAACCATAATTTCTAAAACTTAAATGGATTGGATATTCGAACAGTATATAGCATCAATAGTTTGGATTCAAAATTTCTTTATAAAATAAAATAATTTCCACGACTTACAATTTATTTCATTAAAGATTAAGTCAAAATCCATAAATTTAAAATCACTTTCAGTTTAAATAAACCACTTCAGTTTCAATATATTTCAAACTTTGAATATTAAACAATTGGAACTAAGGTTGGAAATTTCTATCTCACCAATTTAAAGTCCTATTATTTAGTTTGAAATAATAATTGCATAATAAACCCGTAATCATTTAAGTAAAACTCAAATTACTTATAAAAGAAAATTTCCTTAAATTTTTATACTAGAAATATTCATTTAATTCACCTTGAATAGAATTCAGTTATTAAATATCATACCCTTTTTAACATTTCAAGTTAATAAATTTTACATCAACTTATGAAGTTAACTTCTTAATTAAGCTCAATTCCAAATAAAATTTTCAATTTAACTCCAAATCTTAATTAATTTAAATCCTTTAAAAATTATATGTAATTTCAATATCTTAACATGTATTTAACCATATAATATAAAAAATCAAACCCCGTCATTCAACTTATTTATTTTATTTAACAAATCCATACATAGCTTGTCTTCAATACTTTAACTATAGATGTATATATAAAATAAGATTTTATATAATATCAAAATCTATATTTGTTAACTGTATCCTATCCAAACCATAGAAAAATCATTTCAAAAATAAATTATATATATACCGTGGTGCCTGTATATAATTCTCTATCCTATGGTCAAGTGATACGGATATTTATCATTTCAATCCGCAATTTAAAAATAAAAAAAATGAGGTTGTATATCATTTCAAACTGCAATCCCGAATGAATCAAATACATGATAACTTGCAGATTTTAAAATATAGTACACATCATCCATTCACCAAACATCAATCATCAATCATTAATTATAATCATCATCCAATTTCAAAAAACATCAATATATAACAGGTGATAAATGACTGGTATCAATTTCAGTTTATACTCAAATAAATTTAATAACTGTTAATTGGCAGTTTACATGCAAAATAAATATAATTTAACTGGCAGTTAATATGCAATAATGAATTAAATAACGCGTAAATTAAATGAATGCAATTTAACTGAGAAATTGATGAAATATATACCAAACAGCTATAAATAAAATTTTAAACACATCAAAAATAAATTTAACAAACATAAAAAAATTTAGAAGTTGTGAGTGGGTTAAAACACTCACCTTTTGAATTTAAATCGAATTTAAATCTGATTTAAACCCAAAATTTCGACGGTCTCCGAACCTGTCCAAACCTACGTCACAGCGTCCAGAATTTAATTACGATCCTAACAAAAAAAATTCGCGTGAAACGGAGTTCGTATGAGGAAGTTATGGCAAAAATTGCGGTTGAAAACAAAATTTAAAATAAATCAAAACAAACCTAATTAAAATAAATGCCATGTGTACGTCTTCCCCTACAGGCACGCGCAAAGAACGCGCTCCAACATTTACCTCGTCCAGAACCCTAACGAGCCGCCACGAACCCTCATCTTCGTTCAAATTTCACCACCGATCCACCAACCTACTTCCAGATCAGAGCACGCCGTTGGAATCTCCTCCCCGAGCCGCCCTCCTCCTAGCCGTGCGCCGCCACTCGATTTGCCCAAAGCGAATGCGACCGCCCCCCAAAAACCCCCAATTGTCGTGAATCCAACGACCATCTCAAAACTCCAACTGTACAGATGCGCGCTGCTCGGCGCCACCTTCGCAACGGCACAATCCGATCGTCGAATAGCTTCAGATCCACCGTCGAAATCAATAACCCAAACTAACGGTCGAAAATTTCTTTTCGATTTCTGGACAAACGACACTCCGAATCGAAAAACAAACAGTACCGGCAGATTACGCTCTTTGAGAACTATGACATATAATTTTTGTGAATTTTTCTGCAGACTTTGAATTTTTAGCTTTTGATTTGAGTTGTAGGGTATGCAGCCATTGGAAAGGAGGAGTAGAGGGAAATGAACGCAAAAAGGAATGAAGATAGATGGAGGCTAGGGTTTATAATTGGTTTATATAGATAGGATAGAAAATAGAGTAGATGGATCTGATAAACAAACGTGTTGAACGATAATTGGCCCAAAAAGCCCGTTCTGACTTCGGAACGAAATTGGGTAAATCCATATATCAAAATAGATATTTAAATATATTCTGAACGCGATGGACAAAGTTTCATGTCCAAATTCGATCGTATGAAGAAGTTATGCTGAAATCAATATTTCCAAATTGATTTCAAATTGATTTCAATTAAATCGATTTCAAGGCGTTTCGTGTTCGTACGATCAAACGACAAGTCCGATCGCTACGAAACTTGAAACCCTATAATAATTCACTATTACGGATCCGATGAAGCTGGTTTCGTCGAAATCCGAGTCCGTGACCAAAATGGCTATTTTTATATTAATTAAATAAATTCAAAATAAAAAAATAAAATCCAATTTAATACTTAGATTCAAAAATTGACCCATTTTATCACTTTTAAAAATTCTTAATCATTTACAAAATTCCAACAAGTTTAGATGTCAAATTTTAAAAAGGTAAATTTATAAATTTCAATATAAATCCTTAATTTCATTAAATACCCAAATTATAAATAATATCCTAAAATTTCGTTTAGTTAAATAAATAAATTAGTTAGTATTCCATTCATCCCTGTCAAACAGATGGATTAAATATTGGATTCCAAATTATCACACAAAATTTTCACATTATCTTTATCTCAAATAACGAATTATTTAACTATATTCAATCTCATTGATTTCAATTAAATTCAAATATTAGACTTTAAGTTTCTATATAAATAAATAAATCATGATTCCTATTTTTAAATTCACTATTTATCATAATACCATCCTGAGTACCATTTATTTTAGTATATATATCCAGATACTTTAACATTTTTCAATTGTTTATCTCAATTGCATAACATTAAATTTATATTTATTGCAATGGTTTCTGTTTTAATTGAACGAACTAAGTATATAACTCATAATAATTGTTGTAAAACTCTCAATCCCACATTTATAAGTTTGTTATTTCCACTCAATATTATAGATATTTACAGGTATAGGTTTTTATTCAATCATTATTATATATTAATTAGATAAATTCACTATTTAAGTCCGTTTTAAATTTATTACCAAATACCCATTTATCTTTCCCATCAAAGTTGAATCCATCAAATTAATATAACCAATCAATTTCCATTCACACTTTATTAAAAACCTAAAATTTTCAATTTATTATCTTATATTAATGTCATCCAATTTCTATTTATTATTGTAGCTTACAATCTATATACATTCATTGATTGATTTCTATTTGCCCTTGTTTCCTTATATTCAGTTCTTAGCTTAGTATGAAAAATTTATGGTACTCCATTAAATTGACAATTCATTTCAATTGTTAATATTTGGCTTAAATTTCTACAGTTGCATTTCATTTACACTTCCGTTACTACGATAATAATTAGTAACGTTTATATAACACACCTAATTATCTTTATTGGTAAATGAGTGAATTTTCTAGTAACCCACTATTATACCTTTTATATACTTGTATATGATTATTTTGCCCTTTTATACTCCATTAAAAATATGCAGACATACAAATTAAGATTCTAAATCCAATTAATTATTCCTTTTACATCAACCATCACTTATGAATAATTTGCGTTTCCTATTTATTTTGTTACATTCACTTATATTCAATTTATGAATAAATTGGTATTCCCTTTAACCATTAATTACTAACTTTAATTATTGCAATTTATTATTTAACACACAATTTGAATCTATTTTCAAATTTTCACATTTCAATTAATTAACACCTTACAATAGTTAATAAAAAGGGATTGTACTAAATAAAAAATTATTTTCATTGATGAATTCAATACTTGCCTTTTTTTACTTATTTCTAGCCTTATATCCAATTGCAACAATTTCCACTATTATAATTAATTGCAATATATAATTCAATTTGTAAATTTTAATTACCCTTGATACATCTAATTTCAACATTCTCTTTCCTATAAATAAATAAGATTTTTGTTTCTTCATAAATTTAAATTAGAAATCGTATAAATTTAATTCATTTTAAACATCGAATTTACACGAGTCGTTACAGCAGTGATAAAGGATTAAACAAAAAAAGATCAGGTGTAGAAAAATTGAATGAGCAAATTTTGATTTCATTGAAGATAGAGTGAGAGAGAGGAAGTTGACTTATGCATTTGAAAAAAATAAAAATTTATAAAGAGGTTGGCATGGATGGATAAATCAAGTGTTTGATTAAGCAGATAACTGACATTATTGAAGTCGGGTAAACAAAGATCATTTTATAACCTTATTTCCTTGCCATGTTTTCTGGATCAAATGGTAAATAATTTTTAAAAATAAGCCATTGTCTTCTGATGTGGTGAACGAAACGTTTTATACAAGTTACTTGTAGACAATCTTAAGTATTGTTATAATGTCCATCGTTATGCGGTTATCTTCAAAGTTGCTGATAATTGTGAAATACTACATTGAGGCTGATCATAGGCATAAAATTGGAAACAGTGAATTTATGGCAGCTAGCGATTTATTGCAAAATAATTTAAGAGATCGAAGACGAAAACGTATTTCCTGCAAATCAATCTACTTTTGATTCATGTCATATATTGGCGTACCAATCAGAATTAGTCGATCATGAGGCATTTGAACTTTTGTACAGCTAGCTTGCGCATTTAGGTTAGCTATAAGCCATTGTACATCATTGTGATATTTCTCTATCCATGTGCCTTATCTGAATTTTCAATGTATTTTTGCTATTTTAATGTTGTATGATTTCTCTTAAGATTTAGAGGATTTTTCTATTTAAATTTGTTCGACATACGACTTCAACTTAAAATGTTAACTTAATGAGAAGATACATGATTTCAAATATCGAAATTCAATAGAAGACTTCTATTTTGATGAAATGAAAACTAAAAGACGCATAGAAAAATGAAAGTACATAGACTAAATATAATTAGTCCTGGAGTGGACATACATCTTGGTTGAACAATACGAAGATGATAGTTTGGTGCATAACGTCAGTATTTTAATTATGAAGCCACCTTATCTCTTCTTCTAATTCCAAAGTTTGAGAAATACTCCGAGAAGGGTGTCGGTCGTCTGTCCATTATCCAAATTCGCATACATATTAGGGGTAAAGTGGACAATGAAAGTATCGATAACCAACATTATCACCATATTGTATGATAACAATCGATGATTTGAAACCACAGAAACACATAACATTTGCGGATTGTAGTTCATCAACTTCAATCGTATTTTGTACTTGTGGTATTACCTGATGTAATTCTTGTGTAGGGTGGATATATAATTGTTGTTGTTGATGGTCTATTCACATTGTTGCATTCTCGATTCAAGCTCTTTTTGGCTCATATCCTCATAACGACATTCATCCATTTCAATGTACCATGTAGTAGAGGTTCTAGGTAGAGATGGATTATGATATAACGGTCCATACAAATGATTGGTATAATTGTATGATTCTGGACAAGAAGTAGGCATCTTAAGAGTTGGTTTATAGTTGCAGAATGAACAGAAAATTTTTACTTAAGAAGTATTTGTAATGAAAATACACTTTTACACCAATTTTAACCTTGAACCAAGTTTCTCATAGAATCATGCTACTCTCTGAATCAGGCTACTCTCTGAACCATGCTAGAATCTTTTCAATCATCGATCACATCACTGCATAAACCAATGTTGCTTTTTGTCATACGATACAGTGTATAGCTGGGATCATTTCAATGATCGATCACATTACTGCCTGTACCAAGGCTGCTTTCTTTCAGACGCTACAATGTATAGTGGTTCTTTTTAGTGATGGATCATATCACAACCTGAACTTATGTTGCTTTCTTTTAGAAGCTGCAATGTACAGCTGGGATCTTTTTGGTGATCGATTACGTCACTGCCTGAATCAATGCTACTTTCTGTCATACGCTACAGTGTACAACTAGAATCTTTTCAAGAATCGATCACATCACTGCCTGCCATGAGCTATAGAACCTAATTGGAATCTTTCTAGTGAGCGATCAAATCAACAATAAACAATTCAGATAAATATCAGATTATAATTATTATAAATGCAGTTTGCTAAAATGTCATCATCAAATTCACTTTCTGTCAAAAATATCAATATAATAATGTCATATACAAACTCGGATCATGTTCCAATTATCGATGAATTTTATAACCTAGAAAATGAACAAGCTCAAAGTAGAAGAGTCTATTGCATATGCAGAGTTAAAGCGATCATACTCATTTCCAAAACATGTGAAAATGCAGGTCAAAGATATTTTGCATGCAGGGATAATTGGAATGGATGTGGCTACTTCTAGTGGATTGATCCACAACTTTGTCGACGAGGAAGAGTGTATGCGTATGAAATGTAATCGAGAGTGAGAAGATTAGAAATTTCACTTAGCAATCGTACCTAGTATGTGTGCTTAGTAGTATGCTTCGTAGGTAATTATTGTCTTTGTTTGTATTTGTAGTATCTTGTATTTTAGGTAGTTATTATTGTGTTTTGGATGATTACCATGATGTATCTGTTTCTTAAAAGTCAGCAATTACAATGTATTTTAATTTATCCCTTTGATTCATTCTTCTAAACTCAAATGCAACAACAATTCATAATAAGTAAATTCATGCAATGACGTCACAACATTTGGAATCAATACAACATCCAATAGTGAAAATAAGTACATAATAATAATTTCCTTATTACTCAAATCATTACCTACAAAATTATGAAAGTGGTTCATTAATTCGCTATGCAAATCTTTATGAGCCTCAAGATCTCTAATTTCCATAACTTTCTTCATGAACTGTGCAAAGGTGTTTGTTTCTTTAAAAGGAGAACTCTCAAAAGCACGTGATAGTTTGGAATAATTAGGAAATTGTAATTTATAACCACCTCTCTCTTCTTTAACAATTATGTGAAGTACTATATAACAATACATTATGTCTGGTATCGCTTCAAGGTCATGGTAGTACACCTCCTTTCTTAGAATTTGGAATATACTTTGTAGAACTTGGAAAGCATGCTCAATATCTTTTCTAAAACTAGCTTGTTGTAATGTTAATTTGCATTCCTTCTCATTATGTGACTTCTTGGAAACCTTTAACCAAGTTTTTCTGAGTCGGATATATTCCATCTACAAGGTAGTATCCCATGTTGTGTTGCATATCCCTTATCATGTAATTACAAGCTGGTGTAGTATCATTAGATAAGGAACATAACAAGTAAGACTGGTGTAGAACATTAATGTCATTTAAAGACCAAGTATACCCAAAAAAGTGTGCCATATATATAAATCAAATGAATCTACATCTTCCAAAATCATTGCTACCTTTTGGTAAAGTTCGATGTATTATCCTTGTATTGCAACTAGATAATTTTTCCAACACTTATGCATACAATCTAAGCTACCTAAAATACCTAGAAATCCATGTTATTCACACTTCACCCATAGCCAATAGTCAATTGATGTCGTAATTATTTGGCGCTCTAAGATACTCCACACCGAATGCTAGAACAACAGTTTTACAAAATTCATTCAAGCATTACTTGGTAATAGAATCTCTAATTCGGATGTACTCATCTGCCTATCAATTCTTTTCCCATATGCTAACATTTGTAAGGCAATTATCATTTTTTGACATGGCAAAAGACCCACTTGACCTCAAGTATTACCAAGTTTATCCCTGCCAATCCTGACATGACTCATTCGAATATATTTCTGGACATTCTATACATTAGTTTGAACATATCCATGTTAAAACATGGATCATCGCTAAAGGAATTTGCCATAATTTGATCATCCCTTGGTTGATAATATCTTTACCTTCTCACATCTTTATGCCCCTCAACACTACACCTTGTTGGAAGATTCCTCCATCTGTTGTAACTGAATGAGCTGTAGTGCTTTTAATGGATTCATATTTGTTTTATGGGTGTTCTGATGAGAGTGGAAAAGGAGAAAATCTTATATAACTTGGTTGTTGTTAGAAAGATCTAAAATAATTTAGATGTTATTGTTTTGAAGAGAGAGGAAGAGTAGTCGGCTAGAGGTAGAGACCAGCTATAGTATACAAGCTTATTAGGCATTACAAAGGCTAGATAAACTAGTGGCCATTATGGCACTTCACACCCCACATGGATTACCATGTGAGGGAGGTTTAATTTATCGTGTACTTATCCAACATTATAAATGCCTGATAATATGTTGTTGGAGGATTATGGGAGTCAATCACCATAAGGTTTCCTACGTGGCAATAGTGACCGACCCTATATTGGGAATGCTCTAAGCTTAATTGAAACGTTCCACTTTTCATTTGAAAAAAAACAACTCATGAAAGGAAGTGTGATAAAAAGTGCAAATGATTGGTCGGTGCATTCTATTTTGGTGCATATTTGTGACTAATAGTATGTCAAACCATTTATGTGTCATATTACAATTTTCTTTCCTTTAGATTTCATAACATTCAAACCATAAATTCAAAGTTGAAGCATTTTGTTCTTCCATGAAATCCTCAATGATTTGACCGTTCACAGAACGCTACCTTTTTCAACACAATATGTCAGATGATAACCACTCTTACTATAAAAATAATAATATCTCAAACTCAAAAGATTAAGAATTTATACTGTTACAATAGTTTGCATATACTAGATGAATACATACCAAATCAAAAGGAGGAACAAAAAAATGTAAATAAATTTGAAAAAGGAAGTAAAACATAACATGTCCATAATAGGAAACACATAACTTATTCTGACTGATAAGTATCTTAGACAAAATGCAACCAGTAATGTTCGTAACAAAACAAGTCACATATTAATACCAATTTTCTTGACATCAAGCATTAAAATATATTGATAAGGTAAATTATTCATCCATGCAGTTTTGATGAATAGTTGGGTCAAGTGGAAGTAGTGCAAGTGAAGCACTATTTGGAAGAGGATTCGTCACCTCAGTTATATGGGGTTAGTATCACGGTCAACTTAAGTCAAGTCAAAGTCAAAGTCCTTGGCCAAAGCATTTCGGTAAATGATAAGTTTTATTTTTGAACTAAGGACTTTGTGTTTGGACTATAGAGTTGAATATGGACGATATTAGAATTTTGACCATTACCAAGTTCCATAAGTTTAAAGTGATATAATTTTGATGAAGAGAATTAGTGTAAACAAATGTCACAACTAGGTAACGTTCTATTAACTAAAATTGGATTTTACTGATACTGGGTAAGCGATAAACTTAACCATAATGACACACCGTCTGCTAAGTGACGTGTGAATGTTAACATTCGAATAGCTTGAAGATAATCGTTGACCGAATTTACACCCAAGAGTTACACAAATAAAATGATGAATTATCTTTTGACCAAATGATTTGATTAATTTATAATTGTTATAAATTAATTAATATTTATGAAATATTAGTTATTAAATTTAAATATAATTTGAGAAATTATTGATGTTATATTTATATATTTGTGTATATTCGTTATATTGATCGATATAAGATACCGATAACAAGTTAAAATTTATATAATTGTATATATTTAATTTTGTTTAAATGGGCTGATGGCCCATGATTGTTTAAGGGTTAAGATCGACAGCTATAGCGTATGTATAGGGTAAAAAAATCTAGATAGTTGGTTTGGAGATGTATGGTTGAGATTAAGGGAGAAAGAGTATTAGATATTTTCCAACTTTCTCTCTTATCCAAACTATTTGTATATTAATCTCAAATCCTAATTCACTATACTTTTGGTCACCTCTTTCACCTTCTTCCTGGTCAAATACAAAAACTCAAATAATCCTAAATTCTCAAATAAATTTTAATTTAAATTCAAGACTATTTGATAATGAGATGGTCGGTGATTCTAGATTAGCAATATGAAAAATCAAGGAATTTCAAAGGAAGAGAACTCATCCTTTCAACATGGACTTAGGACATTTGTTCTAGGTAATAATACATTTATATATGATAAATCATTATGTATTTATATTTTATTGATGATGTTTATCTTTTTATTTATATATGTCGTTATTGCTTAATTAGTTAGATGAGATTTCTATAGGAAATATTATTGTCACAATAATGATTGACTATATGCATAAATATATTGTTCTAATGCATATTCATTTCTGTCAATATTCCAATGATCTATTTTAATAAAAATATTGTATTTTAATATTATATTAATCAATATATGCGTGTGTTAATATGTAAATTAATGCATATAATTAATTTGTATCAAAGCATGTATATTTTTACATAAACTATATAACGTTGATCAAATATTTTTCTAATATATGTTTACATCCATTATAATTTTTGCTGCCAAAATATGAATTTTTGTTATTATTAGATATTTTATGTCATTATTTAACCACTATAAGACTTAATAAATTCATATAAAATAATAACGTTTAAAAATTCAATTTTATATTCTATGAAATTATTCCATCATGTCGGAAACTTTCAAAAAAATTTAGAAGTTTTCTTCTCATTTTTTAGTTAATTAATTTAAAATATTTATTTTATTCAAAAGTTTCGCAACCTATAAAATTCATGCTATATTTTAAAAAAAATTGAAATTTGATATTTTAAGATAAAATTATTTTATACTATTTAATTAACGACAAATTAATTTATTATTTCATATATATTTATATATTAAAATATTAAAATCACAATAACTTTTGATCTATAATATTTTTAAAATGAAATAAAAATTATATATATATATATATGTATAATTTATTATAATATGATCATATATTTAGTTATTATAATTATAATTACATATATATTTATATTTATATAATTACTTTATTTTAATTCGTACGTATACATATAAATGTGTAAAATGATTTGTTTTATAAATATATAATTTTATGTACATATATAATTATTATTTATGATAATATATATATATATATATCTAGAATAATTTCATATAGTAAACATATATATATATGTGTGTGTGTGTGTGTGTGCATGTATATGTATATAATTGTTTAGAATTTATAGCTATAAGTATGTGCACATATATGGACAACATATAATACATATAGAATGAGCTAATGTGTTCGTTGCGATGTAAATCTCAATATCTATATACGGGGACGTTATGTCCTGCACGAAATATCATGTCACATATGCACATACATATACATACGTATTCTTATATATTAAGTGAAATTAAATAAAATAAATTTAGAAAAATAATTTATGAATTTTGATAAATATATGGTTTTATTTATATTATGTGACGACCAGACTTTCCACTCCCGGAAAATCGCGACATCTTGAAGAAAGAAAGGGGATAGAAAAGAGAAAAGAAAGAAGAGAAGAAGAAACAACACAAGAATCTCAACAGCGGAAACGAATAAATTATATTAATAACAAAGTATTACATAGTATACATCAAATATCAGAGTACACAGACATATACAACACATACTAGACAGTTATAAATACCTGTCTAGTTATTACAACTCAATACAAACACAAGACTCAGAGATACCAAACACAGCGGAACTAAATAACTATACGCAGAAGCCTCCTGCTCCATATGCTCCTCCACAATTCGTCAAAGCAATCCTGAATCCTAACCTGAATTCCCTTGACTACTCATAAAAATTTGAGTACCCAAGAGTTAAGAAAAACAGAAATAACTCCGGGTCAGACATGGGTCTGGTGTGAGTAACAGGTTAAAGTTGCTTAACTTTCAAAAATCCTTTAAAAGAAAGGTATCACGTAAGACTTCCCACACATAAACATGGAAAAGTTTTTACCTTACGCTAACCAAAACATTTGATAGGAAATCCGATGATATTATAATAGTGTCTAGGGTTTTCAAATAAATAAGAAATAGCCGAAATTGTTACATGATTAAATTCCAGCTACTAGCCACAAAAGTGGGTAATACAATCAAAACCGTTGGCACTTATTGGATTTTGGATTCCATACAATGGCAGGGCTACTGGGGTACCGCCCGTCACAGTACGTGGCCTAGATCACCGTACCGAGGATTACTCCCTTCATCCCCTGCAACACAAAGCCGGACCCGTTCCTTACTGAACAGTTCCAAATAAGACAACCCCGACGGTTGTCATGATCAACCGTCCCACACAGCCGAAATATAAAGGGACCTCTAGACAGGGGTAAATCTTACTCTCAAGTGGGTGCTACCCACGAAGCTTTGCTGCACCTCCCCTGTTTTAGCCATTCCCGGTTGATGAGGCTTGAGGTTACGATTACCTTTATAGGACATAACACTTAGAATGCTCATCGTCCACCTGACGATGTTCTGAAAGCATTCAATCCATACAAGTTCGTTCCGGGTTCGAACGAAACCGAAGGCATTATCTCGTTACACTCATTTTGGAATCACCCTCAGAGTTAACGACAATAACCCTTGCACTCTGATTCACCATCTCGAATCTATAAGACCTATTCCGTCAAACTCATTACGGAATCACCCACAGAGTTATACTGACGTATAGCCCTTACACCTCGAGTCTTCACTCGCTCCACTTGGATTAACGACCTAACGTTATTTGGAATCGATGTGGTTTTCGGATGTCCAAATATGGAAACCCGATCCCGGTCTCATCGAAATCCAAAGCGTGTCTTTTAGGTCCAAGTTGTTTTAAGTTTAAAACAATTCAATTCATTATCTAAATATACACAGATAGATAATTCACAACACCACAGATAATCAATCTTATCATTATCAACAGATAATCATATCATAATCAGATAATCTATATTATCATCCAGAAGCAACCAATGCATCCATATCACATCCACTACTCATCTCATAATTGAGATTACAAACCAAACCAGTCAACCAATACCAATCATCAAACATAAGCAAATGATCAAATGATCACACTTCTATAATTAATTTAAAATGAATTAAATTAATTACTCAATCTCTAATTAATTTAAAATGAATTAAATTAATTACTTTATCAATAAAATCCTGCTTAACTTAACCATCAATTGATTTCAAATCAATTTATAAATAATCATCTCATTATTCTTTTTCAGTTAATCATTACTGATTAACCATCTCTAATTACAGTAAGTAATTAGCATTTAATATTAATCACACAAGTTAATCATATTAAACCCTACATATATATTAATCACCCTTGATTAATAACCCTTCAGTTATTAACTACATTAATTACTCAACCCAATAATTAATTATTTTTAATTAATTATCTAAATTAATCCCCTTGATTAATTTCAAAGTAATTTAAATCCAAATTACTTCTATATCAAATATCTTTAATTACATCCAGTAATTATTAAATTAATTACTTCCTTAAGTAATTACAAATTCATTAATTACATAAGTAATTATCAAACAATCCACAATTGTTTAAATTAATTAAACTTAATTAATTAATCTAAACAAATCATATTAACCTTAATTAATTACATTAAGTAATTAATTCACTAATTACTTTCATTAAGTAATTAAACCTAAATAATTGATTATTAATTAATTAATTAATTAATTATCAAAATTAATCACATTAATTAATTGTTAATACCTCAAGTTAATGACTTTATTAACATCTCTTAATTACTTAATTAAGAGATTAACTTATATTAATCATCATTAGTTATTAAGTAATTAATATTTAATTACTATTTAATTAATCTCTAATTATTAATTAACTAAGTGTTAATTAAAATCTAAATTATCATTAATCACTTGATTAAATAAATCTTAATCATAAAATAAAATTTAATTAATCATTCTTAATCATAGATTAATTAAACTAATTAATTAATCTCAAATTAAACTAATCATCATTAATTATTTAATTAAACATCCACATTATTAATTAATTAAATAATTAATATTCATCTTAATTACCTTAATAATTAAATGATTCCAATCATTAATCTTTTATTTATCTTTTAGATAAATATTTCTTACTTAATTAAACATTTAAAACAAAATGTTTCTAAATTTTACTTCAAATTCCATTTAACAATCTTTTAAGCTTAAGCTCCAAATTTATTTAAAATAAGATTTTAAACAATACAAAACTTAATCTTATATGTTTACAAGAAACATATACTTTGTTAATAAGTTTTTTAAAAAAAAAATATTAATTTCAATTCAATCAAATTCAAACCGATTTAAAAATTTTCTTTAAAATTCCAAAATTGAAATATAACTTCCAAACTTATTTTAGATTTAACTTCTTTAAACTCTTTCTATAATTTATACCTTTAATTCAAATGCAAACCATTTGAAAACAATTTAAAATTAAATCTTTATTTAAAACTGAAATTTATATTTGAATCCAGATTTTAAAAACTCAGATTGAATTTATTTGAATTTCCTAATTAAATACTTAACTTTCTAACTCAAATGCAGATTACATATGCATTTGTACTTGAGATTTCCAAATCAAATTTAAATTTAAAAACACAATATGGTTTCAAATTACAGACAATTAAAATTTGAATTCATTTTCAAATTTCAAACTTAACTCAGTTTAAATCTCACTTAAAAATTTAAACTTACCCTTTTACATTTTAAAACAGAAACAGTTCTGTTTTATTTAAAAAAAAATCAAATTTTGAAATCTCCAGAATTTAAACTATTTCAAAATAAACAGAGTTCAAACTTATTTGAATTCAACTCAAATTCAGTTTCAAAATTCTAAGTCACATTTTAAGTTTGCACTCAAATCTTATAAAACAGAAACAGTTTCCTGTTTCTTAATCTTTTTTTTTTTATTTAAACCAAATTTGAATTTCTGCATTCAAATTATTTCAACATCAGAATTCAAATATTTTGAATATATATTCAGATTCAAATTAAATCCTAAGTTCAAATTTCCTGTTTTAAATTTAAACTTTACTTTAAAAATTCCTTAGAACAGAACAGCTCTGTTACAATAAACCTGAAACCAAAAATACACTGATCTCCCTATTTTACTTCGGGTCAGTAACCCACTTGCTCCGAGTTTTTTTCCAATTAACCCGAGATCTACCCGAGCAAAAATCCCTGCTCCTAAAACAAAACAACACAACCTGAAACAGCAATGCCATCCACTGCCTAACCTGTCAACCTCCAATACACCACTTCTCGACCATCATCAACTTCCCAACTCCGGTGGTAACTCCTTCAACACAACATCAATTCACACCCCAAGGATCTTGGAACTCGATTCAAAGAGGAAGCCGCAACACTCAATTTTACTTAAGACCAGTAAAACAAGGATTCTTCACAGAGACCCCAAATTTCAACCCCAAAACTAAATTTCAACCCAATTAAATAATTTCCCACAATCTTAGATAGATACACCATTTTCAGAAATAAATACAATCAAAATAAATACCAACATCCTCTGTGTTTATCAAATATGTATAATACTGTAAATTGAAAGCTGTTCTTTGTTTACAGTTTTATAAATAGTAATTTTTGATTAAAAATTCATGCATTCAATTAATGTTTTGAGTTCTATTCCTAAAACATTGATTTGAAATGTTTTATATATTTACTTATAAAATTCCTATGCTCTGGTACTTATTCCAGTAAGTAAAATTTTAAATTTACCTTAATAAAATCCTAAAATCCAAACTATAAAACTAGCCTACCATCTTATTTAAATTCTCAAAATTTAACACAGCAAAATTTAAGATATAGAATTTAAATAATAACCATAACTAGGAAACAAAACAGGACATAAGCAATTTAAGCATGCATATATCAGACAGTAAGTATATAGCACATGAACAATTATTTATTTTAGCATGCAATAAACTGTAACCTTAAGTTTTTAAAAGAAAAGTTACTCACCTGTATGCAAAATGCAGAGCCTATTCAATATGTAGAGCACCTCCAGATTTGAAGTTTAATGCATGCAGGCTTCTAATGCTTTTAAAAATGCAGACCCTTTTGCTTGCTTGATGATTTCAGATGTAAATCCCAGGTTGTAGATTTTAAGAAAATAAAATGCAGGCTTCAAATTGTTTTCCAGATGCAAAGAAATGCAAACCCTTGCTTGCTTTAATCTTGATTTACCATATTTTGAAGATCCATGAATGCATGTAGATTTGTATATGTTGAAGGATGCAGATCTTTATGCTTGCAAATGAAAGGCAGGGCTTCAAATGGTTGTGCAGGTTGTCAAACTGTTGCATGCAGGTCTTTGATTGAATTTGCAGATGCAAGAACATGCAGGGCTTTCTTGCATTTCCAGATTCAAATGCATGTTTGTATTTTGAAAAGAGGGATTTGTTTGTGTTTCAGATTTGAAATGCAGGTAGTAATTTTGGAAAGAGGAGTTTGCAGGTTTGTAATTTGGGATATGCAGATTTGTAATGCAGGTGTTTGCTTTCAAATTGATGCAAGTTTGAATATTGAAGAATGCAGATTTGGATTTTGGTTGTGATAATGTAATTTGGTTTTTCTTGATTAAGGAATGAGAAAATGAATATGAATGAATAGCAAAATGATATGAATGAAAAGCAAGTTAACAAGAATGTATTTTCAGAAAATGAAATAAAGAAAAAGAAAATAAATTTGACACTTGTCACTTTAAAATAAACACTTGTTAGCTTAAGTCTTAATATACATACACTTGTCTTCATAAATTAATAAACATGTTTAATTAAAGTAAATAAGCATTAAGCCTAGTTAATGAATTCTTATGCAAAATTATGTATTAAATAATTCTAAAGAACAAAGAAAAACAATACACAATTAAATCATTTGAAAAAGAAACTTTTAAAACAAATTTATAAAAGAGGTTGTAACATAATTTTAATATACAACTTGAATTAAAAATGAATTTTAAACTAATTAAAACATTTATCTCATATTTAAAAACATATAGTTATTTAATTAAATATATTTGAAAAGCTTAAATCCAAAATAAATCACAATTTCTATTTTCAAAACATATTAAAATTATACTATACTAATTTAACTAAAACAACTTATCTATTTAAAATATATACATAAATACATATACATTTATAAATAGGAAATAGATTTATTAACTCATTAAAAATAATTTCACAAATTAAATATTTAAATAAAGAAGATTATTTAAATCAAATCAAATTTATTAACAACAATTATCAATTCAATATAAATTTAAACCCAGATTATTAAATTTATATTGTCCAAAATTCCGGGATATTACATATTAATTCATAAATGTTCTAAATAAATTAGACATTATAAGCTCAATAATGATTTAGTAGGGTAATTTTTTTTAAATTCACTTATATCTTCCGTAGCGGGCATGCCTAGTTCTAACAAGACATATGTAGGGAAATTTTGATATTTTTATTCTCTTTTTAATTTAGAATTTTAAAGGCTATTATATCTCTATTTCAGGGAAAGAACATATTCTTAATTCTCTTCTAAGCTTAATAAAAGATGTTTGAGGTAAAGGTTTCGTTAATATATCAACTATTTGATTTTCAGTACTTACAAATTCGAGTGAAATGACTCCTTTATTTATGTTATCTCTCATAAAATGGTGTCTTATGTCTATATGTTTGGTCCTAGAATAGTGTATTGGATTTTTAGACAAATTTATTGCACTTAAGGTTTGTTGTATATAAGTAACCTGTAACATGCTAACACAGTTGAGATATACTTTGCCTTTGTTATAGATAAAGGCACAACTTTTTGCTTTTTGCTAAGCCAGGAAACAAGAGAGTGTCCTAAAAATTGACAAGTTCCACTTGTACTTTTTCGATCTGATTTACATCCAGCATAGTCAGCATCACTATATGAAATTAAGTTGAAGTAAAATTCCTTTGGATAGAAGAGCCCATAGTCTAGTGTGTAGTTTACATATCTCAGTAATCTTTTTACAGATTTAGGTGACTTTCCTTAGATTGAGATTGATATCTTGAACAAAGACAAACGCTATGCATTATATTTGGTCTACTGATAGTTACATAAAGTAAGGATCCTATCGTACTTCTATGCAGTTTTTGATCTACATTTCTTAAGTTTTGTTCTTGACTTAGTTTCTCATTAGCTGCCATGAGAGTTGGCTTACCACTAGTATTTGACATACCAAATTCTTAACTAGATCCTTAGCATACTTCTCTTGATTTATAAAGATACCATTACTTATTTGTCTTATTTGTAATCCTAAAAGTAAAGTTAGTTCTCTTATATGACTTATTTCAAATTCCTTAGTAAATATATCAAAAAATATTTATTTAACTGTTCATTTGTTGACCCAAAAATAATCTACATATATTTGTATAAGCTGAATATCATTACTATGACTTGTAATAATTAAAGTACTATCTACCTTTCTATTTCAAAGTTAGATTGAATTAAATATGATTTAAGGCTTTCATACCATGCTATAGAAGCTTGTTGTATTTAAAGCACTCTTTAATTTATAAATGTGATTTGAAAGTTTTTCATCTTCAAAAGTGGGAATTATTCTACATAAACATCTTCTTTAATAAAACCATTCAAAAAGGCACTTTTGATTTTCATTTGAAATAATTTAAAATTATAATGATTTGCCAAACCAAGTAGAATTCTAATGGCTTCTATTCTAGCCACAATAGCAAAGGTTTCATAAAAACCTATACCATCCTGACTATAAACTCGAGCAATTAAATTTGCTTTATTTCTACAGATTTCTCCTTGTTCGTTCATTTTATTTCTATAAACCCACTTTTCTCCCATTACAGATTTATTTTCAAGTCTGGAACTGATTCCCAAACAACTTTTCTAGTGAACTGATTTAATTCTTTTTGTATAGAAAGAATCCATAAAACATCTAATAATGCTTCCTTTGGATTTTTAGGTTCAATAGTTGAGATAAAGGTTATATTATTCATTTTATTTAATTGATTTCTTATTTTTATAACCGACTCTATATTTTCTAGAATATTTTCGATAGGCTGTTCTTTTATATATTTGGTTCTTTTATTTGGATATGAATTTATTATTATTTTCGTTATTAATGATTTCATTATTTGTAGTTTTATTATTTTCATTTTAATTAACATTTTCTTCTTCATCAATACTGGTATTGTTTTCTTTAAAATTTTTATCATATGAAACATGTAATGTTTCTTCGATGGTAGCCTTCTCTTTCAGCCGCCAAGATGCTAGCTGAACTCGTTGCTGATCATTCAATCCCAATAGTCCGAATATCCTCTCCATGTCTCTATGCCAAGCTCTCGCCTCCACAGAAGTCTCCTTACCAAGAAAAGTCCTTCCACCAAAACTCACAGAATCCTTACAAAGCTTAGACAAATTAACGGCGGCAGGTGGGTTGATGGGATTCCCACTCGCTGGCACTGGGTTGGGTGCTTGCCAATATATATACATATACATACATACATACATACATATATATATATATCATTTTTCTTATTTAATTCATAACTTTCTCATATTAGCTCGGACTCTACCGTTCTACAAATAAAAATTGGCCAGAAAATCACCATGGACACATTGGTGCAACTCCCTTGGCTCAGTTCCGATAATTTCACAAAGTTATTTTATTATTTCATTAATTAACGAATTAATTATTATGAGTTAAATTTCGGGTTGTTACATTCTTCCTTCCTTAAGGGATTTCGTCCTCGAAATCTCTAAGGATAAAAGAGTGTACTAAACGTTTTCATCCAGGTTCAACAACCAACTACCCAACCATCATCCACTGTCCTTGAGTTTTTCTAATGCAATTCATGATATTTATGCGATTAGTGTAGTGTCTAAATCCCTAACTGATGCAAAAGATTAGGCGATTCACTGTTCATTTGACCTCCTTATGCGATCATGTCCTTGCCATGTATCCAAATGAATGCAAATTCCATAATGATAACTGATAATTCCATATGCATGCTACAAACATCATCCTAATGCAACAATCATGTGAAAATCATCCATTTTTAGCAACCATGGAAAATAGGAAAAAATACATGCACATCCATATGCATATACTCAAGTGTCCTAGTTACGTCGATCCTTGAGAAATAATAGTGCCTAGTGTAAGTATATGCATTTATAGCATCCACTAGCAAATACTTGCAACCGCTAGCATACATCATACATAACATGTTCTAATAACATGCTTACATCAAACCCTACCATCCATAGGTTGAATCCTACGTTCTACCCTCCTGAAGGATAATAAAGAAAAGAACCTATTCAAAACTAAAGATGGAAAATAGAAAATTCTGAAACTTACGATCGATAAGATGATGTTAGGAAGTACAAATTTTCTCTTCAACTTCCCAAGTAGCAACTGCCACATCATCTCCCCATTGCATCTTCACTAGCAGAACCTCCTTATTTCTCAGTCGCTTGGTGTCTCTTCCAACAATCTTCATGGGGAAACGCCGAACTAATGCTTCCCATTCTGCCTCCACATCTTCCAACTAACTAGGCTCTACGACCTCCGCCGAGTCACGTAAGCACTTTCGCAAGTGCAAAACATGAAAAATGTCATGCACTCCTGCGAGCCTTTCTGGTGGCTTCACTCGGTAAGCCATCTTCCCAACTCTCTCCATGATAGGAAATGGTCCAACAAATCTAGGGGGCTAACTTTCCATTCGATCGGAACCTTTCCACCTTCCAAAGCAGGGATACTTTGATAACATTCGATCGGAACCTTTCCACCTTCCAAAGCAAGGATACTTTGATAAAAACTAAGTCTCCAACCTCAAACTCAATGTCTCTCCTCCGCTTGTCCGCATAAGATTTTGCCAGTCTTGAGCTATCTTTATCCTTTGCTGAATCAAATCCATTTTCTCCGATGTCTCCCTAAGCATGGCAGGCCCAAGTAGCAACTTCTCCAAAGACTCCACCCAACATGAAGGTGACTTATGAGGTCTCCCATATAAAGAATCGAATGGTGCTATTCCTATGCTTGCTTGGTAACTGTTAATATACTCAAACTCCACCAATGGAAGATGCTCCTCCCAAGTTCCTCCAAAATCCAAAATGCACATCCGCAGCAAATCCTTAAGCACCTTATTGGCTCTCTTCGTTTGGCAATCTATCTGGGGCAGGCCGTACTCAACCTAAGTCGCATCCCTAAAGCCTCATGCAAGCTTCTTAAAAACTCGCTAGTAAAAATAGGGTCTTTATTGCTCACTATGTTAGAGGAAACTCAATGTAGTCGGACTACCTCTTAAACATATAGGGATGCCAAATAAGATGTCGTCCTCTTGCTTTTAACAGGAAGAGGTGGGCACTTTTGGTCAAACGGTCTACGGTTACACAAATGCTAGTATTCTCCTTTCCAGAATGGGGTATCCATTTATGAAATCCATTGAAATGTTGTCCTACTTCCACTTCGGCACATCTAAAGGCTAAAGTAATCCACCGGGTTTCTGCCGCTCCACCTTAACCCTTTGGCATACAAGACCCTTAGCTATGAACTCCACCGCATTCTTCTTCATGCCATTCTAGTAAAACATCCTCTTCATGTCCTAATACATTTTGTCACCACCCGGATGAATAGTCATAGGGGAATGGTGTGCTTCCTTTAAAACTGCTCCCAACAAGTCACTAGTGCAGGGAACACAAAGCCTTCCATCTCTCCTAAGCCACCTTCTGCCATCTATGGAATAAAGTTGGAGATGTCTAGAAACCTCTCCTCGGCTAATCCTATGCATAATGTCCATAAGCTTCGAATCCTCTCGCTGCCTCGAGCCAATCTGATCCATAAGGTTAGGCTTCACTTCAAGCGTAGCTAACATTCCAAGGGTAATGTCTATAGAGGGCATAAAATCGAATGTAGAAATAAACTCCAAGCTCTTCCACTCTATGAAAAAAGGACTAAGGGTTGCTTTTTCCTACTCAACGCATCCGCAACCACATTATCCTTGCCAGGGGTATAAGCTATCTCAAAATCGTACGACGCCAAAAACTTCATCCACCGCTGCCGCCTCAAGTTCAAGTGCTTCTGCAAGAATAGGTACTTCAATGACTTATGGTTGGTGAAGTTGGTGAAAGCTCAAACCTCTCTCCAAGCAAATAGTGCCTCCAAGACTTAAGTGCAATAACTATAGCAGCTAACTCCAAATCATGGGTAGGGTATTTCTTCTCATGCATCCTCAAATGTCTACTACCATAACATACCACCCTTCTTTCTTGCATCAACACTGCTCCTAAGCCTATCCCACATGCATCAGTGTATACAGTAAAAGGCTTAACTCCATCGAATAAAACTAACACTGATGCATTAGTTAGGGCTCTCTTAAGCTTCGTGAAGGAATCCTTACAATCTACGTCCCACACGAATGATTTATTCTTGTAACAACCTGAATTTCAATGGGTCCAGATTTTTTGGAAAAATGCTAAAACCCAAGCCTATTGAAACCCGAGCTGGGAATCTAGTATCTTGCAAATAAGGCAAAGACAAATATATCAGAGCTTAATTGAATATCTCACAGCGGAGCTGACTAGAATATAAGAGTAAGTAAATACTCACCCAGATAATAATACTTTCGAAGCAAATGTCGTAAAGCTGAGAAGTCTCTGCCATATATCTAACCTGTTGGATGTTATGAGGAAGGGGTCAGAACAAAAGTTTGGGTGAATATGTAAATTATATACTTCTTGGCTTAATTCCACATATATCGTTTTATTTCCATTTACTCTTATATTAGGTTCATTAGGTTACGATACACTCACCTCTGTTCGTGAACCGTGCCCATCTACTCCATAGTGGATTAAAAACTAATAACTAATACATATATTTAGCTATATGCCCAATGACCATATTGGTATTAGGTACCATCCATGGTACCTTCCATATCCTCCTTGAAAAGGGGTCCATCGTCTTGCTTCAAGAGCGTTCTGTAACTACTTCTGTAAAGGACTGCTTTGTAAGGCTTACAATACAGATGCTCCATCATCTTGCTCCATAACTATATCTATAAAGGACTGCTTCGTAAGGCCAATAATACAGATACTCCATCGTCTTGCTCCGCGACCATTCCATAGCTACATCTATAAAGGACTGCTTCGTAAGGCCTACAATATAGATGCTCCACTACTTACTATGAAATCGTAAATTACGTCTGCACTAATCTATGCCAGTGCTCGGACATCCACAATGTAAGATCCAGTGCATACATTGAGGACTACATAATCGTTTTGTCTACTATCTAAATCTCACCAACAAGGTCTATCTTGTATAGAATTCAATTGGAGATTTTCTATATCTGTAAAGGATTGCTTCGTTAGGCCTACAATATAGATATTCTAGTTAGTCCGTCTCTTTTTCATCGTGGCTATGGTCCCATGCAACCACCCCTCAACTAACCGAAAGAATTTAAAGAGTCAAGTGGTCATGCCCTACTCCAAACAATCTAACATCCGAATGGCGATGCTCCACATCCAGTGTCTCCATAGTAAAAGAATCATTGGCATGTTTTTCTAACTCTAGTCTTTTCCGAAATCGCTCTTTGTCTTGATGTTGGCCGATGTCCACATGCGACTATCCTTAAACTTACTTGCAAGTATTGGACATAAGAATACCCTAATTTCGAACACTAAGCTCTTCTGACTGCCTACAAAGGTTTGCATCATTGTGCCTACAATGCAAATGCAGTCAAGGCATACTCTCTTGATGGAACACCTACAGACCTACTTCTGGGGGTACATTTTCGTTAGGCTTACCCAGAGGGTCATCCTAGAGTATCCTCACTTCCCGTTGAAGTCTCGTACTTCCTTGAAGCCCAAAAATACTAAGTTAGACGTGCATCTCCATTACTGAAATCCGTGATGAGCTACTTCGTTAGACCTTTCATCCTTTGGGCTGTTCCAAACGCATCTCATTTATTTTATTAAACCCTAGGTCTAATCTTTTAATTTTCGTTTAGTTTACTTTCTTATTCTATTGGCTACTTATCTACCCTAATTAGCATATTATTGCCCTCGTCTCACCTCTATCAATTGTAAGATTTCCATTTAATTAATAGGGAATGCTGTTGGTATGATCCACATTCATTATCTTTCTTAATTAACTTAATATAAATCTTAAGTTCACTAAAATAAGCCTCTTTTATCATTCCTTCTTTATTTGCTTATCGACTTAATATAAATTATTTAGATAAGCTTCTACCATTATTATTGCTCATTAATATATTCAAAATCTCAAAATAATCTTTTCCGTACTTATTACTTAAGTATAACCTATGTTATAATTCTACATGTAACTGCCATTTTCTCTTCTTTTATAGTCCGTACATAATTCCAGCATATCTTTTTTGTTCTAATTTTCCTTCTTTTTTTATGATATAGAATATTATTTTATATTTTTATATTATATAATTCACTTATCACAATAATTATCTTCTTAAAAAGTCTACGCGGTGAATGCAGGCCTAGGTTCATTATCATTTACAGCTTCAAGTTCTTATTTAATAATTTAGTTGATTCATGTCATACTTTGCTTTATTATCTTCTACTATAGGAAGTAATACTATTTTATTTGATTGGCTTTGAAAACTATATTTAAAAATCCATTTCCACATTTTAATATTAAATAATACTATGAACAATAATCCGTAACTGCTAGATATTTCTTTTACTATTTTGGAATAGCGTAAAATACAGTGGTATCTCTATTTTACACTAATTCTCTTTTTCTTTCTTTTATTCTATCAATTACATTAATTGTTGTCTTTTAAATATTAAATTAGAGAAATGTATCCTATTTTCTAAACCAACCAATTAACCTTTTAGTTACTTCTAATTCCAGTTATTAGATTAATTAACTTTTTTCATTTTAACGTAATTTATTATAGTAATTCCATTCCTCAAACTTTTATTGCTTTACATCTTATTTCCTTCATTTCAGTATTCTTAGTTATGTAATTCATATTCACGTTTAATATATTCTAATCCATACGTGAAGAAAGAGGAGAAAATAGAAGAGGAATGACGCTTGCGTAGAAATCCAAAACGTACAAAACAAATGCAAATAAATACTAATACTATAAATCCTTATAGTTCAACGTAACTAAATTAATAGGATTAATTATTGAATAAAATTATTTAAACGGGAATTTAACGGTAATATATCTTAAACTTAAAAGATATATAAATAAATCCACTCACATTACTAGCATTTCAAATCTTTCTGTTTTTATTTCAGATCTGTCCCTAACATCTATATTCACATCCCTTGTAATCCTTATTTGAAATTACAAACAATATATTAACAGATCTATAATATTTGAAAGAGAAAAGAATGAGATTTGAATTAGAAATAGCAAATAAAACTCAGATCTACGGTTTTACCTTTGACATAGCCTTCTGATTTGAACCAATTCCTAATTCCATAATTAATTCTATTCTCTTTCTATTTAGATCTAAATTCGTGTGAATTAGATCTATAATTTTGTTGTTAAGAAAGTGTAGAAGAGATAGAAAAATGGCAGGGCTTCTATAGGCAAGAGAAAAATAATGAAAATAAAAATGAGGATCTGCACCTATATTTATAATGGTTCAAATTAGTGCTAACAATTAGATATAAAACCCTAAAATCTAAAGCGTACACTCAGTCCATGGACATTAAATTAATATGTTTTCTTCTGCGTTTGTTTTCATTTCAAATTGATTCTCCAACAGTCTTTTCATTAAATTGACATTTTTTTTCTTTAAATAAGATTCCCTTGTTAATCACCCAATTAATAGATTTCATATATACCTAGAATTAATTTACTATCCAATTAATCCATGCCTGCACCATGATTTCTTACCAAATTAATATGCCAATCAAATACATATTAATTCATCACATATAAGCATATTAATTTATTTTATTTCCATCATTATTGCATGCATATATTCTACAATTGAACTTTGAATCACAATCTTAATTATATGCATTACCATAGGTCTCCATGTTTATTAATTGACAATTAGTTACATTCATAAATTACTCTTCCTCCATTTTATTCAGTTGCACTAACATATATGTTTCTAATCATATCAATTTGTTGCTACAATATATATTCCCTTTCTTGCCAATTCATGTCGATTAATCACCTTTATTAATTAATTGAATATTAAGTTCCCTTTTAAACAAACACCGTCAATTTATCTTCCTTACTAATTGTTTTATATAATTTCTCTCTCTAATTTATTTGTTACATAATTATATATGTATATATATATTTTTATGTATATATGTGTGTGTGTGTGTGTGTTCCAAGTAATATTAATTAGTTGCCCCATTTACAAATATTTCTTTGTTTTAAAATTTCAAATGTATATTACTTAACTAAATTATTTGCATATATAATTGTAATTTAACGTAGGGTGTTACATTCCCCCCTTAGGAAATTTCATCCCCGAAATTTGATAAGGGCTCAATTATGTAATTTCTCTTATTAATCACATCTATTTTGTATACATCCAATTTTGCAACAATCCGTGCATTGTGCAAAGTGCAATGCATCATAAAATATACGAATATACAAGAATTTCTATGCGGTACCTCCTATATGAATGCATTTTCTTTTAAAAATTCCTTTTATAACATGATGCACACATTCTAAATATACTTGTGATTTCTATATGAATGCAATCTTTTGAAAACTCGGTACATTTTTCATTCAATTTTTCCTACACTCCAACTGAATTGGAGCACTGTTCAACAAATTTTTATGTCCAAACTTACCACACAACTTTTAATTTTCGAATTTCAGAAAATTATAATTTTCCAAATTCGATTTCTTATGTTATAAAGAAGGTGGAAAACAGAAAAACTTCATATTTCTTCGAATTTCTTTTACGCACATCTTCCTTCGTACTTAGGATTTAGGCTATTATTCTAGAAAAAAAAATTATTCACTTTCTCAAGCACAGTTTACATAAGAAAATATCTCTTTTTAAATTTTTCTGTTGACTTTTCTGTTTCTTTCTTTAAATTTTTTATTTTCCTTTTAGTTATCTTATTCTGCTTTTTTTCAATATACAGCAACTAAACACAGCTATCATCCAGGGCAAGAAGGTCTAGGACCATGTCCACTTTGACATAGAAATGTCCTACTCTAGGAATCGAAGTAACTCATATGCTCCTCCTACCACCTATTACTTGTTACCAACTTACGCTGTATTACTCATGACGAGTAAGATCTATTCATCTCTTATATTCCATGCCCAAAAATGAATAACTAAGTCTCATTTCTACAATGGATAAGGGTTTCAATCTATGTAGCCTTTTTCTAAAAAGAAAACTAAGCATGGGTAAAAAAATTCTTTACCTTTCATTTTTCCCCAACTAAGGTCTACCTATCCCAACCATGTATGTTTTATCATCTTATCAATATTATTTCACTATTCTTTTATAGCCTACACACATGAAGCAACATTTTTTGGTTTTCACTAGTGGTCTATACACCTTACGGGAACTTTTATTATTACTAAGGGTAATTACTGCTATAACCCTATACTTTTCCTGTTACACCTAGGAAATTATTCCTATCTACTCCATATTCAAAAGTCTGATTTGGTTTGGTATTTACCAATATTTCTTCAAAAATTAGAACTTCTAAATTTTAACTTTTCAAAAACTTATTTACTTTTCCACCATACCATCTTTTTTTAGACATGTCTTATTCTTTAAACATTTTTCTTTTTTCTTGACTTTAAAAATATGTCCTCACTTGTTTTCAAAATATCATTCTTCTTTTTTTATAGATTTTTCATATTTACTAAAACTGCGGTAAATAAGAATAATTATTTTATCAAAAATCTCTTAACTTTCCTACTCTTCCAATTACTTAACCTTGAAGGAGTTACTAACTTGCTGCACTTAATGGTTTTATACCTTAATGTATTGCAATTACTTTCTCTTATGAGAAACCATTAATGCTAAAACATATGTGAATCCTTTAAAGGAAGATTTCATGTTTATGTGAAATTATAAGGAATTTATATTATCGATATAGGCTATAAAAAATATGGTGCTTTCAATAACTTGTACATCTCTTTCACGCATTCCTTATAGCTTGCACAAAACATCTTTATTTGTCATTCATAGAAAATTATATCATTATTCATTGCATTCCAATGGATTAAGGTATGTTTACTTTATATTTACTTACATAAGATATTTTCTACTAAATTCGTTAATTTATCGTACATTTTTTTTTCAAAAGAAATCATTTTTAAATATTCTTTATAACCAGAAATATTTTCATATGCTTATTTAACTAATAAGCGTACATATAAACCACTTTAGAAATTATCTCCAAAACTCATTTGGGTCAAAACAGATGCTGTGTAAAACATTGTACTACAACCCAAAAATAATAATATATGGATTCGATTAAAATAAATATTAATAAACCCTATATGCTATGTACAAAAATTTACTTTGGGAGTCACCTACTATAACAACAGTGCCATAGTCTATGCTTCCTTTATTTTTACTGGAAATATTTATTACAATAATAAATGTTGTAACCTGTGTTTTCGATACTTAACATACTCTAGGTTTTTATATTTAAAATCATTGTTTACCTACAAAGAAATTAGCGAGCTATACATGCTCTATAATTCTTCAAAAAGAATTCCACTTTTAACAAAATTTACATCATATAAAAATCAATTTAAATTTCATACCACTTATTTTTCCAAAAACCCAATATTTATGTAACGTCCCGTAAATTTTCAACTTTCGAAAATTCAACATCGATACTCACTTTATCGACTGCCGAGAAATCGAAGGCCAAAAACCCGAAATGTTATGGTTTAAGAAAAAGAATTTAAGGAAAGAGAAGAAGAGAAGAAGATGGAGAGGAAAGAAAATAGGAGAATAGAATAGAAAATAGAAATAATCAGAACAACATCAGAATCTCACAATTCGCAGCGGAACAACATATAATAATAAATGAATAATCTTTAAACAAAGAACTATATCAGTTATTACATTACATCACATTTCATTACATCATATCATCAGAGTGTACAACATCATACAACAACAACAGTGCAGTGGAAAAAGAAATACTATATAAACTAGTAATACGCCATGCCATCCAGCTTGCCTCCAGCAACTTCAGAATATCCAGAATATCCTGATAAACCTTACTCTTGACTGCCCGTGTGGAAATTGGTGGGCACCCAGAGTTTAGGAAGGAAAACAATAAACTCCGAGTCAGTCATGTGACTGGTGTGAGAACTCAAAACAGTTTATTTATCTTTAAAAATCAAAATAGAGGAATATTTTTAAATTCAATTCGCAATGCTTTTAAAAATGAGACTACCATAAGGCCTCCCGCACACACACACAATGCAAACGCAGAATCGGAGGAGATTTCTCCTTATGATAGTCAAAGATGCTTGATACGCATTTAAAATAACATTTGATATTATTACTAGTGCATAGTGTAGGGAAAATTCATTTCGAAAGTAGAATATAAATCTTAACCAACATAGACATTTCGAACTATGCCTACTATAGCTACCATCCAAACAGTGTTGCGACACCATAAGTGAATGATAGGTTCTACAACTAATACCGTACAAGTTTCGTATTGTTTCTTTGGATTTCCAACAAATGGTCAGGCCAAGGAACTTCCCATTGCCACATGAGAATGCCTCTGGAAAGACATCCCCGAGAACCAAACCGGAACTCTGCCAACACAAGGCCGGGTTACCCCTAACTGGGTAACTACTGACACGAGCACGCCATTCCCCGATCGTAAACGACCTTTCTCACGGGATCCCGATAGCCAACAACCACAAAGTAATAAATTCGCAGTAACCACATAGGTTAAATATCTGGGCTCCATACCATGATACCACCTCTATCCAGAAGGAAATGTACATACCCTAAAGGGAGCTACCCCTCATAACTTTGCCGCATCTTTCCTGTTTTGACCATTTCCGGGGTGTGAGGCTCGACGAAGTCACGTCCACAAAAACATACTTTATACAAAAGCCATGCTTTGGGTCAACAAATGATCAACACAATGATCACCAAGATAGACGATCAAATAAATGATCCTATCACAAATAATCAACACAATGATCATTTCAGCAACACTCAGCACGTCACATTACCAAATTGGGAATATATCGCTGATAACTTCAACTATATAACCTCTGAGCTCGTACGTCTCAGAGAAGGGTGTTAAGCTAAAAGAATAAATTCTCCGCCACCAACAGAAATATATTTGAAAGAAATCGGCTTTATATCTCAACTTGTAATGTCAGACATACAATCCATACAAGTCTGTTCCGGGATCGAACAAAACCGAAGGCACTTACAAAGAAGTCCTTGCAATCCGGATATTCACAATCCTGATCGGATTTACCATCACATATGGAGAACTCTATACCGGAGCAACTCGGTGCAGAGTAAATCGACAGGTCATCCTATCGCTCCCGCAAATACCGGGTCTTCAACACCGATCTTCAATGCAATTATAACAACGTATCACATATTCGGAATGGGTTATACGACCCCATGGTCCTTTCCCGGTTAACCCGAATAGTGAGCGCTTATTCAAAAATAAGTGTGGCATTCAATTTCAAACAAATCACAACAAATACCTATTTAAAGGTAAATATTGATAGTCGGTTATTGAACTATCAATGGATATGCACACATCACCAGTTTCCAAATAATTTTCTAAATTATTTATTTTCCAAAATATCTTTACAAGATATATTATTTCATACTTCAAAAATAAATCAATATTTATTTTTAAACCAATTCCACTTTCTTTTATAAATTCCTTAATGAATTTATAATCCAAAAATATCTATGAATATTCGATTTCAATTATTCATTTCAATATTTCTTTTCAATTTATCTTTAAAAAGATAAATTCTCAAAATATTCACTTTATATTGGAAAACATTTCCATACTTATTTATTCATAAGTAATTCACAATTTTTATTTATTTTCAACACTTGGAAAATATTCAATATACTTCAATCGAAATTAAGTATATATTTCATTCTTTAAGGAAATCATTCTCTTAAACATATTTATTTGGGCCAAAACGAATGTTACATAAAACATCGTTACGACAACCCAAATTCACTAGTATATGGATTCGAAATTAAAATAGATATATAAATCCCAATACTATACAAAACATTTCCTTTCGGAAATCATTAACTATAACAACAGTGTTATAGTCCACCATTTCCTTTTATTTCTCGAAAACGTTTATTTCAACAATAAATGTTGAAATCTATGGTTTCGAATCTCAACACATTTTAAAACATTGTTCGATCGTTTTAATTCTATTTAAAACATCCAAATCCAAAACAATTTCTTTAACGTGTTATTCACTATTCAAAAACGTGAATATACTTCATTAACAATTTCATCCTTTTATTCATTTTAATTCAAAGGATTATTCACTATTCAAAATGTGAATATAACTCCATTTATAGGTTTCAACAATTTACTTATCAAAATAAGTCATTTGCGAATTTATAAAACAATGTTTATAAATTCCATTTCTATTTATTTTATAACAACTTCCTTTTATAAATTCCTTTATTTACCTATTCCAGTTTATAACTCAATTATAAACTAAAAGTTCATATTATAAGTTAAATACTTATAAAACGATTATTTTACAAAATCGTTCTTTTAAAGACTTTCCAATTTATAAACCTTATAACTGATAAGATTCATTTATTTAACCAAATCTATTCCTTCAATATAACTTCACAAATTTATAAATCTTACTATTTATAAATTTCATTTATAACTTCACCGTTTATAATTCTATAAATTTCATTCTTTAATGAAATTCATTTTCACTTCATTCAAACACTTATAAAAACTCGTTTTATAATTCAAATGTTTTAACTTATAAATATCAATTTATAAATCCTTTATAAAAATCAATTTATACTATTATTTTAAAACATCTTTAATCTCCTTTATAATTTCATCATTCTCTTGATTTATAAAATAATCAAATTTTTATAAATCCTATTTTTAAACTTTTCACAATTATTTCAGAAATCCCAATTTAATTATTTTATAAAATCATTAATTCCTTATTTTCAAAAAAATCAGCTTTTAACTATATTTCTTAAAAATCATAATTTTTATAACTTTAAAAATTATAACGTTTATTTCTTTATGATGGATCAATTCCAAAATATAGTATATTCTCAAAAATCACTTTAAAAATCATTTTAAAATCCCAAAATTTGGTCCAATGATGCTACACACCAAATAGTCAATCACGACTACAACGATATCATATATCAATATGAAAATCCATCAAATATCAAAATATCTGAAATCAAATAAAAACTGTTGAGGAATCCAGTTGGATCCCTCCAACCTGTTTTCCTGCATCCACAAACATTAGTAAAATACCAATTTCGCTCCAGTACGAAATTATCGCGGTATATGTTCTTATTAAATATTATCCGCTTAATAACGGCGCAATAGGGTCTCATCCGCTAAAAAATGCGGGGAACCAACAACTGCAATATATACATATGCCAATATATATATATTGATATTATTTATAATACCAATTTCACTGTTTATGAAATATTCGCGGTATATGTTTTTAATAAATAACATCCGCTTACTAACGGCGTATAATGTCTATTTTAACAATCAATAGATATTAATCAACATTCAAACATGCATTCAAATATTTTAAATCTAACTATTTAAAATAAAATCGAAACTGATTCGATTGAGTGAGAAGTTCTCACCTTGATTTTAAATTCCGTTTTAGCGATTTATTTCGAATAAAATTAAACGGACGTTTAATTTTACCCAAAATTCTCACTAACTCCAAACGACTCCAAATCAACTCCATCGCGTAGTGCTCGTCCATACGATTCCAACGCAACTGAGTTTGCATTTTTTTGACCTCGTATGAAAAAGTTATGCATTTTTAAAGATTGTACACGATTTTTTATATATAAATTTCAACAAAACTAGAATTTTCTAAACCCACATCCATTTGGGCCATAGGATCTCAAGCCTGCAACATCAAGACCGTCCATCCACTTCACCTTCTCCCACGTTCTATCTACAGACAAAGGCCGACACACTTGAACCCATCTTAGATAATTAGGGTTACATGCCGTTGCCACATCGCTCAACTTTAGGTCGATCAACTTGCTCCATGTCGAAGCCCTCCACTTTCACTATGTTCGGCCCTAACCTCTCCATGCTCGGTCGCCTAGGTTGCGCGCAACACGAGGAGGAACGGCCCACGCACGCGGCTCCATATCTCCCCCATCGTCGCTCCAAACACGATCTCCACCGTTGAACTTGTAGATCTTGATGTCCTCTTCAATTTGTTAGTTGAAACCTAAGGCTAATTGTCGACGGATTTGGAATAATCGAGGGGGAAACGTGGGTGTTTTCTGGCCATTCATGGGGAGGGTGGCGGCTAGGGTTTAGATTTATTTTTTCTAGAATTGTGAAATGTTGGTCTATTTATAGAATTTCAAACGACACTATTCATCCCGGAAATTCCGAACTCCGATTTACGCGCCGTAACCAGCGTTTCTAGGGTTTACCCCGCGTTCCGGATACAATGGAACAGGTTTCGAAAGCTAATTCGGAAGTATGTGCGAGTTATGGCTATAAACGCTCAATTTGAATTAAACCGATTTAAATCAATTTCTAGGCGTTTTAATTTGTACCGGACAAACGGTAAATCCAATTGACATGAAATTCGAAACCTTACAATAATATCACATTATGGATTCGATGAAACTGGTTTTGTCGAAATCCGAGACTTTTTGAAAAATGGCTATTTTAACTCGTCAAATTTAAATTAAAAATAAATCGATGCGTTTCGAGCTGCCACGATCAAACGATAGCTCCAATTGACACGAAAATTGAAATCCGATAATAACTAACTATTACGGATCCAATGGAACTAGTTTCGTTTAATTCTGAGACTGTTCAAAAATTGACTATTTTCACTAGTCGATTTAAATATTAAAATATTCAATTTTCACAAATTAACTTTTAATTCGATTTTAAAAGTTCTAAAATATCTTTCTAACTTCCATATGATAAACTAAAATTTTACAAATCATTTTCAATCATATTTAACTCAATTTTCAATTATTTCCATAATTTAACATATTAAATTATCGATTTAATTATCCAATTAAATCCAATAATTCAAATAAAAATTTATTCGACTTATAAATTCACTCATTAATATTTAAAATTAATTAAATATTCAAATTTTAATTAAATAAAATTCTGGGTCGTTACAATTTAATTCCTTAAATATATTAACAATTATATTTTTCAACTTTTTTAATTCAAAAGTTTCATTTTTATTGGGTTAGACATAAAGTGGATTTTCTTCATACTAAAACCGCTTATTCTTCCTGAAATAAAAACACTCTCCCTACTATCCCTAAGGAACTTCCCGACTTCCTAAAACATATGGATACAAATTTTCTCTCAGAAAGTGACTTATTTGTATGCAATAAATCGGTAATAACATAGAGCTCTACATACTTGGGTCATCCTAAACCCAACCAGCAAACTATACACAAATATACTTCTAAAATCTTTTCATATGTTAAATCTATGGTTGGGGACTATTTGGATTTTAGTACATAATATATTTATATTATATTCGAAAATACAAATACGTTTACTCACTATCTACCTAGGAATCCTAAACCTAGGCACTAATACCAAATGTTACAACCTGAATTCCAATGGGTCCGGATTTTTCACAAAAATTCTATAACCTAAGCCCACTGCAACCGGAGTTAGGAATCTAGTATCCTGCAAATAGGCAAAGACAAAATATATCATAGCTTAATTAAATATCTCATAGCGGAACTGACTAACATATAACTAAGTAAATACTCACCTAAATAATAACATTTTCTAAGCAAGTGTCATAAAGCTGAGAAGTCTCCGCCATCTACCTAACCTGTAGGATGTTATGAGGAAGGGGTCAGAACAATAGTTCTGGTGAATGAGTAAATTATATACTTCTACGATTAATTCTACATATACCATTTTATTTCCATTTACTCATATATTAGGTTCATTAGGTTACAATACTCTCGCCTCTATTTGTGAATAGTGCCCATCTACTCCATAGTAGATTAAAACCTAATAACTGATGCATATATGTAGCTATATGCCCAATGACCATATTGGTCCTAGGTATCACCCATGGTCCGTATCCTCCTTGGAAAGGGCTCCATCGTCTTTCTTTGAGAGCATTCCGTAACTACATCTGTAAAGGACTGCTTTGTAAGGCTTACAATACAAATGCTTCATCGTCTCGCTCCGTAGCTATATTTGTAAATGACTCCTTCGTAAGGCCTACAATACAGATACTCTATTATCTTGCTCCTTGAGTGTTCTGTAACTACATCTGTAAAGGACTGCTTCATAAGGCCTACAATATAGATGCTCCCCCACATACTATGAAAATGTAAATAGCATCCGTACTAGTCTATTCCAATGCTTGGACATCCACAATGCAGCCCCTAGTATGTAGATTGAGGACTACATAATCGTTATTTTCACTATCATGAATCCTGCCAACAAGTTCTATATTGTATGGAATTCAGTATGGGATTTTCTTTATCCGTAAAGGACTGCTTCGTTAGGCCTACAATACAAATATTCTAGTTGGTCTGTCTCTTTTTCATCGTGGCTATGGCCCCACGTAGATACCCCACAACTAACCAAAAGACTTCTAAAGAGTTAAGTGGCCATGCCTTACTGCAAACAATCTAACATCCAAATGGAAGTGCCCCCCCCAATCCAATGTCTCAATAGTGAAAGAATAATTGGCCTGTTGGTTTAACTCTAGTCTTTCCTGAAATTGCCCTTGGTCTTGATGTTAGCCGATATCCGCATGCGACTATCCTTAAATTACTTGCAACTACTGGACATACGAATACACCACGTTGAACACCAAGCCCTTCCGACTGCCTACAAAGGTATGCTTTGTTAGGTGCATGTGTGGTGCTGAAATCTTAGCAAAGTCTCTAATAAACTTCCTATAGTAGCCCGCCAATCCAAGGAAGCTCCTAACTTCCGTGACGTTCTTGGAGGCCTTCCAATCTTGCACTGCAATCACCTTAGCTAGGTCAACAACCAACCTTCCTTCGAGACCACGTGCCCCAAGAAATGAACCTTTTCTCTTTCCAAAAGTGACACTTTGAAAACATAGCTCTCAAATAATGACTACGAAATGTGCGAAGAACCTTCTCTAAATGAACAGCATGCTCCTCTCTATTGTTGTAAAACCCCAAGATGTCATCCACGAATACAACCATAAACTTATTTAGGGACTCTCTAAAGACATGGCTCATCAAATCAACAAAGTAGGCTGGGGCATTGGTTAGCCCAAAAGGTACAACCAACCACTCGAAGAATCCGTCCTGTGTCCTAATTGAGGTCTTATCTTTGTTGTCATCGACGACTCAAAGCTGACGGAATCCTACGGCTAAATCAAGCTGGGAAAATACCGAAGAGCCAACTAACTAGTCAAAAAGATCATCAATCCTAGCGAGTGGATATCAGTTCCACTTTGTGAGCTTATTTAATTCTCTATAATCAACGCAAAGTCGAAGAGAACCATCCGCCTTAGTAGCAAAGACGACTGGTGCTCCCCACTTCGATATGCTCCTCATTATGAAACCCTTCTCCAAAAGCTCACGGATCCGCTTGCTCAATTCCTTCCTCTCCCTAGGTGCCATGTGCCTCATACGTAATGCTACTGGTTTAGCATTCTCAGTTAAATAAATCATGAAGTCAATTCTCTCTAAAGGGGGGTTGCTCTAACCTCCTCAAAGACATTTGGAAAATCTCTGATGACATGATCTGAATCTAGCTCGGCTGAAGATGAATCAAGGGAATATAGGAAACTTAACATGGCTGACCCTTATGGGTCGCAAGAAACTTTAAGAGTCCTACCGCTGCATGTCTCTAATCTAATGACTCTCCTCTCGCAGCCTAATATAGCTCCATATGTGGATAGCCAATCCATCCCCAAAATCATCCCATACCACGAAAATCCCAAAACATAGGCGTCGCAGTCGAATTCTATGCCAAGGTTAAAAAAATTCAAGTGCAAACAATGGGGTCTACTACTAAAGAAATATCTAAGTGCAAACAATCCACAAGAGAACTAGAGATAAAAGAGTGTGATGCTACATAATCGAATAGAGTTCGAATCGGAAAATTAGAAATAGAAATCAAACCTTCAACTATGACTTTCCCACCTCTATCCAAAATGCTGACTGAAGGTGCTGCGTCTAACGCCTGAATCTGCATGACCGATGTACTAGCTCCCTGTGCCGTCTTCTAGGGATAATTCCTACTCAAGTGACCAGACTATATGTAGTTAAAGTACTTTCACTTCATCTTCTCCCTCTTGCAATTCCTGGCGATATGTCCCATGATTCCATAGCTACCACACTTGAATCCTTTCTTAATCTTCTTCTGAGGGCCACCACCTTTCTTCTACTTTTTATTTCTCCTCCACCATTTCTTCTTCAGACCTTTCGACTTCACAATTTCCTTTGACTCTCCTTCCTTGACTGCATTAGACGTAAGCACCATCTCCACCAAAGACTCATAATTCGTTCCATCGGCACGTGAGTCAATAACAATCCCTGAAGGGGCTGATTCAATCCCTTCGCCAACATCATAGCTTTCTTGTGCATCTTATTCACCATCTCCATTCTAAACATGACAATTCGTTGAATTATTGATGTACTCCTTCAACGACTAACTTCCTTGCTTCAAATTGATAAACCACTCTAACTGAACACTCTTCTCTGCTTGAGGCAAAAACTTCCTATCAAATCTCTCCCAGAATTTATTCCAATCACTCTCTTCCATCTGACTCAATGACTTCCCACCAATACGAAGCCTCCACTTTCAACTGCCAAGATGCTAGTTGAACTCACTGCTGATTATTCAATCCCAACAGTATGAATATCCTCTTTGTGTCTCTAAGCCAAGCTCTCGCCTCCATAAAAGTCTCCTTACTAGAAAAAGTCTTTCCACCCAAATTCGCAATATTATTACAAAGCTTATAGAAATTGACGATGGTAGATGGGATGATGGGATTCCCACCTACTGGTGTTGGGTTGGGCGCTTGCCCGTGCCCCTCTAGAACTGTGGAAACTAGGCTGGGACTGGAATGCCCTCGGGAAGGTTTGGGGCATTCGCCATTCTACGAAAAGAAAAAGGTAATATAGGAGACGAAGGGAGATTGAACGGGACTTTCTAAGGGTTTTTTATAAAATTCTTTTATACTTAAAAACTAATTCGAAGAGTTCTTTTTTTGAAAACTATTTTTAAAACAAGTTATTTTTATTTTTGAAAAATACTTTACTTAAAAATTAATTTTTAGGACCTTAGACTCTAATACAAATGTGACACCCCAATTCCTTAGTATACTCAAAAGGGCACACTGAAAGGCATGTTGTGTTATAGGTATAACTAAAACTAGCAGAGACTAAGATTCACAAGACAAAAATATATTAACAGCGGAAACAACTATAATAATAATAATTTATTTAGAACAAAAATCCGGATTACTTTATAAATCAAATAAGTCGCCAAATACCAAATACATCAAATGTCAAAATAACCTTACGTGTCTTGCGAAACAAAATCCATAGTATCAATAATATCAAAGTACCACACATCCCTCACAAAATGCTAGCTCAACAAAAAGAACTAAAAAACCGAAACTGAAGAAAAGAAATACATGATAGAATCTCCTCCGAAGAAATCTCCAAATGCCTGCAGTCTACCGTGCGTGCCCCTGATTGCCTATGGGAGAAAAGGGGAAAATGGAGGAGCAGGTCAGACTAAAAGTCTGGAGAATGATAGTAATTACTAGAATCTTTAAGCAAAGCAAATGTAATAGACTTTACAACAGTTTTAGTATAAAAAAAGGTAATAAAGCAAATAGAGAGAAGGAATATGCTGGAAATAAATATGAATTAAGTAGATCAGCGTAATTGATTAACTTTGATTATTTTCGCTTGTTTTTGATAGCTTCTTAGATTAGGCTGAATTCCTAATACTACCCTTTGATCGTCCTGCTAATTCATAGAATTTACCGTGGATCGGACACTAAAGCTCCCTACAGTAGACATTGGTGCCTACGAAAGGCACACACTAAGTTCCTGGAACTCATAACGATTACTGAGCACCCGAATGGAAGTCGTAGGTGTAGCTGCCACCATGCTCATGTTACTTATTGTTCCACCTATTGGGTCTTCTTATTACCTCAAGCTCCAGCATAAGCATGCCCCTCGTCTCACTTTAGGATTATGCGAGACACCTCGTCTCACTTCGGGGTTATGTGAGACACCTCTTTTAACTTCAAAGTTATGTGAAACATTGTGCCCATTGAAATAATAGGAGAAATGCTGTTGGTACTGATCCGTCATCCAAACAATATCTAGTTGCTCCCCTTTCCTAAATCCCCATGATTTGGACTTCTACTTATTGACCATTTACTGCCCTTATTAACATAAGCGTGCCCCTTGTCTCACTTCAGGATTATATGAAACACTGTATCCATAGAAATAGGGGAATGTTATTTGGTACAGGTCCAACTTCAATTGTTTTCTTATTAACTCACACAATATATTTAAATAAGCCTTTACTTTTATTCTTACAAACCGTGCTTATTAATTTATCCTAAGTCTTAAAATAAGCCCCACTCTGTTCTATTTCCTATGTTATAATCATGCTTATTACTTAACCCAAGGTCTAAGTGTGAAAATAAGCTTCTTTCATCGTATACATTTTTAGTTATAATTCTAAGTTATAACTAGGCCAATTATCTTTAAGTAGTCTAATTCTAACATGAATATCATAATTAGACTCAATTTCAGTCCTAATTCCATTTCTATTACAGTCTTTACAATTTATGCCTTATCTTCCGTTAATTCAGTATTCTTATAATTTTAATCCATATTCGCGTTTAATCTATTCTAAACCATGTGCAAAGGAGAAATAAAAGAAAACTGAAAATCGAAGAAATACAAAGCGTAGGAAAAAGATGTAAATAATGCATAAATAACAGTAAATAAATTAAAATACTATAAATAAACTGTAAATAAATGGAAAACCTATAATTAACAAAAATAAACTAAAATTTACCGAAAAGAATGGCTAAAATAAATAGACTGAAAATAATTCTAAAAACTGTAAATAAACTAGTAAAAAGGTTATTTCCAAAATTGTAGTAAAACTACAACTATTGGAAACCCTATTATTTTAAATTACCTAAAGAAATCTAAAATAATTACAATCACTCACTTGTGGTCCAAAGCTCTTCCCTATAGGCCTTCCCAAATCCACTTGGGATTGTAAAATATTTTAATTTAAAATGATTTTCTCCTTGGAAAATTATTCCGCTTAGGTTACTTCTTGAAAAGGTGAACCCAATTGGAGAAAATCTTAGAATGAGAAAAAGTGTTAGGCCTAGGGTCAAATTTATAGAGGTGGAAGTGGATCATAGACCGTTCAATTGGGGGATTGAATAGGATGCAACCACGTCATAGGCTGAATAGGAGTCGTCGGATGTAAGAATGGAAGGACCAGATGAAGCTAAAGAATGAAAAATATACGTTTGAAAACCTTTGGAACTTCGTTCCGTACCCATAGGCAGGTCGATTGGGCGGTCGACCGCCCCTCCTCCTAGGTCGACCGGACCCAAGGCATGATTAGGTCGACCTAGCCTAATATATATATATATATATATATATATATATATATATATATATTTATAACGTTTTTCTTATTTAATTCATTACTTTCTCACATTAGCTGGGATTCTGACGTTCTATATATGGAAATTCACTAGAAAAATACCAAGCACACAATGGTACAACTTCAATGGCTCAATTCTGATAGTTTCACAAAGTCATTTTATTATTTCATTAATTAATGAATTAATTATTATGGGTTAAATTTCGGGCTGTTATAGTTATCCTTATGACAACCCGCTTTCCAATAGACCTTAATTTTCGCTAAATTGAAAACCTATGTCCACCAAAGTATAGATCGTTGCTTTGGTATCTTACAAATAAAACAAAAGAATGTATGTCAGAGCTCCAACAAAATAACTTACAGCGGAAGAATTTAAATATAATAGATCACATGAGTACTGATAAAGGTTTGACACTTCCAAAAATCAAGTGTCCTTGTCAGCACCGAATAGGCCCAGCACTAGTACATGTCCTTCGTACTATACTGTGGGTTGTAGTGAAGAGAGGGTTAGAACAATGTTCCGGTGGCTGGTAAATTATATAGCGTGTACGTAACACTAGCTCATTCTGATTGTTCACTATTTCATGTTATGTTTGATTTTAATATTAGTCATTTTTACTCCATCTCAACATACAAACCGTTCCTATCTACATCCCATATATATATATATATATATATATATATATATATATATATATATCATGGTCCCCTAATGGACTTAGATACTATCTCATTAGCTGTGCAGTTAAAGCTTTGCTATAGTGTGTAACACTCATCGACCGCTACATGTTTTCAACATAGTGCAAAAAACGGTAGAGCTGCTTTAAGCCCTGCTATTTTCTGCTACACTCGCCAAATCAAGGGATTTTTAGCACCCGCTTTAGCATAGTTAATATAAAAAGTTTGATTTGACTAGTTCTTCTTTGAACCAAATCAACAAAGTTAGGGTATATACCTAATTTTAAGGTATAATGCGCAATATAAGTTAGAAACCTATTAAAGTCACCAAATTTGAACTATATAAATCTTGATATTTTTTGATTTTGTTGTATAAGATTAAATAATAATTCTTTTTTCTACCAAAATGATGTGAGAATGATAATAAATTAACTTTAAATATTTTGTTTTATATTTAATGAAGCTTTTTGCACCTCCACTATATCCTTGCTTTATCTTCGTTTTATCCCCATTATAAATTTTGGCACGTCCATTGCTATGGAACCACTAAACGATTTGACTGCACAGCTCACTAGTATCTCCCGTTCAGCGCCTCATTAGGATCCATCTCCTCGCTGTATCACGATCATTATAAAATTCAAAGGAATCTTATAGTGCACACCGATGACCTCTACTCCATCAAGCCATGCTGTCTTTAGGTTTTTTTTTCTACTTTGTCTACTTCCTATTATGTAGACTTGGCTCCACTAACCACCCAGTCTATGTTTTGAAGGAATCTCATTGTGGGTTATCTAACCTTGCACTATCAAACAAACTAGCAAACAATTATGGCGATGCATTACTGTAATAACCTATACTTTTAATGAGCCTTAATTTCAACAAGAATCGAAACCGGAGACCATCAAACCACAGATCGATGGATTTGGTACGGTAAAATAAGCATGAACATTATCGAATATTGGTAAAAATCTAAACTCCTAGCAGAAATAACAATAGGATATAAATACTCACTATGGCTAATAACTTGGAATTAATGGTATTCCTTGGATATCAGATTGCCACATCGGCATCGAGCATGAGAGAAAAGAAGACTTCTGCAACATCAATCACATCCAGTTCTAGTGACCAGTTTTTCTAAATCTATCATGTGGGTTGAAATGAGGAGGAGGTCAAAACAATGAATTGGTGATTGGAAAATCAATACAGTGTCCATAACATAAATTCATACCGATTTGTTCCCATTTAGTTGTTATGTCTGCTATTCTAAGGTTAACCGAATTAACTTGTTATTGCATACCAAATATTCTTACCTAGCATAATTCACTTGCATACTCCTTTCCAAGGTACAAATTACTAACGTAAGTTTCAGCCACTTAATACTTCCAAATATGAAACGGGCTTCTAGCTTCGTCATCGTTGGTCAATTGGTCCTAGCTATAAAGACCTTTGATCACTATTTATGGCCTTGATATATATAATAGCCATAATACTAATGCACCTATTTTCATTATAGTACCCAAACCACTTAATACCCTATTAATAAGGACTAGGCAGAACCTTACCATTAGTACCTATATTCTAGGTACGCTTTCGCCATTTAATACATAACCCCAAGGCGGACAACTCGGTAGAATTATCTAGCTAACATCATTTGGAATCTCATTGAGACAATTAATACTTCTTTATGGAATAGAGGTAGATCCTAGATCGGTCATTTAATACCTCAAACCTGAAGTGGACATTTTCTCAGATATCCACTACCACTCCTAATCGATAATTCAGACTATTTAGTACCTTTTCATTAGAAAAGAGGTAGGCCCTCAAACAACCACATAATATCCCTAATCCTTAAGCAGATCCTATTGTTCCCAAAATCGTTTCACGTGGGTCTTATGGTTGGTGATAACCTACATCGGTAATAAGCATGCACACCTACTTGTAGCCTATGAGTGAAGTGTAGACTTTCGTTGTGTCACTTTATTGATCTCGCATCCTAATCTTCTGAGCTAAATTATTCTATAGGTCTTATGGTTAAAGATGTCTCACATAAATAATGAGTGTACATAACTGCCGTTAGGTACAAGTGAAGGGCGGACTTCTGTTGTGTAACCTACTAAGCCCAAGCTTAACTTCTAGCTTTTCGAACCATTCCTCCGCTATTCTGAAGTACTTCAGACATATACTACTTCAACCATAATCAATTCCAAAAATCCGAAGATATTCCAACTACTATTCCCCAAATACTTCGCATGGAATATTTCTTTCAATTGTCGACGGGTACAACAACACTTCTAACTACATACCCTAATAAAATTAAATGTTATTAATATTTTGTCTGTCCCTTGGAAGAGAGAAAATTTTAAAAACTTCAATTTTTGTAAATAGGAAAATCGTTGCGGAAAATTCACCATTTGAAACTCATTTCCAAAGCGAAAACAATTTTCTTACCAAAAATCAAAATCAAACCTATATACATATATAAATATTTAAGAATTTCAAAACCTTTTCCTTCATAAATAAATACATCTTAACACGACCAACTTAGCGGTAAACGTATATCTTCAAGATTTATAATTTCAAAACCTCCTAAAATAATATTTCCAAAATAAATCCTTGCGAAAATAAATCCTTTAAAAACCCTTTTTTCCAAACACAAGGCATTTCCAATATATATTTTATCAAAGATTCTCTCATGGGTTTACACTAAGGAACTGACCTTAATTCTTCAAATAAAAATCCGGTTTGCTATCTAAAAGTCGTTGATGGACATTCCCTTACCAATATTGGTTTTCGAACGTTTACGACATACATAATTCTACTTCCCGCTTATTTGGAATAATTGTGTATCTTCGATTGCAAGTCTTCATCAAGATCCAGAAGTGATAAGTTAGATAGAATTTCAACCATCAAATCTAACACCTCCCAGTATCCGAGATTCTACCATTTGTCGTGCTTATGCTCTTCTCCATCAATGCTTTACGCATCGCAAACACTTCTTGGGATAATTCAGAGTCGACGTGAAAATCTTAACACAAAGATATTTCCAGCCCATAGGTTCTTTGCCCTTTCCTTCGGAGTGGAACTACAACAACTTCTAAAGTCAGGATTCTTAGAGTCTAGCATAGAAATAATGAAAGATAGGAAAGTACAAATACGTTCTCTCAGTTTATCCTGATTCTCTTGGTCGACTAACATAGGCTCGATACCAAATGTAACGATCTGTACTTTGATGTACTTGGATTTTGATTCTTATCGAAATTTAGGCTCATTAAAGTATAGGTTATTATAATTTTACCCAATCAAATCAACCCTGGTGGCGACAAAGATTAATTAGGTGTAACCATGTCCTACCCTTTGATAGCAAGGGGCCGATGTTGGAACTGGGACCTCTATAACCCTACCCTTAAAAAAATTGGTACCTTACGTGTTGCATAGTGATCGATCCAACTACCACCCATTCAGATTTCCTAATGCATCAAGGCCATATCCGCACTTACTAATTTTGAGGCATACCTATTTTAACTGGACGAGCCTAGCATCAACATCCACCTAATAATCAATGTTCTTCATTGTTAAAGAACGTATGACTATTTATGGCGCTTCTATTTCAAGAGCAATCCTAACCTGAGGGTATCCCTAACTCTATAAGCAAGCGTATACTCTCCATGGGTCTTATAGTTGGATGCATTTCAGCATTCCAACCTTCTCTAATTACCTTATGTCATTTTCTTTCTATAATTTATAATTAAATTATAATAATTCACACCCATCATAAATGCATATCCGAAGCTACTTATATGCATATTTAATATTCAATTTTCTTGTTCTTTCTTCATTGCCTCTACATCATTTATATCTGACCCTAGGTCATCAATTTATTATGTGATTAGCTTTTCATCATCAAATTCATTTACCGCTTTTATTCTCTGTTGTCAATATCATTGCCACTACATTCATTAGTCTCAAATTAAATTCCTATTCATTTCATTATCTACACCTTTTTATTCTTACCAATAATTTCACATCACTTGTTTCATTACTTCCCTTCTTATTACAATTTTTATTTCATTCTTATCCTAATGTTCAACTCTTTCTGTCACGCCCTGCCTCTATACTCACACTAACCAATGACACTACTATGTAATACCGTCAATTAGTATGAAGAATAACGCTATTGAGGAGCAACCATCTATGTAATTGTTTTGGACGAATACAGATATCTCAGATAGTTTGTCATGCATTTCATTTCAAGAGGAAATCTAACATATCAAATACAAACTCAAAGCTACTACACAGTGGCTATGTGGCCTTCTAAAAAATATATAAAATAAGCATAACATAAATCAGTCATGGATATTCATATCACTAAGGTAGAAACAGATATGAATATAACACATAGAAGTGTACATCAAAGTAATGGTCATACAAGATCCATCACCTCATAACATAATAGGTACAAGTGCTAGACAAAAGAATATACATACATCAAGGAGTCTCTATCTCGAACGTATAAAAACAAAAACTACTAAGCTAAAGCAGTTAGCCAAAAGTCAGAAGCTAGTCCCTACTAAGAAGTCAAGTGGAAGCACTTGAAACACCTCGGTCTGACCCGAGTATTATTTAAAAAGAAAAATAATAAACGGATCAGTCTAGCTATAAATATCATATAAGATTAGATAGGATAAGAGATATGACAAAAATATATGATAAAAATAATGTCATACCGTGACAAGTATATATTTGATAACAATAAGAATCATATAATATCTCAAATCTCCTCAAATATCCAAAAAGAATTTCATATTCTTTAGCTTATTCACCAAACCTCAAATATTGACAAAATATATCAAGGTAAATCACAAAAATTAGCGAAACACAAATTCTAGAGATCAACTATTAGAAATCCAAAAAACATTAAGGGGAGGCCTATCACAAATGGGAGCATGAAAACTCACCAACACGTGTATCACAAACGGAACGCTATTCGTTGGTCACTAACCATCAAATTTGAGCCGAGGCTCCACAAACGGCCCAAAGACCATGGGTTGCTACCTTACCAATTTGAGCCGAAGCTCCACCGAAACGGGTCTTCATCTCCTACGCAGAGAAAGAGACATTTCTATCGCTAGTCTAAATTACAAAATGATCATCATTGATCAATAAGTGTAAACTACACTAAGCTAGTAAATAAATGAGTTTAGCTTCATGTCTCATAACCACTAGCTTAACTTAAATATTTATGAACAGGTTGTAGATTCCCACTCCAAAATTGTCATGAGATTTCAATCGAACAAGTCCAAGAGTTAACCTTCAAAGTAAACGCAAGTGTTTCATACCGCTAGTTTTGCTAAGTCGTTTAATTAGATTTCTCATATGAATGAAGTAAAGGTTTGTACATACTAGTAGATTGGAAAATGGTTTTAGAAATGAGCTTTGTATTAAAAATGGTGTAGAAATCATTTTTGTGAAAGAATTTTAGTATACACTGCTAGTACAGAAAAAACATTTGCATTTTAAAGTGACAAATCATAGAAATGATTGTAAAAACAATCTATCACCAAAAATTCGCATTCGACGACGTGAATTAAAACCATGAAAATCGATATCGAATCCATCAAATGGATATTCCTAGAAATCCAAGAAAGAAGTTATCAAAGTGGACAATAAATGACAACAGCCAACCAGATTAACAAAAATCAATTAAAATGAAACCCACATAAAAATAGGAAAGTTGGCCGAATTTAACAGCCTAGACGTCTAGTGGTTTTCCTTGACATCTGAGCCGAAGTTCTGGAAATTTTCTTCCACATCGCTCAAATTGTGACGACCCGGAAATTTTAAACATTTGAAATCGAAATATTTAATTGATTTTAAATGGTTGGGGTTGATTCAAACTTGAATTTCAAATATCAGAATGAAATTTATCAATTTAATCATCAAATTTAATTATAGAAATTTGGGTAAAATTGTAAATCTTCAATTTTGAGCCTGTTAAAAATAATTTAATGGCTTAGAAAATTTATGTTGATAATACTGAGGTTAATAGAAGCTTCAGAATTGAATTTGAAACTGTTTTATTCAGTTTTGGAATTTTATTGTTTAAATCGATATTTAAAAATAGCCTTCCGAAGCACAGTCTCGGAATTCAACGAAACATGTTCTATTGGATCCGTAATATTGTATTATTATCGGATTTCAATTTTCGTGGCATTCTGAGTGATCGTTTAGCCGTACGATAAGCAAACGCGTTGAAATTTATATCGAAATTTAATTTTATAACCGGTTCGAAAACTATCTTCTCCATACGATCGAATTTGGACTCGGAACCTTTTCCATTGCATTTGGAATGGGCGTATAATATTATGAATGCCTAGCGGCACATCTCGATCGGAGTTCGAGATTGTAAGTTGCGTGATTCAGGACGATTTGAAATTAAATTTGAATTAAATATATTTTTTCAATTTTGATACATTTCTAACCTTAGAACACGTGGTTCCTTTGGTATAGCACGTGTCTTATCAATTAACACGCGTCTAAAAATAAAAATAAAATTATCTCGTTTCAAAATTTCAGAAGAAAAAATATATAGCAATAGAAGCTGGTCGAATAAATCCCTCTTCCCTTCAATTTTTCTCAAACTATTCGAAATCGAATGAAAAATCAAAAATGGCAGACTTAAAAAAAAAAGTAAAATCGATTTCGCGAAAAACAACGACCGCTCTTTCTCAAATCTAGGACGATTCGTTTCTCGCATATGAACGAATTTCATTCCCGATTCACGAATCAGTTTCAAGTTAACCTCGGCTTGCTTGGAATCGCGAGCTTCGATTTTGGGATGGCGAATGGCTGTACATCGCGGAGGGGCTCGTCAGAGCATCGCAAGCAACTGGGAGTTTGGGGTTCATCGTTGAGGCAGTCAACTGGAGGGTTGGCGGCGCGACTTGGTGATGTTCACGAGGTGGAGGTCACGAGTGAATACTTGGCGTACGCGAGGCTTTGGATGGTGGCGACTGCAAATTGGGATTTTTCGAAGGCCGTGATGCTCGAACAAGAGGCAGTGAGGTATTGTTTTGTTTATTTTTTTTTATTTTTTTTTCAAGATTAACCAGTTAAATTTAAAACTATTTCAAAAAAGAAAATAAAGGAAAATAAATATAGTAGTAATATATATATATATATATATATATATATATATATTACAGTGAGGTATTAATGATTGACAATTTTAAACTTACTATTAAAATTTAAATTTTATATTAATGTGTTTAATTAATTTAGTTAACTTATTTAACAATTTTATAATTTGTGAAAAAGAAAGTTTGTTTAATTTAATAAATATGATTTTAGGAAAAAGATAAATAAACCTATACACATTTGATATCTACCAGTTTAATTTTAAGATAAAAATATTTTGGAGATTAATTGGGCTAATTTACCTATTTAATTATTTTAGTCACTAAGAGAAATTATTAAGGTGATTAATTTGTTTTATTAACTTATTTAATTTATCTAATTATGAAGAATAATTTATCAAAGTAAATTTAGTTTTAAATTTAATTTTTGGTAAAATAAATTTATTAAAAATTTATTTCTTTTTTAAACCTAAATCATTATTTTAAAATTAAAAAATATATTAGTTGAATTAAAATTTTAAAATGGTAATTGAATTTTTCAATTTGTTTCGAATATTAATTAAATCATCTGATATTTATACAAGGTCAAAATCGTGGAAAAAACAAGTCTAATTGGAAGTCGATCGCAAATAAAAAGCAAAGGTGAGATCTTCTCACTCAAAATTTTAATTGAAAATTCTAGTTATTGATTGGTTGTGAAATTGTTATAGTTAAATTAAAATTGATTGATTGTGTGTTTGGATAATTTATTTATTATTAGTTATATTAGTTTAGACACTATGCGCCGCATAATAGCGGAGGTTATTATATTAAATCCCATATACCGCGATATTCCACCTTGAAGTGGAATTGGTATTATATATGTATTTGGAATTGTTGATTTCCCGCATTAGATAGCGGATGAGACCCTATTGCGCCGCATAATAGCAGATAATATTTTATAAATCCCATATACCGTGATATTCCACCTTGAAGTGGAATGGGTATTCAATTGTTGTGCTAACGTCTGTAGATGCAGAGAAACAGGTTGGAGGGATCCAACTGGATTCCTCAAATATTTAATTTGTTTGTATATTGTGTGTTGATTATTTTTAAAATTCGTGTGACTATTTGTGATTGAAACCGTAAATGCTGTAATTCAACCGAATATATTTTTGGTATCATAGGATACCAAAAATAAATAGTTAATTGATTTTGAAATTTGGATACAATTTTTTTAATGAATTCACTCAAAGGAATCGGGTGAATTTTAAAAGAAGGAAATTTAAATAGATAAAGTTTTATCTTTGAAAACTTATTGAATAAATTCCAAAAATATGGGAAATATTTTTATAAAGGAATTTCGAGTAATGTTGTTAAATAGTTGAAGCACTTACTTAAGATACGGGTTTTAAATAATTAAAAGAGATAAAGAAATTTATTTCAAAAGGAAATAAATTTAGAAATTAAATTTGGAATTTAATTTGGAGTTCAAATTAATTTTAGAAATCGATTCGGGAATTAATTTGGAGTTAAAATAAACCTTAGGAATCGACATTTGGAAATTTGGTTAGTGTTTTAGAAATAACTTGGAAATCAATTTGAAATTGATTTGATATTGGGAAATTAATTTGAGGGAAATCAAATTGGAATTTGATTTTATGTTTGAAATAAATATTGATTTATTTTAAAAAAGTATGGAAAGAAATTTACAAATTTGGAATGTAAATTTAAAATAAATCGAGAGGATTTATTAATTTATTGGAATGGACCATTTTGTAATGGAAAAAGAAATTCTTCTCTGGAAAGCCGAGTATATTTTTTTTTAAAATAGCTTTTGAATAAAATTTAAAGGTTTTAGATTTGGTTTTAAAATAATATTGTTAGAGAAATTAGCTTTGGAAATTGTTTTAAAGTAAAAATGTATTTAATTAATTATATAAGGGATTATTTTAAAGATTTAAATTGATATTTGATTTAGAAGATAGTTATTTAAAAATTTATACCTATCTATTAATTTTATTTTAAAATTAGTTTTGGACCTGAATTTTTATATCAGATGGTAGTATAATATTTTTCACAAGTAATATTTAAGCAAATATTCTAAAATAGTTTATTTTAAATGTTTCCAAGTATATTCTAAATAAGTATTTTATATTATTTTAAATTATTTGAAATCGGCAGAATTTTAGTGGAAATGAATACATATTTGGAAATGTTTTCCGCGTAGGGAAAAATTGATTTGAAATTGTTTTTCAAATGGATGAAGTGTGAAATTATATCTTGCGAAGATATGTTGAAATTAAATAATGTGGAAAATTATTTGAATCCAGAAATTATTGTGAATAATGATTGATAGTTAAATAACTGATTATCAATATTAGCTTTTTTAATCGGCATTTGAATTTCGATGCGACCGAGAGTCAAATTCCAAATGGATATTCGAAACCCATATCGAACCCTTGTGATTGTGATGGATCTTTTGTTTAAAAGATCAAAATGAAATTGTTGTGATTTATTTGAATCTAAATGAACACTTATTTTCAAAATAAGCGCTCGTTATTCGGATTAGCTGGGAGAGGACCTTGTGTCATAAAACCCATTCCGAATAACGATACGACGAAATGGGATTGCAATTGAAGACGGTGTTGAAAACCGGGTATTTTCGAATGTGAATGGATACCTGTCGATTGTCTCTACACCGGGTTTCTCCGGTATAGAGATTTTATCACCCTTTGTGATGGGGATTCCGGACGTGATTGGTGAATATCCGGATTGTAAGGGCTTCATTGGAAGTGCCTTCGGTTCTGTTCGATCCCGGAATGGACTAGTATGGATGTGTGTCTGACGTTACACTTTGAGATGTAAAGTTGGTTTCTATCGAAAACATTTCTGTTGGTGGCGGAGAATTTATTTCTTAGCTTAACACCCTTCTCTGAGACGTACGAGCTCAGAGTTTATGTAGTTGATGGTTACTAACGATACATTCCCAATTTGGTAATGTGGCATACGAAGTGCTGCTGATCATTTGTTCATCGAAGCATGGCTTTTGTGAAAAGCGTAGGTTTGTGGACGAGACTTCGTCGGACCTCACACCCCGGAATGGTCAAAACAGGAAGAATGCAGCAAGGTTATAGGGGGTAGCGCCCCTTAGGGTATGTACATTTCCTTCTGGATAGAAGTGGTATCATGGTATGGAGCTCAGATACTTAACTTATGTAAAAATCGCAAATATATATTACTTTGTGATTGTTGTTGTCGAGGATCCTCGGATAAAGGTTGTTTACAACCGGGGGATGGCATACTCGTGTCAGTAGTTACCTATTTTTGCAGAGGTAACCCGACCTTTTGTTGGCAGAGATCCGGCTAGGTTCTTGGAGCGTCTACCCAGAGGCGTACCCATGTGGCAATGGGAAGTTCCTTGGCCTGACCATTTGATGGAAATCCAAAGAAACAATACGAGCCCTTTTACGATTGCAATTGTATAACCTACCTCCTTAGGAGGTAGCTATAGCGGGCATAATATAATCGTACCTATGCTGGCTAAGATTAATATTATACTTTCGAAATGTTTTATGCACTATGCATTAATAATAATATCGAAAGGATTTGCGTATTAAGCATGTTTGACTATCATAAGGAGAAATCTCCTCCAATTCTGTGTTTGCATTGTGTGTGTGGCGGGAGGCCTTATGGTAGTTTCATTTTCTAAAAAGCATTGCGGATTTCTTTTAAATTCCTTTGTTTTTCTTTTGTAAAAGAATAACTGTTTTAAGATCTCACACCGGTCCCATAACCGGCTTGGAGTTTATTGTTCCCTTTCTAAACTCTGGGTGCCGACCAATTTCCACACAGGCAGCCTAGAGTCAGGTTATCAGGTCATTCTGGAATTCAGAAGTTGCTGTGAAGATCAGGAGTGAAAGCTGGATGGCGAAGTGTATTACTAGTATATGTTATATTTTCTTCTGCTGTTTGTTGTTGTACACTCTGATAATGTAATATGATGTAATGTAATAACTGATATAGTGATTCTGTTTAAAGATATTTATTTATCTATTATATTTGTTTCGCTGCGAAATGTGAGATTATGTTATTGTTTTCTGTTTTTCTTCTACCTCTTCATTCTTTAAACCCTAATAGTTCGGTTTTCCGGCATTCGATTGTGCGGCATTTGATACAGTGGACGTATAAATGTCGACTTTCGAAAGTCGAAAAAATCGGGTCTTTACATAAATGTTTGGGATAACCTCAGACGTCTAAGCTGTAAGTCTAGAATTTTAATTCCAATGATTCAGATGTTTGAGTTGAAGCTCGGGGCAAAAAATTTCCCAGGCCAACGATGGCCAAATTAACTCGGAACCGATTGAATAAGCGACAGTGGCTATGGATTTATGCCAAGCGACAATCCAACCCTATAGGCACTTCAGTACACTCCAAACAATATGTCTAAACATCCATAGTAGGATTGACTTCAAAATACCCAAAATTTGAAAATTCACCAAACCAATTCAATTCAAAAGTAATTGAACATGAAGTAAATGTTAGGAATTCATATCTAACAACAATGAATGCTAAAGACATAGATATGAGTTCAAGAACTCACCTTTATATTCAAAAACAAGGAATGAGAAGCTCTAAAACAAGGAAAGATCAATTCCCCTTCAACTACACCTCTAAGATCTTTCATATATTATCACATCCAAAGATTTTCTAAGTTAGGTTATAGAAAATTCTGAAAATTGAAGGGAGATTGAGATGGAGAAGATGAAGAGGATGCTTACCTAAGCTTCCCTTTGATTTTGGAACTAAAATTTGAATTTCCTAAGAATCTAGGGCTTAGAATTTTTGATTTCCCCTCTTTTCTCCTATTTTTCCTTTTGCATTGAGTGTTCGGAAATTGTGAGTGGAATGAATGAAGAGGAGAGGAGTAAGTGGTGTTTTGTAGAAGAGTTTGGGCTACCTTGTTGGGCTAGTGGGCTAGAAGACAACCCAAAGCCCAAATGAAAATACCAAAATCCTAATCAACTCCAAGCATATCAATGTTTATACTCAAACAAGTTTTAAACGTCATTTCAAAATCAATGGAAGTGATCTCCAGTCCATATTTGACTGTTACAAAAAGTCATATTTCAAACTTTAAATTCAACAAACGATGCTATATTTAAATAAAACATTTAAATATATAATCATAAAACATGCGGGTTGTTGCAGACTCCCCTCCTTAAAGAAATTACATCCTCGCAATAAGTAACAACCACTCTAAGGTATAATAACAAAAAAGAAAAATTTGAAGTAAGGAGTTCACCTTAAGGAGTACGAGAGAGTAAGTCCGGATGTGTTCGCTCGATGATTTCTCTGCATTTCCAGTAACAATCCTTAGGATTTGCAGACCATTGAACTTTTACTAATGGAACATCTTTATTACGAAGGCGTTGAACCTTCGTAGCAATGATATGAATAGGATGTTGCTCATAAGTCAAGTTAGGTGAAACTTCAATTTCTTTAATAATACCGGGCTCAAGAATAGAATTAGAATCTCTAAGGCATTTCCGTAGTTGAGAAACATGGAATACATCATGAATAACAGAAAATTAAGCCGGTAATAAAAGGCGATAAGCCACGTAACCAATGCATTCGATGATGGGAAATGGGCCAATATATCGAGGTGCCAATTTCTCTAAATGACTGAAACGCACAACACCCTTCGTAGGCGAGACAGGAGTGAACACCAAATCTCCCACAGAAAATTCTAAGTTCCTCCTTCAGTTATCAGCATAGGATTTTTTTTCTACTTTAAGCTTCTTTCATCGTATGACGAATAAGGTCAATCTTTTCTATGGAATCACAAATAAAATATGGACCTAAAACCAGCTTCTCGCCTGCTTCAAGCCAACATGAAGGAGATTGGCATGGCCTACCGTAGAGCGCCTCGAAAGGTGCCATACCAATACTAGATTAGAAGCTATTATTATAAGAAAACTCAACAAGAGAAATATGATCTTCCCAACTTCCACCAAAATCAAGAACATATGCACGAAGAAGATCTTCAAAAGTTTGATTCACACGCTCTGTTTGTCCATCAGACTAAGGACGATAAGCAATGCTAAAATTAAGCTTCGTTCCCTAAGCTTTTTGAAGACTTTTCAATAAACCACTAGTAAACAATGGATCACGATCGCCAACAATAGAAGTATGAACTCCATGCAATTTAACAATTTCTTTAACATAAAGTTTAGCCAAAAGAGGTACGGTTCGATTGGACCGAACGACAATGAATTGGGCGGATTTTGTAAGTCTGTCTATAATCACCCATAGACTGTAATGATCCGAACGAGAACGGGGAAGACCGTCAATAAAGTATATGGAAATTTGATCCCACTTCTAAATAGGAATGTCTAAAGGTTGCAATGACCCACTGGGCCTTTGATGCTCGGCTTTTACGAGTTGGCAAATCATGCAACGCTTAATAGAGTTAGCAATATCATATTTCATTCCATCCCAATGATAAAGACGCTTCATGTCTGCGTACCTTTTACTAATACCGAGATGAATGGTAAATTTAGAACGATGAGAATCTTCTAAAATGTCCTTACGGAGATCACTAATTTTAGGCACAATAAGACTACCAAATTTTCGAATGCCTCCACGAGCATCGATTTCAAAGTCTTTTAAACCATCATATTTCTATCCCGACAACTTTGGCTAAGATGAGCCAGTTAGGGATCATGCTTTTGAGCTTCTAGAATGTGGTGTAAAAGAGATGGATGAGCCTCAAGGCTACGTTAAAAAAGAGATGAACATGAATCAGATTCACGATCTCGATCCTCACAAGTGGACAAAGTCTCAAGATCGTTCCATTCAGATATCATCATGGAAACAACCACTTGTTGCGTATGACTAAGGGCATCGGCAACATGGTTTCCCTTTTCAGGAGTATAAAGAATATCAAGATCATAAGATACAAGGAATTTGAGCCAATGTTATTGATGCAAATTAAGTTCCTTTTGAGAAAACAAATACTTCAAAGATTTATGATCAGTGTAAAGAATAAATTTTTCTCACGAAAGATAATGAAGCCAAATTCTAAGGGCGGAGACAATGGCCGCGAGCTCTAAATCATAAATGGCATATCTATTCTCGACAATCTTTAATTTCCTAGAAGCATAAGCGATAACATATTCCCTTTGCATGAGAACGGCTCCCAAGCCAATATCGGTATAAACAATCAAGTCTTGGTTCCCTTTGGGTATCACAAGAATAGGAGCATTGGAAAGGAATTCTTTTAATTTTTGAAAAATAGTTTCACATATGTATGACTAAATATACTTAACTTCCTTCTTTGTCAAACTAGTAAGAGGTACGGAAATTTTAGAAGAGTCTTTTATGAATAAACGGTAATAGCCCGCCAATCCAAGAAATCTATGGATTTCTGTCACATTCTCCGGTGTCTTTTAATTTGAATCTCTTTAACCTTTGAAGGATCCACTGAAATTTCGGATTCAGAAATAATATGTCCTAAAAATTTAACATAGGATTGCCAAAAATGGCAGTTAGAAAATTTTGCTTTCAATTGATTGTTCCTAAGAGTTTCCAACACAATTCGAAGATGTCTTTCATGCTCTTCGTCGGTTTTAGAATAAACAAGAATATCATCAATAAAGACGAGAAAATATTGATCGAGGAAGTCTTTGAAAACTCGATTCGTAAGGTCAATGAAATAAGCTGGAGCATTCGTTAAACCAAATGGTATAACAAGCCATTCATAAGATACATAACGAGTAAGAAACGATGTCAAAGGAATACTATCCTTGAAAATTCAGAGCTGATGAAAACCGGTTGCTAAGTCTAACTGTGAAAAGACTCTAGCACCACAAAGTTGATCGAATAGATCATCAATCCGAGGTAAGGGATATTTATTCTTGATGGTGAGATCATTAAGCTTGCGGTAGTAAACGCAGAGCCTAAGTGTACCATTTCTATGCAAAGACAGCTGAAGCTCCCCATGGAGAGGAACTAGAACAAATAAACTATTTCATTTCCAATTCGGATAATTGTTTATGCATCTTCTCATTTTCCTTATTGGACATACGATAAGGAGGACAAGCGATGGGTAGAGCTCTAGAGTTTAGATTAATTCTAAACTCAATTGCTCGCTTAGGGGGTAATCCTGAAACGGGCACAAACATATCAGGAAATTCATGAAAAACGTGAATGAGGGAAATGAAATCTTCCTCATCGTCATTATCATCATCATGTGGATTTAGAGAATATAAAGATGCTACCGAATTAGAATCTGAACCTTTAAGAACAATATAAACTTGCTTAACAGTTGAGGATGTCGAAGATGGATAGTCCTTTCAGGACATAGGATGTGGGCTTCATAATGGTTAAGCCAATCCATTCCCAAAATCATTCTAAAACCTAAGTAGTGCATAACATGCAAATCGGCTTGGAAAGTATTTTCATATAAAATAATCTTGACATCTTTACAGAATAAATTGAGTGTTGCAGATCCCCCAATTGGATTTGCAATTCTCAGTGACGTCATCAAGCCCATAACATTAAAAGAAAATGTATCAACAAGTTCTTTTGGTATAAAAGAGTGAGATGTACCCGTATTAAAAAGAAATCGAATAGGATGATCGTGAATCATAATAATGCCATCAAGGACAAAATGATAAATACCTTGACAAAGGGAAGTGTTACTAGGGGCTTGCATAACATTCAACTTTCCCTCTTTCTTGCTTTGAAGCTTGGGACACGAAGATTTAGGATGACCTAAACTTTTGCAATAGCGACAAGTAAGGGGCTTCGGTCACTTATTTGCATAATGGTCCTTAGAACCACAATTTTAACATTCTCCACGACTGGAGGTAGGAGTATTTACTACCGAAGTTGCTTGCTTCCCTTTCTTGTTGGTATTAGGGCCTTTAAACTTACTGTCGAGTTGCCTCTTCTTGTTGTTATTGAAGTTCTGTTTGGCACCCCCAACATTACCATCACTTTGTTTATCAGCCTCTTCAAGTCGAATAGCGATATCTACAAGATGATCGAAAAGAAAATCTAGTGTCAAAAGTAAAGGCTTTTTGAGGTTCTTAATCAACCCATCGATAAACCTATGATTTTTATTCTATGAGGTATTAATATACTCAACCCCATATTTAGAGAGGGAATCAAATGATGCAACATAATCTGTCACAGAAGATTCACCTTGAACAACGTCAGTAAAGCGTCGGGCTAAAGTTTTCTTTTTAGCTTCCAGCACAAACTTTAACTCGAACCTTTTCCAAATAGCTCCCAAGTAAGATCTGCTTCAATAATTTCTGAAATCAAAATCTCATACTAATTTAATGCTCTCTCTTGGAACATACTAGAAGGTGAAAATGCTCCGATACCAAATGAAAGTGGCTACGCTCTGATACCAAATGAAAGTGACTACTGTGTGGCTAGTTATCACTTAAGATCGTCTAATATGGAATGTATTATAATCTAAAAGCAAAAATAGATAATAATAGTGAAGTGAATAAGAATAAGCACACGAGGAGTTTTTATACTTGTTCGAACTTCCCGTTCTACGTCCAGTCCCAGACTTCCCTCTGGAATTTCACTCAATTACGCCTCACTTAACCTGGAGGAATAGGTAAACAACACCTGAACAACCGAACAGGATTTTTCCGCCTCAACAGCCGAAGAGGACTTTTCCACCTGATACAAATGAACAGGACTTCTACAATTCCAATAAAATTGTTTGACACTTTGTGTTCTTGATAACACTGACTTGTCTTTGATAGTACACCTTTTCTATAATCTTTTCTTCAAGTATATATTGTGTGTGTAAAGATTAGAAAGGAAAATATTACTTTGAATCAAAGAACATGTTAATTAATTCAGAGATTCAAGCAATATATAAATTGTGATTGTTTGTAGAATGCACAGATAGATAGATAGATAGACAGAGAATATAGCAAGAAATCAAAATTAAAAATTCGTTATTTGAGAAGTGATTCTAATGTGTTTATATAGTGAACAAATAGTTACAACTATTCAAGAAGAGTTTCAATCCAAAGATGCAGCCATATCGCTTCAATTTGAATCGTAACTCTTCATAGATAGAAGTGTCTATTTAGGAAAAATAACTATTATAGTCGGTCGGTCGACTGAGGAAAAACGATCAGTCAACTAATTATTCAAAAATAGTGAAAAACAGTGTATATCTGTGAATTGAGTATGGACAGTCGACTCGTTGTTTTCGGTCAGTCGACTGAATTTAAAAATATAAACGCGTATACATATGTGCACAATTTTAATAGGCTGTTTATAGATATTCAGTCGACTAAATGACTTTGGTCAGTCGACTGAATTTAAAAATATAATCGCGTATACATATGTGCACAATTTTAATAGGCTGTTTGTAGATATTCAGTCGACTAAATGACTTTGGTCAGTCGACTGAATTCTATTGATAATCAAAAATCACCATAGCTTATTTGGTTAGAGCACTTGCCTTCTAGACTAATGACTCGGGTTCGAGCCTCGCTTCATGCATTTTCTGAAAACTTAATTTTGATTAAAATATGCATGCAAGTTTATTTGAATGTACATGATGATTCTTGAGGAAAGATTTTTAACAAAGCACTAAACTAGGCTCTATATACATATTTGACGACTCTTGTTAAAATATATAACTATATGAACCATACTTTGAGTCACTGAGTCCGGATGTTGTCGTAGACATAGATTCGTGAATTGTTGTTTTATGTCAACAATCAAAACCTATGATCCAACATTCTCTCCATTTTGATGATGATAACTCCATTTGCTACAGACAAATCTTCGACAAGCTTTGTTGACTTATCTCTCCCCCTGAATATATTCCTGTAACTGGGTTATAGATTTCTCCCTCTGAATCTATGCTATATATTCCTATAGATAATTAATCTTTCCTCCCCCTAAGTCTGTATATGCATCGCTTATTTCTGCAAACAGTGTTAGAGCAATATCTTTCTACCTCTTTGTCATCGACAAAAAGGAGAGTTTATGATCACATAAGTGTGGCCACAGAACAATATATAACAAAATAACTAATACTTATAATGTAAGGTATCAGGAAAAAATTAACATTTAAAGCATGCGATATTCAAGGTTCTTATAATTTCCTAATTTTTAGGAAATCGTTCCTATTTGGGTGTGGATGAACATTTATAGATATAGTTTTCATTACAAATCACATTCTTATAATAATTGCTAATATAAAATTGTTTATCATGATCAATCATATTAGCTGGAATCCATATCTTAATACTATTAGTCATTAGCTTAGTACTTGAAAAATAATTTCTACCCTTTCTAAACAAAATATTATTATGATTAAAAGTGGTTTTAGAACTATCTTTGTTACTAGTACTATCACTAAATTTTTTATACAAGAATGCACATGTAGTACTATTTTTACTTTTAGCTTTTTGATAGCCTAAAGCGCGTTTATCACTGTGAGCTTTAGAATTTTAAAATCTCGCATTCTTTAGATGATTCTAAATTCTTTTTAATTAAAGCTTCAATCTCTTTTTCAAAAGACAAAATTAAAGAAATAGAATTATTTAAATAATTTCCCAAAAATGTATTTTTATTTTGCTAAACACTAATTTCCTCCAAAAGATCATTGTTTTTATCTTCTAACTGCTCATTTTCTTTTTGTCGGAAATTTTTTTGTAAAACAATTTCTTCTATGGTATTTTCAAAACATTTAGTTTGTTTTACGAAAAATTTATTTTCCTCTTTTAAATTGGAAATTTATTGCTCGCAATCTTTTAACTTAGCTAAAGCAATTCTATTAACTTTATTTTTTACAATCTTTTAATAATTCATCATGTGCAAACAGAAAATCTTTATATAAAGAATCTAAGCATACGGATTGTGATCTGAGTTTAGCCATGAAGCATTTATTTGTTTGCTCCTTTGATTTTTCTTTATTGCTCTTCCTCTTTTATTGCCTCGACTAGATCTCTTTGTATCATTTATTCTAAGATGTTGTTACGATCTCTTGAATCCCAGGCTCTGATACCAAATGAAAATGCTCTGATGCCAAATGAAAGCGGCTATGCTCCGATACCAAAGCGACTACTGTGTGGCTAGTTATCACTTAGGATCGTGTAATATTGAATGTATTATAATCTAAAAGCGAAAATAGATATTAATAGTAAAGTAAATAAGAATAAGCACATCAGGAGTTTTTATACTGATTCGAACTTTCCGTTCTACGTCCTGTCCCAGACTTCCCTCTGAAATTTCACTCAGTAACCCCTCACTTAACCCGGAGGAATAGGTAAACAACACCTGAACAACCGAACAGGATTTTTCCACCTCAACAGCGGAAGAGGACTTTTCCACCAGATACAAACTAACAGGACTTCAATAATTTCAATTGATAACACTGATTTGTCTTTGATAGTACATCCTTCCTATAATCTTTTCTTCAAGTATATATTGTGTGTGTAAAGATTAAAAAGAAAAATATTTCTTTGAATCGAAGAATATGTTAATTAATTCAGAGATTCAAGCAATATATAGATTGTGATTGCTTGTAGATTGCACAGATAAATAGATAGAGAATATAGCAAGAAATCAAAATTAAAAGTTGGTTATTTGAGAAGTGATTCTAACGTGTTTATATAGTGAAAATAGTTACAACTATTCACGAAGAGTTTCAATCAAAAGATGTAGCCATATCTCTTCAATTTGAATAGTAACTCTTTGTAGATAGATCTTCAGGAAAAATGACTGCTAGAGCCAGTCAGTCGACTAAGAAAAAACGATCAGTCTATTGAGTATTCAAAAATAGTGAAAAACAGTGTATATCTATTAACTGAGTATGGTCAGTCGACTGGTTGTTTTCAGTCAGTCGACTGAATTTGAAAATATAAATGTGTATACATATGTGCACAAGTTCAATAGTCTGTTTATAGATATTCAGTCGATTGAATGACTTTCTTCAGTCGACTGAATTCTCTTGATAATCAAAAATCACCATAGCTCATTTGATTGAGCATTTTCCTTCTAACTAATGACCCGGGTTTGAGCCTCGCTTCATGCATTTTCTGAAAACTTGATTTTGATTAAAATGTGCATGCAAGTTTGTTTGAATGTGAATGACGATTCTTGAGGAAAGATTTTAACAAAGCACTAAAGTAGACTCTATATATTTGATGACTCATTTTAAAATATATAACTATATGAACTATACTTTAAGTCATTGAGTCCGAATGTGGTCGTAGTCGTAGATTCATAAATTGTTGTTTCATGTCAGCAATCAAAACCTATGATTCAATAGAAGCCACTTGGACTCGATGTAGATCCACAAGATTCATGCGAGAAAAGATGCGGCCACATGTTCTAAGCCAAGCTTGGACTTCTATAATGCTTTTGGAACCCTTGAATCGCCTTCCGCCCAAATTGGTATAACACTACACAAGCGTGCAAACCCAGATTTAGGATAAGTAGGCTCGGGAATGGATCCGGTGGCTTGGGCATTTTTTACAAGATCCAAAATTTGTTGGGCGGATATGAATACGCCATCCCGAGGAGTAGCACTAGATTGACGGGCGTTGGGATGGCCAGGTCTTACAAGAAAGATAGAAAGAAGAGGAATTTTTTTTCTCTCAAAATGAATATCAAACAAACTTGATTGATAAAATAGACATGATAAAAGAAAATAGGATTGAACGGGTCCTAAGACTTGAATTAAATCCTAAGGCACGATTTCTAAGAGAAATTTAGGACAATGATCATTACTGGATTATTCTATATTGTTCCAACGTTTGTCTCTGATACCAAGCTGTGACGCCCTACCTCTATACTCACACTAACCAAGGACACTACTGGGTAATGCTGTAATTTAATATGAAGAATAAGACTGTTGAGGAGCGACCATCTATGTAATTGCTTTGTGCGAGTACCGATATGTCAGATAGTATGTCATGCATTTCATTTCAAGAGGAAATCTGACATATCAAATACAAACTCAAAGCTACTACACAGTGGCTATGTGGCCTTCGGAAAAAAATATAAAATAAGCATAATATAAATCAGTCACAGATTCACTACCTCACAAAAGAATATAACACATAGAAGTGTACATCAAAGTAGTGGTCATACAAGATTCACTACCTCACAAAAGAATAGATACAAGTGCTAGACAAAAGAATATGTATACATCAAGGAGTCTCTATCTCGAATGTATAAAAACAAAAACTACTAAGCTAAAGTAGTTAGCTAAAAGTCAGAAGCTTGTCCCTGCTAAGAAGTCAAGTGGAAGCATCCGAAACACCTCGGTCTGACCCAAGTATTATTTAAAAAGAAAAATAATAAACGGATCAGTCTAGCTATAAATATCATATAAGATGAGATAGGATAAGAGATATAACAAAAATATATAATAACAATAATGTCATATTGTGAGAGGTATGTATTTGATAACAATAAGAATCATATAATATCTCAAATCTCCTCAAATATCAAAAAAAAATCATAATCTATAGCTTATTCACCAAACCTCGAATATTGAAAAAACATATCAATGAAAATAAAAAAAATTAGTGAAACACAAATTCTAGAAATCAATTATTAGAAATCCAGAAAACACAAAGGGGAGCCTATCACAAACAGGAGCATGAAAACTTACAGACACGTGTATCACAAACGGAACGCTATTCCATGGTCGCTAACCATCAAATTTGAGCCGAGGATCCACAAATGGCCCAAAGACCATGGGTCGCTACCCTACTAATTTGAGTCGAAGCTCCATGAAACGGGGTTTAGTCTTCTATGCAGACAAAGAAACATCCGCATATCGCTAGTTTAAATCACAAAATGATCATCGTTGATCAATAAGTGTAAATTATACTAAGCGAGTAAATAAATGAGTTTAGCTTCATGTCCCATACCACTAGCTTAATTTAAATATTTACGAACAGATTGCAGATTTCCACTTGAAAATTGTCACGATATTTCAATCGAACAAGTCCAAGAAACAATCGACGAAGTAAATGCAAGTATTTCATTCCACTTGTTTTTCTAAGTTGTTTAATTAGATTTCTCATACAAATGATGTAAAGGTTTGTATATACTAATAGATTGGAAAGTGCTTTTAAAAACGAGTTTTGAAAAAATAGTGTTGAAATCGTTTTTGTGAAAGAATTTTAGTATTTTCTACTAGTATAAAAAAATCTTTGTATTTTAAAGTGACAAATCACAGAAATATTATAAAAGCAATCCATCACTAAAAATTCACATTCGACGACGTGAATTAAAACCATGTAAATCGATATCGAATCCATCAAATGGATACTCACAGAAATCCAGGAAAGAAGTCATCAAAGTGGATAATAAATGACAACAACAAACAGGATTAAAAAAATCAATTAAAATGGAAACCTACATAGAAATAGGCAAGTTGGCCGAATTTAACAGCGCCAAACGTCTATTGGTTTTCCCAGACGTCTGAGCTGAAGTTCTAGAAATTTTCTTCCAGATCGCATAGATGTCTGGGAATAACCTCAGGCGTCTGAGATGCAAGTCTGGAATTTTTTTATTCCTATGACTCAAATGTCTGAGTGTTTCCCCAAACGTCTGAGCTGAAGCTCCAAGCAAAATTTGCCTACGCCAATGATGGCCAAATCAACTCGTGAGTGATCGAATGAGCAACGGTGGCTAAGGATTTATGCAAGCGGCAACCCAACCCTATAGGCTCTTCAATACACTCTAAAAAACATGGCCAAACATACATAGTAGGATTTTCATAGATTTTGACTTCAAATACCCAAAATTTGAAAATTCGCCAAACCAATTCAATTCAAAAGTAATTGAACATGAAGTAAATGTCAGGAATTCATACCTAATAACAATAAAAGCCATAGACATAGATGTGAGTTCAAAACTCACCTTTAAATTCAAAAACGAGGAATGATAAGCTCTAAAACTAGGAAAGATCAATTCCTCTTCAACCACACCTCTAAGATCTTCATTCTATTATCACATGCAAAGATTTCCTAAGTTAGGTTATAGGAAATTCTGAAAATTGAAGAGAGATTGAGTTAGAGAAGATGAATGTGACGCCCCACCTCAATACTTACGCTAGCCAAGGACACCATGGAGTAATGCCGTCAACTAGCGCGAAGAATAAGGTTGTTGAGGAGCGACCATCCGTGTAATTGCTTTGTGCGAGCACCGATATGTCAAATAGTATAACATGCATTTCATTTTAAGAGGAAATCCGACACATCGACACAAACCCAAAGCTACTACACAGTGGCTATATGAACTTCGAAAAAATATATAGAAATAAGCATAACACAATCAGTCACAGATATCCATATCACAAAGGCGGAAATAAATATGAATATATAACACTTAGAAGTGTTTATCATAGTAGTGGTCAAACAAGATCCATAGTATAACAAAAGAATATGTATACATCAAGGAGTCCCTATCTCGAATGTATAACAACAAAAACTACCAATATAGTGTAGTTAGCCAAAAGTCAGGTAATACTCCCACATGAGGAGTATAGAAGAAGCACATGTAACATCTCGGTCTGACCCGAGTATTATTTAATGAGAAAATAATAAACGGATCAGTCTAGCTATAAATATCACATGAAATGAGATGGAATAAGAGATATAACAAAACGTATGATAACAATAATGCCACACTACGAAAAGTATACATTTGACAACAACAAAAATCATACAATATCTCAAGAAATCTCATAACATCAAAAATAATGTCATATTCTTTACTCTGTTCACCAAACCACAAATAGTGACATCATATCGATGCCAATCATAAAAATTGGTGAAACATAGATTCTAAAAATCATCAATTAGAAATCCAAAAATCACAAAAGGGGAAGGCCTATCATAAACGTGGGCATGTAAACTCACCAACACGTGTATCACGAACAGAACTCTATTCCATGGTCGCTAACCATAAATTCGAAACATCGACGCAGTACAAGCGGTACGTCCAATGAATCGAAAAGCCATGACATCGATGTAGTACAATAACGGTACATCCGATGAACCGAAACTCAAACAATTCGGAACATTGACGCAGTACAATAACAGTAAGTCCAATGAATCAAAAAGTCGGGACATCGATGTAGTACAATAACGGTACATCCTATGAACTGAAACTCAAACAATTCGGAACATTGACGCAGTACGATAATGGTACGTCCAACGAATCGAAAAGCCAGAACATCGATGTAGTACAATAACGGTACATCTGATGAGCCGAATATCATAAAAGAACATGGGTCGCTAGCCCATAAAAGAAATGAGACGAAGCTCAATAGGACGAGGTACTGTCCCCCACGTGGACAAATTGACATCGCACATTTCTAGTCTAAACCATAAAATGATCATCATCAATCATCAAGAAGTGTCAATTACACTAAGCTAGTAAATATATGAGTTTAGCTTTATGTCCCATAACCACTAGCTTAACTTAAATATTTACGAATAAACTATAAGTCTCCACTCGAAAATTGTCACAAGAGATTCAATCGAACAAGTCCAAGAATTAACCGACGAAGCAAATGCAAGCGTTTCATACCACTTGTTTTACTAAGCCGTTTCATTAGATTTCTCATACGAGCGAGGCAAAGGTTTTTATATACTAATAGGTTGGAAAACGGTTTATAAACGAGTTTGATATTGAAAATAGAGTTGATCAACTTTGTGAAAGAGTTTGAATATTTACTACTAGTATAGAAACCTTTGAATTTAGAAGTGACAATTCACAAAAATGATTGTAGAAACAATCAATCGCCAAAGTTCACATTCGAAGACGTAAATTAAATCCAAAGAAATCGATATCGAATCCATCAAATGGATATACCCAAAAATTCCAAAATAGAAGTCATCAAAGTCAATAATAAATGATAACAACATATCGAAAAACCACGAATCGATAAAAATTTGAAATTCAAGCAAAATATGTGAAATAGGAAAAGTAGGCTGAATACAAGCAGGTCAGTCGACTGGCTCTCTGAGAATAGTCGACTGGACCAGGACCTGAAAAATACTCGGGTTACAGGTCAATCGACTGGGCTCAGAGTGTCAGTCGACTGGTTCCTGTTACCATGCATTTCCAGCCTATTCCCCAATGGGGAAAGAATCCAAACGGAGCCAATCGATCGAGCAATTGCAACTAGGAATTTATGCCACGCGACAACCCAGTCCTACAGGCTCCTCGACACGCTCCAAAAACATGTTCAAACTTCAAAGTTAGGATTTTTAAAGATTTGACTTCAACGCACCAAAAATTGAAATATTCACCAATTCAATCCAAACCAAAAACAAATGCACATGAATATAGGAATTCATACTCAACAATCAAAGATAGTTATAAACATAGATGTGAGATAAAACATCTCACCTTTCACCCAAAACAATAAAGAAGAAGCTATAGAGCAAGGCAAGAAAAATCACTCTTCAATTCTAACCCAAGAAGCTTGAATCTAAGCTCAAAAGAAGATCATTTTCTAAATTAGGTTTAGGAATTTCTGAATTTGAAGGTAGAATGAGTTGGAAAAGAAGAAGAGAATGCTTACTAATAGCTTCTCTTTGAATTTGGAGCTATAACTTGAATTTGCAAAGAACCTAGGGCTTAGGATTTTAGTTTCCAATCTCTTCCTCCATTTTTGATGAAGCTTGAGTGTTAGGAAATGAAAGTGAAGTAATGAAGAGGAGAGGGGGTGGAGTAATGATATAAGATGAGTTGGGTTAGTGGGCTGAACCCAAACCTAAAGCCCTAAGTGAAAAATAGAAAAATTCACTCAACTCAAAACATATCAATGTTTATACTCAAAAAGGTTGCAAACGACATTTTGGACTCAATGGAAGTGGTCTTGAGTTCTAATTCGACTGTTTGCAAAAAGTAGCTTTTCAGACTATAATCCGACTAACGATGAAGTATTTAAATAAAATATTTAAAATTCAGTCGTAAAATATGCGGGTTGTTACAGACTCCCCTCCTTAAAAAAATTGCTCCCTCACAATATTTAAGAAGAAAATAAAACGCAACAACCATAAAAGCTTGTCAAAACAAAAGAAATTTGAAATAAGAAGTTCACCTCAAAGAGCACGAGAGAGTAAGTCCGAATGTGTTTGCTCGACGAATTCTCCGAATTCCCAAGAGCAATCCTCAGGATTTGAGAATCATTGAACTTTCACAAAAGGGAAATCTTCATTTCGAAGGCGTTTAACCTTCGAAGCAATGATGCGAATAGGCTGTTGCTCATAAGTAAAATCTGGTGAAACTTCAATTTCCTCAATAACACCGCACTCAAGAATAAAATCGGAATCCCTAAGGCATTTCCGTATTTGAGATACATGGAAAACATCATGAATAGTATAAAAATTGAGCCGGTACAATGACGTAGTACAATATGGTACGCCCGAGAAACTAGAAACTCGAATAATTTAGAACAATGGTGTAGTACAATAACAGTACGCCGATGAACCAAAGCTCGAATAATTCGAAACACCGACGCGGTTCCAATGAACCAAAGTTCAAATAATTCGAAACACTGACGCAGTACAACGGTACGCCCTATGAACCAAATATCAATTAATTCGAAACACCAACGTAGTACAAACGGTACGTCAAATGAACCGAAGCTCAAATAATTCGGAACACCGATGCAGTACAAACTGTACGTCAAATGAATCGAATACCCGAGACATCGATGTAGTATAATAATGGTACATCCGATGAACTGAACACCCTAAAAGAACATCGGACGCTAGTCCATAAAATAAATGAGACGAAGCTCAATAAAACGAAGTACATCGAAACGTCCGATGAACTTGGTAAAAAGATCATTCCATTCGGACATCATCAAAGAAACAACCACATGTTGCTTACGACTAAGGGCATTGGTAACACGATTTCCCTTTTCGGGAGTATAAAGAAAATCAAGATCATAAGATGCAAGGAACTCGAGCCAACATTAAGTTCCTTATGAGAAAATAAACATTTCAAAGATTTATAATCGGAGTGGAGAACGAATTTCTCCCTCAAAAATAAATGATGATGTCAAACTCTGAAAGCGACAACAATAGCCACGAGCACTAGATCATGAGTGGCATACCTAGTCTCGATCGGCTTAAATTATTTAGAAACAAAAGTGATAGCACGTTCTCTTTTGCAAGAGAACGGCACCCAAACCAATACGACTAGCATCTAACAATAAAGTTTTGGTTCCTCTTCGGGAATCACAAGAATAAGAGTATCGAAAAAGAGTTCTTTTTAAATAATCTTCTTTCTCGAAAAGCTAAAACTTTGAAAATCACAATTATCTTTATGTAATAATCTTTCTAGAAAAATTTACATTTTTACAAGTGAATATATCGTGTCAAATTGTCTCATCAAAGCGTTTAGGAAATTCCTATCGATAATGTTGATAAGCACATCGACCAGAATTCTTAAAGCACTCAATAGGCAATACAATCACAAAATCATCTTCTATAGGATAAAAAATATCTCTTAAAAACTTTACGAATATTCTCTGTTCGTTTCAAGAACAAAAATTCAATCATGCTTATAAATAAATCTTATGAAAAAGATTTGCAAAATTTTTAAATTGCCGTTTTCATCAAAAATCAATAAATACAAGAATGAGTCATCGAGGTATTCGTAGAATACTCGATTCATAAAATGGATGAAATATGCTGGACAAACTGAATGACATAATAATTAATTCATAAGAATCATAATGAGTGTGGAATGCGGTTAGTGGAGCGCTATCGTCCGCAACTCATAGCTAATGAAAACTGGTGGCAAAGTCAAGCTATTTGAATGAGAGAAATAACATTTTCCTCATCAAGTGGGCTTAAAGAATAAAATGATGCCATCAAATTGGAATCAAAATCACAAAGAGAAAATAAATAGAAATTTGCTTAACAGATTGAGATTGTCGAAGACGAATAGTCCACTCGGGACATAGGATATGGCTTCATAATGATTAAGCCAATCCTTTTTCAAAAATCAATTCCGAAGTCTAAGTAACGCATAACATGCAAATCGGATCGGAAAGAATAATCACATAAAATAATCTTCACATTTTTCAAAGCAAACTGAGCGTTGCGGATCCACTATCCGGATAGCAATTCTTAACGAAGGCATCAAGCCCAAAATATTTAAAGAAAAGAAATCAACAAGTTCTTTTGATATGAAAATAAGAAAATGAACCCATATCAACAAGAACTCGAATAGGATAATCACAAAATAAATGTCATCAAGGATTGAATGAGAAATACCTTGATCACGAGAAGTGTTATTAGGCGCATTTAGCTTTCCCTCTCTCTTGCTTGGAAGTTTGGGACATGAAGATAAAAGATGACCCGAACTTTTGCAATAACGACAAAAAAGAGGTTTCAGACACCTATTAGCATAATGGTCCGTGGAACCACAGTTATAGCATTGTCCCTGATTAGATGTAGGAGTCTTTGCTACCGGAGTTTCTTGCTTCCCTTTCTTGTTGGGATTGGGGCCTTTGAATTTAATAGGCCTCTTCATGCTATTGTTGAAGTTCTGTCTGGCACACACAACTTCAACATCACTCCCATTATCCGCCTCTTTAAGTCGAAGAGCGATATCAATAAGCTGATCAAAAGAAACTTCTAGTTTCAGAAGTAATGGCTTCTTGAGGTTCTTATTCAACCCATAGACGAACCTCTGATTTTTCTTCAATGGGGTATTAATATACTCGACCCCATACTTAGAGAGAGATTCAAAAGATGTGACATACTCTGTCACGGAAGATTCACCTTGAACAAGGTCAATAAAACGCCGGGCCAAAGTTACCTTTTCAACCTCCGGCACAAACTTTGATTCAAATCTTTCCCGTGATTGCTCCCAAGTAAGATCCGCTTCGATAATCTCCGAAGTCAAGAGTTCATACCAATCTAATGCTCTTTCTTGGAGCATGCTAGAAGCCACTTGGACTCGATGTAACAACAAGATTCATGCAAGAAAAGATGCGATCGAACGATTTGAGCCAAGCTTGAATTTCTATAACGCTCTCGGATCCCCTGAATGGCCTTCCACCCAAATCGGTATAGTCTCTGCACAAGCGTACAAAACCGGATCTAGGATGAGTAGGCTCTGGAATGGGTTTGGTAGCTTGAGCATTCTTTACAAGATCAAGAAGCTGTTGGGCAGACATAAGTACTCCATCCCGGAGAGTAGCACTAGATTGACCGGCACTAGGACGGCCTGGTCTAACGATTTCTCTTCTTTAAGAAAGAAAGAAAGAAGAAGAAAAAGCTTAATCTTAGAATGAATATCAAACAAATCTTGATTGGTAAAATAAGGCATCACAAAGAAAATTGGATAGAACGGGTCCAATGACTCAAATAAAATCCTAAGGCACGACTCCAAAGATGGACTTAGGACGATGATCCTTGTTAAATTATTCTACATTGTTCCAAAGTTTGGCTTTGATACCATGCTGTGACGCCCCACCTCAATACTCACACTAGCCAAGGAAACTACGGAGTAATGCCATCAACTAGATCGAAGAATAAGGCTGTTGAGGAGCGACCATCCGTGTAATTGCTTTGTGCGAGCACCGATATGTTGGATAGTATAACATGCATTCATTTCAAGAGGAAATCCGACACATCGATACAAACCCAAAGCTACTGCACAGTGGCTATATGATCTTCGAAAACAAATATAGAAATAAGCATAACACAATCAGTCACAGATATCCATATCACAAAGGCGGAAATAGATATGAATATATAACACTTAGAAGTGTTTATCAGAGTAGTGGTCAAACAAGATCCACGGTATAACAAAAGAGTATGTATACATCAAGGAGTCTCTATATCAAATGTATAACAACAAAAACTACCAATATAGTGTAGTTAGCCAAAAGTCAGGTAATACTCCCAAATGAGGAGTATAGAAGAAGCACCTGTAACATCTCGGTCTGACCCGAGTATTATTTAATAAGATAATAATAAACGGATCAGTCTAGCTATAAATATCAGATAAAATGAGAAGGAATAAGAGATATAACAAAACGTATGATAACAATAATGACATACTATGAAAAGTATACATTTGACAACAACAAAAATCATACAATATCTCAAGAAATCTCATAACATCAAAAAGAATGTCATATTCTTTACTCTATTCACCAAACCACAAATATTGACATCAAATCGATGCCAATCATAAAAATTGGTGAAATACAAATTCTAGAAATCATCAATCAGAAATTCAGAAATCACAAAAATGGGAGGGCTATCATAAACGGGAGCATGTAAACTCACCAACACGTGTATCACAAACGGAACGCTATTCCATGGTCGCTAACCATAAATTCGAAACATCGACGTAGTACAAACGGTACGTCCAATGAATCGAAAAGCCGGGACATCGATGTAGTGCAATAACGGTACATCCGATGAACTGAAACTCAAACAATTCGAAACATTGACGTAGTACAATAACGGTATGTCCAATGAATCGAAAAGCCGGGACATCGATGTAGTACAATAACGGAACATCCGATGAACCGAAACTCAAACAATTCGAAACATTGACACAGTACAATAACGGTACGTCCAATGAATCAAAAAGCCAGGACATCGATGTAGTACAATAACGGTACATCCGATGAGCCGAATATCATAAAAGAACATGGATCGCTCGCCCATAAAAGAAATGAGATAAAGCTCAATAGGACGAGGTACTGTCCCCCACGTGGACAAAGTGACATCGCACATTGCTAGTCTAAACCATAAAATGATCATCATCGATCATCAAGAAGTGTCAATTACACTAAGCTAGTAAATATATGAGTTTAGCTTTATGTCCCATAACCACTGCCTTAACTTAAATATTTATGAACAAACTGTAAGTCTCCACTCGAAAATTGTCACAAGAGATTCAATCAAACGAGTCCAAGAATTAACCGACGAAGCAAACGCAAGCGTTTCATACCACTTGTTTTACTAAGCCATTTAATTAGATTTCTCATACAAGTGAGGTAAAGGTTTTTATATAATAATAGGTTGGAAAACGATTTTATAAACGAGTTTGATATTGAAAATAAAGTTGAAATCATCTTTGTGAAAGAGTTTGAATATTTACAACTAGTATAATAACCTTTGAATTTAGAAGTGACAAATCACAAAATGATTGTAGAAACAACCAATCACCAAAATTCACATTCGAAGACGTAAATCAAATCCAAAGAAATCGATATCAAATCCATCAAAATGGATATACCCAAAAATTCCAAAATAGAAGTCATCAAAGTCGATAAAAAATGATAACAACATATCGGAAAACCACGAATCGATAAAAATTGTAATTTCAAGCAAAATAGGTGAAATATGCAAAGTAGGTTGAATACAAGCAGGTCAGTCGACTGAATCTCTGAAAACAGTCGACTGGACCAGAACCTGAAAAACTCTCGGGTTACAGGTCAGTCAACTAGACTCAGAGTGCCAGTCGACTGGTGCCTGTTACCATGCATTTCCAGCCTATTCCTCAAAGAGGCAAGAATCCAAACGGGGCCAATCGATCGAGCAATTGTAACTAAGGATTTATGCCAGGCGACAACCCAGTCCTATAGGCTCCTCCACACACTCCAAAAACATGTTCAAACTTCAAAGTTAGGATTTTTAAAGATTTGACTTCAATCCACCAAAAATTGAAATATTCACCAATTCAATCCAAACCAAAAACAAATGCACATGAATAAGTGTTAGGAATTCATACCCAACAATCAAAGATAGTTATAGACATAGATGTGAGATAAAAAATATCACCTTTTACTCAAAACAATAAAGAAGAAGCTATAGAGCAAGGCAAGAAAATCACTCTTCAATTCTAACCCAAGAAGCTTGAATCTAAGCTGAAAAGAAGATCATTTCCTTAATTTGGTTTAGGAATTTCTGAAATTGAAGGTAGAATGAGTTGGAGAAGAAGAAGAGGATGCTTACCAATAGCTTCTCTTTGAATTTAGAGCTATAACTTGAATTTACAAAGAACCTAGGGCTTAGGATTTTAATTTCCAATCTCTTCCTCCATTTTTGATGAAGCATGAGTCTTAGGAAATGAAAGTGAAGTAATGAAGAGGAGAGAGGGTGGAGTAATGATATAAGATGAGTTGGGTTAGTGGGATGAACCCAAACCTAAAGCCCTAAGTGAAAAATAGCAAAATTCACTCAACTCAAAGCATATCGATGTTTATACTCAAAATGGTTGCAAATGGAATTTTGGACTCAATGGAAGTGGTCTCGAGTTCTAATTCGACTATTTGCAAAAAGTATCTTTTCGGACTATAATCCGACTAACGATGAAGTATTTAAATAAAATATTTAAATATTCAATCGTAAAATATGCGGGTTGTTACAATGAATAGGATGCTTACTTAAGCTTCTCTTTGATTTTGAAACTAAAATTTGAATTTCCTAAGAATCTAGGGCTTTGGAATTTTTATTTCCCGTCTTTTCCTCCATTTTTCCTTTTGCTTTGAGTGTTAGGGAATTCTGAGTGTAATGAATGAAGAGGAGAGGAGTTAGGGGTGTTTTGTAGAAGAGTTTGGGTTACCTTGTTGGGTTAGTGGGCTAGAAAACAACCCAAAGCTCAAATGAAAATACCAAAATCCTAACCAATTCCAAACATATAAATGTTTATACTCAAACAAGTTGTAAACGTCATTTTAAAATCAATGGAAGTGGTCTCGAGTCCATATTCGACTATTTAAAAAAGTCACATTTCAGACTTTAAATTCAACTAATGATGCTATATTTAAATAAAACATTTAAATATATAATCGTAAAATATGCGGGTTGTTACACTTTCGATTTAATATATTGGAACTAAGCTTCTATTCAGTATATGTTAACAAGGTAAATTTTCATATCTTATCAAAAAGAGGACATGTTTGTGTGCTATTTGTAATTTAAGGAATTGCCTATTTAATTTCTCATGAAATAGATAGTACAAAACTTGGGGTGCACACAACACATACTCAACCCGACCCAACCCACATAAACCCAACCCCAATCCATCCTAGTTTGGGTTGGATATGGGATATAATTTGTAACCCATACTATATACCGGCCGGGTGAGATATTTTATTCAACCCAACCCTATTTTAACCCGACCCAACCCTATATAAGAAACTAATTTAATATCAGCCTATGTAAAATTAGAACAGTCAAATTCTAGCACAAAATTTGTGTATTCTCGAATAAATATACCAAAAAAGCATATTTGATTTCAATCCAAAATACATAGGATTGACTAAGAGATTTCGAAGAGCGTTTTAATGTATTTTGAAATGAAATTCTTATTCTAATATGTAGTGAACTAATTTAGTGTGACGTATTCTATATTGAAATTCTAATAAAATATGTGTTGTAATGAATCAATTGTATTTAATGCATTACGCTAGCTAAAATTTGATATTTTAAGCTGAATATTTTAATATTATATTTTAATTTTTTCTTTATGCTCTCATTTTAGTATTAGATTCATGTAACCCAACCCTATTAAACCCGACCCAACCCATACTTCAACCCAACCCATATCCAACCTCATATAGGGTCGGATACGGGTTGAACTACCTTTAACCCATACCTATATAGGTTGGGTGAAGTATTTGGTCAAACTCGATCCAACCCATATTTTGTGCAGCCCTATACAAAACACAAAGATTTTTCCTTATTTTTTACATCTGTTTCTTTTTATTTAATTTTTGCATTCCTTGTTATTCCAAACATCAAACTTTTCTTTATTTTAAACTTGATAATATGTGTAAAGACCCGTAATTTTCGATAATAAAAATTTGTTACTTTAATAAGATTTTGTGATTTAATATTGGAAGAAATTAAAATTTGTGGTTTATTAATAAGAAATGACTAGAATGCAATGTTAAAAATGTTAATTCAAGACAATTGATAACTACTGTAAAGTATGTCCAATAAATTGGAATGCATGTAAAGTAAAAATTGGTTATATATTGTAAATAAAGAAATAGGGTTTAATAATGTAAATTTAATGTAATGAATGATAAATGAAATGTAACCTCAAGTAATTATAATAATTGTAAGTAATAATTAGTTACAAATTTAAAATAAGAAAATAAATTAAATGTTATATTGATTGGTGAAATAATATGTAATTAATGGTAATTGAATAAAAGTAGTGTTATGGTAGTAGTTATGACATATATGTGTAGATAGCAAACTTACAAATGTCATTAAATTAAGTAAAGGTAACGATTGTCATTTGTTATCAATTTGTTTAATTGTTGAATTCAATTTGAAATCAAATGCAATTGAATGTACTTAAATATTACATTAATGTGAATTAAGATGAAATTGGAGAATATTAATGTAATGAGATATTAACCAATGTTAACTATATCCAATTGATAATGATTAGTTGAATGAAAGATTGAAATCAAGTTTGATCAATTTATTGGAATTTAAATTTTAATAATTAGATTTATTTCAATTAAATGAAATGAAATTTTACGTTAAAGAAAAATTAAGATGATAAATGTAAAATATTAGCCATGAGATGACAATTGATTAAATTATAAGATGAAAAGGAAAATAAATGGATTTGTTGAAATTTAAAATAATAACCACTGTATTTATTTCAGTTGAAATTAAACACTGTAATTAGGAAAAAAATTAACATTTAATTGACATGTAAATTTGTTTTAAACTATTGTAAATATCCATGTAATAAAAAATGATAAAAATTGTTAGTCATAAATTTTAAAATTAAGTAGTGATTTAATCAATTTAATAATAATTAATTTAATTAATGTGAAAATAGCCATTTTGGCCACTGTCTTGAATTTCGATGAAACTAGTTTCATCGGACCCGTAATGGTGAATTGTTGTAGCATCTCAAGTTTCGTAGCGATCGGACTTGTCGTTTAATCGTACAGATTCGAAACGCGTAGAAATTAATTTAATTTATTTAGTAGAAATCAGTTTGAAATAAGCTAATTTTAAGCTAACTTCTTTATATGATGGAATTAGGAATTGAAACCTGTTCCATTGAGTTTAAAAACTTTGAAAACATCTACTTTGATATACGGAATGACCCACTTTCGTTTCGGAAGCGAAACGGGCTTTTCGGGTCATTATCGTCAATTCGAACCAATACAATATGTTATTCTTTCTTATTGGGCTTTGTTAACATAAATAGTCTTGTTTCCCAAACACTAGCAGTCATTTTCTTATAATGTACGTACAGTTCTATCTGACTGATCCTTCTCTCTTCCTCAATGGCAGAAATCCAATTTACATTCAAACCCAAAATTCAATCTCCAAATCAATTTCAAAATTTAAACTCCTCCAAACCTTAACAAATTATATATCATTTCGAAGCTCTCGATGAGCGCAACCTAGATTTAAAATTTGTATTTCAATCGGATTCAACCTTTTTCCAAAAATCGAGGTTGAACCTTGACCGTCCATTTTAGGGTTTTGACGAACCAACGGTGGATCGTCGTCCGATCGACGATTAGGAGGTGGCGTTGGGAAGAGGAGGTTGAGCAGGTTTGGATGGTGGCGCTCATTCATCCTAGGTGGTTGGAGTTTGCCAGAAAATGGCATGATAGGTGGCGGTGGTGCATGGAGCTTCGGGACGCCGATGGTGGCCGTGACTTCAGGGGAGGGGCGACGTGGCTTCCGCAGGTCGGTGGCGATGGATGATTGGCCTACGGTAGCATAGGTTGGCGGAAAATCGCGGTCAACTGTGGCGGCTGTGCTTTGGTCAAGGCCATGTTTTGACGTGCGCTAGGGTAAGCAACGATATTATTTTATTATTATTTTATCTATTTTTAAATTTAAACCGTATAACTTCTAACTAGCATATCTTTTACGTACGAGGTCGGATTTAAACGTGGTTTGTTCCGCTGCAATTGTATCAAAATTTCAGATAACATGGAACTAGTTTGGTTAGATTCTGAGACAATTCAAATTTGAGCCTTTATTTGGATTTTAATTCCATTTAAAATCAAAATGTGAGTGTTTTAACCCACCAACAATTACTAATTATCTTATGTTAGTTAAATTAAATTTATGCTGTGCTTTGGAATTAATTGATTGATGTTTGGTATGTTTAAATTGTCATTCTAGTTAAATTTGACTTTTATTGCATTTATTCATCATTTAATTTAATATTGACTTTAATTATCAATTTAATACGTGTTAATGATAATCAGTTATCTGTTGATGTTTATTGGTTGATTTGGATGATGATTGTGATGGATGTTTGATTGTTGATATTGGATGACTGGATGTTATATTTTATATTGTTATAACACTCCAAGTTCCCTATGGGTTGAAATGGTACATAGCCGAACGATCATATAGAATAGGGGAAAATCGTTATGGGTTGAAATGATAAACCCAAGAGATTTTCATTGAAATAAATTTTGGGATTGCGGGTTGAAATAATATATACCCGTAAAACTCTAAAATATTTGCGAATTGAAATTATAAATATCTGTATCACTTGACAATAGGGTAGAGAATTATATACGGACACCAGATTGATTAAATTTAATGATTTTAAATCTTTAAACTTTGAATCCAGTTAAACAATATTTTGAAATAGAATTTTATTGATATAAATTGAATTATTTTAAGTAATTATTTAAAGGATTTAAATTGAAATTTTTAAGTTGAATTTGAAGTATAAATGACATTCATCGAAAGTGAGTTATTGAAATCGGGAAAATTACAACTTTAGAAGTCTATTAAGATTGAAATAGTTAAATTTGATATTTCAAGATTTGAAATTTGGTTTTGATTTCAAATCTGGACATGGTCCAAATTTGTTGGAATGGAAGAAATGGTTAAATAGGAAGTTAATTTCAAAATTTATTTTCTCAATATAAACTATAAATGTTCTTTTAAATTCTAATTTTAAGATTTTCAAAAATTAAAATAAGTTAATTTATTTAAACCAAATTAATCAATTTAAGCTATTTAAACTATTTTAATCTAATTTAACCTATTTTAAACTAATTAACCTATTTAATCTATCTTAATCTATTTTAATCTATTTAATATGTTTTAATATATTTTAATCTATTTTAAATCATTTAAACTTTATCAAACTATATTAAACTATTTTAAATTATTTTAAACTATTTTAATTTATTTAAACTATTTAATCTATTTTAATTCTACTTAATCTATTTTAAATTCATTTAATCTATTTTAAATCTACTTAATCCATAATAAACCTATTTAACCTATTTTAAACCATTTAAAATATTTTAAATCTATTTAAAGTATTTTAATCTATTTGAAATTTATTCAATCTATTTTAAATTTATTCAATCTATTTTAAATTTATTTAATCTATTTTAAAACTATTTAACCTAATTTATATCTATTTAAACTATGTTAAACTATTTATAACTATCTAATTTTTTTTTCTAAATTTCAAACGGTGTAAGTGGAAATGTTTATAATTAAAGCCTAAATTTTAAAACGAATAAGGTTTGATAATGTTATAACATAAGTTGGGATTTGAAATGATATTCGTTGGTTTTGCAAAATGGTAGAGTCCTACCCTGGCATTGCTTCGAGTGTCATGTTCACATTCCCTATCGCGCCTTTTACGAGTTTGTTTTGTACCATACCTATGGAGTCCCCTCTGGATAAACCTCATGGAGGAGCTTACGGTACTGCATAGACTATGGGAATATATAAAATATGTTAAGGGGGATATGGGTAACGCCTTAACTCTATTTTAATACTTCACTTAATGTAGACACTATTTTAATTGCGTATTGTACTATGTATGTAAATAGTTTAACGGATCCTTAGGAGATGGAAATACCAAACATCTCTTAAGTTACTGCACTCACGCTAGACACCGGATGGGAGATGTCAAACTGCGTAAACATCTTCAACGCCATTACACTTATATTTATTTACTATTGTTTTAACTTGCATAACATCTTTTAGTTCTGACTCGAGTGTTTTGCCTTTTCATTATGCTCGGTCAGTCTGAGCTTTTCAGTGTATCGAAGACTGCTTTTCTGGAGGATGAAGATGAAGATTTAGTACTATTACTATTTATTATATCCATACCATTGCATCATGTTATTACGCTGCATTGTTATTTATTTCTGTTGCATGTAACTCTGATTTTGTATTGTAAAAGTGTAATCAAATGTTATTTGTAAAACAGCTTCATGAACTTTTTATTTGGTTATTATATTTTATCATTCCACTATGAGATTCTATGTTTGTTTCTTTCTTTCTCAGCGTTTTCTTATTTACTCCATAACAACCTGCCCTTTTGATTGGTTTGAGTCTGACATGTGTGGTTTATTGTCGATTTAAACCGCAAAAATGCAAGTCGTTACAATATGCTAAAATCTATTTGAAACATTTCAAATTCCAATATATTAAAATATCACAAAAACCCTAAAGATCTAAACAAATTCTTATTTCCATTTTCATTCATATCATCAAATAAAAACAAGTTCCTTATCATTATGCATTTATTAATATTTTATTACGTTCATATTCATCGAATAAAAACATATTCCTAATTATTACGCTTCATTAAATTAATATCCGGCATAAAAATAACAAGTCTAATCATTACGCAATTTTGAACATTTTAAATTCTAATCAATTTCACATAAAATTGCAAACTAGTTTATAACAGGGAAGTACTTGATTTATCAATACAATTTCATATGCAAGTTTAAATTCAACATTTCTACATAGTCGGGTTTAACTTGCAATTTAAATTAAATTATCAGGCACCTAGGGATATATCTATAAGTATATAATCTAATATTATATAAAAACATTGAATATTCCCACTCACCTTTTGTTAGCGCTTCCAATTTTCTAGATCTAATCCAGATCTAAACCCTATTATATGTATTCTCTATTTTTGACTTCGTATTTGGCTCCATAAATAACATTTGTGTGGATTTATTAGAATTTGGATTAGAGAAAAGAGATCTAGATTTAATTTTATTAATTAAGATTAGATCTAAAGTTCACCTTCGATGTAACGCCTGGGTTTGAACTTATTTTCTACTTCTTGTCATCTCCTATTTCATCTCCAAAGTGTATCCTATCAATCTAAATCTTTTTATGCGCATTTAGAATTTTGGAGGAGAAAAGAAAATGGTTGAGCTTCCGTGCTCAATAGAAAATTATGAATTGGAAGTGAAGTCTGGCCTTAATTTGTAGAGGTTCAAACCAGCGCTAACTATCGAATGGAGCTAGATTAAATCTGGGCCACACAGTCTTAATTAACTACCACTCACAAAACCTTTTGGGTCAACCTTCTTAGGCCAATGGTCGATCGTCCATGGTCGACCTAGGGTGGTCATTATCAACCTATATAGTGCATTTTTGAGCATGATTAAAGTGAGTTGATTTTGTTGATTACATTACTTTTTAAACTGATTACGTTCATTTGTTTCCCTATGTTAATTGATCCCTTCAGTTTTCCTTTTTTATAGATTATCTAATATTTAGTTTAAACGTTAACATTTATTAACATATAATTAGTCTTAATTGATTTCATTACCATATTTACATGTATAATTATTTCTGACGCCAGCAATCCAAATTTTAATAATTTTTCCGTTTGAACTCCGATCGAAAAACATTATATATGGAAAATTGGTCAGAAAATAGCCACGACCGTAATAGTGCAAGTTTCGAGCCAAATTCTGACATCTGCAAAAATTTCCCTTTCTACTGTTTAATATTTAGTTGACTAACTTCTTTTTAATTAATCAACTTTAAAATGTAGGGTATTACATTCTCCACACCGTAAAAGAATTTTGTTCCTGAAATTCCGCAAGGGGATGATCATGTAAACCTGTCACACATCCGTTCTATATTAACAATCAATTAGTGTGCAACTAATTTTTCAAACAATTGTGTACAATGCATGGTGTATCACAACATATATGATATGCAAACCGAGCAATTCTAAATTGGCGTCTCCTATATGAATAATTTGTTTAAAAACATTTTTTCAAAAATATAATGAAACACCCTAAATAACCGGTAGCTCTGCATATACGCAATTTTTGAAAACCAAAACTTGCTTTTTCTTTCAAATTCTCCCATTCTTCTACGAATAGAAGTATAGTCCAATCAATTTTGTATCCAATCCCTGCCATCTAAAATCTCACCATTGTTAACATCCAAATTATAGAAAATTCAATTTTCTAAATCTGTTTTCTTACGCTAGAAAGGGGTATATTCCATCCTTCTCTTATTTACCCCATTCCCATGTATCTTGGAATCTTCTCTTCCGCCCCCATTTCTTTTCCAAATTTTCCAAGTATAGTTTGCATAAGTCAATTTCTTTTTAAGTTTTCAAAATAGAGATTACTTTAAAAATAAACTTTTTATTTACTAACAAGATAAGGATAAATATTTCCCTAACTATAGTAGCTTTCTCCCTTGTTTCTAACCATATTTTATTTTACTATCATTTCTGCATCACAGCAAAATCCTTAAATGTCTAATATTTGGCATTTCCAAATATGGGATTTTTTTTAATCTAAAAATATTTTCATATTACTTTCTAAAATATTTATAAAAAAATTCAAAACAATTTGCAAAAATATTTTATTTTTCAAAAGTATACACATGTATAGGTTTCTCAAAATAAATTTTCCACATCTCAAGAAATCAGCGTTTAGTCAACAACCCAATGTTCATAGTGGATTTCTCTTAATTTAGGCAGAAAGTTGTAAGTTTCAAAAACTATTATTTTATTTATCATAGCAAACGGCAACCAAATTCGATTATAAATTCCAAAATTTGAGGTATATGGACATTGAACCATTGCTAATCAACATTCGACCCACGTCTTTCGCTTATTGAAATTAATCAATCTTATTTCATTTCCATTTTAGTGGAATTTAAATAAATTTTCTTAATTTATTTCATAACTTCCAGTCTCTACTATTTTTTTCCAGTGTATTAATCATCTATTATTTTCAAAATTTCCTTATCTTATTATTTTCTTATAATATTACAGTCATGTTTAAAACAAAATAAAAGTAGCATTTTCTATAATATCGTATATGCTTTTACCCCAATAAAGAAAATGAATGCTTATAACCTAACCCAGTTAGAAAAATTACTGGAAGTTACCCCCATAACATTAACTATCACGAACGATGTTCTGGCCCTCTCACTTCTGATTTGAATGAACTTTCCTAATATGCATCCTTTTAAAATACTCATATCTTAACTTGGAGTTTAATATCCTCTATGAGTGCTTGCCATCTCATAATCCTTTGTTACCATCTTCTTTTAGTCCAAATTCCTTGATGGTAATCTCAAACCTTATACTCATGTGTAACAAAGTATTTCTAGGTTCTTACCATTATACCATACGCCATACGGGGTTCCTTATTACTTTTACGTGCGTAATCATTGCTATCTTCTTCGTAGCTTTATTCTTTACCATATAGTTCATAGGCACTAATTCTTATCTACTCCATATTTAAAATCTTGGTTTGGTCTTTACCAGTTTTTTTTCAAAAATTAGAAACTTCAAAAAAAAATTAAACATTCAATCCCAAATCCTTTGTCTTTTAAAAGTACTGCTTAAAATCTTTTATTAAGTTCAAAAATACTTAGTGTTTCAACCATTTAAAAACTCTAATTTACAATTTTTAATTTATTCATTTATCCTAAGAGAGAATGTTAACAAGACTTAACTAAAAGTTTCTTCCTTTTTTTCATATCAACCTTTCTTTTTAAAGATCTTTTTAATCTTTACTTCTTAAAAATTGGGATTTTTAATCAAACTGTTGATTAAGTTTTTATTTCAAAAACTTATTCATTATACGAAACCATTCTTTTTTAAAAATGCACTTTGAAGTTCCAATATCTTTTATAAACTTGTAAACAATAAAATTGGAGTAGATAAGAATAACTCCTACCTAATTATTCTTTCCATCTCCGCTTCCAACCTTCAGTGGAGTCTCTAATGTCACGAAAGGAGGACTTTTGAAAGATACTTATAATAAATGCACACAAAAATGGAAAAGGTCTATTTTCCATTATTCTACCTTTAATTTCTAATGCTACCTCTAATCAGATTACTAGCAAAATTTCTTTTCATGATATCCTACATCATCTCTAATTACTACATTTTTTATTGTACTTAATGATCCTATATTTTAATGCATTAGAACTACTTTTCCCATTTGAGATGAGTTGTTAACGCTATAATTCTCCATGAATAACTTAAAAGATAATTTGTGTTTATGCGATATTATAAGGAATTATACTTCATTTCTTACACTCCTTATTATTTCAAACAAAACACCTTTATTTGAAACTTGATTTATTCGTAGAAACTTATATTGTTATCCCTTTTCATTTTAATGAATTAAAATATTTCGAATCCCAACCAACTTACTATAAAGCAAACTAACGTTTTATTTATATTTCATAATTTTCTATTATTCAACTCTTCAACCTACAACATTAATCCTCGTTCCTAATTATTTTTCTCTTAATTTACCGTCTTCTTGCTTGAACCATTTATAATGCATTCGCCTACAGCTTTATTTAGAGTTCCAAATATTCTTTTATGTATTATTTACCCATATTCCAAACTTATATCACTTCCTATTTTCCACTCATAAAATTTACCGCAGAACTTAAAAAAATTCGTTATTGAAAACTGATGAACTATATTGCTCTAATATTTTTTATCAAAAGAAATAGTTTCTACAAAATTTTCTTTATCGAAATTTTTAGATTTTAACAAGTCTTTATTTCTATTAGAACTTCGTATATACACGTTTCTTTCTTCACAAAGAAACTAGCGAGCTATATACGCTCTATCATAATTTTTTCCAGACAAATTGCTTTCATAAAATCATGTAATGGAAACTTTTCAATTTGATATATATATACATACATATATATATGCATATACATACATACATACATATATATATATGTACACACATTACTATATATATGTCCAATAAAACTCCCATTATGAAAATGTATTTTTTCCAAAATCCAATATTTACTTTTACAAATATTCTTCAATCAAACCATTTGGAATCCAATTTGAAACCATAAAATCATTAAAAAAAATGGTTGTCAATTACATATTTGTTGAATGAGATGAAGCTTGCAAAGGAATCGCCACATCAAAAGGCTATTGCGAAGAATCGGCAAATGCACAACTTGAAGAAACTGATAATTATGGAAAAAAGGCAGAAAATATTTTAATTTCAATTTTCCTATCCTTGTATTTCAAGAGAATTTATTGCAAAATTTTGACATACATTATTTGTTACTTATTAAATTAGAATTGTAGACGTTATGAAAATAACAGCGCTTTGCGGAAGCTTTTATCAACGAATCTTTATCACTCAAATCACAAAGAGATAACTTGGATTGAAAACAAGATGAAATTGAAATCAAAACGCAATAACACAAAATATTCCACCCAAACATCACTTTATTGATTCACCAAAATTTTGTTTACAATTGATAAAACAAAACTAAAGTAAACAAAATATCATTGAATCAATAACCCAATTGAGAAAGGAGCAAATATTTATATGGCTAAAATTGTTGGAGAAAAAGAACAAAGATGAAGAAGAGAAAATTAGCAAATAGATTTTTCACCACACTTTTACCTTCTCTTCTAGTCTCTATTTATATAATCAATTAATTAATGCCCAATTAACATTACTTGGAGAAAAATAATTTGATTAGCCAATTAGAGAGAGAAATAAACATACTCAAATATGCTTATTAATTAGAGGAAATAAAATCTTCTCTTTCTTTCTTTTGCATATTTATTTCCCTCTATATGTAATTTTTGTATCACCAAAATTTAACGCTCCACCTTGATGCAAAATCACATATCTCCAACATTTCAAGCATGCCATATCTAGATCTATCAAAAAATCCCCATATCTCAACCACACTAAATTACAAACCTCAGCTGCCGTCTACAAGTGATGCGCCTCCCACATGAGGTGCACTACACAAATCCGGTCAAAAAAAACGTTTGTAATACCACAAAGATCTCTGTCTTGTCTTTGTGGATTTTGCAATTCAACACCAGTCTATCACGCAATATGAGCTCATTACCAGATCACTATTGATCCCTCGAGCATCATAAACATGAAGACCCCTGTCTAAAATATGATCCTCAATGCTAGAATCATAAGCAGTGACCATATTAACCTCTCCACCTTGTTGTGGACTAGGTCCTTCAGCCGTCACTTGCTTTCCATTGTCGACTACAGAACCAACCAAGCTATAAAGGTTTCCTTCTTCCAATACTCCCATCATCCTTACACGACCACCTTTCTTCACTCTCAGAACTCCACCTTGAGTCTCACAAGTGCAACCATGGCGATCCAACTGACCGAAAGAAATAAGAATATGTGAACAAGTGGGTACATGTCTCACTCCAGAGACTTCTTTAACCATACCATCATGCATACGAAATCGGATAGATCCAATATCAAAAATCGGTAGCTTTTCTCCGTTGGTTGTCCTAATCATGCTGACACTCTTATCATAAGAAGAAAAACAATTCACATCTCTACAAATGTGAAAACTGGCTCCTGAATCCATCTTCCAAGGTTCATTTTCACTAAAGAGGACATCACAAGAAGCATCATTATCAGTACCTTCAGCAAAATGTGCATCACTACTAGTATCACCATGCGCAGCCTTTTTCTGATCTCTTTTATAAGCATTACACTTGCTGCGTATGTGACCTTTCTTATTACAATAATGACAAGTGATAACACCTTTACCGTTAGCGTCCTTCTTCCTCCAAATTGTATATTTCTTCGAGTCTCTTGCCATCATAGCCTCACTTTGAATTGATTTCATACCCGACCCTTTTCTTCTAATCTCCTCATTCAAAAGACTGCTTCGAACAGTTTCTAAAGAGATAGTTCCATTAGCATTGGAATTACTCAAAACAACCAAAGTTTTCCAACTTTATGAAAGCGAACTCATTAATAAAAGAGCTTATAACTCATCATCAAAATTGACCTTCATATTTACCAATTGATTTATTACATATTGAAATTCATTAAAATTCTCTACAGCAGACTTCTCTTCATCTAATCCCATTTGTACCAACTTTCAAACTAGAAAAGCCTTACTAGTAGCATTCATTAACTCATACAATGATACCAACTTGTCCCATAAAGCCTTCGCGGATTTACACTAGCCACGTGATGGAAAATTGAATCACCAAGATATTGACGAATCAAAGCAATCGCCTTCTTATCCATCTTCTTCCATTTTCTCTCATCTATATTAGAGGGCTTCTTTCTATCTCCATCAATCAGATCATGAAAATCATTGGGGTACAGAACGTCCTCCATCTTAGGCTTCCAAATACCTTAATTTTTCTCATTCAAGACAGCCATCTTTGAAAACAAAATCATATCCGACATCAATAATTTTTCAAACCAAAATTACTCTAAGCTTTGCGATGATTTATACTCTAAAACCAAACTTTTATGAAGATAGGAGCACTTTGTGAAAGCTTTTATCAACAGATTTTTGTCACCCAAATCACAATGACATAACTTGCATTGAAAACAAGATGGATTTGAAATCAAAATGCAATAACAAAAAATATTCCACCCAACCACCCACTTTATTGATTCACCAAAATTTTATTTACAATTAATAGAACAAAGCTATAGTAAACAAAATACCATTGAATCAATAACCAAAATGAGAAAGGGAGTAAAAATCTTTATATGGCTAAAATTGTTGGATAAAAAGAAAAAATATGAAGAAGAAGAAGAAATTAGCAAATAGATTTTCCAATACACTTTTACCCTCTCTTCTAGTCTCTTTTTGTATAATCAATTACTTAATACCCAGGTTAACATTAGATGGAAAAAAATAATTTGATTAGCCAATTAGAGAGAGAAATAAACATACTCAAATATGCCTATTAATTAGAGAAAACCAAATTTTCTCTTTCTTTCTTTTGCATATTTATTTCACACTATTTGTGATTTTGTATCACCAAAATTTAGTAGTAGATTAATGAACAATGAAATGAAAAATGACAAATGTAATAATTCTCTTGGCAAATATTTGCCACAAGTTAAATCGGCAATTCTTTGTATATGTAGATTACATTACTAAGTACTTGCAAACATTCTGCCACAATATTTACTAAAAAAATATTGTATGATCAATATGAAATGATGAGGAATTATTATCAGTTATAACCATCATTAATTATAAATAAGATTGTATTCCAATGTGATTTGCCAAACAATTCCAAATTTTCACGTCTATCTAAATTAAGGTTGTTTTGAAAAGCTTCAAAATGTTTGAAAACCAGATTAGAGTATAATAAAAGAGAGATAATGATACATATTACCCATGCAAAAAATTTCTTGGAAAATATTTGCTACTCATATGTATGTATGTAAAAATTTATATGTATGTATGTTTATTTATCTATGTATACGACACTAATTTCTCAAATTTAAACTCTTACAATAAGCACGATGAAGACAAAAAATTAGGGTATCTATAAAAAGATCATTAGCTAATAAAATCAAGAAACTATCTAAATCTTCTTCCAATCCCGAATCTCATAAAACAACCATGACTCTGAATAAAAATCTGAATAGCCAACGGTTGGAAAATCTGAATCGTCGGATTAAATTTTCAAAAAAAGAAACTTCAACAACTCCAAATACAAAATCATCAGAGTATATACCATTACAAGACATTCATATTTCATCCTTGAAAAGAAAAGCTCCAGCAACAAAAAGTGCAAGTGAAAAAAACACCAGTAAAGAATAAAAAAGAGCCAAAAGAAAGTGGAACCTCAAAAGAAAATTTAGAAGCCTATAGAAGTGGTTTTAGGTCTTTCCACACATTAATAGAACATTTATTAAAACAAAATCTATGTCTATAATCACACATGGAATTGTTGAAGAAAACTCCATTCTTCAATTTCCTCAACCCATCCTTTAAAAGAGTCGATGACATAGCAAAGGAAACAGTTCCAATAGATATAATAATAGAATGCATTTCAATTAAAGACAACTGGTTTGAATATGGAGACGCCAAAGCAAATTTAAAAGAAAGTGACATTGCTACAGTTTTTGGATTTCCAAATGTAGGTGTCATAATCAACAATGCATTTTATTTAAAGGAGTCTCAAATTCATTCCGAACTAAAAGCATTCAAAGAAAAATATTTTAAGGATTCAAGCACGATCAAAGCAAAAGACATAGAATTAAATATTCGATTAGCTTCAAAAGGCCAAAAAGAAATTGATGTTGCCAGATTGCATATATTGTATGATTTCAACTTTCTTACTCTCCAATCCGATCTCATCTTTCATTTGTGGAGCTACTATATATTTACAATTTGAAGTAAACAAACATTTCTTAGCCAACAACAATTGGAAATCATTTTATGGAGCAAGTAAGAAAAAATAAAGAAAGTCCAAGAAATATATGCTCATGTGTAACTCTGCTCATGGTAAACTCTAATAACCCATTTTATCTTTCATAATTACTTATATGAATAAACTAACATCTAATACCTCTATATGCAGTATTGGTTTTGTGATATCTCAGACATTATTCCTTCGAAAATGACTTATAAAAAAATGATCCAACATTTTCCAAATGGACACTTCCGCAACTTACTCCAACCAAAATGAAGTACTTCCTTGATAAAAAGGTATATTGTCTAACAATACAAAGAAATGCATTAAAATAAATATAGAAAGACAAATAGTTGGCAGGCAACAATTAACTAGTAGACATTTGCTAGGAAAACATTTGCCTGACAATGATTTACCAAACAAATATGAAAATTAGTTTTTTTCCTAATTTGAAGAGAATAGAAGAAAACAAAAAAGGAGACAAAAACTAAAAAATCTAAATCTCATATAGAAAAAACTTTTGATGTTGATAAAAAATATGAAAATATCAACAAAAAACTAAAAGACATAGAATTGGAAATAAAGAAGCTAAAAAAGGAGAATGTAGATCTAAAGGAAGAAAATAAAGAGCTAACAAGAAAGAATGCAAATCTAAAACAATAAAAAAAAAGAACTTGAAAAAGAGAATGATGAACTGGAAAAAAGTATGGAAAAGAAATAGTATGATGAAGATTATCAACTTCATGAAGATGACAACAATCAACTTAATAATGATCAATCAACTAATGTGGATATTACAATGGACAATAAAAGGAATGAAAACGTGGGAAATGATGATGCTTTAAATGTAAATGTTGGTAATGTTCGTAATCCAGTTGATGATGTGGTAAGTACGAATGATAATGCTGATGAAGTTTGTGATCATAGAAGCATAGATGACAATAAAAGCAATGACAATAAAAGCAATGACGATATAGTAAATGATGAAAAAAAAACAAACTGATGCTGATGATGATGAAGGTAATAGAGGCTATGCTCCTGAAGGTGCTGTTGGAAACAGTAAATGTGATAACATAATGATCATACAAATACTGATTGTAATGACGGAAATGATGAATGAAATAAAGCGGATGGTCATGCAATAAAAGTAAAAGGGATGATGTTGACAACTCAGAGAAAAGAAAAAGTGATAGTGATACCGGAGAGAAAAGAAAAGAAGATCAATCTCAAAGTAAACTTGAAAATGAAGCTGATTAGTATAAAGGTCATGTTGTTGCTAACTGTGCAGTAAATGCCCCGCTATTACCCCGCTATAAGTCTGCTATATCTCGTCGCAGATTTCTACCGCTATGATTTTTCCATATAACCCCAAATATAGACTTTCCACTTTAAGACCACTATTTCCGCTATATCCCGTTATCCCTGTTATATTTCGCTATTTCCGCTATATCTTCTTTAAAAGAAATGAATTGAAAAATAAAATTTATACATTATAAAATTTATGAAAATAATTTATTTAATTGATTTTTTAATATATATTCAGAAATGAAAATACTCTAATATTCTACTAAATTCAATTATGCTATATAACAATTTTACGTTTATTCACAAGTATATTCACACATATTTTTGATTAAAATTATTTATGTATTATAATTATATTTAATTAAATGTTAATTTCTGTAACGACCCATAAATTTTGATAATTAAATTTTTCAATTTAATATGATTGTGTAATTAAATATTGAAAGAAATAATAAAAAAATTGGGAATCATATTAATGAAATAATAGCTAGAATGCAAGGTAAACAATGCTACAAAGTTAATAAATGAATGAATTGAATGGAATGCCAAGTAATGAAAATAAATCTAAATGTTATGTTTGGCTATAAATTGAACATAAGTGAATAAATAAAATATTGGATTAACCAAGAAAATATTAGATAGTTAATGGAAAGTGAATGAAATTAGTATTATGAAAATAAATGGTAACATCGACTTGTAAGTAATAAAAGCTTATTAAGGTGACTAAAGGTCAACTGTGGCAAATATTTTATGTTAACTATCTATGTAGCCTGTTAATTTAAATTGAAAATAAATTTCAATAAATGTAATTATATATTATGCTAATGTAAATTAAGTTTATGATTGGGAATAATGTTAATTTTTTTCATAATACAGCAATTGGTTAAATAAAAAGAATGGAAATCGAGATTTATTAATTTATTTGGATTAAAATGATAGTAATTGGACTTATTGCAAATAAATGAAATTGAATATTTAAATATTATGATAAAGGGAAATTAAGATGAAATTTGAGAATATTAGGGTAATTAATCATGAACCAATGTTAATTTCATCTATTTGATAAATATGGATTGAATGGTAGGATGAAAGGTCAATTAAATGGAATTATTGAAAATTAAATTTATAAATTCTAAATTTAATGAAATTGAAATTAAACACTAAGATTAATGAATTAATCAACTTTAAATCGACATCTAAATTTGTTTGAATTAATTGTGAATGGTTAAGAAATAAAAAATGATAGAAGTTGTAAATTATTAAAATTTAAATTGGAAAGTGATTTAATTAATTAATTATTAATTTATTTAATTAACTTGAAAGATAGCCATTTTGGCCGCTGACTCCGATTTCGACGAAACTAGTTTCATCGGATCCACAACGGTGAATTATTATAGGATTTCAGGTTTCATAATGATCGGACTTGTCGGTTGATCGTGTGGGCTCGAAACGCCTATAAATCAATTTAATTGAAATCAATTGAAATCAATTTGAAATAACTTGATTTTAGCATAACTTCTTCATACGATGGAATTTGGACTTGAAATATGTTCCATCGCGTTTAAAATACTTAAAAATATCTATTTTGATATATGAGTTGACTCATTTTTGTTCCGGAGTCAGAACGGGCTTTCCGGGCCATTTGTCGTTCAACTTTAATCCAAATCAATCTGGTCCATTCTATTTTTAGCTTTGCCTATATATACCTCGTTATAAACCCTAACCTATTTCTTATGTTCATTATTCAAACTCCTCAATACATATCAAATTATATATCGAACTGAAGCTCTCCACGAGCGCATCTCAGATCTGTAATTCATTTTCTGAGTTGGATCACTGTTTATCTATGAAAGGAAGAATAAATCTCGACGTTCATCACGACGAGATCAACCTCATCGGATCGACAAATCGAAGGTGTCGTTTTATAGAGGAGGCAGAGGGGATCGCATCAAGGTGGGTAGTTGGTCGAGTCCACGGTTTAATCGTCGAGATTAATTCGAATTAGGGCAAGATTTTTTGGCCACGGCCGGTCCTGGATCGTCACCTGGGAGGTTCGGCATTGTCGATGTGGCCATAACTGGCCAGAGGCGGAGAGAAGAAGTCATGGGAGGCGATCGCAAGCGTGGGTGAGGCGACGATCGGTTGGAGTTCGACGCGATTTGATGCGAGGGTTTCGCTTTGAATTTGCATGCGTCCATGTCGCCCGGGAGAAGTTCGAGCATAGTAAATCATGACGTGGCTAAAATTAGGTGGGTATGTTTTCTTTTTTTAAATTTTGATTTCAATGTTCTGATCGAAATAACTTTAGCATACAATGTTTGATTTACACGCAGTTTCTTTATGGAATATTTAAAGCTTTGAAATATAAGGAATTTGAAATAATTTATTTGAGGTTCAAATCTGTATTTAGAGTTGATATAAATTGAAATGGATTATTGAAAACTGAAGTGAGTTGAAATTTATGAACTGAGATTTGATTTAAATTGAATTTTGGATTGAATCAATTTGTGAAGTTGAGGAAATTATTTTATTTATAAAGTAATGTTAAATTTAAACTATTTTATTACATATACTATTTGAACATCTAAACTATTTAAGTGGTGAAAGTTATAGTTTCAAAGTTATGAATTTCAAAGTATTATGTTTTGAAAATGTCATATTTTCAAGTGCTTGGTTTCGAAAGGGTTATAGCTTTAAAAGTGCTACGATTCTGGAAGTGAATATATTCGGAAAAAAATGATATTATATTGAATTGGGTTTTAATAAAAATGAAATCATATTGATTTGGTTTTGAAGTGGAAATGATATCATATTGATTTGGTTTTGAAATGAAAATGATATTATATTTATAGGGTTTTGAAATGGATATTATATTCTGGTTTTGAAGCATAAATTATTTTGAAATGACGGCGGTGCTATAATATCGTTTGGTTATTAAAGAGACCGGGATCATACGTTGTCATACTCTTTGCCCACTCCGAAAACCATTTTAACAACCGTATACGCGGTGGAGATTCCAGAATGAAGTAGGATGGTGGCGACGTTCTATTAAGGTATGTACATGGACCCGACTCCCGTGAATTGGCATAAGGTGGCTAAAACAGGAGCGATTCTCGGGCCAGTGAGGTAGCTCCTCTTATCGAACACACTCCTTCGATACCATTCTGTTACTTTGTGATTGATTAGGGCCCTTTGATTTTTTTTAGTGGTGTGACTCGAGGTGGGAGGTAGCTGCGCGCTACGCGTCACCACCAGCCCGGATGCATAAGTGGTATATCTACCCTCCTCGTTGTGTCGTGTCACCTACCCTAGTGCGTCTTGTACAAGTTTGATTTGTATCGTATCTATGGAGTATCCTCTGGTAGCCTCCCGATCAGGAGGTATTACAGTACTGTATGGACTATTGGCACTATTATGTGTTAAGGGGAATATTGGGTCACTCCTTAACGCTATTTTAAAGTAAGTTTATTTTACTATTAGACATTATTATAATAGTAAAATATTACTACATAGTAAATAGTTTAATGGATCCTTAGGAGATGTGAATATCGAGCATCTCTTAAGTTACTACACCCACGTTAGACACTGGATAGGAGATGTCAAACCCTGTAAACATCTCTGATGATATTCCGCTCATATTATTTACCTTTGATTTAACTTACATAAGATCTTTTAGTTCTGACTTGAGTGTTTTGTCATTTCAATTCGCTTGGGTCAGCCTGAGCATTTCAGGGTTTGAAGACCTTACTTCTGGAGGACGAAGACGAAGATTGTATTACTATTATTTACTATATTGTTCCACTGCATCACATTGTTCCCTGCATTGTTATTTATTATTCTTTGGTATATGTAACTCTAATTCTGTGTTGTATAAGTATAATCAAATGTTTTTGTAAAACAGCTTCCTGAACTGTTGTTTGGTTATTATATTTTGTCATTCTGCTGTAAGATTATGTTTTGTTTTTTTCTTTCTTTGCTTTTTCTTATTCACCCCAATAACAATCCGCCCTTCTGTATGGTTTGAGTCTGACGTATGTGGTTTATTATCGATTTAAAGCATACAAAAAGGCGGGATGTTACATTTGGTATCAGAGCTTTGGTTTAGCGGTAAACCTTAGCTTTGTGGGGGTCTGACTCTTTACTAATAGTGTAGTAATACCCTATGATGAGTCGCTGAGTGTATATATATGAGAGAGTGTATTTGTTAGTATTATAAAAGGGTTTTGATATTGTGTTAATTTGTTCCGTTTTTTATTTATAAATTCGGGTCCGTGCATAGGACGCCATGACAACGATAGGAATTTCTAAACACTTAATAGGACAGACCGACACAATATTTGTTTTGAAATATAGGTAAATGAAATTATTTTGCCTATTATATTTTCTGCACATAAAGTAATAAATTTTATAAAGGTTATATTTAGTTGTAATATATTGGTTGTTAGGTAGTGAAATTTATAAATATTGGTTGGAAATAAGATTTAGAATAAAATAAATGAAAATTAGAAATTTAGAACCTAAGTTCCGGGGTTTTTGAAAATTTCTTTCGAATGATTTTGAAATACAATAATAATGTTATTTAGAAGTATTTTCTGATACAAATATTCCAATATGATTTGAAAGAATTGTTTTAGTGAAATTTTGGAAAGACATAAGTTCTGTACTCCCCTCTCGTTGGAAAATAATTTCGGTGATGAGTGCACGCATCATCGACATTCATTTTCGAGTTTCTAAGGGGAAGGCAACCGTAGTAGTTTAACTGCAGACTTATTTTGATAAACAAATATAAAATTTTAGATTTTTTCATATGATTGGATATATAAGTTGTAGGTATATACATCTATCTATTATTTACAAAATGATTTGAAACGGAACCCAGTATTTAGTTCTTAAGTTTCCGTTAATTAATAGTTTCGATTATTGTAGTGAAATGGAATGTAACTAATTAATAATTGGAACCGCTAATTAAAATAAGAGATTAAATGCTAGGTTATAAATGAAATTACAATAAAGTTGAAATTAGTAACATATAAAACAAAAGATATGATTATTGAACATTAAATTAATTTAAAAGAAATGATAAAAACTTGTATAACTTTCAATTACATTCTTAAAGCATATATATAACTTACCAAATATTAAAAGTTGTAATGTTTAACAAGAAATTGTAATGGAAATTGTAAGAGTAAATTTATGTTATGAAAGTATTCAATAAATTTCTTTTATTAGTAAGAATTGATGTTAGAATGGTTATATACTTAAGTTGTAATTTGGAAGGTTATTGTAATTAAATGTGATAGAAAAGGGATCATTGTAAGTAAAAGATTATAAACTTAAGTTAATGAAATTGTTATCCCAAGTAACTGAATTGAACATTAATATTATTAATAAATGAAATGAATTTAGTAAGTAATGAATGAAATAAATGAAGATAAGTATTAATTGAATGAAAAGGAAAATAAGAAATAAATGTTATAAAGATTTTTTTAATAAGAAAGAACTTAAACAATATTTGGAATGTATTGTTTGTTTTGGTTTATAGTTGTTTAGGAAAGAATACTTTAAAGTTGTTTGGATGTATGAATAATCTTCTCAGTTTTATCTAAGACTATTGAGTAAATGGTACATTTTATAGTTTATTCGCCATTCTATACAATTTAAAAGTGTCTAAGCCTAAACTGACTACTTGTTTTGGTCGATGTGGATGAATAAATTGATTTGTGTTGATTATATATGATGATTGTATGTTGGTTGCAAGTGATTGTTGTTTATATTGATTATCTGTTAGCAGTTGAAACAACTTTAAATATTTCATTTTATATAATTATTAACTCTTTTTGGATTATATAAGTGAAATACAGGTTATGGAAGCAATAGCTACTGCTTTTGGTTCATATATAAACGTTGTTTGCCCGACAAATAGGTATGTTCCCGGATTACGGTTTTATAGCGATATTATATATATTTTCCCGTTGTAGGGATATATTATTTTGAGATATTGTGATGTATACGTTATATTTGATATTATAAATTCTCTCGAGCCTCTCCATACAAAGGTGATTCTGTAGAAATTTTTCGAAATTTTGGACTTAGAAAATTTTTCTAAATTTTATTAGTTTGAGTATAAAAAGATTTAATTTTTTATAGATCTATACATATTTTACTTAAGTTGTTTTATTTTGTAAATTCAATTGTTTATAAAATTAATATTTTGAATAAGATATATTGATTACCTAATTTCTTCTTTTTCCTCCTTTTTCCTTTTCGGGGATGAAAAGTTTTGAGTCGGGAAAAGTGTAACGACCCGTAAATTTTGGTGATTAAAATTTTCAATTTAATATGATTGTGTAATTAAATATTAAAAGAAATAAGAAAAAAATTTGCGAATCATATTAATGAAATAATAGCTAGAATGCAAGGTAAACAATGCTAATTAAAGTTAATAAATGAATGAATTGAATGGAATGCCAATTAATGAAAATAAATCTAAATGTTATGTTTGGCAATAAATTGAACATAAGCGAATTAATGAAATATTGGATTAACCAAGAAAATATTAGATTGTCAATGGAAAGTGAATAAAATTAGTATTATGAAAATAAATGGTAACATCGACTTGTAAGTAATAAAAGCTTATTAACGTGACTAAAGGTCAACTTTGGCAAACTATTGTATGTTAACTATCTATGTAGCCTGTTGATTTAAATTGGAAATAAATTTCAATAAATGTAATTATATATTATGCTAATGTTAAATTTATGATTAGGAATAATGTTAATTTTTTTCATAATACGGCAATTGGTTAAATAAAAAGAATGGAAATCGAGATTTATTGATTTATTTGAATTTAAATGATAGTAATTCGATTTATTGCAAATAAATGAAATTTAATATTTAAATATTACGATAATGGGAAATTAAGATGAATGAGAATATTAGGGTAATTAATCATGAACCAATGTTAATTTCATCTATTTCATAAATATGGATTAAATGGTAGGATGAAAGGTCAATTAAATGGAATTATTGAAAATTAAATTTATAAATTCTGAATTTAATGAAATTGAAATTAAACACTGAGATTGATGAATTAATCAACTTTAAATCGACTTCTAAATTTGTTTAAATTAATTATGAATCGTTAAGAAATCAAAAATGGTAGAAGATGTAAATTATTAAAATTTAAATTGGAAAGTGATTTAATTAATTAATTATTAGTTTATTTAATTAACTTGAAAAATAGTCACATTGGTCGCTGACTCGAGTTTTGACGAAACCAGTTTCATCGGATCCGTAACGATGAATTATTATAGGATTTCAAGTTTCATAACGATCGGACTTCTCGGTTGATCACTTGATTTTAGCATAACTTCTTCGTACGATGGAATTTGGACTTGTATTCCATTACATTGCGTTTAAAATATTTAAAACATCTATTTTGATATATGGGTTGACTCATTTTCGTTCTGGAGTCAGAACGGGCTTTTCAGGCCATTTATCGTTTAACTTTGAATCCAAATCAATTCGGTCTATTCTAATTCCAGCTTTGCCTATATATACCTCGACATAAACCCTAGCCTATTTCTTATGTTCATTATTCTATACGTACAATTCCTGTTGCTTCTCCTCATTTCAATGGCAGGCAAAACCTAATTCCCAATTGCAATTTCAAATCAAAACCAAATCAAAAAAATTCAAACTCCTCAATACATATCAAATTATATATCGATCTGAAGCTCTCGACGAGCGCATCTTAGATATGTAATTCAGTTTTGGAGTTGAATCACTGTTTATCCAGGAAGGGAAGAACGAACCTCGGTCGTTCATCACGACGAGATCAACTTCATCGGATCGACAAATCGAAGGTGTCGTTTTGTAGAGGAGGCAGAGGGGATCGCATCAAGGTGTGTAGTTGGTTGAATCCACGGTTGGATCGACGAGATTAATTCGAATTAGGGCAAGTTTTTTTGTTGGCGGCCGGTCCTGGATCGTCATTTGGGAGGTTCAGCATCGTCGACATGGCCATAACTGGCCAGAGGCAGAAAGAAGGAGTCATGGGAGGCAATCGCAAGCGTGGGTGAGGCGGCGATCGGCTGGAGTTCGATGCGAGGGTTTCGCTCTGAATTTGCGTGCGTCGATGTCGCTTGGGAAAAGTTCGAGCACAGTAAAGCATGACATGGTCGAAATTGGTTGGGTATATTTTCTTTTTTTTAATTTTGATTTCAATGTTCTGATCGAAATAACTTTAGCATACGATGTCCGATTTACTCGCAGTTTCTTTTGTAACGATCATTTTCAAATTCCGATTATTATGACGCTAGTTTGGATGAATTCTAAGGATGTTCAGTTTTTGGGTTTAAATTGGATTTGAATTCAATTTAAATTCAAAAGGTGAGTGTTTTAACCCACTCACAACTTCTAAAATTTCTTACGTTTGTTTAATTTAATTCATGATGTGATTAGGAATTTTTTTATGATTGTTTGGTATATTTTTAATCATCATCTCAGTTAAATTGAATTTGTTTGAATTAAATTTTTATTTAATTTATTATTGCATATAAATTACCAGTTAATTACCTGTTATTTATTATCAGTTTCTATATTGATATTTATGGATTTTTTGGATGTTGATTGTGATGGATGTTGCTTGTTGATATTGGTTGAATGGATGTTTAGTTTATGTCGTTATAAACTACAAGTTTGTTATGGATTTTTATTTCATTCGGGATTGGGTTTGAAATGATATACAACCGTAAATTGTTTAAAATTGTGGATTGAAATGACAAATATCTGTATCACTTGACCATAGGATAGAAAATTATATACAGACACCGTGGTCTACATATATACAAATAATTTGAAATGATTTCTATGGTTTTGTAAAAAAATATGGTTTTATATAAATATTGATTTTAGATATTATATAAATGTCATTTTATTCTTGATTTTAAGCTATGTATAATTTTTTTTAATATAGAATAAGTTTAATAATAAAGTTTGATTTTATTGAAGATAATATGGTTAAGTATTTAAATTATATTTTAATGTAGAGTTTATAATGATTTAAATAAATTAAGGTTGGAAGATAGATTTGAAATTTATTTGAAATTAAATTTATTTAAGAATTAAACTGAAATAAGTTTAATTTGAAATTTATTAAGTTTGAAATTTTAAAAGGTATGATTTTTATAACTTTATTTTGTTTAAGATGATTTAAAATGAATATTTCAAGTTTAAATTAATTGAAGGAACATTTCGTGATGTGGAATTTAGGTTTATTTAAAAGATATTGGATTTGATAAGCAAATATTTCAAAACTGAATAATAATGAAATTAAATTAAGGTATATATGAAGTTATCAAATTTAGTTTTGAAATTATGGAATATTTAAAGCTTTGAAATATAAGGTATTTGAAATGGTTTATTTGAGGTTCAAATCTGTATTTAGAGTTGATATAAACTGAAATGGATTATTGAAAACTGAAGTGATTGAAATTTATGAATTGAGATTTGATTTAAATTGAATTTTGGATTCAAGTTAATTTGAATCAATTTGTGAAGTTAAGGAAATTATTTTATTTATAAAGTAATTTTAAATTTGACTATTTTATTACATATACTATTTGAACATCTAAACTATTTAAGTGGTGAAAGTTATAGTTTCAAAGCTATGAATTCAAAGTATTATGTTTTGAAAATGTCATATTTTCAACTGATTGGTTTTGAAAGGGTTATAACTTTGAAAGTGCTATAATTCTGGAAGTGAATATATTTAGAGAAAAATGATATTATATTGATTTGGGCTTTAATAAAAATGAAATCATATTGATTTGGTTTTGAAGTGGAAATGATATCATATTGATTTGGTTTTGAAATGAAAACGATATCGTATTTATATGGTTTTGAAATGGATATTATATTCTGGTTTTGAAGTATAAATTATTTTGAAATGACCGTGGTGTTGTAATAACATTTGTTTGTTAAAGAGACCGGGATCGGAAGTTGTCATACTGTAACGACCTAATATTTTCAGCCATTCGCATCCGCATAAATAGTTTCGATGTTCAATACAGTAATCAAGTACAAAGTTGAATGCATCACTCGAATCAACCCAATATAAATACATCATAGTTATACAAGATACAACAGAAGTTCAATACAGTAATCAAGTACAAAGCTGAATACATCACTGGAATCAACCCAATAACTGGAATTGAAATAGATAGCTGGATCTTCAAGCAAAGATCCAACTCCGAAGGTTAGTCTCTAATGGTGTACCACTCAGTCTGACCCGAGCATAAAGCAAAACACGAACACTCGAGCCAGGACATACATACTTATACAATGTAAACCAACTAAAGTGAACTGTAACATAAGGTACAAGTAACTTAAAGGATGCTTGGGACCGCTCATCCTCTAAGGATCCGTTAAACTATTTACTATGTAGTAATATTTCGCTATTATAATAATATCTATAGTAAAATAAACTTACTTTTATATAGCGTTAAAGGGTTACCCATATAACCTTAACACGTAATAGTTCCAGTAGTCTATACAGTACCTGCATATCTCCTGATTGGGAGACTACGAGAAGATACTCCATAGGTACGACACAAATCAAACTCGTACAAGGCTCGATCGGGTAGGTGATACGGCACAACTAGGCAATGCTAGGGTAGATATACCAATTACGCCTCCAGGCAGGTGGTGACGCATAGTAGCTACTACCGCCCTCCTCGAGCCACACCCCTAAATCAAAAATCAAAAGTGGTCACCGAATCAATCTCGAAGTCAGAATATAATATCGAAGGAGTATGTCCGATAGGAGGGGCTTCCTTACTGGCCCGTTAGCGCTCCTGTTTTAGCCATCTTATGCCAACTCATGGGAGTCGGGTCCACGTATATACCTTAAAGGAACGCCGCAGCCATCCTTCTTCGTTCTGGAAATCTCCACTATGTACACAGTTGTTAAAGTGGTTTTCAGTATCGACAGAGAGTATGCCCATATTCGATCCCGGTCTCTTTAATAACCAACCGTTATTATAACCCATGGATATTTATTTCAAAAACTTTCTATTCCTAAAATCACATACCATCTTTTCCAAAATAATATCCACTTTCAAAATTGGTAATATTTCCAAATCCATATAATTTCCAAAATAATATCATTTCCTTTCCAAAATAATATCCATTTCAAAAAGGGTAATAATATGTCATTTAAATTCCAAACCAAATCAATATATCATTTAAATTCCAAAATACCAAATTTCCTAATCGCTGAATATTTCCTTCAATTTATTAAACTTGAAATATTCCTTTAAAATCACCTTAAACCAAACCAGGTTATAAAATCATATTCTTAAATCATCAATTTCAATGATTTTCAAATCACTATATTTAAAGACAATTCTTAATTAAATATAATTTCCAACTCATAACGCCTTTAAAATGACCTTTATTTAAACCATTAAATATGAAGTAGTTATCCTTCCAAATCAAATATTCAATTTCCAGAATTTCAGCAATTTCTAAGTTCATTTGTTCAATTTCAACATTTCAAACATTGAAATTTTCAAAATAGCAGCACTTATAGAGTGTTGTGGTAGGTACATCTAGTATAAATCAAAATATACTTCAAATTCAGAAAGCTATAGCATTTCAGAAATGCTGTTATAGGTCCATTTAGTAATTTCAGCTCATAGTTCAAATTTCAGAAGTTACATCACTTCAGAAATGCTGGTATAGGTCTCTTTACAATATTTCAGCACATAATTCATATTTTCAGGGATTACAGCACTTCAGAGATGCTGCTACAGGTGTCTTTAGTATATTCAGCCATAGTGCATTTAAACCACAACATTTCAGAAATGCTATAATTTCTGTTATACCCTTTAAAAAAAATATCTTTAATTTTTCTCATTTTTAATTTATCAAACTTATTCCACTTGTCAAAAAAATTATTTAGATATTACTTAACTTATAAATTTAATAGAATAACAAATTATTAATAAATATCCAATTAAAATTAAAATTCATTTGCTAAGTCAATACTTTATAAATTTCTTAACTTTTATTTCAACCAATAACCTAATATTTTATTTAACATACCCATCTCCTAAATAAAATAAAATCTCCATTTATTTACATAACTTCAAATTTTCATTTTAAAACCAAATTCCAAATTTCAAGTTAAGTCATCTTTAAGTTACGTTTTTCCATTTTTAAATCATAATCATTTCTTCTTACAAAACTTAACCCTAAATAAAATATTTTATATAGTTAATGTAATAATCCAATTCTCTTTATAAATCTATTCATTTAGACATCAATTAACTATGATTTCAAGTTAAATAAATTTTATTACCAAATGTCCAACTAAAACTGGATTTCATTTTCTCAATTCAAAATACATTATTCATTATACAAAACATGTATGTTTCAGGAAAAAACCTTTATTTAAAATTACTAAGTTAGATTTAAGATTCCAAATTAAATCAAACTTAATTATTAAATATTAATCACAAATATATCTTTAAAATTCAACTTAAAACCAATAATAGACTTATAAAATTCAAGGTTAAAGAAAAACCAAATCTCTTTATATTTAAATTATTAAATCCAATCATTAAGCTAAAATTTCATATATTAAATATTCAAAATACTTAATAATTTTTTTTGGGAAAAAATTATTTTAAAAAATATTAACCATGGACCTGTATAATATTTTCTAACCTAGTCGAGTGATACAGATATGTATCATTTCAATCCGTAATTTAAAAAGAAAAAACCGGGTTCTATCATTTCAAACCCGCAATCCCAAGTAAATCAAATATAATAAAAATAAATAAAATCACTTGAGCCTATCATTTAAACTTATAATGACTTTTCCTTATTCTAATGTCTGTTTGGATATATATCATTTCAAACCATAGTGATAGGGAATTTGCAGTGTGAGATACAGTAACTAAAATGAACAATATAACATCTAATATCATAACAGATGATGTAACAAAAATATAAACAACATTTAACATCATATAATCAATCACAGACATGTATGAACATAGCATAATAATTTCTACAATTCACTTGTCATCATTTCACAATTATAAAAGTATGTATATCTAGGGTGAAAAATCTCGCCTTTTAAAGCAAGAATTGAAATTCAAACCCAAATCTGAACTCCGCAAAGCACGAAAAAGCATGACTAAATTCTTTTGAGTGGATGAAGAGTAGGATCCAAATCTTGTATACAAACAATTACACAAACATAAGTGTTTAATTCAGCATACAAGATTATGAATCAAACAATGAACAATATGGATCAGAGGGACATAACCTTTTGATAAAACAAAGCAAGATGCAAACTTCAGTGAAAAGAGAGCTATGATCTGCATCTTGTACATAACAAAATAAAGCAAACAAATATCCCAAACATAAGAACATGATTCAATACAAAGAATAGAGATTAGAACAATGGAAAATATGGGATAGAAATGACAACCTTTGTTTAATCAATCCATGGGATTGGCTACATCACTAATAGGCTAGATCACTTCAAAGCATGGTCGGCATGGAGGTGGAGGAGATGGTGATGGGCTCGGCTATAGCTTAGAGGCCGAGCCTATCTGGAAGGCAAAAGAGAAAAATAAAGAAATATGGAAGAAGAAAGCAAGGAGAAGCCATGGAATAACTTTCTGAATTTTTTCTTTCTCTGGAATGCAAATGAGATGAGAAACAAATTTTGTACATGATTCACAAAGTAGACGGCCACTAGGGTTACAAAATTTGATGTAACCTCCCTCCTTTTTGTATGCTTTAAATCGACGATAAACCACACACGTCGGACTCAAACCATACAAAAGGACGGATTATTATGGGGTAAATAAGAAAAAGTAGAGAAAGAAAAGAACAAAATAGAATTTTGCAGCGGAATGGTAAAATATAATAATCAAATATACAGTTCAAGAAGCTGTTTTACAAAATATTCGATCATACTTATACAATATATAGCTGAGTTACACATACCAGAGAATAATTAATAACAATGCAGCGGAATACAATGGTGTAGTGGAATAATATAATAAATAATAGTAATACACTCTTCATCTTCGTCCTCCAGAAATAAAGCCTTCGAATCCTGAAATGCTCAGACTCACTCGAGCGAATTGAAAATACAAAACACTCGAGTCAAAACTAAAAGATCTTATGTAAGTTAGATAAACAATAAATAATATGAGTGGAACGGCGTCAGAGAATTATATGGGATTTGACATCTCCTATCCGGTGTCTAACGTGAGTGCAGTAACTCAAGAGATGCTCGGGATTCACATCTCCTAAGGATCCGTTAAACTATTTACTATGTAGTATATTTCGCTATTATAATAATGTCTATTAGTAAAATAAACTTACTTTTAAATAGCGTTAAGGCTTTACATTTTCCACCTTAACACATAATAGTGCCAATAGTCTACACAGTACCGTAATACCTCCTGATCGGGAGGCTACCAAAGGATACTCCATAGGTACAACACAAATCAAACTCGTACAAGGCGCGCTAGGGTAGGTGGCAAGACACAACTAGGCAATGCCAGGGTAGATATATCAATTACGCTTTCGGACCGGTGGTAACGCGTAGCAGCTACTACCGCCCACCTCGATCCATACCCCAAATCAAAAAAAACAAGTGGTCACCGGATCAATCCAAAAATTAGAGTATAGTATCGAAGGGATGTGTCTGATAAAAGGTGCTACCTTCTTAGCCCGTCAATCGCTCCTGTTTTAGCCACCTTATGCCAACTCACGAGAGTCGGGTCCACGTATTTACCTCAAAGGAAACGCCGCCGCCATCCTACTTCATTCTAGAATCTCCACCGTGTACACGGTTGTCAAAGTGATTTTTAGTATCCATAGAGAGCATGCCCATATCTGATCCCGGTCTCTTTGCCAACCAATCGTTATTATAACACCGCGATCATTTCAAAATAATTAAACTTCAAAACCAGGATACAATATTCATTTCAAAACCATATAAATACGATATCATTTTCGTTTTAAAAACCAAATCAATATGATATCATTTATAAAACCCAAATCAATATAATATCATTTTTATTTCAAATATATCCTTTCCCAAAAATTATAGCATTTTCAAATCATAATACCTTGAAACCCATAACTTCGAAACATAACTTCCAATATTTAAATGGTTTAATATTAAATTACTTCATATAATAAATTAGCTTCTTTAATTTCATAAATCAATTCCAAATACAGATTTGAATCCCCAAATAAACCATTTCAATTTCCATATATTTCAATGCTTTAAATATTCCACCATTTCAAAACTAATTCTTTGATAATACCATATACATCAAATTCAATTACTATTATTTAGATTTGAAATGTTTGCGTAGTAAATCCAATATCAATTAAGAAAACTTTTAACTTCACATAACTGGATATTCTTTCAATTTATTTAACTTGATATATTCATTTAAATCAATGCTATATTCATTTAAATCACTTTAAACCAAATCAAGTTATAAGAATCATACCCTTTAAAATCTCAATTTTATTTAAATTTCAAATCAAATTTATTCGAGTATAATTCTTAAATAATTCAATTCAAACTAATTTCATATTTATCTTCCAACTTAATTTTTTATTTTAAGTCATTAAAACTCTATATATACAGTATCTTAAATAGGTATTTAACCATATAATATAAAACACTCAAATACCATTATTAAGCTTATTTTTATTAAACAAATTTATACATAGATTAAATTCAAGAATTTAACTATATATATAATAATAATATTTATATAATGTCAAAAATTAATATTTATTTAACCATATATTTCTTTGCAAAATCATAGAAATCATTTCAAAATATTTTTATATATAGACCATGGTGTCTGTATATAATTTTCTACCCCATGGTCAAGTGACACAGATATTTATCATTTCAATCCGTAATTTGAAATAAAAATACGGTTATATATCATTTCAAACTGCAATCCCGAATGAAATAAAATGCATAATAACCTACAGTCTATAACAACATAAAATACAGCATCCATTCACCCAATATCAATAATCGACCATTTATCACAATCATCATCCTATTCAAACAATTATACCAATATAGAATAGAAATAAATAACAAGTAATTACTGGCAGTTTATATTCAATAATAAATTAATTTAACTGGCAGTTTATATGTAATAATAAATTGAATACCAATTTAATTCAATAAATCCAATTTTAACTGGAAAGATGATAAAATATACCAAATAGCAATAAATAAATTTCTAATCGCATCATAAATTAATTTAACACACAAAAGAAATTTTAGAAATTATGAGTGGGTAAAAACACCCACCTTTGAATTTAAATTGAATTTAAACCCAAAAATTGGACAGTCTCAAAATTCGCCCAAACTAGCGTCAACATGTCCGGAATTCCAATACGAACCTAACGGAGAATACCGCGCGTAAACCCGACCTCGTATATGAAAAATATTGCGATTAGAACATGTTGAAGTCAAATTTAAATAAAACAGAATAAATAAATCTACCCACTTAAATTTTTGCCCCGTCAACTATTCTTCCTCCCATCAACACGCAAGCTACCTAGAACGCACGCAACACAGCCCCGTTGATCACCTGAACCTGCCCCTATGACCACGATCATCTCCCTCTACGCGCCGCCATAATCCATTTAAGATACCTACGAACTCCCCATCGCCGGCCACATCCCCCTTGGCGTCGCGTTCTCCCCAAAACCCTCGGTCGCCGCACGTCGTGAGCCCTAGGTCATCAATTTTCGACCACCTCCAGCCGCTATAGACCATGCGATCACCACCGGAAAACTCCGCACGACAATCTCTTCGAAACCCCTATTCCAATTTTTCCGCTTGATGTCGCAAATCAAAAACGCCCAATTCGACTTTGGCCGCGATTTTCGGTTGATTGAAGTGCAATTTTGATAAACGAACACCAGACATTGATTCGTATTGTCGAGATATACGATATATAATTTTTTTGAATTTTTTTGAGGATTTTTAAAATTTGGCTTTGATTTTGAATTGAAAATTTCAAATGGAATTTTGGTTATCTTCCATTGAAATGAGGAAAATAAGCAATTTGAATTGTACGTACAGAAAAATGAATATAAGAGGTAGGCTAGGATTTATAACAAGGTATATATAGGTAGGCTGAAATTAGAATGGACCGGATCGATTGGATATACGCGTTGAACGATAAAATGGTCCGAAAAGCCCGTTTATTAACAATTTAAGTTATTGAAAATTTACGGGTCATTACATTTGAACGGCTAAAGATGTGTAGATGAGTGGCTATGAAATTAAAAGGGCACAATTTAAGGAGAAATAATCTTGTATAAAATTTATTCATAAATGCAAATAAATATGAAAAATGGGAAATAAATCTTTGTACATGAATTGGCAAAGTTTCTCGTGGCTAATAGATGGGTGGTTTAGGAGGCAAGCAAAGAAGTAAATGCTAGGAAACGGAAAAGACATAAGTTAAGGAGAAAGAAACGTATATATTTATTCGTAATTGCAAACGAAAATGAGGAGTTTGAAATGAGAAATACATCTTATTGTACATGATTTGGGGAATGATTTCTCACGGCTAGAAAAAAATATACACAGCTATGGTAGGTAATTAAATAGATAGGCAAAAAAACAAGAAATAAAGCAAATGTAACTTATTCCTAATTAAACAAAGGAACGTATGTCTAATTGATTTGTTTCCAAGCCATTAAATAAAATAATGTACCCAAATAAACTCCAATAAATAAATAAAGTCTAGAGTAAACAAAATATAAAATAAAATAAAAGACGGACATAGGAAAAATATAAAATAAACATAGAAATTAATTGTTTGTAAAACGCTGTACTTTATTCAATTTTAAAAATATAAATCGGAATTAAATAAAAAAAAAGTAGAAGGGATATTATAATTATATCCAACTTCAAATAAAAGATTAGAATTTAAAATTTTAAAATTTTAAACATTTCAAATAAAAGTCAAAGTTTGACCAAAATATAAAATTTTCAGAAAATGTTTAATTTATTGAATCTGGAAAATAAATTACAAACAAATTCCAAACTTACATTGGAAAATTCTAGAAATTCAATTTTAAATAATTTAAAAATTAAAATTTTCAAATAAAAATTTAATTAAAAATATTTACAAAATTATGGGTTGTTACACTCTCCCTCGGCTCAAAACTTTTTGTCCTCGAAAAGGAACGAGACAGGGAAAACAAGGAAGACAAGATAGGATAATAAATTTAAAACCATGAAAATTTCAACTTAAATTAATAATTAATTTCATCCATTTAATTTCACCTAAGTTAAATAAATCTTAACTATTTCTAATATCATTGTCTTATCATCCAATTATCAATTTATAAAATCGTGAATTTGAAAAAAATCATTTATTATACTCATAATTTATTCAATAAATTTAATTCTTCTTTATTCCAAGTTTTTATTTAATTTATTCCACTTAATATATCTAATCACATACATTAAGTGTATTTACATTTTATTATAACTACTCCAATTTATTTATAAATTCCCTTAACATCATTTTACATTGTCAATTATTCAATTAACCTTTCTTTCCATTTACCTCTATTAATCTTTTATAACTAAAATTAAAGTGTATAACATTTGTTACAACCACTCAAATTTTATCAAAAATAAATCCTTTTTATATTGTATATTATCCAATTACATTGTTAACTTCTAATAATTAAGGTAAGTTATATTGGTATGCAATAGAATATTATGCAAATAACATTTTCTTAATTCAATTATCCAAGCTTAAATATTTATTCATAATTTTTGGTTTCATCTTATAATTGAAATTATCCTTTAAGATAAAAATTTAGAATTAAATTTCCGACTTCCTTCAAACAATTTTAGAGATAAATAAATATACACAATATATATCAAGTTAAATCTTAAACCATATATCACATATAAGTCAAGTCATATTTTAGAAGTCCAAATCAATCTGATTCTCCAAAGCAAGACTGTAGCAAAACTACAAAATGGTCTCTTCACTTTGAAACTCGAAAATGAATGTCGATGATGCTGCAGTCATCACCATAATTATTTTCCAGGGACAAAGAAAAGAGCATTGATTTACAAATTAAAAATTCTTTGAAACAATTTCTACTTGAAATACTTTAAATAATACACCCTTTTAAAACTTTAAACCCAAAGTTTGAAACCATCGAAAATTAAATTCTTAGTTCCTTTTTTTAAATTCATTTAAATTTCCAGATTAATTTATAACCTTGTTTTATAGTTCAATCATTTGCATATAAAACAAAAGCCTATGACTACAAGATATATATAAATCAGTTATTATTTCTTAACAGCCAATTTAATTAACTATCAACATTCAGAAAATTATACATACATATACATACATACATACATACATATACATACGTACATATATATATATATAATTATGCAAAATTTATTTCATTTACTAAATTTGAAAACAATATTGTGTTAGTTTGTCATGTTCAAGTGTTTTGGAAATCCTATCGATAGCGTTGATCAGACGAATCGATTGAAAACCCAAATCAGCATCAATAACTCAAACAACATAATATATAAAACATTTTAAATACAGATTTACAAATACACTATAAAGGAATAGATTTTTTCAAAGCAGGGATAGAGGTTCAAATCTGATTATCCTCAAATCAAAGAAAGGATGAGTTGGAACAAAAGATACGATGATTAACTAACTGAATAAGGAAATGGATAAGCTTATATAAATCGCACGCAACCTTAACCGGGTCAACCATGACTTCAAGAATAAGATCGATGTGGAATTCTAAGGCAAATCTACATTCGATCTCAAGAGATAGAATTCGGGACAACAAGAGATACTAGCATCTAAACCGAGGATATATAAATCTCTGGTGAATAAATGCCTATTGTAAAGGTGTTTCACCCCTTCACAAGTCATTTAGTGGAGCTATGGGATGCTCCATAATTCAGAAGAATACGAATAGTGAGAGACAAGAATGAATTTCGAAACTGAAGGAACGTTCCAAAATTCAAAGGAAATAGAGTCAAAGAGAAAGAGATTCACACTCGAATGAAAGTGATTCTGTAAATAAATTTACCATATATGCTAAGTTTTGCCTAGAGCCAAAGCTCTGATACCAAATATAACGACCCGATATTTTCAACCATTCGCATCCGCACATATCGGACTTGAATTGCTCAAAATACTGAATTGTAATTTAAATTTGGCAGAGCTCAGAATATGCAGTAAATAAATAACAGATCATAGACACAGAGTAATAAATGCAGCGGAAGCAAAGAGATAGTAGTTCATGAAGCTACTATATAAATACATCAGAGTTATACAAGATACAACAGAAGTTCAATACAATAATCAAGTACAAAGCTGAATACATTACTGGAATCAGCTGAATAACTGGAATTGAAATAAATAGCTGGATCTTTAAGCAAAGCTCCAACTCCGAAGGTGAGTTTCTAATGTTGTATCATTCAGTCTGACCCGAGCGTAAAGCAAAACACAAATACTCAAGTCAGGACATACATACTTATACAATGTAAACCAACTCAAGTGAACCGTAATATAAGGTACAAGTAACTTAAAGAATGCTTGGGACTGCCCATCCTCTAAGGATCCGTTAAACTGTTTACTATGTAGTAATATTTCACTATTATAATAATGTCTATAGTAAAATAAACTTACTTTTAAATAGCATTAAGGGGTTATCCATATAGCCCTTAACACGTAATAGTGCCAGTAGTCTATATAGTACCTTTATATCTCCTGACCGGGAGAATACGAGAAGATACTCCATAGGTACGACACAAATCAAACTCGTACAAGGCTTGCCAGGGTAGGTGACACAGCACAACTAGGCAATGCCAAGGTAGATATAACAATAATGCATATGGGCAGGTGGTGACGCATAGCAGCTACTACCGCCCACCTCAAGCCACACCCCCAAATCAAAAATCAAAAGTGGCCACCGAATCAATCTCAAAATCAGAATATAATATCGAAGGAGTGTGTCCGATAAGAGGTGCTACCTCATTGGCCCGTTAGCGCTCATGTTTTAGCCACCTTATGCCAACTCACGGGTGTCGGGTCCACGTATATACCTCAAAGGAACGCCGCCACCATCCTACTTCATTCTGAAAATCTCCACCGCGTACACAGTTGTTAAAGTGGTTTTCGATGTCGACAAAGAGTATGCCCATATCCGATCCCGATCTCCTTAACAACCAACCGTTATTATAACCCATGGATATTTATTTCAAAACCTTTCTATTCCAAAACCATTTAAAATCACATACCATCTTTTCCAAAATAATATCCATTTCAAAATTGGTAATAATTCAAAATCCATATACTTTCCAAAATAATATCCATTTCCTTTCCAAAATAATATCCATTTCAAAAAGGTAATAATATATCATTTAAATTCCAAAAAACCCAAATTTCCAAATCACCGAATATTTCCTTTAATTTATTAAACTTGAAATATTCCTTTAAAATCACCTTAAACTAACCCGGTTATAAAATCATATTCTTAAATCATCAATTTCAATGAGTATCAAATCACTATATTTAAAGACAATTCTTAATTAAATACAATTTCCAACTCATAAGCCTTTAAAATGACCTTCATTTAAACCGTTAAATATGAAGTAGTTATCCTTCCAAATCAAATATTCCATTTCCAGAATTTCAGCAATTTCTAAGTTCATTTGTTCAATTTCAACATTTCAAACATTGAAATTTTCAAAACAGCAGCACTTATAAAGTGCTGTGGTAGGTATATTTGGTATAAATAAAAACATAGTTCAAATTCAAAAAACTACAGCATTTCAGAAATGCTGTTAGAGGTCCATTTAGTAATTTCAGCACATAGTTCAAATTTCAGAACTTACAGCACTTCAAAAATGCTACTATATGTCTCTTTAGTATATTTCAACACTATTTCATATTTTCAGGGATTACAGCACTTCAGAATGCTATTACAAGTGTCTTTAGTATATTCAGCCATAGTGAATTTAAACCATAGCATTTCAGAAATGCTATAATTTCTGTTATACCCTTTAAAACAATATATCTTCAATTTTTCTCATTTTTAACTTATCAAAATTATTCCACTTTTCAAAAATATTTATTTAGATATAACTTAACTTATAAATTTTATAGAATAACATTTTATTAATAAATATTCAATTAAAATTAAAATTCATTTGTTAAGTCAATACTTTTATAAATTTCTTAACTTTTATTTCAACCAATAACTTAATATTTTATTTAACATACCCATCTCCTAAATAAAAGTAAATCTCCATTTATTTATTTAACTTAAAATTTCCATTTAAAAACCAAATTCCCGATTTCAAGTTAAGTTATACTTTTTCCATTTTTAAATCATAATCATTTCTTTTTACAAAACTTAACCCTAAATAAAATATTTTATCATAGTTAATATAATAATCCAATTCTCTTTATAAATCTATTCATTTAGACATCAATTAACTATGATTTTAAGTTAAATAAATTTTATTACCAAATGTCCAACTAAAACTGTATTTCATTTTCTCAATTCAAAATTCATTATTCATTATACAAAACATGTCCATTTCAGGGAAAAACCTTTATTTAAAATTACTAAGTTAGATTTAAGATTCCAAATTAAATCAAACTTAATTATTAAATATTAATCATAGATAAATCTTTAAAATTCAACTTAAAACCAATAATAGATTTATAAAATTCTAACTTAAAGAAAAACCAAATCTCTTTATATTTAAATTATTAAATCCAATCTTTAAGCTAAAATTTCATATATTAAATATTAAAAATACTTAATAATTTTTTTTAGGAAAAAATTATTTTAAAAAATATTAACCACGGACCTGTATAATATTTTCTAACCTAGGTCAAGTGATACAAATATGTATCATTTCAATCCGTAATTTAAAAAGAAAAAACCGGGTTCTATCATTTCAAACCCGCAATCCCAAGTAAATCAAATATAATAAAAATAAATAAAAATCACTTGAGCATATCATTTCAACTCATAATGATTTTTCCTTATTCTAATGTCTGTTTGGATATGTATCATTTCAAACCATAGTGATAGGGAATTTGCAGTGTGAGACACAATAACTAAAATGAACAATATAACATCTACTATCATAACATATGATGTAACGAAAATATAAACAACATTTAACATCATATAATCAATCAGAAGCATGTATGAACATAGCATAATAATTTCTACAATTCACTTATCATCATTTCACAATTATAAAAGTATGTATATCTAGAGTGAAAAATCTCGCCTTTTAAAGCAAGAATTGAAATTCAAACCCAAATCTAAACTCCGCAAAGCACGAAAAGGCAAGACAAAGCACGATTGTATTCTTTTGAGTGGATGAAGAGTAGGATCCAAATCTTGTATACGAACAATTACACAAACATAAGTGTTTAATTCAACATATAAGATTATGAATCAAACAATGAACAATATGGATCAGAGGGACATAACCTTTTGATAAAACAAAGCAAGATGCAAACTTAAGTGAAAAGAGAGCCATGATCTACATCTTGTACATAACAAAAAAAAGAAAACAAATATCCCAAACATAAGAACATGATTCAATACAAAGAATAGAGATCAGAGCAATGGAAAATATGGGATAGAAATGACAACCTTTGTTTAATCAATCCATGGGCTTGGCTACATCACTAATAGGTTAGATCACTTCAAAGCATGCTCGGCCGAGATGGTTTTGTGCAAGGCTAGGCTCGGCTATGGCTTGGAATTTGAAGAGAATTAAGTTACAAACACTAGGAAGGAAAAAAGCTTGGAAATTGGAAGGTCACAAGCAACATAGGCTTGGCCCTATGCTTGTTTGGCTTGGCCATGGCTATGGCATGGGTCAAGGCAACATGAAGCACGGCTATGGTGATGTAGTGGTCATGGAAAAGCAAGGAGGTGAATGGAATTGTGTTGGACGAGGATAGGAAGTGAAGAGGAGGTGAATATGTGATCTAGGCTAGGTTTTGTTCAATGTTTTGGTGATGGGACTTCATGATGGTCACGTCCTAAGGCATGGGGTGACTTAGAGGTAGTGATGGTCAGCATGGAGGTGGAGGAGATGGTGATGGGGTCGGCTATAGCTTGGAGGCCGAGCCTATCTTGAAGGAAAAAGAGAAACACAAAGAAATATGGAAGAAGAAAGCACGGAGAAGCCATGGAATAACTTTTTGAATTTTTTCTTTCTCTGGAACGCAAATGAGATGAGAAACAAATTTTGTACGTTATTCACAAAGTAGATGACGGCTAGGGTTACAAATTTTGAACGACTAAAGATGTGTAGATGTATGGCTAAGAAATTAAAAGGGCAAAATTTAAGGAGAAATAATCTTGTATAAAATTTACTCATTAATGCAAATGAATATGAGAAGCGGGAAATAAATCTTTGTATGTGAATTGACAAAGTTTCTCATGGCTAATAGATGGAGTGGTTTGGAAGGCAAGCAAAGAAGTAAATGCTGGAAAATGGAAAAGTCATAAGAAAGAAACGTATATATTTATTCTTAATTGCAAATGAAAATAAGGAGTTTGAAATGAGAAATACATCTTCTTGTACGTGATTTGTGGAATGATTTCTCACGGCTAGAAAAAAAATACATGGCTATGGTAGGTAATTAAATAGATAGGTAAAAAAACAAGAAATAAAGAAAATGTAACATATGCCTAATTAAACAAAGTAACTTATGCCTAATTAATTTGTTTCCAAGCCATTAAGTAAAAGAATATACCCAAATAAACTCCAATAAATAAATAAAGTCTAAAGGAAACAAAATGGAAAAAAATAAAAGACGGACATAGGAAAAATATAAAATAAACACAGAAATTAGTTGTATGTAAAACGCTGTACTTTATTCAATTTTAAAAGTGTAAATCGAAATTAAATGAAACAAAAAGCAGAACGAATATTATAATTATATCCAACTTCAAATAAATGATTAGAACATACTCTCTGCCAACTCCGAAAACCACTTTCACAACCGTGTGCGCGGTGGAGATTTCAGAATGAAGTAGGATGGTGGCGACGTTCTATTGAGGTATGTACATGGACCCGACTCCCATGAGTTGGCATAAGGTGGATAAAACATGAGCGATTCTCGAGCCAGTGAGGTAGCTCCTCTTATCGGACACACTCCTTCAATACCATTCTTTTACTTTGTGATTGATTGGGCCCTTTGATTTTTTTAGGGGTATGGCTCGAGGTGGATGGTAGCTACGCGCTACGTGTCACCACCAGCTCGGATGCATAGTTGGTATATCTACCCTGGCATTGCCTCGTTGTGCCGTATCACCTACCCTAGCGCGCCTTGTACAAGTTTGATTTGTGTCGTACTTATGGAGTATCCTCTTGTAGCCTCCCGATTAGGAGGTATTACGGTACTGTATAGACTATTGGCGTTATTATGTTTTAAGGGGAATATTTGGTCACTCCTTAACGCTTTTTTAAAGTTAGTTTATTTTACTATTAGACATTATTATAATAGCGAAATATTACTGCATAGTAAATAGTTTAACGGATCCTTAGGAGATGTGAATCCCGAGCATCTCTTAAGTTGCTGCACTCATGTTAGACACTGGATTGGAGATGTCAAACCCCGTAAACATCTTTGACGCCATTCCACTCATATTATTTACTGTTGATTTAACTTACATAAGATCTTTTAGTTCTGACTCGAGTGTTTTGTCTTTTCAATTCGCTCGGGTCAGCCTGAGCATTTCTAGGTTTGAAGACCTTACTTCTGGAGGACGAAGCCGAAGATTGTATTACTATTATTTACTATATTGTTCCACTGCATCACATTGTTCCGCTGCATTGTTATTTATTATTCTTTGGTATGCGTAACTCTGACTCTGTGTTGTATAAGTATAATCAAATGTTTTTGTAAAACAGCTTCATAAACTGTTACTTGATTATTATATTTTGTCATTCCGCTGTAAGATTCTATTTTTTTTCTTTCTCTACGTTTTCTTATTCACCCCAATAACAATCCGCCCTTCTATATGGTTTGAGTCTGACGTTTGTGGTTTATCGTCGATTTAAAGCGTACAAAAAGGCGGGATGTTGCAATTTTTCATTTAATTACCATTTATATATTTGTAAAAACATTAAATACGAGTTTTATATGTATTTTAGAGTCATCTGCTATACCCAGCTATATCCTTGATGTATCCTGCTATAACTTTTTGCACCTCTGCCGCATCGATTCTGCCGAGTGCTTTAACTGCACAGGCTACTAATAATAATGAATAGGAAAAAAATTGATTAATAGGAAAACAAAATTAATGATCAAGCTGATCAGGATAAATATTATGCTACTGCTAATAATGACAAGGATGATGATGACCAACCAACAAGCCAATATGAAGTAGCCATCCGACCAAAGGTAGTAAAAAATGACCAACAAATAGAGTTTCAAGTAAAGGAAAAAGAAAGCTAAAAAAAGATAAAAAATTTCAAATTATAGTAAATATATCATCTTGGCAATTATTTGTCATGCAAACATTTTCTATGTATATGCTAATAAACAAATTACATAATAATTTGTATTTCTTGACAAACCAGATGAAAAATCAGAAGACTTAATTGAAGAAAAACATCAAGATAAAAATGTACAAAAATGAAAGGTATATATTTAAAAAAATTCCATACTTTGTATAAATATTTTATCTCAAATATTAAAAATATACTAAATACAACTATAGCAGATGATGAGAAAAAAGAAACACTAGAAGTAGACTCCCCGTCATTCAGTTTGAGATTAACACGAATATCTTTGAGCCAAGATAACAAACAAAAGGTTCAACAAAAAGAAGCCAAAGGAAAAATATGAAAAGAGAAATAACAAAATTTCTCCTTCTTCCCTCACAAAAAGAATAAAAGAAGAACGTTAAAGATCAAGAAAAGATCCAGATTACGTGTATCTAAGTCAGAAAAAAAGGATTACCAAAAGAAACTTCGTAAAACCAAGGTTGACAAAAAAGATGAAAAAACTCCTTGAATTGAAAATATATCAGAAATAAGCAGAGAATCTGATCATGATAACACTGAAGTAAAAAAGATCAAAAATATTAGTTCGAAAAAGCAAGATTGCAAAAAAATGGCTCGCGATTGAACAGATTGATGAGCTTAATGCTTTTTACCAAGCAAATGGAAATAAGTAAGTTATTTTATTAAAATACAAAATGCAAATATACAAATAAGTGCACGGAAATGTATAATTGCATGCAAGTATCTGCAAGTTAATTGTTACCTAAAAATATATGTGCCAAACAATTATTAATAACTTTGTTATTATAATACATACTAATGTACTTTACCTATTTATTAAAATGGGAATGTTGCGTAATATAACAAGTAATTTTGCATACTATAACAAGTAGAAAGACATTGAAATAAGAGGAGTCAATATTTCTGACATGCTATTCAATAAATTCATTGACACAAGAGTATATAAATCAATATAATATTAACTGAAAAACTAAAACTAATATGTAAAATCTTATTTCTATCCAGATTATTGATTAGTACTCAGCAGTAAGACTAAAGGCAACTCATGAAGACCTAATATACTTAAAATTCTATGCAGCGGTATGAAATATTTAAAATTTCAAACAAATGTCACTTGAAAGTTTCAAAACTAGTTAATATGTAATCACATGTATCAATAAATAAAGACTTCAAACCGACATATGAATCATTGGTAGTCAAAGTGTTGGAAGAAGAAGCTATAAATTGCACAATAATATTAATACCACTACATAGCCAAAATCATTATACACTGTTAGAATTCAATGTGGTTAACAAAACATGGAAACATAATGATTCGTTGTGACCAAGGATAAAAACCTTCAATTGTCCACACAAAGACCAAGCAAATTTAGTGGTAAATTTTAAATGTATTAATAACAAGTAGTGACAAATATTTGCATCATAGCTAATATATATTAACTTGATTGTTGTTATAGAGGGTTGAAATAATGGGTGTTCTAAAATCTACGTATCAAACAATGGGGGAAAATTAGCAGAACCGCAAGACAACAAAGTCAAATTTGTTGATTGTCCACAACAAAAAAGCAATTCGTAAGTATAAATTATATTTTATAAAAGTTAAGCTAATAACATTAACCAAAAATTTAAACTGATGCAGGATTGATTATGCAATATTTGTCATCCGATTTATGGAAGACTTGTCCAATAACATACAAATGAAAAGGAAGTTGGATTTATATGAAGAAGAAGAAATACGAAACTAAAATCTCACATCACATATGACATCGTCATAGACGAAGATCATGGCTGGAGAATAGATTACGACTCTATGAAATTGCTTGTAGATTATGCTAGAATAGGACTGTACAAAAAATGAACGCAATAATTTTCAAGATGGTGATTGTTGATTATTTGCTTTTAAATGTAGATATTAGATGTTAGACATGAATTTTTTTCAAAACACATGTTTAATGTTAAATTCTGACTATTATATGTATATATACAAAATTTCATATCAAATTTTAAATGTGTATATGTTTTATAACTAAAATATAATATGAAATATTCAAATAAAATGTTGTGTTTTTCATATAATAAAATTATAAAACATATAAACGGTCAAAAATTTTCCTGGCAAATATTTTCCATGAACATTTGTTTTCCTAGCATATATTTTCTTAGCCAATTTTCCAGCCAAAAATTTAAAAATTAAAAAGATAACTGCATTTTCTTATAACTGCATTGACGTATTTTTTATAAATCTCAAATAGAAATAAACTTTAATAAAACAATAACTACCAACACAAATAATAAGTTCTCTTTTCATTCATGAACATTTCATCCACAAACTTTATTATAATTTTCTAGATCTACCACATGAATGATTTTGGTCTGCAGGAGAATTAGAGGTTAAGATTAAAATGTGTACAAGAAAGACCAAAAACGAAAGCTGTGCATGTTGAATGCCTGTATTTTTCTATAAGGATGGAGGCAGATTTCATTTTACTTTAATCTCTTATTCAAACTAAGAGACATGTCCTGTTTTCCTTTCCAAAATCCATAAGTGCCCAACTGACGTTGATGTCTCATCTCCCTAAATATTCCAACTCTTTTCTTTCCTCCGAATCATTCGTATGCATTTAAGTAGACCTGAATTTGAAGTTTAGGACAATTGCCAAGAATTGGAAAGCCAAGAAAGATGGATTAACAAATCTTCATTTCCTAAACCTTGAAGAGAAAGAAGTAGATAGTGGGGAGCTAGTAAATACAGAGGCTATCGGTCCGATGTTCATTTTAATTTGAGTATTGATAGAATAATACACAAAAAACACCATCGGTACTCAAACTAAAAATAATTCCTAAACAAAAGAAAAAAAAAGATAACAATAACCAACCATTGAACAAAGCTTAAAGAAAACAAATTTTAGTATTTCAGTAAAGAAGAATATGAAAAGCAAACAAGAATAAGGAGAAAAATATATAGACAAACAAAAAATCTCAACCATAGATCTACAAACTATCCAACAAATCAAAGCCTTAGAAACTAGTCAAGAGATAGGACCAAAACTGGTCCAATGACATCGATACTGGACTGTTTTGTTTGTATATTACAAACATGTCAAAATATGACAGCATTTTATGATTTAATGATGGACACTTTTGGCCAACATTTTAAGCTAGTAAGCAAATTAACCAACTAAATTTGACTAACACACACTTGTAGTGAAAAAAATTAAAACAACTTGCTAAATATTTTCATTCGGATATTTTCTTGGCAAATTTTTTCATCGAATATTTGTTTATCAACAAAATATCAGCATTTTGACGGACTAAAATTTGTAAAAGACTATTGTATCGTCTTATAATTTCATTGACATATTTGTATAATTTTCATAAAGAAATAAATTTCAATAAAGCAACTACTAACATAGATACAAAGTTTATATCAACTAGTCATATAACAAGTATTTGCCTAGAAAATATTTACCAACACATATTTGATTATCAACAATTTATCACTATATTGATTAAAAATACTTGTAAAAGTTATGGTATTTTCTTATAATTTCATTGAAGTATTTGTATAATTTTCATAAATAAATAAACTTCAATAAAACAACTACTAACACAAATACAAAGTTCATATCAACTACAAATGTGTTTACGTCATTTTTTTATTTCAGACTATGTGTAAACACACAACCTGTTAAACAACATATTAAATCATTAACATACCGTTACATTTCTCATAAAAAAATAAACTTTAATAAAACAACATTCAAGTAGGTACAACTTTAGAGCAACAAAAGTATCACAAATCACTTTCCTCTGATTCCAATTCTAAACTATTTGTAAATGTGTTTTTCATTTCCTTTTACTTGGGCAAATTACCCCCATTTTCTAAGACCCATATTTCATCTTTGTGACCCAAGCGTTCGATTTTATATATGTCATACAAATAATGAAGTCCAAACAAGTAGTGATGATTCTACAGCAATCCTTCTCTCTCTTCCTTCTCCACAGTAATCCTTCTCTCAATTCCTTCTCATATTTTTGCAACAGACTACTGAGCTTTGAGTAGACAATGTCATTCAAAGGCAACTGTGCAGAAATATTGTGACCTATAATAAAAAAATATTAGCTTATTTCTATGAAACTTCAAAGGAATGAATAAACAAATTAATAAGATGCAACTCATATCATAAAGTTGCATTATTAGAAATAATTTCTTGTGCTCTTTTCATAATAACAAAGACAAAATATGTTGATAGTTATCTTACCCTTCAATGAAATATCCGGTGTTATCTAGTATTTCAAAGATGTAATTTCTTGAAAAGAGAGAAGCAAAATGAGGAGTGGAAGTAAATATAGCAGCTATCGAGCCGGCATTCCTCTTAATTTGAGCACTGATAGAATAACAACAAAAACACTATCAGTACTCAAATTAAAAGGGTTTGCCAAACAAATAAGACAGAATAAGAGATAATTATAGTTAACCATTGAATATAGCTTAAAGATCAAATATTTCACTAAAGAAGAAGATGAAAAGAAAAGGCTAATAAACTGAAGAAGATATAGATTCATATAAAAAAACTAAGCAATAGATCTTTATATTAGCAAAATAATCCTAGCCTTACAAATATGGTCAAGGGATAGGATCGAATACTGATTCAATGACATCAATAAAGGACTGTTTTGTTTCTACGTTAGGAATAGGTCAAAATAAAACTTTTTTAGAATTAAAGCACAGACACTTTTGCCTAACATATTGAGCTAACAAGTAAACATGTTTTATTTAAAAATATTCACAACTAATTTTAGATAATATAAAAAATACAAAGACACTAATAACCGAAACTTGAAATTAAACTAAAACCACTAAATAGTCATCTAACAAATATTTTCTAGGGAAATATTTGACGTTGCTATGTGAAGAATTCAGTCATTAGTTTGATCATGAGATCGATCATAAGCTCAGAAATAAGCTCGGTAAACGACTCGATCAAGGCTCGATTATGGGCTTGAAACAAGGATCAATATAGGGCCCTGTCATGATCTAGGTCAATGATTCAGTTATGATCTCAGTTATTACACCGGAGCTCGATCAAAGGCTCGACCATTGGATCAATCAAAGGCTCGACCATAGCATTGGACAAAGACTATGACATCCACAATATTATTCGAACTGATGTAGAATCTTATAAATACATTGACATATTGCTAAAAATTTCATACACAAATAAACTGCAATAAAAAAACTACTAACATAAATACAAAGTTTATATTATCAGGAAATGAGTTTATAACATTTTACAGTTTTGAACTATGTTTATATACACAACGTATTACACAATATTATAACACATTGACAAAGTTAAATTTCACCTACAAAAACAAACTTCAATAAAGCAAATTGAAGTAAACGTTACTTTATAGATACATATATAAACTACAATAAAACAAAACAATCCCAGCCTTGCAAATCTGGTCAAGGAATAGGATCGCATACCGATTTAATGACATCAATAAATGGACCGTTTTGTTTCTATACTGAGAACAGGTCAAAATATATCTTCCTTTTAGGATTCAAAGACAGACACTTTTGACCAACATATCGAGCTAATTATAATACATGTTTTGTTTGAAAATATGCATAACAGATTGCTAGAGATATACAAAAAAAATACAAAGACATTAACAGCTGAAACACGAAGTTAAACTAAAGGCCACTAGATAGTCATGTAATAAATATTAGCCTAGCAATATTTGCCATTGCTTTGTAAAGAATTCAGCCACTAGTTTGATCATGAGACGCTCATTGGCTCGGTAAAAGACCCGATCATAAGTTCAAACAAAAGTTCGATATAGTACTCAGTCATGATCTCGGTCAATGAATCAGTCATGATCTTAGTTATTACAACATGAGCTTGGTCAAAGGCTTGATCATTATACCGGTCAAATACTCGATCATTGAATTGGACATTGACCATAACATCCACAATATTATTCGAACTGATGCAGAATCTTATTAGTACATTGACATATTGCAATAATTTTTGTACATAAATAAACTACAATAAAACAAAAACTACTAACACGAATGCAAAGTTCATATTATCTAGAAATGAGTTTACAACATTTTATAGTAACTATGTGTAAATACACAACCTATTACACAACATAATTATACATTAACATACAATTATACTTCACATATGAAAATAAGCTTTAATGAAAGAACATTGAACTCAACATGACTTTATAGATACATAAATATCGCAAATCGCTTTTCTCTGATTCCAGTTCCAGACAATGTGTAAACACTTACTCAGTTCCTTTTGCTCGGGCTGATTATTCTCATTTCCCAAGGTTCCCATTTTTTCCTTGAGACTCATGCATACATTTTAATATACAAGTCGAGATGTTTAGACTCATGCATTCAAAATTTGGACTAACATAAACTATCCATCGAGCATGAGTTTCTTCCATACCTCAACACAACGTCTAAGGAGTACATACACATCGTTTCTACCATGTAATATATAAAAAGCCATTCCTTTTACATTCATTTTGGAATCATAAATTGGATTTTGTTCTAACTTTTTTTAAGGAATTGGAGATGAAAGAAAGATGCCAATATATGTAATAATAGTCAAGCCTCTACGCCTTTTAATTTGAGTACTGATAGAATAACACAAAAGAATATCATCAGTATTCAACCTAAAAAGGATCGCTAACAAATGAAGGAAAAATTAGAGATAAGAACAACTAGTCACAGAAGAATTCTTTAAGATATAAATTTTCACTAAAAATAAGATAAAAGCAAAGCTACTTAATAGATAGAAGAAGAAAACCTCAGCCGTAGATACAAAGATAAATAACCAATCCTAGCCGTAATATTTTGGTCAAATGATAGGACCAAAAAGTGGTTTAATGACATAAATAAAGACATGTGAATATAAGAAAAACTTTAAAATATTACAGTAATTTATGACACAAATAGTTGATATTTTTGACCGTTATTCAAAGCCAATGAGAAGCCAATTGCATCTGACTCAAAACTACTTAAAATTTTAATGACAAAATATAACCAAGACAAATATTATCCTGGCAAATATTTGCTTTGTAATACTTTTGATCCATACAAATTTACTACAACAACTTATAGACGAAAAACAAGAAACAAGTACATTAATAAATCAAAAAATAACACATATTTAATTCAATCAAATAGAATACGATAGTAAATTAACAATCTTCAAAACATAATGCTTATAATGTATAAAAAATATGTTGTTCAAACAGATTCCAAGACTAATCACATATATATGGAACCAATCTATATTCAAGATATATTGTTAAACGAATGATGTATAGAAATTACTTTATTTCTTAACAAACTAGATCTTTTATTATGATTCACTTTCTTACACAAACTACAACAATTGTACTTATTCACCTCACTAGCCGACTTAATTCGTTCACAAGAAGGAGGCCTTCCTGCACGATGTCTTATCTTAGAAGGATAAACTTCAACATCTTTAGAGAACAAATCTTCCATTTCAAAATTAACAAGTGGATGAATTGGATGAGAATAAGATACTCGAAAAATGGATATTTTGAAATAGTCCTCAATATAGGAATAAACATCCAAATCAAAAGCAAGAATGCATCTAATAGCATGAGCACATGGAAACCCATAAATCCACCATAAGTTACAACTACATCGTCGAACGCTCAAATCTACATGAAAAGATTGAATCGACTAAACTTCATAAACATCAATAGTAAATGTAGTAACTTTCCATTAAATACTCTCAAGGTATAGATCCCTTAAATGCTTCTCCATAAGAGGACACAATTCACTATTCTAATTTTTACTTAACTCATGTCTATCGGACATAAGGTTCATAAGTTTCAAACGAATCCAATCTAAACTTGCAATGATAGATAAATATCTTTCTACTAAAATCCATCGATTAAAATTTTTCGCACAATTAGGACTTTTTTCTTCATATCAATTACCAACAAAAGAACATTAGTAAACTTTTTAAAAGGCAAACTATATAAGAAATTTTCAACTTCTACCACACCAGCACTTTTAAACTCACACAAACCTTGATTAAATACATTTAACGTAGCAGCATGGGCAACTCAATAAAACAATGAAATAATTCATTTCTTTTTGCCCTGAGGACACCTTTTTTAAAAAAACTTTTCAAATTATTTTTCAAATGACAATGACAAGTACCATGAGCTAAATCTAGAAAAACTTAAGGAATAGCTAACAAAAGACCAAGCTACCGATCAGATATAAAAGTGAAATCCCAATCATCATTACATAACATTTCCGGAAGCTTCGTCAAAAACCAATGCCAATAAACTTCATCTTCACCAGATACAATACCAAAAGCCAGTGGAAATAAAACCTAAAAGAAATAAAAAGAGTTTACCAAACAACATAAATCATCCAATATAACATAAAATTTAAACCAATTAAAAAAAGTTGGAAAACTAAAAACAAACAGCATATATAATATGAATTTAATCAATAAAATAACAAGAAAACAAACATATCAAATAAAAAGACGACGTAGATAAGTTAAATATTTGCCAAGCAAATATAACAAACATTTCACAAAATGAAAGACAGATAATCATAACTTGATTACCTATATTTAACATACAAACATATCACAAAATATGATAAATTATATTATAATTTTCAAAACTAAATCGTATTTTGGTTAGCATTCTTTGCCATAGCAGACATAATACGGCCTTGCCTCAACTTTTGATAAAAGTCCCAGACAATAATCAAATCCATATCTACATGCTTCAAACCAAATGAAAACCATCTTAAAGTCGTGACTAATAAAATCATCTTGCAGTTCAACAATACTGTCAGGATTACACTCAACCACGGCTTCACAAAAAGATTTCAAATGATGATACTAAAGCAAATCATTGCCATGTATTTCTTCCAAAGCCAATCTTTTCCCGTATAAGAAAAATAGTAATTTAATAAAATATTATACTCAGTCTGAAATAAACAAACAATATCTTTTGTTTTCAAAAGTGGATTCAAACGAATAAAATAAACAGCAAGCTTCTTAACTACATTGCTAGAAATTGATGGATGGTTGACATATAAAATATCAGCTCCACATAAATGATTAGGTTGTATAGTCTTGATAGCAAAAGGACCTGGTAGGTTAAACTTACGAGAAGTATGAATACAAAAGGTACAACCTTCTTGTGAACAAACAGATGTAAATTGCTCCCTATCATTTTTAACAACATTGACTTTATAACCATTCTTAATATAGTATATCATAAGATACAATTGGAACTCCTCAACACCACAAGAAAATCTTTGACCAAACCTAATAAATGCTGGATAACTTCGTAACAATCGTTTCAAATTAGAAGTAGAATCAACCAAAGAAATAACCATGGAAGAAGCAGATGAGCCAGACTCACTAAAAAGACCAACAAATGAAGAACTATAAGAACAACATCATCCGAAATACTTTTACACAACTTAGATATAACAATAACAAGTAAAAATCCCCATAGCTATGAGCAACAAGAAATAATACACTATGCAAATCAAAATTAGTTTCAATAACTCTTTTCTTTTCATCTCTTTCATAAACCAATTCAATGGAACAAGGTGTTAACTTAGGCCAATGGTCACATATATCATTACTCAAACCAAGATGCTTACTGTAAGTATCACTATCTAATAAAGAAATGAAAAAAACATCAATATGATTAGACTTGAAAATAGATATAATGTTAGACTAAAAGCACAGCATAACAACTATAATTTTTATGATTAAAACTACCATAAATATTATTTAGTAAACAAAAAATTATTGTACAAATATTTCTATGGCAAATATTTGCCATAACAACAACATCTTCATAAAACTTCACAGCCACGTATAATTGATAAAAAAACATACATGTACAATAACAATAACAACATGACCACTACAACAACTTACAATTACAAACACAGCAAAATTGCTAAAACACAAATGCATATCATATGAACAATTGCCTACGTATCATAAATAGCAACAAGGTTCAAATGAAAAATAGCATTAATAACAAATTACAGCTACAAACAATGAAAAACATAATCATAGATCTAAAATTAAACAAAAATAAATAAATAAGACATACGCAAAAAACTAACCTCGATATCATATTTTCACGCAAAAGTAGAGGAAGATGAAAAGCTGAAATAAATCGAGATATACCAAAAATAATCACATGAATGCGAATGCAGCTAAATTTGAATCGTTATTGCTTAAGATCAAATCGAAAAGATACGGCTAAATTCGAATCAAATAAGATGCAAAACATAACTGAAAGTTATTGAGAAGAAATCAAAATTAAATATGTAGAATTTATTGAAAAGAAATCGAACAAGATTTTAATACGAATTGAAATTTTTAGGTAAAAATTTCGGTGAAGGATGTAGAACTAAAGAATAAAGAAGGGTAAAAATGTAAAGACTAAAGTGAAAAGAAAATAGGGACATAAAACAAAAGTGGAAACTGGAAGGGATACATTTCAAAAAACAAAAATATGGATGTGTACCAAATTTCCACTATTGAAAATCCAATTACAGTGATCATTTCACACCCTTTTTTAGGAACTTCCACATCTTCCACTAGTATATGTACTCTTTCTTTTCCCTTCTCTGGATCTATTGTACATCATCAATCGATAATCATACAGGGATCTACAATCATTGGGCTAGCAAGGCCCGACTAGGGAGTCATGTACCATCCAGCTTCAAGGGCTTTCTATATGCGTTTATTCTATATTTGGAATTCTGAGTATTTAACATATATTATATTTACAACAAAATTCAAATATGTTCACTCTACATTTCCTAGTTTTTGAATAACCTAAGCTCTAATACCAAATGTGACAAACCACACTCGAATGGGATTGAATAAAACAAATAAAACAAAAGAATGCATATCAATCTCAAATGAGATAACTTATAATGGAATAATTTAAATCTAACAGATCACATACGTATTGACCAAGGTTGAACTTTCCAAAATCAAGTGTCCTTTTTGGCACCAAACACGCCAAACACTAGTATCAGTCATTAAAACAATCATACGGGTTGTAATGAGGAGGGAGGTCAGAACAATGTTCTAGTGAATGGAAAATTATATATCTTATAAATTACACTAGCTTATGCCAATTGTTCATTATTTCATGTTATATTTATTTCTTTATTATCGTTTCGACTACATCTCTGCGTATGAACCATTCCCATCAACATCCCGATGATATATATATATATATATATATATATATATATATATATATATATATATATATATCCTATGGTTCCCTAGTGGACTTATAAACTATGGCCACTAATATCTCTCGTTTAGCGCCTCGTCAGGATACATCGCTTTTTGTAACACGAACACCATATAACTTGAGGAAATCCTATAGTGCGCACCGACAACCTCTGCTCCATCAAGCCATACTCTTTTTGAGGATTTCTACTTTGTATGCTTCCTATTACGTGGACTCAGGTCCACTAATCACCCTATCAATATTTTGAAGGAATCTCATTGTGGGATATTTAGCCTTGCTCTATCAAAGAAACTCGCAAATAATTATGGCGGTGCATTACCCAATTAAATCGACCCTGATGGGCGGCGAAGATCAATTAGGTGCAACCCTATCCATCCCATTGACTGCAAGGGACCGATGATGGAACCGGGACCTATGCAACCCTACCCTTAAAAAAACTAGTACCACATGTGTCGCATAATGTCTGATCCAACAATCGTCCATTTAGATTGTGTAACACAATCAAGCAATACCCCTTTTTACTAATTTTGATGCAGACATATTTTGACCATGTAAGTCAGACCTCGACATCTGCCTAAAAACCAATGTTTATTATATCTAAAGAACGTATGACTGCTTATGGAGCTTCTATTTCAAGCATAGTCCTAGCCTAAGGGTATCTCTTTCTCTATATGCAAGCGTGTCTCTCCACAGCCCTACGGTTGAATGTGTTTCAACATCCCAACCTACTCTATCCTAGGTCATTTATTTTTGTTATTTATTATTAAATTATAATAATATACACCAGGCATAAACGCATATCCGAGGCTAATTATATACATATGTAATATTCATTTTGCTTGTTCTTTCTTCATTGTTCTACATTATTTATATGTGATCCTAGGTCTTCAATTTATTATATGTTTAATATTGCTTCATCAAATTCATTTACAGCTTCTTATTTTCAGTCATCAATATCGTTGCTATTGCGTTCATTAGTCTCAACTAAATTCCTATTCATTTCATTTTCTATACCTTTTTCTTCTTGCTAATTATTTCACATCACTTGTTTCATTACTTCCTTACTTATTACTATTTTTATTTCATTCTTATCTAAACGTTCAACTCTTGTGATTTAATATATTTTAATATATTGGAATTAAACCTTTAATCAATATATGTTAACATGGTAAATTTTCATATCTTATCAAAAGAGGAGATGTCTGCGTGGTATTTGTAGTTACAAGGAATTGCCTCTTTAATTTCTCTTGAAATAGACAGTACAAAACACTGAATTTTTTTCTTGTTTTGTACATCTATTTCTTTTTATTTTAATTTGTGCATTCCTTATTATTCCACACATTATATTTTTCTTTATTAAAACTTGATAATATGGGGAAATCTATTTGCAATTTTTGAATTCCATACATTAAAATATCATAAACAATCCAAAGATTTAAACAGTTTCTTATTTCCATTTTTATTCATATCGAAACAAGTTCCTAATCAATACGCATTCCTTAAGATTTCATTCAGTTCATACCCTTCGAATAAAAATAAATTTCATAATCGTTACACATCATTAAATTAATATTCGATGTAAAAATAACAAGTCTAATCATTACGCAATTCTAAACATTTCAAACTCTAACCAATTTTGTATAAAATTGCAAATTAGTTCATAACATGGAAATACTTGATTTATCAATATAGTTTAATAGGCAAGATTAAATTCAACATTTTCATATAATGGGGTTTAACATGCAATTTAAATAAAATTATCAGGCATCTAGGAATAGATCTGCAATGATATAATCTAATATTATATAAAAACATATAATATTTTTTCTCAACTTTCATTAACATTTCCAAATCTCTATACCTAATCCAGATCTAACTCTGTTATTTGTATTCTCCACCTTTGACTCCCCATTGGCTCTATAAATAACATTTATATAGATCTATTAGAATTTGAATTAGAAAACGAGATTTAGATTTAATTTTATTAATTAAGCTTAGATCTAAATTTTACCTTCGATGTAGCGCCTTGGTTTGAACCTATTTTCTATTCCCTATCATCTCCTATATCTTCTCCAAAGTGTATCCGTGCAATCTAAAACTATTTATTTGTATTTAGAATTTTGGAGGAGAAAATAAAATCGCAGAGCTTTCACGCTCGCTAGAAAATTATAAATTGAAAGTGAAGCCTTCGATCCTAATGTATAAAAGTTCAAGTCAGTGCTAACCGTCGGATGGAGTTAGATTAAATGGCCACATTACATTAATTCACCACCGCTCACAAAACCCTTCAAGCGAACCTCCTAGGCCCATAGTTGACCGCTCATGGTCGACCTACATAATGAATTCTGAGCATTACTGAAGTGAGTTGATTTTGTTGATTATGTTACTTCTTTTAACTGATTGCGTTCATTTGTATTCCCATGTTAACTGATCTCTTCAATTTTTCCCTTTATATAAATCTTCTGAGATTTTAGTTTAAATATTAATATTTATCAACATCTAATTAGTCTTAATTGATTTTATTACCATATTTACACATACAATAAGTTTTGACACTAAACCTTCAAACATTAATAACTTTTCTGTTTGAACTCCATTCGGAAAACATTATATATGAAAATTGATTGAAAAATCGCCAAGAGCATAATTGTGCAAGTTTCATAGCCAAATTAACATTTGCAAAAAATTCCACTTCCCACGGTTTATTATTTATCTAATTAACTTCTTTTAATTAATCAACGTAAAAATGCGGGGTGTTACAATGGTTCAAATTCCTAACTAGAAAAACATTAGAAATAGTAGGAGTTTTACACTTGCAGACATTGTCAACGCCATTCACATATCCTTTAGAGTCATCTCCGAAGTTAACCCATCCACCATTTTTGTAAATAATATTTTTCAAGATCTTTGGGTTTCTAGTCATGTGTCTTGAGCATCCACTGTCCATTATCCATTTGTCCTTCTTAAAACGCGATGTATGAATTTCAAGTTTCCATTCACCATCAGCCATATAAAATATTTATTCCTACAATTCAACATTGTTCCTTTCCAAAATATCAAGTGAATTTTTAAAATAATTTGTTTCTAATCTACTTGAAAGTGATATATTGGTTTCACAGAATTATTTTTCTATACAAGTGTTCAAAAGAGTACTAATAATATTACTAGTCATTTATACTTTTCAAAAATCAGGTTATGAGTTTTCAAAAACCTAGTGCTCTAATACCAAATATGGGTTGCGAAATAATGGGTCTTAATGCTAGTTTAACATTAGAAGTGGGTGAATAGTGTTTTCTAACTTTTGTAGATATTTTTAAAGTTCTTTCAAGATTAATTTTAAATCACATATTACCAACACATAATTATACTAGCAATCAGTCATAGATGCAATCACGGATGCATACTAAAGCACTAAATTAAAGTAGAAACTAGAAAGATGACATTAGGAATTTTATACAGGTTTAGATTTCTCTTAGATCTAGTCCCGTATAATAATTTGTACAGATTTCTTTTCAAATGCTAATCTTTAAACCAGGTTGAAGGCAAACTAGATTACAATCTCGATTTGGAGGCTACGAGACATGCCCTTCTGTATTCCAAGGGCATGTAAACTCTCTTGATATTACTGAGCTATAGGTTACCACCAGATTTCTTAGGCTACTAAGCATACCCATTTGACTTGAATAGGCTATAAGCATACCCAAACAAACATGAGTAGAGTTGATACTTTCTCCATAGACAAATTCTTGTACTTTGGATACAATGGATCTAATAGTCTCTTGGATAGCACTTTGATCTCAGAAATGAGAAAGGGATGTTTCCAAAATAGTAAGAAAGTGGTATTGAATCAATACAATAAAGTATAAATTGATTTTATAAGATTTTAAAGAATGTACAGTATGTTTTCAATAGAATTTTAAAGAGAGTAAGGAGTGAGATGAAAGTAAGTAATTAATTAATTAAAATTCGCTTGCACTCCCTTTTGTATAGTAAATGAATAGATGTATTCATTTGTGAAAAGTAGTATCCAAAGGAACTTCCATTCAAGATTTAAAAAACTAATTAACGGCCTGTATGTCGACATATACAAAACAAGCATGTCAACTTATCCTTGTAATTTTTGAAAATACTTCTCTTTTAATTTTTTTTTGAAAATCCTTTACTTTGTAAAATAATTTCAACATAGTTTTTAAATATTTTGAATTCTAAAAAACTTTTATAAATTTAAAAATGTATTTTCAAATTAAAATAATTTATTTTTATTTAAAATACCCAAGTTTAGAAATTAGAGATTAAGATCAGAGATTGCTATCAAGAACTTCAATAATATATTCTAATGCTCTAAACACTAAATTGTAACCTTGGAATCTTCATTTTTTTCCTTTGAACTCATGAGTCCTCATATCTTTATCTTGAGTCTTTATAATAGACAGTCTTTGATTCAATACCTCTGTAATATTCTACATTATATACAATATAACTTGAGAAAAACATTAGTATCCATAGTTATATGGTTGTTGTCATCAAAATCAATAACGGAGGTATTAACAAAGGAAAGGTCTAGATTTGGATCTAGATCTAAGTTTGAATTAGTAAGAAAGAATGAGTAAATTATGGTAGACTTCTTCTCCCCTTTCTCTTTATAAATGCTGAACCAAACTCATTCATTTTTATACCTTTGACTCCTCCCTAGTTTGGCTTCCATCTCCAAGCCCTATAGCCTTTGACCAAACTCCATGACCCCAACAACATCAAATATAAAATAAATTCAAGTGTTTGATTCGGTAATAGCAATATCAGGTAGTGATTCAAGAAATCTAAGAGACGGTTCATAAACCGAGGTGTAACAAAGCACGGGATCTGTTCAGGAATAATTCCATTTTATATTATTCATTCAGAATGTTCAACTCTGACTCAAGTTCATATATATGTAAATATTTCAAAGCTCTACTATTAAATTTACTTTAAATTTTTTTGTACATAATTATTTAAAATAGAATTAAAAAATGAATTTTATTTTGACCATACTTATATATACATATATATAAATATTTTATGTAAAACATATTTTATAATATATAAAATAATATACATATATATAATTATTATTTTCGATAATCTTATGTATATAATCGGTTTTATATGTGAAACAATAATTGTGTCACCAGCTCACGGCTATTAAAAACATTATTTTTATCTATTTTAAATTCGACCAAGTAAATGCATATATTTAGTTATAATATATTATATAACTATTTTATAAAAATTAATATAAATACATATGTATATATATTATTACATGCCATAATAAAACAATCATATATTAAAATTTTAATTTATTTAACATAATAATTTTAGATATTTGAATTTTTCATTAATATTTTTTGTTATTTGAAATAGTAAATTATTTGAATTAAAATATTTTAACTAAGTTGGTTCTGATTTTAAATTAATACATTCTATTGTTTGCATATTCAAACAAATATATTTAAAATTTAAATTATTAATCGATTTTAAATTATAATTAATATATATATATATATATAGTTCTATAATTATGTGGTAATGTATATTACATATACATATGCATATTTTTATCCATCTTTTAAACCAAGCAGCTTTCAAATAAATTTAGACATCCGAAAGTAGACGAAATGGTTCAAGGACTTAGGAGGCAAGCTTGGAATGGTGAAAGAAGGGACTTCAAGAAGTTAAAGTGTAAGATCGGTAAAAAAAAGAGGTTGGTACCGACATGATTTCATGTCGATATCGTGTCCTTTTGGGGGCTTTGCTTGTCTCTTGTGTATTGGTCAAGGGATATATGGCTACAATGGTCGTCCTTTTGTCCATATCTCAAGAAGTGATTAAGCAACTCAAAAGGCAGTGTAAAAAAGGGTAAGTACTATATGTCCTAGAACATCTCGATACCGAGTTGAATTCAAAGGTAATAGTGACCGTGGCTTGAAGACACGAAGAAGTAAAAGTGGAAAATATGCTTTGCACTAAGCAACTCATGTTGATACCGACATGACTATGGACATGAGGAACTTCGTCTTGCCTCCTACTTTCTCAAATCTGAAGGTTTATCAAGTCTTCATTGATTTGGCGACTTTGGTAGGCAATTCTCCTATAAATAGCAAGCCTAGAGCAACCATTAGAGGAATGTTGGACCATTGTCTTCTTCATCTTCTATCTATACTTAAGTTTTATCACCTAGGAGCTGTCTAAATCTGTTCAAACTGGTAAAGCTCTTGTGATTGTGATAACATCAATCTATATAAGAATTAAGTATACTTAGGCCATGGAATTTGCTGAACCACTATAAATCAGTGTGGTCTTACTATTTTCTTGTTATTTCCTACTAGTTCAACTCGTTTTCATAAATTTTGGGGTGTTGTGCCGCTTTTTGGCCTAATATATTTAGTGCTTTCCCCAAGAAAGAGTTTCTTTGGCATATCTCTAGTTGTCTATTGTTGATTAGAGTGTCTAAGACCCAGATCTAGAAGGTTTTTGTAGTAGATTTAAAGGATTTTCCTATCTGGAGTAATGGTGCTACGGTGATCTAGAAAGTTTGGAGATGTGGTTAATGGAAAAGTTAAAGCTTTTTACCACATTGAAGAGACTAACCAACTGGTAACTCCTTTTCCAAGACCATATGCCTCTAGGGAGATTGTCTCGAGGATGGAGTTTGACAGGTTAATGATCAAGTTAAGCCAGAGGATGATGGACAACCAGAAAGCGTCCCTAGATTAGATGGATGCTAGTATTGCCTTCTTAACCCAACAGTCCCAAAGGTAGAGGAGTAGCTGTAGAGATGCAGAAACTTCAAGTTTTGAAGAAGAAAGTTCCTTATCAACTGATCAGAATAGGAGGGACAGGAAGTAAAAGATAAAGGCAAAGACTGTAAGGGTAGTAGGGAGGAACAATGGAGGAAGTAGCCAAGTTTCAGGCAGAGGAATCCATATTGGTACTATTAAACGAGTTTTTAACCAAGTAGAATTCAACCAGATGTAGAGGTCAAGATGAAGATGAAACGACTTGAAAACATGGAAATACGATTACAAGGGTGAAAGAGTGGAACTCAAGAAAACTCATCGATTTTTGAGCTAAGTCAACAAGTCGGTAACGAGAGGTTTACTCTCAGTATGGAAAGGTTATTTCCTTCCCTTTTAGATTCACAAACCTCACATGCTTCAAGCTCGATCTCAACCTCTTGTGGTCAAGTGCTTTTCTCAAAGTTTAGACAAGCAACTTCAAGGATTAATGCGGCGAAAGAAAAGAAAGTAGGATAGTTCAAATGTTTTCGGGAGAACCATCAGAATACTCCCAAATACTATGAAAATGAACTTGAAACACATTAAGTAGGAGATAAAAGAGCGAGGGAGGTGCAAGAGTTGCCTTTGCATAAGTCAATTCCTGTTGGTACCGAGAGCTGTCTCTTAGTGAGAGGTTTTTATGACCTTTGGGCCCCACCTGATCACTTGTATGGTATTGGGCTTCTCCCTGACTTCAATGCAAGTGGGTTCCTGAATATATGCACCTATTTCTCTATAAATATCAACCCTCAATACTTAGAAAGATGCAAAATAGCGATGAAAATTTCTGATGTCATTGTAATGCCGAAAAGGTAGGACGTTTGTAACAACCCGCATATTTATCGAGTTTGTATTTAAACATTAACTCGTTAATCGGATTTTGGTCCGAAAAGCTACTTTTTGCAAATGGTCAAATTAGGACTCGAGACCACTTCCATTGAGTTCGAAATGTCGTTTACAACTTTTTTTAGGTATAAACATCGATAGGTTTGGAGTTAGTGAAATTTCACTAACTTTTCCCACTTTGGACTTTGGGTTAGTTTAGCCTATTAAGCCCAAGTTCCAACCCCTTTCTCCTCACTCTTCATAAATTTCCTAACTAACTCAAGCTTGGGCATTAATGGTGAAAAGAATTGGAAATTAAAACTCCAAGCACAAATTCAATTGCAAATCCAACATTCAACTCCAAATTCAAGTAGAAGATATTGGATTCAAGCTTTGGATTGCTTCTCCTTGCTTCTCCTTGCTTTCAAGCTTCATCTTCATAAATTTTAGTGCAAAGGTGAGATTTTTATCTCACAATTCTAGTCTATATCTATCTTGGGCTATTGGGAATGCATCCCTATCATGTTTGCATGCACATTTGCATTTGGTTTGGATTGGATTGGCGAAAAACTCCACTTTTTAGTGTTTTGGGGTGAATTTCTGGCTTAGGTCGCTCTGTCCCCCTTAGGGCGCCCAGCATCTATAGGTCGTTTGCGTGGAAAAGTCGTCACCTTCATTTGGGTCATTTCTGGCCTTAGCCCATTCGCCCACCATAGGTCGTTAGGCCTTAGGTCGCTTGGAGTTAGGTCGTAGGTCGGCAGGTCTTCAGCTCGCACGCATTGAAAAGGCGCGTCTGGAGTTAGGTCGTTCGCGAGTTAACGTTAGGTCGTTTGCGTGTTAGCGCCCTAGGTCACTCGCGTATAGCTCGTTCGGAGTTAGGTCGTTAGGCCTTAGCTCGTATGGCCTATGCAATTTGGTTAGGTCGTTCAACCTCAACACCTTAGGTCGTAAGACCTTAGGTCGTACCCCTTAGGTCGTTAGACCTTAAGCCTTCACTATTGGAACTCGTTAGGTCGTAGCAACCATAGGTCGTAGGTCGCTCACACGGAGTTAAGTCGTAGGTCGTCTCCGACCTTATATCGCTCAGCCACGTTTCACTTTAAGTCGTTAGGTCGTTTGGACCTTGTTTCCAGTTAGATCGCAAGACCCTTAAACCGTTAGGTCACTAGGTCGCGATCTTTTAGGTCGCGTCTCCTTTAGGTCGCGCCTCTTTTAGGTCGCGTCTCCTTTAGGTCGCGCCTAATTTAGGTCGCATCTCCTTTAGGTCGCGCCTCTTTTAGGTCGCGTCTCCTTTAGGTCGCTCGGCCATTGTGTTAGGTCGCATGAACCCTTAGGTCGTTAGACCTCATTTTGCTTTAGGTCGTAGGCCGCTTGTCTTCACTTAGGTCGTACCGTTTTGGACGGGGCGCTGCCCCGCACCCCGCCGGGGGCGCTGCCCCCTGGACCCCCGCGACCTGACCGGGCAGGTCGAACCCCGTAAGCGGTGGCGTTGCCCCCGCACCCCCACCTTGAGGGGTTGCCACCCCCCTGGACCCCCCCTCCGTAGGGGATCTTATCTGAAAAACATTGAGCTGATTTCCTTGGATTTTATTCACATCTCCGTTTGCGATTTTTGTGACTGATTGTTTCTACAATTGCTTCTGTGTTTTGTCACTTTATAATATAAAGGTTTCAATACTAGTAGTAAATATCAAAACTCTTTTAACAAACAATTTCAACTCTATTTTTAATAACAAAGCTCTTTTCTTAAAACCGTTTTCCAATCTATTAGTATATACAAGCCTTTACCTCACTCGGATGAGAAATCTAATTAAACGACTTAGTAAAACAAGTGGTATGAAACGCTTGCGTTCACTTCGTCGGTTAATTCTTGGACTTGTTCGATTGAACCTCTTGTGACAATTTTATTAGTGAAGATTTACAGTTTGTTCGTAAATATTTAAGTTAAGCAAGTGGTTATGGGACATGAAGCTAAACTTCTATATTTACTAGCTTAGTGTAATTGACACTTCTCGTTGATCTTGATGATCGCTTTATGAATTAGACTAGCAATTGCGCGATGTCTCTTTCATTGCAAGGTTAGACTAGACACCACTTGTGTGATTCCATTCACACATACCTTTCTGCTTTTTGGTTAGTCTTGACCTCAATCTGTGTGATTCCATTCACACATGCGGGGTAGCTCCCCATAGTCTTCGGACCGTCATGTGATAGGCCTCTTTCCCTTTTTATGATTTCTGGATTTCTCGTGTTGATTTCTGGAATTTATGTCATTGACTTGTTATGAGTACAAGTTTAGGGTATGATGCCCTCTTCGAATCTTTGAGAAGATTCTTGTGATATTGATTATCTCTTATTGATTGATCTTCTGTTGATCATTATTTACATACTTATAGTGGTATGTCGTTATGGATGTTTATGTTTCTGCCATATCTTTTATGTTATATCATGTCATCTGATATTTATAGCTAGACAGATCCGTTTATTATTTTCTTAAATACTACTCGGGTCAGACCGAGATGTTACAGGTACTTCTGCTTGACTTCTTCCCAGGGATTCATCACTCTGACTTTTGGCTAACTGTTTAGATTAGCAGTTTTTGTTGTATACACTTGAGATATAGACTCATAGTTGTATTCTTTTGTATAGCACGTGTTGCTATTCTTTTGTATTATCGTGGATCTTATTGACCACTACTCTGATGTACACTTTCATGTGTTAGTTATATATTCATATCTTCTTCCGCCTTTGTAATATGGATATCTGTGACTGATTTGTGATATGATTATTTCTATGTTTGTTTCCGAAGATTATTTATAGCCACCGTGTGATAAGCAATTACATGGATGGTCGCTCCTCAACAGCCTTATTCTCCGTGCTAGTTGACAGCACTACTCCGGAGTGTTCTTGGCTAGCGTGGGTATAGAGGTGGGGCGTCACAACGTTATTATGGCGTCGGAAAGTCTAACGAAAAAATGGCGTCGGAATGGCATAGGAAAACGATGTTGAGATTGTGACGCCAATTATTTACCCGACAAAGAGTAAAAATGGCATGAAGGTGTTGGAAAATACCGATGCCTTGGTTATTTCTGTTGTGTATATAAATGGCATCGAAAAGGCGTCAGTATTTTCCGTTGACATTCCAATGCCTTTTTTGTTTACCCTCACTTCCTTTACTTTTCCATAATAACTTACATATATTATATAATTTTAGTAAACAACATTACATAGTTTCCAAACTATATATATATATATTTCAATTATTTAAAAATTACATATTTTGTATTTTAATAATATATATATTATTATAATTTAAATACTATTTATTATTTAGTTCATATTATATATACTAGTATGGGCCCGTGCTTTGCACACGGGTTGTTTGTATTATTGTATACATTGATATTTTGTTTGAGCGCAAACATGTAAATGGAAAGTAAGGGTATTTTTGGAATTTCAAAAAGACACGGAGTAAACTAGTTTAATGAATTTTCTTTATTAGCAGTATGGATATATATTCAAATTTATGAAATCGGACCGTACACATTCATTACCATATGAGAAATTTAAGTATAAAATTTCTTATAATTATGTGCCGTTTGACCATCCATCTTGTCGTAGTAAATACTCCTACGTGTAAGTTGATTATTAAAGTAATCAATTAGATCATGGAATCCTATACCTATTGGAAATGACCCAGCTCTAATAGAAATTCCCACTTACATTAGATATTTCTAAAATCTCACCATACACATTCGTTTATACCGTTTGAGAAGTTTAAATATGCGATTACATGTAATTATGAGTCGTTTTGACTATCCATCTTATCATATGAATATATTTTTGGATATTAGTTGATTACTGAAAATTACTGATAACTTATGGGATCGTGATTAAACTAACTTGCAATAACATGAAATTTTACACTTGAGCATTCATGACAACAATGTCTTTTCTCAATGGTTGAATTTCAGTTTTTTAAATGTGGATAAGTTTGTTGTTTCAAACTGGTTGTTTTTAATATAAGTTATGTAAGTTCTATTGGAAAATTCCAGTTTAATTGAAATTGTTATATTTTTTGACACAGTTAATGATATAAAATCATTAATTCGAATTCAATGATTTTTAAAAGAACACAAAAAATTTCGTTTATTATTTTAGAATTTGCAAGTATTGTCAAATATAGAAGGCGTCCAAAGGACGATGGTATTTTGGGATACCTTTCTGCGCCCTTTGTGTCCTTCCTCAAATAAACACCAACCCACGTATTATCTAACTTTCATCATATGTTTCCCAAAAAATAGATCCTTCATGCCCTAACACCTAAATTAAATCACTCATGCAAATGAAAAAAAGAGGGAAGAAAATGGCATGCGACGGGAGAAGAAGGGGCGACTAGATAAGGGAGGCACGATAGTAGGTTCCTGGAAGGACCAGGTTGATCCGAGCCTCTAGCCATGGAATTGAAGGAGAGAACTGATGACTGATGATGAACTCAGAAAGAAGAAGAAGAAGAAGAAGAAGAAGAAGAAGAAGAAGAAGAAGAAGAAGAAGTAGAAGTTACTTATGTGCACGTGCACATGTGAATTGAGAACCAGAAGAAAAAAAAAATCAAATGAAGTTTTATAATGTAACAGTATGTAAACTCGAAGTTTATAGCAATGAACTCGAAGTTGATAACAGGAGTAAACAGGAATTTCTCGAAGTAGACATGATTCACAGTTTGTATTGATTTGCTCAAGAATGAAAAAACAGAATTGTTTTGTTACTAACAACTACAGAAGTTGATTTCAAGAATGTATTATTTTGCAAGAAATGCTCAGATTAACTAAGGAAATAAGGAACTGGAATGTAAACAAAAATTTGAACTACAGATTACTAAAGCTGAAATTAAAGAAAGGGATTACCAACTAAAAAAAACTGTATTTAACCAGAAAATAGCATTCAAAAAACAGGAAGAGGAACACAACTTGCAGAATTAAGGAAACAGGGAACTAAAAATCAAGAACAGAAATTTTACTTCAAGAAAGAGACAGAATTGTACAAGGAAAGTAGTAACTTTAACTTTAAGAATTGAAGCATGACAGTAATATTCTTGTTCTTCCAACAAAAGCAACTCAAAAATATTTGGAAATCACAGATTGGTATACAGTGGATTCAAGAAAAATTAACATAAAGAAACAAGTTTGTAGTGGATTGAAGATTCAAGAATTATGACTTAACTTGTGAAAGAAGAAAAAGAAGACAACAAAACACATCAAGTTCAACAGCAGAAAGAATTGAATTCAACAAGAATGTAATTTCTTCTGACATCAATAGCATAGAAGTGAATATATTGATATGAGGAGATAATTTCTTACTACAGTAACAAAGAAAATTTGATTTTATTACCATGAAATTCCACACACCCTCGGTTGTTTGTACAATCATATTTATATACATCGGTAATGGCCTAGATAAAAACACTTAATCCAATATTAATCCACTGACCCAATTACCCACAACGCACAACAGTTTCACAACACTACAAAACTAACAATACCTAGATAACTAAGGTTGCACGTGCAAACATGCACATTCGTTCAATTCTTTCCTCGGTTCATATTCACCAGAATTAGCTCTCCCTTGTTAATATTCACCAGAATTTGCTATGCCTTGTTAATATTCACCAGAATTAGCTCTGCCTTGTTGATATTCACCAGAATTCTTCCTAACCGATGTCTTTGGCCCTGCACGCTCCTCCTGCAAACCTGCAAACGGTCTCATTATGGTCTGGTTTTTACAATTCCCTTCTTCTTTGAGAATAAACCTTGTCCCAAGGTCTAGTGTCGGGAATCTCTTAATCAACGGCCAATAATCTTCCCATGTTGCTTCATCCCTAGGCCTGTTCTTCCACTTGATTAGTACTTGTACCATTGATTGATTATCTTTGGGGACTAATCTTCTTTCTAGAATTTCCTCAGGTTGATCCACTATTTCTTCTACGTAACTAGGCACATCTTCTTGTATTATCAAGCCTTCACTGATTTTCTTCTTCAACTGAGAAACATGAAAAACAGGGTGTATTTTGGCATTAGTAGGTAATTGTAATTTGCAAGCTACGCTTCCTATTCTCTCCTCAACTTGATAAGGCCCATAATATTTAGGTGATAATTTGTGAGTTTTCTGAAGCCTTACAGTAAGTTGCCTATAAGGTTGTAGCTTCAAATACACCCAATCTCCCCTTCGAATTCTCTATCTGATCTTCTTAAATCTGCATATTTCTTCATTCTATCTTGAGCTAATTTCAAACTGTCTTTCAAAAACTCCAGAGCTACATCTCTTGAATATAACTCCTCTTCAACTCTTTCTACTTTTGCAGAATTTGGGACATACGACAGTAAATTTGGTGGATCAATACCATATACTGATTTAAATGGGGTAGTATTAGTGGAAGTCTTCCAAGTGGTATTGTACCAAAACTCAGCTAAAGTTATCCATCTCGACCATTCTTGAGGCTTGTGGCAAACAAAGCATCTTAAGTAGCCTTTAAGAATTTTGTTAATTACTTCAGTTTGACCATCACTTTACGGATGGTATGCGAGCTATACTTCAAACTGCTGCCCTATGGTTTAAAAATTTCCTTCCAAAAATTACTTGTAAACAATACATCTCTATCACTCACAATGGTTTTGGGCATCCCATGTAGCTTGAACACTCCATCGAAGAAGATTGACGCAGCGGATATACGAAAAATGGATGAAATGGTGAAAAGTTGAATCGATGGATTGAAAATACCTAAGTGCCCAAATCCGTTGATCTCAAGAGATACTGTATTCTAGCTATCTCCAACACGTTGATCATGCATGATACCGTGTTAAAATATCTACGATTCTTCTACGTTGATCTCGCACACGAGATTCCGTGAATCGGCTTCAAATCCGTTGATTCGAGCGCACTCGAATAACCGAAAATGGAGAAAGGAGACAATGCTCAACTTCCAATTTTAAAGGAGGCACAAAGCACTCAAACAAAAGTTTATTCAAAATCAACTAACTTTACAAATGACACAACCCCGCTATTTATAGAGTTTTACAACACAGGTCGGCGACCTAACAAGCATGACCTAACAGACCCACGAGCTAACACATGCGACTTAACACAACAACACACCAATTACAACGGTAGAGACTTACGATTTAACAACCTAAGAAACAACATCATATGAGTTAACAAATTTACAACAACATATATGCGACGTAAGACTCACGCGACCTAAGAACAGCACGCCAATAGGAAGTTTGAGCGACTTAAATTGGCGCGTGACCTAAGAGATCCGTGTTTCAACATCAGGAACTTGCGACCTAGAGTGAGCGACTTAACGAAAAGCGGCTTAAGACGCTAGGTCGCTAGCAACCTAAGAAAGCGGCGAACAACTGGAAATCATGTAACTTGGTAGGTCGTAGCTTGATAAGGTCGTAGCTCGTAGAGTTAAGACAGGCGGCATTCCCTGTAGTATCTTCCTTCCTCTCTTTCTCGATAGGTCGCTAGGTCGTTCGCGACCTAAGATACACAACTTAGCACAGCGCGCTGCATCATCCTTCCCTGGTTGACAAGAATTCATCCTCGAATTCACACTTTCCTCTTCTTCGACGAGCTCATCCTCATGATACGGAATCAAAAGTTTGACATTGAAAACATCAGAAGTATGGATATGGTCCGGCAATCTCAACCGATAAGAATTGTCATTGATTTTCTTAACAATTTCTATTGGACCAATCTTTCGAGCTTTCAACTTGTTATAAGTTCCAACTGGAAAACGATCCTTGGTCAACACTGCATAAACAAAATCACCTTCTTTGAAGTCCACACTCCTTCATTTCTTATCTACCAGTTGCTTATACTTCTCATTTGACTTAAGCAATCGTTCATGAACAATTCTGTGGCACTTTTGTAACTCATTCACGAAATCACAAGCTCGTTTAGCCACCCCTTTCTGAAATGGAACTATCGATAACTCCAACGGTCCCTTCGGAATTGCTGAATATACCACTTGAAATGGACTGAATCCAGTACTTCGATTAACTGCATGGTTGTGTGCGAATTCAGCTTGACATAACTTCACATCCCAGCTCTTCAAATTATCTTTCACAAGACATCTCAACAAGTTTCCCAAAGAACTGTTCACTACTTCCGTTTCCCCATCAGTTTGTGGATGATGGGCGCTACTAAAATTTAGCTTAGTCCCAACCATCTTCCACGGACTCAACCAAAAATGACTTAGAAAACGAGTATCCCGGTCACAAAATATGGTTTCAGGTAGCCCATGTAGTCGATAAACCTCTTTGAAAAATAATTGAGCAACACGGACTGCATCAGCTGTCTTCTTACAAGCTATGAAATGTGCCATCTTCGAAAATCTGTCCACCACAATATATATAGAATCGTTCCCTCATTGAGTTCTTGGCAAACCCAAAACAAAGTCCATGCTAATATCAACCCATGGTCTAGTAGGCACCGGCAATGGCATATACAATCCTGCATTCGTAGTTGTCCCTTTGGAAACTTGACATATGTGACATCTCTCCACAAATCTTTCAACTTCTTTCCTTATGGAAGGCCAAAAATATGATTGAGAAATTAACTGCAAAGTACGATCTCTTCCCACATGACCTTCTTCATGCAATTCTTTCACAATCTTCAATCGCAAACTGCACTTTGGTATACATAATCGATTTCCTTTGAATAGAAAACCATCTACCAACACATACTCGTCCGACTTTCCTTTCTTGACTTCATCTACAATCTTAGCAAAGTAAGGATCTTCAACAAACAATTCTAGGAGTACATCAAACCCTGTCACTTCAATTCTCATCGTAGTCAACAAATGATTCCTTCTACTCAATGCGTCTGCCACACGATTTGTAGCTCCCGACTTATGCTTTACCAAAAATGTAAACTGTTGCAAGTATGCAATCCATGAAGCATGCCTGGCTGCAACCTTATCATGTCCTTGCAAATGTTTCAAGGCTTCATAATTAGTATACAACACAAACTCTTTATGAAACAAATAGTGTCTCCAGTGCTTTATGGCTTGGACAATAGCATAGAACTCCAAGTCATAGGTACTGTATCTTGTCTTGGCTCCAGAAAGTTTCTCGCTAAAATAAGCAATTGGTCGACCCCTCTGACTCAACACCCCTCGAATTCCAACTTTAGATGCATCAGTATGTAATTCAAATAGCAACTGAAAATCAGGCAAAACTAGAATTGGTGCTGTCGTCAAAAGTTCCTTGATTCGCTCAAAAGCAAATCCCACTTCCTTTGACCATGAAAACTGCTTGCCCTTCATATAATCAGTAACAGGTGCCATCACGCTACTGAAATGTGGAATAAACCTTCGGTAGAATGATGCTAAACCATGAAAACTTCTAACTTTTGTTATCGTCCTGGGTTGTGACCATTCCTTGATTGCTTCAACTTTATTCTGATCCACCTGTATTCCTCCTTCAGATAAAACATATCCCAGAAATAAAACACTTCGAGTCATGAACACGCACTTCTTTGTTGCCGTGTAAAATTTCTCCTGACGAATATCATCAATAGTTCCCGCAAGTGCTGTAGATGTTCTTCTGTGCTTCCACTGTATATCAATATATCATCAAAATATACCACCACGAACTTTCCAATAAACGGTTGAAAGATCTGGTTCATCACTTGCATAAAAGTACTAGGCGCATTCGAAAGACCAAATGGCATGACTAGCCACTCATACAACACTTCCCATGTCTTGAATGCGGTCCTCCATTCATCCCCTGGTCGAATTCGAATCTGATGATACCCACTCTTCAGATCAATCTTTGAAAAGATAGCAGCTCCGCTCAACTGATCTAACAAATCATCTAATCTAGGCATCAGAAATCTGTACCTCGCTGTAATCTTGTTTAGTGCTCGACTATCTGTACACATTCTCCAAGTTCCATCCTTCTTTGGCACTAACAAAACTGGTACTGCACAGGGACTTAAACTTTCTTGTACGCTCCCTTTTTCAAGTAACTCCTCCACTTGCCTTCTCAACTCTTCGTGCTCCTTTGGACTCATTCTATAGTGTGGTCTATGCGGTAACAAAGCTGCCGGAACAAGATCACTCTGATGTTGTATGTCTCTCAACGGTGGTAACTCTGTTGGCAATTCTTCAGGAAATACATCTTCAAACTCCTTCAATACTGGCTTAACTTCTTCAGGAATTTCAACCGCTTCACTACTTTCACGTCCAATAAACAGAAATACTTCAGGCTCATCCTCCACTTCCTTGACAAATTCCTTCAAAGATAACAGAGTCTTTAGTTCTTCAATCTCCTCCAACTTACTTTCATCTTGTTGTCGCTTTTTAGGAACTAAAGTGATTTTGGCGCCCTCGAACATGAAACTATAGCAGTTAGTCCTCCCATCATGTTGCACAGCTCTATCGTATTGCCACGGTCTCCCCAACAACAAATGACATACATCCATATCTACCACATCACACCAAATATCATCTTTATACTTCTTTCCGATGGAAAAAACTACACAGGCTCTTCGATTAACCTTCACTTCCCCACCTTTCCTCAACCACTCTAATTTGTAAGGTTTGGGATGCTTCTCTGTCTTTAATGCTAACTTCCTTACAACTTCTGAAGAGATGATGTTATCACAACTTCCTGCATCAATAACAAACTTACAAACCCTACCCAAAATAGTGCATGTTGACTGGAAAATATTACTCCTCAACCAGCTAGTCTCCTCTTCTTGCTTTGGTGTCAAACATGATCTCCTCATCATTAAAGAATATCCTTCATCTCCCGCCAATAATTCTTCCTCCTCCTCAACTTGTGGTGAATTGGAACATTCTATTTCTGCATCCTCATCCTCAACCTCAGCAACCATCACTCGCTTCTTAGGCTTCGGACATTCATCGCTCTTGTGACCAAACTCCTGACAGTTATAACACTTGAAATTGTTGTTGACATTGGTCTTAGCAACTTCATTGACAATCGATTTACTAACAGCCTTGGGAATATTAGTATTGCTACTAGCCCCTTTCACTTGATTGTTGGAATTCGTAAACACACCACCTCCTCTTCTACCTTGCTTCTCCCAAGCTAGAGCCTTCTGGTGTGCTTCAGCAACGGATCTTGGATCAAACATATTCACCATATCCTGAATTTGCATTCTCAACCCTCCAACAAATCTAGCTGTCAACTGTTCCTCCGTCTCCATGATATCGTTTCTAGCAATAAGTTGATAAAACTCATCTGCATAATCATTTACCGACTTGGTCCCTTGTCTCAGGTTCTGTAAGCGCTGATACATAAGAGACTGATAATTATAAGGTAAGAAAGTAGCTTTCATCAACGTCTTCATCTTCTCCCATGAAACAATCTTCGATTTTCCCATTCTTTCCTGTGTAAGTTTAGTTTGCTACCAGCATGCCATAGCTCTTCCCCTCAATCGTGTAGCAACCAACTTAACTCTATGATTCTTGGGTACTTTCTTGAAGTCAAAAATTTCTTCAACATTTGATAACCAATCCAAAAACTCTTCCGCTATCATTCCTCCTTTAAATTCTGGAATCTCTGTTTTCATCCCCGACTCCCATTTACGATCATCTTCTATATCCATATATTGATTTCGCATTTGGCCTCGATGTCGATAATGAATACTACCTCTATCACCTTCTTCATCATAATCAAATGTACTTCAGTATCGATCTCGACCATCAACATCTCTATAACCATGCATATCTCTTCTACTATGTCTTTCAGCATCATGATATGGTTCATCTCCGAACTCACGTGGAGTTCTTCTCTATTCACCTCGATACTCATGGTGTTCTCTTCTCATGGAAACTGATGATTCTCTTCTTTCACGACAAGATTGTGGTGACACCCTCCTCACTTCCGCAACCGATGGCGAAACTCTGTTTCCTCCATGGTTCGAGACTGGTGACCTTCTCCTTTGACTTTGATTCATGTCATTCATCAATTTCTCTAACTTCCCAATACCTTCATCAAACTTTTCATTGATATGTTGTTCCATTTGCTCGGCTTCTTGTCTACGATACACATCTTCAACATTTTGAAATCGATTAGCTCGTCTCGGAGGCATTGTCAAATCTTCAACAAATCCAAACACCCACTTCAATAACTCTCGGCCTGCACTTACTTGGCTCAGCTTTGAACAAACTTATCAACAAACAATCTTCAATACTTTAACTCGGCTCCCAATAGGCTCGGCTTAGCTATGATTGGCTAGTTTAGCTCTGATACCAAACTGACGCAGCGAATATACGAAAAATGGATGAAACGGTGAAAAGTTGAATCGATGGATTGAAAATACCCAAGTGCCCAAATCCATTGATCTCAAGAGATACCGGATTCTAGCTATCTCTAACACGTTGATCGCGCACGATGACTTGTTAAAAGATCTACGATTCTTCTACGTTGATCTCGCGCACGAGATTCCGTGAATCGGCTTCAAATCCGTTGATTCGAGCGCACTCGAATAACCGAAAATGGAGAAAGGAGACAACGCTCAACTTCCAATTTTAAAAGAGGCACAAAGCACTCAAATAAAAGTTTATTCAAAATCAACTAACTTTACAAATTTCACAACCCTGCTATTTATAGAGTTTTACAACACAGGTCGACGACCTAACAAGCATGACCTAACAGACCCACGAGCTAACACATGCGACTTAACACAACAACACACCAATTACAACGGTAGCAACTTACGATTTAATGACCTAAGAAACAACATCATACGAGTTAAAAAATTTACAACAACGCATATGCGAGCACGCCAACATGAAGTTTGAGCGACTTAAACTGGCGCGTGACCTAAGAGATCCGTGTTTCAACATCAGGAACTTGCGACCTAAAGTGAGCGACTTAACGAAAAGCGGCTTAAGACGCTAGGTCGCTAGTGACCTAAGAAAGCGGCGAACAACTGGAAATCATGTAACTTGGTAGGTCGTAGCTTGATAAGGTCGTAGCTCGTAGAGTTAAGACAGGCGGCATTCCCTGTAGTATCTTCCTTCCTCTGTTTCTCGATAGGTCGTAGGTCGCTAGGTCGTTCGCGACCTAAGATACACAACTTAGCACAGCGTGCTGCATCAAAGATTGTGGCCACTTCTTTAGCTGTGTAAGGATGACTTAAAGGGAAGAAATGTGCATATTTACTAAGTCTATCTACAACAACATATATAATAGTATATCTTTGACTTCGTGGCAGACACGTGATAAAATCCATAGAGATATCCATCCAAATTTTTTCTGGAATAGGAAGTGGCTGCAAGAGTCCAGGAATAAGTATATTCTCTCCTTTATTTCTTTGGCATTCATCATAGTTTTTTACATATTCCTCCACAGTTGTCTTCATTTTTTTCCAGTAAAAAACTTGCTTTAATTTCTTCAAGGTAGCCTTGATTCCAGAATGTACCCCTAACGGAGTGGAATGGTGCTCTGTTACTAATTTTCTGGTAATGGTGTTCAATTGAAGGTCTATTAAGATTTTTCCTTTATGAAAAATTAAATTGTCTACTACTTTATATCTACTACTTGGCAATTCATTCCTATGAATTTTTGCTAACTGCTGCTGATACCAAGAGGAGCTTAGTAAAGTGTTTTTTAACTCTTGCATCCATGGTGATTGTACTACAGAAACTACTTGTAGTTGAGAAGTTTCTTCTTCACTGCCTTCTATTCTTGATAATGCATCAGCCACTCTATTTTCTCTTCCACTTTTGTACTCAACTCTATAGTCAAATCCATGAAGTTTGGCAAGCCACTTGCTCTGCACTGTAGTGTGTAATTTTTGTGTCAAAAGATACTTTAAGCTGTGATGATCAGTTCTAATAATAAACTGTCTACCCATCAAGTACTGCATCCATTTCCTTATAGCTATGATGATGGCTAATAGTTCCTTCTCATATGTGGATAGATTTAAATTCCTGCCATGCAAGGCTTTACTTAGATAAGCTAAAGGTTTTTGATTTTGCAGTAATACAGCTCCTACACCATACTCACTTGCATCACACTCTAAGACAAAGGGTTGTGTAAAATCAGGCATTGCCAATATTGGAGGAGAAACCAAACAATACTTGAGTTTGTTGAAAGCCTCTTTAGCATCTTCATTCCATGTAAATGCATTTTTTTAACATATTTGTCAGGGGTTTAGCAATGGTACCATAGTTCTTAACAAACTTCCTATAATAACCAGTGAGACCCAAGAATCCTCTCAACGCTTTGATACTCTTTGGCAGTGGCCAATTTATTACTGCTTTAATTTTTCTTGGGTCAACAGCTAACCCATTTACTGAAATGATATGACCAAGATACTCCAAGGATTCCTTTGCAAAGCTGCACTTAGACATTTTAATCACTAGATGATTTTGTTTTAGAACCTGAAAAGTGACTAGCAATTGTGCTAAGTGTTCAGTCCACGATTTGATGTATATAAGTATATCATCAAAGAAAATTAACACAAATCTCCTCAGATAAGGTGTAAATATTTCATTCATTAAGGATTGAAAAGTAGAAGGTGCATTAGCCAAACCAAATGGCATTACTGTGTATTCGTAATGGCCATCATGAGTCCTAAATGCTGTTTTATGAATATCTGCTTCATCCATCCTTATTTGATGATAGTCTGACCTTAAATCCACCTTGGAAAATAATTTAGCTCCATGTAGTTCATCAAAAAATTCATCTATCAAAGGAATGGGGAACTTGTCTTTTATGGTCTTAGAATTAAGAACTCTATAATCAATACAGAATCTCCATGTCCCATCTTTCTTTCTCACCATCACTACAGGAGAAGAGTACGATCTATTACTATTTCTAATGATTCCTGAATCTAGCATTTCCTTAATAAGCTTCTAGAGTTCATTTTTAATATGATAGGAGTGTCTATAAGGCTTGATGCAAACAGGTTGAGTGCTTGGTAATAGAGGTATTTTATGATCTTGCAATATGTGTGGAGGAAGGAGTGGTAGATTTGTTGTGATTTCAGGGAATTCTTGAAGAAGCTTTACAATCTCTGATGGAATATCTGGAGTGCCATTTTTAGAAATTTTTGAAGTGCATAGCATTATGGTAATCTGCCCTTGAATGCATTCCTTATTGATGGCTTTCTTACTGACAACTTTCATCTCTTCTTGATGCATTCCTTGCCACATATACTCCTTGTTATTGTATGCGAATTTGACTTGTAATTTCTCAAGATTTAAAGTGACTTCTCCCAGTTTCCTCATCCATTGTGCACCTAGAATCACTTCACACCCTTCTAAAGGAAACAAAAGTAGGTCTAAAGGCATTACACACCCTAGACACTTGAATATTACTTCATGGCACATACCATTACCCCTTACCTTTTCACCATTAGCTACCACCACTTCAAAAACTCGGGATTCCTCAACTTTGAGTTTTAATTTTTTTGCCAAATCCTCATTAATAAAACTGTGAGTAGAGCCTGAATCAATTAGGACATGAACTGATTTTTCTTGTATACTTCCTTTAACCTTTGTAGTTGATAGAGTGGGTATTCCACACATAGCTTGTAATGTGATGGTTAGTGGTTCATCTTCATTGTCTTCAGACTCTACCCATGCTTTAATTCCAACTGCTTTTGTTTGTTCTTCTTCAAACAAAGGCATTACTCCTTCTAATATATATACTTGTGGGTTTTGACACTTGTGATCTCTATGCCACTTTTCTTTGCATCCATAACATAAGTTTTGTCTCCTCATTTCAATTAATTGACTGGGTGTGAGACCCTTGCTTTTTGCTAAAGCTTCCAGCTGAGTATCCTTTTGATTACTGGCAGGGTTTATAGGGTGATTAATGGAATGTCCTTGAGATGGAGTGGAATGGGCATTAGTATTCCTTTGAATATTCATGGTAGGATTTGCTAATTTACTGTTCTTCTTAGTGTAAGTTTGTTTACTTTCATACATCTTTGCCAAAGCAACTGCTTCTTTGAAATTAGTTGGTCTGGTAGTAAGTACATCATACTTCAGTTCTTCTTTTAAACCACCAACAAATCGATCCAGCGCAAATTTTGGTGGTAAAGCTTCTATGGCCATTTGCAATTGTTCAAATTTATTAAGATAATTCAAAACAGTGGTAGTTTGTTTCAATCCTTCCAATGCCTCAAAGGGTTTTTCCATTTCTTCTGGATTAAATCGCACCATAGTTTCTTCTTTAAAAACTTGCCAAGAACAATGATTGGGTACATTATGAACATACCAGTTATACCATTGTAGGGGCTCTTTTTTTAGATAAAAAGAACATATATCCACCCATAATCTCTCGTCAGTTAGATAAAACCTAAAATATTGTTCAACTTGTTGAAGCCAATCTATCACTCTATCTTCATTGTTGAACATAGGAAAGTCCAATTTAAGAGTAGTCAATGGAGTAGTTCTTGATGTGTGATCCGAGTAATAATGATTCGGGTATGGATTTTCTGAGTTAAAAGAGGAATATGGGGGTTCTTGTGGATGACACTGGAAATTAGGATGATTTCTTGGAGGTACAGGAATTCTAGGTGGAGCGGTCGAAAATTTGGAGGATTAGAGGAACAAGGAGGATATGAAGATGGAGGGTAAACATGTACCTGAGGGGGCCATGTTCCGCGTTGATTATGAGTATGAGGTGATTCTTGATAAGAATTTGGAGGCGGCACTACTGATGAAGGTTGATTTTCGAGATGTTGAATGTCTCGAGATAGTACAGTAAGTACATTATGGAATCCTTTAAATTTTGTATCCAATTCTTGCTGAGCTTGTTCAATTCTTCGATTAAAAGCTTCCTACGTTGCCCATGTTGAATCTTGATGTTGTAATGGTGGTTGGCCGGAGTTTTTGTTAGAAGGATCGATCTGAGGAATTGGGGGTAACTCAGGTGGTTGCTCTGATACCAAATTGGAAGGACCTGGTTGATCCGAGCCTCTAGCCATGGAATTAAAGAAAAGAACCGATGACTGATGATGAACTTAGAAAGAAGAAGAAGAAGAAGTTACTTATGTGCACGTGCACATGTGAATTGAGAACCAGAAAAAAAACAATCAAATGAATTTTTGTAATGTAACGGTATGTAAACTCGAAGTTTATAGCAATGAACTCGAAGTTGATAACAGGAGTAAACATGAATTTCTCGAAGTAGACATGATTCACAGTTTGTATTGATTTGCTCAAGAATGAAACAACAGAATTGTTTTATAACTAACAACCACAGAAGTTGATTTCAAGAATGGATTATTTTGCAAGAAATGCTCAGATTAACTAAGGAAATAAGGATCTAGAATGTGAACAAAAATTTGAACTACAGATTACTAAAGCTGAAATTAAAGAAAGGGATTACCAACTAAAAAAAAACTGTATTTAACCAGAAAATAGCATTCAAAAAACAGGAAGAGGAACACAACTTGCAGAATTAAGGAAACAGAGAACTAAAAATCAAGAACAGAAATTTTACTTCAAGAAAGAGACAGAATTGTACAAGGAATGTAGTAACTTTAACTTCAAGAATTGAAGCATAACAGTAATATTCTTGTTTTTCCTGCAAAAGCAACTCGAAAATATTTGGAAATCACAGATTGGTATACAGTGGATTCAAGAAAAATTAACATAAAGAAACAAGTCTGTAGTGAATTGAAGATTCAAGAATTATGACTTAACTTGTGAAAGAAGAAAAAGAAGACAACAAAACACATCAAGCTCAACAGCATAAAGAATTGAATTCAACAAGAATGTAATTTCTTCTGACATCAACAATATAGCAGTGAATATATTGATATGATGAGATAATTTCTTACTACAGTAATAAAAAAATTTGATTTTATTACTATGAAATTCCACACACCCTTAGTTGTTTGTACAGCCATATTTATATACATCAGTAATGGCCCAGATAAAAGCACTTAATCCAATATTAATCCACTGACCCAATTACCCACAACACACAACAGTTTCACAACACTACAAAACTAACAATACCCAGATAACTAAGGTTGCACGTGCAAACATGCACATTCGTTCAATTCTTTCCTCAGTTCATATTCACCAGAATTAGCTTTGCCTTATTAATATTCACCAGAATTAGTTCTGCCTTGTTGATATTCACCAGAATTCTTCCTAACTGATGTCTTTGGCCTTGCACACTACTCCTGCAAACCTGCAAACAGTCTCATTATGGTCTGGTTGTTACAGTTCCACGCCGGTGGTTAGAGATGGTGGTGCGACTGGATAAGGCGACGCTATCGAACGTCAATGTGGAGGTTGGCATGATCAGGATTGAGCTAGATTTTCGCATGCAGTCATGAGGGTGAAAAGGTTGAATTTTCGCCTCAGCGATACTAGGAGAAGGGAAGCGCGTGCGGTGGCTGGCATGCTTATTATGACGACAAGCTTTGGCTAGGAAAAAGACGTGATACCATCGATTTTTATAAGTAAACATCATCCTCTTTAAGTTTTGATTATCTGCGATATGAAAAGCAATAAAGATTAGCAAGAAAATGGGTTAACTTGGTTTAATCACTATGCACAAAATTACTCTGATGTGTATAACTATTTATACAAATGAGTTAACGAGTGTACTTTTCAATAAATTAAAAATAGATCCTCAAAATCAAAATCCCTAAATAGCAAACCTCCACTCCCCCGGCCGCCATTGTGCCAGCATCCGCCCAGCCAAATCCCAAGAAGCCTGCGCTGTGACCGCAACCGCCTTAGTGCCAGCTTTTGCCTCGCTAACCGTGCACCACTTAGTGATGCCTTCCCCTAGCATGGTCGGTAGTTTTCTTATCTTTATATACAAATTTGTAATTAAACTATAAGTTTCAATTCATGTTTTATATTCCAGAATGTGGTACAATCTGTTAGAATTACCAAAAGTGGTTGATGTAATATGACATGAACAGGTAAAAAAATACCAAATGAGCACATAAACTTGATGTGAATAACCTGTGTCCCAGAGTAAGAATGTGTGCATAATAAATGAAAATGCATCACTCGTTAGCGCTTATTGTTGTAATCTAGTGGATAGTTTGATAGGCATTGCTTAACTATAACAACACTAATCTGTAGGTTGTTAGTTGGCTAGTGTACTAAAACAGATAGCACGCTGCAATAAACTCGTCGCACAAGTTTATTAATTAGAATTCCACTACGCTGGAATTCTGTATTAGATAAGTATAACAATAAGTTACGTTGTAAATATATTACAACAGCAACCTTATACTATTGTAAGAAATAGTACAACTTATAAACGAGAAAGATTACAGTGAATCTAACCAGTATATAAAGGAAATTCCGTCTGAGGCTTGTCGTAATAATTTCCTTAAGAATTTTATTTCAAAACTCTCCCAAGATACAACAGACGTAATCTGCACGAGATTGTAATGAGTATGTCAACTCTGTGATATATATGGAATATTGAGCAGTAGAGCAAAGAAGTAGAAGAAATTAGATTGGAATCGGATGAGAATGTGATCAGTATTCTCTCCTATTTATAATTTCGTCCGCATCCCTTCAAACAGTCGCGTCCGCTTGACGGGTCGCACCCGTTGCCTTTTGGTCGCTGCTATTCATTAACGGGTCGAGCCCGCCTGCTACTATTTCGCACCCGCTCGTACCGCCTGGTACTGTTTCGCCTGTACCGCTTCAGTCGGGACGCACCCACTCGCGTTTGGCCGCACCTGTTTGCTTCTAACGGGTCGCACCCGCTACTGTTCGCGTCCGCTTATGAACAGTCGCATCTCCTTAGGAAAAAACCCCGCATCCGTCTTTACCCGCCCGCTTCTCTTCAAATTCCAAGCCCAGTTTCAGACGAAGCCCAAAACCGTTAAACAATGGCCTAGTAAAAAGAATGGTCATTTTAGACCCGTACCCGTACCCGTGCCCGGCCCGGTTCGGTCGGACGGACGGCGGAGGCGGTACGCGCACGTGTGGTGGTGATGCATGATCTCCCTCCTCACAACGAAGCATACGTTTGGGAGCCCCAAGCCCCCAACCTCCACTTGAGAAAGCTATTAATATACTTGGCTTTCTTAGTATATTAGGCGATGTGGGACTTATGTTTGTTATCATTCACTTTGTTTGTTTTAGGAATTCCAACAATCCCCCACATGAATGATAATATACATATCCCCCACACAAAGCGAAATATCACAGTGTACATATGGAATAATGCTTTATCGTGGATAAGTAGATATTTCACTTTGAACTTTCCCTCGTTAAAACTTATCGGATCTACTTGGCTAATCGGTGAATTATTTCATCTTGAACCGTCGGCCTTTATTGTATATCAAGACAATAAGCTTTACGAAGCATTGATTCCGTTCTCATCCAATCTCTTGGTTGTGTTCATTTTGGTCCTGAACAATTTTTGGTTCTGCGAGTGTTTTTAGAGAATAAAAGCTTTTTAATATTCTCATAGAGCCGACCCAGCTCACACTGACATAGGTGATCGCAACCATTAAGAGTATCCTACATATACCCCACTTGTTATTTCCAAGATATGGTCATCATTAAAAAACATAGTTTTAACCTTTAACTACTTCTGTAGGCATGCATTATATTTTGCACCATTGGAATTGAGTAGCACCAAGTCCATACAAATGCATAGCTTCTTGAGTTACTCATAACTGGTTTGCCTATTGATCCTAATCCGTGGGATCTCCAGTCGCTAGGATAGGTTTCCATATAAGGTAAATCTTTTTGGTTTAGGCTTTTAAACCCATTCCCCTCGATGCGCAGTCAATTTTCTCTCTTGATAAACCTTTAGTAAATGGATCCGCTAGGTTATCATTTGTCCTCACATAATCAATGGAAATAGTTCCATTAGAGAGTAACTGCCTAACTGTGTTATGGCGACGACGTATGTGTCGTGATTTGCCATTATACATAAGGTTTTTCGCTCTAATTAGCGCTGCTTGATAATCGCGGTGAATACATATGGCCGTCACAGGTTTTGACCAAAATGGAATATCTTCTAAGAATTGACGAAGCCATTCTGCCTCTTCGCCTGCTTTATCTAATGCGATAAACTCAGATTCCATGGTGGATCGAGCTATGCATGTTTGTTTAGTAGATTTCCATGACACTGCTGCTCCTGCAAGGGTAAAGACATAACCACTTGTGGATTTTGATTCCTCTGAATCTGCAATCCAGTTTGCATCACTATATCCTTCTAAGACGGTAGGATATTTTCCATAATTTAAGGAAAAATTAGTGGTATTCTTTAAATATCCCAACACTCTCATTAGTGCTTTCCAGTGTTCCTTCCCTGGATTACTTGTATACCTGCTTAGTTGACTTACCGCGTAAGCAATATCTGGTCTAGTGCAATTCATCAGATACATTAAGCATCCTATTACACGAGAGTATTCCAGTTGCATTACACTCTCATCGGTGTTTTTATGCAGTACTTGCGATGGATTAAAAGGTGTCCTTACTCCTTTAATTCCATACTCTTGGAATTTTTTAATCACTTTGTCTACATAGTGTGACTGAGATAGTTCAATTCCATTAGGTGTTCTTATTATTTTGATTCCCAAAATAACGTCCGCAACTCCTAAGTCTTTCATATCGAAATTGTTGATTAACATCTTCTTTATAGTCTCTATTACTTTAGTATTAGGACCAAAGATTAGCGTATCGTCCACATATAGACAAATCATCACATATGATTATCCAACCTGTTTGTAATAAACACATTTATTACATTCATTTATACGAAAACCATTTTTCATCATGACACTATCAAATTTTTCATGCCATTGTTTTGGAGCTTGTTTTAGTCCGTATAGTGATTTGACTAATCTATAAACTTTGTTTTCATTTCCTTTGGAAATAAATCCCTCAGGTTGCTCCATGTAAATCTCCTCGTCGAGATTTCCATTTAAGAATGCTGTTTTTACATCCAACTGATGAATCTCTAGATTATAGATGGATGCAATTGCTATTAGCATTTTTATAGAGGTTATTCGTGTTACCGGCGAATATGTATCAAAAAAGTCTACTCCTTCTTTTTGACGATATCCTTTGGCTACTAATCTGGCTTTATACTTGTCGATAGAGCCATCTGTTTTCATTTTTTTCTTGAAAATTCATTTGCAGCCAACTGGTTTGATTCCTGGTGGAATATCAACAATTTCCCAAGTTTTATTACTTAGAATTGAATCAATCTCACTTTGGATTGCTTTTTCCAACATGAGGATTCAGAAGATGACATTGCTTCCTTGTACGTTTGAGGTTCGTGCTCTAATACATATGTAAAAAAGTCCGAACCAAATGTTTTGGAAGTTCTAGCCCTTACGCTTCTTCTTGGTTCAGCATCCTCAATTTCATGATGAGTTTCATCTTTATGCGAATCGTTTGATTCTTCCCTTGTCCTTTTTGGGACATTATTTCCTTCATTCCTTTTGTGCGGAAACACATCATCAAAGAATGAGGAATCTCTTGATTCTATGATTGTATTTTACATGAATATCAGTTATATCAGACTTGAATACCAAAAATCTGTAGGCACTACTATTTTGGGCTGGCCCAAGATAATAACAATCTACTGTTTTTGGTCCAAGTTTGACTCTCTTCGGAGGCGGAACTGGAACTTTTGCCAAGCACCCCCACACTTTGAGGTATTTAAAGCTTGGTTTGTGTCCTTTCCATATCTCATATGGAATTGTTCCCGTTTTATTGTGAGGAACTTTGTTTAATATGTGATTAGACATATTTAAGGCTTCCCCCCACATGGCAGTAATCATGTCTTTTAACGTTCTGTTCTTCCTCTCGGCTACACCATTTTGTTGTGGTGAATATGGAGCTGTTGTTTGATGAACTATACCATTTTCGGCACAGAATTGTTCAAATGGTGATTCATATTCTCCACCTCGATCAGATCTTAGTATCTTGATCTTTTTATTTAACTCATTTTCTACCTCAGCCTTGTATTTTATAAACGCTGTTATTGCTTTATCTTTACAATTTAAAAGATATACATAGCAATATCGCGTATAATCGTCAGTAAAAGTAATGAAATACTTTTTCCCACCTCTTGTAGGTAGTGATTTAAAATCACATAAATCTGTATGTATCAAACCTAATGGTTCGGTGCTTCTGTCAACAATTTTAAATGGTTGTTTGACCATTTTTGCTTCTACACATGTCTCACATTTGTAGTTCTTATCTACTTGGAATTTTGGAATTAATCCCAAGTTTGATAATTTCTTCATTTTTTGGAAGTTTATGTGTCCTAATCTATCGTGCCATAGAATTTCTTGCTCAAGCAAGTAAGAAACTTCAATTTTATTAATAGCACAATCAGAATACATAGATTTATTGCCGCTAACGGCTACGTTTGCCTTAAATAGACCATCACATAAATAACCCCTTCCGATATACATTTCAGCTTTGAACAGAACCATCTTGTCTGATTCGAACACAATTTTGAAACCTTTCTTTGATAGCACTGAGCCGGAGATCAGATTTTTGCGTATGTCTGGAACGTGAAGCATGTCATTCAATTTGACAGTTTTTCCAGAAGTGAACTTGAGGATAACTGTGCCACTGCCTTCGATCATGGAAACTGCAGAATTACCCATGTAGAGTCTTTCTTTCTGATCGAATTTCTGGTATGTTGAAAACATGGATTTTTCAGAGCAAACATGACGAGTAGCTCCTGTGTCAACCCACCATTGGTTAAGGTTCTGAACCAAATTGCATTCAAAAATAACCGCTGAAAAGGTGGACTTATCCATTTTCATGTTGTCAACTGTTGTCATCTCTGTTTTAGTATAAAATAGTAAAATTCTTAAGATGTTAGTTGGCTAGTGTACTAAAACAGATAGCACGCTACAATAAACTCGTCGCACAAGTTTATTAATTAGAATTCCACTACGCTGGAATTCTGTATTAGTTAAGTATAACAATAAGTTACGTTGTAAATATATTACAACAGCAACCTTATACTATTGTAAGAAATAGTACAACTTATAAACGAGAAAGATTACAGTGAATCTAACCAGTATATAAAGGAAATTCCGTCTGAGGCTTGTCGTAACAATTTCTTTAAGAATTTTATTTCAAAACTCTCCCAAGATACAACAGACGTAATCTGCACGAGATTGTAATGAGTATGTCAACTCTGTGATATATATGGAATATTGAGCAGTAGAGCAAAGAAGCAGAAGAAATTAGATTGGAATCGGATGAGAATGTGATCAGTATTCTCTCCTATTTATAATTTCGTCCTCATCCCTTCAAACAGTCGCGTCCGCTTGACGGGTCGCACCCGTTGCCTTTTGGTCGCTGCCGTTCGTTAACGGGTCGCGTCTGCCTGCTACTGTTTTGCACCCGCTCGTACCACCTGGTACTGTTTCGCCTATACCGCTTTAGTCGTGTTGCACCCGCTCGCGTTTGGCCGCACCTGTTTGCTTCTAACGGGTCGCACCCGCTACTGTTCGCGTCCGCTTATGAACAGTCGCATCTCCTCGGGAAGAAACCCCTCGTCTGTCTTTACCCGCCCGCTTCTCTTCAAATTCTAGGCCCAGCACAGTTTCAGACGAAGCCCAAAACCGTTAAACAGTGGCCTAGTAAAAAGAATGGTCATTCTAGACCCGTACCCGTACCTGAGCCTGGCCCGGCTCGGTTCGGTCGGACGGACGGCGGCGGCGCGCGCGCGTGTATGGTTGTGATGCATGATCTCACTCCTTACAACAAAGCATACGTTTGGGTGCCCCAAGACCCCAACCTCCACTTGAGAAAGCTATTAATATACTTGGCTTTCTTTGTATATTAGGCGATGTGGGACTTATATTTGTTATCATTCACTTTGTTTGTTTTAGGAATTCCAACAATCCCCCACATGAATGATAATATACATATCCCCCACACAAAGCGAAATATCACAGAGTACATATGGAATAATGCTTTATCGTGGATAAGTAGATATTTCACTTTGAACTTTCCCTAGTTAAAACTTATCGGATCTACTTAGCTAATCGGTGAATTATTTCATCTTGAACCGTCGGCCATTATTGTATATCCAGACAATAAGCTTTACGAAGCATTGATTCCCTTCTCATCCAATCTCTTGGTTGTGTTCGTTTTGGTCCTGAACAATTTTTGGTTCTACGAGTGGTTTTAGAGAATAAAAGCCTTTTAATATTCTCATAGAGCCGACCCAGCTCACACTGACATAGGTGATCACAACCATTAAGAGTATACTACATATACCCCACTTGTTATTTCCAAGATATGGTCATCATTAAAAAAACATAGTTTTAACCTTTAACTACTTCTGTAGGCATGCATTATATTTTGCACCATAGGAATTGAGTAGCACCAAGTCCATACAAATGCATAGCTTCTTGAGTTACTCATAACTGGTTTGCCTATTGATCCTAGTCCGTGGGATATCCAGTCGCTAGGATAGGTTTCCATATAAGGTAACTCTTGTTGGTTTAGGCTTTTAAACCCATTCCCCTCGATGCGCAGTCAATTTTTTCTGTTGATAAACCTTTAGTAAATGGATCCGCTAGGTTATCATTTGTCCTCACATAATCAATGGAAATAGTTCCATTAGAGAGTAACTGCCTAACTGTGTTATGGCGACGATGTATGTGTCGTGATTTGCCATTATACACAAGGTTTTTCGCTCTACTTAGCGCTGCTTGATTATCACAGTGAATAAATATGGCCGTCGCAGGTTTTGGCCCAAATGGAATATCTTCTAAGAATTGACGAAGCCATTCTGCCTCTTCGCCTGCTTTATCTAATGCGATAAACTCAGATTCCATGGTGGATCGAGCTATGCATGTTTGTTTAGTAGATTTCCATGACACTGCTGCTCCTGCAAGGGTAAAGACAAAACCACTTGTGGATTTTGATTCCTCTGAATCTGCAATTCAGTTTGCATCACTATATCCTTCTGAGACGGCAGGATATTTTTCCATAATGTAAGGAAAAATTAGTGGTATTCTTTAAATATCCCAACATTCTCATTAGTGCTTTCCAGTGTTCCTTCCCTGGATTAGTTGTATACCTGCTTAGTCGACCTACCACGTAAGCAATATCTGGTCTGGTGCAATACATCAGATACATTAAGCATCCTATTACACGAGAGTATTCCAGTTGCATTACACTCTCATCAGTGTTTTTATGCAGTACTTGCGATGGATTAAAAGGTGTCCTTACTCCTTTAATTCCATACTCTTGGAATTTTTCAATCACTTTGTCTACATAGTGTAACTGAGATAGTTCAATTCCATTAGGTGTTCTTATTATTTTGATTCCCAAAATAACGTCCGCAACTCCTAAGTCTTTCATAGTGTTGATTAACATCTTCTTTATAGTCTCTATTACTTTAGTATTTGGACCAAAGATTAGCATATCGTCTACATATAGACAAATCATCACATATGATTGTCCAACCTGTTTGTAATAAACACATTTTTCCCATTCATTTATACGAAAACCATTTTTCATCATGACACTATCAAATTTTTCATGCCATTGTTTTGGAGCTTGTTCTAGTCCGTATAGTGATTTGACTAATCTACAGACTTTGTTTTCATTTCCTTTGGAAATAAATCCATCAGGTTGCTCCATGTAAATCTCCTCATCGAGATCTCCATTTAAGAATGCTGTTTTTACATCCATCTGATGAATCTCTAAATTATAGATGGATGCAATTGCTAATAGCATTCTTATAGAGGTTATTCGTGTTACCGGTGAATATGTATCAAAAAGTCTACTCCTTCTTTATGACGATATCCTTTGGCTACTAATCTGGCTTTATACTTGTCGATAGAGCCATCTGCTTTCATTTTCTTCTTGAAAATCCATTTGCAGCCAATTGGTTTTATTCCTGGTGGAATATCAATAATTTCCCAATTTTATTACTTTGAATTGAATCAATCTCACTTTGGATTGCTTCTTTCCAACATGAGGATTCAGAAGATGACATTGCTTCCTTGTACGTTTGAGGTTCGTGCTCTAATACATATGTAAAAAAGTTCGGACCAAATGTTTTGGAAGTTCTAGCCCTTACGCTTCTTCTTGGTTCAGCATCCTCAATTTCATGATGAGTTTCATCTTTATGCGAATCGTTTGATTCTTCCCTTGTCCTTTTTGGGACATTATTTCCTTCGTTCCTTTTGTTTGGAAACACATCTTCAAAGAATGAGGCATCTCTTGATTCCATGATTGTATTTACATGAATATCGGTTATATCAGACTTGAATACCAAAAATCTATAGGCACTACTATTTTGGGCTGGCCCAAGATAATAACAATCTACTGTTTTTGGTCCAAGTTTGACTCTCTTCGGAGGCGGAACTGGAACTTTTGCCAAGCACTCCCACACTTTGAGGTATTTAAAGCTTGGTTTGTGTCCTTTCCATATCTCATATGGAATTGTTCCCGTTTTATTGTGAGGAACTTTGTTTAATATGTGATTAGACATATTTAAGGCTTCCCCCTACAAGTTCGTCGGTAGACCAGAAGTTAAAAACATGGCAGTAATCATGTCTTTTAACGTTCTGTTCTTCCTCTCGGCTACACCATTTTGTTTTGGTGAATATGGAGCTGTTGTTTGATGAATTATACCATTTTCGGCACATAACTGTTCAAATGGTGATTCATATTCTCCACCTTGATCAGATCTTACTATCTTGATCTTTTTATTTAACTGATTTTCTACCTCGGCCTTATATTTTATAAACGCTGTTATTGCTTCATCTTTACTATTTAAAAGATAAACATAGCAATATCGCATATAATCGTCAATAAAAGTAATGAAATACTTTTTCCCACCTCTTGTAGGCAGTGATTTAAAATCACATAAATCTGTATGTACCAAACCTAATGGTTCGGTGCTTTTGTCAACAGATTTAAATGGTTGTTTGACCATTTTTGCTTCTACACATGTCTCACATTTGTAGTTCTTATCTACTTGGAATTTTGGAATTAATCCCAAGTTTTATAATTTCTTCATTTTTCGGAAGTTTATGTGTCCTAATCTATCGTGCCATAGTAAAATTTCTTGCTCAAGCAAGTAAGAAACTTTAATTTTATCAATAGCACAATCAGAATATATACATTTATTGCCGCTAACGGCTACGTTTGCCTTAAATAGGCCATCACATAAATAACCCCTTCCGATATATATTCCAGCTTTGAACAGAACCATCTTGTCTAATTCGAATACAATTTTGAATCCTTTCTTTGATAGCACTGAGCCGGAGATCAGATTCTTGCGTATGTCTGGACGTGAAGCACGTCATTCAATTTGACAGTTTTTCCAGAAGTGAACTTGAGGATAACTGTGCCACTGCCTTCGATCATGGAAACTGCAGAATTACCCATGTAGAGTCTTTCTTTCTGATCGAATTTCTGGTATGTTGAAAATATGGATTTTTCAGAGCAAACATGACGAGTAGCTCCTGTGTCAACCCACCATTGTTTAGGGTTCTGAACCAAATGCATTCAAAAATAACCGCTGAAAAGGTGGACTTATCCATTTTCATGTTGTCAACTGTTGCCATCTCTGTTTTAGTATAAAATAGTAAAATTCTTAAGATGTTAGTTGGCTAGTGTACTAAAACAGATAGCACGCTACAATAAACTCGTCGCACAAGTTTATTAATTAGAATTCCACTACGCTGGAATTCTGTATTACATAAGTATAACAATAAGTTACGTTGTAAATATATTACAACAGCAACCTCATACTATTGTAAGAAATAGTACAACTTATAAACGAGAAAGATTACAGTGAATCTAACCAGTATATAAAGGAAATTCCGTCTGAGACTTGTCGTAACAATTTCCTTAAGAATTTTATTTCAAAACTCTCCCAAGATACAACAGACGTGATCTGCACGAGATTGTAATGAGTATGTCAACTCTGTGATATATATGGAATATTGGTTAGTAGAGCAAAGAAGCAGAAGAAATTAGATTGGAATCGGATGAGAATGTGATCAGTATTCTCTCCTATTTATAATTTCGTCCGCATCCCTTCAAACAGTCGCGTCCGCTTGACGGGTCGCAACTGTTGCCTTTTGGTCGCTGCTGTTCGTTAACGGGTCGCACCCGCCTGCTACTGTTTCGCACCCGCTCGTATCGCCTGGTACTGTTTCGCCTGTACCGCTTCAGTCGGGTCGCACCAGCTCGTGTTTGGCCGCACCTGTTTGCTTCTAACGGGTCGCACCCGCTACTGTTCGCGTCCGCTTATGAACAGTCGCATCTCCTTAGGAAAAAACCCCGCGTCCGTCTTTACCCGCCCGCTTCTCTTCAAATTCCAGGCCAAGCCCAGTTCCAGACGAAGCCCAAAACCATTAAACAATGGCCTAGTAAAAAAAATGGTCATTTTAGACCCGTACCCGTACCCGAGCCCGGCCCGGTTCGGTTCGGTCGGACGGACGGCGGCGGCGGCGCGCGCGTGTGTGGTGGTGATGCATGATCTCCCTCCTCACATTCAAGCATACGTTTGGGAGCCCCAAGCCCCCAACCTCCACTTGAGAAAACTATTAATATACTTGGCTTTCTTAGTATATTAGGCGATGTGGGACTTATGTTTGTTATCATTCACTTTGTTTGTTTTAGGAATTCCAACAATCCCCCACATGAATGATAATATACATATCCCCCAGACAAAGCGAAATATCACAGAGTACATATGGAATAATGCTTTATCGTGGATAAGTAGATATTTCACTTTGAACTTTCCCTAGTTAAAACTTATCGGATCTACTTGGCTAATCGGTGAATTATTTCATCTTGAACCGTCGGCCTTTATTGTATATCCAGACAATATGCTTTACGAAGCAATGATTCCCTTCTCATCCAATCTCTTGGTTGTGTTCATTTTGGTCCTGAACAATTTTTGGTTCTGCGAGTGTTTTTAGAGAATAAAAGCCTTTTAATATTCTCATAGAGCCGACTCAGCTCACACTGACATAGGTGATCGCAACCATTAAGAGTATCCTACATATACCCCACTTGTTATTTCCAAGATATGGTCATCGTTAAAAAACATAGTTTTAACCTTTAACTACTTCTGTAGGCATGCATTATATTTTGCACCATAGGAATGGAGTAGGACCAATTCCATACAAATGCATAGCTTCTTGAGTTACTCATAACTGGTTTTCCTACTGATCCTACTCCGTGGGATCTCCAGTCGCTAGGATAAGTTTCCATATAAGGTAACTCTTGTTAGTTTAGGGTTTTAAACCGATTCCCCTCGATGTGCAGTCAATTTTCTCTCTTGATAAACCTTTAGTAAATGGATCTGCTAGGTTATCATTTGTCCTCACATAATCAATGGAAATAGTTCCATTAGAGGGTAACTGCCTAACTGTGTTATGGCGACGACCTATGTGTCGTGATTTGCTATTATACACAAGGTTTTTCACTCTACTTAGCGCTGCTTGATTATCGCAGTGAATACATATGGCCGTCACAGGTTTTGGCCAAAATGGAATATCTTCTAAGAATTGACGAAGCCATTCTGCCTCTTCGCCTGCTTTATCTAATGCGATAAACTCAGATTCCACGGTGGATCGAGCTATGCATGTTTGTTTAGTAGATTTCCATGACACTACTGCTCCTGCAAGGGTAATGACATAACCACTTGTGGATTTTGATTCCTCTGAATCTGCAATCCAGTTTGTATCACTATATCCTTCTAAGACGGTAGGATATTTTCCATAATGTAAGGAAAAATTAGTGGTATTCTTTAAATATCCCAACACTCTCATTAGTGCTTCCCAGTGTTCCTTCCCTGGATTACTTGTATACCTGCTTAGTCGACTTACCGCGTAAGCAATATCTGGTCTGGTGCAATTCATCAGATACATTAAGCATCCTATTACACGAGAGTATTCCAGTTGCATTACACTCACATCGGTGTTTTTATGCAGTACTTGCGATGGATTAAAAGGTGTCCTTAATCCTTTAATTCCATACTCTTTGAATTTTTCAATCACTTTGTCTATATAGTGTGACTGAGATAGTTCAATTCCATTAGGTGTTCTTATTATTTTGATTCCCAAAATAACGTCCGCAACTCCTAAGTCTTTCACATCGAAATTGTTGATTAACATCTTCTTTATAGTCTCTATTACTTTAGTATTAGGACCAAAGATTAGCCTATCGTCCACATATAGACAAATCATCACATATGATTGTCCAACCTGTTTGTAATAAACACATTTGTCATGCTCATTTATACGAAAACCATTTTTCATCATGACACTATCAAATTTTTCATGCCATTTTTTTGGAGCTTGTTTTAGTCCGAATAGTGATTTGACTAATCTACCGACTTTGTTTTCATTTCCTTTGGAAATAAATCCCTAAGGTTGCTCCATGTAAATCTCCTCATTGAGATTTCCATTTAAGAATGCTGTTTTTACATCCATCTGATGAATCTCTAGATTATAGATGGATGCAATTGCTATTAGCATTCTTATAGAGGTTATTCGTGTTACCGGCGAATATGTATCAAAAAAGTCTACTCTTCTTTTTGACGATATCCTTTGGCAACTAATCTGGCTTTATACTTGTCGATAGAGCCATCTGCTTTCATTTTCTTCTTGAAAATCCATTTGCAGCCAATTGGTTTTATTCCTGGTGGAATATCAACAATTTCCCAAGTTTTATTACTTAAAATTTAATCAATCTCACTTTGGATTGCTTCTTTCCAACATGAGGATTCAGAAGATGACATTGCTTGCTTGTACGTTTGAGGTTCGTGCTCTAATACATATGTAAAAAAGTCCAAACCAAATGTTTTGGAAGTTCTAGCCCTTACGCTTCTTCTTGGTTCAGCATCCTCAATTTCATGATGAGTTTCATCTTTATGCGAATCGTTTGATTCTTTCCTTGTCCTTTTTGGGACATTATTTCCTTCATTCCTTTTGTGCGGAAACACATCTTCAAAGAATGAGGCATCTCTTGATTCCATGATTGTATTTACATAATATCAGTTATATCAGACTTGAATACCAAAAATCTATAGGCACTACTATTTTGGGCTGGCCCAAGATAATAATAATCTACTGTTTTTAGTCCAAGTTTGACTCTCTTGGGAGGCGGAATTGGAACTTTTGCCAAGCACCCCCACACTTTGAGGTATTTAAAGCTTGGTTTGTGTTCTTTCCATATCTCATATGGAATTGTTTCCATTTTATTGTGAGAAACTTTGTTTAATATGTGATTAGACATATTTAAGGCTTCCCCCCACAAGTTCGTCGGTAGACCAAAAAGTTAAAAACATGGCAGTAATCATGTCTTTTAACGTTCTGTTCTTCCTCTCGGCTACACCATTTTGTTGTGGTGCATATGGAGCTGTTGTTTGATGAATTATACCATTTTCGGCACAGAACTGTTCAAATGGTGATTCATATTCTCCACCTCGATCAGATCTTAGTATCTTGATCTTTTTATTTAACTGATTTTCTACCTCAGCCTTGTATTTTATAAACGCAGTTATTGCTTCATCTTTACTATTTAAAAGATATCATAGCAATAACGCGTATAATCGTCAATAAAAGTAATGAAATACTTTTTCCCACCTCTTGTAGGTAGTGATTTAAAATCACATAAATCTGTATGTACCAAACCTAATGGTCGGTGCTTCTGTCAACAGATTTAAATGGTCGTTTGACCATTTTTGCTTCTACACATGTCTCACATTTGTAGATCTTATCTACTTGGAATTTTGGAATTAATCCCAAGTTTGATAATTTCGTCATTTTTCGGAAGTTTATGTGTCCTAATCTATCATGCCATAGTAAAATTTCTTGCTCAAGCAAGTAAGAAACTTCAATTTTATCAATAGCACAATCAGCATACATAGATTTATTGCCGCTAACGGCTACGTTTGCCTAAAATAGGCCATCACATAAATAACCCCTTCCGATATACATTCCATCTTTGAACAGAACCATCTTGTCTGATTCGAACACAATTTTGAATCCTTTCTTTGATAGCACTGAGCCGGAGATCAGATTCTTGCGTATGTCTGGAACGTGAAGCACGTCATTCAATTTGACAGTTTTTCCAGAAGTGAACTTGAGGATAACTGTGCCACTGGCTTCGATCATGGAAAACTGCAGAATTACCCATGTAGAGTCTTTCTTTCTGATCGAATTTCTGGTATGTTGAAAACATGAATTTTTCAGAGCAAACATGACGAAAAGCTCCTGTGTCAACCCACGATTGGTTAGGGTTCTGAACCAAATGCATTCAAAAATAACCGCTGAAAAGGTGGACTTATACATTTTCATGTTGTCAACTGTTGCCATCTCTGTTTTGGTATAAAATAGTAAAATTCTTAAGATGTTAGTTGGCTAGTGTACTAAAACAGATAGCACGCTAAAATAAACTCGTCACACAAGTTTATTATTTAGAATTCCACTACGCTGGAATTCTGTATTAGATGAGTATAACAATAAGTTATGTTGTAAATATATTACAACAGCAACCTTATACTATTGTAAGAAATAGTACAACTTATAAACGAGAAAGATTACAGTGAATCTAACCAGTTTATAAAGGAAATTCCGTCTGAGGCTTGTCGTAACAATTTCCTTAAGAATTTTATTTCAAAACTCTCCCAAGATACAACAGACGTAATCTGCACGAGATTGTAATGAGTATGTCAACTCTGTGATATATATGGAATATTGATCAGTAGAGAAAAGAAGCAGAAGAAATTAGATTGGAATCGGATGAGAATGTGATCAGCATTCTCTCCTATTTATAATTTCGTCCGCATCCCTTCAAACTATCGCGTCCGCTTGACGGGTCGCATCCGTTGCCTTTTGGGCGCTGCTGTTCGTTAATGGGTCGCGCCCGCCTGCTACTGTTTCGCACCCGCTCGTACCGCCTGGTACTGTTTCGCACGTACCGCTTCAGCTGGGTCGCACCCGCTCGCGTTTGGCCGCACCTGTTTGCTTCTAACGGGTCGCACCGCTACTGTTCGCGTCCGCTTATGAACAGTCGCATCTCCTCAGGAAAAAACCCTGCGTCCGTCTTTACCCGTCCGCTTCTCTTCAAATTCCAGGCCCAGCCCAGTTTCATACGAAGCCCTAAACCGTTAAACAATGACCTAGTAAAAAGAATGGTCATTTTAGACCCGTACCCGAGCCCGGCCGGGTTCGGTTTTGTCGGACGGACGGCGGCGGCGGCGCGCGCGCGTGTGTTGGTGAGGCATGATCTCCCTCCTCACAACGAAGCATATGTTTGGGAGCCCCAAGCCCCCAACCTCCACTTGAGAAAGCTATTAATATACTTGGCTTTCTTAGTATATTAGGCGATGTGGGACTTATGTTTGTTATCATCCACTTTGTTTGTTTTAGGAATTCCAACAATCCCCTACATGAATGATAATATACATATCCCCCACACAAAGCGAAATATCACAGAGTACATATGGAATAATGCTTTATCGTTGATAAGTAGATATTTCACTTTGAACTTTCCCTAGTTAAAACTTATCGCATCTACTTGGCTAATCGATGAATTATTTCATCTTGAACCGTCGGCCTTTATTGTATATCCAGACAATAAGATTTACGAATCATTGATTCCCTTCTCATACAATCTCTTGGTTGTGTTCATTTTGGTCCTGAACAATTTTTGGTTCTGCGAGTGTTTTTAGAGAATAAAAGCCTTTTAATATTCTCATAGAGCCGACCCAGCTCACACTGACATAGGTGATCGCAACCATTAAGAGTATCCTACATATACCCCACTTGTTATTTCCAAGATATGGTCATCATTAAAAAACATAGTTTTAACCTTTAACTACTTCTGTAGGCATGCATTATATTTTGCACCATAGGAATGGAGTAGGACCAAGTCCATACAAATGCATAGCTTCTTGAGTTACTCGTAACTGGTTTGCCTATTGATCCTAGTCCGTGGGATCTCCAGTCGCTAGGATAGGTTTCCGTATAAGGTAACTCTTGTTGGTTTAGGCTTTTAAACCCATTCCCCTCGATGCGCAGTCAATTTTCTCTCTTGATAAACCTTTAGTAAATGGATCCGCTAGGTTATCATTTGTCCTCACATAATCAATGGAAATAGTTACATTAGAGAGTAACTGCCTAACTGTGTTATGGCGACGACGTATGTGTCGTGATTTGCCATTATACACAAGGTTTTTCGCTCTACTTAGTGCTGCTTGATTATCGCAGTGAATACATATGGCCGTCACAGGTTTTGGCCAAAATGGAATATCTTCTAAGAATTGACGAAGCCATTCTGCCTCTTCACCTGCTTTATCTAATGCGATAAACTCAGATTCCATGGTGGATCGAGCTATGCATGTTTGTTTAGTAGATTTGCATGACACTGCTGCTCCTGCAAGGGTAAAGACATAACCACTTGTGGATTTTGATTCCTTTGAATCTGCAATCCAGTTTGTATCACTATATCCTTCTAAGACGGCAGGATATTTTTCATAATGTAAGGAAAAATTAGTGGTATTCTTTAAATATCCTGACACTCTCATTAGTGCTTTCCAGTGTTCCTTCCCTGGATTACTTGTATACCTGCTTAGTCGACTTACCGCGTAAGCAATATCTGGTCTGGTGCAATTCATCAGATACATTAAGCATCCTATTACACGAGAGTATTCCAGTTGCATTACACTCTCATCAGTGTTTTTATGCAGTACTTGCGATGGATTAAAAGGTGTCCTTACCCTTTTAATTCCATACTCTTGGAATTTTTCAATCACTTTGTCTACATAGTGTGACTGAGATAGTTCAATTCCATTAGGTGTTCTTATTATTTTGATTCCCAAAATAACGTCCGCAACTCCTAAGTCTTTCATATCGAAATTATTGATTAACATCTTCTTTATAGTCTCTATTACTTTAGTATTAGGACCAAAGATTAGCATATCGTCTACATATAGACAAATCATCACATATGATTGTCCAACCTGTTAGTAATAAACACATTCGTCACATTCATTTATATGAAAACCATTTTTCATCATGACACTATCAAATTTTTCATGCCATTGTTTTGGAGCTTGTTTTAGTCCGTATAGTGATTTGACTAATCTACAAACTTTGTTTTCATTTCCTTTGGAAATAAATCCCTCAGGTGCTCCATGTAAATCTCCTCATCGAGATTTCCATTTAAGAATGCTGTTTTTACATCCATCTGATGAATCTCTAGATTATAGATGGATGCAATTGCTATTAGCATTCTTATAGAGGTTATTCGTGTTACCGGCGAATATATATCAAAAAAGTCTACTCCTTCTTTTTGACGATATCCTTTGGCTAATAATCTGGCTTTATACTTGTCGATAGAGCCATCTGCTTTCATTTTCTTCTTGAAAATCCATTTGCAGCCAATTGGTTTTATTCCTGGTGGAATATCAACAATTTCCCAAGTTTTATTACTTAGAATTGAATCAGTCTCACTTTGGAATGCTTCTTTCCAACATGAGGATTCAGAAGATGACATTGCTTCCTTGTACGTTTGAGGTTCGTGCTCTAATACATATGTAAAAAAGTCCGAACCAAATGTTTTGGAAGTTCTATCCCTTAAGCTTCCTCTTGGTTCAGCATCCTCAATTTCATGATGAGTTTCATCTTTATGCGAATCGTTTGATTCTTCCCTTGTCCTTTTTGGGACATTATTTCCTTCATTCCTTTTATGCGGAAACACATCTTCAAAGAATGAGGCATCTCTTGATTCCATGATTGTATTTACATGAATATCGGTTATATCAGACTTGAATACCAAAAATCTGAAGGCACTACTATTTTGGGCTGGCCCAAGATAATAACAATCTACTGTTTTTGGTCCAAGTTTGACTCTCTTGGGAGGCGGAACTGGAACTTTTGCCAAGCATCCCCACACTTTGAGGTATTTAAAGCTTGGTTTGTGTCCTTTCCATATCTCATGTGGAATTGTTCCCGTTTTATTGTGAGGAACTTTGTTTAATATGTGATTAGACATATTTAAGGCTTCCCTCCACAAGTTTGTCGGTAGACCAGAAGTTAAAAGCATGGCAGTAATCATGTCTTTTAACATTCTGTTCCTCCTCTCGGCTACACCATTTTGTTGTGGTGAATATGGAGCTGTTGTTTAATGAATTATACCATTTTCGGCACAGAACTATTCAAATGGTGATTCATATTCTCCACCTCGATCAGATCTTAGTATCTTGATCTTTTTATTTAACTGATTTTCTACCTCGGCCTTGTATTTTATAAACGCTGTTATTGCTTCATCTTTACTATTTAAAAGATATACATAGCAATATCGCGTATAATCGTCAATAAAAGTAATGAAATACTTTTTCCCATCTCTTGTAGGTAGTGATTTAAAATCACATAAATTTGTATGTACCAAACCTAATGGTTCGGTGCTTCTGTCAACAGATTTAAATGGCTGTTTGACCATTTTTGCTTCTACACATGTCTCACATTTGTAGTTCTTATCTACTTGGAATTTTGAAATTAATCCCAAGTTTGATAATTTCTTCATTTTTCGGAAGTTTATGTGTCCTAATCAATCGTGCCATAGTAAAATTTCTTGCTCAAGCAAGTAAGAAACTTCAATTTTATCCATTGCACAATCAGAATACATAGATTAATTGCCGCTAACGGCTACGTTTGCCTTAAATAGGCCATCACATAAATAACCCCTTCTGATATACATTCCAGCTTTGAACAGAACCATCTTGTCTGATTCGAACACAATTTTGAATCCTTTCTTTGATAGCAGTGAGCCGGAGATCAGATTCTTGCGTATGTCTGGAACGTGAAGCACGTCATTCAATTTGACAGTTTTTCGAGAAGTGAACTTGAGGATAACTGTGCCACTGCCTTCGATCATGGAAACTGCAGAATTACCCATGTAGAGTCTTTCTTTCTGATCGAATTTCTGGTCTGTTGAAAACATGGATTTTTCAGAGCAAACATGACGGGTAGCTCCTGTGTCAACCCACCATTGGTTAGGGTTCTGAACCAAATTGCATTCAGAAATAACCGTTGAAAAGGTGGACTTATCCATTTTCATGTTGTCAACTGTTGCCATCTCTGTTTTAGTATAAAATAGTAAAATTCTTAAGATGTTTGTTGGCTAGTGTACTAAAACAGATAGCACGCTACAATAAACTCGTCGCACAAGTTTATTAATTAGAATTCCACTACGCTGGAATTCTGTATTAGATAAGTATAACAATAAGTTACGTTGTAAATATATTACAACAGCAACCTTATACTATTGTAATAAATAGTACAACTTATAAACGAGAAAGAATACAGTGAATCTAACTAGTATATAAAGGAAGTTCCGTCTGAGGCTTGTCGTAACAATTTCCTGAAGAATTTTATTTCAAAACTCTCCCAAGATACAACAGACGTAATCTGCACGAGATTGTAATGAGTATGTCAACTCTATGATATATATGGAATATTGAGCAGTAGAGCAAAGAAGCAGAAGAAATTAGATTGGAATCGGATGAGAATGTGATCAGTATTCTCTCCTATTTATAATTTCGTCCGCATCCCTTCAAACAGTCGCGTCCGCTTGACGGGTCGCATCCGTTTCCTTTTGGTCGCTGTTGTTCGTTAATGGGTCGCGCCCGCCTGCTACTGTTTCGCACCCGCTCGTAACGGCTGGTACTGTTTCGCGTGTACCGCTTCAGTCGGGTCGCACCCGCTCGCGTTTGGCCGCACCTGTTTGCTTCTAACGGGTCGCACCGCTACTGTTCGCGTCCGCTTATGAACAGTCGCATCTCCTTAGGAAAAAACCCCGCGTCCGTCTTTACCCGCCCGCTTCTCTTCAAATTCCAGGCCCAGCCCAGTTTCATACGAAGCCCAAAACCGTTAAACAATGGCCTAGTAAAAAGAATGGTCATTTTAGACCCGTACCCGTACCCGAGCCCGGCCGGGTTCGGTTTTGTCGGACGGACGGCGGTGGCGGCGCGCGCGCGTGTGTGGTGGTGATGCATGATCTCCCTCCTCACAACGAAGCATACGTTTGGGAGCCCAAAGCCCCCAACCTCCACTTGAGAAAGCTATTAATATACTTGGCTTTCTTAGTATATTAGGCGATGTGGGACTTATGTTTGTTATCATCCACTTTGTTTGTTTTAGGAATTCCAACAATCCCCCACATGAATGATAATATACATATCCCCCACACGAAGCGAAATATCACAGAGTACATATGGAATAATGCTTTATCATGGATAAGTATATATTTCACTTTGAACTTTCCCTAGTTAAAACTAATCGGATCTACTTTGCTAATCGGTGAATTATTTCATCTTGAACCGTCGGCCTTTATTGTATATCCAGACAATAAGCTTTACGAATCATTGATTCCCTTCTCATCCAATCTCTTGGTTGTGTTCATTTTGGTGCTGAACAATTTTTGGTTCTGCGAGTGTTTTTAGAGAATAAAAGCCTTTTAATATTCTCATAGAGCCGACCCAGCTCACACTGACATAGGTGATCGCAACCATTAAGAGTATCCTACATATACCCCACTTGTTATTTCCAAGAAATGGTCATCATTAATAAACATAGTTTTAACCTTTAAATACTTCTGTAGGCATGCATTATATTTTGCACCATAGGAATGGAGTAGCACCAAGTCCAAACAAATGCATAGCTTCTTGAGTTACTCATAACTGGTTTGCCCATTGATCCTAGTCCGTGGGATCTCCAGTCGTTAGGATAGGTTTCCGTATAAGGTAACTCTTGTTGGTTTAGGCTTTTAAACCCATTCCCCTCGATGCGCAGTCAATTTTCTCTCTTGATAAACCTTTAGTAAATGGATCCGCTAGGTTATCATTTGTCCTTACATAATCAATGGAAATAGTTCCATTAGAGAGTAACTGCCTAACTGTGTTATGGCGACGACGTATGTGTCGTGATTTGCCATTATACACAAGGTTTTTCGCTCTACTTAGCGCTGCTTGATTATCGCAGTGAATACATATGGCCGTCACAGGTTTTGGCCAAAATGGAATATCTTCTAAGAATTGACGAAGCCATTCTGCCTCTTCCCCTGCTTTATCTAATGCGATAAACTCAGATTCCATGGTGGATCGAGCTATGCATGTTTGTTTAGTAGATTTCCATGACACTACTGCTCCTGCAAGGGTAAAGACATAACCACTTGTGGATTTTGATTCCTCTGAATCTGCAATCCAGTTTGCATCACTATATCCTTCTAAGACGGCAGGATATTTTCCATAATGTAAGGAAAAATTAGTGGTATTCTTTAAATATCCTGACACTCTCATTAGTGCTTTCCAGTGTTCCTTCCCTGGATTACTTGTATACCTGCTTAGTCGACTTACCGCGTAAGCAATATCTGGTCTGGTGCAATTCATCAGATACATTAAGCATCCTATTACACGAGAGTATTCCAGTTGCATTACACTCTCATCGGTGTTTTTATGCAGTACTTGCGATGGATTAAAAGGTGTCCTTACTCCTTTAATTCCATACTCTTGGAATTTTTCAATCACTTTGTCTACATAGTGTGACTGAGATAGTTCAATTCCATTAGGTGTTCTTATTATTTTGATTCCCAAAATAACGTCCGCAACTCCTAAGTCTTTCATATCAAAATTGTTGATTAACATCTTCTTTATAGTCTCTATTACTTTAGTATTAGGACCAAAGATTAGCATATCGTCTACATATAGACAAATCATCACATATGATTGTCCAACCTGTTTGTAATAAACACATTTGTCATATTCATTTATATGAAAACCATTTTTCATCATGACACTATCAAATTTTTCATGCCATTGTTTTGGAGCTTGTTTTAGTCCGTATAGTGATTTGACTAATCTACAGACTTTGTTTTCATTTCCTTTGGAAATTAATCCCTCAGGTTGCTCCATGTAAATCTCCTCATCGAGATTTCCATTTAAGAATGCTGTTTTTAAATCCATCTGATGAATCTCTAGATTATAGATGGATGCAATTGCTATTAGCATTCTTATAGAGGTTATTCGTGTTACCGGCGAATATATATCAAAAAAGTCTACTCCTTCTTTTTGACGATATCCTTTGGCTACTAATCTGGCTTTATACTTGTCGATAGAGCCATCTGCTTTCATTTTCTTCTTGAAAATCCATTTGCAGCCAATTGGTTTTATTCCTGGTGGAATATCAACAATTTCCCAAGTTTTATTACTTAAAATTTAATCAATCTCACTTTGGATTGCTTCTTTCCAAAATGAGGATTCAGAAGATGACATTGCTTGCTTGTACGTTTGAGGTTCGTGCTCTAATACATATGTAAAAAAGTCCGAACCAAATGTTTTGGAAGTTCTAGCCCTTACGCTTCCTCTTGGTTCAGCATCCTCAATTTCATGATGAGTTTCATCTTTATGCGAATCGTTTGATTCTTCCCTTGTCCTTTTTGGGACATTATTTCCTTCATTCCTTTTGTGCGGAAACACATCTTCAAAGAATGAGGCATCTCTTGATTCCATGATTGTATTTACATGAATATCGGTTATATCAGACTTGAATACCAAAAATCTGTAGGCACTACTATTTTGGGCTGGCCCAAGATAGTAACAATCTACTGTTTTTGGTCCAAGTTTGACTCTCTTGGGAGGCGGAACTGGAACTTTTGCCAAGCACTCCCACACTTTGAGGTATTTAAAGCTTGGTTTGTGTCCTTTCCATATCTCATATGCAATTGTTCCTGTTTTATTGTGAGGAACTTTGTTTAATATGTGATTAGACATATTTAAGGCTTCCCCCTACAAGTTCGTCGGTAGACCAGAAGTTAAAAGCATGGCAGTAATCATGTCTTTTAACGTTCTGTTCTTCCTCTCGGCTACACCATTTTGTTTTGGTGAATATGGAGCTGTTGTTTGATGAATTATACCATTTTCGGCACATAACTCTTCAAATGGTGATTCATATTCTCCCCCTTGATCAGATCTTAGTATCTTGATCTTTTTATTTAACTGATTTTCTACCTCGGCCTTGTATTTTATAAACGTTGTTATTGCTTCATCTTTACTATTTAAAAGATAAACATAGCAATTTCGCTTATAATCGTCAATAAAAGTAATGAAATACTTTTTCCCACCTCTTGTAGGTAGTGATTTAAAATCACATAAATCTGTATGTACCAAACCTAATGGTTCGGTGCTTTTGTCAACAGATTTAAATGGTTGTTTGACCATTTTTGCTTCTACACATGTCTCACATTTGTAGTTCTTATCTACTTGGAATTTTGGAATTAATCCCAAGTTTTATAATTTCTTCATTTTTCGGAAGTTTATGTATCCTAATCTATCGTGCCATAGTAAAATTTCTTGCTCAAGCAAGCAAGAAACTTTAATTTTATCAATAGCACAATCAGAATATATACATTTATTGTCGCTAACGGCTACGTTTGCCTTAAATAGGCCTTCACATAAATAACCCCTTCCGATATATATTCCAGCTTTGAACAGAACCATCTTGTCTAATTCGAATACAATTTTGAATCCTTTCTTTGATAGCACTGAGCCGGAGATCAGATTCTTGCGTATGTCTGGACGTGAAGCACGTCATTCACTTTGATAGTTTTTCCAGAAGTGAACTTGAGGATAACTGTGCCACTGCCTTCGATCATGGAAACTGCAGAATTACCCATGTAGAGTCTTTCTTTCTGATCGAATTTCTGGTATGTTGAAAATATGGATTTTTCAGAGCAAACATGACGAGTAGCTCCTGTGTCAACCCACCATTGTTTAGGGTTCTGAACCAAATGCATTCAAAAATAACCGCTGAAAAGGTGGACTTATCCATTTTCATGTTGTCAACTGTTGCCATCTCTGTTTTAGTATAAAATAGTAAAATTCTTAAGATGTTAGTTGGCTAGTGTACTAAAACAGATAGCACGCTACAATAAACTCGTCGCACAAGTTTATTAATTAGAATTCCACCACGCTGGAATTCTGTATTAGATAAGTATAACAACAAGTTACGTTGTAAATATATTACAACAGCAACCTTATACTATTGTAAGAAATAGTACAACTTATAAACGAGAAAGATTACAGTGAATCTAACCAGTATATAAAGGAAATTCCGTCTGAGGCTTGTCGTAACAATTTCCTTAAGAATTTTATTTCAAAACTCTCCCAAGATACAACAGACATAATCTGCACGAGATTGTAATGAGTATGTCAACTCTGTGATATATATGGAATATTGAGCAGTAGAGCAAAGAAGCAGAATAAATTAGATTAGAATCGGATGAGAATGTGATCAGTATTCTCTCCTATTTATAATTTCGTCCGCATCCCTTCAAACAGTCGCGTCCGCTTGACGGGTCGCACCCGTTGCCTTTTGGTCGCTGTTGTTCGTTAATGGGTCGCGCCCGCCTGCTACTGTTTCGCACCTGCTCGTACCGCCTGGTACTGTTTCGCGCGTACCGCTTCAGTCAGGTCGCACCCGCTCGCGTTAGGCTGCACCTGTTTGCTTCTAACGGGTCGCACCGCTACTGGACGGTTCCGCTTATGAACAGTTGCATCTCCTCAGGAAAAAACCCCGCGTCCGTCTTTACCCGCCCGCTTCTCTTCAAATTCCAGGCCCAGCCCAGTTTCATACGAAGCCCAAAACCGTTAAACAATGGCCTAGTAAATAGAATGGTCATTTTAGACCCGTACCCGTACCCGAGCCCGGCCGGGTTCGGTTTTGTCGGACGGACGGCGGCGGCGGCGCGCGCGCGCGTGTGGTGGTGATGCATGATCTCCCTCCTCACGACGAAGCATACGTTTGGGAGCCCCAAGCCCCTAACCTCCACTTGAGAAAGCTATATACTTGGCTTTCTTAGTATATTAGGCGATGTGAGACTTATGTTTGTTATCATCCACTTTGTTTGTTTTAGGAATTCCAACAATCCCCCACATGAATGATAATATACATATCCCCCACACGAAGCGAAATATCACAGAGTACATATGGAATAATGCTTTATCATGGATAAGTAGATATTTCACTTTGAACTTTCCCAATTTAAAACTTATCGGATCTACTTGGCTAATCGGTGAATTATTTCATCTTGAACCGTCGGCCTTTATTGTATATCCAGACAATAAGCTTTACGAATCATTGATTCCCTTCTCATCCAATCTCTTGGTTGTGTTCATTTTGGTGCTGAACAATTTTTGGTTCTGCGAGTGTTTTTAGAGAATAAAAGCCTTTTAATATTCTCATAGAGCCGACCCAGCTCACACTGACATAGGTGATCACAACCATTAAGAGTATCCTACATATACCCCACTTGTTATTTCCAAGATATGGTCATCATTAATAAACATAGTTTTAACCTTTAACTACTTCTGTAGGCATGCATTATATTTTGCACCATAGGAATGGAGTAGCACCAAGTCTATACAAATGCATAGCTTCTTGAGTTACTCATAACTGGTTTGCCTATTGATCCTAGTCCGTGGGATCTCCAGTCGCTGGGATAGGTTTCCGTATAAGGTAACTCTTGTTGGTTTAGGCTTTTAAACCCATTCCCCTCGATGCGCAGTCAATTTTCTCTCTTGATAAACCTTTAGTAAATGGATCCGCTAGGTTATCATTTGTCCTCACATAATCAATGGAAATAGTTCCATTAGAGAGTAACTGCCTAACTGTGTTATGGCGATGACGTATGTGTCGTGATTTGCCATTATACACAAGGTTTTTCGCTCTACTTAGCGCTGCTTGATTATCGCAGTGAATACATATGGCCGTCACAGGTTTTGGCCGAAATGGAATATCTTCTAAGAATTGACGAAGCCATTCTGCCTCTTCACCTGCTTTATCTAATGCGATAAACTCAGATTCCATGGTGGATCGAGCTATGCATGTTTGTTTAGTAGATTTCCATGACACTGCTGCTCCTGCAAGGTTAAAGACATAACCACTTGTGGATTTTGATTCCTCTGAATCTGCAATCCGGTTTGCATCACTATATCCTTCTAAGATGGCAGGATATTTTCCATAATGTAAGGAAAAATTAGTGGTATTCTTTAAATATCCCAACACTCTCACTAGTGCTTTCCAGTGTTCCTTCCCTGGATTACTTATATACCTGCTTAGTCGACTTACCGCGTAAGCAATATCTGGTCTGGTGCAATTCATCAGATACATTAAGCATCCTATTACACGAGAGTATTCCAGTTGCATTACACTCTCATCAGTGTTTTTACGTAGTACTTGCGATGGATTAAAAGGTGTCCTTACTCCTTTAATTCCATACTCTTGGAATTTTTCAATCACTTTGTCTACATAGTGTGACTGAGATAGTTCAATTCCATTAGGTGTTCTTATTATTTTGATTCCCAAAATAACGTCTGCAACTCCTAAGTCTTTCATATCGAAATTGTTGATTAACATCTTCTTTATAGTTTCTATTACTTTAGTATTAGGACCAAAGATTAGCATATCGTCTACATATAGACAAATCATCACATATGATCGTCCAACCTGTTTGTAATAAACACATTTGTCACATTCATTTATACGAAAACCATTTTTCATCATGACACTATCAAATTTTTCATGCCATTGTTTTGGAGCTTGTTTTAGTCCGTATAGTGATTTGACTAATCTACAGACTTTGTTTTCATTTCCTTTGGAAATAAATCCCTCAGGTTGCTCCATGTAAATCTCCTCATCGAGATTTCCATTTAAGAATGCTGTTTTTACATCCATCTGATGAATCTCTAGATTATAGATGGATGCAATTGCTATTAGCATTCTTATAGAGGTTATTCGTGTTACCGGCGAATATGTATCAAAAAAGTCTACTCCTTCTTTTTGACGATATCCATTGGCTACTAATCTGGCTTTATACTTGTCGATAGAGCCATCTGCTTTCATTTTCTTCTTCGAAATCCATTTGCAGCCAATTGGTTTTATTCCTGGTGGAATATCAACAATTTCCCAAGTTTTATTACTTAGAATTGAATCAATCTCACTTTGGATTGCTTCTTTCCAACATGAGGATTCAGAAGATGACATTGCTTCCTTGTACGTTTGAGGTTCGTGCTCTAATACATTAGTAAAAAAGTCCGAACCAAATGTTTTGGAAGTTCTAGCCCTTACGCTTCTTCTTGGTTCAGCATCCTCAATTTCATGATGAGTTTCATCTTTATGCGAATCATTTGATTCTTCCGTTGTCCTTTTTGGGACATTATTTCCTTCATTACTTTTGTGCGGAAACACATCTTCAAAGAATGAGGCATTTCTTGATTCCATGATTGTATTTACATGAATATCAGTTATATCAGATTTGAATACCAAAAATCTGTAGGCACTACTATTTTGGGCTGGCCCAAGATAATAACAATCTATTGTTTTTGGTCCAAGGTTGACTCTCTTGGGAGGCGGAACTGGAACTTTTGCCAAGCTCCCCCACACTTTGAGGTATTTAAAGCTTGGTTTGTGTCCTTTCCATATCTCATATGGAATTGTTCCCGTTTTATTGTGAGAAACTTTGTTTAATATGTGATTAGACATATTTAAGGCTTCCCCCCACAAGTTCGTCGGCAGACCAGAAGTTAAAAACATGGCAGTAATCATGTCTTTTAACGTTTTATTCTTCCTCTCGGCCACACCATTTTGTTGTGGTGAATATGGAGCTGTTGTTTGATGAATTATACCATTTTCGGCACAGAACTGTTCAAATGGTGATTCATATTCTCCACCTCGATCAGATCTTAGTATCTTGTTCTTTTTATTTAACTGATTTTCTACCTCATCCTTGTATTTTATAAACGCTGTTATTGCTTCATCTTTACTATTTAAAAGATATACATAGCAATATCGCGTATAATTGTCAATAAAAGTAATGAAATACTTTTTCCCACCTCTTGTAGGTAGTGATTTAAAATCACATAAATCTATATGTACCAAACCTAATGGTTCGGTGCTTCTGTCAACAGATTTAAATGGTTGTTTGACCATTTTTGCTTCTACACATGTCTCACATTTGTATTTCTTATCTACTTGGAATTTTGGAATTAATCCCAAGTTTGATAATTTCTTCATTTTTCGGAAGTTTATGTGTCCTAATCTATCGTGCCATAGTAAAATTTCTTGCTCAAGCAAGTAAGAAACTTCAATTTTATTAATAGCACAATCAGAATACATAGATTTATTGCCGCTAACGGCTACGTTTGCCTTAAATAGGCCATCACGTAAATAACCCCTTCCGATATACATTCCAGCTTTGAACAGAACCATCTTGTCTGATTCGAACACAATTTTGAATCCTTTCTTTGATAGCACTGAGCCGGAGATCAGATTCTTGCGTATGTTTGGAACGTGAAGCACGTCATTCAATTTGACAGTTTTTCCAGAAGTGAACTTGAGGATAACTGTGCCATTGCCTTCGATCATGGAAACTGCAGAATTACCCATGTAGAGTCTTTCTTTCTGATCGAATTTCTGGTATGTTGAAAACATGGATTTTTCAGAGCAAACATGACGAGTAGCTCCTGTGTCAACCCACCATTGGTTAGGGGTCTGAACCAAATTGCATTCAGAAATAACCGCTGAAAATGTGGACTTATCCATTTTCATGTTGTCAACTGTTGCCATCTCTGTTTTAGTATAAAATAGTAAAATTCTTAAGATGTTAGTTGGCTAGTGTACTAAAACAGATAGCACGCTACAATAAACTCGTCGCACAAGTTTATTAATTAGAATTCCACCACGCTGGAATTCTGTATTAGATAAGTATAACAATAAGTTACGTTGTAAATATATTACAACAGCAACCTTATACTATTGTAAGAAATAGTACAACTTATAAACGAGAAAGATTACAGTGAATCTAACCAGTATATAAAGGAAATTCCGTCTGAGGCTTGTCGTAACAATTTCCTTAAGAATTTTATTTCAAAACTCTCCCAAGATACAACAGACATAATCTGCACGAGATTGTAATGAGTATGTCAACTCTGTGATATATATGGAATATTGAGCAGTAGAGCAAAGAAGCAGAATAAATTAGATTAGAATCGGATGAGAATGTGATCAGTATTCTCTCCTATTTATAATTTCGTCCGCATCCCTTCAAACAGTCGCGTCCGCTTGACGGGTCGCACCCGTTGCCTTTTGGTCGCTGCTGTTCGTTAATCGGTCGCGCCCGCCTGCTACTGTTTTGCACCCGCTCGTACCGCCTGGTACTGTTTCGCCTGTACCGCTTCAGTCGGGTCGCACCCGCTCATGTTTGGCCGCACCTGTTTGCTTCTAACGGGTCCGCTTATGAACAGTTGCATCTCCTCAAGAAAAAACCCTGCCTCCGTCTTTACCCGCCCGCTTCTCTTCAAATTCCAGGCGCAACCCAGTTTCAAACGAAGCCCAAAACCGTTAAACAGTGGCCTAGTAAAAAGAATGGTCATTTTAGACCCGTACCCGTACCGAGCCTGGCCCGGTTCGGTCGGACGGACGGCGGCGGCGGCGCGCGCGCGTGTGTGGTGGTGATGCATGATCTCGCTCCTCACAACGAAGCATACGTTTGGGAGCCCCAGGCCCCCAACCTCCACTTAAGAAAGCTATTAATATACTTGGCTTTCTTAGTATGTTAGGCGATGTGGGACTTATGTGTGTAATCATTCACTTTGTTTGTTTTAGGAATTCCAACAATCCCCCACATGAATGATAATATACATATCCCCCACACAAAGCGAAATACCACAGAGTACATATGAAATAATGCTTTATCGTGGATAAGTAGATATTTCACTTTGAACTTTCCCTAGTTAAAACTTATCGGATCTACTTGGCTAATCTGTGAATTATTTCATCTTGAACCGTCGGCCTTTATTGTATATCCAGACAATAAGCTTTACGAAGCATTGATTCCCTTCTCATCCAATCTCTTGGTTGTGTTCATTTTGGTCCTGAACAATTTTTGGTTCTACGAGTGATATTAGAGAATAAAAGCCTTTTAATATTCTCATAGAGCCGACCCAGCTCACACTGACATAGGTGATCGCAACCATTAAGAGTATCCTACATATACCCCACTTGTTATTTCCAAGATATGGTCATCATTAAAAAACATAGTTTTAACCTTTAACTACTTCTGTAGGCATGCATTATATTTTGCACCATAGGAATGGAGTGGGACCAAGTCCATACAAATGCATAGCTTCTTGAGTTACTCGTAACTGGTTTGCCTATTGATCCTAGTCCGTGGGATCTCCAGTCGCTAGGATAGGTTTCCGTATAAGGTAACTCTTGTTGGTTTAGGCTTTTAAACCCATTCCCCTCGATGCGCAGTCAATTTTCTCTCTTGATAAACCTTTAGTAAATGGATTTGCTAGGTTATCATTTGTCCTCATATAATCAACGGAAATAGTTCCATTAGAGAGTAACTGCCTAACTGTGTTATGGCGACGACGTATGTGTCGTGATTTGCCATTATACACAAGGTTTTTCGCTCTACTTAGCGCTGCTTGATTATCGCAGTGAATACATATGGCCGTCACAGGTTTTGGCCAAAATGGAATATCTTCTAAGAATTGACGAAGCCATTCTGCCTCTTCGCTTTCTTTATCTAATGCGATAAACTCAGATTCCATGGTGGATCGAGCTATGCATGTTTCTTTAGTAGATTTCCATGACACTGCTGCTCCTGCAAGGGTAAAGACATAACCACTTGTGGATTTTGATTCCTCTGAATCTGCAATCCAGTTTGCATCACTATATCCTTCTAAGATGGCAGGATATTTTCCATAATGTAAGGAAAAATTAGTGGTATTCTTTAAATATCCCAACACTCTCATTAGTGCTTTCCAGTGTTCCTTCCCTGGATTACTTGTATACCTGCTTAGTCGACTTACCGCGTAAGCAATATCTGGTCTGGTGCAATTCATCAGATACATTAAGCATCCTATTAATTACACGAGAGTATTTCAGTTGCATTACACTCTCATCAGTGTTTTTATGCAGTACTTGTGATGGATTAAAAGGTGTCCTTACTCCTTTAATTTCATACTCTTGGAATTTTTCAATCACTTTGTCTACATAGTGTGACTGAGATAGTTCAATTCCATTAGGTGTTCTTATTATTTTGATTCCCAAAATAACGTCCGCAACTCCTAAGTCTTTCACATCGAAATTGTTGATTAACATCTTCTTTATAGTCTCTATTACTTTAGTATTAGGACCAAAGATTAGCCTATCGTCCACATATAGACAAATCATCACATATGATTGTCCAACCTGTTTGTAATAAACACATTTGTCATGCTCATTTATATGAAAACCATTTTTCATCATGACACTATCAAATTTTTCATGCCATGTTTTTGGAGCTTGTTTTAGTCCGTATAGTGATTTGACTAATCTACCGACTTTGTTTTCATTTCCTTTGGAAATAATTCCCTAAGGTTGCTCCATGTAAATCTCCTCATCGAGATTCCCATTTAAGAATGCTGTTTTTACATCCATCTGATGAATCCCTAGATTATAGATGGATGCAATTGCTATTAGCATTCTTATAGAGGTTATTCGTGTTACCGGCGAATATGTATCAAAAAAGTCTACTCCTTCTTTTTGACGATATCCTTTGGCTACTAATCTGGCTTTATACTTGTCGATAGAGCCATCTGCTTTCATTTTCTTCTTGAAAATCCATTTGCAGCCAATTGGTTTTATTCCTAGTGGAATATCAACAATTTCCCAAGTTTTATTACTTAAAATTGAATCAATCTCACTTTGGATTGCTTCTTTCCAACATGAGGATTCAGAAGATGACATTGCTTGCTTGTACGTTTGAGGTTCGTGCTCTAATACATATGTAAAAAAGTCCGAACCAAATGTTTTGGAAGTTCTAGCCCTTACGCTTCTTCTTGGTTCAGCATCCTCAATTTCATGATGAGTTTCATCTTTATGCGAATCATTTGATTCTTTCCTTGTCCTTTTTGGGACATTATTTCCTTCATTCCTTTTGTGCGGAAACACATCTTCAAAGAATGAGGCATCTCTTGATTACATGATTGTATTTACATGAATATCAGTTATATCGGACTTGAATACCAAAAATCTGTAGGCACTACTATTTTGGGCTGGCCCAAGATAATAACAATCTACTGTTTTTGGTCCAAGTTTGACAATCTTGGGAGGCGGAACTGGAACTTTTGCCAAGCACCCCCACACTTTGAGGTATTTACAGCTTGGTTTATGTCCTTTCCATAACTCATATGGAATTGTTCCTATTTTATTGTGAGGGACTTTGTTTAATATGTGATTAGACATATGTAATGCTTCCCCCCACAAGTTCGTCGGTAGACTAGAAGTTAAAAGCATGGCATTAATCATGTCTTTTAACGTTCTGTTCTTCCTCTCGGCTACACCATTTTGTTGCGGTGAATATGGAGCTGTTGTTTGATGAATTATACCATTTTCGGCACAGAACTGTTCAAATGGCGATTCATATTCTCCACTTCGATCAGATCTTAGTATCTTGATCTTTTTATTTAACTGATTTTCTACCTCGGCCTTGTATTTTATAAATGCTGTTATTGCTTCATCTTTACTATTTAAAAGATATACATAGCAATATCGCGTATAATCGTGGGAAAAAGTAATGAAATACTTTTTCCCACCTCTTGTATGTAGTGATTTAAAATCACATAAATCTGTATGTACCAAACCTAATGGTTCGGTGCTTCTGTCAACAGACTTAAATGGTTGTTTGACCATTTTTGCTTCTACACATGTCTTACATTTGTAGTACTTATCTACTTGGAATTTTGGAATTAATCCCAAGTTTGATAATTTCTTCATTTTTCGAAAGTTTATGTGTTCTAATCTATTGTGCCATAGTAAAATTTCTTGCTCAAGCAAGTAAGAAACTTCAATTTTATTAATAGCACAATCAGAATACATAGATTTATTGCCGCTAACGGCTACGTTTGCCTTCAATAGGCCATCACATAAATAACCCCTTCTGATAAACATTCCAGCTTTGAACAGAACCATCTTGTCTGATTCGAACACAATTTTGAATCCTTTCTTTGATTGCACTACGCCGGAGATCAGATTCTTGCGTATGTCTAGAATGTGAAGCACGTCATTCAATTTGACAGTTTTTCCAAAAGTGAACTTGAGGATAACTGTGCCACTGCCTTCGATCATGGAAACTGCAGAATTACCCATGTAGAGTCTTTCTTTCTGATCGAATTTCTGGTATGTTGAAAACATGGATTTTTCAAAGCAAACATGACGAGTAGCTCCTGTGTCAACCCACCAATGGTTAGGGTTCTGAACCAAATTGCATTCAGAAATAACCGCTGAAAAGGTGGACTTATCTATTTTCATGTTGTCAACTGTTGCCATCTCTGTTTTAGTATAAAATAGTAAAATTCTTAAGATGTTAGTTGGCTAGTGTACTAAAACAGATAGCACGCTACAATAAACTCGTCGCACAAGTTTATTAATTAGAATTCCACTACGCTGGAATTCTGTATTGGATAAGTATAACAATAAGTTATGTTGTAAATATATTACAACAGCAACCTTATACTATTGTAAGAAATAGTACAACTTATAAACGAGAAAGATTACAGTGAATCTAACCAGTATATAAAGGAAATTCCATCTGAGGCTTGTCGTAACAATTTCCTTAAGAATTTTATTTCAAAACTCTCCCAAGATACAACAGACGTAATCTGCACGAGATTGTAATGAGTATGTCCACTCTGTGATATATATGGAATACTGAGCAGTAGAGCAAAGAAGCAGAAGAAATTAGATTGGAATCGAATGAGAATGTGATCAGTATTCTCTCCTATTTATAATTTCGTCCGCATCCCTTCAAACAGTCGCGTCCGCTTATGAACAGTTGCATCTCCTCAGGAAAAAACCCCGCGTCCGTCTTTACCCGCGCACTTCTCTTCAAATTCCAGGCCCAGCCCAGTTTCAGACGAAGCCCAAAACCGTTAAACAGTGGCCTAGTAAAAAGAATGGTCATCCCGTACCCATACCGGCCCAGTTCGGACGGACGGCGGCGGCGTCGCGCGCGCGTGTGTGGTGGTGATGCATGATCTCCCTTCTCACAACGAAGCATATGTTTGGGAGCCCCAGGCCCCCAACCTCCACTTGAGAAAGCTATTAATATACTTGGCTTTCTTAGTATATTAGGCGATGTGGGACTTATGTTTGTTATCATTCACTTTGTTTGTTTTAGGAATTCCAACATAGGTCATATGTATTATTGGTTAAAAAACAATCTTCTCAAAATGCTTCAGTCTATTTTGTGCGAAACTGAAAGAAGTCAATTTAGGTGTTCGCCAAGATATCAAATGTTGATGATATTCAGTCAAAGACCTACTTTTATAAGTAAAATGTAGGAAATCTACAAAAAGTGAGTACACTAAATCGTGATTTTACTTAGGGCTGCGCTTGAGCTACTAAAAATTGAGATCGGGTTTGAGGATTTGACAGTGGAAGCTAATGCATATGTTGGAAGTACAGCTTTGCCTACGTTACCGAATTCTACCCTGAACATTGTTGAGGGTCTTTAACACAAACACACATAACCTTTAAAGATTAGTCTAATATACACTAATTTGTTTATTCTGAATATAGGAAGTGTTTGGACTTCTTGGGATTTCACAATAATAAGATACTCAGAAGTGTTAGTGGAATCTTGAAGCCATCAAGGTACCTGACCTGCCCACAAAATGATGCTGTAACGTCCTTTTATGGTTACTTTCTTAATCTTTATGACAAATCTTTATTTTTTGGTAACTTATTCCATTTACTAATTCTATAAACACATTACAGTAAACTGTGTGTACTGATTATTTTCAGAAGCCGACAGTCATGCATGCCGAGTTCGTTTACTTAATGCAAGAGGTTGTATTGTGTTGGAATTCCTTAATAAAGTTGAATGAAATATACAAAGTCCCACATCTTCAAATTGTGAGGGCTATATTGATTTAAATATAGCTTTCTCATGAGGACGTTGGGGGCCTGCGGCTTCCAAATGTATGCTTCGTTGTGAGGAGGGAGATCATGCATCACCACCACACACGTGCGCGCGCCGCCTCCGCCGTCCGTCCGACCGAATCGGGCCGGGCCGGGTACGGGTCTAATATGATACTCATATTTTTATTATAAACTGGACCGGGCTTTCTGACAGTTGCAGGCCATACGAACAGATGCGGATCTGTTCGGAAGTGGACGCGGGATGAATAGACGCGAGCGGGTGCGACCCGACACAACTTCTGAAGCGCACAAACGAACGGGTGCGGAAGCGGATACAGGCGAAACAGTACGAGCGGGCGGGTGCGAAACAGATCCGTTAGAGGGCAAAACAGACAGATATGACTATACGAAGAGATACAAACACGACTGTTTTAACGAACGGGTGCAGACACGACCGTTCGAAAGGGATACAGACCAATTATAAATAAGGAGGGAAACTAATCACTTTCTTCACTGCTTTTTCCAATCCGTATCTCTCTTCTCCTCTGCTAACTGCTGCTGTTCTCATATTCAAATCACAAAGTGATATACTCATTACAATTTCGAGCAGGATTCGTCTGTTGTATCTTGGGAGAATTTTGAATAAAATTCTTAAGGAAATCGTTACGACGAGCCTCGGACATTATCCGGTTAGAATTCTCAATTCTTTCTTCTATTTTGTTATACTGTTTATTCAAAATAGTATAACGCTGTTGTTGTAATTCATTTACAACGTTCATATTGTTATAATATTTACTACAGAATTCCAGTGTAGTGAAAATCTGAGTTATAAACTTGTGCGACGAGTTTATATTTGATTATTCTCTGTTTTTGTATACTAGACGTATAACATCTTAAGAATTTTTCTGTTTTCTTACTAAAACAGAGATGGCAACAGTAGAATTTTCAAAGAATACTACTCACCACAGACCTGAACCGTTCAAGGGAGATGGTGATGATTTCTTGACATGGCAGAATCAGATGTTGTTTTATCTCACCACATTCGGTCTGCAAAAATACCTCGACGAGGAGGAACCGATTTCTGCACCACGCAAGGAAGCAGAGGTGAATACGTGGAAGCATTCCAATTTTTTATGCAGAAACTATATTCTGAATTGCCTCGACAAGGTGCTATACAAAGTATATCAACCTTCAAAGACATCAAAAGCACTCTGGAATGCACTTACCACAAAATATAAGACGCAGAATATCAATCTTAAGAAATTCATTGTAGACAAATTTATGGACTACAAGATGGTTGACTCCAAACCGGTGACTGCTCAACTGCATGAATTGCAAATCATCATTCATGAACTCGAAGCGGAAGGTCATATGGTTGGAGAATCGTTTTTGGTTGAAGCCATCACGGGAAAACTGCCGTCGTCGTGGAGAGATTACCGCAATTATCTAAAGCATAAAAAGAAGGAAATTTCTTTACAGGATCTCATAGTCCGATTGAAAATTGAGGCAGATAACCGTGGAATAACAAAACAAAGCGATGAGGCATTTGTGGCTGAAGGGTCAAAGACCAAAAACAAAAAGAAGAATTTCCAGAAGAAAAGGAAAGCTCAAGACAACAAACCAAAAAACAACAAACGAACCAAGAAGTTTAATGGCGAATGTTGGGTTTGTGAAAAAGTTGGACATGCCGCTAAAGATTGCAGACACAAGAAAGAACGCAATAAAGAGGCAAATATAGTGGATAACATGGAAGTAGACGAGTCCAACTTCTCGGCGGTGGTTTGTGAATGCAATCTGGTTCAGAATCCTAACCAATGGTGAGTAGATACAGGCGCTACTCGTCATGTTTGTTCTGACAAATCCATGTTTTCTACATATCAGAAATTCGATCACGAAGAAAAAATCTACATGGGTAATTCTGCAGTTTCCATGATCGAAGGCAGTGGCACAGTAATCCTCAAGTTTACTTCTGGAAAAACTGTTAAGTTGAATAACGTGCTCCACGTTCCAGACATACGCAATAATCTCATCTCTGGTGCAGTCCTACCAAAGAAGGGATTCAAGATGGTGTTCGAGTCAGACAAGATGGTTCTGTCCAAGGCTGGAATGTATATAGGAAGGTGATATTTATGTGACGGCCTATTTAAGGCAAATGTAACCGTTGTCGGCAACAAAAATATGTATTCTGATTGTGCTATTAATAAAATTGAAGTTTCTTATTTGCTTGAGCACGGAATTTTACTATGGCATGATAGATTGGGACACATAAATTTCCGCAAAATGAAAACCTTATCAAACTTGGAATTAATTCCGAAATTCCAAGTAGATAAGAACTACAAATGTGAGACATGTGTAGAAGCAAAAATGGTCAAAAAACCATTTAAATCTGTTGACAGAAGCACCGAACCATTAGGTTTGGTACATACAGATTTATGTGATTTTAAATCACTACCTATAAGAGGTGGGAAAAAGTATTTCATTACTTTTATTGACGATTATACGCGATATTGCTATGTATATCTTTTAAATAGTAAAGATGAAGCAATAACAGCATTTATAAAATACAAGGCTGATGTGGAAAATCAGTTAAATAAAAAGATCAAGATACTAAGATCTGATCGAAGTGGAGAATATGAATCGCCATTTGAACAGTTCTGTGTCGAAAATGGTATAATTCATCAAACAACAGCTCCATATTCACCGCAACAAAATGGTGTAGCCGAGAGGAAGAACAGAACGTTAAAAGGCATGATTAATGCCATGCTTTTAACTTCTAGTCTACCGACGAACTTGTGGGGGGAAGCATTACATATGTCTAATCACATATTAAACAAAGTCCCTCACAATAAAACGGGAACAATTCCATATGAGTTATGGAAAGGACACAAGCCAAGTTTTAAATACCTCAAAGTGTGGGGGTGCTTGGCAAAAGTTCCAGTTCCGCCTCCCAAGATAGTCAAATTTGGACCAATAACAGTAGATTGTTATTATCTTGGGCCTGCCCAAAATAGTAGTGCCTACAGTTTTTTGGTATTCAAGTCTGATATAACTGATATTCATGTAAATACAATCATGGAATCAAGAGATGCCTCATTCTTTGAAGATGTGTTTCCACACAAAAGGAATGAAGGAAATAATGTCCCAAAAAGGACAAGAGAAGAATCAAATGATTCACATGAAGATGAAACTCATCATCAAATTGAGGATGCTGGACCAAGAAGAAGCGTAAGGGCTAGAACTTCCAAAACATTTGGTTCGGACTTTTTTACATATGTATTAGAGCACGAACCTCAAACGTACAAGGAAGCAATGTAATCTTCTGAATCGTCATGTTGGAAAGAAGCAATCCAAAGTGAGATTGATTCAATTCTAAGTAATAAAACTCGGGAAATTGTTGATATTCCACCAGGAATAACACCAATTGGCTGCAAATGGATTTTCAAGAAAAAAATGAAAGCAGATGGCTCTATCGACAAGTATAAAGCCAGATTAGTAGCCAAAGGATATCGTCAACAAGAAGGAGTAGACTTCTTTGATACATATTCGCCGGTAACACGAATAACCTCTATAAGAATGTTAATAGCAATTGCATCCATCTATAATCTAGAGATTCATCAAATGGATGTAAAAACAGCATTCTTAAATGGAAATCTCGATGAGGAGATTTATATGGAGCAACCTGAGGGATTTATTTCCAAAGGAAATGAAAACAAAGTCTGTAGATTAGTCAAATCATTATACGGACTAAAACAAGCTCCGCAGCAATGGCACGCAAAATTTGATAGTGTCATGATGAGAAACGGTTTTCGTATAAATGAATGTGACAAATGTGTTTATTATAAACAACTTGGACAATCATATGTGATGACCTGTCTATATGTGGACGATATGCTAATATTCGGTCCAAATACTCAGGTAATTGAGACCATAAAGAAAATGTTGATCAACAATTTCGACATGAAAGACTTGGGTGTTGCAGATATTATTTTGGGAATAAAAATAATAAGAACACCTAATGGAATTGAGTTATCTCAATCGCATTATGTAGAAAAAGTGATTGAAAGATTTCAAAACTTTGGAATTAAAGGAGTAAATACACCTTTTAATCCATCAGAAGTACTGCATAAAAACATTAATGAGAGTGTAATGCAACTGGAATATTCTCGTGTAATAGGATGTGTCATGTATCTCATGAATCGCACAAGACCAGATATAGCTTATGCAGTAAGTCGATTAAGAAGGTATACAAGCAATCCAGGGAAGGAACACTGAAAAGCACTAATGAGAGTGCTTGGATATTTAAAAAATACCACTAACTATTCCTTACATTATGGAAAATATCCTGCCGTCTTAGAAGGATATAGTGATGCAAACTGGATTGCAGATTCAGAAGAATCAAAATCAACAAGTGGTTATGTCTTTACCCTAGCAGGGGCAGCAGTGTCATGGAAATCTACTAAACAAACATGCATAGCTCGATCCACTATGGAATCAGAGTTCATTGCATTAGATAATGCAGGCGAAGAAGCAGAATGGCTTCGTCACTTTTTAGAAGATATTCCGTTTTGGCTAAACCTGTACCGGCCATATGCATACACTGTGATAACCAAGCAGCGCTAAGAAGAGCGCAAAACTTTGTGTATAATGGAAAGTCATGACATATTCGTCGACGCCATAACACAGTTAGGCAGTTACTCTCAAATGGAACTATTTCCATAGATTATGTGAGAACAAATGATAACCTAGCGGATCCATTTACTAAAGGTTTATCAAGAGAGAAAATTGACTGCGCATCGAGGGGAATGGGCTTAAAAGCCTAAACCATCAAGAGTTATTTTATACGGAAACCTATCCTAGCGACTGGAGATCCCACGGACTAGGATCAATAGGCAAACCAGTTCTGAATAACTCAAGACGTAATGCATTTACGTGGACATAGTCCTACTCCATTCCTATGGTGCAAAATATAAATGCATGGCTACAGAGGTATTTAAAGGTTAAAACTATGTTTTTTAATGATGACCATATCTTGACAATAACAAGTGGGGTATATGTAGGATACTCTTAATGGTTGCGATCACCTATGTTAGTGTGAGCTGGGTCGGCTCTATGAGAATATTAAAAGGCTTTTATTCTCTAAAAACACTCGCAGAACCAAATTATGTTCAGGACCAAAATGAACAAAACCAAGAGATTGGATGAGAAGGGAATCAATGCTTCGTAAAGCTTATTGTCTGGATATACAATAAAGGTCGACGGCTCAAGATGAAATAATTCACCGATTAGCCAAGTAGATCCGATAAGTTTTAACTAGGGAAAGTTCAAAGTGAAATATCTACTTATCCACGATAAAGCATTATTCCATATGTACTCTGTGATATTTCGCTTTGTGTGGGGGATATGTATATTATCATTCATGTGGGGGATTGTTGGAATTCCTTAATAAAGTTGAATGAAATATACAAAGTCCCACATCTCCAAATTGTGAGAGCTATATTGATTTAAATATAGCTTTCTCATGAGGACGTTGGGGGCCTGGGGCTCCCAAATATATGCTTCGTTGTGAGGAGGGAGATCATGCATCACCACCACACACGCGCGCCGCCGCCGCCGTCCGTCCGACTGAACCGGGACGGGTACGGGTCGAATATGACACTCATATTTTTACTGTAAACTGGACCGGGCTTTCTGACAGTTGCAGGCCATACGAACAGATGCGGATCTGTTCGGAAGCGGACGCGGGATGAATAGACGCGAGCGGGTGTGACCCGACACAACTTCTGAAGCGCGCAAACGAACGGGTGCGGAAGCGGATACGGGCGAAATAGTACGAGCGGGCGGGTGCGAAACAGATCCGTTAGAGGGCAAAACAGACAGATATGACTATACGAAGAGATACAAACGCGACTGTTTTAACGAACGGGTGCAGACACGACCGTTCGGAAGGGATACAGACCAATTATAAATAAGGAGGGAAACTGATCACTTTCTTCACTGCTTTTTCCAATCCGTATCTCTCTTCTCCTCTGCTAACTGCTGCTGTTCTCATATTCAAATCACAAAGTGATATACTCATTACAATTTCGAGCAGGATTCGTCTGTTGTATCTTGGGAGAATTTTGAATAAAATTCTTAAGGAAATCGTTACGACGAGCCTCGGACATTATCCGGTTAGAATTCTCAATTCTTTCTTCTATTTTGTTATACTGTTTATTCAAAATAGAATAACGCTGTTGTTGTAATTCATTTACAACGTTCATATTGTTATAATATTTACTACATAATTCCAGTGTAGTGAAAATCTGAGTTATAAACTTGTGCGACGAGTTTATATTTGATTATTCTCTGTTTTTGTATACTAGACGTATAACATATTGTTCTTCATAGTTTGTATTGGTGAAAGATATACTTCTATACATTTTCGTAACAATGATTAAGTCATACTACATATACTATTTTTCAATTAGGATGACACTACCACTTGGTCCGCCAGCATCAAGTAAAACAGCATTGCTTCAAGCTTTTGCAAGGAAGCTCGATCAAGAACTAAGGATGTGTGCTCACGTATATGGTTATTGTTTGCACAAAAAATGGACAAACACCTCCAAGTCGTATGAATTAGTTGATTTTATGTTGTTTCCAGTGATTTGGATGATTTACGCAAACATATAAAAAGCAGGGACTAAACTGTAAAAGACACACAGATTTATAGTGGTTCGGCCAGAACGTGCCTACGTCCACTTTATATGTTATTCTCATTTTTCCTTCAGATTACAAGTACAAAGCTTTGATTACAAGTAATGGAAAGTTGTTTGAAAGTTCTATCCATGCTTGAGCTCTCAAACTTGTCCCCCATTGTTGTACCCCTGCCCCTCTATTTATAGAGTGAGGCTGGGGGCAGGGGTTTTGGATGTATATAGCTGCTGGTGGGCCTGGGCTGATGCAATCTGGCCTGGCAGTGTTGGTTCGGCAAGGCCTTGGTTCGGTGGAGAGTTGGTGTGGACGTGGTTCGGTTGTAGAGGGTTGACGTTGATTCGGCTGTGGCTGGAGCGGTGAGGCCATGGTCCGGTGGAGGTTGATGGTTCGGTGGTGAGTGGCTTGGCTTGGCATGGAGTTGGTCCGGTAGTGCATGGAGTTGGTCCGGTTCGGCAGTGGGAGGGAAGTAGGTTGGTTCGGCTAGGAAGGGAAGTTTGGACCGGCAGTGCTTGGGAGTGGAGGATGGATGGTTAGGCAGTGCTTCCTTTCATTTGGCTCGGTTATATCTCCTTCATACGAACTCCGATTAACCTGAAATTTGAAACATAGCCTTTTCTAGTCCTTATCATCATTTCCAATCAATTTCGTCTCGATCGGAGCTCAACCAAATTTTGACGATATCGATCGCAGCCTTGATTTCAATCGATCTCCAACCTCGATATCCAACATTCATTGGCAATTTGTTAATATTTCAGTTTTGACCAAAAATGGGATAACAGTTATTGTTTACTTACAATTGATTATTAATAAATCTTGTATTATACTAATATTTTCATCAGGTGTCGGTTAGAGTAACATACTGTGGTCATGGGTTATTAGAATTCATTCCATAAAGGACGTTTGCGTATATTGGTCAGCATGATCTTCACGATCATGAGATGACAGTCAGAGAGACTATGGATTTTTTGTGTCGGTGTCTCGGAGTGGGAATGAGATACAAAATGCTGTCAGAACTATCAGGGCAAGAAAACGAAGCAAATATTAAACCATATCCACAGATAGATGCATTTATGAAGCCAACTACAATGGAGGGGCAGAAAACTATTATACGGACTGATTATATTTTTGATGGTTTCTATTCACGAATAGATCACTATATGTTTGCTAGTTTCTTTCATTCATAGACACACACGCGTTATACAAACATATATAGCACATATATAGCGTCTTTAATTTGTTTGGCATGGGAAACCACACTGGGTTTGGATATTTATGCAGATGCTACTTTTGGTGATGGTATAAGAAGAGGCCTTTTTTGTGGACAGAAGAAACGTGTGAATAAAGGTATGCTTATCACCTCTTTATTACTGAACATGTAGGTTTGGTTGTCCTTTCTCATGTAATATGCGATGGTAAACTAGCTGACTCATCCCTATCTTGGAACCTTTTTTTTTTTTTTTTTTTTTTTTTTAATTTAACCTTAGTCAACCTTTGTCTTAAACTTTAGAGGTTCCGACAGCATACATACTACATATTCTCTTTTCAATTTTTTTTTTCCCACAATGCTGATTTTTCGTAAATAATTCTTTTAGTAAGCAGATGGTGATAAAAATATTTGGAATATAATACAATCACAACTTATGTAGTATGTTTCTGATCTGGTTTACATTTTTGCTTTATCTATTTACTTTTGACACTCGTAATAAATTTATTTTTGTTACTAAAGTAAACAAACATGTTAGTTTGATATGGTTTTTCTTGATTGTAATTGCCAAATGATACATACATTTGTATTAAAATAATGGTAAACAAGCAGAACGTTTCATCTCATCATATATATATATATATATATATATATATATATATATATATATATATATCTTTGTGTGTGTTTAATATTAGCAATCCTTTATTTCAAACTTTGGGGGCTCCGAATGCACAAATACTTCATGTTCTCTTTTAGGGTCATTTGTTCACAATGTTAATTTTGTAATGATATTTTGGCTCTATATCTTCTTCTTTGGCATTTGTTTAATTTCACTTATGTTCTATGGGTTATGGTCCCACCACACTTTCGTTGCGGCACTCTGATTTACTAGAGATGTGAATTAACAAACTCATCTTGTTTTAGGGAAGGTAAAAACTTGAATTTATTTAGAAAGAGGCAAACTTTTAGGAGATTCTAGCTTCAAATAATCTGTACAAACTTAAAACAGTAAGTTTTACAGTAAATTAGAAAAAACCATCTCTCAAGTTAGGAATTGATGAAATAGTAGGGTTTGTAATTAGATTACCTTTTTATTCACTCTCTAGATAACAAAAGATTTTTATTTGCAAAACAAATTGATGGAATTGGCCTGAAATGGAGAAGTGGGTTTCTATTTCTCATTATCTGGTTTTGAGAAGGAAGAAAGTGAAGAATAAAAAACTTACAGGTGATTTCCATTTCTCAATTTCTCAATATTTGCCTAAGTGCTATTGGGCTTTGCACCCATTAGTAAAAAAGAAAATAAATAGCCTATAGGTTATTTAACCAACAATTAAACAAAATATGTGCACATATCACTTATATACAAAAATAAAAATGCATTTTCTCTCAAATTAATATTCACATGCTGATAAATAGAATTTGAATATTTATGTAGTATTTTCCAATCTGTTTACATGCCAACTTATTAACTTTTGTCAAAGTAGACATAGGTTCTCATAAAAAGATAAGTTAAATATTATATTTTTCTTATATTTCCCCTGAAGATGTATATATTCTTCTGCACATAAAAGATGCAATATTATCATATGATATACACATAATTTGTCCTTTGCACATGTGATCCACAAGGAGGAAAAAACCACATGGAACCAAAACAACTTTTATCAAACTTTGCATCAAGTGTTTAAAAAATATATAGTTTACAAAATTATGGCACATGAAGAACATGAATCGATATTAATATATTATAGTTTTGTTATTTTTCTAACACTGTTTTAAACTACAAAAATAGTACTTCTCATATATAGATATAGCTTTTTATAGTTCAAAGTATTATAGAAATTTGTTTTCTTGAATCAAGCTAAATTCAGATTTTGAAAATAAGAAAAAATGGTTATAATTGAATGGTGAGAGATGAGTACTTTGGGAATCTAAACAACTTAGTTATACCCTGCATAATATAATTTTTGGAACTTCATGTGCTCCACCAAACTTTTCGATAAATAAAATAAAAAGCACTTTCATCGTATTAAATTTCATGACAAAATTTGAAAAATTAAAACTAGAACAATTTACTGCGAATTCATTAGGGATGTATGTTAATAGGTACACATATGCACACGTGGTGGCTTCAAACATATTTTCTCGGAATTTACAAACGGAACACGCTTCTATGAGTATTCAATATATATATATATATATATGTGTGTGTGTGTGTGTGTGTGTGTGTGTGTTTGTATGTTATATATATGTTTTTATATATGTATGTATGTATGGACATACTTACCCGTGTGCACACAGACGTCTATATGTATGTGTTGAATACTCAGAGAATGTTGTACCGATACCCTCCTCTTCTGATTAAGGCTAACGATGGGTTACAGACTATTCACTATAGAAATCATCATCTTCCATGTGTATCTGTTTCACATTTTACACATCAACTACGATGTGTTAGATTCAGCACATTTTATCGTTCGAAGATTTGTAACCTAGCAATCTCTTTTAACATTTACATGTGTATATTGGTTTTGTTACTAATTTCAACACTATGCTTATTATATAACTTTATTGTTATTACTTGTCGGGACTAGATATAGATGAAATGTTGACGGGGCATACAACGGCATTATTTATGGATGAAATTTCTACTGGACTTGATGCTTTAACAACTTTTGAAATTGTTATGTTTCTTATACAGATGTTTCATCTCATGGATGAAACAATGTTGATATCTCTCCTTTAGGCTGCACCTAAAACTTTTGAACTTTTTGATGATGTCTTTCTACTGTCATAAGGAGAAATCATTTATTACGGTCATCACGAAATAATTCTAGAATATTTTGAGTGGACAAGCAGTCGAGCCCCGTTAGGACCAGGACCGCGCAGAAAGTGAAGTTTTTTGTTTGATACACAGTTATGGTTAGACATTGTGATGCGTATATATATCTATCTACTATATGGACATGATTTTCATTTAGACATGCATGCATGTGACATTAGTTAAGTTGTAACAGATAATACTATGAATGTTTTGTTATTTGAATGTTTCATAGACTATATCATTGTTTTATAATGTTGTTGGTAATATTATTTTATTTAGTTGAGATATATATGTTTTATACAATGTTTGTTATTGTCGAAAAGAATGTATTTGATGTTGAGTTTGAGGATCAAAAATAAAGTACAATGTTGAAAAATGCTTCAGGAATGGCGTTGGAAAAGCATTGGTAAGGAGTGGGAAAACTGAAAATTGTATATAAAATTTGTTGTTGCCATGATGTCAGTATGACGTTGAAAAATTGCATCGGAAAGGCGTTGAAAAAAGGGCATCGGAAAAATAGCGTCGGAAATCACCCAACGCATGAGAACTTTTTTCATGCTAGTTTTTCTAACGTCAAAATGGTATCAGAAACAGGTTTTCCAACGCCAATTCGGCATCAGCAAATTAGTTTCTGTTGTAGTGTCTATTGCAATGAAAGGAGGATCTTGGCTGATCTTGGCTCTACTTCCTCATCATCTCCTCTCTTCCTTGTTCAATAGTAACCTAGGCTGATACTATTGACAGTTCTAAGCTCTTGGACCTATAAATCCCTTTTGATAGTGACTATAACTCTCTTTCAAATTGATAATCAATAAAAATATAAAGTGGACATAGGCCAGAGATTGCTGAACCATATAAAAATCTTATGTCTTGCTATTCCTTTTCTATTATTATTTTATTATCGGTTAGATCTAGGTCTCAGTGGTTTCCTACAACATATCTTTAGGTGTTGATCCATTTTTGGCGTCAACATTTTGGTGCTTTCATTGCAAAAACTGAACTCGGACTTGGATTAGCTCTCTACTTTGAGTTATATAGATCTAGAGGTTAGATCGAGAAAACTTGGTTGGAGTATTTAAAGGATTGCTAATAGAAAATCATGGCTCTTAGTAGAGGAAGATCATCCAAGATGGTGGCTAGTGGAGATAAAGAGAATACCCACCAACCTGAAGAAGGAAACCAGCCAAAAATGCTAGGATCTTTTGCTCAATAGGAAGTAGTTACTGAAGGAGAGCTTGATAATGGTGGATAGTCAAAAAGCATGATGGATAAGATGGATGCTTTGCTGAACCTACAACCATAAAGAACCAAGAGAACTGGAAGGGAGAATTCACGTATGATATAACAGGTAAACTCCTCTATTTCTGGCCTAATCAAAAGGGTTGGAAAGAAAAAGTAGAAGGTTGGAGTTGTTGAAGGACTTTTAGGAGGAAGCAGAAGTGCTCCCCTACTAGAAAACCACCTGGTACCAAGAGAAATCTTCTCGGTACTATGACGAATTTAGGAGGGGGTGATGCTTAGGAAGTTAGTTCAATGATGGCTTCTAATTAAAAAGTGGATTTGCCGCTCGATGATCATAGTTTGGATGGATGTTGATGCTAATAGAGATGGAGTTCAAGCAGCCGCAGCTCAACCAACCGTGCACCTAGGAAAGCCCGAAGGAGTGGTTGTCCCTAAGACAGGAGGATGTAAATGTCAGCCCACAAACTGAGGCCATTTGCAAAGCCAAACACTTGACATAGCCCCTAATAGTCAACATTAAGATTACCATGCTAGTGAGGAATATATAGATGACATGTTAAAACGGTTGATGGAGGAAAGCGGAGGAAGAAAGAATGAAGATTGAGATTTCACACCAAGTAGATCTCTGTTCGCCGAAAATATTCTAGGGGAACAGTACACTAGAAAATTCACGATGCTAGCGATGCCTTCATATGATGGAACTATCGACCTCAGACAACACTTACTCAGTCACGAATGACATATGAATGGAGCTAGAGCTATGGGTATGGTTCATTGTAGATTTTTCCCTATCTTCTTAGAAGGAGTTGCTTCAATGTGGTACAATGGGCTCCCGCCAAGGTCTATATCTACTTTTGATGAATTAGCCAAGAAGTTTTTGGAGCATTTTAGGCTCCATAATGCATGACCAAAGGATGTATTGTCCCTATCTGGCTTAACTCAAGGACCCATGAAGTCACTAAAGTATTTCTTGAACCGACTCAACATTGTTGTAATAGAGGTTAACTATCAAAGGAAGATTTTATATTCATAGCACTGGGGCATTCACCAGACATTATTTTGGTAGGTGGCTTAATATTAAACAACCAACTACTATGTAAGAGTTCCATTGAAAGGCAAACCTTTTTCTATTATTAGAGGAAGCAAGCTTGATTGAAGGAGAGGTTAGCAATGGACAATTGAAGAAGGAAATTCAAAGCAATGTGGGGATTAAATAGGATAGAGAAAACTTTAGTGGAATTGCAGGAAATGCTGTAAATACTGGGATGTAGCGAGAACAAGAAGCACCCCAGGAATATGCAACCAAAGGATTATACGCCTCTGAATGACACACTAAAATATATCTATCTTACTACTCAAGGAACTGAGAAATATAAAAAAGCTACCAAGAGGGAGGCATCGAAGAAAGAGAAACATTCTAGAAAGTTCCATCGCTTCCAAGAATCTCATGGGCGCAACACAAATGAAAGCCGTCACTTAAAGGACTTGATTGAGGAGCTGATACAGGAAAACAGATTTCGGTGGGATGTTAAGCAATAACATAATGCAGATCAAGCCAAGGGCTCCCAAGGACCCGCAACTTAATAAACCCCTTAGACATAGTGGTAAAGGGCTTAGATGTAATGATGGAAGATTATAAATTAATACCATAACCGAAGAACCTCACCTAGTAGAGAAAAGATAGGTGAGATAGAGAGGTATGTGAGTTCACTGAAGCATACACCATAGGAAAGTTGTTACGCTATCAAAGATGGAGCTAGCTAAGCAATAAAAGATGATGGTATAAGATATTGTGTTTAGAAACCAAGGTTCTGACAGAGTTGAGGCATTAACCCTTGATCTTATGGTGATAATAGTAGGAGTTGGACCAGTCGTTGTGCGCTGAGTTTTAGTGGATAACGGAAGCTCGGTTGACATTCTATTCAGAAGTACTTCCAACTAGATGAAAATTGGTATGAAAGATGTGACTGCTTGCAAGATGAAGATTCATGGATTTGTGGGTAAATCTAAACAACTGATTAGGATAATCGACTTGCCCGTAAAGCTTGGTGAAGGAGAATGTAGAGTGGTTCACATTTAGACATTTATAATTGTTGATGAATACCAGTGCTTTCTTAGGCTGACTGACCATAGTTGATTTCAGGATTGCTTTGTGACGCAGAGGATTAACAAACTTTGACGTGCTATTAATGTTTCGAAACAAATTGGCGCAAATTTCTTCCTCACGAAATGATTCGTGTCACGTGAAACAAGATAAATTTCCAAATCCGTTGATCTCTCGAGATACCGGATTCCAGTTATCTTCAACACGTTGATCGCACACGATTCTGCGTTAGAAGATCTACGATTCTTCGACGTTGATCTCGCGCACGAGATTCCGTGAATCGGCTTCAAATTCGTTGATTCGAGCGCACTCAAATATCCGAAGATAGAAGAAGAAGGAGATCACACTCAACTTCAGCAAAAGTGGCAAAAGCATACAAACAAATTTTATTCAAAATCAATCTACTTCACAAGTGACACAACACCCGTATTTATAGAAGATTACAACACACACATTCACGACCTAACATCAATATACAAGTAAACAACAGGTGCTCGCGACCTACGACTCAACACGACTTACAACTTAACGACCTAAGCACCAACAGTACAAGTTACAAAATTCACGACTTAACAACACAGCACGACCTACGACTCAACGACCTACGACCTAACATCACAGGCGACTCAACATACACAACTTCAAGAATCTTGAGCGACATAACTCTGGAGCGACCTAAGAGATAGCACAGTTGAGCGACTTAAAAGCACATACGGCATAAGGACAATCGGCTTCGGGTTGCGACTTAGCGACCTACGACCTAAGGTATGAGCGACTTAAAGAAGAATGCGGCCTGAGCGACTTAAGGAAATGCATAGCTTCAGGAATATGCGACATAAGATCTTGCGACCTAACCATTGAGCGACATAAGAATGGAGCGACTTATATACAAGCGACCTAACTCTTTATGTCGTAGCTCGTTAGGTCGTGGCATGCTGACGACCTAAAGAAATGCGGTAGTAGTGCTTTGGCGTGACTCGCTAGGTCGCTTCTCCGGTTGTCTGAACGGCTTAACTTGCTAGGTCGTGGCCGACCTAAGGCATGCGACTTACGTACATAGTGCGTTGCATCATCCTCCCTTGGTTGAAAAGAAATCGACTCCGAATTCACACTCTCCTCTTCTTCGACACACTTATCACCATGATATGGAATTAAGTGTTTGACGTTGAAAACGTTTGAAGTATGGATATGATCCGGCAATCTCAACTGATAAGCATTCTCATTGATCTTCTTCAAGATTTCTACTGGACCAATCTTTCGAGCTTTCAATTTGTTGTAACTTCCAACTGGAAAATGATCTTTCATCAATACTGCGTAAACAGAATCACCCTCTTTGAAGTCCACGCTCCTTCGCTTCTTATCTGCCAGTTGCTTATACTTCTCATTTGACTTAAGCAATCGTTCATGAACAATCCTGTGACACTCCTGCAACTCATTCACGAAATCACAAGCTCGTTTAACAACCTCTTTCTGACGTGGAATTGTCGACAAATCCAACGGTCCCTTCGGAATTACTGAATATACTACTTGAAATGGACTGAATCCAGTACTTCGATTAACGGCATGATTATGTGCGAATTCTGCCTGACACAAGTTCACATCCCAGCTCTTCAAATTATCCTTCACAAGACATCTCAACAAGTTTCCCAAAGATCTGTTCACCACTTCCGTTTGCCATCCGTTTGTGGATGATAGGCGCTACTAAAATTCAGCTTAATCCCAACCATCTTCCACAGACTCAACCAAAAATGACTTAGAAATCGAGTATCCCAGTCAGAAACAATGGACTCAGGTAGCCTATGTTGTCGATAAATCTCTTTAAAGAACAATTGAGCAACACGGACTGCATCGGCGGTCTTTTTACAAGCTATGAAATGTGCCATCTTCGAGAATCTATCCACCACAACATATATAGAATCATTCCCTTGTTGAATTCTTGACAAACCCAAAATAAAATCCATGCTAATATCAACCCATGGTCTAGTAGGCACGGGCAATGGCATATACAATCCTGCATTCGTAGCTGTCTCTTTGGAAACTTGACATATGTGACATCTCTGCACAAACCTTTCAACTTCTTTCCTCATGGTAGGCCAAAAATATGATTGAGAAGCTAACTGCAAGGTACGATCTCTTCCCACATGACCTTCTTCATGCAATTCCTTCACAATTTTCATGCGTAAACTGCACTCTGGTATACATAACCGATTTCCTTTGAATAGAAAACCATCTACCAACACATACTCATCCGTCTTCCCTTTCTCGGCTTCATCTACAATCTTAGCAAAGTAAGGATCCTCAACAAACAATTCTGGAAATACATCAAACCCCGTCACTTCAACTCTCATCGTAGTCAACGAATTATTTCTTCTACTCAATGCGTCTGCCACACGGTTTGTAACTCCCGACTTATGCTTTACAACAAAGGTAAACTATTGTAAGTATGCGATCCATGAAGCATGTCTGGCTGCAATCTTATCATGTCCCTGCAAATGTTTCAATGCTTCATGCTCAGTATACAACACAAACTCTTTATAAAACAAGTAGTGTCTCCAATGCTTTATGCCTTGGACAATAGCATAGAACTCCAAGTCATAGGTACTGTATCTTGTCTTGATTTCCAAAATTCCAACTTTCTATTTTAAAATTTTAGAAATGCCTTTTAAAATAGCTTTTATAAATTATTTCTTATAACTCGATGTCTCAACCAGTCCGTCCTTGTTCTCACAGAAATTCAGTCATACATTGATCAGGCGTAAAACTGAAAATCTATAAATACTTGGTAAACCCGTTTTCAACATCTAGTGAAAATACTTGAAAAAATAATTTTTATTGAAATTATAGAAAACAATTTTTTGAATTTGAAAATAGAGGAAATATCTTTGGTGACAATGCTCTGAAAATCATCACCCACATCCATGGTCACAATTACATACCAGGGTTATGTTGTAGTCGCAACAAAAGTCCATGTAACTGCAGGCTCTCCGCGGCACTCTCGATTACGCCATGGAACCCCCACACAACAGATCACAGTTACATCCAGGGTTACGTTGCCGTCGCAGCAAAAGTCCATGTAACTGCAGGCACTCAGCGGCCTCTGATTTTCGCTGTCGAAATGAAACTTCTCCACTCCTACATAGGTCGCAGTCTACCGAGATAAACTCAAACGTAGACTGTTGGCTCTTAGCGGCACACACGACTTTCGCTATGTGGTATACCATAGTGTCGCAGTCCACCGATATAAAATCAAACGCAGACTGTTGGCTCTCCGCGGCACACACGATTTCCGCTATGGTACACTACCCATAATCCTCAGGAACTAGTTTTGTCCGGACTCCTCACAGGATCAACTTTAGAACCCTACGGGGCTCAAGGCAGCACCACCCGGTGGCACTCCTGAGAAGTCCATTTCAAGGGAGCGCCTTTTTCCCAGAGCCATCATCAAGACACTTTATACTATACATATATAGTATCTTTCAAATCATACACCTAGTATGATCTCATACAAAGCTCCTTTACACAAAATCGATTATCCCAAAATCGATAATTCTCAAACTAGGCTTTTCAAATTCCAATATTGATTTTACCCAAAAATAAAAAACCTTTCCAAATCCAAAGGTTCCCAAAACCTTTTCCAAAATCCTCAAAGATCCTTTATATATATATATATGTATATATATATATATATATTCAGATATATAAAAATTTTAAAACTTTAGATCATTTCCAACTTGTATAAAATCCTTTTATACTTCAAACACTTTTCAAAAATCCATCAGAGTGAGATATACTCACTTATTTCCATTTTCCTTTAATCCCATTTGGATTATCACTTCAATTCTTATCTCAGTTGGGTATTTAAATTAATAACAGTTGGAACTCCGACCAGTTTATATTTAGGAAATAGCTCGAAAATCTTAAATATAAATAAGTAGTTGAAAAATAATAATTAATAGTTGCAAAATAACTAAATAGTTTAGAACTTTTAGATAATTGCAAAATAGTTGTAAAATAGTAATTAATTTGTAACATAGTTGAAAAATAGTAGTTGGTTTTAGAAAACAGTTGAAAAAAATGATTAAATAGCTCCAAAATAATTGTAAAACAAGTATAAAATAATTTGGCTTTAAGAAAGAAAGGTTATATATATTTAATAGCTTAGAAAAATAAATTTATATTGAAAATAGTCAAGAGCCAACTGTTCACTTTTCCAACAATTCAATTTAAATCTCCATTTAAATTGACCCTATTCCAATTCAAATAACTCCAAATTCCATTGGACTTGATTAATTCCCAATTCAAGTTGAATCAATCTTGATTCCTTCCCAAATTTAAATCAAATTCTACTTGATTTTAATCCTGTTCAATTTTAATTATAAGTTCATATTATTCCAATCAATTTGAATTATTATCAATTTAATTTCAGAATCCAAATCACTTCAATTTAATACAATCCAATTACTTCAAACCAAATTAAATTTTGAACTAATTCAATTTCAATCTTGAATTTTAAACTACCTCGAATTATATAAATTCGAGTTAAATTCTCAAAGGTTGATTTAACTTTTTAAACCAAATTAACTTTTTTTTAACGTTTTTTAAACAATCTCAAATTTCTGAGTCCAATTCTTCATTTCAACTTATCTCTACTTATATTTTTTATTATTCCACAAACATTTTATTAAGATTCCAGAATCTAAACAAATTTCCAAAATTTCAATATCACCTTAGCATTCAACTATATCCAAAATTTCTTTGGCAAATTCATTTATCCCTTTGAATTTCAAATCCAAACCTAGTTCACAAACAATTCCAATTAAAAACATTTTGGTAGCAATTTCTCTTTTAGAAACTCGAAAATAAACATCGATGATGCTGCAGTCATCACCGACGTTATTTTCCAGTGACCGAAAGAGTTCAATGCTTTTCTTTCTTTAAAAACATTACCAAATATTTTTGATTCCAAATCTCCCAGATTTCAAATTCATCACCAAAAATATTTTTGAAATAATACTATTATTTTCTCCAAAACCTCTGGAAATCACTTTCAAATCCAAAGGGATTTTAAATTTCCCCAATTCATATTTAAACATTACTCTGGAATTTCCATCTTACTTTATTTTCAAATATTCTTTGGCATTCTATTTCAAATTATAATCTCATTTATTTATGAAATTTATTTCGACTTATAAATTTCATTCCCAATCTATATTTCAAATTCCGGGATTAGATTTTGAATTTTCATTTTCAATCACTTAAATTTTAATCTAGTTATATTATTTTTGCTTCCTACTTAATTTAATTCCAATTCTAAACTTCAGTTTCAGTTTGAATCCATTTCAAACTTATCTTTATTAAATTTCAGTTTGGTTGTATTATATTATTCCTTAATTTTAATTCCAACGATTAACAACCAATCACGTAATATTTATATGAAGGAAATATTGCTTTATATACAAAATATATTTTATATAAAATCATCTAAAATCGTTATATAAGAAAATAACAAGTACGCTCTCATATATATATATTTATCTATTCAACTCATTCTAGAGTACTACAGACTCTATTAAATGAGTAATTCCCACCAGAGCCAAGGTTCTCGCTTAACCTTCTGCTGATACCAAATGTAACGACCCGAAATTTTCAACCCGAAAATTCCAGATAGTTATGGGAAAGAAGAAAGAGATAGAAGAAGAAGGAGAACAGAAACACCAAACATCTCATAATCGCAGCGGATAAAATATAAAAAATAATAACAGTTTACAAAAGAGTACTATATCTATCGATTACATTTAATATACATCAGAGTTCACATATATATACAGTCACTAAATACTTACAATTATCATGTTTCAGGTAACAATAGTATAAATATAGCGGATATACTCTATACGATATTGCCATCCAGCTCGCCTCCTGAGCACCAGAACGTACCTACCTGAAAATCTGTAATACTCGGTCTGACCCGAGCATTACATCAAAGTAACACCCGGGTTAGGCTGGAAACCAGCGTGAGTAAACCCATCTAACATGGAATACTAAAGCAGACAACTTATATAAAACCCGGGGTAACTTATATCAATTAACCAATTCACATTACGCTATAGACAACACTTATTTCAACTATCAATTTCTAAGTACCAAACTTAGATAAACATTCCAGTCTACTTAATCATTTCAATCTAGCCTATTGATTTCACCAACCAATATATAAATATTTGAAATGGTTTCGGGTATTTTCCAAATACCCGACCCCGGACTCTTCGTGACTTATATTATCTAAACCCAAGTTATTCAAATGAAATTTACAGCATTTCATATTAGAGATATCAACCCATTCAAAGCATCCAATACCATACAATCATACATAAGTAAAGCTTAAGCACATACAAATTAATTCAATTGATTCCAATTGAATTTCAAATCTCAACCACTTAGATTCCTTCATTTAATATTAATTAACACCAAATCAATTAATTAATCACTCTTCATTATTCATTTTAATTAATCACATTGGATTAATTATCTTTCAATTGCATTCAAGTAATTATCTCTAATTAATTTCACGATATTAATTATTCTTATCCCAAAATCAATAAGTAACCTTAATTACCTCATAATTTAATTAACTATATTAATTACATTCCCTCAACTACTTATATTAATTAACTTCTCATAAGTCACTTCTATTGATCAGTTCATCTTAAATTACATCCTTAATTATATAAATTATGAATTCCAATTTCATTTCCATTTATCCTAATTCAAAGTAATTATATTAATTAAACCCGATATTAATCCTTCTCAAACAACCTCTACTTATAATTAATTATCTTTTATTTACTTCATTAAATAAATTACTTACTCCTTAATTAATTATCACATTTAATCTCTTGCCTTCTTCCGCAAAATAATTATATTTCATTAATTTCATTAAGAAATTTCTTGACACACCATTCGATTATTATTTTGAATTTCTTGCACTTAATTAGTTTACTTGAACCTTAATTAATTAATTCAACTCATTCGCTACTAAATTAATTAACCCAAAACATTAATATATTAAATTAATAAATTATCCATTTAATTACCCTACTATTTTAATGAATCACAATCATCAAGCCCTTATTAACTTTAAAACGAAACCATTTTCTTATTTCCAAATTAAGTTTAACAACTAAAAAATCCAAATACTTCGAGTCAAGTAAACAATTAGCTCGAGAACCAACCAAAACCAAAGTCACATCATCATCATTGCACATCCAATCAATTTAATCATTCAACCAATTATCTAAATTTAACCATTAAATTTAAATAAAAATCCAACAGCGTGAGATTTACTCACCTTTGCTTTTGCTGTCTGCAATTCATCCTAACCCGGCCTGTTTCTCAATTTTAGACCTTGTATAAATGTTATAAATTTCTATTAACATATGGAATAATTGGATGATTTATTACCATTTAATAAATTTAATAAATCAATAATTAATTTAAACTATTTCCTTTTTAAATAAAATTATCTTTATCGACAAATAATTAACCAGGTTTATTAGATAAATTAATCACTGCTTAATAGATAAAATTTTAACTTATGACTTGATTTAAACCAATCTTCCCCTTTGGAATCTCTAGTATCAAAAATAAAGTAAATTTTAAACAAGTGAATCACCTTAACCTCTTATTTAAGATAAACTAGTTAGCCTTACTCACTGACCAACTAAATGAATTAAAGTTTTAAACTTGCTTAAATTAAAGTTAAACAGTAAGTAAAATATATATAAATCTGAACCAATCCTATATATATATTTTTCTAAATAACTTCAAATCTGAAAGTGTACAACATGTATATATTTAAAGTCTTTTTTTACTTAATGAAATTTAAAATAAATTTTCTACATTTCTTCTTTTTTTTAAATTACAAGAAATCATATATGTGATTTAACGAATGATTATCGAGGAATCAACAGTAAAAACTCACCTCGTCAACGATCCCTACCGCGCCTCTACCCTTCAGTAAGCGCCGCCTCTTCGATTTGCTTGAACCGCTGCTGCCCCCAAAATATCCTTTGTCATCGCCTCGAGTTCCACGTAGAACAACCACGCGTGGCCACTCCTCCATCAGCCCATACCCCGAACGAGCCACCGCCTTCAACATCGACGCTGTCTCGACAGTACTCGCGAAACCCTAAATTGCTCAACTATTTCCTGCCACCGCGACGTGAAACACCCCACCATCAACGCGACTCCGAAATCGCAGCCATACCTTACGAGCCACTCGGCTTTCGAACGGAGACGTGGGCCTCACTAGTAGCCGACCCACGCAACCATTTGCGAATCTCTCCTGCCCTCCCCCCTTCTTCTTCTTTTATAAAGTTCAGCTTTGATTTCGATTTAATTGGAATCGGCTAGGGCTTCGAATAATAGTAAGAGGATGTGGGTAGAATACGAAATATGGTGGGTTGATCTGCTTCAAGACCGATTCCCTTTGTATATATATTTTTTAAAAACGAAGGCTTCGGCCATTTATTTTTTCGAGTTTGTTGTCCTCCGAGAATACAGAGGAACGGAAATAAAATATAGGATGGTGAGAGGCTTCTTGAACACGACGTTGCATATGAAAATATCCTGCCGAATTACTTTAAATTAATTTATATTATAAAACTTCCAAACATCACGTTAAGTATAACGTGAAATCCCAAACCCCAAATCAGACACGCCGGCGGGCGTTTATATGGTTTTACCCGCATTCCAAACACAAAATGGAATGTGTTCCAGAGGCCAATTTGATCGTATGCGCGAGTTACCGAAGAAAACGATCAAATTTAAATTATATCGATTAAAATAATTCGAAGCGTTTTAAGCTGCCAGGGTCAATCGACAACCCCGATTGCTACAAAAATTGAAATCCGATAATAACTAACGATTTCGGATCCAATGGAACTGGTTTCGTCGAATTCCGAGACTGTGCCTCGGAAGGCTATTTTTAAATTCAAATTAAACGATATATTTTCAAAATTGAACAAATCACCTTTAAATTAAATTTCAACCATTCTATTATTCCAATCTAAATTGTTAAAAATATCGAGTCATCACAGAATGAGTACAACATTTAGCCCTATCGAGTCTCATTCTCCATGCTTTCTGGCAGTAATACTTAGTATTGCTCTTGGTTGGCATGGGTATAGGGGCCGGGCGTTACAAGGAAATAAATTTAAAAACATTTAAACACATGCAAGATACATGTGTAAACATTTTGTTTTACAAATTAACATTTGTAAGCAATTCAAATAAAGAGATAAGACAAGTGTAAGCTCAATTTTATTTATAATTACAAGTGGCAAGGATGTTTTTCTTTTGGAAAAAAAAATACTAAAATAAGAAACCATGTTTCATAAATTTAATTAAAGTAAGGATTTAAAAACAAAGTTATAAATTAATGGAAAATAAGACCTTAAATACAATTTTTACAATAATGGACATTTGTAAAATAAGTAACCATATGTATTAACACTTGCGAACTTTGTATGGCTTACAATTACAAGTGGCACATTTAAAATTTAAGTAATTTGAAAATGTATGTAAGAAGAAACAAAACCAGATTTTATTCTCATTTTCTCAAACCAGAAAAAAATTCTGAAGCAAACAAGAATCAAGGAAAAAAAATCAAAGCAAGTTAAAAACCCAAACTTTGGTGAATCAAGCTTAAGATTTATTAAATTTCAGATCAAGTTCCCTCTGTTTTAAGAATCAAAATCAACTCAAATTTACAACCTGAAAACAAAAGTAAGGCCTCTGTTCAAAAACAAAAGCAGCAAGATCAAAGTAAAATCTACGATCTGAAAACAAGCTTCAGATTCAGGTTCAAAGCAAAAGTTTCAAGCCTGAAACAAACAAGATCAAAGCCAAAGCAAGATTCGTTTCCAGTTTCAAAATCATGCAGCAAATTCGAAGTTGCAAATTCAAAGTTGCAAGTTCAAATCAATGTCCGGTTTTAAGTATCAAATTCTAGGCTCAAACTGCTCTCTGTTTCTCTGTTCTTTCCAAATGACAGGTGAGAAAATCTCTCTTTAAAACCCTGAATTGGTTTATTAACTTGATATATATGAAGTGAATTAATGAAAATGTACTGCATTTCTATATAGATATGTGAATATGCCTGTGTATGCTTGTGTGTATATGCATGTTGATGTTCTGTATAGGTTACAGGTTTTAAACCCTGGCCAAAATTCAAACATCTAATCCTCTAGTCTCTCTTAGGCTATGATGTTCGAATAGAATGTGTTTGAATTAATACAACCTTAAATTTAAAAATATTTTTTTAAGAGAAATTTGAAGGTTATTTTGTTTCGAAATGAAAATATATAGAGAAACTCAAATTTATCAAGGTTTCGATTTGCATGAATTCAAAATTCAAGCGTATCAATTAATTCATTTTCGAAAACCATGATTTTTAATGTTTACATCTGGATTTTTAAGTCTGTAAATATCGAGAGATTTTGAGTTAAATAAAAATGGTATTTTGGGCTAATACTGGCAAACAAGATGGTCGGTGTCATCGGGATTGGGGCCTGGAGGTAGGGTGAAGAGCGGGGATTCATGGAAAAATACTTGCACATTTTCCAGTTGATCGTGGATGATCACGTGACTTAATTTAGGGTTTAAAACCTGTTGGTTTCGTTGTGGTTTGCGACAGCATTGCATGGTCGTGGATGAACTTGAAACGATCGCACTTAGGGGAAGAGGAGAAGGGAAACATGGCGAGGGTTTGGGTGTAGTGGTGGAGCTTCAGATCGACGGAGGTGGTGAAGCATGGAAGTTTTTATGATATCGTTTGGTTCTAGGTTGATCGAATTTTCTCGATTTCAAATTTGGATTCCAGATGAACTTTGGGTAGTCGGAAATGAAGGGGTTGGTCATTGTCGATTTGGCGATGGTAGCATGGGTGATCGAAGCATCACCGTTGACCTGTGCATGTGCACATGGGGTGGAGGTGTCAGTGGTGTTGTGCTTGGAGAAGGAAGCATCGACTCGGGTTCGCACTCGAATTTTTCGAATGTTGGCTCGAAGTTGTGTGGAACGCAGATGTTAAACTAGTTGTAACGGTTTTCTTTTTCTTTTTTTTATTTAAAACAAACCAAATTTTGAAAAGAAAAGAAGAAGAAGATTGAGACTGGCTCGAGAGTGGGATCAGGAATTTGGAGCTTAGGCCCGAGTGTTTTAGAAAAGGGAAACTTATTTAACAAAGTTTTGAAATTTAGAAAAAATAAAACAAGTTTTGGAAATAAATTCCTTAACTAATTCTTTTAAACAATTGTTTTATTAAGTTTTGGAATTAGTCAAAGGTTTAAAATAAATTATTTTAGACTAATTTAGTTAAAGTGTTTTAATATGTATATCTAACCTTTGTTTTAAAAGTTTATTTTAAATAAACTTAACGAATGTGATCCATTAAGTGATATAATATATTAATGCGATTAAGATAAATGGTTTATCTTAAATAATGTTTAATCTGTTACTTAACTTAAAAAGTCTTAAGTTAATTCGTATGAAAAATTATTTCGAAAAGGTTAATTATTTAATCAATCTCTTAATTTATAATTAAAGGATAATTAATTACTTGAAAATAATTACTTAATGGAAGTAATTAAGGTTAATTAATTAATAATTGAGTTTGATTAATTGATTAAAATAATTAATTAATGAAAGTAATTAAGGATGGATAATTAATGATTAAAAATTGATTAATCAAGTGTTTAAAGGAAAGAATAATTAATTAATGTGATTAATTAATTAATTAAGGTAATTAATTTGAGAATAATTAATTAATTAAAGGTTAATTAATTAATGAAAGTAATTAAGGGATGATTATTAATTCAGGATTAATCACAGGATTAATTATTATTTAAAGGTTAATTAATGATTAATTAAAGGATAATTAATCAAAATAATTTTTAATCAACTAATGGCTAATTAACCAGGATTTGTAATTTATTCATAGGTAATAAATCTGATTTAAGTTAATCAGATAATTAATTGATTTTGCTTATGGATGTATGAATGCCTTGAGTTGATCTGTAATGACTCTGTGATGTGGATTGTTTTGATTGAGCTATGTGTGTGTATTATTTATCTGTAATGTATTTACATATTTATCTGTGATGCATTTACATATTTATTTGTGAATCTGTGAATGATGATAAGCGTTATAGGATTATACCGCTTATCAAATATTATTGATATGCTTGAATCCGTGATGTTTTTGCACTATTGGGTAAAACCCCTGGACTACACCTTACACACACAAATATGGATTACACGAGGAAATCAGTTAAGTCACAGATTTTTAATGATTTTAAAGATTGAATTTTTGAATCCAAAATAGTTTTGGAATTGGAATTGAAAGTTTTTGAAAAAGGATTGCAAAAATAAAAGTTATTTTGAATAACTTAATAAAGTTTTGAAATTTAAATAATTTGATTTGAATTTGAATTCAACATTTGAAATTGAATTCAATAATTTGGAAATTTTGGTTTAGAAAGATTGTACAAGTTATAAATGTGTTTATATATGGGTTTTAAAACATTTTAAAAGCATTGTTTGAGAATTTGAGTTTAACCTAAGTTTTATACTTAAGGGGCTTTAACTTGTACAAATATAATTGGATTTTTTCCGAAATGAAAACTATTTGTTTTCAAATAATAATAGCTTTCCTATAAGGAAAGGATTTTCAATTTTTTTTCAAAAGTTTTAAGTTTGATTGTGAATTGTTTTGAAAGCAATGAACGAACCTTTGAGAAAGATTATTAAACCTTGTTTTGAAATCAAAGAGGAGTTTAAAAGGCGTATCTTTTATATGAAAGATTTGAATTGGAAACGAGTTTGAAAGCAATTAAATCTTCGATTTAAAGATTGAATGAGTTAATCCAACATGAAATGGGAATTGTTTTGACAAATCTGTGAATGAATCTTCGTGAAAAATGGGTGAACTTTGTGAAGTGAATCTTTCTTGTTTAAAGATTTGAAATGGTAATTTGTTTAAACCATTTGAAAGGAAAGTTTTGGGTTTTAAAGTTGTGACTTAACTGAAATCCCAATATCCATATGTTTTTAAATATTGCATTCATTATTCGGTTTAGCCAGGAGAGGACCTTATGTCATACCCATTCCGAATAATAATACGACGATATGGACAGCTTTTGAAGACCGGTGGTGAAGACCGGATATTTTCGAAAACGAAACTATAACTCGTCGAATGTCTCTACACCGACTGGTCCCTATTACAAAGACTCCATATGTGATGGAAAGTCCGGACGTGATTAGGAATTATCTGGATTTGCAAGGGCTTCTTTGGAAGTGCCTTCGGTTCTGTTCGAACCAAGAACAGACTTGTATGGATGTGTGTTTGACATTACACTTTGAGATGTAAAGTTAGTTTCTATCAAATACATTTCTGTTTGGTGGCGGAGATTTACTCTGTTAGCTTAACACCCTTCTCTGAGACGTACGAGCTTAGAGGTTATGTAGTTGATGGTTACTAGCGATACATTCCCAATTTGATAATGTGGCATACGAAGTGCTGCTGATCATTTTTTGATCAAAGCATGACTTTGCTAAAAAGTGTAGCTTTGTGGACGAGACCTCATCGAGCCTCACAACCCGGTAATGGTCGAAACAGATAAGATGCGGCAAGGTTTCAGGGGTCGCACCCCTAGGGTATGTCCATTCCTTCTGAAAAAGGGTGGTATCATGGTATGGAGCCCAGATACTTACTCATGTGGATACTGTATATTTATTACTGTGTGAAGTTGTTGGTGTAGAGGATCCTCGGATAAAGGTCGCAAACGACCGAGAGTGGCATATCTTAGGTTTTACTTCCCGGGAAGGGGGTAGCCGGCTTTGTGTTGGCAGAGAGCCGGGTAGGTTCTCAGGGCGTCCCTCCAGAGCCGTACCCATGTGGCAATGGGAAGTTTCTTGGCTAGACCATTTGTTGGAAAATCCAAAGAAACAATACGCGCCCTGTACAGTTTTAGTTATATAACCTGCAATGGAATGTGGTGGTAACTTGCTATTGAACATGGTAGCAATAATAGGCATACAATAATGGTTGTATGCTGGCTAAGATTAATATTATAGTTTCGAAATATTTTCCACTATGCACTAATAATAATATCAAATAGTTTTCGCGTATCAAGCACTTTTGACTATTATAAGGAGAAATCTCCTCTAATTCTGCGTTTGCATGGTGTCGTGGCAGGAGGCCTTATGGTGGTTTCATTTTCCAAAAAGCATTGCGGAATTTCAACTTTTAAAATCTTTTGTTATTTGTTTTAAAGATAAAACTGTTTTTGTTTGCTCATGCCAGTCCCATGATTGACTCGGAGTTTATTGTTCCTTTCCTAAACTCTGGGTGCCCACAATTTTCCACACGGGCAGTCTAGAGTTGGTTTTTTTAGATAGTCAGGTTTAGTAGATTATCTTGAGCTAGTTCAGTCTTTGGAGTCACGATTGACCTTGCTTAGCTCAGCATGATGGTGGTTCTCGCTTATGGATTGAGCTATTTGGTTTGGAGCATTGGCGTTATGGGGTTGGAGTTGCTGATATTGGAGTTCCTCCTTTGGAGTTCAAATTGGAGTGTTTATTCTACTGCTGGTGTTATTACCTTTCATTATGGATTGTAGTATCATATCTCTGATATTTGTTGGGCAGTTGTGTATCGGTTTTGTATCATATTTGGATATTGTATCATTGGAGTTGTATATGATATTTGTCTTTTCTTCCGCTGTGTTGTGATACTTAATGTGTTATAAGGTCCGACGAGCCAGATTCGATGTTTGAATATGCGGCATTCGAGTACAGGTGAAGTACGGGTGTCGATTTCCGAAGTTCGAGTCAGGATCGTTACACCGCCCATGTCTTCCACATATTGAAATTAATCAATCTTATTTCATTTCCATTTTAGTGGTATTTAAATAAATTTTCTTAGTCTATTTCATAACTTCCAATCTCTACTATTTTCTTTTCCCATGTATAATCGTTTACTATTTTTAAAATTTCCTTATCTTATTATTTTCCTATAACATTACGATCCATGTTTAAAACAAAATAAAAATAGCATTTTCTATCATATTGTATATGCTTTTACCCCCAATAAAGAAAACTAATGCTTATCACCTAACCTAGTTAGAGCAATTACTGGAAGTTACCCCTACAACATTAACTAACATGAATGATGTTGTGGCCCTCTCATTTTTGATTTGAATGAACTTTCCTAATATGTCATCCTTTTAAAATCCTCATATCTTAACTTGGAGTTTACAATTATTCTGCATGAGTGTTTGCCACCTCATAATCCTTTGTTACCATCTTCTTTTAGTCCAAATTCCTTGATGGTATTCTCAAACCTTACACTCGCGTATAACAAAGTATTTCTAGGTTCTTACCATTATCCTATACACTATACGGGGTTCCTTACTACTTTTACGTGAGTAATCATTGCTACCTTTTTCGTAGCTTCATCCTTTACCATATAGTTCCTAGGCACTAATTCTTATCTACTCCATATTTAAAATCTTGGTTTGATCTTTACCTATTTTTTTCAAAAATTAGAAACTTCAAATTTTTTTTGAAACATTCATTCCCAAATCCTTTGTCTTTTAAATGTACTACTTAAAATCTTTTATTAAATTCATAAATACTTAGTGTTTCAACCATTTAAAAACTCTAATTTACAATTTTTAATTTAACTTATTCATTTGTCCTAAAAGAGATTGTTAACAAGACTTAATTAAAAGTTTCTTCATTTTTTTCAAATCAATCTTTTCTTTTTAAAGATCTTTTTAATCTTTACTTCTTAAAAATTAGGAATTTAATCAAACTATAAATTAAGTTTTTCTTTCAAAAACTTATTCATTACACCAAACCATTTTTTTTAAATGCACTGTGCAGTTCCAATATCTTTTACAAACTTTTAAATAATAAAATTGGAGTAGATAAGAACAAATCCCACAGAATTATTCTTTCCATCTCCACTTCCAACCTTCAGTGGAGTCTCTAATGTCACGAAAGGAGGACTTTTAAAAGATACTTATAATAAATGCACACAAAAATGGAAAAGGTCTATTTTCCTTTATTTTGCCTTTAATTTCTTATGCTACCTCTAATTAGATTACTAGCAAAATTTCTTCTCATGATCTCCTAAATCATTTATAATTACTAGATTTTTTTTTATCATACTTTATGATCTTATATTTTAATGCATTAGAACTACTTTTCTCCTTCAAAATGAATTGTTAACGCTATAATCCTCTATGAATAACTTAAAAGATAATTTGTGTTTTATGTGAAATTATAAGGAATCATACTTCATTTCTTACATTCCTTATTATTTTAAACAAAACACCTTTATTTGAAACTTCATTGATTCGTAGAAACTTATATTGTTATCCCTTTTCATTTCAATGAATTAAAATAGATCGAATCCTGACCAACCTACTATAAATCAAACCTACGTTATATTTCATAATTTTCTATTATTCAACTCTTCAGCCTACAACACTAATTCCCATTCCCATTTGTTTTTCTCTTAATTTACCATATTCTTGTTTGAACTATTTATAATGCATTCACCTACAGCTTTATTAAGAGTTCCAAATATTATTTTATGTATTATTTACCCATATTCCAAACTTATACCACTTCTTATTGTCCACTCATAAAATTTACACCAGAACTTAAAAAATTTCATTATTGAAAACCGATGAACTATATTGCTTTAATATTTTTCTATCAAAAGAAATAGTTTTCTACAAAATTTCCTTTATTGAAATTTTTACATTTTAACAAGTCTTTATTTCTGTTAGAACTTCGTATTTACACGTTTCTTTCTTCATAAAGAAACTAGCGAGCTATATATGCTCTATCATAATTTTTTTCGAAAAATTGCTTTTATAAAACCATCTAATGGAAACTTTTCAATTTAATATATGCATACACACACACACACACATATACTTGTATATATATATATATGTCCAATAAAACTCTCATTATGTAAATATTTTTTTCCAAAATCCAATATTTACTTTTACAAATATATTAATCATATATTTTTCTCAACTTTTCAAACTGTTTCTATTGTGTTGGATTTTTAGTGGATTTCTAACCGTTCATTTAAGAACATCTTTCCTTTAATATACTAACTTGTTTCTTTCTCCATAATAGGGAAATTTTGGCCCACATCCTTCTAATTGAAAATAATTAGACCCACATCTCTCCCAATTACAATTTATAAAACTTAGAAAAATACCCGCACTCTTTCAATTCGTGAAAATAACTTTTCGATTATACTAACCCGCTTTTAATCTGCATATAAACTTTTCGTTTACCAACCGTCTTTCACTTTACGCAATTTGAAACCCTAAATTCTTCAATCAAACCAATTGGAAACCAATTTGAAAGGGTAAAATCATAAATAAAAAATGGCTGTAAATTACAAATTTGTTGAAGAAGACGAAGCTTGTATAGGAATCATCACATCAAAAGGTTATTGCGAAGAATACGCAAATGTAAAACTTGAAGAAATTGATAATTATGGAAAAAAGGCAGAAAAGGTTTTTAATTTATATTTTCCTATCCTTGTATTTCATGAGAATTTAGTGCAAATTTTGACATGCATTATTTTTTACTTAATAAATTAGAATTGTAGATTCATGAACAATTAAATAAAAATGACAAATGCAATTATTCTCCTGGTTTGACACAAGTTTGGTCGGCAATTCTTTGTATATGTAGATTACATGACTAAGTACTTGCAAATATTCTGCCATAATATTTACTAAGAAAATATTGTATGATCAATATGAAATGATGAGGAATTATTATTTGTTATAACCATCATTAATTGTAAATAAGATTGTTTTCCAATGTGATTTGCTAAACAATTCCAAACTTTCACGTTTATCTAAATTAAGGTTGTTTTGAAAAGCTTCAAAATGTTTGAAAACTAGATTAGAGTATAATAAAAGAGAGATAATGAGACATATTACCCTTGCAAAAAAATTCTTGGAAAATATTTGCTACTCGTATGTATGTATGTATGTATGTATGTACAAATCTATATGTGTGTATGTTTATGTATATGACAATAATTTCAAAATTTTAAACTCCTTACAGCAAGCACGATGAAGACAAAAAATTTGGGTATCTATAAAAAGACCATCAGGTGATAAAATCAAGAAACTAGCTAAATTGTCTTCCAATCCCAAATCCTATAAAAGAACAATGCTTTGGAATCAAAACCTGAATCGCCAACGGTTGGAAAATCTGAATCATCAGAATAAATTTTCAAAAAAAGAAACTTCAACTGCTCCAAATATAGAATCTTTGAAGTATATACCATCACAAGACGTTCATATTTCATCCTTGATAAGAAAAGCTCCAGCAACAAAAAGTGCGAGTAAAAAAAACACCAGTAAAGAAAAAAAAAAGCCAAAAGAAAGTGGAACCTCAAAAGAAAATTTAGAAGCCTATAGAAGTGGTTTTAGGTCTTTCCACATATTTATAGAACATTTACCAAAAAAAAGCTATGTCTAGAATCACATGTGGAATTGTTGAAGAAAACTCCATTCTTCAATTACATCATCCCATCCTTTGAAAGAGCCGATGACATAGCAAGGAAACAGTTCCAATAGATATAATAATAGAATGCATCTTAGTTGAGGATAACTGATTTAAATATGGAGATGTCAAAGAAACTTTAAAAGAAAGTGACATTGCTACAATATTTGGATTCCCAAATATAGGTGTCACAATCAACAATGCATCTTATTTAAAGGAGTCTCAAACTCTTCTGAACTAAAAGCATTCAAAGTAAAATATTTTAAGGATTCAAGCATGATCAAAGAAAAAGATATAGAATTAAATATTCGATTAGGCCAAAAAGAAAACGATATTGCAATATTGCTTATAATGAATGACTTCAACTTTCGTACTCTCCAACTCGAACTCAGCCTTTCCTTTGGTGCAGCTACCATATATTTACAATTTGAAGTAAACAAAAAAGCATTTCTTAGCCAACAACAATTGACATCATTTGATGGAGCAAGTAAGAAAAAATAAAGAAAGTCCAAGAAAAATACGCTCATGTGTAACTCTGCTCATGGTAAACTCTAATAACCGATTTTATCTTTCATAATTACTGATATGGAATAAACTAACATCTAATACCTCTATATGCAGTATTGGTTTTGTGATGTTTCAGACATTATTCCTTCAATAAAGAAAATGATCCAACATTATCCAAATGGACATTTCTGCAACTTACCACAAGCAAAATGAAGTACTCCCTGCTAAAAAGGTAAATTGTCTAACAATACAAAGAAATGCACTAAAAAAATATAGAATGAAAAATAGTAGGCAGGCAACAATTAACTGGTAGATATTTGCTAGGCAAACATTTGCCTGTCAATGATTTACCAAACAAATATGAAAATTAGTTTTTCTCCTAATTTGTAGAGAACAGAGGAAAATAAAAAAAGGAGATAAAAACTACAAAAGCTAAATCTCATATAGAAAAAACTTTTGATGTTGATAAAAAATATGAAAATATCAACAAAAAACTAAAAGACTTAGAATTGGAAATAAAGTAGCTAAAAAAGGAGAAAGCAGATCTAAAGGAAGAAAATAAAGAGCTGAAAAGAATGCAGATCTAAAAGAAGAAAATGAAGAGCTGACAAAGTAGAATGAAAATCTAAAACAATAAAAAAAGATCTTGAAAAAGAAAATAATGAGCTGAAAAAAGTATGAAAAAGAAATAGTATGATGAAGATTATTAGCTTCATGAAGATGACAACAATCAATTTAATGATGATCAATCAATTAATGTTGATATTCCAATGGACAATAAAAGGAATGAAAGCATGGTAAATGATGATGCTTTTAATGTAAATGTTGCTAATGTTCATAATCCTGTTGATGTTGATGATGTGGTAAGTCTGAATGATAATGCTTATGAAGTTTATGATGATAGAAGAATAGATGATAATAAAAGCAATGACGATATAGTAAATGATGAAACAAAACATACTGATGCTGATGATGATGAAGGTAATAGAGGTTGTGCTCTTGAAGGTGCTATGGAAACAGTAAATGTGATAACATAATGATCATACAAATACTGATTGTAATGATGGAAATGATGAATGAAATAAACTTGATGGTCATGCAATAAAAGCAAAAATGATGCTGTTGACAACTCAGATAAAAGAAAAGGTGATAGTGATATTGGAGAGAAAAGAAAAGATGATCAATCTGAAAGTAAACTTTAAAACGAAGCTGATTAGGATAAAGGTCATGTTGCTGCTAAGTGTGTAGTTAATGCTTCGCTATTACTGCGCTATAACTCTGCTTTATTTCATAGCGGATTTCTAATGCTATGATTTTTCCTTATAGCCCCAAATAAAGCCTTTCCGCTTTGAGCTCCACTTTTCTGCTAAATCCTGTTACTCCCGCTACATTCCACTATTATTCTTTAAAGAAATGAATTGAAAAATAAAATTTATACATTGTAAAAATTATGAAATTAATTTATTTAATTGAATTTTTAATATATTTTCAGAAATGAAAATACTCTAATATTCTACTAAATTCAATTATGTTATATAACAATTTTACTTTTATTTACAAGTCACACTTATTTTTGTTTAAAATTATTTATATATTATAGTTATATGCAATTGAATGTTAATTTTTCATTTAATTATCATTTATATATTTGTAAAAACATTAAGTACGAGTTTTATATGTATTTTAGAGTCATCCGCTATATCCCGCTATATCCTTGTTGTATCCTCGCTATAACTTTTTGCACCTTTGCCGCATCGAATCTACTGAGCATTTTAACTACACAGGCTGCTAATAATGATGACCATGAAAAAAAATCTAATTAATATGAAAACAAAATTGACGATCAAGCCGATCAGGATAAATATTTTGCTACTGGTAATAATGACAACGAGGATGATGATGACCAAACAACAAGCAAATATGAAGTAGCCATCCGACCAAAAGTAGTAAAAAATGACCAACAAATAGAGTTTACAGTTAAGGAAAAAGAAAGCTCAGAAAAGATAAAATTTTACAAATTATAGTAAAAATATCATCCTAGCAATTATTTTTCATGCAAACATTTTCCATGTATATGCTAACAAACAAATTATATAATAATTTGTATTTCTTGACAAACCGAATGAAAAATCAGAAAATATAATTGAAGAAAAACATTAAGATAAAAATGTACAAAAAATGAAAGGTATCTATTTAAAAAAATCCATACTTTATATAAAACATTTTATCTCAAATATTAAACGTATACTCAATGCAACTATAGTAGATGATGAGAAGAAAGAAACACTAGAAGTAGACTCCCCATCATTTAGTTTGAGATTAACACAGGTATTTTTGAGCCAAGATAACAAACAAAAGGTTCAACAAAAAGAAGCCAAAGTATAAATATGAAAAGAGAAATAGCAAAATTTTCTCCTTCTTCCCTCACAAAAAGAATAAAAGAAGAACGTTAAAGATTAAGAAAAGATCCAGATTATGTGTACCCAGGTTAGAAAAAAAGAGATTACCAAAAGAAACTACATAAAACCAAGGTCGACAAAAAAGATGAAAAAACTCCTGAAATTGAAAACATATCAGAAATTACTAGAGAATCTGATCATGATGACACTGAAGTAAAAGAAGATGCAAAAATATTAGTTTGAAAAAGCAAGATTGAAAAAAAATGGCTCGCGAATGAACAGATTGACGAGCTTGATGCTTTTTACAAAGAAAATGGAAATAAGTAAGTTATTTTATTGAAATACAAAATGCAAATATACAAATAAGTGCACAGAAATGTATAATTGCTTGGCAAGTATTTTCCAGGCAAATATCTGCAAGTTAATTGTTTCCCAAAATATATATATACCAAACAATTATTAATAACTTTGTTATTATAATACATACTAATATACTTTATCTATTTATTAAAATGGGGATGTTGCACACTATAACAAGTAATGTTGCATACTATAACAAGTAAAAAGACATTAAAATAAGAGGAGTCAATATTTCCGATATCATATTCAATAAATTCATTGACTCAAGGGTATATAAATCAATATAATATTATTAACCGAAAAACTATAACTAATATGTAAAATCTTATTTCTATGCAGACTATTGATTGGTACTCAGCTGTAAGACTAAAGACAATTCATGAAGACATAGTATGCTTCAAATTCTATGCAGCGGTATGAAATATTTAAAATTTAAAACAAATGTCACTTGAAAGTTTCAAAACTAATTAATATGTAATCACATGTATCAATAATTAGAGACTTCAAACCAATATATGAGTCATTGGTAGTCAAAATGTTGGAAGAAGAAGCTATAAATTGCACAATAATATTGATATCACTACATAGCCAGAATCATTATATACTATTAGAATTCAACGCGGTTAACAATACATGGAAACATTATGATTCGCTATTACCAAGGAAAAAAACCTTCAATTGTCCACACAAAGACCAATCAAATTTAGTAGTAAATTTTAAATATATTAATAACTAATAGTGACAAATATTTACATCATAGCTAATAAATATTAACTTGATTGCTGCTATAGAGGGATGTAATAATGGATGTTCTACAATCTACTTATTAAACAATGGGGAAAAATCAGCAGAACTGTAAGACAACAAAGTCAAATTTGTTGATTGTCCACAACAAAAAAGCAATTCATAAGTATAAATTATATTTTATAAAAGTAAAGCTAATAACATTAACCAAAAATTTAAACTGATGCAGGAATGATTATGCAATATTTGTCATCCGATTTATGGAAGACTTGTCCAATAACATACAAATGAAAAGAAAGTTGGATTTATATGAAGAAGAAGAAATACAGAAACTATAAGCTCACATCGCATATGACATCGTCAATAATGAAGATCATGGCTGGAAAATAGATTCCGACTCTATGAAATTGCTTATAGATTATGCTAGAATCGGACTATACAAAAAATGGATGCAACAATCTTCAAGATGTTGAATGTTGATTATTTTCTTTTAGATGTAGATATTAGATGTTAGACATGAATTGTTTTCAAAACACATGTTTAATGTTAAATTCCGACAATTGTATGTTTATAACAAAGTTTCATATCAGATTTTGAATGTTCTATATGTTTTTTAACTGAAATTAAATATGAAATATTCAAATAAAATGTTGTGTTTTTCATATAATAAAATTATAAAACATATAAACGATCAAAAACTTTTTCCTAGCAAATATTTTCCATGAACATTTGTTTGCCTAACATATATTTTCTTAGCCAATGTTTCCAGCCAAAAGTTTAAAAATTAAAAAGATTACTGCACTTTCTTATTACTGCATTGACGTATTTTTAGAAATTTCATGCTGAAATAAACTTCAATAAAACAATAACTACCAAGGCAAATAATAAGTTCTCTTTTCATTCACTAACATTTCATTCACAAACTTTATTATAATTTTCTGGATCTGCCACATGAACATTTTGGGTCTACAGGAGATTAGAGGTTAAGATTAAAATGTGTACAAGAAAGACCAAATAGGAAAGCTATGCATGTTGAATGCCTGTATTTTTCTACAAGGATGGTGGCAGATTTCATTTTACTTTAATCAGTTATTCAAAATAAGAGACATGTCATGTTTTCCTTTCCAAAACCCATAAGTTCTCAATCGACGTTGCTGTCTCATCTCCCTAAATATTCCTACTCTTTTCTTTCCTCTGAATCGTTCGTATACATTTAAGTAGACCTGAATTTGAAGTACAGGACAATGGCCAAGAATTGGAAAGCAAAGAAAGATGGGTTAACAAATCTTCATTTTCCAAACCTTAAAGAGAAAGATAATGGGGAGCCAGTAGGTATAGAGGCTATCAAGCCGATGTTCATTTTAATTTGAGTGCCTATAGAATAATACATAAAAAACACCATCGTACTCAAACTAAAAGGAATTCCTAACCAAACAAGAAAAAAAAAGATAACAATAACCAACCATTTAACAAACCTTAAAGAAAACAAATTTTAGTATTTTAGTAAAGAAGAATATGAAAAGCAAACAAGAAAAAACAGAAAAAATATATAGACAAACAAAAAAAATCTCAAACGTAGATCTACAAACTATCCAACAAATCAAAGCCTTAGAAATTAGTCAAGAGATTAGACCAAAACTGGTCCAATGACATCGACATTGGACTGTTTTGTTTGTACACTACAAACATGTCGAAATATGACAGCATTTTATGATTCAATGACGAACACTTTTGGCCAACATTTTAAGCTAGTAAGCAAATTAACCAACTACATCTGACTAACACACACTTGAAGTGAAAAACATTAAAACAACTTATTAAAGATTTTCATCCAGATATTTCCCTAGCAAATTATTCCATTAGATATTTGTTTATCAACAAAATATCACCATTTTGACTAACCAAAATTTGTAAAAGATTATTGTATCGTCTTATAATTTCATTAACATATTCGTATAATTTTCATAAAGAAATAAATTTCAATAAATCAACTACTAACATAGATACAAAGTCATATCAACTAGTCACATAACAAGTAGTTGCCTAGCAAATATTTGTCACCACATATTTGATTATCAACAAATTATCACCATATTAACTAAAAATACTTGTAAAAGTTATGGTATTTTCTTATAATTTCATTGACATTATAATTTTCATAAAGAAATAAACTTCAACAAAAAAACTACTAACACAAATACAAAATTCATATCAACTAGATATGTTTTTACATCATTTTTCTATTTCGGACTGTGTGTAAATACACAACCTGTTGAACAACATATTAAATCATTAACATACTGTTACATTTCTCATACAAAAATAAACTTTAATAAGACAACATTCAAGTAGGTACAACATTAGAGCAACAAACGTATCACAAATTACTTTCCTATGATTCCAATTCTAAACTATGTGTAAATGCGTTTTTCATTTCCTTTTACTTGAGCATATTATCCCCATTTTCTAAGACCCTAATTTATCTTTGTGACCCAAGCATTCGATTTTATAAATGTCATAGAAATAATGAAGTCCAATCAAGTAGTGATGATTCTATAGCAATCCTTCTCTCACTTCCTTCTCATATTTTTGCACCAGACTACTGAGCTTTGAGTGAACAATGTCGTTCAAAGGCAACTCTATAGCAATATTGCGATCTATAATATAAAAAATATTAGCTTATTTCTATGAAACTTCAAAGGAATGAATAAACAGATTAATAAGATGCAACTCATATCATAAAGTTGCCTTATTAGAAATAATTTCTTGTGCTCTTTTCATTATAACAAAGTCAAAATATGTTGATAGTTATCTTACCCTTTAATGAAATATCCGGTGCTATCTAGTATTTCAAAGATGTAATTTTCTTGAAAAGAGAGAAGCAAAATGAGGAGTGCAAGTAAATACAGCAGCTATCGAGCCGGCACTCCTTTTAATTTGAGCACTGATAGAATAATAACAAAAACACTATTAGTACTTAGATTAAAAGGGCTTGCCAAACAAATAAGACAAAATAAGATATAACGGAAGTTAACCATTGATAGCTTAAAGATCAAATATTTCACTAAAGAAGAATATGAAAAGAAAAGGCTAAAAAACTGAAGAAGATATAGACTCATATTAAAAAAACCTAAGCAATAGATCTATAAATTAGCAAAATAATCCTAGCCTTACAAATATGGTCAAGGGATAGGACCGAATTCTAATTCAATGACATCAATAAAGGACTATTTTGTTTCTATGTTAGGAACAAGTCAAAATATTTCTTTTTAGGATTAAAGCATAGACACTTATGACCAACATATTAAGCTAATAAGCAAACATGTTTGGTTTAAAAATATTCACAACTAATTTTAGAGATATAAAAAAATACAAAGACATTAATAATCGAAACTTGAAATTAAACTAAAGGCCACTAAATGGCCATCTAATAAGTATATGCTAGGGAAATATTTGACGTTGCTATGTGAAGAATTCAGTCATTAGTTTGATCATGAGATCGATCATAAGCTCAGCAATAGGCTCGGTAAAAGACTTGATCAAGGCTTGATCATGGGCTCGAAAAAAGGTTCAATATAGGGCCCCGTCATAGTCTCGGTCAATGACTCGGTTATGATCTCAGTTATTACACCAAGAGCTCAGTCAAAGGCTCGACCATTGGATCAATCAAAGGCTCGGTCATAGAATTGGACAAAGACTACGACATCCACAATATTATTCGAACTGATGCTGAATCTTATAAATACATTAACACGTTGCTAAAAAATTCATACACAAATAAACTACAATAAAACAAAAACTACTAACATAAATACAAAGTTTATATTATCTAAAAATGAGTTTATAACATTATACAGTCCTGAACTATGTTTAAATACACAACCTATTACATAATATAACAACACACTGAAAAAGTTAAATTTCACCTACAAAAACAAATTTCAATAAAACAAATTGAAGTAAACATGACCTTATAGATACATATATAAACTACAATAAAACAAAACAATCCCAGCCTTACAATTCTAATCAAGGAATAGGACGAAATGCTAATTTAATGACATCAATAAATGGACCGTTTTGTTTCTATACTAAGAACATGTCAAAATTTATCTTCCTTTTAGGATTCAAAGATAGACACTTTTGACCAACATATCGAGCTAATAAGAATATATGTTTTGTTTGAAAATATGCACAACAGATTGGTAGAGATATACAAAAAAATACAAAGATACTAACAACTGAAACATGAAGTTAAACTAAAGGCCACTAGATAGTCATGTAAAAAATATTAGCCTAGCAAATATTTGCCATTGCTCTGTGAAGTATTCAATCGTTGGTTTGATCATGAGAAGGTCATAGGCTCGATAAAAGGCTCGATCAAGGATCGATTATAGGTTCAAAGAAAGGTTCGGTATAGGGCTCAGTCATGGTCTCATTCAATGACTCGGTCATGATCTCAGTTATTACATCATGAGCTTGGTCAAAGGCTCGATCATTATATCAGTCAAATGCTCGATCATTGAATTAGACATAGACCATGACATCCACAATATTATTTGAACTGATGCAGAATCTTATTAGTACATTGACATATTGCAATAATTTTCATACATAAATAAACTACAATAAAACAAAAATGACTAACATAAATACAAAGTTCATATTAACTGGAAATGAGTTTACGACATTATATAGTTTTGAACTATGTTTAAATACACAACCTATTAAACAACATAACAATACATTGACATATTATTATACTTCACATACAAAAATAAGCTTTAATAAAACAATATTGAATTAAGCATGATTTTACAAATACATAAATATCGCAAATCACTTTTCTCTGATTCCAGTTCCAGACAATGTGTAAATACATACTCGGTTCCTATTGCTCAAGCCGATTATTCTCATTTCCTAAGTTCCACATTTTTTCGTTGAGACTCATGCATTCATTTTAATATACAAGTCGAGATGTTTAGGCTCATGCATTCAAAATCTGGACTAACATAAACTGTCCATTGAGCATAAGTTTCTTCCACACCTCAACACGACGTCTAAGGAGCACATGCACATTGTTTCTACCACGTAATATGTAAAAAACCATTCCTTTTACATTCATTTTGTAAACGTAGATTGGATTTTGTTCTAACTTTTTTTAAGGAATTGGAGATGAAAGAAAGATGCCAATATATGTAATAATAGTCAAGCCCCCACACCTTTTAATTTGAAAACTGATAGAATAACACACAAAAAATACCATCAGCACTCAACCTAAAAAGGATCGCCAATAAACGAAGGAAAAATTAGAGATAAGAACAGTTAGTCGCAGACAAATTCTTATATAAATTTTCACTAAAAATAAGATGAAAGCAAAGCTACTTAATTGATAGAAGAAGAAAACCTCAGACGTAGATATAAAATTAGATAACCAATCCTAGCCGTAATATTTTGGTCAAACGATAGGACCAAAAAGTGGTTTAATGACATAAATAAAGACATGTGAATATAAGCAAAAGTTTAAAATATTACAGTAATTTATGACATAAATAGTTGACAGTTTTGACCATCATTCAAAGCCAATGAGAAAATTAGCCAACTGCATCCGACTCAAAACTACTTAAAATTTTAATAACAAAATATAACCAAGACAAATATTACCCTAGAAAGTATTTGCCCTGTAATACTTTTGATTCATACAAATTTACTACAATAACTTATAGACGAAAAACAAGAAACAAGTACATTAATAAATCAAAAAATAACACATATTTAATTCAATCAAATAGAATACGATAGTAAATTAACAATCTTCAAACATAAAGCTTATAATGTATAAAAAATATAGTGTTTAAATAGATTCCAAGACTTATCACATACATATGGAACCAATATATATCCAAGATATATTGTTCAACGAATAATGTATAGAAATTACACTTTATTTCTTAACAAACAAGATCTTTTATTATGACCCAATTTCTTACATAAACTACAACGTTTATACTTATCCACCTCACCAGCCGACTTAATCCGTTCATAAGAAGGAGGCCTTCCAGCACCATGTCTTGTCTTAGAAGGATGAACTTCAACATCTTCAGGGAACACATCTTCCATTTCAAACTTAACAAGTGGATGAATTGGATGAGAATAAGATGCTGGGAAAATGGATATTTTGAAATAGTCCTTAATATAGAAATAAGCATCCAAATCAAAAGCAAGAATGCATCTAATAGCATGAGCACATGGAAACCCATAAATCCGCCATAAGTTCCAACTACATCGTTGAATGCTCAAATCTACATGAAAAGATTGAGTCGACTAAACTTCATAAACATCAACAGTAGATCTAGTAACTTTCCATTGAATACTCCCAAGGTATGCTTCTCAATAAGACGACACAATTCACTATTCCAATTTTTACTCAACTCACTACTATCATACATAAGTTTCATAAGTTTCAAATGAATCCTATCTAAATATGCAGTGATAGGTAAATATCTTTCCACTAAAATCCATCGATAAAAATTTTCCGCACAGTTAGAACTTATTTCCCCATATAAGTCACTAACGAAAAAACATTAGTAAACTTTTTGAAAGGCAGACCATGTGAGAAAATTTCAATTTCTACCCCACCAGCACTTTTAAACTCACACAAACCTTGATTAAATATATTTAACTTAGCAGCATGAGCAACTCGATAAAACAATGAAATAATCCATTTCTTTTTGCCCAGAGGACACGTTTTAAAAAAACTCTTCAAAATTATTTTTCAAATGATAGTGACAAGAACCATGAGCTGAATCTAGAAAAACTTAAGGAACAGCAAGCAAAAGACCAAGATGCCGATCAAATATAAAAGTGAAATATCGATCATCATTACATAACATTTCTCGAAGCTTTGCCAAAAAATATTGCCAATAAACTTCATCTTCACCAGATACAATCCCAAAAGCCAGCGGAAAAAAAACCTAAAAGAAATAAAAGAGTTTAACAAACAACATAAATCATCCACTATAACATAAAATTTAAACCATTAAAAAAAGTTGGAAAACAAAAAACAAACAACATATATAATACGAATTTAATCAATAAAATGAAAAGAAAACGAACATATCAAATAAAACGACGACGCAGATATCTCAAATATTTGCCAACCAAATATAACAAACATTTCACAAAATGAAAGGCAGATAATCATACCTTGATTACCATATGTTTAACATACAAACATTTCACAAAATATGATAAATTATATTATAATTTTCAAAACTAAATCATATCTTGATTACCATTCTTTGTCGTAGCAGACGTAATACGGCTTTGGCCTCAACCTTTGAGAAAAGTCCCATCCAAAAAATCAAAGGACGACAATAAACAAATCCATATCCGCATGCTTCAAACATAATGAAAACTGTCTTAAAGTCATGACTAATAAAAATCACCTTGAAGTTCAACAATACTGTCAGGATTACACTCAGCCACGGCTTCACAAAAAGATTTCAAATGATGATACTAAAGCGAATCATTGCCATGTATTTCTTCCAAAGCCAATCTTTTACCCGTATAAGAAAAATAGTAATTGAACACAATATATACTCAGTCTGAAATAAATGAACAATATCTTTTGTTTTCAAAAGTGGATTCAAACGAATAAAATAAACAACTAGCTTCTTAACTAAATTGCTAGAAACTAGTGGATGGTTAATATCTACAATACCAGCTCCATATGAACGATTAGGTTGTATAGACTTCATAACAAAAGGACCTGGTAGGTTAAACATACGAGAAGCATAATACGAAAAGTGCAACCTTCTTGTGAACAAACAGCTGTAAATTGCTCCCTATCAATTCTAATAACATTGACTTTATAACTATTCTTAATACAGTATATCATAAGACACAATCGGAAGTCGTTAACTCCATAAGAAAATCTTTGACCAAACCTAGTAAATGTTGGATAACTTTGTAACAACCGTTTCTAATTAGAACTAGAATCAACCAAAGAAATAACCAAGGAAGAAGCAGATGAGCCAGACTCACCAAAAGGACCAACAAATGAAGAACCATAAGGACAACATCATCCAAAATACTTTTACACAACTTAGATATAACTGAAACAAGTAAAAATCCTCACAGCTATGAGCAATAAGTAATAATACACTATGCAAATCAGAATTAGTTTCAATAACTCTTTTCTTTTCATCTCTTTCATAAAACAGTTCAATGGAACAAGGTGCTAACTTAGGCCAATGTTCATATATATCATTCCTCAATCTCAACACATAATCACTCAAACCAAGATGCTTACTACAAGTATCGCTACCTAATAGAGAAACAGAAAAAACATCAATATGATTAGACCTAAAAACAGATATAATGTTAGAATAGAAGTACAGCATAACAACTATAATTGTTATAATAAAAACTGCCATAAATATTATTTAGTAAATAAAAAATTGTTGTACAAATATTTCTATGGCAAATATTTGACATAACAACAACATCTTCAAAAAACTTCACTGCCACATATAATTGATATCATACAATTCAACAAAAAACGTACATGTGTTATAATAATAACAACATGACCACTACAACAACTTACAATAACAAACACAACAAAATTGTTAAAACACAAAGGCTTATCTTATGAATAATTGCCTACGTATCATAAATAACAACAAGGTTCAAATAAAAAATGGCATTAATAACAAATTACAGCTACAAACAATGAACAACATAATCATAGATCTAAAATTAAACAAAAATAAATAAATAAGACGCATGCAAAAAAACTAACCTCGATATCATATTTTCATGTAAAAGCCGAAGAAGATGAAAAGCTGAAATAAATCGAGATATACCAAAACCTAATCACGTTAAATGTGAATGCAGCTAAATTCGAATCGTTGATGCTTAAGATCAGATCGAACAAGATATAGCTAAATTTGAATCAAAAAAGATGCAAAACATAACTGAAAATTATTGAGAAGAAATCAAAATTAAATATGTAGAATTGTAACGACCCATAAATTTTTAATGGTTTAACAATGTAATTAACTGAAATTTTGAGAAATTTTAATATTATAAGATTGGGAAATAAAAATTTAATATTTGCAATACGTCTATTTAAACATAGCAAATAATAAATTTTCATAAGAAAGTATGGAATTTTATTCTATTGTGTAATTTTATTTAATTTAAATCAGTTAATATTTGATGATAATAAAATATTTTCCAAACCTCAATATTTTTACGTAATAAATTTGTAAATCATCTTCTGAGTGAGACCTTATGTTTCATTTCGTCAAATTTGGATTGTCATTGCTCCGTTTATCTTATTTTCAGCGTTTTAGCAGCATTTTCGGTACTGAATATTGACTTTTGATAGGATGATCGTAGCACTGGTATTTATGTACCATTTTAATGGTCTCGTCGTGCTAATCTCAACAGTTTATTCATTTTTGTATTTTGGAATCTGGTACACGTCGAAACCGTGGAACGGTTAACCGTATCGATGCCGGATGAGCCTTTTGGGTTTCTTCCCACCCTTCCATTTATTTATCTATTGAAAATAAACAGCCACTTCCCTTTATTATTTACAGAAAGCAATACTCTGACTGTAACATCCCGCCTTTTTGTACGTTTTAAGCAGATACACGTCAGACTCAAACCATACAAAAGAGCGGATGTTATTGGGGTGGATAAGAAAGAAAAAACTGATAAAGAAAAACAAATACAGAATCTCATAGCGGAATGACAAAATATAATAATCAAATAACAGTTCATGATGCTGTTTTATAAATACATTTGATTATACTTATACAACGCAGAATCAGAGTTACACATATCAGAGATAAGTAAATAATGCAGTGGAACAGTATGAATGGAGTGGAATAAATATAGTAAATAATAGTAGCATAAATCTTCGTCTTCATCCTTCAGAAATACGGTCATCAAATCCTGAAATGCTCAGGCTGACCCGAGAGAATTGAAAAAATAAAACACTCGAGTCTGACTAAATGATTTTATGTAAGTTAAATCAACGGTAAATATGCGTGTGACGGCGTCAGAGATGTTTACGGGGTTTGACATCCCCTATCCATTGTCTAACGTGAGTGTAGTAACTTAAGAGATGCTCGGGATTCACATCTCCTAGGGATCCATTAAACTATCTACTATGTAGTACAATACGCTATTATAATAGTGTCTAAAGTAAAGTAAAGTATTAAAATAGCATTAAGGCATTATCCTCCTCCATAACACATTTTATAATGTCAATAGTCTATACAGTACCATAACGCCCCGTAAACTAGGGCCACCAGAAGATACCCCATAGGTACGACATAAAAAAAACTTGTAGAAGGCGCGCTAGGGTAGGTGATACGGCACAACTAGGCAATGCCAGGGTAGATATACCAATTGCACTTTCAGACTGTTAGTAACGCATAGCCGCAACTACCGCCGAACTCGAAATACACTCCCGAGTAAAATTGCAGGTGGCCACCAAATAAATCAAAAGTCAGAATATAGTATCGAAGGATGTGCCCGATCGGAGGAATAGCCTCACTTGACCCGTCAATTGCTCCTGCTTTAGCCACCTTATGCCAACTCACGAGAGTTGGGTCCACGTATATGCCTCATATAGGATTGTCGCCACCATCCTACTCCATTCTGGAATCTCCATCGCGTATACAGTTGTCAGAGTGGTTTTTCGGTATTGGCAGATAGTATGCCAACATCTGATCTAGGTCTCTTTAACAACCAATCTCTTATTACACACCGGATTGTTCTTTTATATTTCAAAAGCCAATTCACAATTTATAACAAAGTATCGTCTTCTCAAAATTATAATAATTTCGAAATCATATTCACTTTCGAACCATAATTTCTTCCAAAACCATATTTCCAAAACAGGTTAAATCCTTACTTCAAAATCATCATTTTCAATTTATTATACATCTAAATCCCAACTTAGGTCATTTCATCATTTCATCATATTTGCTTTTAAAACAATGAAATTTGAATATTAACACTTTCCTTTTATGTAGTCTGAAAATTTAGAAAATAGTTTAAATGGTTATAAATAGTTAAAATAGTTATAAATAGTTTGAATAAAATTTCAATAGTCAAAATACTCTAGAAAAGTAAATATAGATTTAAAATAGTTAAATAGATTTAAAATAGATTAAATGGCTTTAAAATAGATTAATTAGATTTAATATAAGTTAAAATGGTTTAATTAATTTTAAAATTGTTTAAATGGTTTAAAATATGTTAAATTGATTTGATATAGTTAATATAGGTTAAAATAGTTTATAAATCTAAAAATCTCAAAATTTAGAATCTTAAAAATAATATAATTTAAAATAGTTTATAATTGAAAACATGAATTTGGAATTTATATCAATTTAAAACTATTTATTTCATTTCAACAAAGCCAGACCATTTCAATTTAATTTGTTAAAAAGTTAAGCCAATTCACATTTCAACGCAAAACTTGATTTTCCAAAAATACTTTAATTTATACAAATAAAATTTTACTTCAAAATATCTTTTAATTCCATTAAAAAATTAAAGATTTTAAAATCATTTAATTTAACCAATCTGGTTACCGTATATAATTCTCTACCCTAGGGTCAAGTGATTCGGATATTTATCATTTCAATCCGCAATTTAAAATTTTACTGTTATATATCATTTCAAACCGCAATCCCGAAATAAATGACATCCATAAAATCGCTCGAGTCTACCATTTCAACCCATAACGATTTTTCCTTAACTTATAGATCATTCGAGTCTACCATTTCAACCCATAACGATTTTTCCTTAACTTATAGATCATTCGGGTCAACCCATAAAATAAATGACATCCATAGAACATTCATCATAATCATCATCCTAATCAATCATACATATCAATATAGAACTGGTAATCAATGGTAGGTATTTAACTGGCAATTTATATTCAATAATAAATTAAACAAGGATTTAATTCAAATAAATTCAAATTAACTGAGATGATGATTCAAAATGTGCCAAACAGTCATAAATAAATTTCCAATCACATCATAAATTTAATTTAACGAAATAAGAAATTTTAAAAGTTGTGAGTAGGTTAAAACACTCGCCTTTGAATTTAAATTGAATTTAAATCCAATTTAAACCCAAAATTCAAATAGTCTTCAAATTCGCCCATACCAGCCTCAAAATGTCCGGAATTTCATTACGCAAGAAACTTCACATAAATCGGACCTCGTATGTGAAAGTTACGATTATTAGAATGAATTGAAATCGAAATTAAATTAAATAATTGCAAACAAATGACATCGCGACGCCTCACCTTCATCTCTCCAAAAACCCTAGGCTCTCGCGACAGAAACCTACACGCATTTGAATGCTCGATCGCCACCTTCTTTGCAAAATTTCGCCGTCGCCTCGGCCTCGATTTGAGTTCGCCGCTGCAGCCTGCGCCTCTGACCGATCCCACTGAAGTCGCGCGCACCCCCTATGATTGGATCCACGACCGCCTCGTTGTCAAACAACATCCAATTCTGACGAGCCCACTGCTACATAGCACGAACGAACACCACAGATCTACAGCTTCTGACGCCTTCTAAATCCTGCACCACCCGATCATCGCCAAGATGACGATCCGCCGTTAAAACCAAAACCATCAAACGAACGGCCGGGGATAAACTATACAATTTCGGCTACACAACAACCCAGATCGAGAAACAAATCACTCAATTGACTTGCGCTCTTCGAGAGCTTCAAATGGATATATAGTTCGATATATATTGAGGAGTCTTAATTTTCTAATTTGGTTTTGAATTACAATTGAATTAGAAATTTGTTTGTCTTCCATTGGAATGGGAAGTTGAGAAGGAGATGTACGTACATACAAATGAAAATGAGGTGTGGCTAGGGTTTATAACGAGATATTTATAGGTAGGTCAGAAATAGGATGAATGGGCAAAGATTGGTTGAACGATAAACGACCCGAAAAGCCCATTTCGACTCCGGAATGAAAATGAGTCAATCCATATTTCGAAACAGACGTTTTCAAATATTTTAAACTCAATGGAACAGGTTTCAAGTCCTGATTCCATTGTATGAAGAAGTTATATAAAAATAAGCTTATTTTTAATTGATTTCAATTGATTTTAATTACTTTGATTTCTAGGCGTTTCGAGTCCGTATGATCAAATGACAAGTCCGATCGTTACGAAACTTGAAATCCTAAAATAATTCACCTTTACGGATCCGATGAAACTGGTTTCGTCGAAATCCAAGACAGTTTCCAAAAATGGCTATATTCCAGTTAATTAAATAAATTAATATTAATTTTAATAAATCACTTTTCGATTCAATATTTAATAATTTACAATTTCTATCACTCTGGATTACTTAGTGATTAATAGTCCTTTATGATAGATTTCCATATTAATTCATTGTTGACTAATTCAAAATTTACAGAGTTTGATTTACAACTGCCGTTAATCCCATTAAAAAAATTAATTCCAATAAATTGTTTTTATTTGGTTTCAATCTTTATACTCAAATTAGTTATTATTCTATAGACATGGTTTAACATTGTTTTATGTTTCATTACATTAATATATTTCAATCCCATTTTTATTTGTATTAATGACTATATTTCAATTATTTTGTTATTTTGTCAATTTCACATATTAATTAAAATTTAAAAAATCCCAATTGCTTTATTTATCTTGATTTCACTCCTTTATTAAATCAATTATCATCTTATGAATAAAATTAGCATTTCTATTCCTTTTTCTACATTCACAATTTCAGTTATTGTCTTAATCTTATTAATGTAACATTAAAGTTCATTTAGTTTTAACTGATTTCCTATTTTGACTTAATAGACCCAATAACAGGTAACTTATAACAATCGTTGCCATAACTTTTAATTACACTTATGAATTCATTATTCACAAACAAATGTTACAGTTCTTATATAATACTGATTTTATTTAATTACCATTAACTCTCTATTTCATACAATAATTAAATATTTACATTTGTTTCTTAAATTCAATTTTATAACCAAGTGTAACAATTTACATTATTTCATTATTGGAATTTCATTTCAATTGTTAGTAATTAGCTTTAATTACCATTGTTACATTTCATTTTAGCATTCATTTCATTATTAAATTACAAAGTTTTTTCTATCCATATTAAATTACCAAAACTTACTAAATTAACAAATTTAATTATCGAAAATTTACGTGTCGTTACACTGACTTTTTGTTTTCCACCGGTTCCAATATTTTAAACCGATTCATTTGTTGCTCTGCCTTTCCTATTCTTTCTACCTTTAATTTCTAATAATATAGTATAAAGCTATATTTTTCTGAACTAGTTTATTTTAACTTCATCTTCTTTTGTTGTTCATTGCTCTTCCAAACCTCGCCTATCCACTCACCACACTTCCTCTCCTCTGCCCCATACCTCTCAGCCTTTCCCAACCCTACGCCTCTCCACTTGAACCCTGCTCATCATGATGAATCCACTCGGCCTCCCTCTGCCTCGCATCACCGCTTCTTCGAGCCATGCCACCACTAACCTGGACCTATCACCATGATTTTGCCGAGCCTAAGACCTGCCTTGGTACTAGCCTGTTGAACCCCTCATCCCACCACCAGTGCACAACCCCTTCACCGTGCTCCCCATTTTTCACATCTATCCCAAGCTCACCCACCACCTTCATCACATCAGTGACCTCTACTGAACCACCACATCGACCATATAGGTTCACCTTGCTTAAGCTCCTCCTCGTGACTGCCATCTTCATTTGTTGTTTATCTAATATAGGTTAGTAATAAACTTATATGTATATTTGTTAGTTATATAGAAGTTTACATCAGTTTACAGTTTATCCAATATATGCTAGTAATGTATTATCTGTTAGTTATATGTTGATGTCAATTATCTTATACTATAAAGCAAAACCTTTGGTCAACCGGTCAAAGTGAAGCCTTTTTCGAGTTTCCAAATTTACCCCGTATCACACAATTCAAAACAAATGAAACAACAAACTATATGAGTAGGTATTTCCGTCATTTGTATAGCACGATTCACAAAGAGATGGTAATGTGCACGATCTGACACATAGCAGTTACTTCTTTCCTCCTTTTTTTTCTGTTCGCAATAGCCCTTCTCTTCAACTTTTTCTTTCATTCAACGAATCCAATTCCGTTCACTCCCTAAATCACACTTTTAAAATTTTAATATTGGATCTTCAGTTGCTGAAAAAAAATCACTTTTCTAATGTTCTCATGTTCGGTCTTCTACCGAAGGGAGGAGGAGCATCTAAAAGCACGGACGGCTTAGCCCATGCTCTTAATTTTCTATAGATAAGTGATATTTTGACATACAGATCAAATTATTCACATCTTTGTTAGATTATTTTAAACTTTTTTTTAAGTTGTAGGTTAAACTGAGAGAATTGGGAATGAGATGGTAATAATGGGAGCTTGGATCGCCATCATCCATATCATGTCTTACTTTCTTCACTATCTCTGTCAATAGAAAGAGAAGCCCAAGCTAAAATTGTAATATATTCACTACTTCGTTGCTTTTCTCCAAGGTATGAATCTGGATGTTGTTTATTACCATTTGAGAAGAAAAAAATAAACATACCATGCTTTGAGTTGCAATTTATTACTTTTGTAATTTGGTTTTGCTTAACTGTAGCTTGATTTATGTCGTGAGCATCATCAGGAGTTTTCATATGTTGTATAACCATAGTAGCAGCCAAATGAGGCAGATCAAAACTATTTTGTGAATTATCCAAAGTATTCTATATCATGCTCTTCTAAATTACATTTTTTTCCTAGAAGTAATCATGGAAGTTGAATGTATTTCCAAAAAAATAACACGCTAATCGATGTACATCCAATTTTTTGCAAGCTGTTTTGCATATGGCACAATTATTTAATGTTGATATTAATCATTATGTCAGCTTTCTTTTCCCTCAAAATCCAATAAACGAATGCTTCGGTTTTTTTTATGTGCGTTTACTATTTTGCAGTGAAGAAAAGAAGACAGTGGCTTAACTATAATTTATTTCTAATTTAGCCGATATGTTAGTATTATAAGCCTACTTTTCAGCTGTAAATGGATTAATTCCTTATTTTTGGTGCTCTCAATGCTCTATTCAACCAGTTAAGTGTCTTAACGTCCAATTTATTACATATATACAAATGCAATAAGCTAATTGCATACCGTATAATTATTATTTTTATTCTTCATATTCAAAATTTAGATTCTCAAACTTCTGCAATTGTTGTTGCAAAGATGAAATTATACTAAACAACATTTGGATATAGGTTATGAAGATCCAACAAATCATTGGGTAGCGAGAAGGCAAAGACTTGGAGTATCTGCTTGATTATTGAACTAGACAATCATCATGACATGCTTCCTACATATTAAAACCGATGATGAAGCTTTTAGTCATAGGTAAGGACAAGAAATTACATCTTATGGTGTGATATGATTTTGTGTTTAATTCATATAGTGGATTATACGGGAAAGATCAACGCATATGGAATTGACTAATTTGGCCCGTGTTTAGTGTGAAAGATGCTCAAGCTGGCAGAGGTATAGAAACATAAAGAAAGTTCATGTTCATCTTTGGCTGTTAAGGTTATAATATTATGGACAGTACCAACATGTTTATAATATTAGTTGTGATTTTTTTTTTCAGTATAACATGTGCAATATAAATTACTTGATGAAGTCAAAAAATTTATAATGTCCTTACTCCTTAAATTATTGTTTTTAGATGCACAGTTAATGTTTAATAGAAGTTATATTCAAACCTATATGCAATGTGATATGCCTATATCACAGATCACAGCAGGTGCATTTATTTTTCTTATGATTCCACGTCCAAATACCACCAGTTCTTCATAAGTTCCGTACACTTGGACAAAGAACAACAACATGTGTCATTGACCTATATATATATATATATATATATATATATATATATATATATATATATATATATATATATATATATATATATATCACAATCATGCATCAATACATCAGCTCACATATACATGCACCCTTCTCAAACATGTTTAACAAGCTTGAGCAATCAACGTGAGCATAATTCTTTTGTCATGAACACCACCTAATTGCCACAATTTTCTCTGTTGCAGATGATGCACAAATCTTGCTTGGACTGAGATCAAATATCCTTCAAAACAAATGGACAATGAAAAATGCATTTTTTAAATTGAAGAGGTACCTCGTTTATTTCCATTTACTGCTATATGCTATTCATTTTTTTATTTGCAGTTATACAGTGCATCATTAAACTGCATGCACTGGAATTGAAATGGCTGCACTTGGCTGACCACATGAAGCATCTAAGCATGGTGAAGTAGTGTATGCTATAGGGTTAGATCATAGTGAGCTAGAGCTGAAATGAATGCTTTAGCTTGCACCAAATCTGGAAGATCAGTTTGTAGTGGTTGAAGTTGACTTCCACTAAACTTTATAGGGTTGAGATGAGTAAGTCAATGTATACTAAGTGGTAGTAAGTGTAAACTTTAAGGGACGGCATGGCAGCTTGGAGCTGCTCTGAACTGTAAAATCATGGACTGCCAGCATGAATTAAACCGCTACAGGCTGAGAACATAAAGCATGGTGCAACCAAACAGGGAAGGGCCTGCAGCTTAGCATGAACGAAATTCAAGTATTTTGTAATTTTATTCAGGTAGCTCTTTTTCTGTTTATGTATTGTATGATATGTCCCTGATGAACTGCGTTTGATACATCATACTTCATTATATTGGATATTCGTTCTACAATGCACTATTTTTTTCATAGGTTTTTCCAGTATTCGACATTTGTGCACACAATCTTGGATGACTTCAACCATGCCAACAGTAGCACCTGTGGATGCTGCTCATGCATCTCAGTAATTTAAAAAATATTTTCGTAAAAACTGCATGTTATTATCAAACAACCCAAAGGGTCTTCTCGACTTTCAATGCTGAAGCGAAGCTGATATATTCGTCGTGTATTGCTTTTTTTAGTTTATGGTCCTACAATACTTAATTACATGGTCATTGATGTGAAGTTTAACCCTACGTGATTGTTTTGAAAGAAAATCGAACAAATTGTAACAAAGTAAACTTCAAATCATTATGTTCACTAGCAGGTGCGAATGTGGTGAATCGTTCTGTTCAAGTGTAGGACATTGACTGTTGGATTAAACATTGCATGCTTAATACACTTTGAAACATCTTTGTACAGTTTGAGCATGCGATATGGTCGTCAATACACTGCTAAAATTATGTGGCTGCTCAATTGTTTATATATGTGAGTACTCATACCCTGACATCCTTAAATTAATATACAATGTTCTACTTGACATACGTACTATGTTCTCTCCTGGGCTGTACTTAAGCCTACAGAGTGATGGAGAATCACCAGTAAATGTGTTTCACATATGCATATGCCACAAAGGTTTGGGTTCATACAGGATTTGTAATGGTTGAGTTTTGTAAAATATAGTTCAATTTTGACACTCAGTGGTGCTTACTTTAACAATAACATATTACAGCGAAAGAAAATTATGGCCTTGAAAGTTATATCATTTTAACACAATAGCATGTAGGAAGTTTCAATTAATTTTGCATGCCTTTTGCATAGTTCCGCCTGACAGACTAATTTGCGGTATATTAAAGTTAGCTTCTGTTAATTTGTACTCTACACAATTTCAAAGTGTTAAATGTTACTTAGAGTTACCTTTTTTCTTGCGTTTATTATTTTAGAAAGTGGGACTGACCTACCTTGGATAAAGTTAGAATTTTACAGCTGTACTGTACTGACAGCCAAACTGTAAATACGTCACCAAAGCATTATTTTGTTTTATTTCATTTCGTTGAATTTGATTTTGAAACTTATTTTACTTCACTTCTGACGTGTTTTCCTTTATTTCCCTATTTTCCGCATTGATACATTTATGAGAGACAGTACACACATATGTACTTCACTCCCAGCAGAAGTGACGAAGACGTCAGGAAAGCATGTTTTCGTGTTATTCCCTTTTGTACACTTTCATTCTCTAATTTGCTGCGACACACTTCTGACGTGTTTTACTCTGTTACATTGTTTTACACGTTCATATACTTCTTTACAGAAACATTTTAATACACTGGGTTCTATAAAATTGTACTACATAAATACAAACCTACCTCTACGTCACTTCTCTACCACGTTCCCTACTGTTGCTCCCATAAACTTTCCTACATACAAGTTCAACACTTCTTTTTACTATACATATTATTAATCCCGCACAAGACTCATTCTTACATGACATCTTCAGCTTACACACTGCTTTACTAACATGCTTTATTCCCACATTTTCCAACGCACATCTCAACACAACTATAAATTCTTCCTAATCCTCAACAAACTGTCCTCCATGCTTCATACAAATTCTAAGTCTACAATGAAAAATGTACTTTTACAATCTTTTGTTTCCTCACCAATTTCATTTTTTACATATTTGTTAGTTCGTTGCATATCACTTATTTGCTTTTGGAACGTGACGCATCAGTTCGTAGATCTTATTATATGTAATTCTAACCTTCAGATTATGCACTACAACTATATGATCAATGACTATTACTGTTGAAACTTAATTATAACATACTAAAAGATTAGATGACTTTGCGTTAGATAGGACATAAAATATTTTTGAGCTAAGTACGTGTCCATGTAAATGAGATTTATATGTACTGTATTCAAGTAGTACCAATTATATTCATGTAATTCTTTTATTTCTTGCACCTTTATACTTCTGTGCTACGAATTGTGAACTGTATGATCATTACTGGAATTTCCATGCTCCTTTGACTTTCACAATGATCCTATATTTATTATATTCAACCGTGTTTATTCGAATAAGGAGCTGATGTACCTGCAATTATAGATATGTGCGAGTATAATATATTGGATTGTTCCTCGGCTATCATGGACTATGTTCCTACTTCTTGCAAGGATAAATAGTTATGCATGCATGAATTTGATATATTTACTGTTTATATGTCTTGATTGATTTATTTAATATATGAGAGTTGTTTGTTTTACTCAAATTTTACTCTAAGGTTATAGTTACACAAATACTAATGGTACGGTGGAAAAAATATGCATTTGTGTCTTTGATGGTACAAAACAACATTATGTGCTAATCACGTCACTTTTAACATGCAAAACTATCAACGATGAAGTAACATTAATTGTAAATTCAAGAAGAAAGGCATTAAATTGTCCACCAGGAATAACCCAAAACGTACAAGAACTAAATGATCCAACCCATCTTATACACTTTACTAATACATACATACACACACATGTATATCGTCAATTAATTTCTATTCGTTCGATTCCTTTTGTTTTACAAGTACAAAGTACAAAGTAAATACTGTCAACAAAACTCGATAATCTATGCATATTAAATTTTTTAGCTACAAATGGCTCTGTTCAGTATCCTTACATTTTGCATGTCAGCACTTATATTTCAAAGTTTCGCAAAATATACCTATAGTTAATGCACGTTTTACTCTTAACTCCAACCCTGCCTCCTATTTTCACTGGCCGTACCAGTCCATCAACGTGCCATTCCACTTTCTACTATCTCCTCTTTCTACCAATTATACAATCAATCATGGCCCACTATGCACACAAACTATACGAATAAGGTACCCACTTTCTGTCACCAACCCTTTATATATTCATTATTAGTCACATTCTTTGTGATATCAAATACTGAAATATATGGCTAAAAGTTGGCAATGAAAATGTAACATAACCATTATCGCATGTTATATCATGGGAAAAACTTCTATACCGACTTCATTAAAACACATGTTTTTGGACCACATTGCTGCTACTACTAACACATTTACAACGAGTAAAAGCTAAAATAAACTGAAACTGTATGATGTTGAAGCAAAAAAATTAATCATATTTCATTTCCTTCACATTCACTCAATGTCTTTGCTTATGTACAGTAAATGTTCACCAACCGATCCAGAAACTGGAGTAAGCCTTCCCATGGACCAAAATAATTGAAAATGCACCTCTGCATCAAAGCAGCTTCGATCACTTCCTGCTGGCAAAATTGATGCTTCAGACGTCGTACCGCCACCTACTGTTCCGCATGATGAGTCAAGGAATGGTAGCAACGTGAACCACTTCCTTCATATTTCTTCCTATGTAACAAAGCCGAATACTGTGCAAAACAACATCAAATCGTTAGAACCGTCCACCTTTCCAGTGTAAATGCAACAACCCAACGAATATCAATACTTTGCACATTGTCATGTACATAGTAATTGGATCTCGAAGTGGTATGCTATACGTACATAGATATATGCTTGAATACATATACATATACATACATACATACATATATATATATACATACATACATACATACATACATACATACATATATATATATAGTATAGATACACACACACACACACACACACACATCTTATACTTTCCAAAACCTTTTTCTTCTCCTACAGATTGAAGAGTGCGATAGAGCTGTTGAGCATTTTCTTGCGGAGCCTACGCAGGACTGATCCTGCTCTATGTTACTAAAACACATGTTCATTTTTCTGTTTTACTTTATATTTTTCCGTCTGCAATTGGCTACAAAATATCTGTCATAAGTGATAGGCCTTTTAAATTTACTGATCTACAGAATGTAATTTTTCTCTTCACACTCCGTTAATTTTAATCGTGTTTATTTCTCTGATTAATTTAGCAATCGGTTGTGGGCTCTACCAAGTTAACTATGATATCACTTTCATTACTCACTTCCATGCTCCGTTTATGTTTATTCGATGCTGCTTAATATTATATTTGAATTGGAATTTTAACCGCATTCTTACCCCTTACAAAATCGATTTTTGTTCGCTATTTACTGCGGACTTACACGTACACTTGAATTGGTATTCGAATGTTGTGGTTGCTTTGCATAACAGTAGTTAAACGTAATCCACATTGATTGTTGTGTTTTACATGAACATAAATTACTGTAAAACTTAATGATAATCACTTCAGTAGTATTTCGGTTAGACCACCATACTTAGGAGCTTGGGATAGTTAGACCTATAAATATGAAGGCATATACATAGTTGGATATTGTGCAAAACTTACAATCGAAAATGAAATACATACACATTATAATGTTAGGAAACAATGGTATATGATGTATAATAAGTATACAATGTATAATAAAATTTTCAAATTACTGAATTGATTGCTGCAAAACGTATACACAACTGTAAGTTAATTAAAAACAGCATTATTTCTCTTATCAGCAACTCACCAATTTCTTCAAGCAATGCTATTACGACGACATACGTTTTCTCTCTCTCTCAAGCAACACGTTAAATGGACTCTGCTCCATATAGTAAGATATAATGAGTTGAAATCAAATGGTTTCATATTTCTACGTCTAGCCAATAAAATCTTAACAAATGTTTTCAAGCACTGAATTTCTTCGTGTCAAATTTTCTAAACTTTTATTGCTCGGGCAAATCTTCGTAACTTTGGAAATAGACAATTCCCACCTGATAGGAACGCGTCGAGATTAATCGTAACTTAGTTTGGCATGCATGGTGTTTATGCTCACGTGCAAAGCACGTGCATATGTACTCGTTATTATATATATTAAACTTGTATATACATCTCGATGCTTAGTTATATGTAATACGCATATATTCTGTATATATATTAAGTTGTTGCTACATAAATAATGTTATAGTGTATAAATTTATATTAGTTTTATATATAATTAGTTCATTCTTTAATATATATACGTATATGTATTATGTGATTAGTTATATACAAAAAATACATACATACATATACCAACGGTCTAATTAATGGCGACTGGTCACTGAGCTATTTTCTCTCTCTACTGCTTTATTTCTTCGATTGCTCGGCTCTTCTTCTCTGTTGGTTTTCTTGCTACTGCTTCTTTTACTGATTATTCTTTTCGGATCTACCGAATCTTTTTTCTTGGTTGATGGATCTGTTGCCTTTCTCGAACGTGGGAGAGTTTCTCCTATCCGGTTCCTTTGTGCGCAGTTGTCCGTCGTTCGAAGCTATTGGTTTCGCCTTATCGGCTTTGGTTACAGGGCCATGCTCGGTGATTTTTTCTGGCGTTAAATCGATCGAGGTGAGGGTTTTCTGTTTGGTGGATTTTGGGGTTTTATGCAGATCTCGTTTTGTATGGGTTGATTGTTGCTTTATGGAGCTCTTACCCGTTTGGGGTGATGGTCTGCAATCTCGGTTGCCGCGCCGACATCGCCTTGTAGAGGCTAGAGATTGGTCGGTGGCACCGTGCTCTCCTCTTGCTTTTGCTGATGGGGTCCAGAAAAGGGATTTCATCCCCCTTTTCGAACCGAAGCTCATATTCTCTGTTTCTTGTGAAGAGGAGCCTCGGGGGGTGCTGCCGTTGATGGTGGGGTCGTTGCTTTGTGGCAATGTTGGTTTTGATATCTTTGTGTCTGAAGAGGAGCTCTCCTCCTCATTGAGTCCACCTGGTGTGGATCTCTGTCCTGTGAATGTCATGGTGGATTCTGGTTCTCAAGGGGGGTTGCTCGAAGACGAATTGTGTTGTCTTGTTATCAAGGCAGATGATCGATCGGTTGCTTCTTCGACTGAAGGGGATTTCATCACCTCTTCAAGTCATGATGAGTTGTTTGGTTATGCGTTGGTTAAGCAGGTGGTTTGCAATTGTCGGCATTGGTCGTTTGATGTGGTTGTGGGTCGTATTGTTTTGCTGCAATGGTTTCTGGATTTTATTTTGTGTGGCTTAGATAGGTCTTTGCCGTCTCGTGGGCATGGTCAGTTAGTTGGCAGTCAGTTGGTTGTATTGGATGGTTTGCTTCCTTCGGGTGATTGCCTGGTATTTCCTGTTGCGTTGTTGCAACAGGCCAGTGGCTTATTGCTATGTCAGGTTGTGATGGGCAGCTCTATTGTGTTCGTCGTCGTTCAGATGCAAGTATGTACATTGGCAACTGGCAAGGTGAGTTTCTTGGTAGTGCATATCCTATTAGTCGTTGATTATGGGATATTGGTTCCTTGTCGACTTGTTTCTGTTGTTTCATTCTGGTTGGTTATGAGCCATGACGCGCTTCGGCGTGTGCTCCCTGACACTGTTACCACTCTGATGGTTGGTGACGTGTCAGGTCACTTTGGCATTGTGAACCCCGTTCGGAGTGAACAGTGTGGCTTCCCATGTTGGTATTATAGTCTTAGCCATAGCGAGGCCAGGTCTGTATCGTTAGTGGCTTTTCGTCTGTCATTTTTTTTGGTCCCCATGGGGCTCTACGGAGATATTACTCGGTTTGGGTCGACTGGCTCAGGCGGTGTTCCATTCCTGAGTGCATAGTGTACCTTGCTGCGGTACGCTATGCGGTCAGACTGGAATATTACCAGTCAGTTGCGACCCGATCGGGTGATATTTCTGCTAGGTCCACCCAGCGTACCTCACCTGTCTCGCGGGGCTGCCTTTCCTATGGCAGTCCGGCTTGGGTTAGGTTCCTACAACATCGTGGGATGCGACTTTTCAGCTCCCCTACATATTATCGATATCCTCTATCTATCCCGGCTCCTCCTGTCCCATCGCCTATTTGTTGCTCCTCCCGTTGTTCTCTCGCTTCGTCTCCCTGTGCTTTATCGATCGTTATTCCGATGCTTTCTGTTGAGGAAATTGCGTTGATTAATGATCGGCTATCCCGTCTTACCGAGAACTCTATCCCATCCAGCTCGTCTTCTCTTATGCCCGGTACGATGGCGGGATTAGTTGTGTCTTCGGTGTCCAGTCCTTCGCATCAGCCTATTCGCAGATCTTCTAGACGTAGATCGCGTGACGCTTCGGTCATTTCTCGCACTATTCGTACTCGCTCTATAGCGACGACAGAGCAGATTGATAGATCTGCTCTATCCTCCTTATACTTTATCTGATTTCCGTCTGTGTGTTTTCTTTTGTTATTATCTTTTTCTCTCTTTGGTCTTGACTTCATGTCGAACTTTCTTTTCTGGAATATTCGAGGTATTGGTAACGAAGTTTCTTCCGCTCGGCTTAAGCGGATTGTCCGTAAGCATTCCGTTGGTTTGGTGGCTATTTTAGAGCCTTTTGTAGGTCCCGGCGAGATCACGAAGGTCGTGTTGTCGTTAGGTTATGGTGGTGCTTTATCTAATGTTTCGGGTAAAATCTGGATCCTTTGGTCCAAAGATTGCAATGTCCGCCCGATTTTTGACTCGTCGCAACTCCTTTCTATCTTTTGTTCTTCCTCCTTCTCCCCTCAGCCTTTCATTTTTTCGGCGGTATACGCCAAGTGTGACCGATTAGAGAGATTATCTCTATGGGATGACATATTGTCTCTAGCTGATTATGGTTGCTCGATTTCGGTTGTGGGTGGCGACTTTAACGTTGTCGCTAGTCAGGCAGAAAAATTGGGAGGGGCCGCCGTCAATCGTCTCTCGGTTTCAGATTTCAACTCCTTCGTTGCGAGATCTGGGTTATCTGAAATGCCATTCGTCGGCTCCGCTTTTACTTGGTCTAACAATCAGGTAGGTCTGAACCGGATCCTATCCAGGTTGGATAGGATTTTTGGATCTGCTGATTGGTTCAACCTCCCTTACTCTTTCTCTATTTCTCATCTTCACCGGTCTTGCTCTGATCATGCGTCTCTTGTTCTTCGGTGCGCTTCGCGATCTTTATCGGGACCTTCTTCTTTCCGTTATCTTAGCATGTGGAGTTCACATCATAGCTTTCTTCAGGTGGTTGAGGAATCGTGGTCCTCTCCCATTGTGGCTGCTCCCATGGGGGCTTTCTCTGGGAAACTGAAGCGTCTTAAGGCTACCCTCAAGACGTGGAATTCCCTTGTTTTCCGGAATGTTTTCGACAGGGTGCGAGCGGCAGAAGAGTCTCCGATTCTTGCCGAAGCATTGTTCGACGAGTGTCCTTCGGCGGAAAATAGGGAGCTTTGGGCTTGCGCTCAATTGTCTTTCTCTTCGGAACTTCGTATTGAGAACTCCTATCTTCGTCAAAAAGCGCGGATCAAGTGGGTGGTTGAAGGTGATTCGAACTCCAAATTTTTCCACTCGTCAATTCGCAAGAAAGCTAATTTGCTTTCTTTTCGCGAAATTGTTAGAACAGACCAATCTGTGGCCTCGACCCCTGCTGAAGTCATAGAGGTTGTAGTCTCTCATTTTCAATCATATCTGGGTGCTCCTTCCATATCCGTTCCGGATTCGGACATCCTTTCTTTCATTCCTCGGTTAGTTCCTGATGTGGGAAGTGTAGATTTGGCATCCCCGCCTTCGACAGAAGAGGTTCGTGCCTGTGTTTTTTCTCTTAGTAAGGATAGTGCCTGTGGACCGGATGGTTTTAATGGGTCCTTCTTTCGTACTACTTGGCATATCATCCAGGCTGATTTTTTCTGGCAATTCAGCATTTCTTTTCCGGGGCCGATCTTCCCATTAGCTGGTCATCCACGAATTTGGTCCTTATTCCAAAATGTGATTATCCTCGGACGTGTTTGGAGTTCCGGCCCATCAGCCTTTGTAACTTCGCCAACAAAGTGATATCCAAGGTTTTGGCCACCCGTATGGCTCCTTACCTTGACCGCATTATTTTTTCCTCTCAAGCGGGTTTTGTTAAAGGTCGTTTGATCACTGATAACGTCCTACTAGCCCAAGAACTTGTTTCTCAGATTGACCGAAAGGTCAGGGGTTCTAACATTATATTCAAACTTGATATGGAAAAGGCCTATGACCGTATGTCCTGGTTTTTCATCATCAAGGTTGTTCGTGCTTTCAGTTTCCCTGAAACCCTTATAGATTTGGTTTGGAGACTCATTTCCAACTGTTGGTATTCTGTTCTCATTAACGGATCGGCCAATGGCTTTTTCAAAGCTGGTAGAGGTATCCGTCAAGGCGACCCTCTATCTCCTTCTCTTTTCGTTATCGCGGCTGAGGCATTCATACGTGGCATCCACACTTTGACGGTCTTTAGTCAAATACAGCGATTCGGTATCCCGAGTCGGTGTCCTCTTGTTTCCTCTTTATCCTTCGCGGATGACATAGTCATTTTCTCCAACGGATCTAGGTCCTCTGTTAGCCGCCTTATTCGGTTCATTAAGTTGTATGAGAGATGCTCGGGCCAATTGGTCAACTCTGCGAAGAGTTGCTTCGTGCACGCGAAGGATATGGACCAAGTGAGAGTTTCTTGGGTTGAATCCTTCACTGGATTCAAGGCTGCTTCCCTTCCCCTTCCTTATTTGGGTATAGTTCTATATCGAGGAAGGAAACTTAACGCCATCTTCGATCCTCTTACGGATAAGGTAAGGGGTAAGATTATCCGCTGGAATGCGTCCCTTCTGTCTCAAGCTGGTAGATTAGTGCTCATTCGATTGGTTTTGAGCTCTATGGGTACTCATATATTCGCCGCTATGACCCCAACTGCTTGCTTCTTTCGTTCGTTCCAATCGTTGGCATCCTCTTTCTTCTGGGGTTCGGAGGGTGACAAGCGCCGACACCACTGGGTGTCTTGGGATGTTATCTGCCGTCCTAAGGCTGAGGGTGGCTTAGGTTTGCGGAATCCGAAAGACATCTGTTCGGCGTTCACTTGTAAGTTGTGGTACAGGTTCGGTACTAACGACTCCTTATGGGCCAAGTTCCTCCATGCTAAGTACCGGAGACTGGCGTCTTCAGGTTATGCAAGCTCTCCAAGTTACGCCAGTGAGACCTGGAAGCATATGCAATCAGTCAAATTACTTGTTGATTCTCAAGGCGGCCAATCCGGTTGGGATGGTGGTCCATTCTCTATTCTTAAGGCATGGAGTTCTTCCCGAACTCCTTCTCCTGTCCTACCTCTTTATTCTTTCATTTGGGATGTCCGGATTCCTCATAAAGTCTCTCTTCTCATGTGGCGATTATTCCATAATGGGTTATCGGTTGATGCGAACCTCCAACGGATTGGTATTCCGTTGGTTTCCCGATGCAGGTGCTGCGGCAACGGGGAAACAGAATCGATCAATCATCTGCTCTTCGTTGGCTGGTGTTCTAGATCCTGTTGGAATTATTTCGGTAATATATTGGGTATCCGTGGCACCATTGCCTCGTCAAATGATTTGCTATCTACCTGGTGGTTTGATTGCTCTGGGAAATCTCTTCGCTCTATCCCTTTTCATTTGATTTCTTGTCTGATCTGTTGGCAGGTCTGGTGTGCGTGGAATAAGGCAATTTTTGACGAGGTTCCTATGGATCCCCTATCCGTTATTCGGCGGGTAAGAGAGGATGTTTTCTTAGCTTTTCGGAGTCGTCCATTCAGAGGATCAGTCAGTGCTCGCTCTGGCCGATTAGTTAACCTCCTATCTATATCCTGCTCTCAGTCTTCGTATAGAGCCGGAATTTGATGATTGACTATCCGGAGACTGGTGGTTCTGGCTTCCTAGTCTCCCCTTGTCCGTCTTCTCACCAACCCCCCCTTGATTTCTCACGGTATGTCTATTGCTTCCAGGATCTTGCTTTTCCATGGTGGATTGTTCCTCTGTATTCTTCTTCTGCTGGGAGATTGCTTCAAGGAACTCTTTATCGCTTTCCAATTGTCGGTCTTTCAGTTTTAGGGGTGCTATCTGTTTTCTCCTTCTAGTTTGGAGGAGCGGTGGTTGGGCTTGCTTTTCTTTGGGTGTTGATCCATCAACATCGTCGTCGGGCGGTGGCCTTGCCGGAGCTCGATTACGGTGTTGGATGTGCGGTAGAACCGGGAGCTCATCGGGTGTGTTGTGTAGCTGGGCCAGAGCTTCTTCGCCTTGCCTCTTGAAAGAAGAAAATAACTGGCATGCTTGTTAGATGGCCTCAGAAGTTACAACTTCATATTTTCCTTCTCTTTCTAACTACTGTCACAATGGCGTTATATATGAGCTTAGTTCATCAGGGTGTTCTTAACGCGACGCTGTCAGCTGTTTTAGCACTTTTATATTGCTAGCAATTCTACCCAAGGCTTCAACATCCCTGTGCTCCAATCTCAGCAGCAGATGGCGAGACTGCTCAGTTAAAATTTTCAACAGGTGCAGTTGAAGTGAAAACAAAAAGGAGCGCAACCATTCCTAGGACCTCTAGCGGACACCAAGGACAACATAACAGCGCTTCAACTATCTGATGTTTACCGGAGAGCGATTAATTATTTAAGACAGGAGGCGTGCTAGTTATTATCTGTTTATCAAATATATTGTATTTGAGTTTTATGCAAAAAAAAAAATTGCTTGCAAAAAAAAAATTATAAAAAAAAAAAGAGTTGAAACTCAAAAAAAATAAAAATGTGATTAGTTATATATATTAGTATATGGGTATTGTCTGCACATATGCTAAGTTTATACTACAGCTTGTACATAACTTTAAGAATGCAGAGAAACAATATGCAAATGACCATTTTGATTTTGATTTTCAAATATATGTATAGAGATGTTTTGATATTATATATGTTTATAAATCGGTTATATATTAATATCGGTAACATTTATATAATGTATATATTATATTGTGATAGTTTAGACAATGTACAGAGGTTGAATTATATAAGTGTTATATATATAAGGTTATATGTCTATATAAGTTAATATCTCTATATAGTGCCTGAGAAGCTTTTCTCTGTAAGATATATTTATATAATTTTTGTTTAAATTATTATTTTATATGCAATGCTGATAATATATGTTATATCGGCTACAAGTTTATATATACTCAAGTCTAGTTTCGTATATTTGTTGAGGTTATTTAATATATGTTCTAGATTTAATATTGAATTTTTAAAGTGCCTATATATTAATAATGAAGTAAGTCTATATTGGAATTTTTTATCTAAAGTCTATATATAAATATGGTGTAAATATATATAGAGATTTTAAGTTGTATGTGTTTTAAATTTAATATGGATTCTTAAATATATATATATATATGTATATGTATATGTATATATGTATATGTTTGATTTTAACATATGTCTTTTAATTCAAAACAATGGTGCTTGAAATACATATATATTAAGTTTTATTTGTGTTTGAATTCAATATCGATTTGAAAATATATGTTTTAAATTGAATTTTGAAAACTTATATATATGTAATATATCTTGTTTCATCGATCTCGTGCCATCTTAACTTACCATCTCAAACCGATTTATCATAGAAATTCCTAACTTGTCTCTATTCCGTGTGCGTATCTGTGTCACTGTCATCCTTTTGTCTCTCTAGCCCCGAAAGGTGAGCAATCACCCACGATTAACATTCTTACATTTATTAAATTTGACTTCATTTGAAATGACAATTGAAATATGATGTTGCTAGTTATTTAATTGTTGTATATGATATGCCATTATCTGTATCTGCTCACCTGTGGGACATGACACCATATCCTGTTGTATATATTTTATTTAATTTATCACTGCTAATATATATCTGTTATTGATATGTTATATTTAATCATATTTATTCTCACTCCGCAAGTTCCCTGTTAATTTAGAAATCCTTACGGGTTGAAATGATAAACCCAAGCGATTTTCATTGACTTTGATTTTGGGATTACGGGTTGAAATGATATATACTCATAGATATTTAAATTGCGGATTGGAATAATAAACATCCGTATCACTTAACCAGAGGATTGAGAATTATATACAAACACCATTGGTCTATATATTTTGAAAATGATTTTCAAATTTTTGAAAAGAAATATATATGGTTTTAATAAATATTGATTTTTAAAAATATAATATATAATGATATTTTATATATGTAAAAATTTTAGATTTTTAAATTTTATGTTTTAGGAATTTTCAAATTATAAGTTAGTTTCGAAATTATAAATTTTAAGATTTTTCTTATAATTTTATGTTCCTAAAAATATATAAAATAATATTTAGTATAGAATATACATTTAATACTAAGATTTAAATTAATAAAAATTTAATTTAATTAGTATATAATATGTTTAAGTATTTATTTAAATTTTATACTATATTTTAAAATAGAATTTATAACTTTAATAATAAAGTTTGGGAATATAAATTAATATAGGCTTGGAATTTTAAATTGATTAATATGTGAATTTAAATAGGAATTGATTTAAACTCATTGATTTCGAGATTTTTTAAAATATAATTTATATCTTGATTTGATAAAAAGTGATTAAATGAATATTCTCAACTTTAAATAAAATTGAGATTGAATATTTAATATTGATTTAAATATATAAATTGGGAGTTAAATAAGTTGTTATTAAAATAGGTAAGTGAATATTTTCCAATTTGAATAAAATTTAAATTTAAATGTTGAAATATAAATGAAGTTCGTATTCTAAATGTTTGAATATTTAAACTTGAATTTTTAAAGTAACTTTTGAACTTTAAATTTAAATGGTTGAACTATAATTGATTTAAATTGAATTTTGAAATTTAAGATGATTTGAATCGATTTGTGAAATTGGAGGAAACTATTTTTATTATATACTGTATTTTTAAGATATAAAACCTATTTTATTATATAAACTATTTTAATATATAAACTATTTTTAATTTGTAACTATTTTAATATATATACTATTTTCAATATCTAAACTGTGTAATTTGGGAATGTTATGATTTCAAGAGTGCTATGATTTACAAAGTGTTATGATTTCCAAATGTTATGATTTCCAAAGTGTTACGATTTCGAAAGTGTTATAATTTTGAAAGCGTTACGATTTTGGAAATGAAAATGATTTAAAGTGTATAATGATACCAAATTGATATGGTTTGAAATGATACGATATATTTTTATGAATCATGAACTGTTAGGAATGAAATGACCGTTGTGTTATAATAAAGTTTGGTTGTTAAAGAGACCGCGATCGGATATAGTCATACTTTCTACCAATACCGAAAACCACTTTAACAACTATGAACGTGGTGGAGATTCCAGAATGAATTAGGATGGTTTGGTGATGATACTATATGGTATTTACGTAGCCCTGACTCCCGTGAGTCAGCTTGATACGGCTAAAACATGAGCCATGCCTCCTATCGGACACATTTCTTCGATACCATTCTATTGCTTTTGTGATTTGATTGGGTGCACCTTTTGATTTGGAAGTGTGTCACGAGGTGGGCGGTAATAGTTGCTATGCGTTACCACCAGTTCGGATCCGCAAACGGTATATCTACCCTGGCATTGCCTCGAGTGCCTTTTCGCATGCCCTATCGCGCCTTCTACGAGTTTGTTTTGTGTTGTACCTATGGAGTGCTCCTTGATAGCCCACTAGCGAGTGGAGTTTACAGTATCTCTATAGACTATGACATTATATAAAATGTATTAAGGGGGATATGGGTAATGCCTTAACGCTATTTTTATAGTTTACTTTACTGTAGACATATTATAATAGCGTATGTTACTATATAGTTGATAGTTCCACGGATCCTTAGAGGATGGAAACCCCAACCATCCTTTAAGTTACTTGTATTTCAGTTGACATTTCACTTGAGTTGAATTTATTAATATTAGAATGTTAATTCTAACTCTAGTGTTTTGTGTTTTTCTTTATGCTCGGGTTAGACTGAGTGTCACAGCATTTGAGACTCACCTTTGGAGTTGGAGTTTCACTTGGAGATCCACCCATATCGATTTAGATTTCAGCTATCCAGATGTTTTGTTCAGACTTATGATCTGTTTGTATTCGAGACTGCGCTGTATTTGAGATATTTTTTTGTATTTTATTTCAAACTCTGATGTATATATAGTAGCTTCATGAACTACTATTTATCTATTTCGCTGCTTATTATTGTAATACTCTGTGTCTGTGTTTCTATGATTGATTGATTTATTATATATGTTGAGTTTTGCCAAATATAAAATCTACAATCTGTTGTTTTGAGAAATTCCAAGTCCGGCATGTGCGGATGTGAACGGTTCGAAAACGGGTCGTTACAGTTGGTATGAAAGCTTTGGTTTAAGGAAAAATTTAGCATATAGCGTAAATTTAATTATAGAATCACCTTCATTCGAGCTTGTATCTCTTCCTCTTTGACTCGGTTTCCTTTGGATTTTGGAACTTTCCCATTCGCTCCGATATTTATTATTGTCTCTCCATATTCGTGCTTTCTAGATTCTAGAGCTTCCCATAGCTCTACTGTATGATTTGTAAAAGGGTGAAACTCCTTTACAACAGACATTGATTCACCGAAGATTTCTGCATCCTCGGTTTAGATGTCGCTATCTCTTGCTATGCCCGAATGTTTCTGTAGAAAACGACAAGGTTAATTCTCTCGTGATCAATCTTATTTTGCATCGATCTTATTCTTGAAGTCACGATTGACCCGGTTAAGATCGCCTGCGATTTATATAAGTATATCCATCTTCCTCCATCTTCCTATTTTGTAATTTAATTATCTTATCTTCGTTTCGAGCTTATCTTCTAGCTAGAATTCTTCTTGATTAGGGTTCCTCTAAATTTGATCTATATCCTTGTTTTGAAATTCATTTTGAATCATCGTGTGAGGGAATGAATTTATAATTAATATTAAAATGTTTTATAGTGTGTTGGTTGAGTTGTTAAGTTTGAATTTTGGGCTTCAATCGATTCGTCTGATTAACGCTATCGATAGGAATTCCAAAATACCTGAATAGCACAAATTGACACAATATTGTTTTCAAATTTGGTAAATGAAATAAATTTTGTATGATTATATATAGATAGGTATAATTTTTCTGAAATTAAATAGTCAAATTAATTGCTTGTTGAAATTGATAATATTTGATTTTCATTTATAGTTTTGTTAACCATTGGCTATTGCCACAATATAAATAAATGGAATTATACAATATGGTTATAAAATTTGATATGAAAATGAAATGAATTTAAATTAAAGAATTGAGAATTTAATTTTCGGTGCATTTCTAAATTTGGTTTTCCATATTTTGAAAAAAAATATATTATTTGAAAGTATTTCTAAATGGGAATTATTTCCAAAGAATTTTTAATGAAGTAAATCAGTACTTTCCTCATTTGTCGTTGGAAAATAATTTTCGGTGATGACTGCAGCATCATCGACATTCATTTTTGAGCCTCAAAATGAAGAGGCTCCTTAGTAGCTTGGCTACACTTCTGTTTTGGAAAAAACTGAACTTTGATTTGAATTTCTTGTGTATAAATTTATTTATAAAATATATATGTATATGATTTTTTCAAAATAGCTTGAAGTGAAACCGAAAATTTGAATCTTAAGTTTTATATTAAGAAATAGTTTCAATTATGGAAATAAAGTGCAATTTTTGAATAAGTGGAATATCTAAAATGATAAATTAAATTTAACCAACTTGAAATAGTTGAATTTGAATAAAAACTTATTTGTATGACACTAAATTGCATTCTGATATATATATATATATATATATATATAAATAATTGGCCTAAAATATTCAAAGGTTAGAATGTTTGCGCGAATATATATTTGAAGGTTGTACAAGAGAAACTTAAGTAATAAATTGTTCAAACATATGAATGTTGTAAATAAAAGAAAATATGTATAGTGTTTAATTTCACTCTGAAACATTAATATAACTTACCTGGAAAGTTTAAATGTAATTAAAATGTAACTGGATAATATACACTGTGATATAAGTAAATGGACATCAAGAATGATATTTTGTAAAGGGAATTTACTGATGAAAAATAGGATAATAAAAAGAAATTTTTATTTGTTGAAAAATATATGTTTATAAAATATATACACCTAATATATGTTGCAAAATATGTTCAGTGAAATAAGTTAAATAAAAAAAGAGAAGACTATTTAAGCAAATGAATATAAACTTAAGAATAGTGAACTTGAATTTTTGTGGAATCAACTTAGCTGAAGATAAGTGGGTAAAATATCGAGTTAATTTAAAAATGAATTTGTTTGAAAGAAATTTTGATAAAATGGTAGAAAATCAATTTTAAATTGAATGACTATTTATTAGTTGAATAAAATGGATTAAACCAAATTGTTGAATATTAATTTATCTAAATTGAAATTTATGTAGTCTTAAATTGTTGAAGTTGAATGTTGAGGTGGAATTAATTATAGTTTGATCAAATAGATTTAATAGATGAGTAAATTAAAAAAATTGTTGTGAAAATTTTGTAATAAATGCTAATGAATTTGAAACAAACCAATTGAATAAAAAAATATGGAAATGAAATCAATCAAATGCGAACAAAATAAATTGGTTGATTAAATAAAATAAATTGTTATCAACAAATTGAATATAAACTAATCTTAAAATAAACATAGTTTACATGGTTTTTTTTTATTATTTTATATTCCAAATCTATTTTTCTTTCTGGTTGTTTCTATTTTCCTACTTCCTTCCTTTTCGAGGACTAAAGTTTTGAGGTGGGGAGTGTAACGACACGTAAATTTTTAATGGTTTTAATAACGTAATTAACTGATTTTTTGTGAAATTTTACTATAATAAGATTTGGAAATAAAAATTTAATATTTGGAATACATCTATTTAAACATAGCAAATAATAAATTTTTATCAGAAAATATGAAAGTTTATTTTATTGTGTAATTTTATTTAATTTAAGTCAGTTAATATTTGATGATAATAAAATATTTTTCAAACTTGTATACTTTTACATAATAAATTTGTAAATCATCTTCTGAGTGAGACGTCATGTTTCGTTACGTCAAATTTGGACTGCTATTGCTCCATTTATCTTATTTTTGAGGTTTTAGCAGCATTTTCGGTACCGAATAATGACTTTTGATAGGATAATCGTACCACTGATATCTATTTACCATTTTGATCGCCTCGTCATGCTCATCTCAACAGTGTATTCATTTATGTATTTTGGAATCTGGTACGCGTCGAAACCGTGGAACGGTTAACCGTATTGATACCGATTGAGCTTTTTGGGTTTCTTCGCACCTTTCTATATATTCATCTGTTGAAAATAAACAACCACTTCCCTTTATTATTTACAGAAATCAGTACTCTGACATTCTTTTCCACTGGTTTCAATATTTTAAACTGGTTCATTGTTGCACTACCTTTCCTATTCTTTCTACCCTTAATTTTTAATAATATAGTATAAAGCTATATTTGTCTAAACTGGTATATTTTCACTTCATCTACTTTTGCTGTTCATTGCTCTTCCATTCCTCTCCCATCCACTCACCACTCTTCCTCTCCTCCGCCTAATACCTCTCAGCCTTTCCCAAACCCGTGCGTCTCCACTCGAACCCTGCTCATCACAATGAACCCCATCGGCCTCCCTCTGCCCTTCCACCATTGAGCCTTGCCGCCACCAACCTGGACCTACCACCATGATTTTGCCGAGCCCAAGACCGACCTTGGTACTAGCTGCTGAACCCCTTATTCCACCACCAGTGCGCAACCCCTTCACCGTGCTCCCCATTTTCCACGTCCATCCCAAGCTCACCCCCACCTTCATCACATCAGCCACCTCTACCAAACCACCACATCGACCAGATCTGTTCACCCTGCTTGAGCTCCTCCTCGTGACTACCATATTCATCTGTTGTTTATCTAATATAGGATAGTAATAAACTTATATGTATATTTGTTAGTTATATAGAAGTTTACATCAGTTTACAGTTTTATCCAATATATGCTAGTAATGTATTATCTGTTAGTTATATGTTGATGTCGATTATTATTATATATATTAAACTTGTATATACATCTTGATTCTTAGTTATACGTAATACGCATATATTCTGTATATATATTAAGTTGTTGCTACATAAATAATGTTATAGTGTATAAATTTATGTTAGTTTTATTTATAATTAGTTCATTCTTTAATATATATGTATATGTATTATGTGATTAGTTATATTTGTTAGTATATGGGTATTGTCTGCATATATATTAAGTCTAAACTACTGCTTGTACATAACTTTAAGACTGCAGAGAAACAATATGTAAATGACTATTTTGATTTTGGTTTTCAAATATATGTATAGATATGTTTTGATATTATATATATGTTTATAAGTTGGTTATATATTAATATGTCGGTAACATTTATATAATGTATATATTATATTGTGACAGTTTAGATAATGTACAGAGGTTGAATTATATAAGTGTTATATATATAAGGTTATATGTCTATATAAGTTTAATGTCTCAATATAGTGCCTTGGTAGCTTTTCTCTGTAAGATATATTTATATATATTTTTTTATAAATTATTAGTTTATATGCAATGTTGATAATATATGTTATACCAGCTACAAGTTGATATATACTCAAGTCTAATTTCATATATTTGTTGTGGTTAATTTATATATGTTCTAGATTTAATATTGAATTTTAAAGTGCCTATATATTAATAATGAAGTAAGTCTATATTGGAAAATTTTATTTAGTGTCTATATATAAATGTGGTGTAAATACATATAGATGTTTTAAGTTGTATGTGTTTAAAATTTAATATGGATTCTCACACACACACACACACACATATATATATTTGATTTTAATATACGTGTTATAATTTAAAACAATGGTGTTTGAAATACATATATATTAAATTTTATTTGTGTTTAAATTTAATATCGATTTGAAAATATATGTTTAAATTAATTTTGGAAAATTTATATATATGTAGTATTTCTTGTTTCATCGATCTCGTGCCATCTTAACTTACCATCTCAAATCGATTTACCACAGCAATTCCTAGCTTATCGTTGTTTCGTGTGCGTATTTATGTCCGTGTCATCTTTTTATCTCTCTAGCCTCGAAAGGTGAGCATTCACTCACAATCAACATTCTTACATTTATTAAATTTGATTTCATTTAAAATGACAATTGAAATATGCTGTTGCTAGTTATTTAATTGTTGTATATGATATGTCGTTATCTATATTTTCTCATATGTGGGATATGACACCATACCCTTTTGTATATATTTTATTTTATTTATCGCTGTCGATATATGTCTGTTATTGATATGCTATATTTTATCATATTTGTTCTCACTCTGCAAGTTCCCTATTAATTTAGAAATCCTTATGGGTTGAAATGATAAACCCAAGTGATTTTCACTGACTTTGATTTTGGGATTACGGATTAAAATGATATATACCCGTAGATATTTAAATTGCAGATTGAAATGATAAATATTCCTATCACTTGACCATAGGAAAGAGAATTATATACAGACACGTTGGTTTATATATTTTGAAAATGATTTCCAAAGTTTTGAAAAGAAATATATATGGTTTTAATAAATATTAATTTTTAAAAATATAATTTATAAAGGTATTTTACATATGTCAAAATTTTAGATTTTTAAATTTTATGTTTTGGGAATTTTAAAATTATAAGTTAGTTTCGAAATTATAAATTTTAAGATTTTTCTTATAATTTTATATTCCTAAAAATATATAAAATAACATCTAATATGAAATGTACATTGATAATAAGATTCAATTTAATAAAAATTTAATTTAATTAGTATATAATATGTTTAAGTATTTATTTAAATTTATACTAATATTTTAAAATAGAATTTATAACTTTAATAATAAAGATTTGGAAGATAAATTAATATTGGCTTGGAATTTTAAATTGATCAATAAGTGAATTTAAATAGGAATTGATTTAAACTCATTGATTTTGAGATTTGGAAAAATATGATTTATAACTCGATTTGATAAAAAGTGATTAAATAAATATTCTCAATTTTAAATAAAATTGAGATTGAATATTAAATATCGATTTAAATATATAAATTGGGATTTAAATATTTTTTTATTAAAATGGGTAAGTGAATATTTTTCAATTTGAATTAAATTTAAATTTAAATGTTGAAATATAAATGAAGTTCATATTGTAAATGTTTGAATATTAAACATGAATTTTTAAAGTATCTTTTGAACTTTAAATTTAAATGGTTGAACTGGAATTGATTTAAATTGAATTTTGGAATTTAAAATGATTTGAATCGATTTGTGAAATTGGAGGAAACTATTTTTATTATAAAATGTATTATTAATATACAAAAATTATTTTAATATAAAAACTATTTTAGTATATAAATTATTTTATTATATAAACTATTTTTAATTTGTAACTATTTTAATGTATATACTATTTTCAATATCTAAACTACGTAAGTTGGGAAAGTTATGATTTTAAAAGTGCTATGATTTCCAAAGTGTTATGATTTCCACATGTTATGATTTCAAAAGTGTTACAATTTTAGAAATGAAAATAATTTAAAGTGTATAATGATACCAAATTGACATTGTTTGAAATGACATGATATTTTGATATGAGTCATGAACTGTTTGAAATGAAATGACCACGGTGTTATAATAATGTTTGGTTGTTAAAGAGACCGGGATCGGATAATGTCATACTCTCTGCCAATACCGAAAACCACTTTAACAACTATTAGGTAGTGGAGATTCCAGAATGAAGTAGGATGGTTTAGTGACGATTCTATATGGTATTTACATAGCCTTGACTCTCGTGAGTTAGCTTGATGCGGCTAAAACAGGAGCCATGCTGGGCCAAGTGAGGTTATTCCTCCTATCGGACACATTTCTTCGATACTATTCTATTGCTTTTGTGATATGATTGGGTGCACCTTTTGATCTAGAAGTGTGTCACGAGGTGGGCAGTAGTAGCTGCTATGTGTTACCTCTAGTCCGGATCCATAAACGGCATATCTACCATGACATTGCCTCGAGTGCCTTGTCGCATGCCCTATCTTGCCTTCTACGAGTTTGTTTTGTGTCGTACCTATGGAGTGCTCCTTGATAGCCCACTTGCGAGTGAAGTTTACAATATCTGTATAGATTATGGCATTATATAAAATGTTTTAAGGAGGATATGGGTAACGTCTTAACGCTATTTTTATAGTTTACTTTTGCAGCGACCTGACTTTCTATCTCTAGAAAGTCGCATCGCTAAATAAGAAAAAAAGGGATAGAAGAAGAAAAGATAAGAAAGAAGAAACACAACAACATCAGATAACTCACAACGGAACGAATGAAATATAATATATCACATAAAATATTACATAGTATCACATTACATCAGAGTATACAACTTATACATCACATATTAGACAGTTATAAACATCTGTCTAATTATACAACTCAAGTACACAAAATACGGATACCATACAAACACAGCGGAACCATAATATATCTACACGTGGAAGCCTCCTGCTCCATAACTCCTTCAGAATTCGTCAAGCAACCTGAATCACTTGACAACTCATACATAATATGAGTACCCAAGAGTTTAATAAAACAGAAAATAAACACTCGGGTCAGACAGGGGTCTGGTGTGAGTAAACGAGTTAAAATTGCTTAACTTTAAAAAATCCTTTGAAAAGCAAAAGGTATCACGTAAGACTTCCCACACATAAACATGGAAAAGTTTTTACCTTACGCTAACCAAAACATTTGATAGGAAATCCAGTGATATTATAATAGTGCCTAGGGTTTTCAAGTAAATAGAAAATAGCCGAAATTGTTACGTTCATTAAATTCCAGCTACTAGCCACAAAAGCGGGTAATACAAACAAAACTGTAGGGTCTCGTAGGAAGAATGGGTTTCCATCAATGGCAGGGCTACCGGGGTACCGCCCGTCACAGTACGTGGCCTAGAGCAATGTACCGAGGATTACGCCCAATCCCCTGCAACACAAAGCCGGGACCATTCCTTACTGAACAGTCTCGAGTAAGATCACCCCATGGTTGGCGCGACCAACACCCACTAAGCCGAAATAAAGGGACATCTAGACAGGAATGACCTCACCCTGAAATGGGTGCTACCCACCTAGCCTTGGTGCACCTCCTCTGTATTAGCCATTCCCGGTTGATAAGGCTTGAGGCTGCGATTACCTTTATAGAACTTATCTATCTTAGAATGCTCATCGTCCACCTGACGATGTTCTGAAAGCATTCAATCCATACAAGTTCGTTCCGGGTTCGAAGGAAACCGAAGGCACTATCTCGTTGCACTCATTTTGGAATCACCCTCAGAGTTATACTGACGAATAGTTCTCACACCTCGAGTCTTCACTAAGCTCCACTTGGATTCACGACCTAACGTTTAATTTGGATCGATGTGGTTTTCGGATATCCAAATATGGAAACCCGATCCCGATCTCACCGAATCCAAACGTCATTTTAATGTCCAAGTTGTTTTAAGGGTTTAAATAATTAAACATATATTCAGGATGATATAAACAGATAGAAGAATCACATTATCACAATAGATAATTCATATCAACCATTCATCTCACAAAGCAGCATATTACATAACAGAGATATTCAAATCATCCGGTACCAAATATCAATTATCCAATATAAATCAATAATCCAAAGTAGAATTAATTAACTCTAAATCAATTAGATTACCTTACCCCATCTTCATTAATTTATTCCAAATAAATAAATTAATCATTTCTAAATGATCTTCCTTAATTAATCTCCCTTGATTAATTATCTTATAATTACATTCAGGTAATTAGCCTTCAATTCTTTAATTCCACAAATTAATTATTCTTATCCATATACAGTAATTAACCTTTAATTACTATCATTAATTACAATAATTAATGATCCTACATTTACTTCCAGTAATTAATCAATTATAATTAATTACATTAAACCTCAATTAATTACAATTAATTAATCACCCTTTAATTAAATAATTAATTTATAATTAATCATCTCATTAATCATAAACAGTAATTAACAATTTGTAATTACTTGTCTTAATTAATTAACTTCTTAATTAATTATATTAATCTTTTGATTAATTAATCTAATTTATTAATCTTAAATTACTTCATTAAGTGATTATTAATCAATTAAATTAATAAATAACCTTAATTAATCACTTTATTAATTAATTTCATTTTAATTAATTACACTTAGTCTTAAATTAATCACATTCATTAATTTATTAATCACATTAATTAATTAACTAAAATTAATTAAGTAATTAACCCTTAATTACTTCATAAGTAATTATCTTCTAATTATCTTCATTAGATGATTACTCTTTTGATTAATTACTTAACAAGTAATTAATTCCATCATTAAATAATCCTTAATTAATGAATTACCCCATAATTGATTAACTCAAAACAACTATATTAATCAATTCCTTAATTATTAATATCATCTGATTATCCATTAATCACTTCCACTTTAATTACTCCCATGAGTAATTTTCCATTAATTATTTCCATAAATAATTACACACTAATTACTTTCATAAGTTATTTCTTAATTACATTCAATAATTAACCATTAATTACTTCATTTAGCAATTACACTTAATTAATTCATAATTAAGTGATTTTTAAAATTAAATAAACAATTAACTAATTATTTAAAATTAATTAAATAATTAATTAACATTTTATATTTAAAACCCTTAATTAATTAAGAAAAACCTTAGTCTTAATTAAAATTTACTTATTAACAAATCATATTTAATTAAGTATTCTTAAGTTCATATCCAAATAATTAAACCTTATTTATCTTCATAAATAAATTATTTGAAATTAATCAAATTTTAATAACTTAAAAACAAATTATTCAATTTGGTTTACAAAATTATAACTTAAACTTTATTTGAAAATAAAGCATTTAGAAATCAATTTTAAAATCTAAAACACTTTAATTATCCAATTTAAACTTATTAATTTTCAATATAAATTGAAACTTAGTTTTTAATCATTACTTAATAACTTTGATTTAATATTTTAAAATCGAAACATTTCTTTTGAATTAAAATTCAAAACACTTCTTTTTAAATTAGAATTCAAAATTTAATTAAGATAAATACTTTCAAAAACCAAACATCATAACAATTTAATTTAAAATAAATTCAATTAATACTTTACTTTCAAGGAAATCATCTTAAAACATTTTTAAATTTGAAATTGAATTCAATTAACACTTTTAAAAGGTTGATTAACTTTTACTTACAATGAACAAGTTTTAACTTGTAAACTTATTATTACACAGAACAAACCAGAAGCCCTCAAACTAAAACTCGAGTCCGAAACCCAAATAACACGAGTCAGCCCCGAAGCAAACCCCCGCCCCCTCGCCTTCGAGTCGACACAGAGAAAAACGCGAGTGCTCCTCGAGTCTTCAACTCATCTTCCCCAGTTCACAAATTTCCGGTGTACAGAACGTACATGGTGCACCTTGCATGGCGAACCAAACAACGCAATTCCTTCCTTCGGCCATCTCCAAGTTATCGGCGACCACGACAACCTCTCCACAAACCCAGATCCAAGAATTCGAACACAAGTCAAATTTCATCCTCTAAGCTCAAAAACTGCAGAACTCGAACCACCAAAAAACCCCATTGCCGACGAACCCAACGGTGACAAACCCCATCGACCTCGCCCTCGAAACACCTCGACCACTAGCAGCTACTTTCCCAAACGCGGTCGAATCCGATCCCATGTCAACGACGAACGAACCTCGGCAATATCGAAAGCAAAAACCCACTACTAAACCCTAATACGATTGAAATCAAACAATTCGACCATATAAAAAATCAACAATATTTTTCCCATCATCAACATCATGAATACCAGCTTCGTCCAAAAATCCAGCTCCGATCAACGGCAAATCACCAAAACCACCAAAACAAACAAACCCAAAATTCACACGAAATACCAAACTAAAAATTTCAAATTGCATGTCAAAATTCATGATTTTCCATCATGATTACATGCATGTAATTCAAATTAGATTTTAAGACAGTTGATTTTTAATAAAAATTCAAGTTCCTTTGTTAATTTTATTTTAAACATGATTGATGGTATTTAAAATTCCTGGAACTATTTTATAATCTTCATCCTACAATTACAAACAATTTTCATTCACATATCAAGATCAAATAAGGTATAGATTGGAAGATTTGAATTTTTGAAAAGAATTCTGGTCTGAAGTAAAAACAGGAAACAGAGTGTTTACCTATATACACAGGCTTTTTACACATATATAAACATAACTATAAATTCAAAAATAAAAACTGAATGATTTCCATGCAACACCAATATCTATTCACATGCATTACGATCAGAATTCAACTTATCTGTTTTTAAAATAATTTACTCACCTTATTAATTTTACAGAGAACAAAGCAGGGAGAAGGTTTTGATTTTATTTTTCCAGGCTTGAATCTTAAATCTGGAGAAAGGCTTTGATGTTGAAAATCTTTGCATGCCTCAATCTGATGTTTTAAAAGTTGAAACTACAGTTGAACTTTCCTTTGAATTGCAGGTGTTTTGATGTTGCAGATTGAATTGTTGTGAAGAACTTATCTTTGCAGATTTGATTTTTCTTTTGAAGAGGTTTGCACATTTGCAGTTTTTACTTCGGATTTTATCTTTTGGTTTTCATTATCAGGTTTTGAAAAAATAGTTTTTTGATTTTGAAAAACTTCCTAGTCAGAATTAAGAAAAGAAGACAAAGGAAAAGTGTTTGTAAAAACTAATTTTCTTCTTAAAATATTTATTAAAAATTAAAATAGAAATGTTGCCACTTGTTATTAAATTGAACAAATGTCACTATAGTACATAATCTTCTTACAAGTGTTATTAAGATATGCTAACATGTTATTAAGTATTTTTAATAAATTTTCACTTAATTTAAAATGTAAATATAAACTTACATATTTAATTTACTTTACTAATAAATACTTACATATGTAAATATAAATTTACTTTTTAAAGAAAAATATTATAAAACTAATTATAATACAAATAAATCTTTATACATGTATTTTAAAATCCAAAACATTTATATATATACATTTATAACCATTTTAATTTAAACACTTTTAAAAAAAACAAAAATAAAACTTTGATTAAACCCTTTTTAACAATCCTATTCAAAATAAACAATTATCTTATATTTTGAAAACAATTGAATTAATACTTAAATTAACTTTTGAAAAATATTAATTTTAAAACAAAGCTATAAATTACAATACATACATACATACATACATATATATATATATATATATATATATATATATATAAATTATTAATAGATTAAATTTCAAAACAATTCCAAATTATAACATATACATACATATATATTACAATTTGAAAATTTATCCTTTATTTAAAACAAAAGATCTTCTATTCACAATATATCAAATATATATTATAAATATAATAAAAAATTTATTAGCTTTGAAAAAAAAATCTTATCAATTATTGCCAGATTAAATATTTATTAACCTTAAAAAGATTAAATTTACCAATTTAAATTCAAATTATAAAGAAAAATTATCAAACCAAATTAATTATTATTACACATTATTAAGTTGATATTGCCCAAAATTCCGGATCGTTACATTCCTCCCCCTTAAAAGAATTTCATCCCCGAAATTTAAAAGCAAAGATAATTTAATAACACAGCAAAGATTTCAATTTCAAACAGCAAAGGATACCTATCAACCAGTTACTAACAACCATAGAAATCAATCAAACAAACAAACCTAATCAATTATCCTGACACAAATCAGAATAAATCTCTAATACTATCTATAGTCTCCCAAGTATAAATCACTGGGAGACTCGCTCTACAGAAGCTAACAAACTGCACCACCAAAATCCAGAGCTCCTCTCATCTCTAGATCCACCAATTTGAACAGAACATCAGACTATACCCAAGTCTAGCTCAACTTCCAAATCCAACTGAACTGCAGATTCAATAACCAACGATGAATCATACACGTACTCCCTCAGAGATACGTGAAATACAATGAATTCCAGTTATCCAAACTGGCAACTCAATCTTATCCTATCAAAAACACAGATAAGAAATCTCAAATGCCTCAGAACTAGCCACCCAATCTTACCCAAATTACTGCTCTCTTAACCAGAGAAATCTTAACAACAATGAAGACTCCAACTTCGAATTCCAAGCTCCTTACCTCATATCTGCATAACTCAACAGACAATTCTGGGCTGCCAGTTTTCTTCCTGATCAGCTCAATCTATGCTGATGCTTCCAGAAACAACTAGACCAAAGCAAACACGGTTTCTAGATCATATCCAACAGAAAAGTCTTCCAAGATCCGTCAAAATCCAGAACACAAGCTCTACTTCCCAAGCAATAGAAAACTGAACTTACTTCCTTCCTTGCACAGCTGCTACCTCGCTTCCGCTGCACAACTCTGATTCTGAAATAGATGAAAATACTGTTGATGAACACGAGTACAAACTTATCCAATATATCCGGCAAACTTTGTTCATCAAATCCATAAAATCTTAGTGACCCATCTGACTCGGCCACATATCCTTACAGCACAATCCAACTCAAAAACTAGATCTGACCAATCCAAACTCTAAAGATTCCCAAGCAGCTACACCAACCCTTCTACAAGGCTAACCACCAATATCGCTTCTGGAACCAAAACAATATGAAACTCAACTCCAAATGCAGACAAACTTCTGATTTCTTTAGTAGCTCCTATTTCTACGTGAGAACCCTCCGTCTCGAACAAAAGATTGCCCAAGATAAATTCCCAAACTAATCGCTAGTCACTTTTGCGATCCTACCAAATTCGGATTCCAAAGAAACCGTCATTTCTTTACCAATTAGAACAGCTTTAAGCTTTTCCAAACAATGTTAACCTTTCAAGAAAACTTTCACCATCTGCCCGGACAACTGAAGAAGAACCACGAAGATTCCTGAACCATTGGAGAAACAAGCCACACTACTGCTTCCAAACTCTACCTCGATGATACTGCAAAGCCAAAAGACCTTCTCGTCAGCACACCAAACACTTCGAGTTGCACTACTACCACAGCTAACCAAAGACTTCTAATCCAAAGGCTTCTCGAAAACCAAAACCATCAACAAACCACACAAAAGACCTTCGAGATGGCAGACATCCTCTCAAGAAATTCGGGCTCCAAACCAAGCATCAACATCTCGCTCTCCTTAAGGAGTGACAAATGAGACCATGCCGAAGCGAAACAACTCATAGACCTTAGTCTCATATTCCAAAACTGCCAACCTCCTTGCTAAAGATCCAGATAACTTCTACATAGACGAATCTTTCCAGCGGCAGGTAAAAGCTGCTCCTCAACCACCTCTAAAACTGATTCAAGAGAAAACATCTTCTGAAATATCCATGGATACTGCATCTCATCACGTAGTTATAAAGATATCATCACTTACTTCTGCACTTCCGACAGATCCAAATTTACATTACAAAGATGGACTCCGAATCTTTTAAAAGGTTTCCTTCGGATATCAGAGAAATCCTTACTCCAAGCTGCAAATCTCACTCGAGACGGTATTAGGTCTACATTCTCGACAAATACACTTCCAAGCTCAACATATGGACTTCTTCCATTAGTGGTAGTCGTGTTAAACACACACGCCACTACTCCATCTACCTCTAAAACTTATGTTGGAAAATCCGAACAGATAAACCAACAAATCAGGTAGAAATATATATATATATATATATATATATATATATATATATATATAGTTATATACAAAAATTACAAGTACGCTCTCTCAAGAAAGACACCACTCCAGAGCCTAGGTATACACTCAACCTAATGCTCTGATACCAGCTGTAGCGACCCGACTTTCTATCTCCAAAAAGTCGCATCACTAATTATGAAAGAAAGGGATAGAAGAAGAAAAGATAAGAAAGAAGAAACACAACAACATCAGATAACTCACAGCGGAATGAATGAAATATAATATATCACATAAAATATTACATAGTATAACATTACATCAGAGTACACAACTTATACATCACATATTAGACAGTTATAAACATCTGTCTAATTATACAACTCAAGTACACAAGATACAGATACCATACAAACACAGCGGAACCATAATATATCTACACGTGGAAGCCTCTTGCTCCATAACTCCTCCAGAATTCGTCAAGCAAACCTGAATCACTTGACTACTCATACATAATATGAGTACCCAAGAGTTTAATAAAGCGGAAAATAAACACTCGGGTCAGACAGGGGTCTGGTATGAGTAAATGGGTTAAAATTGCTTAACTTTAGAAAATCCTTTGAAAAGAAAAGGTATCACGTAAGACTCCCCACATATAAACATGAAAAAGTTTTTATCTTACGCTAACCAAAACATTTGATAGGAAATCCAGTGATATTATATTAGTGCCTATGGTTTTCAAGTAAATAGAAAATAGCCGAAATTGTGACATTCATTAAATTCCAGCTACTAGCCACAAAAGTGGGTAATACAAACAAAACCATAGGGTCTCGTAGGAAGAATGGGTTTCCATCAATGGCAGGGCCACCGGGGTACCGTCCGTCATAGTACGTGGCCTAGATCAACGTACCAAGGATTACGCCCAATCCCTTGCAACACAAAGTCGGGACCATTCCTTACTGAACAGTCCCGAGTAAGATCACCCCGTGGTTGGTGCGACCAACTACCACTAAGCCGAAAGAAAGGGGCATCTAGACAGGAATGACCTCACCCTGAAATGGGTGCTACCCACCTAGCCTTGCTGCACCTTCCATGTTTTAGCCATTCCCGGTTGATGAGGCTTGAGGCCGCGATTACGTTTATAGAACACATATATCTTAGAATGCTCATCGTCCACCTGACGATGTTCTGAAAGCATTCAATCCATACAAGTTCGTTCTGGGTTCGAACGAAATCGAAGGCACTATCTCGTTGCACTCATTTTGGAATAACCCTCGGAGTTATACTGGAGAATAGTTCTTACACCTCGAGTCTTCACTAAGCTCCATTTGGATTCACGACCTAACGTTTATTTTGGATCGATGTGGTTTTCGGATATCCAAATATGGAAACCCGATCCCGGTCTCACCGAATCCAAACGCCATTTTAATGTCTAAGTTGTTTTAAGGGTTTAAACAATTAAACTTATATTCAGGATGATATAAACAGATAGAAGAATCACATTATCACAATAGATAATTCATATCAACCATTCATCTCACAAAGCAGCATATTACATAACAGAGATATTTAAATCATCCAGTACCAACCAATCACCCAATATAAATTATCCAAAATAAATCAATCATCCAAAGCAGAATTAATTAACTCTAAATCAATTGGATTACCTTAATCCTTCTTCATTAATTTATTCCAAATAAATAAATAAATCGTTTTAAATGATCTTCCTTAATTAATCTCCCTTGATTAATTACAAAACAACTTGAGCGCATTATCTCTCCTTCTCAAGCGGGGTTTGCTAAGGGCCGTTTAATCACAGATAACGTCCTTCTAGCTCAGGAACTTATCTCCTAACTAGATCGGAAAGTAAGGGGCTCTAATGTGGTGTTCAAACTAGACATGGCTAAGGCCTTCGATCGTATGTCCTGGTTCTTCGTCATTAAGGTCTTTAGGGCTTTCGGGTTTCCGGAAAACCTAATTGACTTGGTTTGGAGGCTCATCATGAACTGTTGGTTCTCAGTGCTCATTAACGGGTCGTCTAACGGGTATTTCAAGACGGGAAGGGGTCTGCGTCAAGGAGACCCACTCTCGCATTCTCTATTCGTGATTGCGGCAGAGGCTTTCATTCGCGGGCTTCAGTCCCTAACAATATACGGTCAGATCCAGCGCTTTGGAATACCGAGGGTTGCCCCCTAATCTCTTACTTATCCTTTGCTGATGACATTGTCATTTTCTCTAATGGCAGTCGCTCCTCTGTCCGGCGGCTTCTTTGTTTTCTTCACCAATACGAGAGGTGTTCGGGCCAACTCGTCAATCCCTCCAAAAGTTGTTTTGTCCATGCGAAGGACTTGACCCCTTCTCGAGCTTCCTGGATCGAGACCATTTCTGGTTTCATGGAAGCGTCCCTTCCCCTTCCTTATCTGGGTATTACCCTGCACCGAGGTAGAAAGCTTAACGCTATCTTCGATCCCTTGAATGACAAAGTGAGGAACAAGATCATCCGCTGGAATGCGTCTCTTCTGTCCCAAGCCGGTAGACTGGTTCTCATTAAGTCAGTTTTAGACTCAATGGGAACCCATGTTTTCGCCGCTATGACCCCCTCCTCTTCCTTCTTCCGATCTTATCGGTCTTCGGTCTCGTCCTTCTTCTGGGGTTCCAAGGACATTACCCGTCGCCGACATTGGGCATCTTGGGACGCCATTTTCCATCCGAAGAACGAAGGTGGCCTGGGACTGCGTAATCCTAAGGACCTTTGTGCGGCATTTGCTTGTAAGTTGTGGTACATGTTTGGGGCTAACGACTCTTTGTGGGCGTCGTTCCTCCGGGTTAAGTACCACAGGCTTGCGGGCACTAATTTCTCTGACTCTCCGTCCTATTCTAGTGAGACCTGGAAGCACATGCAGTCGGTTAAGCCAATCTCTGACTCTCATGGCGGCTTCTCGGGTTGGGATGGTGGTTCGTTCTCTGTTCGAAAAGCTTGGACTTCAGTTCGAATTCCAAGTCCTTTTCGGCCCTTGTTTTCCTTCATTTGGGATTCTCGAATTACCCCCAAGGTTTCTCTGTTGATGTGGCGTATCCTTCACAATGGGTTGCCACTAGACGATAATCTCCAAAAGATCGGCATCCCCTTCGTCTCCCGATGTAGATGCTGTGGCGTTGGGAACTCGGAATCCTTGAACCATTTGTTTTTTTGTTGGTCTCTCAGCCAGAGCGTGCTGGAATTTCTTCGGTAATCTTGTTGGTGTTCGTGATCCAGCCACATCTCCTACTGATCTTCAGTCCACCTGGTGGGCTGGGGTCTCTGGTAAATCTCTTCGTTCGATTGTGTTCAGATTGCTTCCCTGTCTGATCTGCTGGCAACTTTAGTGCGCGCGGAATAAGGCAATCTTCGATAGTACCCCTATGGATCCTTCGTCTATTATTCGGCGTGTCAGAAATGATGTCTTCCTGGCATTTCGCGGTAGACCTTTTAGAGGACCCGTGGGATCCCGCTCTAGGAGACTAGTGGGTCTTCTATCTATCTCGTAGGTCATGTCCTCTTCTAGACTAGGCATTGGTTGAACCCGGTATCTGGAGCGATGACTCTCCCCGCCCGCTCCCGTTCCCCCCCCTCCATTCTCATGTGGTTGCTAGTTTGTCATGTCCAGGTGTCAGTGGACTCTTCTACGGCCCGTGGCCCTCTTCGTTTGGCTTTGGCTGGTCTCTCTTGGAGTTGCTTTGGTGGTGGTCGCCCTATTCTATAGGCTTTTCTGTGATCTTCCCCTGTTCATTGGTTTTGGCGATGTTCGGGTGATTTTGGTTCTTGCTTGGTTAGGCTATTCGGCTGTCGCTGTCTTGGTGTTGGGCTTTCGGTTCCCTTCTGTCTTCTTTTCCGTTACATTGTTGCTTTTATTTTTATCCTATATGTTAGTTTTGCTTTCTTTCGTTACCTGCCAGGCTTGTTGGCAACTTTTGGTGCTTGCGCTATATAGTTTTATTTTATTAAAAAAATTAACAATAATAATTATCTTTTAGTTACATTCAGGTAATTAGCCTTCAATTCTTTAATTCCACAAATTAATTATTCTTATCCATATACAGTAATTAACCTTTAATTACTATCATTAATTACAATAATTAATGATCCCACATTTACTTCCAGTAATTAATCAATTATAATTAATTACATTAAACCTCAATTAATTACAATTAATTAATCATCCTTTAATTAAATAATTAATTTATAATTAATCATCTCATTAATCATAAACAGTAATTAACAATTTGTAATTACTTGTCTTAATTAATTAACTTCTTAATTAATTATATTAATCTTTTGATTAATTAATCTAATTAATTAATCTTAAATTACTTCATTAAGTGATTATTAATCAATTAAATTAATAAATAATCCTTAATTAATTACTTTATTAATTAATTTCATTTTAATTAATTACACTTAGTAACTAATCTTAAATTAATCACATTAATTAATTTATTAATCACATTAATTAATTAACTAAAATTAATTAAGTAATTAACCCTTAATTACTTCATAAGTAATTATCTTCTAATTATCTTCATTAGATGATTACTCTTTTGATTAATTACTTAACAAGTAATTAATTCCATCATTAAATAATCCTTAATTCTTTAATTAATTAATTATTCCATAAATGATTAACTCAAACAATTATATTAATCAATTCCTTAATTATTAACATCATATGAATATCCATTAATCATTTCCACTTTAATTACTCCCATGAGTAATTTTCCATTAATTATTTCCATTAGTAATTATACACTAATTACTTTCATAAGTTTTTTCTTTTTCTTAATTACATTCAATAACTAACCATTAATTACTTCATTTAGTAATTACACTTAATTAATTCATAATTAAGTATTTTTAAAATTAAATAAACAATTAACTAATTATTTAAAATTAATTAAATAATTAATTAACATTTTATATTTAAAACCCTTAATTAATTAAGAAAAACCTTAATCTTAATTAAACTTTACTTATTAACAAATCATATTTAATTAAGTATTCTTAAGTTCATATCCAAATAATTAAACCTTATTTATCTTCATAAATAAATTATTTGAAATTAATCAAATTATAATAACTTAAAAAATAATATTCAATTTGGTTTACAAAATTATAACTTAAACTTTATTTGAAAATAAAGCATTTAGAAATCAATTTTAAAATCTAAAACACTTTAATTATCCAATTTAAACTTATTAATTTTCAATATAAATTGAAACTTGGTTTTCAAATCATTACTTAATAACTTTGATTTAATATTTTAAAATGAAAACATTTCTTTTGAATTAAAATTCAAAACACTTCTTTTTAAATTAGAATTCAAAATTTAATTAAGACAAATTCTTTCAAAAACCGAACATCTTAAACAATTTAAATTAAAATAAATTCAATTAATACTTTACTATCAAGGAAATCATCTTAAAACATTTTTAAATTTGAAATTGAATTCAATTAACACTTTTTAAAGGTTGATTAACTTTTACTTACAAAGAACAAGTTTTAACTTGTAAACTTATTATTACACAGTACAAACCAGAAGCCCCCAACCTAAAAACTCGAGTCCGAAACCCAAATAACACGAGTCAGTCCCGAAGCAAACCCCTACCCCTCGCCTTCGAGTCGACACAGAGAAAAATGCGAGTGCTCCCCGAGTCTTCAACTCGTCTTCCCCAGTTCACAAATTTCCAGTGTACAGAACGTACATGGTGCACCTTGCACGGCGAACCAAACAACGTCGTTCCTTCCTCCGGCCGTCTCCAAGTCGTCGGCGACCACGACAACCTCTCCACAAACCCAGATCCAAGAATTCGAAAACAAGTCAAATTTCGACCTCTAAGCTCAAAAACTGCAGAATTCGAACCACCAAAAACCCCATTGCCGACGAAACCAACGGTGATAAACCCCATCGACCTCGCCATCGAAACACCTCGACCACTAGCAGCTACTTTACCTAACGTGGTCGAATCCGGTCCCATGTCAACGACGAATGAATCTCGGCAATAAAAAAAGAAAAAACACACTGCTAAACCCTAAACAAACAAACCCAAAATTTAATTTAATTTAATTTAATTTAATTTAAAATGTAAATATAAACTTGCATATTTAATTTACTTTATTAATAAATACTTACATATGTAAATATAAATTTACTTTTTAAAGAAAATATTATAAAACTAATTATAATACAAATAAATCTTTATACATGTATTTTAAAATCTAAAACATTTATATATATACATTTATAACCATTTTAATTTAAACACTTTTAAAGAAAACTAAAATAAAACTTTGATTAAACCCTTTTTAAACTATCCTATTAAAAATAAACAATTATCTTATATTTTGAAAACAACTGAATTAATACTTAAATTAACTTTTGAAAAGTATTAATTTTAAAACAAAGCTATAAATTACAATATATATATATATATATATATATATATATATATATATATTATTAATAGATTAAATTTCAAAACAATTCCAAATTATAACATATACATACATATATATTACAGTTTGAAAATTTATCCTTTATTTAAAACAAAAGATCTTCTATTCACAATATATCAAATATGTATATTATAAATATAATAAAAAATTTATTAGCTTTGAAAAAAATAAATCTTATCAATTATTGCCAGATTAAATATTTATTAACCTTAAAAAGATTAAATTTACCAATTTAAATTCAAATTATAAAGAAAAATTATCAAACCAAATTAATTATTAATACAAATTCTTAAATTGATATTGCCCAAAATTCCGGGTCATCATAACTTTACTATAGACATATTACAATAGCGTATATTAGTACATGGTAGATAGTTCCATGGATCCTTAGAGGATGGAAATCCCAATTATCCTTTAAGTTATTTTTATTTCAGTTGACATTTCACTTAAGTTGAATTTATTAATATAAGAATGTTAATCCTGACTCGAGTGTTTTGTGTTTTTCTTTATGCTCGGGTCAGACTGAGTGTCACAGCATTTGAGACTCACCTTTGGAGTTGGAGCTTCACCTGGAGATCCACCTATATCTACTCAGCTTTCAGCTATCCAGTTGTTTTGCTAAGACTTGTGATCTATTTGTATTCGAGACTGCATTGTATTTGAGATATTCTATTGTATTTTATTTCAAACTCTGATGTATATATAGTAGCTTCATGAACTACTATTTAGCTATCCGCTGCTTATTATTGTAGTACTCTATGTCTATGATTCTATGATTGATTTATTTATTGTATATGCTGAGTTTTGCCAAATATAAAATATACAATCTGTTGTTTTAAGAAATTCAAATCCGGCATATGTGGATGTGAATGGTTCGAAATACCGGGTCGTTACAAGAATTTATTGAAAAGAAATCGAACAAGATTTTAATACGAATTGAAATTTTTAGGTAAAAACTTCGTTGTAGGATGTAGAAATTAAGAATAAAGAAGGGTAAAAATGTAAAGATTAAATTGAAAAGAAAATAGGGACGTAAAACAAAAGTGGAAATTGGAAGGGATACATTTCATAAAACAAAAATAAGGATGTGTATCAAATTTCCACTATTGAAAATCCAATTAGAGTGATCATTTCACACCCTTTTTCAGGAACTTCCACATCTTCCACTATCTATAGTGTATGTACTCTTTCTTTTCCCTTCTTTGGACCTATTGTACATCATTAATCGACAATCATACATGAATCTATAATCATTGTGCTAGTAAGGCCCGACTAGGGAGTCATGTCCCATCTGGCTTCAAGGGCTTTCTATATGCGTTTATACTACAGTTGGAATTATGAGGATTTAACGTATATTATATTTACAACAAAATAAAAATACATTCACTCTACGTTTCTTAGTTTTTGAATAACCTAAACTCTAATACCAAACGTGACAAGCCACACTCCAATGGGCTTGAATTTTCGCTAAATCAAAAACCCAAGTCTACCAAAGTATAGATTGTTGGTGTGTTATCCTGCAAATAAAACAAAAGAATGCATATCAGAGCTCAAATGAGATAACTTATAATTGAATAATTAAAATATAATAGATCACATACGTACTGACCAAGGTTTGACCCTTTCCAAAATCAAGTGTCCATTTTGGCACCGAACACACCAAACACCAGTACCTGTTATTAAAACTATCATATGGGTTGTAATAAGGAGGAGGGTCAGAACAATGTTCTAGTAACTGGAAAATTATATATCTTATAAATAACACTAGCTTATGCCAATTGTTCATTATTTCATGTTAGTTTTGATTTTATTATCATCATTTCGACTACATCTCTGCGTATGAACCGTTCCCATCAACATCTCGATGGTTTCTATATATATGTATGTATGTATATGTATGTATATATATATATATATATATATATATATCCTATGATCCCCTAATGGACTTATATACTGTGGCCACTAGTATCTCTCGTTTAGCGCCTCATCAGGATACATCGCTTTTTATACCAAGATCACTATATAACTCGAGGAAATCCTATAGTGCGCACCGACAACCTCTATTCCATCAAGCCATACTCTCTTTGAGGACTTACTACTTTGTATGCTTCTTTTTACGTGGACTCAGATCCACTAATCACCCTATCAATGTTTTGAAGTAATCTCATTGTTGGCTATTTAGCCTTGCTCCATCAAAGAAACTCACAAATAATTATGACGGTGCATTACCCAATTAAATCAACCCTGGTAGGCAGCGAACATCAATTAGGTGCAACCCTACCCTTCCCATTGACTACAAGGGACCGATGACAGAACCAGGACCTATGAAACCCTACCCTTAAAAAAATTGGTACCACATGTGTTGCATAGTGTCCGATCCAACCATCGTCCATTTAGATTGTGTAACACAATCAAGGCAATACCCCCTTTTAACTAATTTTGATGCAGACCTATTTTGATTATGCAAATCCAACCTCGACATCTGCCTTACAACCAATGTTTATTATTGATAAAGAACGTATGACTGTTTATAGGGCTTCTGTTTCAAGCATAGTCCTAGCCTAAGGGTATCTCTTTCTCTATATGCAAGCGTATACTCTCCACATCCCTACAGTCGAATGTGTTTCAACATCCCAACCTACTCTTTCCTAGGTCGTTTTTATTTCTGTAATTTATTATTAAATTATAATAATATGTACCAGTCATAAACGCGTATTTGAGGCTAATTGTATACATATGTATATTCATTTTGCTTGTTCTTTCTTCATTGTTCTACATCATTTATATTTGACCCTAAGTCTTTAATTTATTATATTTTCAACTTTGCTTCATCAAATTCATTTACCTCTTCTTATTTTCAGTCATCAATATCGTTGCTACCACGTTCATTAGTCTCAACTTAAATTCCTATTCATTTCATTTTCTTTTTCTTTTTCTTCTTACAAACTACTTCACATCACTTGTTTCATTACTTCCCTACTTATTACTATTTTTATTTCATTCTTATCTTAATTTTCAACTCTTGTGATCTAATATATTTTAATTATTGGAATTAAACTTCTAATCAATATATGTTAACACGGCAAATTTCCATATCTTATCAAAAGAAGAGATATTTGTGTGGTATTTGTAGTTACAAAGAACTGCCTCTTTAATTTCTCTTGAAATAGACGGTACAAAACACTGAAATTTTCTCTTATTTTATACATCTCTTTCTTTTTATTTTAATTTGTGCATTCCTTGTTATTCCAAACATTATACTTTTATTTATTTAAACTTGATAATATGGGGAAATCTATTTGTAATTTTTGAATTCCATACATTAAAATATCATAAAAATTCCAAAGATCTAAACAATTTCTTATTTCCATTTTTAATCATATCCAAACAAGTTCCTAATCAATATGCAGTCCTTAAGATTTCATTAGTTCATATCCATCGAATAAAAATAAATTTCCAAATCGTTATGCATCATTAAATTAATATTCAATGTAAAAATAACAAGTCTAATCATTACGCCATTCTGAACATTTCAAACTCTAATCAATTTCGTATAAAATTGCAAATTAGTTCATAAAAAGAAAGTACTTGATTTATCAATATAGTTTAGTAGGCAAGATTAAATTCAACATTTTTGTGTAATGGGGTTTAACTTGTAATTTAAATTAAATTATCAGGCATCTAGGAATAGATCTGCAATGATATAATCTAATATTATATAAAAACATATAATATTCCTACTCACCTTTTATTAGCATTTTCAAATCTCTACATCTAATCCAGATCTAACCTTGTTATTTGTATTCTCCACTTTTGACTCCCCATTGGCTCCATAAGTAACATTTATATAGATCTATTAGAATTTGAATTAGAGAAAAGAGATTTAGATTTAATTTTATTAATTAAGCTCAGATCTAAAGTTTACCTTCGATGCAGCGCTTTGGTTTGAACCTATTTTCTATTCTCTATCATCTCCAATTTCTTCTCCGAAGTGTATCCGTGCAATCTAAAACTATTTATTTGTATTCAGAATTTTAAAGGAGAAAAGAAAATGGCAGAGCTTTCGCGCTCACTAGAAAATTATAAATTGAAAGTGAAGACTCAGGTCCTAATTTATAAAAGTTCAAGTCAGTGCTAACCGTCGGATGGAGTTAGATTAAATTGCCACACGGCCTTAATTCACTAATGCTTATAAAACCCTTCGAATCGAACCTCCTAGGCCCATAGTTGACCGCTCATGGTCGACCTACATAGTGAATTTTGAGCATTATTGAAGTGAGTTGATTTTGTTGATTATGTTACTTCTTTTAACTGATTGCGTTCATTTGTGTCCCTATGTTAATTGAACTCTTCAACCTTTTCCCTTTATATAAATCCTCTGAGATTTTAGTTTAAATGTTAATATTTATTAACATCTAATTAGTCTTAATTGATTTTATTACCATATTTGCACATATAATTATTTCTGATGCTAAACCTTCAAACAATAATAACTTTTCCGTTTGACTCCCTTTGGAAAACATTATATATGAAAATTGATCGAAAAATCGCCAAGAACATAATTGTACAAGTTTCATAGCCAAATTCTAACATTTTTAGAAATTCCATTTCCTACTGTTTATTATTTATTTAATTAATTTCTTTAATTAATCAACGTAAATGTGGTGTGTTACAATGGTTCAAATTCCTAACTAGAAAAACATTAGAAATAGTAGAAGTTTTACACTTGCCGACATTGTCAATGCCAATCACATATCCTTTACCGTCATCTCTAAAGTTAACCCATCAACCATTTTCGTAAATAATATCTTTCAAGATATCTGATTTTCCAGTCATGTGTCTTGAGCGTCCACTGTCCAATATGCATTTGTCCTTCTTAATATGTGATGTGTGAATTTCAAGTGTCCATTCACCATCAGCCATATAACATAATTATTCCTACAATTCAACATTGTTCCTTTCAAAAATATCAAGTGAATTTTAGAATAATTATCTTCTAATCTACTTGAAAGTTATACATTGGTTTCACAGAATTATTTTTCTATACAAGTGTTCAAAAGAGTACTAATAATATTACTAGCCATTTTTACTTTTCAAAACTCAAGTTATAAGTTTTCGAAAACCTAGAGCTCTGATACCAAATATGGGTTGCGGAATAATGGGTCTTAATGCTATTTTAATACTAGAAGAGGGTGAATAGTGTTTTCTAACTTTTGTAAATATTTTTAAAGTTCTTTAAGATTAATATTAAATCACAGATTACCAACACATAATTATAATAACAATCAGTCATAGATGCAATCACAAATAAACACTAAAGCTACAAAGTAGAAATTAGAAAGATGACATTAGGAATTCTATACAGGTTTAGATTTCTCTTACATCTAGTCTCGTATAATTGTTTGTACAGATTTCTTTTCAATGCTAATTTTTAAACCAGGTCGAAGGCAAATTAGATTACAATCTCGATTTGGAGGGTACGAGACACGCCCTTCTGTATTTCGAGGCCACAATAAACTCTCTTAATATGACTGAGCTGTAAGATCCCACTAGATTTATCGGGATACTAAGCATACCCACTTGATTTGAATAGGCTATAAGAACACCCAAACAAACATGAGTAGAGTTGATAGTTTTCCATAGACAAATTCTTGTACTTTGGATACAATGGATCTAATAGCCTTTTGGATAGCACTTTGATCTCTGAAATGAGAGAGAGATGTTTCCAAAATAGTAAGAAAGTAGTATTTAATCAATACAATAAAGTATAAATTCATTCTATATGATTTTGAAGAATGTAGAGTATGTTTTTCAATAGAATTTTAAAGAGAGTAAGGAGTGAGATGAAAGTAAGTAATTAATTAGTTAAAATTCACTTGCACTCCCTTTTGTATAGTAAATGAACATATGTATCCACTTGTGAAAAGTAGTGTCCAAAGTAACTTCCATTCAAAAATTAAAAAACTAATTAACGACCTATATGTCGACATATACGAAACAAGTATGTCAACTTATCCTAGTAATTTTTGAAAATACTTTTCTTTTAATTTTTTTGAAAATCCTTTACTTTGTAAAATAATTTCAATATAGTTTTTATATATTTTGAATTATAAAAAACTTTTATAAATTTAAAATATATTTTCAAATTAAAATAATTTATTTTCATTTAAAATATCCAAGTTTAGAAATTAGAGATTAAGATCAGAGATTGCTATCAAGAATTTTAATAATATATTCTCATACTCTAAACACTAAATTGTAACCTTGGCATCTTCATTTGTTTGCCTTTGAACTCATGAGTCCTTATATCTTTATCTTAAGCCTTTATACTAGATAGCCTTTGATTCAACACCTCTGTAATATTCTACATTATATACTATATAACTTGACAAAACATTAGTATCCATAGTTATATGGTTGTTGTCATCAAAATCAATAACTGAGGTATTAACAATGGAAAGGTCTATATTTGGACCTAGATCTATGTTTGAATTTGTAAGAAAGAATGAGTAAATTATGGTAGATTTCTTCTCCGCTTTCTCTCTATAAATGTTGAACCAAACTCATTCATTTTTATACCTTTGACTCCTCCCTATTTTGGCTTCCATCTCCAAGCATTATACCCTTTGACCAAACTCTACGACCCTAACAACAACAAATATAAAATAAATTCAAGTGTTTGATTCGATAATAGCAATATCAGGTAGTGATTCAAACAATCTAAGAGATAATTCATAAACTGAGGTGTAACAAAGCACGGGATCTGTTCAGGTATAATTCCATTTATATTATTCATTTGGAATGTTCAACTCTGACCCAAGTTCATAAATATGTAGATATTTCAATGCTATACTATTAAACTTACTTTAAATTTTTCTATACATGATGATTTTTGAAATAGAATCAAAAAATGAATTTTATTTTGGCCATACTTATATATGCATATATATAAATATTTTATGTAAAACATATTTTATAATATATAAATATATATATATATATATACATATATTTCGGTAATCTTATGTATATAATCGGTTTTATATGTGAAAAAATAATTGTGTCACCAGCTCACAACTATTAAAAACATTATTTTTATCTATTCTAAATTCGACCGAGCAAATGCATATATTTGGTCATAATATAATATATAGTTATTTTATAAAAATTATTATAAATACATATGTGTGTGTATATATTATTTTATGCCATAATAAAAAAATCATATATAAATTTTTTAATTTATTTGGAATAATAATTTTAGATATTTGAATTTTGCATTAATATTTTTGTTATTTGAAATCGTATATTATTTGATTTAAAAATATTTTAACTAAGTTGGTTCTCATTTTAAATTAATACATTTTATTGTTTGCAGATTCAAACAAATATATTTTAAATTTAAATCTATTAATCAATTTTACTTTATAATTAATATATATATATATATATATATATATATATAGTTCTATAATTATGTGGTAATGTATGTTACATATACATATGCATACTTTTACCCATTTTTTAAACCAAGTAGCTTTCAAATAAATCCGGACATCCGAAAGTAGACGAAATGGTTCAAGGACTTAGGGGCAAGCTTGGAATGGTAAAAGAAGGGACTTCAAGAAGTTTAAGTGTAAAATCGGTAAAAGAAAAAGGTGGTTGGTACCGACATGATTTCATGTCGGTATCATTTTCTTTTTGGGGGATTTGCTTGTCTCTTGTGTATTGGTCAAGGCATATATGGCTACAATGGTCATCCTTGTGTCCATATCTCAAGAAGTAATTAAGCAACTCCAAAAGCAGTGCAAAAAAGGGAATGTACTATATGTCCTAGAACATCTCGATACCGAGTTGAATTCAAAGATAATAGTGACTGTGGCTTAAAAACACGAAGGAGTAAAAGAGGAAAACATGCTTTTCTCTAAGCAATTCATGTCGATACCGACATGATTTATGGACATGAGGACTTTGTCTTGCCTCCTACTTTCTCAAATCTGAAGTTTTATCAAGTCTTCATTGATTTGGCGACTCTGGTAGGCAATTCTCCTATAAATAGCAAGCCTAGAGAAACCATTAGAGGAATTTTGGACCATTGTCTTCTTCATCTTCTATCTCTACTTAAGTTTTATCACCTAAGGGCTGTCTAGATCTGTTCAAACCAACAAAGCTCTTGTAATTGTGATAAATTCAATCTAAATAAGAATTAAGTATACTTAGGCCATAGAATTTGCTGAACCATTATAAATCAGTGTGATCTTACTATTTTCTTGTTATTTCCTACTAGTTCACTCATTTTCATATACTTTGGGGTGTTGTGCCACTTTTTGGCCTAATATTCCTAGTGCTTTCCTCAAGAAAGAGTTACTTAGGCATATGTCTAGTTGTCTATTATAGATTAGAGTGTCTTAGACCTAGATCTAGAAGGTTTTTATAGTAGATTTAAAGGATTTTCCTATTTGGAGTAATGGCACTAAGGAGATTTAGAAAGTCTGGAGCTGTGGTTAATGGAAATGTTAAAGCTTTTTACCACATTGAAGAGACTAACTAAATGGTAACTCCTTTGCCAGGACCATGCGCCTCTTGGGAGATTGTCTCGAGGGTGGAGTTTGACAAGTTAATGATCAAGTTAAGCTAGAGGATGATGGACAACGAGAAAGCGTCCGTAGATTAAATGGATGTTAGTATTCCCTTGTTGACCCAGCAGTCCCAAAGGTAGAGGAGAAGCTGCAGAGATGCAGCACCTTCAAGTTTTGAAGAAGAAAGTTCCTTATCAACTATCAGAATATGAGGAATGTGAAGCAAAAGATAAAGGCAAAGACTGCAAGGGTAGTAGGGAAGAACACTAGAGGAAGTAGCCAGGTTGCAGGCAAAGGAATTTCATATTGGTACTATTAAACGAATTTTTAACCAAGTAGAATTCAACCAGATGTAGAGGTCAAGATGAAGATGAAATGACTCGAGGACTTGGAAATATGATTACAAGGATGAAAGATCACCGAGAGGTTTTTATGACCTTTGGGCCCCACATGATCACTTTTATGGTATTGGGCTTCTCCCTGACTTCAATGCAAGCGGGTTCCTGAACATGTGCACCTATTTCTCTATAAATATCAAACCCTCAATACTTGGAAAGATGCAAACCAGCGATGAAAATTTCTAATGTCATTGTAACGCCGGAAAGGTAGGGTGTTGGAATGGCATCGGAAAGTCGTAACGGAAAAATGGCGTCGGAATGACATAGGAAAACGAAGATGAGATTGTGACGCCAATTATTTACCCGACAAGAGTAAAAATGGCACCGGAAGGTGTTGGAAAATACCGATGCCTTGGTTATTTCTATTGTGTATATAAGTGGCACCGAAAAGGCGTCGGTATTTTCTGATGACATTCTAATGCCTTTTTTGTTTACCCCCACTTCCTTTACTTTTCCGTAATAATTTACATATATTATATAATTTTAGTAAACAACATTACATAGTTTTCGAATTATATATATTTCAATTATTTAAAAATTACATATTTTTTTATTTTAATAATATATATATTATTATAATTTAAATACTATTTATTATTTAGTTCATATTATATATATATATATATATATATATATATATATATTCAAATTTATGAAATCGGACCGTACACATTCATTAATACCATATGAGAAAATTGAATATAAAATTTCTTGTAATTATGTGTCGTTTGACCATCCATCTTGTCGTAGTAAATACTCCTACGTGTAAGTTGATTATTAAAGCGATCAATTAAATTATGGAATCGTATACCTATTGGAAACGACCCAGTTCTAACAGATATTCCCACTTACATTAGCTATTTATGAAATTTCACCATACACATTCATTTATACCATATGAGAAGTTTAAATATGCGATTTCATGTAATTATGAGTCGTTTTGACTATCCATCTTATCAGATGTATATACTTTTGGATATTAGTTGATTACTGAAAATTACTGATAACTTACGGGATCGTGACTAAACTAACTTGCAATAACATAAAATTTTATATTTGAGCATTCGGGACAACAATGTCTTTTCTCAATGGTTGAATTTCAGTTTTTTAAATGTGGATAAGTTTGTTGTTTCAAATGGTCCTTTTTAATATAAGTTATGTAAGTTCTATTAGAAATTTCCAGTTTAATTGAAATTGTTATATGTTTTTGATGCAGCAAGGCATATAGGAATTCAGAAGTTAAACCATATTAAATCGTGCACGAGCCAAGGAGCTTGGGATTTAACTCGTGAGTCGTACACAAGCTTAAAACGTGCATGCTTGATAAGTCGGTCACGAGATGGAGGACGCATGAGTCGGTTCCGGTTTAACAAAGCCTGGAGGAGTTCGAGTTGGATGAGTCGTTACCGACTTAAGAGATTACAAGGGGGAGATAGCATAGGTCGAATGGAGGCAACTTTAGAAGTAAGTCGTCCACGACTTAACTTGAGTCGTCTACGACTCAACATGAGTCGTCCGCGACTTAACAATCCAAGAGGAAAAAGACTGCGACCTAATGAGGCTGAAGGAAAAATGACCGACCTAAGGAAGCCGGAGTGGGAAAGGTGCGAGCTGGTGAAGAGGGCTGAGTCGGAACCGAGCTAATGGGCTACGACCTAAGATGAGTCGGCAAGGAGATAAGCTGTGGATCTTGAGTCGGTCGTGTTGAGTTGAGTCATGTATATATGAGTCGGTATTGTATGAGTCGTGAGTCGTCTTGTTCTTGAGTCGGAGGAGTTGTATTGGCAGGGTTGTTAAGTCGCTGGATTTGATGAGTCGGTTACCTTTGAGTCGGACCTGTATGTAATGTGTTGAGTCGTATTAACTGCTGTGTCTATAAGTCGTGCCTTGTTGAGTCGGCAGCGACTTATGTTGAGTCGGCCGAGATGAGTCGTGTTTGTTGAGTCGGTGCCGACCTAGGAGTTGAGTGTTGTATGTTGTGTTGAGTTGTAATGCCTATAAATAGCGGGTGTGTTGTAAATTTTTGGGTTGTTGATTTTGAATAAAATTTCTCTTTTGTTAGCTTTGTGCTTTCATACCAATTGGTAGTTGAGTGTAATCTCCTATCTCCACTTACGTCGTTCGAGGGCGCTCGAATCCACGTTTGTTGAAGCCGATTCACGGAATCTAGTGCGCTAGATCAACGTGCGAAGAATCGTAGATCTTTGAACACGGTATAGTGCGCTATCAACGTGTTTGAGATAGCTAGAGTTCGGTATCTTTGGATCAACGAACTTGGGCATTTTTGGTATCTTCAACTCACCGATTGCTACAATCCATCGATTGAAGTTTATTTCGAATTATCCGCTGCGTCAGTTTTGGTATCAGAGCCATACTTAGCCAATCATAGCTAAGTTTGATTCTTGGAGCCAAGTTTTTGAAGTTTTTGAAGTTTTTGAAGTTTGGAGTTGTTCATTGTGTTCATATTGAAGTTGCAACAAGTTTGGGGTGTTTGATCCATTTCATTTTGGATCGAGGAGTTGGATTTTGTTTGGATTTTGAATTGGAGTTTTGCGCGCCAAATTTTGAAGGGTTTTGGAGTTGTAGGCCGAGCTAAGCAAGTGAACCGAGATAGATTGGTGCGAGCTAGTTTGAGCCGTGCCAAGTGATTGAGTTGTGCATTGTTGAAATCGACCTAAGTTGAACCGTGAAGTGTCAAGGCCGAGACCAGTTGGAGCCGAGACATTGTTGAACCGTGACTTGTTGATTGAAGTCTTGTGTGAATTTTTGAAGTCTTGTGAAGTTTACAACCATGCCACCAAGGAGAGCTAACCGACATCAAAACGTTGAAGCTTTGTATCGTAGAGAAGAAGCCGAGCTTATGGAACAACGTATTAATGAAAAGTTTGATGAAGGCATTGGTAAATTGGAGAGATTGATGACTGATTTGAATCAAAGGAGGAGATCACCAAACTCGAACCATGGAGGAATCCGAGTTTCGCCATTGGTTACGGAAGCGAGGAGGGTATCACCACATTCTTGTAGAGATAGAAGAGAAACATCAATTTCATCACGAAGAGATCATCATGACTATGCACATGAAGAAAGAAGAAGTCATCGAGAATTTGACCATGAAGTATATAGAGATGAAGAGAGACATAGTCAAAGAAGCATGCATGAGAGAAGGGATGATGTTAGTCGAGATCGATGTAGGCGTACCTTTGATTTTGTTGAAGAGGGTGATAGAGCAAGTATTCCTTATAGAGATCGAGACCAAATTCGAAATTCTTACCGTGATGTGGAGGATGATCGTCGTTGGGAGTCGGGTATGAAAATGGAAATTCCAGAATTTAAAGGCGGAATGGTTGCTGAGGAGTTTTTAGATTGGTTGTCTAATGTGGAGGAAATCTTTGATTTCAAGGAGGTGCCGGAGAATAGAAGGGTGAAGTTAGTTGCTACAAGGCTGAGGGGAAGAGCATTGGCATGGTGGCAGCAAACTAAACTTACTCGAGAACGAATGGGGAAGTCAAAGATAGAATCTTGGGAGAAGATGAAAAAGTTGATGAGATCTACTTTCTTACCTTACAACTACCAGTCACTTATGTACCAAAGGTTGCAGAATCTGAGGCAGGGGACAAAGTCTGTTAGTGATTATGCTGATGAATTTTACCAACTCATTGCCAGGAATGATATCATGGAAACAGAAGAACAGCTAACTGCTAGATTCATTGGGGGCTTGAGAATGCAGATCCAAGATATGGTTAATATGTTTGATCCTAGATCAGTAGCAGAGGCACATCAGAAAGCGTTAGCTTGGGAGAAACAAGGAAGGCGTGGAGGTGGTGTGTTTACTAATTCCAATAATCAAGCAAGGGGCGTTGGCGGAAGTTCTAGTGTTCCTAAACCTGTTACAAAGCCAGTGGTGAAGGAGGCAGAGAAAGCGAAGGCTAGTAGTGTTTTCAAATGTTATAATTGTCAGGAGTTGGGTCACAAAAGCAACGAATGTCCGAAGCCGAAGAAGAGAACCATGGTTGCAGAGGTTGAGGCAGATGATGGTGAGGAGGCAGAGTATTCAAATGTACCTTATGTTGAGGAGGAAGAAGAAGTGTCGGGAGATGAAGGATGTAATCTTATGATGAGGAGAAGTTGTTTGACACCAAAGCAAGAGGAGGATTGTAGTTGGCTGAGAAGCAATATTTTCCAATCGACATGTACTATTCTGGGAAAGGTCTGCAAGTTTGTTATTGATGCAGGAAGTTGTGATAATATTATTTCTACAGAAGCAGTGAGAAAGTTGAATTTGAAGACCGAGAAGCATCCTAAACCATACAAGCTAGCATGGTTAAGAAAAGGAGGTGAAGTGAAAGTGTGTCGAAGAGCTTGTGTGAATTTTTCGATTGGGAAGAAGTACAAAGATGAAATCTGGTGTGATGTCGTAGACATGGATGTTTGTCACTTGTTATTGGGCAGGCCATGGCAGTTTGATAGAGCAGTTCAGCATGACGGTCGTGCCAACAGTTACAGTTTCATGTTCGAGGGTACTAAAATCACTTTGGTTCCTAAGAAGCAACAGCAGAAGGAGAACAAACTGGAGGAGATTGAAGAATTGAAAACTCTGTTGACTTTGAAGGAGTTTGTTAAAGAAGTGGAGGAAGAACCGGAAGTGTTTTTGTTGATTGGGAGAGAGAGTAGTGAAGAAGTTGAGATTCCCGAAGAAGCAAAGCCAGTTTTGGAAGAGTTTGAAGATGTCTTTCCAGAGGAGTTGCCAAAGGAGTTACCACCACTTAGAGACATTCAGCATCAGATTGATCTTGTTCCGGGGGCAGTGTTACCACATCGACCACATTATCGTATGAGTCCGAAGGAACATGAGGAATTGAGAAGGCAGGTGGAAGAGTTGCTTGAACAGGGTCGTATTCAGGAAAGTTTGAGTCCATGTGCTGTGCCAGCATTGTTGGTACCCAAGAAGGACGGAACTTGGAGGATGTGCACTGATAGTAGAGCTTTGAATAAGATCACTGTACGTTACAGATTTCCTATGCCAAGGTTGGATGATTTGTTGGATCAGTTGAGTGGGGCAACTATATTTTCAAAGATTGATTTGAAGAGTGGTTATCATCAAATTCGTATCAGACCTGGAGACGAATGGAAGACAGCTTTCAAAACTAGAGAGGGGTTGTACGAATGGTTGGTTATGCCATTTGGTTTGTCTAATGCACCTAGTACATTCATGCGGGTGATGAATCAAATTTTTAGACCACTCATTGGAAAGTTCGTCGTGGTTTATTTCGATGATATTTTGATTTATAGCAGGAGTACGGAGGAACATGTTCTACATTTGAGGGAAGTGTTGCTTATTCTTCGTGAAGAACAATTTTATGCTGCTACAAAGAAATGTGTGTTTATGACACCTAGTGTTTTATTCCTGGGTTATGTTGTTTCAGGGAAAGGTATTCAAGTTGACCAAAGCAAAGTTGAAGCAGTCAGGAATTGGCCACAACCAAAGACAATTACAGAAGTGAGAAGTTTTCATGGGCTAGCGTCATTCTACCGAAGGTTCATACCACACTTCAGTAGCGTGATGGCTCCAGTTACTGATTGCATGAAGGGGAAGCAGTTTGTGTGGTCAGAGGAAGCGGGGGTTGCATTTGAGAAGATTAAGGAATTGTTGACGTCTGCACCAATTCTTGTTTTACCAAATTTTCAGTTATTGTTTGAATTACACACTGATGCTTCGAAGGTGGGTATTGGAGGAGTTCTGAGTCAGAATGGGAAGCCAGTTGCTTATTTCAGCGAAAAATTGTCAGGGGCAAAGATCAGATACAGTACATATGACGTTGAATTTTATGCTGTTGTACAGGCTGTTAAGCATTGGAGACATTACTTATTTCAGAAGGAATTTGTTCTGTACACTGATCACGAAGCTTTGAAACATTTACAGGGGCAAGATAAGATTTCTGCGAGACATGCGTCATGGATTGCTTATTTGCAGCAGTTTACTTTTGTCGTTAAGCACAAATCAGGGGTGACAAATCGAGTAGCTGATGCTTTAAGTAGGAGGAGTCATTTACTGACGACAATGAAGGTGGAAGTGACGGGGTTTGAAATGTTGCCAGAGATGATTGAAGAAGATCCTTACTTTGTGAAATATGTTGAAAAAGTGAAGGATGGGAGTACCGATGAATTCATGTTAGTTGATGGTTTTCTGTTTAAAGGAAATCGTTTATGTATTCCGGACTGTAGTTTGAGGATGAAGATTGTGAAGGAATTGCACGATGAAGGACATGTTGGCCGTGATCGTACTTTACAGTTGATTTCGCAGTCTTACTTTTGGCCGTCGATGAGGAAAGAGGTTGAAAGATTCGTGGAGCGATGTCATATTTGCCAAGTTTCAAAGGGGACAGCAACGAATGCAGGGTTGTATATGCCATTACCAGTACCATCTAAGCCATGGGTTGATATTAGCATGGATTTTGTCTTGGGTTTGCCGAGAACTCAAAGGGGAAATGATTCGATATTTGTTGTGGTGGACAGGTTTTCAAAGATGGCACATTTTGTTGCTTGCAAGAAGACAGCAGATGCAGTACGAGTGGCGCAGTTATTTTTCAAGGAGATTTATCGACTTCATGGGTTACCAGACTCTATTGTTTCTGATCGAGATACTCGTTTTCTGAGTCACTTTTGGCTGAGTTTGTGGAAGATGGTGGGAACGAAACTGAAGTTTAGCAGTGCTTATCATCCACAAACCGATGGGCAGACAGAAGTTGTTAACAGGTCATTGGGAAATTTGTTGCGATGTCTTGTACAGGATAATTTGAGAAGTTGGGACATGAAACTATGCCAGGCAGAATTTGCTCATAATCATGCAGTAAATCGAAGCACAGGATTCAGTCCGTTTCAGATTGTTTATTCAAATTTACCCAGGGGGCCATTGGATTTAGCAGTTGTACCACAGTCAAAGAGAACAGTTAAACGAGCTACTGATTTTGTTGATGAGCTGACTGAATGTCATAGAACCGTTCAGGAACGATTGGAGAAATCGAATGAGAAATATAAGAAGTTTGCCGATTTGAAACGTCGAAATGTTGAATTTAAGGAAGGTGATTTGGTTTATGCCGTATTGACAAAGGATCGTTTTCCGGTGGGTGCTTATAACAAGTTGAAGGCGCGAAAAATTGGTCCAGTTGAAGTGTTGAAGAAAATCAATGAGAATACTTATCGATTAAAGTTACCAGATGATGTTTATACTTCTGATGTTTTTAACGTCAAACATTTAATTCCATATCATGGGGGTGAGATTGTTGAGGAAGAATTTACAAATTCGAGGTCGAATTTTTCTCAACCAGGGGAGGATGATGCAGCAAGGCATATAGGAATTCAGAAGTTAAACCATATTAAATCGTGCACGAGCCAAGGAGCTTGGGATTTAACTCGTGAGTCGTACACAAGCTTAAAACGTGCATGCTTGATAAGTCGGTCACGAGATGGAGGACGCATGAGTCGGTTCCGGTTTAACAAAGCCTGGAGGAGTTCGAGTTGGATGAGTCGTTACCGACTTAAGAGATTACAAGGGGGAGATAGCATAGGTCGAATGGAGGCAACTTTAGAAGTAAGTCGTCCACGACTTAACTTGAGTCGTCTACGACTCAACATGAGTCGTCCGCGACTTAACAATCCAAGAGGAAAAAGACTGCGACCTAATGAGGCTGAAGGAAAAATGACCGACCTAAGGAAGCCGGAGTGGGAAAGGTGCGAGCTGGTGAAGAGGGCTGAGTCGGAACCGAGCTAATGGGCTACGACCTAAGATGAGTCGGCAAGGAGATAAGCTGTGGATCTTGAGTCGGTCGTGTTGAGTTGAGTCATGTATATATGAGTCGGTATTGTATGAGTCGTGAGTCGTCTTGTTCTTGAGTCGGAGGAGTTGTATTGGCAGGGTTGTTAAGTCGCTGGATTTGATGAGTCGGTTACCTTTGAGTCGGACCTGTATGTAATGTGTTGAGTCGTATTAACTGCTGTGTCTATAAGTCGTGCCTTGTTGAGTCGGCAGCGACTTATGTTGAGTCGGCCGAGATGAGTCGTGTTTGTTGAGTCGGTGCCGACCTAGGAGTTGAGTGTTGTATGTTGTGTTGAGTTGTAATGCCTATAAATAGCGGGTGTGTTGTAAATTTTTGGGTTGTTGATTTTGAATAAAATTTCTCTTTTGTTAGCTTTGTGCTTTCATACCAATTGGTAGTTGAGTGTAATCTCCTATCTCCACTTACGTCGTTCGAGGGCGCTCGAATCCACGTTTGTTGAAGCCGATTCACGGAATCTAGTGCGCTAGATCAACGTGCGAAGAATCGTAGATCTTTGAACACGGTATAGTGCGCTATCAACGTGTTTGAGATAGCTAGAGTTCGGTATCTTTGGATCAACGAACTTGGGCATTTTTGGTATCTTCAACTCACCGATTGCTACAATCCATCGATTGAAGTTTATTTCGAATTATCCGCTGCGTCAGTTTTTGACACAGTTAATGATATAAAATCGTTAATTCGAATTCAATGATTTTGAAAAAACAAAAAATTTCGTTTATTATTTTAAAATTTGCAAAGTATTGCGAAACATAGAAGGCGTCGAAACAAAGTTGGTACTTTCGGATACGTTTCTGACGCCATGTCCTTGTCTAAATAAACACCAACCCACATATTTTCTAACTTTCATTATATGTTACCCAAATAAAAATAGATCCCCATGCCGTAACACCAAAATTAAATTACGCATGCAAATGATTAAAAAAAAAAAAAAACAAGAAGAAAATGGCATGGGAAAGGAGAAGAAGGGGCGACTAGATAAGGGAGGCACGACAGTAGGTTCCACGTTGGTGGTTAGAGGTAGTGGTGCGACTGGATAAGGCGACGCTATCGAACGTCAATGAGGAGGTTGGCATGATCAGGATCGGGCTAGATTTGCACGTGCAATCACGAGGGTGAAAAAGTTGAATTTTTCCTTGAGCGATACTAGTAGAAGGGCAGCGCGTGCAGTGGCTGGCATGCTCATTATGACCACAAGCTTTGGCAAGGAAAAAGACGTGATAGCATCGATTTTTATAAGTAAACATCATCCTCTTTAAGTTTTGATTATCTGCGATATGCAAAGCAATAAAGATTAGCAAGAAAATGGGTTGACTTTGTTTAATCAGTACACACAAAAGTACTCTGATGTGTATAACTATTTATATAAATGAGTTAACGAGTGTACTTTTCAATAAATTAAAAATAGATCCTCCAAATCAAAATCCCTATACATAAAACCTCCACTACCCCGGTCGCCATCGTGCCAGCATCCGCCCAGCCAAATCCCAAGATGCCTGCTCTGTGACCACAACCGCCTTAGTGCCAGCTTTTGCCTCGCTAATCGTGCACTGCTTTAGTGATGCCTTCCACTGATATGGTCGGTAGTTTTTCTTATCTTTACTAGTATGTGCCCGTGCTTCGCACACGGGCTGTTTGTGTTATCGTATACGTTGGTATTTTTTTTGAACGCCGAAAAGTAAGGGCATTTTTAAAATTTCAAAAAGACACCAAGTAAATTAATTCAACGAATTTTCTGTATTAGCAGTAATAGAGTTATACAAATTTTTGTAATTAAACTATAAGTTTCAATTCATGTTTTATATTGCAGAATGTGGTACAATCTGTTAGAATTACCAAAAGTGGTTGATGTAATATGACATGAACAGGTAAAAAAATTCCTAATGAGCACATAAACTTGATGTGAATAACCTGTGTCCCTAAGTAAGAATGTGTGCATAATAAATGAAAATGCATCACTCGTTAGCGCTTATTGTAGTAAGCTAGTAGATAGTTTGATAGGCGTTGCTTAACTATGACAACACTAATCTGTAGGTCATGTATATTATTGGTTAAAAAACAATCTTTTCAAAATGCTTTAGTCAATTTTGTGTGAAACTAAAAGAAGTCAATTTTGGTGTTCGGCTAGATATCAAATGTTGATGATATTCAGTCAAAGACCTATTTTTATAAGTAAAATGTAGGAAATCTACAAACAGTGAGTACACTAAATCGTGATTTTACTTAGGGCTGGGCTTGAGCTACTGAAAATTGAGATCGGGTTTGAGGATTTGACAGTGGAAGCTAATGCATATGTTGGAAGTACAGCTTTGCCTACGTTACCGAATTCTACCCTGAAATTGTTGAGGGTCTTTAACAAACACACACATAACCTTTAAAGATTAGTCTAATATACACTAATTTGTTTATTCTGAATATAGGAAGTGTTTGGACTTCTTGGGCTTTCACAATAATAAGACACTCAAAAGTGTTAGTGGAATCTTGAAGCCATCAAGGTACCTGACCTGCCCACAAAATGATGCTGTAACGTCCTTTTATGGTTACTTTCTTAATCTTTATGACAAATCTTTATTTTTTGGTAACTTATTCCATTTACTAATTCTATAAACACACTTACAGTAAACTGTGTGTACTGATTATTTTCAAAAGCCGACTGTCTTGCATGCTGAGTTCGTTTACTTAATGTAAGAGGTTGTATTGTTCTTCATAGTTTGTATTGGTGAAAGATATACTTCTATACATTTTCGTAACGATGATTAAGTCATACTACATATACTATTTTTCAATTAGGATGACACTACCACTTGGTCCGCCAGCATCAAGTAAAACAACATTGCTTCAAGCTTTTGCAAGGAAGCTCGATCAAGAACTAAGGATATGTGCTCACATATATGGTTATTGTTTACTTACAATTGATTATTAATAAATCTTGTGTTATACTAATATTTTCATCAGGTGTCGGGTAGAGTAACATACTGTGGTCATGGGTTATTGGAATTCATTCCATAAAGGACGTTTGCGTATATTGGTCAGCATGATCTTCACGATCATGAGATGACAGTCAGAGAGACTATGGATTTTTTGTGTCGGTGTCTCGGAGTGGGAATGAGATACAAAATGCTGTCAGAACTATCAGGGCAAGAAAACGAAGCAAATATTAAACCATATCCACAGATAGATGCATTTATGAAGCCAACTACAATGGAGGGGCAGAAAACTATTATACGGACTGATTATATTTTTGATGGTTTCTATTCACGAATAGATCACTATATGTTTGCTAGTTTCTTTCATTCATAGACACACACGCGTTATACAAACATATATAGCACATATATAGCGTCTTTAATTTGTTTGGCATGGGAAACCACACTGGGTTTGGATATTTATGCAGATGCTACTTTTGGTGATGGTATAAGAAGAGGCCTTTTTTGTGGACAGAAGAAACGTGTGAATAAAGGTATGCTTATCACCTCTTTATTACTGAACATGTAGGTTTGGTTGTCCTTTCTCATGTAATATGCGATGGTAAACTAGCTGACTCATCCCTATCTTGGAACCTTTTTTTTTTTTTTTTTTTTTTTTTTAATTTAACCTTAGTCAACCTTTGTCTTAAACTTTAGAGGTTCCGACAGCATACATACTACATATTCTCTTTTCAATTTTTTTTTTCCCACAATGCTGATTTTTCGTAAATAATTCTTTTAGTAAGCAGATGGTGATAAAAATATTTGGAATATAATACAATCACAACTTATGTAGTATGTTTCTGATCTGGTTTACATTTTTGCTTTATCTATTTACTTTTGACACTCGTAATAAATTTATTTTTGTTACTAAAGTAAACAAACATGTTAGTTTGATATGGTTTTTCTTGATTGTAATTGCCAAATGATACATACATTTGTATTAAAATAATGGTAAACAAGCAGAACGTTTCATCTCATCATATATATATATATATATATATATATATATATATATATATATATATATATATATCTTTGTGTGTGTTTAATATTAGCAATCCTTTATTTCAAACTTTGGGGGCTCCGAATGCACAAATACTTCATGTTCTCTTTTAGGGTCATTTGTTCACAATGTTAATTTTGTAATGATATTTTGGCTCTATATCTTCTTCTTTGGCATTTGTTTAATTTCACTTATGTTCTATGGGTTATGGTCCCACCACACTTTCGTTGCGGCACTCTGATTTACTAGAGATGTGAATTAACAAACTCATCTTGTTTTAGGGAAGGTAAAAACTTGAATTTATTTAGAAAGAGGCAAACTTTTAGGAGATTCTAGCTTCAAATAATCTGTACAAACTTAAAACAGTAAGTTTTACAGTAAATTAGAAAAAACCATCTCTCAAGTTAGGAATTGATGAAATAGTAGGGTTTGTAATTAGATTACCTTTTTATTCACTCTCTAGATAACAAAAGATTTTTATTTGCAAAACAAATTGATGGAATTGGCCTGAAATGGAGAAGTGGGTTTCTATTTCTCATTATCTGGTTTTGAGAAGGAAGAAAGTGAAGAATAAAAAACTTACAGGTGATTTCCATTTCTCAATTTCTCAATATTTGCCTAAGTGCTATTGGGCTTTGCACCCATTAGTAAAAAAGAAAATAAATAGCCTATAGGTTATTTAACCAACAATTAAACAAAATATGTGCACATATCACTTATATACAAAAATAAAAATGCATTTTCTCTCAAATTAATATGCACATGCTGATAAATAGAATTTGAATATTTATGTAGTATTTTCCAATCTGTTTACATGCCTACTTATTAACTTTTGTCAAAGTAGACATAGATTCTCATAAAAAGATAAGTTAAATATTATATTTTTCTTATATTTCCCCTAAAGATGTATATATTATTCTGCACATAAAATATACAATATTATCATATGATATACACATAATTTGTCCTTTGCACATGTGATCCACAAGGAGGAAAAAACCACATGGAACCAAAACAACTTTTATCAAACTTTGCATTAAGTGTTTAAAAAATATATAGTTTACAAAATTATGGCACATGAAGAACATGAATCGATATTAATATATTATAGTTTTGTTATTTTTCTAACACTGTTTTAAACTACAAAAATAGTACTTCTCATATATAGATATAGCTTTTTATAGTTCAAAGTATTATAGAAATTTGTTTTCTTGAATCAAGCTAAATTCAGATTTTGAAAATAAGAAAAAATGGTTATAATTGAATGGTGAGAGATGAGTACTTTGGGAATCTAAACAACTTAGTTATACCCTGCATAATATAATTTTTGGAACTTCATGTGCTCCACCAAACTTTTCGATAAATAAAATAAAAAGCACTTTCATCATATTAAATTTCATGACAAAATTTTGAAAAATTAAAACTAGAACAATTTTACTGCGAATTCATTAGGGATGTATGTTAATAGGTACACATATGCACACGTGGTGGCTTCAAACATATTTTCTCGGAATTTACAAGCGGAACACGCTTCTATGAGTATTCAATATATATATATATATATATATATATATATATATATATGTTTGTATGTTATATATATGTTTTTATATATGTACGTATGTATGGACATACTTACCCGTGTGCACACAGACGTCTATATGTATGTGTTGAATACTCAGAGAATGTTGTACTGATACCCTCCTCTTCTGATTAAGGCTAACGATGGGTTACATACTATTCACTATAGAAATCATCATCTTCCATGTGTATCTGTTTCACATTTTACACATCAACTACGATGTGTTAGATTCAGCACATTTTATCGTTCAAAGATTTGTAACCTAGCAATCTCTTTTAACATTTACATGTGTATATTGGTTTTGTTACTAATTTCAACACTATGCTTATTATATAACTTTATTGTTATTACTTGTCGGGACTAGATATAGATGAAATGTTGACGGGACATACAACGACATTATTTATGGATGAAATTTCTACTGGACTTGATGCTATAACAACTTTTGAAATTGTTATGTTTCTTATAGAGATGTTTCATCTCATGGATGAAACAATGATGATATCTCTCCTTTAGGCTGCACCTAAAACTTTTGAACTTTTTGATGATGTCTTTCTACTGTCATAAGGAGAAATCATTTATTACGGTCATCACGAAATAATTCTAGAATATTTTGAGTGGACAAGCAGTCGAGCCCCGTTAGGACCAGGACCGCGCAGAAAGTGAAGTTTTGTTTGATACGCAGTTATGGTTAGACATTGTGATGCGTATATATATCTATCTACTATATGGGCATGATTTTCATTTAGACATGCATGCATGTGACATTAGTTAAGTTGTAACAGATAATACTATGAATGTTTTGTTATTTGAATGTTTCATAGACTATATCATTGTTTTATAATGTTGTTGGTAATATTATTTTAGTTGAGATATATATGTTTTATACAATGTTTGTTATTGTCGAAAAGAATGTATTTGATGTTGAGTTTGAGGATCAAAAATAAAGTACAATGTTGAAAAATGCTTCAGGAATGGCGTTGGAAAAGCATTGGTAAGGAGTGGGAAAACTGAAAATTGTATATAAAATTTGTTGTTGCCATGATGTCAGTACGACGTTGAAAAATTGCATCGGAAAGGCGTTGAAAAAAGGGCATCGAAAAAATAGCATCGGAAATCACCCAACGCATGAGAACTTTTTTCATGCTAGTTTTTCTAACGTCAAAATGGTATCAGAAACAGGTTTTCCAATGCCAATTCGGCATCAGCAAATTAGTTTTCTGTTGTAGTGTCTATTGCAATGAAAGGAGGATCTTGGCTCTACTTCCTCATCATCTCCTCTCTTCCTCGTTCAATAGTAACCTAGGCTGATACTATTGACAGTTCTAAGATCTTGGACCTATAAATCCCTTTTGATAGTGACTATAACTCTCTTTCAAATTGATAATCAATAAAAATATAAAGTGGACATAGGCCAGAGATTGCTGAACCATATAAAAAACTTATGTCTTGCTATTCCTTTTCTATTATTATTTTATTATCGGTTAGATCTAGGTCTCAGTGGTTTCCTACAACATATCTTTAGGTGTTGATCCATTTTTGGCGTCAACATTTTGGTGCTTTCATTGCAAAAACTGAACTCAGACTTGGATTAGCTCTCTACTTTGAGTTAGATAGATCTAGAGGTTAGATCGAGAAAACTTGCTTGGAGTATTTAAAGGATTGCTAATAGAAAATCATGGCTCTTAGTAGAGGAAGATCATCCAAGATGGTGGCTAGTGGAGATAAAGAGAATACCCACCAACCTGAAGAAGGAGACCAGCCAAAAATGCTAGGATCTTTTGCTCAATAGGAAGTAGTTACTGAAGGAGAGCTTGATAATGGTGGATAGTCAAAAAGCATGATGGATAAGATGGATGCTTTGCTGAACCTACAGCCACAAAGAACCAAGAGAACTGGAAGGGAGAATTCACGTATGATATAATAGGTAAACTCCTCTATTTCTGGCCCAATCAAAAGGGTTGGAAAGAAAAAGTAGAAGGTTGGAGTTGTTGAAGGACTTTTAGGAGGAAGCAGAAGTGCTCCCCTACTAGAAAACCACCTGGTACCAAGAGGAATCTTCTCGGTACTATGACGAATTTAGGAGGGGGTGATGCTTAGGAAGTTAGTTCAAGGATGGCTTCTAATTAAAAAGTGGATTTGCCGCTCGATGATCATAGTTTGGATGGATGTTGATGCTAATAGAGATGGAGTTCAAGCAGCCGTAGCTCAACCAACCGTGCACCTAGGAAAGCCCGAAGGAGTGGTTGTCCCTAAGACAGGAGGATGTAAATGTCAGCCCACAAACTGAGGCCATTTGCAAAGCCAAACACTTGACATAGCCCCTAATGGTCAACAATAAGATTACCATGCTAGTGAGGAATATATAGATGACATGTTAAAACGGTTGATGGAGGAAAGTGGAGGAAGAAAGAATGAAGATTGAGATTTCACACCAAGTAGATCTCTATTCGCCGAAAATATTCTAGGGGAACAGTACACTAGAAAATTCACGATGCTAGCGATGCCTTCATATGATGGAACTATCGACCTCGGACAACACTTACTCAGTCACGAATGACATATAAATGGAGCTAGAGCTATGGGTATGGTTCATTGTAGATGTTTCCCTATCTTCTTAGAAGGAGTTGCTTTAATGTGGTACAATGGGCTCGCTCCAAGGTCTATATCTACTTTTGATGAATTAGCCAAGAAGTTTTTGGAGCATTTTAGGCTCCATAATGCACGACCAAAGGATGTATTGTACCTATCTGGCTTAACTCAAGGACCCATGAAGTCACTAAAGTATTTCTTGAACCGATTCAACATTGTTGTAATAGAGGTTAACTATCAAAGGAAGATTTTATATTCATAGCACCTGGGCATTCACCAGACATTATTTTGGTAGGTGGCTTAATATTAAACAACCAACTATTGTGTAAGAGTTCCATTGAAAGGCAAACCTTTTTCTATGATTAGAGGAAGCAAGCTTGATTGAAGGAGAGGTTAGCAATGGACAATTGAAGAAGGAAATTCAAAGCAATGTGGAGATTAAATAGGATAGAGAAAACTTTAGTGGAATTGCAGGAAATGCTGTAAATACTGGGATGTAGCGAGAACAAGAAGCACCCCAGGAATATGCAACCAAAGGATTATACGCCTCTGAATGACACACTAAAATATATCTATCTTACTACTCAAGGAACTGAGAAATATAAAAAAGCTACCAGGAGGGAGGCATCGAAGAAAGAGAAACATTCTAGAAAGTTCCATCGCTTCCATGAATCTCATGGGCGCAACACAAATGAAAGCCGTCACTTAAAGGACTTGATTGAGGAGCTGATACAGAAAAACAGATTTCGGCGGGATGTTAAGTAATAACATAATGCAGATCAAGCCAAGGGCTCCCAAGGACCCGCAACTTAATAAACCCCGTAGACATAGTGGTAAAGGGCTTAGATGTAATGATGGAAGATTATAAATTAATACCATAACCGAAGAACCTCACCTAGTAGAGAAAAGATAGGTGAGATAGAGAGGTATGTGAGTTCACTGAAGTATACACCATAGGAAAGTTGTTACGCTATCAAAGATGGAGCTAGCTAAGCAATAAAAGATGATGGTATATGATATTGTGTTTAGAAACCAAGGTTCTGACAGAGTTGAGGCATCGACCCTTGATCTTATGGTGATAACAGTAGGAGTTGGACCAGTCGTTGTGCACTGAGTTTTAGTGGATAACGGAAGCTCGGTTGATATTCTATTCAGAAGGACTTCGGACTAGATGAAAATCGGTATGAAAGATGTGACTGCTTGCAAGATGAAGATTCATGGATTTGTGCGTAAAGCTAAACAACTGATTAGGATAATCGACTTGCCCGTAAAGCTTGGTGAAGGAGAATGTAGAGTGGTTCACATTTAGACATTTATAATTGTTGATGAATACCAGTGCTTTCTTAGGCTGACTGACCATAGTTGATTTCAGGATTGCTTTGTGACGCAGTGGATTAACAAACTTTGACGTGCTATTAATGTTTTGAAACAAATTGGCGCAAATTTCTTCCTCACGAAATGATTCGTGTCACGTGAAATAAGATAAATTTCCAAATCCGTTGATCTCTCGAGATACCGGATTCTAGTTATCTTCAACACGTTGATCGCGCACGATTCCGCGTTAGAAGATCTACGATTCTTCGACGTCGATCTCGCACACGAGATTCCGTGAATCGGCTTCAAGTTCGTTGATTCGAGCGCACTCAAATATCCGAAGATAGAAGGAGATCACACTCAACTTCAGCAAAAGTGGCAAAAGCACACAAACAAATTTTATTCAAAATCAATCTACTTCACAAGTGACACAACACCCGTATTTAGAGAAGATTACAACACACACATTCACGACCTAACATCAATATACAAGTCAACAACAGGTGCTCGCGACCTACGACTCAACACGACTTACGACTTAACGACCTAAGCACCAACAGTACAAGTTACAAAATTCACAACTTAACAACACAACACGACCTATGACTCAACGACCTACGACCTAACATCACAGGCGACTTAACAACATACACAACTTCAAGAATCTTGAGTGACGTAACTCTGGAGCGACCTAAGAGATAGCACAGTTGAGCGACTTAAAAGCACATACGACATAAGGACAATCGGCTTCGGGTTGCGACTTAGCGACCTACGACCTAAGGTATGAGCGACTTAAAGAAGAATGTGACCTGAGCGACTTAAGGAAATGCATAGCTTCAGGAATATGCGACATAAGATCTTGCGACCTAACCATTGAGCGACATAAGAATGGAGCGACTTATATACAAGCGACCTAACTCTTTAGGTCGTAGCTCGTTAGGTCGTGGCACGCCGATGACCTAAAGAAATGCGGTAGTAGTGCTTTGGCGCGACTCGCTAGGTCGCTTCTCCGGTTGGTTGAACGGCTTAACTAGCTAGGTCGTGGTCGACCTATGGCATGCGACTTACGTACATAGTGCGCTGCATCATCCTCCCTTGGTTGAAAAGAAATCGACCCCGAATTCACACTCTCCTCTTCTTCGACACACTTATCACCATGATATGGAATTAAGTGTTTGACGTTGAAAACGTCTGAAGTATGGATATGATCCGGCAATCTCAACTGATAAGTATTCTCATTGATCTTCTTCAAGATTTCTACTGGACCAATCTTTCGAGCTTTCAATTTGTTGTAAGTTCCAACTGGAAAATGATCTTTCATCAATACTGCGTAAACAAAATCACCCTCTTTGAAGTCCACGCTCCTTCGCTTCTTATCTGCCAGTTGCTTATACTTCTTATTTGACTTAAGAAATCGTTCATGAACAATCCTGTGACACTCCTGCAACTCATTCACGAAATCACAAGCTCGTTTAATAACCTCTTTCTGACGTGGAACTATCGACAAATCCAACGGTCCCTTCGGAATTACTGAATATACTACTTGAAATGGACTGAATCCAGTACTTCGATTAACGGCATGATTATGTGCGAATTCTGCCTGACACAAGTTCACATCCCAGCTCTTCAAATTATCCTTCACAAGACATCTCAACAAGTTTCCCAAAGATCTGTTCACCACTTCCGTTTGCCCATCCGTTTGTGGATGATAGGCGCTACTAAAATTCAGCTTAATCCCAACCATCTTCCACAGACTCAACCAAAAATGACTTAGAAATCGAGTATCCCAGTCAGAAACAATGGACTCAGGTAGCCCATCCCATGTTGTCGATAAATCTCTTTAAAGAACAATTGAGCAACACGGACTGCATCGGCGGTCTTTTTGCAAGCTATGAAATGTGCCATCTTCGAGAATCTATCTACCACAACATATATAAAATCATTCCCTTGTTGAGTTCTTTGCAAATCCAAAATAAAATCCATGCTAATATCAACCCATGGTCTAGTAGGCACGGGCAATGACATATACAATCCTGCATTCGTAGCTGTCCCTTTGGAAACTTGACATATATGACATCTCTGACAAACCTTTCAACTTCTTTCCTCATGGTAGGCCAAAAATATGATTGAGAAGCTAACTGCAAGGTACGATCTCTTCCCACATGACCTTCTTCATGCAATTCCTTCACAATTTTCATTCGTAAACTGCACTCTGGTATACATAACCGATTTCCTTTGAATAGAAAACCATCTACCAACACATACTCATCCGTCTTCCCTTTCTCGACTTCATCTACAATCTTAGCAAAGTAAGAATCCTCAACAAACAATTCTGGAAATACATCAAACCCCGTTACTTCAACTCTCATCGTAGTCAACAAATTATTTCTTCTACTCAATGCGTCTGCCACACGGTTTGTAACTCCCGACTTATGCTTTACAACAAAGGTAAACTGTTGTAAGTATGCGATCCATGAAGCATGTCTGGCTGCAATCTTATCCTGTCCCTGCAAATGTTTCAATGCTTCATACTCAGTATACAACACAAACTCTTTATAAAACAAGTAGTGTCTCCAATGCTTTATGCCTTGGACAATAGCATAGAACTCCAAGTCATAGGTACTGTATCTTGTCTTGGCTCCAGAAAGTTTCTCGCTAAAATAATCAATTGGACGCCCTTTTTGACTTAACACTCCACCACTTCCAACTTTAGATGCATCAGTATTCAGTTCAAAGAGTAACTGAAAGTTCGGGTATCTAAGAATCGGTGTTGTAGTAAAAAAGTGTCTTGATCTGTTGGAAAGCAGAATCAGCCTCTTTAGTCCACACAAACTGCTTTCCTTTCATACAATCTATCACTGGTGCCATCACGCTACTGAAATGTAGAATAAAACTTCGGTAGAATGATGCTAAACCATTGAAACTTCTCACTTCAGTTATAGTCCTGGGTTGTGGCCAATCCTTGATTGCTTCAACTTTACCTTGATCCAAATGAATACCTTCCTTGGACAACACATGTCCCAAGAACAAAATACTGTGTGTCATGAACATGCACTTCTTTGTTACCGTGTAAAATTGCTGCTGACGAAGTATCATCAACACTTCCCGCAAGTGTTGTAGATGTTCTTCTGTCCTTCCACTGTATATCAATATATCATCAAAGTATACCACCGCGAACTTTCCAATAAACGGTCGAAAGATCTGATTTATTACTCGCATAAAAGTACTAGGTGCATTCGAAAGACCAAATGGCATGACCAGCCATTCATACAACCCCTCCCATGTCCTGAAGGCTGTCTTCCATTCATCCCCTGGTCGAATTCGAATCTAATGATACCCAGTCTTCAGATCAATCTTTGAAAAGATAGCAGCACCACTCAACTGATCTAACAAGTCGTCCAATCTTAGCATCGGAAATCTGCACCTTACTATAATCTTGTTTAGTGCTCGACTATCTGTACATGTTCTCCAAGTTCCATCCTTCTTTGGCACTAACAAGGCTGATACTGCATAAGGACTTAAACTTTCTTGTACGCGTCCTTGTTCAAGTAACTCCTCCACCTGCCTTCTCAATTCTTCGTGCTCCTTTGGACTCGTTCTATAATGTGGTCTATGTGGTAACACAACTCCCGGAACAAGATCAATCTGGTTTTGTGTCTCTCAATGGTGGTAATTCTTTTGGTAATTCTTCAGGAAATACATCTTCAAATTCCTTCAACACTGGCTTAACTTCCTCAGGAATTTCAACCGTTTCACTACTTTCACGTCCAATCAACAGAAATACTTCAAGCCCATCCTCTACTTCTTTGACAAACTCCTTCAAAGATAACAGAGTCTTTAGTTTCTCGATTTCCTCCAACTTACTTTCACTTTGTTGTCGCTTTTTAGGAACTAAAGTGGTGCCATTGAACATGAAACTATAGCAGTTAGTCCTACCATCATGTTGCACGGCTCTATCAAATTGCCACAGTCTTCCCAACAACAAATGACATACATCCATATCTACCACGTCACACCAAATTTCATCCTTATACTTATTTCCGATGGAAAAAGTTACACAAGCTCTTCGACTAACCTTCACTTCCCCACCTTTCCTCAACCAAGCCAATTTGTAGGGTTTGGGATGCTTCTCTGTCTTTAACGCTAACTTCTTTAAGCTTTTGTAGAGATGATGTTATCACAACTTCCTGCATCGATAACAAACTTACAAACCTTTCCCAAAATAGTACACGTTAACTGAAAAATATTACTCCTCAACCAACTAGTCTCCTCTTCCTGCTTTGGCGTCAAGCAAGATCTCCTCATCATTAAAGAATATCCCTCGTATCCTATCAGTAATTCTTCTTCCTCCTCAACTTGTGGTGAA